>CM028134.1:529325000-530677500 GCA_016271365.2 Neoceratodus forsteri | reverse complement strand
ATCCGAAGGTCATGGATTCAAGTCCTACTACAGGAACCTGGGTTAATACCCATTATTAACACTGTAGAACAGAGCCGGGGTGGGGTGGGGGATTCTGCACTTTGAGGGCTATTCCTTGGATGAGGCATTAAACTGAGTTCCATTATGCCCATCTCTGGTAGCTGTTAAGTGGAAAATAAAGATGCCATGGCATATGCCATAAGAGTAGATGATTTTCCTTGTGTCTTGGTCTATAATTTTCTGTCAGTAAAGGAGGCCCACGTAACCCACTCCAAGGGTACAACAAGAAGCATGCTGTCAAAGCTCAGTGTTTCTTTCCTGGTCAAAAAGGACAAATTATGTTAAAAAAATACACTGTTTGTTTACCGTCAGTATGCAATGAACTTTGAGCAGTCGCTATAGATGTATAAAGTATTTTTTCTATCTCTGTGGATTCCCACTTGCAAAGTGGGAACATTCTGTGGATTTCAAACCTCAAGAATCACTAGACTCCAAGCCAAGTTGGCTAGGATTCTGGGGATATCTTTCCCTACCCATTGGCCACCAATTCTGGCACTGTTACCTCAGAGGATGCCAGGGAGAAGAGATGGCTAGACTATGGTGAGCTCTTGGGGGGGGAGGTCAGAGGTGCATTTCTCAACTGGTACCACTATATAATTCCTGCACCTTTCTGGCAGGACAGGACTGCTGGGAGGAGGCACCCATGGTAGGTGATAGAGGATCCCTGAAGAGGAGGAAGAAACTTCTGCTGGGGGACTCAGTTGTGAAGGGGATAGATTTGGATATAGGAAGGAAGGGGGAAAGGGAGGTTAGGTGCCTACATGGTGCCGCAGCCTGGATGGATGGGACAGAGATCCTGAGGATTGCTAGGGCAGCAGGGCAGGAAGGAGAGATGCATGCCATTGTCCACCAGATGACCAATGACCTGACTAGGGACAGGGTTGGAACAGTGCAGGGGGAATACAGGGACCTGCAGAGGGGTCTTAGACAGGTAGCATGCTCAGTGTCTGTCACTGAGGCGCTGCTTGTCTATGACAGGGGGATAAGAGGGTTCTCTGCACCAAGTGCTCCAGTTCATGTTTGAAAGAATGTTGCAGAGAGGGGTTTGGCTACACTGGGGACTGGGGAACCACGGTCCTCAAAGGACAGTTTAAATGTTACTTCGATGAACATTTAAACTAGCCGAAGGGGTGGCGAAAGGACTCATGGAGGCATAAACTCCCCCCTCCCCACAGAGTGAAGAAGAGAGTAGGAAGGACCTGAGGGGAGATGAATGGCAAGGCAAGGCAAATTTTATTTTTAGATGCCCAATCCCAGAGGCTATGAGTGCTGTACAATTAAAACAACATGCAAACAATAAATAAAATAAACACAACAATAAATAAATTACAGCACTAATAAACAAACAGGCCACAGAAAGTGGAAAAAGGCCTGAACTTAAGAACAGTTACTAAAAGGGGGTAATCACAGACTAGGATCTAGAAGACAGTGTTTGGGAATGCCTAACTAAACAGAAAGTTTCTTGAGGTGGGCCTTAAATGCCTCAACTGAAGAGGCACCACCTTACAGCTGGAGGAAGTGAATTCCACAGGACAGGGCCAGAGACACTAAAAGCTCTGTTGCCAGCAGTTTTCAACCTCATCCTGGGAATCATGAGGAGTCCCTTAGAGGAGGAACAGAGGAGCAGACAGAGGCAGTAGTTGTGAGAAGATCTGACAGGTAGCCAGGGCCCAGTCCATGTAGGGCTTCAAGGGTGAGCAAGCCCACCTTGAAAAGGATCCTCCACCTGACCGTCAGCCAGTGCAGTTCACACAGCAGTGGGGTGATGTGGCAGTATTTAGACTGCCCTGTCAACAACATGGCAGCTGTGTTCTGCACTAGCTGCAGCTGGTGGTGGGTACATCCTAAGACACCAAAGTACAGTGCATTACAGTAATCAATCCTTGACATCACAAAGGCATACATTAAAGTGGGGAGGTCCATGGGTGGAACTAGGGGTTTGATCCTGGTGATATTCCTCAGAAGGCAGAAGCTGGTCCGGACTACAGATGACACCTGAGATTCAAATGTCAATCTGCTGTCAAAGGTCACACCAAGATTTCGCACCCTAGAGGAGGCCTTCAATGGCATAGACACAAGGAATAGTCCTGTTGCTGCACCAGAGGTCATCCTATCACACCCCTTATTCGACTCCAACACCAGTACCTCCGTCTTGTTGGGGTTCAGTCGCAACCAGCTGGAGGCCATCCAATCATTGATATTGGTAAGGCAGTTATTTAGCACTTACACTGCATTGGATGCCCCAGGGGCAAAGGAGAGATACAGTTGGGTGTCATCAGCACAGCAGTGAAGACCTAAACTGTACTTCCTAATGAGCTCTCCCAGTGGTAGCATATATATGGCAAACAGCATTGGTGAAAAGACCAAATCCTAAGGTACTCCACAAGACAGGAGGCTAGGGAAGGAGCAGAAATTCCCTATCACTACCTGTTGCCTCCTGTTCATGAGATAGGAATCAAACCAGCAGATGACAGTGCCAGCGAGTCCACAAAATTCCATCAGGTGGTCAAGCAACACACAATGGTCTACCATGTCGAAAGCTGAGGAAAGATTGAGGAGAATGAGAATTGTCCATTCTCCTCAATCTCTCACCTTGAGGAGGTCATTGTGCACCTGAACCAATGCAGTTTCTGTGCTATATGCCTCGCACAAAACCCAGACTGGAAAGGCTTGTATAGATCAAAAGCCATGAGGTGGTCATCAAGCTGCTTCAGCACAATCTTCTTAACAACCTTCCCTAAAAATGGAAGGTTGGAGATAGGACAGTAATTCACCTTGACATCAGGGTCTAATGATGGTTTCTTCAGAAGGGATCTAACCAGTGCCTCCATCAAGGCATCTGGAAATACCCCCTCCGACAAAGAACACTGGGCAATCAAGGTGAACACTGGGCCAACAGAGTCAGCACATCCCATCAAGAAACATGTTGGCAACGGATCCAGTTCATAAAATGTGTGCTTTTGCTTGGAAGCAACCTCAATGACCTCAGCCACCTCCACTGGTTTAAACTTCCCCCAACTAGGTGGAGTGCTCTGCAGAGGCACAGGACGATCACTGTCAGCCACACTGTGGCTCACTGGTGAAATTCCCTGCTAGGTGCTGGACACCCTGTCTGAGAAAGATCAAGCAAGCTCTTCACATAAAGCATCCAAAAAGGCTTTTTTCAGCTGTAGAAATGCTGGATGTAATAGCCTGTCCACAGTCCAAAAAAGCACATTTGGTTGATTCTTCCTGGCAGCAATCTCCCTGGATAGGAACTCTGCCTTCTTATAGTTGATTGCCCCCTGGTACTCACTGTAATAGGAGTGCAGGACCAGTCTATGTACCTCCATCCTGGTCTTCTGCCAACAGCGCTCTAACCTCTGACCCATAATCTTCATCACCTTGAGCTCCCCTTCAAACCATGGGGACCTCAAGTGAGAAGATCTGGGTCATGCACAGACCAGTGCGAGAGAGTCGAGCATGGCAGACATTGCCCAATTATATGCAGTGACTGCCTCACCCGTTCCCCCCTCACATGCACTACCCACACTAGACAGATTGACTAACGCCAGAAATCCCTCCGGGGTCAAACCCTTCAAAGGGCAGTAGCTTACCATCTCTGCAGAGGGAGGCTCTGGGGTGGCCCCGAGAAAGAACTACACTGTGCAATGATCGGACCAAATAACTCAATCAGTCTTGAGGTTATTAATCTCAAACCCCAGCGAGAAGACCAGGTCCAGCATGTGGCCACCCTGGTGGGTTGCAGAAGAAACTTCTCACCACAGGCCCAGAGATGACATTGCCTGGAGGAGGTTATAACCTAGCCTAGAGGATTCATCATCAGCCCAAACATTGAAGTCCCCCAGAATTACACATCTGGGGGGACTCCAATGTTTCACTGACGACAAAGTCGGCTACCTCCCACAGGAATTCTTCTGCTGCCCCAGGGGGGCAGTAAATCAGGAGTATCCAGCAGCCTGCACCCAGACCCCCATGTACAGCCACACATTCAAATGAACCCAGTGTTTGCACAGGGTGCACTGTGAAGCCAAGCTCAGATCTAAAACAGATGGCCACTCACCCACCCCTGAGCTCCACTCTGGGGCAGTGCACTACCGAGTACCGGGGGGAAGGCGGCATCTAACAAAGGGCTGGCATCGTCACCCACCCAAGTCTCAGTAATACATACCAGACTGACTGAAGAAACCAAGTCAGCTATAAATGTGGTCTTGTTCCTGATCGATCTGACATTGCAAAGCACTGCTCTCAGTGGATTGGTGGGCAGTGTAGCCTTTCTGGCTACTTGCCCACTTGGTTTGGTGAGAACCCTGGGGATGGGAACCAAACATGTCTGTCCTCTCCCTAGGACCCATCAGCACCAAGGGCACCTTCTGCATCTGACAATCTCAATCCTACCCCCATCCACTGCCGATCAATGCGAGACCTCCTGATACCAACCTCCCAACAATGTGTCCCTGAATCCCCCAAGGGGCAAAATAATAAAAGAAGCAGTGTGGTAAAAATGAAGGGGATGGGAACAAGAGAATTGAAAAGAGATGGGGAAGATGGGAGGGCAGAAAGGAAAAAAGGAAGTTAGCAAACAGAGTGTTAACAAAATCTAGAAGTCTAGGACATAAAATTCAGGACCTAGAGGCCATCATGGCAAAGGCTGACTCACATATTATGGCCATTAACAAGCCATGATGCACTGAAAACTATGACTGGGACATGGCTATGCCAGGCTATAACCTGTTCAGGAAGGACAAGGTGGGAAAAAAAGGATGAGGTGTGGTGATTTATGTGAGGGAAGACAAAAAAGCGGTAGAGATACAGGGAACACAATGGGGTGGAGGTACAGTAGATTACCCTGGAGATGGGGAACTGAGTCATTATTTGCACTGGCATGATTTACAGACCTCTGGTACAGAGGGAGGATTTAGATAAGGTACTTGTGGAAGTCACTGACAAAATGGAAGAAAAGGGGATGTGCTGCTGGTGGGGGACTTCAATCTGCTGGATGTAGATGGGAACCTTCCAGCTGCAGCTTCAGCTAGAAGCAGGGACATCCTGTATTCCCTGCAGGGAGCATTCCTCAGGCAACTAGTTAGGACGCTTACTCATGATGGGGCAATACTGGACCTTGTACTCACTAACAGGGATGGTGTTGCAGACGTCATGATGGGAGACCACCTGGGGGACCATTGATCACCCTACAGTGTGGTTCAATACAAGGGCAGCTGTATAGTAGAACCACACAAGGGTGAAGGTCCTGGATTTCAGGAGGGAAAATTTTAAAAAGATGGGTGAATGCCTCAAGGATGACCTGGGTAGGGTGGAAGAACAGTGGGCAAAGCTAAAATAGAGCATAGGGAAGGCAACAAACATCTGCGTCAGGCAAGTGAGCAAAAGCAAGAGGAAAAATAGACCACTATGGTTCTTGAAAGAAGTGGGTGAAAAGTTAAAGGCTAAAAGGGTAGTATTTCGAAGATACAAGAAGAGGCAGAAAAAGTAGGATAGGGAGGTGTATCTGGGGAAACAGAAGGAATCAGGGAAAGCAGTAAGAAGTGTGAAGGCTCATACTGAAGAGAAAATAGCCCAGGCGGTAACAAAAGAGAACAAGACATTTTTTAGTTAGACAAGTGAAAAGAGGAAGATGAGGGGAGTGATTGTAAGGTTAAAAAGGGAATTGTGGGGGGCTATTCAGAGGGGGACCAGGAAAAAGCAGACATCCTGAACAAATATGTTTGTTCAGTGTTCACAGAGGAAAGAAAAAGGGGGGCACAAAAATGTAACAGGAGCTGTGGTGGGAGGGAGGTAATCACTAGTCCTTTTTCAGAAAGGAAAGTCCTGAAGGGACTCACAGATTTGAAAGTGGACAAAGTGATGGGACCAGATGGGGTGCATCCAAGAGTATTGAGGGAGCTCAGGGAGGTACTGGCTGTACCTCTGAGTGATTCTGGAGGACTGGAGGAGGGCAAATGTAGTCCCACTTTACAAAATTGGTAGCAGGGAGATGGCTGGCAAGTATAGGCTAGTTAGCCTGTCATCAGTGGTGGGAGACAATGGAATCACTGATGAAGGAAAGGATTGTGGAATATCTTGAATCAAATAGGATACAAGACCCAAGGCAGCATGGATTCACAAACGGGAGGTCAAGTCAAATGAATCTGATAGATTTATTTTGACTGGGTGACCAGGGAATTAGGTCCGGTTGGTGTGATGAATGTGTCTTACCTAGATTTCAATAAGGCTTTAAACACTGTTCCACATACTAGAGCTGTAAGGAAACTGGGTTGCTAAGGGGTGAGTCCAAAGGAAGGTAAACTGGGTAAGAAATTAGTTAGGGGATAGATGACAGAGGGTGGTGGTAAACAGAGTTCACTCCGGAGAAGGAAGGGTGATCAGTGGGGTGCCTCAGAGATAGGTATTGGAAGCAGTCCCCTTTGCTTCCACCAAGCTTCATCGACAGTGAAGTTGTTGAAGTGTGGCACAGTGACATCCACAATGTTGATAGGCAAAAGTTCACCTGTCAGACATTGGCTGTTTTTTTAAGGGGGGGGCTTCACTCCCCTCACCCTAATGCCTCCACACACACCCATTTCTATAACAAACCCTGAGTTAGAATTGACTTGGAAGGGGGGGCAAAACACGGCAAAACAGTGACATTTCACCTTCAGGACCATTACAGAGACAACTTTGAATTCCATCGAAATTGTTGCTGTAATGACTTTCACTGTCAAAATTTCACTATTTCAGTGGTATACTGTCCTCTTTAATGTCCTTATAAATGACATTGCAAAGAAGCCAGAAGGGAAGGTCTGCTTCTTTCTGGATGACATCAAAATGTGCAATAGGGTGGATACTCTGGGGAGGGGGAGATGTGTGGAAAGAATTAGCAGAGACCAGAGAAAACGTAAGGAGTGGTCAGGGGTATGGCAGCTGGATTTCACTGTAAAAGTGCAAAAATCATGCACTAAGGTACAGAAACACAGGGGCAGAGTACAAAATGGGGCGGAGAGGTAGTGATGACCACACAACAGGAAAGAGACCTGGGGATAATCATATCTGATGATCTAAAGGTGGCCAGGCAGTGCGACAAGGCAGTTTGAAGGGCTTGTAGGGTGCTGGGGGATATAGGGAGGGGCATCCCCAGCAGAAAGAGGAAGCTGATGTTGCCTCTGTATAGAATGCTGGTAAGACCCCACCCAGAGAACTGTGTCCAGTTCTGGAGACCAGTGGCCAGATTGTCAAGGGGTGGTGCAGGGCTTGCATCAAGCCCTGCAGCAAACCCTTCTCCTGTGCCATACCTGTTTGTTGCAACTGTGCCCGATTTTACAGTCTCAGGCGCAGTTACAGCAGTTTTCCTGCTTTATGACAGCTTGTACAAAATCTCGGGTGCAAGTTCCTTGAAAATGGTCTGTGGTAATGATGCAAGCTGGACCAGAAAAAGATTGCCTAGCTTGTGTTAGTTGCTCCAAGGAATGGAAAATCTCTTTAGATTGCTGTATGCCTGGTGCGCCTTAGCAGTCTCCATATTTGGAAAATCCAGCCCTACATCTCCAGATGAACATAGATAGGGTGGAGGCTGTATAGAGCAGGGCAACTAAAATGGTACAGGGTCTGCATCGGATGCCTTGCAAAGAGAGACTAGAAGACCTCAATAGGTACACCCCATAAGAGAAAAAGGAGAAGGGGAATATAATGGAGAACTTTAAATACCTCACTGGAGTAAATAAGATACAGGAGGGAAGCATTTTTCAGAAAAAAAGATGCTCAAGAAAAAGGGGACATGCAATGGACCTGGAGGTGGGTACATTAAGGAGAGATTTGAGGAGATACTTCACAGAAAGAGTGGTGGAGCCTGGAAACAGTCTTCCAAAGGAGGTCATGGGGCAAAAATAGTGGTGGATTTCAAGAATGTGTAGGATAGGCATAAGGAAATCTTAGTGGAAAGAAGGTTGGGGAGAGCCAGAGGTCAAGTATGGCCTGAGTTGGCACTGTAGGTAGGGAAAAATGGTCAGACTAGGTGTACCAACCGGTTCTCATCTACCATCAGATTCTATGTTTCTTGTTTCTATGAGACAGACTATGTACATTCATTTCATGGATTAACAGAATTCAGTCAAACAGCATCAACAAATGTCTGCAGAACTCCAATGATCTGCAGAAATACTGAACATTATTTGTGGAGAATCAGGGATTTTAACATGGCATTTATTCTGATAAGCAAATAACAGGTAGAAAGTACATAATGTGGCAATTCTGCTAAATGTTTTTGTTGCACATAATGTACCTACAGTAGCTGTCACCCACTGACTTTGTATACTGTATGAAACATCACATACTAACTGGAGGTGGTAAAATGATATGTGCACTATTAATTTCATTTTTAAATTACTTTGTTCAAACAGAGAATGTATTGCAGATTGTGATATCTTTTTTTGGACTACAATTATTGGCATCTCCATCTGCAATGGATGCAGTGTTCCAAGGACTAATATGGCTGCAAACATTCTTTCATTCCATACAGAGAAAAAGCATTAAGCTATTTTACAAAGCAATAAAGAAAGTGCAAACCTGAGAAAAAATTTCAAAAATCCAGATAGTAAAGAGGGCATCAAAACAGAGAAAGACAGACAGACAGACAGAATGAGGTGACATACTGGGGATCACAAATAGATTTTCAAAGGTAAAATTAATCCAAAATACAATATTTGCCCACCCTCTAGTACACCAATAGAAGAAGAAACAAGAAAAGTTCAGAATAGTGGGCATTAGAGTGAGTAACAGAGACCTCAAGAATGACCCACAAGGGGTCAATGACTCATTCAGATAGTTTTATCAGGTCTTATAGACACAGGAAGTTTCCCCCTCCGAAGCAGAACTCTCACAACTTACAGCAACACTGGAGCTTCCAAAGCTGGACATGGCTCTAAGAGGGTCATTAGACCAACCTTTCACAGAGAAGGAGATAGAGGCTGCCTTATTCACAGTGCCTACAGGGAAAAGTCCAGGCGCAGATGGTCTCCCTGCAGAATTTTTGCACCACATTAGGGGAACCCTCCTGACACCCCTGGAGGATATCCTTTAAGAAGCTGTACAGGTGGGCAGCCTTCCTCCTTCCATGAAAATGGCAGTAATCACTCTGATACACAAGGAAAGGATGGACTCCCTCTCTTGTGGAAGCGATCAGCCCATCTCACTCATAACAGCTGATTGCAAAGCATTTGCGAAAGTATTAGCCACTAGGCTTAAAGGAATGACAGCTACTCTGCTGGACACAGACCAGGTGGGTTTCATCCCCCAAAGAAGGGCCACAGACAACACCAGTAGACTTCTCAACATCCTGTGGAATGCAGTCCCTGCATGCCTGGCCACACTGTTTCTCTTGTTTGATGCAGAGAAAGCATTTGACAGGGTAGAGTGGGCTTATCTCTATCATCTGCTAAAAACATTTGATTTGGGAGACATCTTAATCACATGGGCACACACACTTTACAGAGGTGCATTGCCCTCCGTCATTTATTTATTTATATGTTTTTGTTAACCAGGTAAGCACACTAGACAACAAGTGCCTATTTTCAGGTGCGACCCGGGAGGTTACAATACAGAAGAAAAAAATTACGATACAGCAAACATAGTACATTGTCGGGGTAACACATGGGCCCACGTAACAGGTGGACCCAGAGTGCAATATTGAGACATGATACAGAATCAGAAATAGAAACATGATAAAAATACAACTTGTATTAAATGGTAGAGAAGACAATAGCATCTTGCATGATACGGTAAGGAGGACATTTCAACCACAAGGTTTCATGGGAGCATGGGGATGGAGGAGATTATCAGGTAACCACAAGGGGAGTGTAAACAGCGCAACTAACAGGGTGAGTTGTCAGGTAACAGATAAAGGGAAGTGTAGACAGTCCAGCATGCCAGCAGGGTACTTAGCTAGTATGGGGGGGGGGCAACCACGACAGAGTCAAGGCTCCGGCTGAGGGAAGAGAACTGCCCCCACGGTTGCATCCTAGAGGGCAGAACAAGGTAATGTGGGGTCATCTAAGTGCTACTATGAGGGAGCTAGTGGGAAAGGGGATAAGTGCTGTAGTGGAGAGTGGCAGAGGCCAATTTTGGCATGGAGGAGAGGTGTCATGGGTGAGGGAGGGACTCCCCTGCATCTAGTGGGCACAAAGACAAGTGGAGGCTGCTTTGAGGAACTTCCATAGGGAAGTTTTGAAGCTGGAGTGTGAGGGGGCAGCCTGGACTAGGGCGGGGAGGTAGTTCCAAATTCTCAGAGCATAGATGGAGAAGGCCCGGTCACCAGTGAGGGAGCGGGTCTTCGGGACCGTGTAGACCTGAGTTGAGCTAGACCTGAGGCAGTAGGCCAGGGTACAGTGTTTGAAGGGAAGTGCAAGAGCAGAGGGGCATGCAGTTTGGACTATATTATCTACAAAGTTGCCGAGGACAAAGGCTCGGTGTTTTTCAGAGGGGAGTCACTCTAGTCGAGCGTAGAGGTCACATCGATGCATAAGGTGCGGCGCAGAGAGGCCGAAGTGACATATGTTGTTGTAAGCCATATCCCACTTTGCTAGTCTGGCATTCGGGACTGGTGCAAAGGCAACAAGCCCATAACAGAGTGTGGGTAGGAGAATACCCCCGGTTATGGCAAGCCGAGCAGCTGGAGTGAGGCAGTCCTTTGCCCTGTAAGCTAAACCGAGCTTGCTATTTGAAGCTTTGCAGATGTTCCAGAGATGCTCAGTGAGACCAAGCTGAGGATCTAGGGTCACACCTAGGTACCTGGTGGATTCCAGGACTGGCAGGAGGGAGCCATTTCCCCCATGAATGGCAAGAGGGGAAGGGCAGGAGGTGGTTTTGGCCACCGAACCGAATAACATGGCATGGGTCTAGTTTAGGTTAACCGTGAGCTTGTGTCCCACGAGCCAGTTACGGATACTCCCAAAGTCTGAATTGAGTTGGGAGTTAATAGTTGCGATGTCCTGGGAGCTAGATAATAGTACTAGGTCATCCGCATAGAGTGTGGTGGACCCAAAGGTAGCAACGGAAGGGAGTTTGTTTATGTAAAGGGAGAACAGAATGGGACCAAGAATGGACCCTTGGGGGAATCCGCGTTTGACTGGGGAAAGGTCCTATAGGGCACGGTTGAAACAGGTGTATTGCTGTCTGCCCCCAAGGTAGTTAGAGAACCAGGCAAGGGCTTGGGGGGAGAAACCAAGTGAGAGTAGAGTGGAGTGAAGGAGGTCGTGGTCCACCCAGTCGAAGGCCTTAGAGAGGTCAACGAAGATGGCTCCAGTCAGTTTACCAAGGTCCGTTGCAGATCTGACCTCTGAGGTGACTACGGCAATAGCAGTCACCGTGCTGTGCCCCTTCCTGAACCCATGCTGCGCAGGGGAGAGAACTGCATACTCCTGCAGGTAATGGGAGATTTGTCCAGCTATGGTCTTTTCAAGTAGCTTGCTGGTAGCAGAGAGTATGGTAATGGGGAGATAGTTGTTCATCTCCTTGGGGTCGCCGTGCTTAAACACTGGGACAACCTTGGCCACTTTCCAAATGTCAGGTAAAATTCCCGATGTGAGGGAAGAGTTGAAAATGTGAGTAATCGGTCTGGTGAGGAGGGGCGCCCCCAGACTAAGTAACTTCAGCTCAAGGTTATCATATCCCACCCTTGTATGGTGTGAAAGACCAGCAAGGAGAGCTTGAGTCTCTCTGACAGAGATTAGTTTAAGGTAAAAAGGTGGACGGGGGGAGGGGGGATGTCCAGAGGTTCGGGGTGGAGAGTGGGGGGGGCTGGCAGTTCGGAGAACAAGCCATTGAAAGCTGAGGCTATGGTCTGGGGGTTGTTACAGTTGGCCCCCTCCAACATTCATGTCGGCGACCGAATTCTTGGCAGACCCTCTGACCATATTTTTGATGTTTTTCCAGAAGTGCCAGGGGTTGTAAGCCGAGTTGAGCATGGCAGATTTACAGAACTCACTCTTGGCGGCACGTATGGCAGACTTGCAGGAGTTTCTAAGCTGTCGATATTCAAGGAGGTCGTGGATATCGCTGGAGATTTTGTGGTTTATCCAGCACTTGTCTCTCTGCTTCATTAGGGCTAATAGGCCTCCATGGAGCCACTTTGTGACAGTGCCCCTCACCCTTCTTTTTGTAAGGGGGCATGTCTGTTCTGCAGTGGGATGAAAGCCACAAGGAAGTGGTCCAGTGCTACAGCCGGGTCATTGGTGCTAAGCACCCTAGTCCATTCGGCACAGCGTAGGTCCTCCAGGAAGTCATCGAGGATAAGCTTGGAGTAGTCCCTCATCTGCATCACTCTACTGGGAATTTTGAGGGCCGCGGATCCCCAGATACAGAATATAGGAGAGTGGTCAGAGATGGCTTCTGGGAGTGTACCAGATTGGAGGATTTTTTCCAATCTGTTGCTCAGTAACCAGTCAATTAACGAGACCTTGTCCCCCTGAGGGGAGATCCTGGTGTGTTCCGTGATGGTCTGACTGAGGGCAAGGCCTGAGAGAAGCGGCTCATATTGTTTGGTATTTGGCCCCAGCCAGTTGAGGTTGAAATCCTCCAGGATTAGCACCTCATTTGAACCTACCTTGTCTTTTAGGTGGTCAAGTAGAGAGGAGAGTCCTGGCATGCCTCCCTTAGGTGGACTGTAGGCACAGACCAGGTGCACCTTTTTTGTGTTTCCGAGCAGGAGGAGGGAGTGAATGAATTCACAACCTGTGGTGTCAGGGGTGAAGGAGACACCAGGGATATGTTGAGGTGGCCCCTATAGTACAGGAGTACACCCCCCCCCGCGTTTCTTATCACCCCTGTCTTGCCTAATGAGGCTGTAACCTGGAATGGCACATGCGGTGTCAGGAATACAAGGCTTCAGCCAGGTTTCCGTAATACCCATGATGTCAGGTTCATACAGGGCCGCCCAGGCTGACAGTTCCGCTAGGTTATGTAGAATACTGCGGATGTTTAGATGCGCTATTTTTAGTCCTTTTTTGGATAGCCAGGCCAGAGGGGGCTTAGGAGGGTAGGGGGTTGCTGAGGGACCTTGACAGGATAGTGAGTTGACCAGCGGCATGAGAGGAGCCATGGCCCAGTCCTGTGGGGGCAGTGAGGTAGCCCAGGAGGAACAGGTCCCTCCAGGCAGTGGGCAGAGGTAAGAGCCATGCGGACGTTATATACCTCACCCAATGGCCTGCACTTCTTAGCAATGGGAAGGGTGGTACAAGCCTGGCGTAAGCAGGGCTCCCTGGTGAGACGAGGTCTTAAGGCACAGTGACCAGAGATCCAGGTATTGTATGATTGTACGTATCAGCACCCTGTGGATGAAAGCTAGCATGTGAGGTGTCAATTGAGGAGCTACAGAAGGGGCAGAGTCAAGGCTTTTTATGGAGAGGTCAAAGGGAAGCTTGAAACCTGTGTTTTAATGTGCCTTGGTTGAGACTCTGCAATCAGCCGGGCCAGTGCACAACATAGAGAAGAAGAGTTAAGCCCTCTGGTGGTGAAAAAATATAGCCTGCAGATGGTAAAGGTGGCTGATAGGATAAAACAGCCCACGTGATCTGAGCTATATAGCTCAGTGACAACCGCGGGTGGTGGTGGGGGTGGTGGGGCAGCCGGAAAAGCCGGCGGGGCCAGTCCTGTCCAGAGAGCAAAGGGAAGCAGCTGAGCTCCACCTCGTGGCTGCGAGCATGCTCCAAGTAAGTGGGGACCACTGTGAGGCTCAACAAACCCCCCCCCCCCGTGAGTCTCTCTGGTGAGCAGTTTGGTGGATTTCTTCCAAAAGAACAGACACAGCATTACGCAAATTGATGCCGCAAGGTTTCAAACTGGAGGCGGTGTACCTAAGTCAGGCCTGTATCTCTTTACCTTGATTGCGGTGTGCTTGTCCTTGGGGGATGAGGGAGAGCAGTTTTCGGCCACCCTCATGACCAACCAGGTGAGGCAGCATCCTTGTGGAGAGAGAATTGCAGCAGTGAGCCTCCTATATACCCAGGTATGCGGGGGGGAGGGAGTTCTGAGCAAGCAATCAGCGTGGGGCAGAAAAATGCTGGGGGGGGGTCCAGGGTCAGATAGGGAACAGAGGTAGGGAGAAAAATCAACTGCGACACAGGCACAAGTTGTTAAATTGTACAGTACAGTCTAACTGAAGTCGCATCTAAGCTAAAATAATCACAGTATTTCAGAAGGAAATGTCCACATGTTCAGTCTAATATAGGTCTCATCTAAGCAAAAACTAAACGCTGTACTTTCAAACAAACATGCTACAAAGGGAAGGAAATGCTGGGGTGGGGGCCAAGATAGGGAACACTGTATTGTATCTAAGCAAGCAAACGCAGCATTACGGCAGGAAAGACCACAGGTGCTGACTAACTCAGTCACATCTAGGCAAGAAATAAATACTGTATTTTTGCAGGATTGACCACAGTTACTGACAGAGATGCAGCTAGCAGCGGCAACTGGAATCCCAACAGTGTAGACCACCCAAACAGTGCCATTTTCAACAGCAATTTGAACAGGCAAGGGCAGATAGTAGCCACAATTCAAGCCTGCCTTAAAATAAAGTCCCTTGTGCCCGTAAAATAAAGACTCTTTAATGAAAAACAGCCCTCAATTAAGGCAACAAGCAGGCTTAGTAGATAACAGGCAATGGCTGGAATTTCACTTAAAATGAATTAAAGCACCAGGTAGGAATTAGGTAAAACACAAGTAAAGGACTATTTTCTCTAAGCAAAAACCTATCAGTACATCTACACCGAGCAGTCCTGTCCAGAGAGCAGAGGGAAGCAGCTGAGCTCCACCGCGTGACTGCGAGCATGCTCCAAGTAAGTAGGGACCGCTGTGAGGCTCAACAACTCCCCCCCCCCGAGTCTCTCCAGTGAGCAGTTGGGTGGATTTCTTTCAAAAAGAACAGACACAGCATTACACAAATCAATGCTGCAAGGTTTCAAACTGGAGGTGGTGTACCTAAGTCAGGCCTGTATCTCTTTACCTTGACTGCGATGTGTTCGTCCTCCGGGGGTGGGGGACAGCAGTTTTCGGCCACCCTCGTGACTGACCAGGTGAGGCAGCATCCCTTGATTGTGGTGTGCTCATCCTTGGGGGGGGGAGAGCAGTTTTGTCCACCGCAACCCGACCAGGTGAGACAGCATCCCTGTGGAGAACCAACACATAAATTTCACCCCCCTTCTCCCTAGGAAGAAGCACCTGACAGGGGTGCCCTCTCTTGCTGCTCCTCTTTGTACTAGCTCTAGAGCCCCTCCTGTAGGCGATAAGACAAGATAGACACATACATGGTATCTAAATGGGGGAAGAGCACAAATCTTTGGTGTATGCAGATAATATTATGCTGGTACTCTCCCAACCTGGAATCTTGGTACTGAGGGTTCTAGAACTCTTGACCATGTTTGGTAAACTATCTGGGTACAAAATGAATATATCCAAGTCCATTCTCCTCCCATTGCATGACAGCGTCACAACACTACCAGATTACCTGTGGGGTTTACAACCAGTGCAGAATAACATCAAGTACCTTGGTGTCCAGTTCTCCTGGAAAATAAACACATTATGCCAAATTAACATACAACCACTGATGGTGAACCTTGGGAAAGATCTAGAGAGATGGAGAAGACTGCACCTGTCACTGGGGAAGGGTGCATGCCTACAAAATGATGGCTGCACACCAGATACTCTGTATATTAGATAACCTGCCCATCCAGGTCAAACCAGAACTGCTCGGTGGGGTACAGAACCAAATAATTTCCTTTATTTGGAACAAAAGGCCAAAAAAAAAGCTAAGCTGCAAGAAATTAATTCAGCCTCTAGAGAAAAGCGGATTAAAGCTACCTGATTTTGTATTGAAACATGAGGTGCACTTACTGCTCCAACTGTCCCAAACCTTCCCCAAAGTGGAAACAGATGCACATCTGAAATTGACCAGCTGTGAAGCTTATGTCATTGGACAGGACTTATATAGAGGGATCATATATGGGAAAATCCCAACAGCAGTATCCTCGCACCCCACAGTCTACCCCACCAGAAGGGCCTGATTGAAGCATAGCAGAGCAACAAAGTGGGAACCCAAAGGGGTCACCACTCTTCCTTTCATGGCATGACCTGACCCTAACAATTGGTATCAAACCCATTTACTGAAGAACATGACACCAAGCAAGTATCCATAGTCTCTCACAGCCTGTAGACAAGAGTACAAGATATCTCAAAACATTTGGACAACTTCAAGGGGAATTTGGGATGGGTAAACTCAGGACTGGCAGTACCTGCAATTACAACATGCTCTCAGCATGTACACATGTCCACAATACAGGGTGTGACAGAAACAAGACTTGGACTAGCTGCTGCTGCAAAGTAGAAGGCACCTGTATGGGTGAGGCACATATATAAAGGGATCCTAACATGGAAACTGGACCCAACAGAGCAACTCCGCCAAAAATGGAGTGCTGAACAACAGAGTAATATACCCCTGCAAGATTGGACAGACGTCTGGAGTAATATCAGACTGGCCACCTGGGACATGCTGAATAGATTTACACAATTCAGAATAGCCTATAGGTGGCACAGAACACCCCAACAATGTCAGAAATGGTGACTTACAAAGTCTGACAAGTGCTGAAGGTGCTCCTCAGCAATGGGCAGTATAACTCACCTGCTCTTGGAATGCCCCATCCTGAAAGACTTCATGACTGACGTATTGGGCCACAACCTTAGCCTGACAGACAGATTAGTAATGCTAGGAATACATGCACAGGAGGAAGGATGGAACAGACTCACATGTAAGGTAAAAAGGTGCATTCTTGGATCCCTTATAACAGCTAAGTGTATTATTCTAAACCACAGGAAGTACGTGATCCCCACCAACTGTCTTGGAATGGATAATAGAATTGGAAAAAATATCCAGTTTCGAGAGAGTACATTATTTATTTTTATTTATCTATTCTCTGCTAACCAAGTGAGGCCCAACAGGCACACGTGCCTGTTTTCAGGGGTGACCCAGCAGCTTTGGGTTGGTTAAAAGACTTACTCAGAGTAACATCATATGCAAGTGGAGGTTGTGGGAATCAAACCCAGCTCTGTTGGATGTACCATGTTCATTCACAGCTCATAACTCTAACCTCTAGGCTATACAGTGCCAACAAAAAACTAGACACTTACATGGATATCTGGGGACCATACCTCACCTCTAGACACTTTGAAATTCCACTGGAACACTATCTGCCTCACTTTCTCCCCAAGAGGTAGCTCCACCTCTGGACTAATCCAGTAAAACCCACATAAAACTCTCATGACAAAACAGTATAACAATAGCAGAATGCCACATCACAGAGACCCACCAACTAATGTTACCTATAGAACTTTCTAATCAGCAATGGCACGGTTCTCCCATAAGTTAAATGGAATGACTTATGGCACAGTTTGGACACCTTTAGTTGTGTAACCCTAGTTTAGCCAGAAGTACACTGTTATATTGGAGAGAACCTGTAGAAATCCAGAAGTTTAAACCTTGTTAGACCCTGAAAAAATGTTTTTCTTTTATTTAAAGTTATTATGTGACATAAAAGCTTAGTCCAAGAATAATTAAAGCATCTGTGTATAAACAATCCCTTAGCCTGTTCATCCAAGGGAGTAATCCCAGATAGGAATACAACTGTTTGCTTGATGAATATTTGTATTTGTATTTGTTATATCTTGAATAATTCAAGAAACTTTTAATTACAAAAAAAATGCATATTTGCATTCTGTGGCAGTGGCTACATTTCCAAAGACGAAGCACAATTTGGTAAACATTAGTCTTTGGGAAACACATAGGACCCTAGCATCTCCGGAAAAAATGCACTTTTAGGCTGCGTGATTCCACAGAAACAGGTTCCAAGAATATTAAAACTGCTACCCATTGAACCCCTGCGATATTTATTGAAAGATTGATTGGTTGATTGATTGATTGATTTAAAATTTTAATCCAGGAAAATCAAATTGAGCTGAGGCTCATTTCCAGATGTGACCTCAGGGTGGGTGCATGAATTTTTGAAAATGGTTTTGATCAGAGCCATATACATTGAGGTGGAGAAGAAGGAAGTTGAAGGTTGGGGGTATGGAAAAGTTTCAAGTAAATAACTGCGGGGGGTCAGATCAAAAATAGGTGAGTGGAACAATGGCAGAATGGAACAACAATGGAACAGAATGGGTGGAAGGGGGGACTATGAACAGGAGCAAGACTGGAGTGTGATTGAGGAAGGAAAAGGTCACTGGAAGAAAATACATTGTTGTGAGAAGGGAGAAAATGTGGAGAGAGAGGAAAGAGGCAATTCCAAACAACATTTTGTCTGTAGGAAAGGAGGCCTGCCCAGCAATAGTTTTAAAAAGGGATGATGACGAAGTGGGGGCCACAATTCATGTGGGAGGAGGAAGGAGAGAGGTAAGGGGAGATAAGTGAAGAGAGGTGGCAGATAAGGGTGGAGAGTCCAAATTTAGATATGATGGTAGAGAAATAGAAGAGATGTCTGTCTTCAAAAAAAGAGTGGTAGCTCAAAGTATAATAAAGAACAGTGGCAGGTATAGAGTCGGCAATTGTACACAGAGCAACAACAGGAGTGAAAGAGGGAATCAAGCAAGGTTTGAGGCTGAACTGTAAACCGTGTCCCTGAGCAATATTCAAATGTTCGGAGGATCATTTTAAGAACAATCTCAGTGAGCACAGAGGGGGATACAGGACTTGTTCCTGTAAGGTGCACCCAATTTGGGGAGTTGTTTTATCTGGATGGCATCAATATGTCTGAAGAAATCAAAATACTGATCCATTACACAGCACTGCATGTGAAGAAGGGGATTTTCTCTAACAGTGAGAGATCCAGGGTCTTAAAGACAGGGGATTTTGGGATCCTTGTCAGTCACTGTCTGCAATCAAAGGTCAAGGAGACTTTTTAGCATTTTATTAGTATTCAGGGTGAACTGATTGTGCAGACCAAGCTTCAGGTCGCAGTCATGGTGAGGATACCCTTCCAACTCTGGAGCTGAGGGACCACTGAAGAAGAGCACTGCATCATCCTTGTAAATGTTGATTTCTAAAGGTTTTGGGGCGGTCATTCAGAAAGATGGAAAACAGGTTAGGGCCCAGGACAGAGCCCTGAGGAATGCCTCTGACAATTGGGAGAGGGGTGGATGATCACTTACAAGGCTGACTGATCCTGGTCAAGTAGATAGTAGCAGAACCAACCAAATAAGAGATCGGAAAGTCCTTTACCATCTTTATCAAGTAGGAGGGGATTAGCAAATGCATCAAATGCCTTGGCCAAATCAACAGAGAATGCTGAGATCAAAAAATGCTGGTCCATCTACTTAAGGATGAAGTCAGTGACTCTATGATGAAAGAAGATGGTGGATTGGGTCTCCCTAAAACATGACTGGAAGGGATTAAGAAAGGAAAAGGAGTCAAGAGAGGTTAAGGGTTGGAAGAACACCACATTCTTGTGAAGCATAGAAATACAGGAGTAAGGGACATAGGTCAGAAGTTATCAGTAATGGCAAGGCCTCCACCTTTGAGAAGTGGAAGAACCCTACCATGCATCCAGGAAGTATGAACCTGATCAGTTGAGAAAGAAAAGTTCCAGATGGAAGAAATAGGTGCCACAATAGCAGGGGGAGAACAAAGGGGGAGCTTAGGTTCCAAGCTGTTAGGGAAGTTATTCTTAGCAGGTTCAAGAGGGATAAGGACTGAGAGACAGCAGTGGCTGAGGAAGGTGGGAAGGAGAAAGGATAATAGAAAGTAGTAGAGAGGAGAGAAAGATAAGTATGTGAGCAGGACAGAGGCACAAATTGGAAGGAGGCAGAAATGGTCACTGGAAGAAAAGACTGTTGAAAGCAAAGACAGTCTTTGGGGGTCAGTGACCAAGGGACTGCCTTTTTTTGAGCATGATGGAGAAGGGGCTGACTAGATGAAAGGATGAAATAGGGGCCTGAACTGCCTTCCAGAATTTTAATTGACAGCTTAAATTGCTCTGGAAGGTGGAAGTAAAATAATCTGCCTTGGCCAGAATAATTGCCTTAGTGCAGATCTTACAGAACTCCTGTACCTAAGAAAGTCATTTAGGTATCCAGAGGCTTTGCAGGTACCAGGTAGCATTCCAAGCCTTGAGGCTCCCAATCAGCTTGGGTAAAATTCATAGGAGGTGGGAACCTTTAGTCCCAACTTTATTGAGTGGGGCATGCTTTCCAATACACATGAGCATTTAGTGTGGAAGTAGTCATGCAAAACAGCATCTGTTGTTAAGATCAGCTAATTGGGAGGACAGGCTAAGAGTCCTCAAGGAGGGGGGGAGAGAGGAAGGAGAATTCCAAGGTGGTGGAGAAGATGATGGATAAGCAAATGGAGGCAAAGAGAAACTGAGGAAGGGGGTACTGGATGATAGGGAAAGGTAACAAAGAGAAAGTGTGGGAGGGTACAAAGAATATGCAAAAGGAGGAAAACAATGGAATGGGGAGAAGAAGGAGCAAAGATGAGGGGGCAGGGAGAAAAATTGGAAATTATGAGATGTAGGTAGACAGGGAAGGAAGACACAGAGTGTCAGGAGGGTAGAATATCATAGTTTAGTGGAACATTACAGTACATTTCTTTCCATGGCAATGGATGCACCTACTGTACTTTATTCTGTACTTGAACACATTAGCTCTTGGAATGCAGCATGTTACAAGGATAAGTCATGGAGGCTTAAACAACAGGGTTGGCTTACAGTGCTGGTAGAGGGATTGCCTACAGTGTCAATAATGTATAGTACCTGTGTTTAAATGAGAGGGATGAGTCAAGACAGAGTAAAAATACTTTCCAATCCCACTAATCCAGAAAATAATTGGCCAGAAGCTTTCTTCAAAACAGTGGACTACCTTTTGAATCGGACATTGTCTGTCAGAATGGAACCCCTTCTCAAGTACATCACAAATCCATGAAATCAGAGTTGGAATCTCTTCCACTGTTTGAAGTGATACGACCTCTGCTGCAACAAATGATCCTAATCCTGGTTCTGAATTTGATCCAGTTTTACCTCCACAGATGACTGAAACAGTTAAAGTGATGTATCCTACTTCCTGCAATTTGTATAAGTCCAGAACTAGCCTGGGATTCTCGTTCCAGTGTTTAGGGTTTTCAAATACCACAACAAGAATGGACCTATTCTTTAGCCAGAGCATGTTCAAATAGGAAATTAGCACTGTATTAATTTTTTATGTTTGCTGATCACGTGTTCAGGAACGAGCACGGGCCACTGGGGGTAGGCAGGGAGGAGAAGGAGAAGGATCAAGCTTCCTTTGGACTGCTCTCCTTCTCTGGGGAGGAAGGGATAATGTCTTGCAGTACACTACTGGCTCCTAGCAGAAGCTGGGAGCTAGGGGCGCTGAAGACTACAGTAGGGGAAGCCAAAGCAGACATTCAGAGGAACACATACGGGAGCATGTGCATTCGCTCCTTGGATGTCATTGCACACCCTCGGCTTGAGGGATCCAAACAATTAGGTGGAAAATGGTCCTGGCATGCTTCATGATGGTCGGTCCCCACAGGTGCCACCCCTGTGACTGGCAGCAACACACCTCCACCACCGAATCCTAGTGTGAGGCGGGTTGAGGGATCCCCGCTGCCCCACCACGGGGGGGGGGGTAATCCATGGGGTAGCTGGGGATTGAGCTGCGAGCGGAGGACAGGGCTGGGAGACCAATGGGAGGAACGGCCGACAAGGACTGAGGAGGAAAAGAAATTAACTAAAAAAAAAAATAATATTTGCTGAAAGCGCTCCTCTTAGTACATGCAAGGTTCTTTGCATGGATACCTTCTGCAGTTTGTATGGTGTTTCAGATATGCATAGCATATTCAGGTGTGTCAGAAAGATTTTTTTTATTAGTCCTGTAGCTCCAAGGACAACCATGGCTATTTATGTGTTTTTGTTTCACATTTGTTTAATTTCTCTTTGCATATCCTGGTATTTGATGATCATGTGTCTCCCCATATGCAAGGCACTGTAGTCACTTAGAATGGATTCTTCTATTAGTTGAGCTACTGTACCTTTGTTTTTCATGCACTGTAATATCTGGTTTTATTTATTTTAAAAGTTCTACCAGGAAAAACATACTGAGCTGGTAAGAGCTCATTTCCAGATGTGTCCTGATTGGGGGGGGGGAGTAAATAATACAATAGGTGCAAGAAATAATTAAATGCAGTAAGGTGCAAGAATCATAAAAACACAATATGTATGTTACAGGTGAGCAATAACATTATGCAGGCAGGTAAAACAGCGCAACCCAAAACAAAAAGTGCCAGGACAGTGCAAGAAGGACAAGGGCAAAACAATATGAGGTGCGAGCACCAGAATGGGAGCAGACTATAACACACAGACCATGCACTTGATTGACAGTTGGTACTGGGTCATCCCATGTGAGTTAGTTTGTGGGATTATTATTCCTCAAATATAACATAGCTGCACTGTCTTCCAGTTAGGCAATGGGTTAATTTCCAAATTATGCTTCTAAGTATTTATTTAATTCTACTTTTGACACACTATGAAATCCACATCTGCCTAGTTTTCAAGTGGGTCCTAGAGAGAAAGTCAGCAGCAGGGAATATTAACTAATAGCTCCAGACTAGCAGAGTAAAGTAAGCATAGAATAAAGATTTATAAATAGACATATATAGGTGGTGGATGTGGCAGGCATGGTGCATGCATTCAAAATGATAAATATGTTTCAGTTACCCAAAACACAGAGGTAGCAAAAGTGATGAGAGGGCAGGAGATCGGTATTGCTAGTTGGCATTTTGGTGTTGTCAAAGATTTAGGTACATAGGCAGAAACAGGAACAAGAACACAAGAAAGCATTGCTCACTTAAAGCTTTGGGTGGTAACAGAATTATTTATGGGGTTCAGAAGGGATTTCCAAGTTGTTGAGGTAGCAACTACAAAGGCCTTCAAACTAGTTGACTTGTGTGTCTGAGGTGATTGGAAAAAGTATTTTTATGTTGCTTGCACGCATGTGCAAGAAACATAGTGTCATCATCAGAGATTTCGGAGGTGTGTCACCTCCTCCTCCAATTCAGTCAGTGTGCTGGCAGGCGCTGCCCCTGTAAGCCAATGCATTTTGGAGCTGTGTATGACACGCTTCCAAAATGCAGTGGCATACAGTTGAAAGGGGAGCTACGCTGAGTGAGCACCGATAAGATATCGGCTGCTCGCGCACAGCCCCCCAACACAGCAGCCGCGGCGTGTCTCGCAAGCACTGTATAGCTGACAGGGTGCCCAATCCCCATCGGCTGAGCTGCGCCCCCTCCCCAGTAGGTGCCACGCTGAGCCCACCCAGCGTGGCAAGCAGTCCTTGGCCGACGGGGTGCCCAATCCCGCTGGCTGAACTCCCCAACGCCCTGTAATGCTGGGAGCCCACCCCAGCGTGCAAACGGTCCCACAACGCTTTTTTTTTTTTAACCTGAAAACAAAAACTGACCCGGGGCGCTGCCTCCGACTCCCTCCCACAACCCGCACTCCACCCACTGCGCACCCAGCCTCCCCACACCCCCCTCACCCCATACTTACCTCCGGAGCTCGGCGCGACGATCTTCGGAGGACCGGGAACACGTCTGCACTCTTCAAAGCCGACCGCGAACTGAAGAAATGCCGTAAGCTGTATAATGGGCTAGATAGGGGTTTCAACTTTGTTGCATATCTCAGGCATTTGAAATTTTGCACCATTTTCAACATGGATTTTGGACCCCTTCTCGCGAATGATGTCACTGTCATGGCGTTATTGGTTCTGAAGGGTGATTTCGCACAGTGACCACGAAATCACCCTTTGGGCCTGAATACCACCATGACAGTAAATATCATTTATGAGAAGGGAACCAAAACCCCATGTTGAAAATTTGGTGCCAAAATTCAAAAAATGACTGTTTTATTTAGCTGCATTGCTAGTTCCTACACAGGCTCATAAGTTCGCGAAATTTCAATATTTTCACTCCAGATTTTCAACATTACCATTTTACCACACCTTCTTATGAGTAGTACAGCTGTCATATTTCACATCTCACCAAAATGTGCCCTATCATGTAGCACACAATGGCGCAGTCGGTGCAAAATCAATGTATGGGACAAATTAAGGAAATCACAGTGACACTGTTCATTAGCAGAGGTCTTAAAATGGCTATGTTGGAAAATTTGGTGAAGAAATTCCTAAATGACTGTTTATTTGTGCCGCAGTTAGCAGTTCCTACGCACGTCAGAGGTTAGCGTAATTTTCAATATTTCCACTCCAGATTTTCAACATTGCCATTTTACCACACCTTCTTATGAGTAGTATAGCTGTCATTTTTCACATCTCACCCAAAACGTGTTTCCGCCCATGTAGCACACAAATGGCTAGGTCGGTGTGAAATCAATGTATGGGACACATTAAGAAAATCACAGTGTCACTGTTCATGAGCAGAGATCTTAAAATGGCAATGTTGAAAATTTGGTGAAAGAATTTTAAAATGACTGTTTCACGAGTGTGCGTTATACAGTTCCCACGCGCACGTCCGTAGGTTAGCGAATTTTCAATATTTCCACTCCAGATTTTCAACATTGCCATTTTACCACACCTCCTTATGAGCAGTACAGCTGTCATTTTTCACATCCTGCCCGAAACGTGTTTCTGCCCATGTAGTGCACAATGGTGCAGTCGGTGTGCAAACTCACAGTGACTCTGTTCATGAGCAGAGGTCTTAAAATGGCTATGTTGAAACTTTGGTGAAAAAATTCCTAAAAATGACTGTTTTACGAGCGTGCATTGTGCAGTTCCTACGAATGCTCGTAAGTTTGCAAATTTTCAATATTTGCACTCCAATGACTTCCAAATACCTAAACAGCACATAGAAGCAATCAACATTCGGCATTGACAAATGCTTGTTTTTTTTGCCTTAGCCCAAAGTGTGTATGATTAGCAAAGTTTGGTAAGCAGCCTGCTGAGTTACAGGTGTTGTGGTACAGTCTGAGCATGCACTTGTGCATCAGTGTATCCCACTTAAGTTCTTTTCTGGATTCCAAGGTAGTAGGCCAAGGTTGCTGTAAAGTTGGCCATTGTGCATTCCTTTATTATGTTCAAGGGTAAAGCTATACATATTCACAGAATTCATAGGAAGGTCACAAGTCAAAAGCAGTTAGCCATGTTAGACTCTGTGGTTTTATTTATTTAAATTTGTATAACAAGTAATTATCAATTGATGTTTTAAAAGATTCCTATGTTTTTGGGGAATGAATTCCATACAGACATCACTCTTTGGTTAAACCACTTCCCTCTTCTTGTGGACATATACACTTCCCCTTTAATTGCATGTTATGTGCTTTTAATTCCCTGTTTGTAGTTCTGAACTGTAACCCAGTACACTCCCACAAATTGTTGTTACCAAATGTTCTAAAGATGGCACAGAGGTTCCCCTCGTAGGTGTCTATTCTCTAAGGGAAATAGGTCTAGCTCAGTTAATCTTTGCTCTTAACTCAGAAGGGAGATGTTGTCTATTTTCTTTGTTGTCATAATTTGAGCCTTTTCCAACCTTATAATATCTTGTGATTTATAGGGTGCCCGAAACTTAGTGCAATATCCCAGGTTGGGCCTAACCAAAGCTATATACAATGGCATAATCACATTCATGTCTCTGCTTCTAATATGTTTGAAGATGCAACCTAATATTTTGTTGCTTCTGGTTGCTACTTCCTTGGTATGCTCAGAGAAGGATAGAGAATCAATAATAATTATACCTACATCTTTTTCTCTAGAAGTTACTTCCACTTGGATACCTTTTGGAAAATAAGACATCATTTAATTTTTTTGCCGAAGTGTGTAATCTTACACTTACTCTCATTAAACCTCAGCTTATGGTTTTAATCCCATAGAGCTATTTGATCTAAGTCTTCCTGGAGTTTCTGACAAGCTGTTGACTTTCTGCAATAGCCCCCAGTTTTGTATCATCAACAAATTTGCATATCCATGATGTAGCTATGTTTTCTTTGACAATACGAATATGTTAAAAAGTGTCGGGTCCAACACTGAGCCCTGAGGTACCCCACTGCTAACATCTCTCCAATCAGAGCTAAAGCCTCTAATTCAAACACACTGCCTTCTAAAATTCAACCATGCATCCAACCATTGGGCAATATTTTTTTTCTAATACCAAGGCTGACTAGATCTTTAACCAGTTTTTTGAGGGGCACTATATCAAAAGCCTTTGCAGTATCCAAGTAGATGATATCTACAGGAAATCCCTCATCCAAAGCCTCATTTATGGGTTCAAAGAAATGTAGTAAGTTTGTCTGACATTATCTAAAAGGTGTGAACCCATGCTGTGATAGAGCCCCAGTTCCTAACTCCTTTATCTGTTCTTCCACCATGCCTTTTATGGGTTTTTCCAGGAGTTTGCCTATGATAGAAGCTAGGCTTATAGGTCTATAATTTTTCAGATCGTTTTTGGAACCCTTCTTACGTACAGGAGTCACATTGGCTTCTTTCCACTCAGCTATTACCTGGCCACTTGATTTGGAGCAAGTAAATAATTTTGCTAAAGGTCAAGCTGGTCTATGTGAAAGATTTTCATATTATTGTATACTACTGTCATGTTTGGCAGCAAGGTGATCAGGGATATTCTGTACTGCATAGTTCTTTGCTATGTTTTAGGACTGTTCCAAGGGATTGCTGTAAAGTTAAACACCTGATATTTGGTTTGTGGCATCTGCATATTCCATGTAGGGCTCTAAGCTTTTGATGAGATCACCAGAGTGTTGTTATTGCATACTCAGTGAAGTTTAATTGTGGGTCCAGCCATAGCCTAAGATACCTGAAGGTTTGAATACTAGGATTGGATACCTTCCATGAGGGAACCAGAGCATGGCAAAATCTGTAAGGAGCGGAGGGAGGGTGCCTTCCTGCTGATGACCATTTCTTTGTTTAAGCACCTGACCATCTATGATTCTCTCTCTCTCTCTTGCTCTCCCTCTCTCCCCCTCTCTCTCTCTTCCTGTCTCTCTCTCTCTCTGCTCTCTCCCTGCCCTCTCCCTGCCCTTCCACATTTTCTTGTTGCCAGTTTCTGGTTCATATCTTGCTTTTTGTTATTCCCCTTCTGTATTCTGTTTTCTTCTTCTCCTCTCCTCTCCTGCCTCCACCCTGTATTGCTGACTGATAACTATACAACATTGTGCACATTCTTGTATAAATTGTGACCCCCTCCAAGGAGGTTTGGTGAGGTGAGATGGGCTTGGCCCACTGCACTCTCATATCTAGGGGTATAGATGGTCTGCTCAGTGATAGCCCCTTGCACTTAATGTATATGGGTCACATAATTTCCTCTAGAAGATGCTGGATGATGGCACCTTTAAGTGTAGAATAAAATATACAAACTAGACTTCAAGCACTTGGTTTCCTTTACTGATAGAGAAGCTTATTTACCTTATGTGTCCAGACAGAGACTGACACTCTGGTGCCAGGTCTTACAGTAAGACCTGTGCTGAATTTTTTATCTTTGCACTTTGCATAGTTCACAGCAAAGTTGACAACTTCTCAAACTATTTTGCTCTGCTTAGTTGAAACGTCACACTTTGCACTTCACTTAGAAACATTTGTGAGTGCAAAATTCATCAATTTGTGGCTACATTTACTGTAAGGTGGCAAAGTTGCAAAGTTAAATTCACACCAGTGCAGCAAAATGTGAAGTGGCAACTTTGTGAAAACTCTGCAAAGTGCATAGTGGGCCAGTTTGTGGCAACTTCACCAGTGAAGTTAAAACTTTGCTAAGGTCTACTCACCATGTAGTTGGTGGGAGTTGTGTAAACAAAAAAGTGCATCATCTGTCTAGCCCAAGCTGAGTCAGCGGGAAGCAAGATAAGGTAACAACTACCAGGCCTGCAGAGATCCAGGGGAGGCCTTGATCTTTTTTCTTCACTGGTAATCACCAGATAAAAGCCAGCAATTACTGGCACTACCAGGAGGGTGTGGGGACCTCAGTGATTTTCCTTCACAAAGGAAACCACCAAGTGGCTTTTGGACCTGTGTTGGGACCTTCTGAAGAACAGATTTGTCATTCTGAAAGAGGGTAGACCCTGGGAATGGTGTAGAGGCAATCAAGTACCCCAGAAGTTGGGGAAGCAGGTACTGGCATGAGACAGCGCCAATAAGGTGTGAGAGGTGTCAGAAAGGGTCATTGAGCCTTGGAATTGGCTGCCCACAGAGGTGGTGGGAGCTAAGACAGTGGCAGCTTTCAAACTGGGCTGGGATAAAGAGAATGCTCAAATAAAAACCCTAAGGAAAGTGGAATGGGTAGAGATCAGAAGGGGGACTGGGTCCAGTGGTCTGAGAAGGTCTCAGGAAATATTGGGCAGACTCGATGGACCCTTGGTCTCCTTCTGCTGTCAATTTTTCTGTGTTTCTGTATTTCTGGAATGCAGCAGTGTGAAAGATTGAGGAGGGGAATGCACGGAAATGAAGTGGTACCACAGCTAGTCTGTCAGAACTTGGAGAACAGGTAGTGGAGTGCTTACAGTACAGCATGGTACGGTGTGAGGCAATGCCCAGTCATGTGGCTGGTATCTTAAGTTTAAAAGAGCACCAGGGCTTGATGAGGGAAGTACCTACCTTCAACAGTCCTATCTGTTAAATTGCTCCCTGAAATATGGATGCCAGCCCTGTCTACTGTAAGCTTCTCCCCCTACTGGTAGGAGGGGGTTGTTACAATTGTGTAACATTACAACTTTTTCATTATTTATATAATCTCCTATGCTCTTTTGCTTATTACAGTTTTGCTGTTTGTCCATTTGCACATGCACATGTAACTCCTTATATATAGAGTTTACTCCACTGCAGAATTTATTTGTCTCCTTTTATCCTTGTACCCCTACATTGTTCTTTTGCATGTAAGTTATCTGGAAATTTTTTTGCACCTTTGTATTATTGTTGCACTACACCCTTATCCACATCCTCAGGACACATCTGGAATCAAGCTGCTTTAGATCAACATGCTGTTAATAAGTAAATGCATACCTTACTACACTAATGTACTTTCTTTGCATCCAAGTTTGAGTCATTGAAGTCTGCCTGTAGTATATTGGTGAGGTTGGTGGTGAATGTAGGAGTGGCCTAAATTATTGTATAATTTTCATAAGGTGAATTATGGATACTGGTGTGGTATAGATTGAAGGGATACCATTCATGAATAGACTGGAAAGTAAGTGATCCAAGGCTAGAACCTTGTGATAGATCATTCATGTGAGGGCTTGCTAATGAGGTTTACTGCGACATTTTGTTCAGAAAGGCATGAAACCAGGACCAAAGCATTGTGTACTTTTCTATAAGGCTTTACGTGGAATTTTCCCTACATTCTGGCCCTCCAGATCTGGCTGATCTCCTCTAGGTCGTTTAGGTCCATGGATCAAAGATTGATTGATTGACTGATTGCTAATCATCCTATGTGGCTGCACACTATTGAGGATATTTAAAAAAAAAGAAAAACAAGCACACTAAACCTTTAAGATGCTCCTACTCTGCCAGACTGGATGCAAGGACAAAAACAAAAAAAAACAAGCATTTGTTAATGCCGAATGTTGTTGCGCTGGCATTGGCTTTGGTAGTGCAGTGCGGAAACACATTTTGGGCAGGATGTGAAAAATGACAGCTGTAATGTTCATAAGGAGGTGTAAAAAAATGGCAGTGGTGAAAATGTGGCATGTAAATATTGCAAATTTGCAAAGTTACAAGGGTGTGTGGGAAATGTGCAATGCACGCTTGTAACACAGTCATTTTATGGACTTTCAGCACCAAATGTTCAACATAGGCATTTTAGCACCTCTGCTCATGTACAGTGTCACTGTCATTTCCTCAAACTGTCCCAAAAATTGATTTCACACAGCAACCACGCTATTCTGCGCCGGACGTGCGAAAACACATTTTGGGCAGGCTATGTAAAATGACAGATGTACTGTTCATCAAGAGGTGTGGAAAACTGCTAATGGTGAAAATCCAAAGTGAAAAAGTTACAAATGCACAATAGTACGAACGTGTGTGCAAACTGTGCAATGCACGCACGTAACACAGTCAATTTATGGTGTATCGTCACCAAATTGTCAACATAGGCATTTTAGGACCTCTGCTCATGAACAGTGTCACTGTCATTTTTATAATCTGCTCCGAACACTGATTTCCCGCAGTGACCGTGCTATTGTGTGCCAGAAGTGCGGAAACACATTTCAGCCAGGATGTGAAAAATGACAGCTGTTCTGTTCACAAGGAGGTGTAGAAAAATGACAATGTTGAAAATCTGGCATGAAAATATTGTGAATTCGCAAAGTTACGAGCGTGCATAGCAACTGTGTAACACACGCTCGCAAAACAGTCATTTGTTGGATTTTTCCACCAAATTTGCAACATAGGCTTTTGAGAGCTCACCTCATGAACACTGCCACTGTCCTTGTATTAATCAGTCCCAAAAGATGATTCCGAGCAGTGACAGCGAAATCACCTTTTGGGACCGATTAACGTCATAACAGTGCCAGAATTCCTGAGAAGGGTCCAAAAAACCCCATGTTGAAAATTTGGTGCAAAAATTCCAAAAAATGCCCGAGATACACATCAAAGTTGAAAAAACCCTATTTATTCCATTATACAGCTTACCAGCATTTCCTCAGTTCGTGGACGGCTTTGAAGAGTGCAGACATGTTTCCGGTCCACCGAAGATCACGTGCCAGGCTCCGAAGGTAAGTATGGGGTGAGGGGGGTGTGGGGAGGCAGGGTGCACAGTGGGTGGGTGTGGGTGGTGGGTAGGAGAGTACGAGGGACTGTTTTCTGTTTACAGGTGTAAAAATAAATTGCAGATGGTTTTCTTTTACAGGTTTTTTTGGGATATGGTAGCCCATGGGGATTGGGCACCCCATCGTCACAATAGGAGTGGGGACACTAGCTGAGGGGAGGGGCACCCCTCAGCACAGAAGAAGGAGGACACCATGGCAACGGGGAGTGGGCTCCCCTGTTGGCACATTAAAGTGGGAAAGGGGGGGATGGATGTTGATGGAGATTGGGTGCCCCCATTGGCAAACAACGAAAACAGGGGGGCGCATGAGCCGAAGGGGATTGGGCACCCCCTCAGCAAGCAAAAAAGGAGGGAGGGGACACATTATGCCAACAGATAGTGGGCTCCCCCATCAGCACATACATGAGGGGCAGGGTAAGCCAACCGGGGAACTGGGCACCCCCGAAGTCAGCAGTTTAGCGGCCACTGTGCCTCCATGTTTGTAGCTGGCGAAGCATATAGGGATGCCACTGCATGTGATGAGCTTTGCTTGTATTGCAGCAGACCTTTCCTTTGATGTGATCGCCACATTAGTATGCATGGTGTGGCACTGGCATGCAGGCTGATTGGGGAATGAGGGACGCACCTACTGGTGCATACCCTGCATTCGCCCAACAGCATCCGCACCTCCAAATCTCCACTACCGCAAGATGTTGGCTGCACAAGCGTGCCAACATAAAAAATGGTACACCCACCAGAGGAGAGTTTCAACGTTTTATGACAAAAATGCTGTAGAATGCAGTGCTAATCTCCAAGTCCTGTATGTAGGATAATATGAAGGAAAGACTAGCATTGCATCCTACAGCATTTTTTATGATAACAGTTTGAAACTTTCCTCTGGTGAATGCTCTGTTTTTTCTTTGTATGTCTGCTTGCATGTGCTAGTGCTAATCAAACATCTTGAGAGTACAGTAGAATAAAGTAGAGTAGAGTAGAGGGCTTCAGAGGCATGTCACTGTTGCACCAATGCAGTTGAGACTGCAGGAGGCTTAACAGAGATATGCAAATGATCAGCAAGTCAGGGACCAGTCCTGGGGCCAGTCTTCTTCAATATCTTCATCAGTGACATTGCAGATAGACTGGTGGGAAAGGATTGTCTGTTTGCAGATGATACCAAGATCTGCAACAGAGTAGATGATCCAGATGGGGTGAGCAGAATGAGAAGAGATCTGAATAAACTGGCAAAATGGTCAGAAGAGTGGCAACTGGAGTTTAACGTAAAGAAGTGCAAGATTATGCACATAGGGAAGAGAAACCCTGAGGCCACCTATAGGCTGGGAGGGAAGTTGCTGGCCATCACAAGGAAAGAAAGTAACTTAGGCATCATCATCACAGTTGACCTGAAATCATCCAAGCAGACCACTAAAGCAGCAGATAAGGCTAGGGGGATGTTGGGGTGTATTGGTAGGGGTATCACAAGTCATAAGAGGGGGGTATTAATCCCTCTTTACAAGACACTAGGCCCCATCTGGAGTACTGCATGCAGTACTGGAGGCCACACCTTCACAAGGACATTAACCAAATTGAGGCAGTCCAGAGAAGGGCAACCAAAACGGTGCAGGGACTGCATCAGAAAACATATGAGGACAGATTAATGGAGCTCAAAATGTATACCCTAGAGCAAAGGAGGAAGAGAGGTGATATGATTGAAACATTCAAACACCTTAAGGGCATTAAGAAGGTGAAAATGTCTAACATGTTTCAATATAAGAAAAATTGCTGGACAAGAAGACACAGCATGAGATTAAAGTGAGGCTGATTAAGGAGTAATGTGAGGAAGTTCTTTTTCACAGAAAGGGTGGTGGATGCATGAAACGGCCTACTTCAGGAAGTGGTGGATATGAATACAGTGCAGGGCTTCAAACAGGCATGGGATAGGCATAAGGGAGCAATACAGATGAGTATGAATAGATAGGCCATTGACAGAGCAAAGGCTGATGGCACATTCATAAGGTAGAAAAAGAAATGGGTAGACTGGATGGGCCTTGCAGTCCTTATCTGCCGTCAACTTCTATGTTTCTATGTAAGTCTGATCATGATGCTGTTCTGCTGGTTGATGGGCAGAAACTTAATGTAGATGAAAGGATGGCAGCTGCACCTATCAGACAATGGCTGCATCCTTTCATATACAGCATCACCCAGCAATCAGCTGAGTGGTGTCATACTCAGCCTACTCCTCCTATTACTTTAACTGCACTGTGGTCTCCACCCGTGATACCACTTTATACCGCCCATATCCCCTCTAGATTGCCAGACCCTCTTGTCCTCCCTGATGTTGATTTTTTTTTTACGTTAAGGGGACTGTGATGCTCACCCCTGTACCCCTTTATACCACCCCCTCATCTCTAGATTGCCCCCCAAAAAAAACATATCTGGTGGCATGGGGATGCCCACTCCTGGAGCGCCAAACACTTTCCTGACACTGGGGTACTGAATCTCCAGAGTTGGCTCAGGCCCCCCTCCAAAATAAGAACACTGTCCCTCGTTGATATTTTTTCTTAAACCTTCAAAAATGAAAATGGTCCCTCACTAATCTCAGACTCCACACACCCACTCACCCCACCCCGACCCCCCACTCAGCCCGCACCACCCAATACACCCTAACTCACCTAAAGATGGTTGCATGTCATAGAGCCACTCTCTGATCAGAAAGGCATCCTCCTCCTGGAACCACACCTGCAATATGAGAAAATAAGGTAAGTCTGGTTAATGTATTTCAATGTGTTTTGGACTTTTATTCACAACTTTGTCATTTTAAATATTTTTCCACCAAATTTTCAAAATGGCCTTTTTGGGACCCCACCTCATGAACAAGGTAGGTGAACTGTTTCAAATCTATACTGAAAGGTGATTTTGAAGTTGCTCTACAAAATCACTTTTCAGGCAGGATTTAGCAATTTTCAGCTACCAGGATCATGAGGTGTGGTCATAAGATGACTCTGTTGTAGAGATGTTGCAAAATCAAATTTTGCTGGCAAAATATTCTGCAAAATTCTGCTGTTCTGCAAAATATTTCTGGGGATGTGAACTTGCAAAATTTCACTGCAAAATGTGAAATTTTGCCCCAAAATGGTGACATTTTGCCTGTGAGCAGTGAATTTCACTATTTTGCGGGTGAAATTTCACATTCCGCAGATGAAATTTCACACCTGAAAAATATTTTGCCAAATGCACGAATTTGGAGAAATATTTCACATGATGAAATCTGTTAATTTGCACAACACTACTCTGTTGAAACTTTGGTTGAAAAATATGGACAAATTACCAAGTTATGAATGTACATTGAAATATTTCAATGTTCTCACAGAACGTCACACATTTTTAAATATTCTTCCACCAAACTTTCAACATGGCCTTTCTGGGACTTTACCTCATGAACAAGGAATGTGACAGTTTTCAAATCTAAGTCAAAGCTGATTTCATAGTTGTGCCAGGAAATCACCTTTCAGGTGGGATTTGAACATTTTACCTACTGGGTTCATGACATAAGGTCATAAAAAGAATATGTTCAAAATCTGGGGTCAAAATATATAAAAAAAAATAACAATGTTATGAAGGGTCATTGACATTTTTCTATGCTCACTCATATCTTTTTGCCCATTTTCAGTATTTTCTCTCTAAACTTTTAACATAGCTATTTTTTCACACTACCTCATAAACACGACAGGTGTCATTTTTTAAAACCTGTGTTTGAAACATGTTTTCACATTTGTGGTGTGAAATGAAATTTCACCAAGTATTCTATAGATATCATATATCATGTTTGTAAGGGGGTGTCATGTAATGACTATTTTGAAAATTCGGGGTCATAATTAAAAAAAATATTAAAAACTTTGTGTGCAGTGCCAGCCTTTGGCCAAGTGGGTAGTGCTTTGTGATACCGTGTCAGTGAGCTGAGTTTGGGGGCAAGCTTAGTAAGTGAGATGGATAGATTGAGGATGGGGGGACAGCACCATCATGTGGCAGCACCCTCAGCCTGGGAAAGGAAGGTGCAGGGTTGCCTGCACAGGCCCAAGTAATGTATAGTGAAGAGAACTCTTCTTATGGCATAGGGCCCTGTACCTCTGCACCTATGGCTGCCAGAAGGCCCTGTGCTTCAACTGACAGATGGACCTTTTGCCCTGTGTGTTTTTATCAGTAGCCACATGGAAGTGCAGGGCCCAGAGGGTCCTGTGCTTCAGCAACCTGACAGACATCTCCACAAATTCTTGACATCCATAGCCACACAAAAGTGCAGGTCCTGCCTCTAAACTTCTGCAGACAAATGGACTCTTCCCTTGGGACAGGAACCAGAGGGCCCTGTGTACCTGCATCTGCTTGACCTGAATGAATGAGGATACAGTTTCACTGTCTCAAAAAGAAAGGCAATTATTTGCAAAAAACTGCATTAATGCACCAGTTAGTATTCAGCTTACTACCACAAAAGTATGGAAATGTGGTGTTATGGTTTTCAACCTTATCTCCCCACACCTCCAGTAGCAAAAGGACAAGACCACACAAGCAACCACAGACAGCCATCATCAGGTAAGACAAACATCATACAACTGTTTCCAGATGACACAAATGCAGGCGCACTGTTGTGCTATCTACATGAATTTGTATCAGCTGCTGCACAAGTCTGTGCTTCTTCAGCCACAGTCATGTGTGTGTGTGTATGTCTTACAGCATACGTGAGTACCAGCGGATGCTGAAGCACTGGCTCCACAGGGGACTAGGCTTCTGCAGAAAGAAGCACTGTTGTAATTTGAGTATCATAGATCTCTGTGTAGCTGCAGAAGTGCAGGCCCCACAGGGGCATGTGATTCTGTAAGCAGAAGTTGGTGTACATGTCTTACACTTGTGGCTGCAGAGGTGCAGGACCCTTAGCGGCATGTACTTCTGCAGACAGAAGTACTATTTCAGTTTTTGTATCATTCATTTTGTGGACCCTGAGCTTCTGCAGTCACACCTGTGTATACATCTTACAGTGTGCATAAGTACAGTACCTGTGTCTATGGAAGTGCTGGCCCTATAGGCACCTTTGTTTCTGCAGACAAAATAACTCTTTTATTCTGGGTATCGTGGAATTGTATCTGTGGCTGCAGGGGTCTTTGCTTCTGCACACAAAAGTAGTGTTGTGATTCAGGCATTGTAGCTTTCTATCTGCAGCCAGAAGTGACTGTGTTTGTCACTTACAAATCCAGAAATGTAGCACATCCATGCTACTACATTTCTGTCATCTGAAAGCAGTTGTATGTTGCTTGTCTTGCCTGATGGTGGCTGTCTGTGGTTGCTTGTGTGATCTTGTCCTTTTGCTGTTGGGGAATCCTAATGCCACATTTCCCTAATTTTGTGGTGGTAAGTTGAACCGTAAATGGTGCATTGATGTAGTTTTTTTGCAAAGACTATCTATCTATCTATCTATCTAGCCGCACACACAAGCACGTATAAAATAATAGTCTCTGAGCATGAGCAGTGCATTGCTTTATTTGGCTGCTGATCTTAAAAAGCTGCTGCTTATCTAAAAAAAACTGTTGTTTCTGATTAAAAGTTGCTGCACTGCAACTGATTGTTAAAAGATGCTACTATTTGTTAAGCTTTGTTGCTGCTCATTAAAAGTAGTCACTGCTTATTTAATACAGCAGTCCCATTTCCTCCATTTCTGGGGCCCACACGTAAGAAAAAAACCTGCCCACTCCCTCCCTCTGTGTGATCTCCACCCCCATTCTCCTAATACCAGTGTAAAAGAAAACCCCTCTAGCTCCCTCCCTCTGCATAGACTCCAGTCCCCACCCTTTTCCCAGCAGATATTTATCCATAGTTGGAGAAGGAGTGGCAGAAACCAGTGAAGGGATGCTCTTAGCCTTTGAAGTACATGGAAGTGAAGGAGACAGTGTTACAAAGTGGTTAGAGCACAAAACCATAAAGCAAGTGTTCACAATATTCAACTCTGGTGACAGTGAAGAGTCATGCAGCAAACATAGATAAACAAGACTTCAGCATTGACGGCTGCCTGTTTCTTTTTTGGTGATCTGACGTCATCAGTGGAGGACCCTGTTACAACCAATAAGATGCCACCTCATATTAAGTTTGCCTCTACCACTGGAACTTTAAAATTTTAGATGACAGCCTGCCTTTTCCTGGTGGTGTTTTCAAACCTGGATGTTGAAGGTGTAATTAAGCAGCTATAGCAGGGTTGGGACAAATGGATGTGTTAATGGCCGTTATTCTGCAGTCATATTCCATATTTCTATGCTGCTATTTGTGTCACTGTCTATTTTATTTTATATGCACTCTATGGCACCTGGTGTGACATGTCAAAGGTCACTCAATAAATAAAAGTTAAAACCTGTCCATTATTTACAACATTTCACCAGATTTTGTAAGTAGCACAATTGTTGATATACTGTATATATTGTTATTCACTAAGTTTGCTATGATAATAGGTGTAGCTATGAATTTTAATATAACACCCCTCTAGAGTATCATTTGTATTTTATGGTAGTTGCTTCCACAATCAAATGCATGAAATATACACTTCTGCATGTCATAGCGGTCCCCCTTTTACATCCAGTACCCTGCTTCAAGCCTAGAATTAGTGTTGAACAGCTAGTAGGGAAGTCATGCCCATTACATCTTTAGGCCTGGCCCTATAATGTTGCAGTCTGTCCACAATCTAACATCTGGATCCTATAACTTTGTAAATGGACTAGGAAAGTAAATTCTGCCACCCAGACTGTAAAACCCCCTGAAGCATTCTCAGACAAACCGCAGTTGTCACAATGTTTTCGGGGTATCTGATATCCCCTGGAGATTTGTTGCATTAAGGTCAGACTCCCTGGCTTTCCACCCGACTTTTGGTTACACCACAGCTACTGCTTCTCATGCATTCAGCTGAGTTTGCTCAGGTTCAGTTGCCAATTACCATACTGTACACATTCTTCTATCTGTGTTGGAAAAATAAACAAGATCCTACCCAAACACACACATACAGAAATCCTGCTTCCATTCTTAAATCCTGAATGATTAAGCCTTCAGGAAACAAAAGTCAGAAAAGAATGAACGGGCTTTGTATGTGAAGTAGTGTGTGTCCATGGACTTCGCAAGTAATGTTTGCATTTAGAACAACCTTGTGGACTGGCAGCTGTGTTGGCTATTAGGGTTGCTTTGCGGTGTGTTTGTTTCATGCAAGTGGGGGGAGTCACAGAGATAGAGGAAGGATTCAATAATCAAATCAAGAGGCTCACACTTACGGCTAAAAGCTTGTTCTGCCTCAGAAATCTTCTAGCTGTCAGGACACTTCTGCCCAGTTTTATATCAGATATTCTGTTGAAACCATTTTATTAATTGAATGAACATTTCTTTCCTTGAGATAATGGCTTATGCTTTACAAGGATAGAGGCTCATTTTGAAAAAGGTAATGCCAAGCAATAGGAGTAACTCAGAAGACTATTAAGCTCACAGACCTGCTGCAAACAGAGGTTTCAGTTTTAATGATTCACAATCTATAGCTCCTACAACAGATAAAAAAGCACCTTGAAAACAGAAAAATTCAGTTGCGCTTGCAGGTGAAAGAAAAAAAGTGGGTTGGCTAATATGTAACTATAAACACAGTGTAATGCTGCCCACATCTACTACTGATGATGCAACAGTCTGTTAAACATAAGAGTATTGTAATGAGTTTTGAAATTAGAGTTAAGTTGATTAAGGGCATGTTACCGCTCGGGGTGTGTCAGGGCAGGGGTGAAATGTCAAAGCATATCTAAAGCATGTGTGAGTCTGCTCAGCAAGGAGACATACGTAGAGCAAGGCATGGGTGTCTTGTCTTCATGAATAAATTGCTAGAGTGTTGGTACTGGGTGCTGCTGGGTTGCGCACTGCTGAGTAATGATAACTTCACCTCCAGTCACATATGAAATGAGTCTTGTGGTCTCAGCCTTAGGGGAAGGTATAGTGGTTTGTATCACAAATCCCTATTATATAACATAGGTACAGCTGAAAGTCTATTAGATTAAGAAGGCACACAGGCTACTTGAGCCCTTCCCCAGCACAAGTGATTCAGTTATGTCAGGATGGAGAAGCCTACACTGTCCCCACCCACATAAATGGGGAGTTTCAGTTTCTATCACTTACTAATCCATTTCCTTTCACTAAGCTGTCACAAAAAATAATACAAAAAATCAAACAAGACTAAACTCTTAGAATAAAAATAGCTTTCCTTTATGATTTTTCTAAAGATATACTGAAGCTTGTATGTTTAAATTAATAAACTGAAAACTTCAACATCCTAAAATACTATGTATATGTTAGTACATGCGTATGTAATGCATTTGATCAAAATATTTGCCTCCCCTACACACACACACACACATCACACATACACTCACACATACCCACGCACACACACACACACACACACACATATACACACACACACACACCTGCATACATACACACACACACATACACACAGATCTGCAATATGTATGCTAAGGTATTCAATCCAGAAACATAACTATAAAGTAGAAGTGAGTTGCCCTTGTCACATATGGACTCACATATAATGCACTGGGAATGGGGGTGGGATCAAGATGTGCCATGTGAGTGAGACACTCAGCACTTGGGAAAGGACAGAGAAAGCCACCCAGCCTTCACACATCACATGTCAGCTGATCGCAGAACTGGATTTGAAGTTGCTGTTAAAACAATTACCCTCACACAGCCTTCTAGCCAATTGGTAAGGTGTGGTATGGGTGTACCGATAATTCTGGTGGGTAGGGAAAGAAACAAGGCAAAAGTGAACTTGGGCTACCCAAAATCCTGCAGGCTGCACTCAGTATTAATCAAAATAGAAGGAATATTTTTACCTTACACTTTGCATCATAAAGTGCACATCATAAATATCTGGCACAACCTGTAAGCTAGCTTTAAGCATGATTATTCAGTTAAGAAAGAAAAGTGAGGGGGAAAAAAAAGTTTGCTCACTTGGTATTCAGAAAGCTCAGGTTTGTCCTGCTGGAGGCTACTATTATTGGCTGAAGCTATGGCATGCATGATAGAGTAAGGGTGTAGACAAACTAGAGGAAACACAGAAAGAAATATTTATTTAAAAAAAAGTAAATCAACCATAAAGATCCTCCCAGAAGACCTGTGAGATGGAAGCTTTTCTCATTTTCTCGATGGCAAAATTTAATCTAGCGGCTTGGCTTTTCAAGCGTCATATTCAAAGAGATGCAAATTTGTCAGAGCTGAGACCCCAGCTGACTCTTAGCGTTGTGTGAATGTCAAAGGGGCTTAAAGGTTGAAGCGTCTTTGCCTCTTTTCAGCCTAACTAATCCAAGAAAGTCTCAAAAGCCTGAACCACTGCTTTCTGTTTGTTCAAAACAGTTTTATTATATCTTTATCTGCCCGAACTAAAACCAATATTTTCTTTTTTGTTATAAAAATAGCGAAGACATAACAAGGACTTGGAGTGCATGAAAAAAACCCTCAAAATAAATCAGAGCTTCATAACTTACATGATCGAATTATGAAAGCCCACCAACTCATAATTTATTTGTCCCTGAAAAGTGAGTTTTAATGAAGATATTTGCCATACTAGAGACATGAAGGGTATGGAGGAATACAGAGTAGACATTAGTGTACATCATTCTCATGCAGTCATAACCTTTGTAGGTATACAGCATATATATGTGGCACCCATTTGTATGCTTGGTCACTTCAATAGAAGGATAAACTAGCCAGGAAATTCCAACCCAGCACTTACAGATCAGTTTTGATTCATTTAAACTATTCTTACAGTTGTAGATGGTCAGTATACTTCAGTTTCTGTTTCAACAGACAAAAGTGCGGTATGTTTGTTTCTTCAACCATGCATACACAATTTTAGACAGCGTGCTACCCCCCCACCCTGTGTAAAGAATGTACTTACCATCACCTCTGCCCCTAAACTCTTCCAGTCTTTCATTGCTCTTGTATAGCAACAAGCACTCTGTGTTTCTGCACACCAGTGGCAAATAATTTGGAGTGTGCAGACTGGCTACCAGTTACCTGAATATGGGAAATGGAAATGATGAGGGAATTAAAGAAATATCAATCAGTTGGAGGGTGACTTGATAAACAGATCTGCTGCAGCACTGTTCAGGCCTAAATCAGTAGATTCTGCAGTATTTATTTATTTTTTTATCTAGACTTTGGTAATTGGATGAGCTCGCCGGCACACAGCCACTTTACTGGGGTGATCCAGACATTATACAAGACAATGGTACAGACAGGGATAAGCAAGAGAACAATTACATTCCACATTTACCACAACAAACTGGACTAAGCGCTTTTTTGGGGGGCAGGGGGTAGGGGGGTGTTGTCTGAGCCCCAGACCACCAAAAACAAACTTTGCCTGCACAGGACTATGCAGGCTATGAAAAAAGTCTAGAAAATGTGTCACCTCTTCCAGAAATGTACTGATATAGAGGAAAGAGGTGGTACCATGTACAGAAACTATGGGATTATATTTAATTTACTTCCAATAGCGCTGTTAAAAGTCTGACCCATCCATTGCTTACCCTCAATACAAAATGGCCACCAAGGTGAACATGCGTTAGCATTAAGGACATCCTCAAAAATAAGTATTTACAACTTTCTTTTTTCAGAAATCCATATATGGAAATTAGTAAAATACTTATTGAAGTGCCAAAAGTAGACTTCTGCAAATAATTCTCCACAGCTTTCAAACAATCTAAAATTGTTTCTTTAATTAAAAATGTGGAGTCTAGAATAAAACCACACTGAGATGGAAAATCATCTTGCCATCAGGTGGGTCTCAGTTTATGAGTTAAATTATAAATGAAAAAATATTATCTTGAACTGAAAAACAAAAACTGGAGAAATGTTGTAATTATGTTTCTGCATGGAATGTTAGAACAGTGCAGCTTGTTTAAAACCTTGTATGAATTTTAGAGTTGTAGCTATCCTGAATATGCATGGGTAACTGGATTGCTAACAAATGCTTTACACAAATCCACAGGAAAGGAAACTCCTCATATTATGATAATTTAGTTTGAGTTATGGAAATCTGTTTAAATCACAGATCTGGGCGTAATAATTCATTGCAGTCCGCAGATTTTCAAAACGTTGGGAAAGGCAGTAATACTGTGATTGTACAACTGTTTCAAGAGCAAGGAAGAGAAAAACATTAGTTTTGAATGACAGGCCTAACGTTCAGAGTCAGGCAAAAGGTCAACCCCTGTGGAATCCTGCAAATGCATAATCTCCAAGAAAATTGCAGTAAATAAGGCAGGATGCAGAACATCCTCATCTGTGTTGAAATCCTACTTGCATCTGAACTTTTGCAGAAGCACTGCAGAATTTACTGATGCCATTGTTTTGTTGATGTACTGAAATTTTCATAGGAAGTCCATTCCGTGGTGTCGAGTGATGAGGAACCCTCTTGGCACACCAGTGATGTGGGTCACATTCAAGCCCTAATCCCCAATCCTGGGAGGACTGGAACGGGCAATAGGAGACAGAGTGAGGAGCATCTGTGTGGAAGCTCTCCTCCACAGGAGGAAGGGTTTGTTGTGCACCTCTTCTAGAGCAGCTCCTGGAGGTAAGCTGGTGGAGGAGCACTTAACAGCACTGGCGATCACATGCTGCCATGCACCTCCCTGGAACATTGGAATATGTCTGCCTATGTGAGAGGCAGAAGGAGAAAGAGAAGGAGAACCCAGGAAAATGTCTGCCTGTAGCATGCTAGATGACAATTGTCCTTGGCCCACCACATTACCTAACCCCTCAGCAGACTCCCCAGACCTCAACTCTCTTCCCTGACACCAGAGGTGTTACATTTTTGATGACAGCAGGGAGGCTCCCCAGAAGGAATAAGCCACAGCTGAAGGAGGGATGCACACCATGGGGAGCCAGGAGGTGGAGGATGGCAGCAAGGAGTGAGCCCAGAAGGCTGAAGGGGACACCTATGGGGCTTTGTGCAGTTTGGTGATGGGGCACAGGAAAGCATAAAAATTGTACAGAAACTTCCTCAGACAATTTCAGGTGCAAGGTTACAGCAGTTGACCTCAAGCCAGCTACTATAGATTTGAAAGGAATATATTACAGGAATTCAGGGTCAGCTTAGTAATGCCTGTGAGACCCCAGTTTTGGGTGGGATTGGCTTGCCCAGCCTGCGAACCAGCAGGGGTAAAATGAATTGTTTAGGTAAGGCAGACTGTTTTCTTTTAGGGAAAAAGCTATGGCAGCTCGATACTCAAGCATCACTTTTATTCCTGTCATGGTGTGGCATTGATGTATGTGCCAAAGGTAGACTCTCAGCAGTCTTCCCTACCAGAGAAAGTTTCTATTTTTGTCTTTTGGGGTCACACAAGCTTTTTATCCTGCCTCTGTTCTTTCCATATCCTGACAGCACCAACAGCCCCTTCACTGACCTTCACAGGGGCTTAATGTTGCACTACTTACCCAGGACCACAACTGTTGGGTGGTGGCCTACCCTCTTGGCTATGCAAAAACCTGCAGGGTGTGCCAGTGTTAACTGCAGCAGACCAAAGATTATCTCTTCCTGGTTTTCTCACAAGGATACCAGCATGCAGTGATGTACATGCCTGCATGAATGTGGAGATATGCATGTGTGATGGTGCTGGTGGTTGTCCCTCTTCCCTTATGTGCACTCTGGTTATGCTGCTTGGCCTCCACCTGGTGGCAGTCTAAGAGTGGGATGTGCCATACCCTACCTCCTGGAGGGGGGAGAGCTATTCTTGGGATACCTGATCCTCTCTCCCCTTGCCGACCCATGAGTGACCTGAGTCCTTTCCTGAACCCAGGTTTCCAGCACAGCGAGTGGTATCTGTAACACTGCATTACCAGGTCAGTCCCAGGACATTGATTTCTGCAGCACCATCATCCAACAAGAGGTTGAGAAGGGATGATCAAAAAAGAAAATTGGAGTGCATTATCCGGAAAAACAAAATTAAAAGAACAGAATGAGTGTCACCAAAGAGTTCCTTCATACCATGGCCTTTCCCAAATGGCAGATTAGCATGTTCACATATAGATGTAGATGCCTTCTCTTTGAATTATTCCTGTTTATCTCCTAGTGTCCCTTGTCCTGGCATCATCCCCCATGCCAACAGACCCATCCCACGTATGTATGGGTGAACCACCACTTACTCAGAGCCATGTTTGATGGCTGGCCTGCTACATAGGGCCATTTGGGGTCTGCAGGGGATGCCAAGTGAGCCAAGGAAGTTTCCTCCTTTTTTGCTCACTAGTAACTGTGTATGATGCAACTGTGTGCATGCATGTTAGCGCTTATGTGGGCTTCATCATCATGCTTCCTGCCCATGTCTGCTGGTCCTGCTGTGCTGCCACCAAGCCTCAGGGTTGATACACAAGTTGGGGTGGAAAGGATGAGAAGAGACTTGGCAAGGTTGGAGGAATGGTCAAATGTACAGCAGCTTAGATTCAATGCAAAGAAGTACAAAGTAATGCACCTGGGAAACAAAAACCCAGGGGAAGAGTACACAATGGGGGGGTGAGATACTGACAACAACAAAAATGGAATGGGACCTGGGGATAGTTATATCAGATGACCTAAAGGTGGGCAAGCAATGTGAGAAGGCAATAAGGGGGGCTGGGGGGATACTGGGATGCATAGGGAGAGGCATCACCAGTAGAAAACAGGAAGTTGTATTCCCTCTGTACAGACAGTTGGTGAGACCCCATATGGAGTACTTCGTGCAGCCCTGGAAACCCCATCTCTGCAAAGACATAGACAGGGTGGAGGCTGTCCAGAGGAGGGCAACCAAAATGGTGCAGGGTCTGCACCAGAAGACATACGAAGAGAGACTAAAAGAGCTTAATATGTATACCCTCAAGGAAAGGGGGGGGCATGATAGAAACTTTCAAGTACCTCAAGGAATCAACAAAGTCCAAGGGGTAGCATCTTTCAGAAAAAGATGTGCAAAGAACAAAGGGGGGTCGGCTCAGAGGTAATGTGAGGAAGTATTTTTTCACAGAGAGAGTTGTGAATACATGGAACGGCCTTCCTGAGGAGGTCATGGAGTCAAAAACAGTGGCGGAATTCAAGAATGCATGGGACAGATAGAAGGCAATTCTAGTGGGGGGTAGGTGGAAGTAGGCTGTTGGTTAACTAGGATCTGTAGCTTATCCATTAGGTAGGGAAATGGGCAGACTAGTTGGGCCAATCAGTCCTTATCTGCCATCAAGTTCTATATTTGTATGTACAGTATCTATGCTGCACTAACACTGCAAGTGAAACCCTAAGCAGACTCAGTGGGCTGCAGGACCTTTCTCTGCTGACACAGTCCAGTCAAGGTCAGAAGAATGTTGTGTTGTGCCATTTACTGTAGTGTGTGTCAGGTTTCTGAATATATATTTCTGAAGACTCTGATGCTCCTGCTGACTTGTGCCACAGTGTTGATGATTTAGAATTGCTGTCACAGCCCTCACCTGTAGGTGGCCCTCATTGTTCAGTCACATTTTTCAGTGTTAGTGTGTGTAATGTTCATGCTGTGATGCACAATTACATCACAGGATGCACCTGATTCTGTACCCTACTGTACGTCAACTGTTCCATGCAGTGGTCATCTGAGGACCTTTTTAGGGGTTCCTGTACCCAGAATGTTGGGAAATATATAACAAAATGGCTTAGCTATGTGCATTTTGTGGCTGCTGTTATTCACACTGGGACCCTAGTTTCAAAGCAAATGGCATTCTGCAGCTTGGGAGACAGCAGTCACCTTGTGCCCTTTAAAACAACATTGTGATTGGTTGGCATCTCATGGCACTCCAGACATTACCTCATGGGTTACAGCCCACCTGATAGGCTAATGATGCACATGACCCAGATCAGATTTCCAGTATATCCAGGTCCCAGGAACCCCTGTTCTCCAGTTGTAATTTGTGCATCTGAATAGGCAAGATGCATCCAGAGAACCCTGTCTGCCCTTTATCTTTAAGGTAGGAAATGTGTTTTCTTATCACACTTTGTGCTAGTATTCTTGATTATGGATAGCACCTTGTGCCTTTTATTATTTAAGCAAGGAGCCCTTGGCTCCCAGAGATCCTCTTGACTAAAATTCAGTTCATGTATTAGGGGATATATTGTTGCTGTTATTTATGCTTCATGTGTTGTGGGACTATCCTGGTAATTGTTTTTGCACTGTTCCCCTCGTTCCTGGAGGCCTCTCAGGCGTCTTGAGCTTCAGTTGAAACCAGCGTGCTGCCTGCTTGTTCAACCACGCGGCGGCCTGCCTTTCTCCTAACAGGCCCACGCCACCAGGAACGCCCCGCAGAGTCGCCTCTGCTCCCCACGACTCTGCGGTCCCACTCGGCCTGCGTTCAGAGGCCTCCTTCCCCTTCAATCCCCGCTGCTAGTCGCCTCTCTCCCATGACTCCACGGCACCCTGGCTTACCTCGAGTTGCCTCTGCCCCCGCGACTCCACGGTTCCCTGTCCCTCCTCCTTTAATCTACTGCAGGGTCCCACGGATTCTGGCCTGCCCTCGAGTCGCCTCTGCTCCCCGCGACTCCGCAGCTTACCTGGTCCTCCCCGATGGGCCACGCAGCCCATAGGTAGGCCCGCGAGTCGCCTCTGCTCCCAGCGACTCCGCAGCTTACCTGGTCCTCCCCGATGGGCCACGCAGCCCATAGGTAGGCCCTCAAGTCGCCTCTGCTCCCCGCGACTCCACGGGTCATCTACTCCCTCCCGCCACCCCTTAGGCAAACGTGTGCCTCCCCCGAGGACCGGCCGACCCACGCGGCAATGGCCGCCTGATGGCCCAACTCCTCCCATGGCTTCGGCCTAAACGTCCCCCGAGTTGCCTCTGTTTCCCACGACTCCGGGAGCTCTCTACCCTCCCATGCCTCCCTAGTCCTCCTAGCACCAATAAGGGGAGAAGTCCAACGTCGCAAGTCGCCTCTACTCCCCGCGACTCCGCGACCCCACCCAAGGCCCTATCGCGCACTCCTCCTCTCCTCACCACAATGCCTACCTCGGGGAAACTCAGGAGGGGGGTGAGGCATGCTCGACACCCCAAGGCTACCCCAAAAGCCGACCTGCCTGCCTATCTCGCTCAGGCCTCCAGCACAGCGAGGCCCAGGACGTGACAGGGATTTTGGGTCTCGAGGGGGGTCACTCTCCCCCTGTGAGCGAGAACACGCCCGCACAGGCCGGGGGGGGAAGGGAGGCTGAACCGACCACCCCTCGCCCATCCTCGCTTCAGCAGCCAGCGGCACTCTGGTCCAGTGATTCGGGCCCTGGAGCGCCCCCCCCCAGCCCTACCACAAGCTAGGGGCCTCAGACTCTGGATCTTTTAGAAAAAAAAAAAAAAAAAGGGAGAGACAACTTGGAGACGTCACGATTCCCTCGGGTCCCTCTCATAGCGACCCCAGAAGAACAATGCAGAGCCACTGCCCGGGTACCTCACACAGCGACCCAGGCAGATCCTGCGATCCCCATCCCCAGCTCTTGGGGGCTCGTGGCTCCCTCCCACAGCGGGCACGCACCCCTGAGCAGGATGACCATTCTGGGGATGGACGGAAGAGGTCTTGGAAAAAGTCTCCACCTTGAGGCTCGGTCTAAGGACCCTCACACAGCGCCCTTACCATAGCCGCCTCCTATTTGGGTCTGGGGGAGCAGCAAGTCTTTTCCTCCGCTCAGATCTCTCTCTTGTGTTGCAGATGGTTAAGGCAAAGAAATGCACCGCGTGCAGCCCACCCTCCTCCTCAAACTCCGGGCCCCTATCGCAGCCTGCCTCGTGGATGAAGAGCTGGCTTCAATGGAGAGCACCACCTCTAGCCCTTCCCTTCCGGCCCCAGCAACTCGACATGGGTGGACCCGGGCTCCCTATTGCTTCAAAACCAGCAAGCTGCGGTGGCCATGATGGAGAGCCAGCAAAACTTCATGCTGAAGATCATGGAGAAGCTGGAAGTGCTTACACAGAACAGACCTAGACCAGCCAGCGCGGAGCCTCCCCCTCAAAGAGACCCTCCAGAAGAGACAGGAGAAGGAGGAGCACCGGCACCAGAGGACTCACGTATTCCCCAGGATGGCAACCCTGAGGAGAGAGAGAAAGAGGACGAGTTTGAAGAGGAGGAAGAGGAGGAGGAGCATGGCCCGGACTCCGACATAGAGGACCTCGATCAACAGCCAACCCCATCTCTGACCTCTAAACTGTGCGCATTCGAGGCAATTCCCGGTCTCATGAAGGTCATCAAGGCCACAATGGGCCTTACCACAGAGGAACAAGAAGGGGAGAAGACGGAATCCAAGCTAGACCCTATGATCCAGCTAAGGACCACCACTCCAGAGACCTTCCTAGTCTGCCCGGCCATTGAGGAACTGATTCAGGCCGAATGGCAATCCACTGATCCGGGCAGAATGCAGAACAGAAGAAACCTACTCAAAATGTACTCGATTCAGGGCGACAAGTCCGACACATGGTGCAAGGCCCCCTCCATCGATCCCCAAGTGGCAGCCTTGAGTAAGAAAACCGTACTGCCGTGCGGCACCATAGCACTCAAGGACCCTACCGACAAGAAAATTGAGGACATGTTGAAAAGACATTGAAATCGAGGGTACCATGGCCAAGGCAATGACAGCGGCAATCTATTCCTCGAGGGCCCAGATCCGCTGGTTGGAGGAACTGCAGGAGCAGGCAATCCCAAAATCAAGGGAAGCTGAATTGTTACACTACACCCTCGATGCAGCCAAGTACCTCATCGACATGGCAGTGGACTCTCTATGCCTCCAGGCCAGGGCGGCCGCCATCACAAACCGGGCCCGCAGAGCACTATGGCTAAAACTCTGGGACGCCGACACAGAATCTAAGACTTTGCTTCAAAATTTACCCCTCAAGGGGGGTCATGTATTTGGGGAAGGCCTACAGGCATATCTGAAACAGAGGGAAGAGGGTAGGGACCTCTTAAGGAATAGGTCAAGACCCTCGCATCTACCAGCTGCCAGACGCAGATTTTGGCCCGGAGCCAAGAGCCAAGGCCACAGGGAACCCTATTCGCAAATCCACTCCTTTCGGAGTAGGGTCCCCACATCCTTCCCACGCACTTCCGCCTTCAACAACTACAAATCCCCCTCCTCCTTCAGACCTCGAGGTCAAAGGTCCGGAGGCCGCGGAAGAGGATTCAGGGGGAAAGAATGACTCCTCTTCCCCGAGACCCCCTCAGTACCCCCCGGTCGGCCAACGGTTGGCTCTCTTCGCCCACCACTGGGAGGTCACCACGTCGGACAGGTGGGTCTGAGACGTGGTCTCCAGGGGATACACCATAGAGCTGACTCACCAGTCCATACCCCAATGGTTCATCTTGTCCCCCATCTCCAGAAGAAGGGCCTCACCACATCAGGTACAGGGCATCCTGGCAGATCTGATCCAGAACAGGGCCATTCAACCAGTCCCAGTTCAGGAGCAGGGGGAAGGCGTGTACTCCATCTTCTTCCTAGTGCCAAAGAAGTCAGGGGAACTCAGGCCCATCCTGGACCTAAAACAGCTGAACAAGTACGTGATCCCACGTCGGTTCAAGATGGAGATGGTTCGATCCATCCTAAGGGGGATTAGGGTAGGCGACTTCCTAACCTCAATCGATCTAAAGGACGCCTACCTACATATTCCCATAATCAAGAACCACAGAAGGTTTCTTCGCTTCCACATCTTGGGCCAGCACTATCAGTACCGGGCACTTCCATTCGGCCTGTCCTCAGCCCCCAGGGTCTTCACCAAGGTCTCCATCACCTTGGTAGCCAGGCTCAGGGAACAAGGGCTGGACATAGTCCCGTATCTGGATGACTGGCTCATATGGGCACGGTCCAGGGATCAGTCGCAAGCCCACACAGACTTCACCGTACGGGCACTCAGGGACCATGGATGGGTGGTGAACGAGGAAAAGAGCCACCTCCACCCAACCCAGCAGATCGAGCATCTTGGTGCTGCCATCGACTCAGCAGATGGCTGGGCAAAACCGGCCCCAGCGCGGATCCGCAGCCTCTGGCACCTGGCTGGACATCTAAGGTCACAACCGCGCACGACAGTAGCAGAAGTCCCGAAACTCCTGGGGTTCATGGCCTCCTGCATTGACCTCGTCCCGTGGGCCAGGTGGCACATGCGCCCTCTCCAAAACTTCATTCTGGCAAGCGGAGCGCCAAACGAGTTCAACTTGCACCGCCCGGTACAGCTGCCCACAGGAGTGAGATCATCCCTGATGTGGTGGACCACTCCAGGAAATCTGACAAGAGGGGTCCCACTGGAAGCACCCCCTCTGATTCCCATCGAGACGAACTCAAGTCTCACAAGCTGGGAAGCCTGCCTGGGGGACGAGTCGGCGCAGGGCACCTGGTCTCCGGCAGAGGCCCTACTTTCTATAAATGTTCTGGAGATGAGAGCAGTGTTCCACATGCTCCAGGCCTTCTGCCACCTCATACAGAAGCAATCGGTTCTGATCAAATAGGACAACTGCTTGATGGTGGCATACATAGCGAAACAGGGGGGCACCAGAAGCAGGGCCATGTCACGGGAAACCGCGAAAGTAATGAACTGGGCCCAAATTCACCTAACACACCTGGGGGCGGTCCATTTAGCTGGGAAGCTGAACATAAGGGCGGATTGGCTCAGCCGCCAACAGCTTCACCCCGGAGAATGGCGTCTGCACCCAGACCTGTTTTGCCTAATCCAGACGACGTGGGGCCCAGTGTCCATCGACCTAATGGCCTCAAGGTACAACACCCAAGTGGACAAGTACCTGTCCAGATTCAGGGACGCGCACTCCCAGGGCACAGATGCACTGTCTCGGGAGTGGCCTCGAAGCGGCGCATACGTGTTTCCCCCTCTACCTCTCATTCCTCAAGTCGTGGAAAAGATCCGGAGATCCCAAATCACTGTCATCCTAGTGGCCCCATACTGGCCCCAAAGATCATGGTTCACAGCAATCACAGAGATTGCCCTAGCCAGCTTCCGGATCCCGACCCGACCAGACATGCTACTACAGGGCCCTGTGCTACACCCGGCCCCTCGAACTCTGAAACTCACGGCCTGGCTCCTGAGAGGCAACGGCTGTCGGCTCAGGGGTACCACGAGTCGGTCATAGGCACGCTGCTCCGGTCTCGTCGCGCCTCCACCACCTCCACATATGAGAGGCAATGGGCCATCTTCGCACAGTGGTGCCACCGCCGAGGCTCGGCACCGGAACAGGCGGACCTCCCCACTATCCTGCTGTTCCTGCAGCAAGGGCTGGATAAGGGGTTGGCACCCTCCTCTCTGAGGGTGCAGCTGGCAGCCATAGGGGCGGCCAGAGGCCTGGTCGAGGGGCACCCCCCAGGAGCCCACCCGGACGCGATCCAGTTTCTAAGGGCCATGGACCTCATGCGACCCAGAGCCAGACCTGGGGTCGCTCCCTGGGACTTACCCCGGTATTGGACTCCTTAAGGGCACCACCATACGAACCTCTTGCCGAAGCAGACCTTTTCTGGGTAGGCCCGAAGACCGCCTTTCTCATGGCCATCTGCTCGGCCAGAAGAATCGGGGAGCTGGGTGCACTGTCCTGCGCACCACCCTATACCACCTTCACCCCTAAAGGAGTACGACTTCGGACCATTCCGGCATTCCAACCAAAGATCCACATGAAGTTCCATAGGGAACAACCAATAGACCTACCCACCCTGAACCGCCCCATCCATCATGATGGACACAGCTCCCCGGACCCTCTAGACATCGGATCGGCCCTCTCGGTCTACTTGGCCAAGTCGCAACCCATCCGCAAGACAGAGAGACTTTTCATCATCTCCATGGGCCCACGTCAGGGGCTAGCAGCATCCAAGACCACCATCGCAGGGTGGATCAAACAGGTCGTGCTCCATGCCTATAGGGAAAGACGTCTGACCCCACCACAGGGGCTCAGAGCACATTCCACTAGGGCGGTTTCCACCTCTTGGGCAGAACGAGCACTGGTATCCTCTGAGGACATCTCTAGGGCAGCCACTTGGAGCTCTCTACACACCTTCGCGAGGCACTACAGGCTGGAGCAACTGCAGCACTTCAGACCGGCCTTCGCCTCCCACGTCCTCGCAACAGCCACACACCTCGAACACTCTGACACATCCGAATCCCACCCGGGGACTTGAACTGCTTCTTAGCTCCCATGAAGTAATGTCTGGAGTGCCATGAGATGCCAACCAATCACAATGGGCGTTTACTCACCTGGTAAAGGTGATTGTGTTGGTTGGCATCCATGGCACTCCAAAGCCCTCCTCGGTATGTTCGGAGCGTTCCACAACAGAAGAAAAGGACAGAAGCTGGAGGTCCCTACTCCTTCAACCTTATTCCGCTACAAGTAAACCTAAGTCAAACCTTGGTTCGAGGTAGTGTGTACAGAATAGGCAATAAATAGTGGCCTCCGGCCCCATTATTGTACCTTGTCGTTGCACGTCTCATTTTTAATAGTCTCTATTGTGGGCTTTTCTTGCTTGTGTTCTGCATTCTTCCTTTCAGCTATGAAAATTCAAACTGGAGAACAGGGGTTCCTGGGACCTGGATATACTGGAAATCTGATCTGGGTCATGTGCATCATTAGCCTATCAGGTGGGCTGTAACCCATGAGGTAATGTCTGGAATGCCATGGATGCCAACCAACACAATCACCTTTACCAGGTGAGTAAACACCCATTCCCCTTTCTGTTTAATCCTGGCCTTGTAGAGGTCATCTGAGGACCTTTCTTGGATCCTGTACCCAGAATTTGGGGATAATACAGTATATAAAACAAGCATTTGTCAATGCCAAATGTTGTCTTGCTGGCATTGGCATTGGTAATGCAGGAGTTAGAGAGATGCATAATAGGAATGGCAGTGAAGTAGTGAACTGATGCCAACCCCACCCCACCCTGCAGAGACTGATAAGCATTGGGGTGTACCTTTGGGTTATCGGCCATAGCGTTCACGCCATTTCACCTCACCCTGCCCTGCAGACACAGACAAGTGTTGCGGTGTGCCTTGGGGTCTTCAGGCTTTATGCTAACCCCATTTCATAAGGAAATATGCAGAGATGGGTGTGGTATAGGAGAATGGAGTCAGTTTTTGGGCCGAAGAGTCCAAGGCACACCTCAGTGCCTGTCACTGGCTGCAGGGTGGGGCTGGGGGGTGGGGCTGGGGGTGGAATGGCATCAGCATTACAGCCGACAGTCCCAAGTCACATCCTTGAAGCCTGTCAGTCTCTACAGGGTGGGGCGTTATGGTTGGAAACCCTAATGCCCCGGGTGTTTGTTGGTATTGTCACTCCAAATGTTCAACATGGGCTTTTTCTGACCCCACCTCATGAACAGTGGTACTAACAGTTCATTAGCAGAAAGGTGATTTTGCACAGCGACTGCACCATGTGGTGCCACAGGTGCGAAAACACATTTTGGGCAGAATGTGAAAAATGATAGCTGTACTCTTCATGAGGAGGTGTAAAAAAAAATGGCAATGTTGAAAATCTGGAGTGAAAATATGAAAAATTGGTGCAGTCATGAGCGTGAGTAGAAACTGCGTAATGCACGGCTGTAATGCAATTATTTTGGGAATTTTCTTAACCAAATTTTCAACATAGGCATTTTGGGACCTCTGCTCATGAACCGTGTGACTGTGATTTTGTTATTCTGTCCCAAACATTGATTTCCTACAGCGACCGTGCCATTGTGCTCCACATGTGCAAAAACACATTTTGGGCAGGGTGTGAAAAATGGCAACTATACTGTTCATAAGGAGATGTAAAAAAATGGCAATGTTGAAAATCCAGAGTGAAAATATGAAGTCACAAGTGTGCATAGAAACTGAGCAATATAGGCCCATAACACAATTATTTTGGGGATTATTTTAACCAAATTTTCAGCATAGGCATTTTTGAGACCTCTGATCATGAACAGTGTCACTGTGATTTTGTTAATCTGTCCCGAACATTGATTTCCCTCAGTGACCGCGCCATTGTGTGCCACATGTGCGAAAACACATTTCAGGCAGAATATAAAACATGACAGCTGTACTGTTCATAACGAGGTGTGAAAAAATGGCAATGTTGAAAATCCGGAGTAAAAATATTAAAAATTGTCAGTTACGAGCACGTGTGAAAACTGTGAAATGCCTTCACACATTTCGATTTTTTTACCAAATTTGCAACACAAGCTTTTTGGGACCCCACCTCATGAACAGTGGCACTGTCGTCTGTTAATTGGTCCCAAAAGGTGATTCCACGCAGTGACCGCAAAATGACCTTTCGGGACTGAATAACGAGATGACAGTGCATGTGTTCATGAAGTGGGGTCCCAAGAACCCCATGTTGAAAATTTGGAGGCACAATTCAAAAGAATGGCTGAGATATCCACCTAAGTTGACCCCCCCATTTATGCCATTATACAGGTTACCGGCATTTCTTCAGTTCGTGGTCGGCTTTGAAGAGTGCAGACATGTTCCCGCTCCACCAAAGATCGCAGTGCCAGCCCTCCAGAGGTAAGTATGGGGTGAAGGGGGTGTGGGGAGGTGGGTGCTGCAAGAGTGGGTGTGGGGTGGGGTGGGGAGGGGCTGGCACCGACATCTGACCATTTTCTTTTTTCAGGAACAAAAAACCCCAGAAAACAAAAAAGGACACTGACACTTAGACGGTTTTCTGTCTTTACAGTGTGCCCCATGCATGACTTTCGGTGGGGCGATGTTGGGCCACACAGTGGGGGTGGGGGCAGGAACATGTGACACGGTCAGCTTTCTGTCAAATGGAGGCACACTGAGGTGGGCTCCCAGTGTGCCACACAATCTGTGTGTGTGTGGGAGGGTGGCGGAAAGGCCAACAGTGGGCCTGGGCACCTCCGAAGTCGGCTTTATTTGGTATTATGCGGCGGATGGCAGCAGCCACCACCATGTTTATTTGAAATGTTTCACCAGGCAAGGCATGTAGGGGAGGTGTGTTTTCTGTGTCGCTGCATGATGAACTTGTCTTGGATTGCAGCCGCACATTTCTATCAAATTCGTGGCACTTTGCAAACTTGTGTCAGCGCTAGCATGCTAGCTCATTGGAGAATGATGGACACACCTTCTAAAGCATGCCCTGCATTCACCAGCACTGACACACCTCTGCATTTCTCCTGCTACCACAAAATGTTGCTTGTACATGTGCAAGACAACATAAAAATGCTCAAGTTACAGTATGTGAACTTTAGTGACTGCTGTTTTTCACACTATGGCCCTTGTTTTAAAACAAATGGTGTCCTGTGTGTTGGCAGAAAGTAGTCACATTGTCCCAAAGGAATGGCTAGAGGGGGCCCTCCACCCAACTGTGGTCCCTCTGGCAGAACCTCAGAGAGTCTCATTGTCATCTCTTTATCATCCTGTAATGGCATAAGTTGAGAAATTGCTGTTTTATACAATACACTGTGTATTAGCACACAATCTATTGTAAGGTCACAAATGGATGGTGTTACTGCAAATCCTAACCACACTTTACTTGTATTGACTCTGGTATATATGCCAGTAGCCACTGGTACTGGGTGGGTGCTTGGAACACCAAGCCTTGAAGGCCAAGGTAACCCGAGCCTTCACCTTCAAGCTCAAGCTTAATTGATGCATATGCAACATGGTTTGCTGAAAATGTCACAAGTGCAATGCAATTATGCAAAAAGCACAGAATTAAAAATAAAATACATATTGCACTGTGTTGGTGATGTGGCTGCATGGCAAAGAATTATGATGTGGCAATAACACAATGCCGTGCTATGTTGCAGTGGAAAACAGTATGCAGCTGACCATATGTTTCCATAGAAACTACATCTTCAGCCATCTCCCTGCAAACAGACGTGATACTGTAGGCAACCTAGAAGCCAGGGTCAGGTGGGGTGGCTTAGGATGGAAGAATTAGTTACCGATTATGCCAGTAATGGTGATAGTTCAACTGCCTACCTCAGTGATGGTGACCAACTTTATTTGCCCCATCAGACTACAAAGACTGGATCTGTTTCCCAACTGGACCTGGAAATGCAGCTCAAGCCAATAGTGGCCTGCTGCTGAGAGTATTTTGCAGGGATGCTGGATGTTCAGGGGATCCGCACCACTGTCCTCAGTGGGTTAGTAGAAGTCTCAGAAGGGAGTTTAGAGCAGTGAATCATCCGGAGGTAAGAAAAGGCACAGCTGAGCAATTATTTGGGTAGCCAAATCAAGTTCTCATCTGTTTAATAGGTTATAAATATTTGTATTAATGAAGAAATGGTAACTTGTCAGATTTGATTGACGCTTTAGCAACCATATATCTGGACATGACCTGAGGCTTGCAGGATGACAAAATCTGTTGGCAAATAACTTCTGTGCTGAAAATTCATGCAGGATCTTATGATCTTAAGCAACATTTTACATTTGCAGCCATAACACACACAAATTCGAGGTTCTGAAATTAAATTACAAATACTTTCTCACAAAAGTTATTCAGAGTCCATAGGCAAGATTCACAAAGCCCCAGAGTGGATGTACTGTAAGCAAAAGTTGCATCCAAGGAAGCAATGATGGTCTTGCAACCAGGAATGCAGTGCAATAGCCCCAATAACACAATCTGTGAACAGATGTGAATGGAAGCCTAATTACAAAGTGGATACAGTTGGTTGACCCGTAAAAGGTGGCCTAAACAGGGTAGCTAATGCCTTCCCTGAGAGAAACCAGCACAGCATATAGTCCTTGTAGCAAGGCTGAGAATGTAAGAGATGGAGGATGCTACACTCCCAAATGCTGATTGGCAGCCTGAGCCTGCATAGAAATGACCCCAGGTACAAACTCAGTGTCTAGTAAGAAACCTCCATGCTGTCCCCTGCCAGATACGTGTTCCAAGGGTCCCTTTCTGCCACACCCAAAACCTCCGCTGTTCCAGTGAAGAGGGTGGTAGCTGACATTCGCTCTGCCCATGATAAAGGAATAAGGGAATACTTCACAGCATGATACACTGCAGATACTGACCATCCCCATACCTGCAGCATGAGCACATAGCAGGGGCACATTAATAAACCACAACATGAACTACTGTATGGAACATTTATTGTAAGCACACCTCTCTCTGCCTGATTTGGCCTCCTTTGCATGTGAAAGCATCTCGTATCACTGCATCTGTAATTTTGTATGTAGTGTGTAAATATGACACATGTGAGAGAATGAACCAATCACAAACTACTGTAATTCCAGCTTTGGATGCAGCATGAGTCTTGCCCCATGTCACAGAGGTACAATCTAAAACACTATTGCATGTCCACAGGTTCCCAAGGTTTTGCAGTTTGTGTCACGAACCTCAGCTGTGAAGCTGAAATCCTGAAAGCTTCTGTTTTCATGCAGTTTGATACACTGAGCCAAGCAGTACATCAGCAGGTCTACTGTAAAAGCAGTCGTGTGTGATCTGTATTCACTTATTAATATCACAAGTATGTCATTAACACATTCCTTTTTTTGACAAGTGATTAAAGGACTATTTTTAACATTGCATACTATTTTGACAAACTTGCAAAACAGTAAAGGGCCCTACTTACAGAAATCTGAAGGAGATCTAAATTATACATGTACGGCTCCTCATGCTACCAAGAAGCAGTGCAATAAGCCTTCCACTCCCACTTCAGACAGAAATGAGGCAATGCTACTGTACATAGCTTTAAAAACTAAAACACTTCAATAAATCCATTTGGTTTTAAATATTACAATAGTAGCAGCAACACTACTATTCTGTAATACTTAATTAACTAAAAATTAATTATAGTGGCCAACTAGTGCTTTGAGCCAACCATAAATACAATTAACCTACTCTTTTACTTAGCTTTTTTTTCAGTTAAAAAAGTTTGCTAGTGTTCTGAGAGCTATACATACCTTATTTGACAGTTCTGTGACTAGTTAATTAATTGTTAGCTAAACTGTAAAATTAAAATACTGCTTTTGTTATAATATCTCTATGTTGAGTTGACAAGTCTCAGCTAGTACTCTGAAAAGTTTTTAACTCTTGATTGGTATTGTATAAATGCCAGGTGCCCTATACAGAGTTGCAGTCAGTAGTGGTGCTATGCTGAGGTGCAAAAAGACATTCAGTTATACCCCCATAGAAACTACTATACACAGAGCCCAGACTTGACTGCTAGGGATAGAGTTCCCCGTTGCATTTTTATGTACTGTAAATGTGGATGTAAGATGTTAGTGGTTGTAAATGAGGTTTTGTCCACTAACAAGCTGGTGTGCACCATCCACAGAAGTCTAGGCATGGCTGAATGTTAGTTTCATAGAAACATAGAAACATAGAACATAGAAATATAGAATTTGACAGCAGATAAGGACCACTTGGCCCACCTAGTCTGCCCATTTTCAAACCTAACAGATAAGCTGCAGATCCTGGTTAACCAACAGCTTACTTCTCCTACCCCCCACTAGGACTGCCTTATGTCTGTCCCATGCATTCTTGAATTCCCCCACTGTTCTTGACCCCACGACATCCTCAGGGAGGCTGTTCCATGCATCCACAACCCTCTCTGTGAAAAAATACTTCCTCACATTACCTCTGAGCTGTCCCCCCTCTATCTTCCAATTGTGCCCCCTTGTTCTTGCACATCTCTTTTTCTGAAAGATGCCACCCTCCTGGACCTTGTTGATTCCCTTGAGGTACTTAAAAGTTTCTATCATGTCCCCTCTCTCCCTCCTTTCCTCAAGGGTATACATATTAAGCTCCTTTAGTCTTTCTTCGTATGTCTTCTGGTGCAGACCCTGCACCATTTTGGTTGCCCTCCTCTGGACAGCCTCCACTCTGTCTATGTCTTTGCGGAGATTGGGTCTCCAGAACTGCACACAGTACTCCGGATGGGGTCTCACCAACTGTCTGTACAGAGGGATAACAACCTCTTGTTTTCTACTACTGATGCCTCTCCCTATGCATCCCAATATCCCCCTAGCCTTCCTTACTGCCTTCTCACATTGCATGCCCACCTTAAGTTCATCTGATATAATTATCCCTAGGTCCTTTCCATTTTTACTGTTATCAGTATCTCAGCCCCCATTGTGTACTCTTCCCCTGGGTTCTTGTTTCCCAGGTGCATTACCTTGCACTTCTTTGCATTGAATCTGAGCTGCCATACATTTGACCATTCCTCCAGCCTTGCCAAGTCCCTTCTCATCCTTTCCACTCCATCTTGTGTATCAACCCTGTTGCAGATCTTTGTGTCGTTTGCAAAGAGACATACTTTTCCTTCCAGTTCCTCTGCAATGTCACTTATAAAGACATTAAAAAGGACTGGTCCCAGTACTGAACCCAGCGGTACCCTGCTAGTAACCCTCCTTTCTTCACTGTGTACTCCATTTACTACTACCCCTTTGCATCCTGTTGTCTAGCCAATTTTTTTTCCAGGCTACCACTTTTGGACCCACTCCAAAGCTGGCTAATTTGTGTATTAATCTTTTGTGTGGACTGTATCAAACGCCTTGCTAAAATCTAGGTAGACCATGTCCACAGCCCCTCCCTGGTCTACTACTTTGGTCACCCAGTCAAATAAATCTATTAGATTCGTCTGACACACAACCTTCCCATCGTGAATCCATGCTGCCTTGGGTCCTGTGCCCCACTGGCCTCTAGGTACTCAACAATTCTTTCCTTCAGAAGTGATTCCATCATTTTCCCTACCACTGAGGTCACACTAACTGGTCTGTAGTTTCCTGCCTCTGTCCTGCTCCCACTTTTGTGAAGAGGAATCACATCCACCCTCCTCCAGTCCTCACGTACCACCCCATCCTCCCATGATTTGTTAAAGAGAGTAGTCAGCGGTGTCACTAGTTCTACCCTTAGTTCTTTTAGAATTCTTGGGTGAATCCCATCAGGCCCCATTGCTTTGCCCACCTTCAATTTTATTAGTTCTTTCAGAACCCTTTCTTCTGTAAATGGACTGGTATCGACCCCCGTCTTCAGAGTGTTTCTCTTGTTTGGTTTAGGTACCTCCCCCTCCTCTTCCTTTGTGAATACTGAGCAGAAATATTCGTTCAGTGTCTCTGCTTTTTCACTGTCACCTTCTATCCACATTCCCTCCCCTTTATTAAGCCTCAGTATCCATCCTTTGGTCTTTCTTCACTCCCTAATGTACCTATAAAAGTTCTTGTCCCCCTTCTTAACAGAGTTGGCTATCCTTTCCTCAGTTTGGGCCTTTGCTATTCTGACTGCCTTCCTAGCCTCTTTCTGCTTTAACTGATAAAGTTCTCTGTCCTGCTCCTTCTGTGTTTCCTTATATTTCCTAAATACTATCCTTTTCTCCTTAACTTTTCCTGCCACCTCTTTTGAGAACCATAACGTTTTTTTGCTTCGTTGTGTTTTGTTGATTTGCTTTACGCAAAGGCTTGTTGCCTCTGTGATGGCTGTTTTGATTACTCCCCATTGTTCCTCCACCCCTCCTTCTTGCCTGTTTGCTAGTGCTTTTCTGAGGCACTATCTCATTTTCCCAAAGTCAGACCTCCTAAAGTCCAATACTCTTGCTTTTGTATGGCATGTTGTATGGCTGTGTTTATCGTGAACCACACTGTTTGGTGGCTGCTTGTTCCCAGATGGCTACCCACTTCTAAATCTGAGATTCTTTCTCCGTCCCCATTTGAGAGTACCAGGTCTAAGATTGCTCCTTCCCGAGTGGGTTCCAATACTAGCTGTCTGAGGCATGCCCCCTGTAGGGCATCAAGAATTACCCTACTCTTGGATGTGCCTGCAGCAAAGGTGTTCCAGTTAACATCAGGCATATTCAGGTCCGCCATCAACAATATCTCCCCTTTTTCTGCCATTCTAAGGAAGCCTTCTATCATTTCCTTGTCCAGTCCCTCCCCCTGAGATGGCGGTCTATATACAACCCCCATGCGGATTGTGGTGCCATTTCCTGTCTCCAGGGTGACCCAGAGTGTCTCATCTGCTCCCTGTTTACTCTTTAGTTCTGTTGCTTTGATCCCTTCTTTTACATAGAGAGATACTTCTCCTCCTCTTTTACCATCCCTGTCCCTCCTGCAGATTGTGTATCCTAGTATGTTGACATCCCAGTCATGGTTCTCTGTGTACCATGTTTCTGTGACTGCCACAATATCCAAGCAACCCTCTTCCATCAAGGCCACTAGTTCAGGGAGCTTGTTACACAGACTACGGGCATTGGTACTCATCACCCTCCACTGCAATGTCCACAGTCCTTGCTGATCCATGCTACCATCTCCATTGCCCCCCCATATCTTAAGGCCCACTTGAGGGCCATGTGGATTTTTTTCTGTAGTCCCCAATGTTGTCCATTGTAATCCAGTTGCCCTCCAATAGCTCCATGAAATTAAGGCTAACCCTGGTGTCCAGTGGAACCTCCATTCCCTTACCGTTCCCCCATCATGTCATTTTTCCAGTGGTCTGTCATCAATTTGTGTCCACCAGTGATCCTCTCTGGCCCTGTCCGACACCTGTGCCACCCTGAAGAGCTGCCTTTACCAGTTCTTCATGGCTGGGGAATGAGCCATTATGTGACTAGGATATGTGGGGCCGGTGTACATCTGGGAATCCCACAGGGCACAATTTACATGCTGGACCCTATGTCTTTCCTTGTGCTATTACACTGACCAGTGCAACAGCATAGAGAAAGACATCCAACCCTATTGTGTATATCATAATGGAGTCAAATGTAGAACTGTCCTGCAAAGTGATTGTTGCAACCACATTGTGCCACAAAAGTGTGACTGTGTTTCGGGCCCCAAACTGTTTTTTTTTTTTTTTACAGCTTGTCACTTAAACTTGACATGTTATGGTTTGAGTTTGGAAAGCTGAGCATTGTTCTGATACTGTAAGTCAATGGCTTCATGCTAACTTCATGTTAATACCATCACCAAGACCACTCTTATTGTTGTAAGAGTGGTCTCAAGTGCATTCTTACGGTATGAGGACCACGAAACGGTGGCATAACTGATATATTATTGATTGAGATCAGTCAATGATATATTAAATTAATAAAGAACCTTCCCTAAGCATGCCCGTTTGTAGGGCAGCTGCTCTTGAGACACTCATTACAGAATACAAGTGCCTCACACGCAGAGGAATGGAGTGCACAGATTGGTCAGGAGCACTCCCTTGATCAATATTTAACTTTTAAAACAAAAGCCATGACATAGTAAAAATTCCAAATTACTGGTTCCAGAATGTAAATTAAACAGAGTGTTGCCCATGAAAAGAAAACAATGCAGAACACAGTTTTCATGTCAATGTGTATACAGGTACAGCAAAGTATGGACCATTACTTGGAGTTATCAAATGGGCCATTAAAAACCTGCAACCCAACTGGTTGAAACACGTATTACGACCATTATTTTCTGACAAGCACACACCTCACTTAAACTACATATTTTTTAACAAATAATAGCCCATTTTATAAGTTGTATAACACACGCCAGAGTATGTGGGCATAAAGGAATAATGCATTTATTGGGTTGTTGAGGCACTTAGCTATGCCTTGTACCTAACAACAACCACTGAAGGTGTGCATCATTACCTTATAAACACACACCCTGCCATGTGTTATCTCTTGCATAGAAATTTCATTTTCAATAAAAGGAACATTACAGCTGCCAATTACCATAGAGAACACTTCCAGACTTAGTCCTGATGGGTAAACATGTAATGTCTTTAATGATTTTTTTTTTATCTTGCAACATCATTACCACTTTATCTGTGCTTTTTCTACTTGCCACTCTGCAACTAGAAATACCTCTTAATTTATATTTGTTTTGCAATGTATTTACCCAGGAAAGCCTGGCTGAGATGTGATACCTCATTTACAGAGGGGCCCTGCTTTTTGATCCAGTGTCTACAGCAGAGAACACTGAAGCCAGAGGTGGTCAAGTGACTTACTGAAGGTTACATCATACCTCTCTACTGTCTCCTGTTTCAATGAACAGTGTCTTGTAATGCTCAGAAGCCCTCTGACCTCTACATGAAGGTAGTCCTATCCTACATCTGCTTTAATATGTTAAACCAAACAATTGATATCAATTAGTTTTCACAGTAAACATGAAACCTTATGAAAATAAAAGCATACATTGCCACAGTGCTCTGAGTTTCTCCCCCTCTGAGATTTATTTGTTTAAAATTTCCCCATCCCCTCAGTTTTTTACTATTTTGATGGCACAATTGGGGCCCTTTGTTCATCTGCCAAATATTCTGGAGGGAGGGGGATTGGAATTTAGTTTTTCATACAGAACTTGATAGGTCCAGTTCTCAATGGAAGAGGCTATCTCTGGGTCAGCATGGTCTTAGGGATCTAGTAGACACCGTGGGTCTTGTGGATCTTGTGGATCCATAACATACTCTACATCCCACATTAAGGTAATATACCTTTTATTCTGCCCGACGCCCTTCTCAATCCCAGATTGACTATTTCCTTCTTAGTAAGGACTGCTTGGCCGGCCTTCATTCTTGTGACAGCCAGCCATGATAACATCAGACCATGCCACAGTTTTGGTAGAACACCCCATCCATGGGCTGGAGGAACAGGATAGGCCATGGTGGCTTAATTCTACCCTCATTAGGGATCCCAGCACTCTTACAGCAATCAAATCCTTCTTCCAGAATTTTTTTCTGGAAAATGAGGGGTATGTACTGGCTTTAGATATGCTCTGGGGGGGTAAAATGTGAAGTGAGGGGTGAATTTATTCGAGTAGCTTCTCAGCTTAAGGGACAGTGTACTGAAAAGACAGACTGACTACTTCAGCAAATGCATTCTTTGGAGCACAATTTAGCCCCATCGACTGACCCTGTTATATGGTCGCAACTGAATTTTCTGAGAGCGGAATATTTTGGTATATTGGCCGACAAAGCTGATTTGGCCTTACAACATACTAAAATGCGCTATTTGGAAGCTGTGGAGTTGGGGGTTCTGGCTTTGTGAATTAGGCAGATGAATTCGTTAAAGGCTATACCCAGTCTTCAACTGACTCCAGAGGGTGAGATCCTCACACAGCCGAGTGACATCGCTGAAGCGTTTCGTGTTTATTATACTGCCCTATAGAGTGCTGATCCCACCTCGCAGCATTTTTCTAATCGAATTATAGCTTATCTTGAATCTCTCCCTCTTCCACAACTAATAACTCAACAACAGGACCTGCTAAAAGCTCCCATTATGGAGTTGCAAGTGCGACAGGTGATCGAGCTTCTCCTGCATAATAAGGCCCCCGGATCCGACAGCTTTCTCAATAATTTTTATATTGTCTGCTCATATATTTTGGTGCCTTTTTTAAAATGACTTTTTAATTATTTGCATTCATTTAGTTTGTCTGACTCATCCTTCACTCAGGCTTGTATCACCCTTATCCATAAAATGGATAGGAGTGAACTGTTGCCTGGTAATTACCGTCCCATCTCGCTGCTTAACTCTGACCTAAATATTTTTAGACAAAGTACTGGCTAACCATCTTCTCCAGGTATGGAAAGGTCTTATCAGTCCAACGCAGGTCTGATTCATGGCAGGTCAAACCTCCAGTGATCACTTACGTAAATTGTGGTACTTGATTTCCACGTTGGGGAAGGGCAGATCAACTGCAGTCCTGGTCTCCCTTGATATGGAAAAAGCCTTTAATCAAGTCTCATGACCCTTTTTATTCACTACCCTTCAGAAATTCAGTTTTCCCTCTAAGGTTTGTGACTGTGTAAAGGTTTTGTGTTGTAATCCATCTGCCAGAATTCGGTGTAATGGGGTGTTTTCGGCTCGGGTGATTCTCCAGCGAGGGATGAGGTAGGGATGCCCACTGTCCCCCTTTCTGTTTAACCTCTATCTTGAGCCCTAATTATATAATATTCAACAAAATCCCAATATCCTAGGAATCATGGCTGGGGGGGTCAGATATAAATTTTCCACTTATGCGGATGATCTCCTCTACCACCTCGAAAATCCCTTAACCTCAATCCCTGCTGCACATGAGGAGATTCAATGATTCTTGGAGGAGGCCAGGTACAAACTCAACCTGGACAAGACTAAAGTTCTGCCCCTGAACGCCTTAGTATTGAAGCATCACATTACAGACTTTAGTCTTATACGGGAACCCAAGGCTATTATATATCTAGGGATTCGGGTCACCCACTCCCTCATAGACTTGGTTAAAGTGAGCCTAACTCCACTTGTACAAGTGATCAAGTCAGACCTGCAGCACTGGATGGCTCTACCTCTTTCCCTGTGGGGAAGTGTTAGCATCATTAAAATGAACATACTGTCATGGGTATGATATCCGTTGGGTATGCTTGGGGTGTTTCTTCCTAGGTCGTGGTTTACCCAGTTCCAGGTTGTGATTACAGAGTTTCTGTGGAAAAAGGGTGCAGCCAGTTGAGCCTACTTCAAGCTGATTATGCCCAAGGAGAGGGGCAGATGGCAGCTCCCTAATTTCATTCTGTATTACTGCGCTCTCCACAGTAGTAAGCTTTTCCAGTGGGGTCATTCTCTGACTACCTTTGCAAATTCAGCCTAGTGTCCCTTTTGGCTCTCAATAGAAGGGCAGTTGTGTAAACAATTTGGCCTTCATCTCCACAGACTACTATACTTAAAACCTTTTCAGCTGCCCTCTCAGCTCCATGCAATGCCTTTGTTGTGGTTGCTCAAAGCCCGTAGACAGCTCTGTATATATCTATATCTATATATATATTTATATATCTATATACAGTATATATATATATCTGTTGGGGTTTGTGTGGGGAAAGGACTTGTCTCAACTTGTCCTTGGTAACCTCAATATCCAGATAGCCAATCACCCGATCCCACTTCAATTTTTCCAATTGCTCTGGGATGTTACTCTATTATCAGTAGTCAGGAAAGGGAAAATCATCCCTGCCAGCATTGTGCAAGAGCGTTTTTTATACCCCAATTCCATCCTTTCAAGCATTTACAGCCCACTAGAGTGATAACTTCCTTTTTGGGTCCTACCCCTTGGCTGGCCCAGAGCAATACGGAGTTGTGACAGCTGTCTTCCTGGCAGAACAACCTTATGCTGTTTCCAAATTTTGTAATTACTTTCAGGAGAAAGACCCAAGTAGTTTGATGGGGATATGTTTTTATTGGTAGCAAGCCTTGGACATTCATGTAGATGCTAAGGTCTGGCAGTTAATTTGGAAAAGTATTTATAAATTTGTTAAACAAGATCGGCATCGATTAGTGCAATTTTGTGTTTTACATAACTTATGCTATACCCCCTCACAGGCTCTTTAAGATGGGTAGGAGTGCATTGCCAGCCTGTTCTCGCCATGGACTCACTGAGGGTCATCTCAAACATGCTTTGGGATTGTGTGAAGATGAAACCTTTTTGGAAGTCTTTTCACGATACAGTAGGTTCTTTTTTGGGGCATGATTCCTATTTTACCCCTAGGTATGTTTGATTGGGTACTACCCAGTGGAGCTGTTTGGCCCTCTCAGGGCCTACGTCTCTCATCTCAATTGCAGCTAAGATTATAATTTGCCATCACTGGTTGGATAAGTCTATGTCTTCCTATAGGGAGTTGCATCATGAGATATTGCAGGCCCTTGGCACCAAAAAGCATATTGCATTTTGTCAGGAGAGAGATGTTGGGTTTAAGTCTCATTGGGAATTCTTATATGCTTTATTATCTGCATTGATGAGTCCTTAGGCCAGAGAGGGTTGGCCTAACTCTTTCCTTCCTTTTGATTTGTACTGGGCTCCAGGATCTTTGTCCTGAGTTCTATTATTGATTTTAATGTGATAGTGTTGTGCTCTGGATGGGTGGGTGGGAGGAGGTTTATTCTCTTGTTATATGGACTGTTGTTTACATGATGTTTACTTCTGATTGTGTGTGACCTTGTTTCTTTGGCTTGTTAATTTCTCTTTTTACATTTTGGAAACCTTAATAAAGTATATTAAATTAGGATAAATAAATAAATAAACAAATAAAGTTTACCCAACCAAGCTAGCCCTATGAGATGCAGCATCTTGGTTTCATGGGGGTCCTGCAGAGGTCAGCAGCATAGAGCATTTCAAATAAGAAGGTGCTAATTTTTACTGTATTTGCCCTTACTTAAGAACAGTGCCCTACATCTGGCTGATAAAAGGTTGAAAGGTACTGTGTGGGTAACATGGGTAGGGTGTCTTTAATGACCATGCACAATCTTTGTGAGTTACACAATACTCCAAATATTTGCAGACTCTTGCAAATAGTGGTTCACCAAATATTCACTGTTTTGTTCAGTGCTATACAGCTCTACTTAAGGGGTCCCCTACTGATTAGTACTGGGCAATGAAGTGTCCTGTAATCCTTTCATTTATGTAACACTGCACACTGCTCCTCCGTAAGACCACCTCACCACACTCCATCCATCTATAGCATTACAGTTCTGTTGCTTGTTAGCGACATTCCCTGCAATTGTACTGTAGGTTCTGTTTGATGCTTCTTTATAGAAAAGGCAGTGTGGCCTAGTGGCTATACAGCAGAGGCTAGGGAATCAAAAGACCAAGTCCAAAACCTGCCACAGTCACTTGCTTGTTGTGTGAATGCTGTGTAATATCTCTATTTATTTAATCATTTACAGTATACATGTCAACTAAGTGCCTGAAATATCAATGCATTGCTGCTTACTTTTCTGTCTGTTTACATTTATTGATTCCTTTATTCTCAATAGAAGAACCACCTCCCATGAGTAAATGGCCCAATATGAATGATTAAATCAATACATAGACATGCTACAGCGGTGAATGTGAGTTTTCATTTTTTATTATGGCTGGTCTGTGTAGCAGACCAGTACCCGCTGCATTCAAAGTCAGCAAGTGTTTTGCATCTGTCCAGTTACAATGTACTGAGGGACAGAAAATGAGCAGCAAAACAAGTGGATGAACTTGCTTCCTATTTTGTGGTACTGTTGTCACTAACATGTTACAGTGATACCATTGGATAATCCAGGAACTGTGCTTAAGAGTGCCATGAGCTAATCATGAACCTGTTGAGAGTGTGTTGGCTAATATTTTGTGAATCTACTATTTGTACTGTGGCCATAGGTGTCTGAATGCAAAAGTGCAGTCCCTACAAACAGAGTGTATTCACAACAGGTTAGACCCCAACCCCAGTGCTGCTGATCACAACCCCCAATTTTGATACCAGGTGCCCAATCCCAGTGTCAGGTTTGTCTTTAGCAACAAAATAGAACTTGTGTGGGGTTTTACCATGCCGCAGCAACATCGGCTATGGAGACATCCCTGACAGCGACAGCCGCATTGCTGAGTGTCGGCAATGCAGTGTCGGGGATACCTCCTGTTTCAGAGTTAGAGTTGGACTGGGGGGGCAAAACACCCTGTGAGGCAATCCCCTGGCAATGGGAGATCATCACAGTGACAGGCAGATTTTGGCCGAATCCTGTCGCTGTGGTGGTCTTCACCGTCAGGGTTTCAATGTGGCGATGGTATACCCTTGTGTGGCCGTCAGGGTACCTAACCCCAGTGGTTTACTGTCTTTCCACTCAGTCTGACACCAGCTGCTCAATACCAGTGTTAGACTGCCAATTCCCCTCCTCCAACACCAGGACCCTAACCCCATTGTCAGAACTTAACTAAAAAAAAAAAAACACTAAGCGGTCACTGGGAGCTTGACCCTGGTACTGTTGATCAGCCCCGCCCCAATTCTGACACCAGGTGCCCAATCCTGGTGGTGGGTTTTCCAGTGGCTTACTGCCTTTCCAATCTGTCTGACACCAGTTGCTCAATACCAGTGTTAGACTTAAGTGCCAAGTTCTCCCCAACAGCAGAACCCCAACCCCAGTGTCAGAACTTCACTAAAAAAAACACTAAGAGGTCACTAGGAGCCCAACCCTGGTACCACTTCTCAGCACCTCTGCAATTTTAATACCAGGTGCCCAATCCTGATGTTGAGCTTATCTTTTACAAAACAAAAACTGAATATATGCAGCCACAAGGAGTTGTCTGGGTAGCTGTAATCCCCCCCCAGTAAGACACCAGGTTCCCAATCCTGGTGACAGACTTAGTGTCAAGTCTCCCTCTCAGATACAGGGACATCAACCCTGGTGCCAGCCACAAAATCAACCTTTCCCCAACCCACTGTGCCTTAATTCCCCAACCCTCTTCTCACCCATCTCAGTACATATAATTAAACTTCAATGTGCTTATGCAATTTAGTGTATGCTGGTGCAACTTGATAAATCTTTATGGCTATTCATCTCTCTGTCCATGAGGAATATCACCCTGTAGGGGTACCAAAAGCATGGAACCCTAGAGGAGAGTTCCATCCCTAGAGGTGTTGTGGGAATGATTCCCATGGCTAAAGGTATCTTAGAAAGAAGCCCCACAGAGTGAGACATGCCACTGGAGGAGGAGGAGAGGAGGAGGATGATGGGGAAAAGAAAAATGCTTTGTGGGGAAGATGGAAGGCCTGCCTTTAAATAGCTCAGGTAGGGAACATGGCTGGTTGCTCCACTCCATTGAACCAGAGGCAAAGCCTTTCAATTCAATGTGCTTATGCAACTTAGTGTAGTGTTATGCTTTTGGAACATGATAAACATTTGTGGCCGTTTGCCTCTCTGTCCACGTGGAATACCAATCTTTTGGGGTACCGAAGGCAAGGAACCCGAGAGGAGGGTTCCACCCCTAGGGGTGCCATGGGAATGATTCCCTTTGCTAAAGGGACCTTAGGAAGTAGCCCCAGAAAGAGTGTAGAGGAGAAGGGATTGCAGACATAAACAAGTAAATATCTTGTGATGAGGACCTTCACATAGGTCAAGGAGGTATCGTGTATGTAGGACCTTAATGTAGGTCAGCAGGAGACAATGGGTAATGTATATAGACCTTCCCATAGGTCTGAATGATTAAATAGAAGGGCATGACTTCCTAAGGAGAGAGAGAGAATGGCAAAGGAGGGTCACCATCCATCTCAATCCAACAGCAGAAACCTATCTGAGCAACCTAGGGAATAGCTACTAAAATTTAACTAGGTATTATGACCTTTGGCATGGAGGAGGGGAAAAAAAACCTTTGAGGAGGAAATCTCTGGGGATCCAAAGCCTTCCCTTCACACTTCAGGATCATTTATTTTAGTGACAGCTCTGTTGCAGCAATTTAGAAGGCCAGTACAAGGGGTGGAAAATATTTCAATTTGGGGAAGAACTCTGACACTATCCTTCTAATGGGAACACCTTGAAAGATTGCATGCGAACTCTGCAACAACAGGATACACTGCACACGGTACCAACTTCCAAGGCTGGAGAAGGAAAGTGACAACTGCTGAGGCACTCAGCCAGCCTACTGATCTAAGAACAAACCATGTGAACCAGAGATGGTCATAGGGAGAATAGCTTGGAAGGTGCATCCGAACCCACTCAGCTAGCTAAATGGGCCCCACTGTTGAGGGCCCTACCGCATATGCCCAAAGTCTTAAATTCTTCACCAAGAGCTGCTACTGATCTGTCTGCAAGGCTGGAGCTCTGCCAGGAGCAAGGAGAGTCCCACTATGGGCCAGATAAGAAGAACCATGACCTGAGTTCCACATGCTCAAGATGTGGACTTCATGGGTGCTGAGTGAGACCGTCGGCTCCAGAGCAGGCCCTGAACAAGAGAAATGAATGGTCATGACTGGCAGGTTTCCAGATTATGAATGAGAGGATAAACTGAGCTGTGAAGCATTAATGGACCCTCATGTAGGTCATACTGAAGCATTGAGGACCCTCATGTGGATCATACACCGATTGTGGACTATGAGGAAAAGTAACCTGCACATAGATTAGTATAAACTATCATCAGATGTCTAAAGTGTAGGGACAGCAAGTCAACCAATTCCATCGAAGAAGCCAAATGAGTGGTGACAATAAATACTCCTTTTGAGAATATTACATTAATATGGTTTAGAGAAATACATAGAATGCTATTTAGGCTACTGAGGAGCAGGTAAAATTCATAGACTACATAAAAGTATGCTCCAGCTACTGGAAGCTACAATGCCCCACTGTGACATCACAGTCCCCAGCCTTGGGAATAACAGTGAAGCCACAAGCAGAGCACTATGATACAAGCACATTAAATGCAATAAATGTTTGGTATAGGAGTATTAGAGGTAGAATCAGAAACATACCATTTAATTGCTTGCGGCTGTAAGCCGTGCTGTCATGCAGTGGATTGAATATAAGGCATTATACAATGGCAAGAAAAAATCCTGGACTCTGATTGGTCAGTCTTGGGCTGGACCCGTGATGTTAATCAGTACAACATCACGGGTCTAGTCTCAGCCTCACTGTAAACCTGCAGATGAGCTTTTGGATGATGAGCTTTTTTTTGCATCTCCTTTTAAGAAACAAAAATATTTTCCACACTAATAAAACATTCTTTAAAATTATTTTTACTTTATATATAACAACGAGCCATTGTATAGTGCAATAATGCCCTCAGGGTGTGTGTCGTTGGGATAATGTCACACCTCTCAGTTGTTGGACGCACTTGGCCTGCGGCCTGTGCCGCAACCACCTGAGTATGTTGACGTTATCCCAGCATTACACACACCCTGTCAGGCATTATTGCCTAAATAGTATTGAGCATATTACATGTAGCAGTATCTCGACAGTGGAGAGTAGCTAGGATTTTCAGCTGGTCACAGTTTCGGTGGAGAGGAGATGACGTCATGATAGAAGCCAGAGAGAGGAAGCAGCAAGGTGTTTCAGTGGTAAAGGTATAGAAAAAATGAGGAGGGATCTGAAGAGGCTAGAAAACAGGTCCAAGGAATGGCAGTTGGATTTCAATGCAAAAAAGTGCAAGATTATGCACCTAGGAAGAGGGAATCCTAGGGCTGAGTATGAACTAGATGGGGTAACACTGGTGGCCACCACAGAGGAAAGGGATCTAGGGATAGTCATAGAAGAAAACCTCAAAGTGGTTAAACAGTGTGACACAGCAGTTGGAAAGGCTAACAGAATGCTAGGGTGCATAGGGAGGGGTATAACAAGTAGAAGGAGGGAACTGGTGATACCATTGTACAACTCCCTAGTAAGGCCTCATCTGGAGTACTGTGTTCAGTTCTGGAGGCCAAATCTCCAAAAAGACATAGACAGGATGGAGATGGTACAGAGGAGGGTGACAAAAATGGTGTCGGAATGCAGCATATGTCATATGAGGAGCGACTTAGAGCTCTAAATATGTACTCCCTGGAGGAAAGAAGACAGAAGGGGGACATGATATAGACCTTCAAATATCTAAAGAGGATCAACTTGGTACTAGAGGTGAACATCTTTCACATGAAGGGAAACAGCAGAATAAGGGGGCACAGCATGAGACTAAAAGGTGGAAAACTTAGAGAGAACTTGAGGAAATTCTACTTTACCGAAAGGGTGGTGAAGAGATGGAACAGTCTCCACCAGGAAGTGGTGGGCGTGGCCATGATTCAGAGATTCAAGAATTCGTGGGATAGGCACATGGGAATTATCAAGCTAGGGGTGAGGGGGGGAGCTTTTAGCATCTAGGGTACCCATTAAAGCCATATGGCGTCAGAACCATCAATTGCTTAACCTGATCCAAAATGGCAGCATCAGATAGAATGAGTTAAGCATTAGAAAGAGGGATAGGGAAGACTGGATGGCCACAAGGCCCTTATCTGCTGACAACATCTATGTATCTACGTATCTATGTAAACGGGTCTGAGAGGAGCTATGATTGTGAATGACATGTCAGGCAGTAAACTAAACAAGCCACAAAGCGACAACACAAAAGAGACCCCCTCTCCCCAAAAAAAGTAGGGACAAGGGGGGGGACACAAAAGACAAACCAAGTGGCAGACAACACCAAGGAGAGGACAGATGGTCGTGGGATGAGCAGCAACAGAAGGGGGGGGACAAGACAAACAGACGTGGGATAGGTGGCACAAGGAAGAAGAAAGGGAGTAAGGAGAGGGATGAGGGAAGACAACACCTATGGCTGGAGGGTGAGTGGAGGATGCGTGGAAACAAACAAACAAGAGAAGCATTACAGCGGCTGAAGGCAAGCAGCAGATAAGACAGAGAAGAAGGATGAAACAAACACAGGCAGCAGAACAAAATGGAGAGGGAAGTGATGGAAGGCAGAGCCTCTGGCTGCAAAGAAAAATATTTTGGGGGGGAAGCTGGAAGGCCTACCTTTAAATAGTTCAGGCAGAGGATGTGGCTGGTTGCTGCATCCCACTTGAACCACAGGCAAAACCTTTCAACCCCTACCCATAACCACCCTGTGTCACATATCACACCCTCCTTTTCCCCCATAGGCACCTTTATGATTGCATCTCATGGCGGGCAACTTGCACAGCCCTCCGTCTATCTTGGCCAGTTTCCGTTGTCTTCTGTGCTTTTTTTTTTACCTTTTTTCTCTCGGTACATAATGTACAGGGAGAAAAAAGGTAAAAAAACAAACAAACAAAACAAAACAAAACGTAACCCGTATGTGCAAAGATTATGTTTTCGTTTCTTTTTTTTTTGTTAACGATAAAATAGTCATGTCTGGTGAACCCAAAAAATGTTTTGAGCATGATTTTAAAAATGGTAATTTTGTGGTCATGAGTGGATATGAAATATCCTGTCACTTAAATTGAGTGAAAAAATGTTAAAAAATAAAAAAGTTCTGTGTGGCAGAAAAAAAAATACACAACTCACAAAGTAAGTCCCACAAAAAACAAACTGTGAATGCTCTAGGACTGAGGCATTTTTTGCAGCATTTTCTTGGGACTTATATTTTTCACAAACAAAAAACTACCCCTAAAAAAAGACCAAAAAAAAAAAAAGTCAGGGCAGGTGTGGCTTGTCAACCTAAGAGATGGCAGCTTAGCTGAGAAGCCTGTCTAGCACTTACTTTATTTTTCAGCATCCGAGCAATATAATATCCGTGGCTGAAGACTAACTCTCAGCAGGATTGCCACTCTCCTACAGATCCTGAAGATCGCCTTCATTTGCAGCTCATCATCCAGCAACAAGGGCTGTTTGGAATTTTTCATCCTCACCTTGAGGTTGGGCCTACCAGGAGGGATCCATCCAGGAGATAGTATCTGTGCTGCCTGCAGCACTAGATGGCAAGCTGGTTGAAATTAAACAAATGTTTAATCAAATGGTATCAAAGCTGGAATCACTCGAACTAGCATTGCAAAGCTGAAACCGACGATCTCTTTATCTCACAGAACTAATGTCACTGAACAGTGAATTGCAGACAAAGAGGACAAGACTGAGAGACTAATGAACTACATAAGGGAACATGATCACACCATCCAGACACTATGGCAAAGGGTCAAGTATTTGGAGAAACAGAGGAGATCTGGTTTGTTGGCTTTCCTGAGGACTGTGAAGGTACAAACACCCTCTGCTTCTTACAGCAATGTCTCCCGGGGCTATTTGGTCATTCTTGGGATGGGCAATCGAGATAGATAGGGCCCACCAATCCCTAGCCCTGAAGCTGGTGCCCGGTGCTCATCCTCTGCCCATCATTGCCAGATTCCTCAGGTTTACAGATCAAGAGACCATCACGGCCAGGGCCAGTGAGAAACAAAATATTTCCTGGCATGGACACAAAATACAGATTTTTGCAGATGACTCAGCTGAGGTCATGGACCACAAATGAGCCTTCACCACCTTGAGGAAAGTCTGCACTGAGTTGGGCCTTCAGTATTCCTTGAGATACCCTTCTGCCTTACGGATTATTCACAATGGGCTTTCCAAGACTTTTGACTGCCTGGAGGAGGTAGAGGGCTTCCTGGACCACCTTGCACCTCAGCTTAATTTTCAGAAATTCTGGCCACCCTCCATCCCCTCAGGTCACTGGGACTGGTCTGCTGTGATGGACACTACTCTGGCCCCTGACCCTCACCAGCCCGATGGCATAGTTCAGGACCTCACTCCCTCCCCCACCCCCATGGACAGTGATCCCTGGATCCCGGCTTCTAAAACCAAGCGCTGCAGCAAACATAAGAAATCCACCAATGGGAGGCATAGAGACCACTCCCATAGTAAGAGCCACAGCCAGGAGTCACAAATCTCTTTGGGGTCTCCAGGCCCTTCTCTGGGGACAAATAGATATGAGGCCTTGAGTAAACTTACCAATAGACTTTCCTCCGTTGCTGGTGGGGACTACTGATGCCGAAACTTGCCCACTGAAGCGCACATGACCGAGATGCTCCTGGGCCAAAATGACTGTTCTTCCTGCTCTCCCTCTCGATCATACCCCCAGCCAGGAGGTAGGGAAAGGTCACGCAATCACCATCTGGAGCTGCCGATGAGGGTCAAGAACTATCTTCTGGTTCTGCTACTCCCTCTGTGAACAGAACTTTATATTCTCTGATGATATAAGTTTATGTTTTGTATAGAGATTGGCTAGTGCACTGTATGGGACTATCTGGATGGCTGGTCAATTTTAGCCTCTTGATTTCTTAAAGCACCAAGGGTTTGTTCGTGGTGAGGAGCTCAGTCAGTATACCACTCCCTCATACACTACCCCCTTTAAATCTCCTGCACCTACCCCTGATTATCTGTGTTTACTGATGTATACCTAAGTTGTGTGCACGGGTGGTGGGTGCTCACAAAAGGTATTCTGCCCAGGTTGTGTGGGGTGGTGATGCTTACCTCAGCCCTTCCCCCTTCCATCGATGCACATGCCAGGAGTGTTTTACTATAATGTGCATGATAGTGAGGGTGCTCTGTTCCAGTGATGCTTTAATGGTGGGGGGGGGGATGCCAACTGATGGGGCCAGTGGGGGGAATCTAGCCATGTTTAGGGCCCCAGCTCAACTGTGAATAGGAGTGCTGGGCTGTCCCCTCAGTACCTAATGGTGTTCAGAGGGAACTCATTATTCTCGTGTCCTGGCTGCTCCCTCAAGAGTTTACTCCCACTTTGCCCTATCCATTAGAGAGATGCACAGGAGATATGTCCACACACAGACAGGAAGCTCATCTACTTCAGATATATACACTTGGGCCCCCCTTTCTAAGGCATATAACCAAGGCTAGTTGGACATAGTGTTCATCCGGTCTCAGGCATCAACTATTAGGGGTGCTTGGCTCAGTGGTTTAGCCCACTGAGACTTGAATAGTTGAGTTTTGGGATAGTGTTTGGTTTTTTTCTCCCATGTTCCTCAGTCTGAGCCCAAGCAGCTCAGTTTCTCCAGCCATCCTGTCACAGTGGCTCTCTCTCCCGCTCTCACTCCACTATTCCTAGGGGTATGCTCACTAGGATACAGGGTTTTACAGACTGATATATGATACTTTTTTTTTAGCCCTTTTTCTCCTACCTTGGCTCCTGGTCTGCCTTGTTTATCAGTGCATCCTAGATATCTGGCCACTGTCTGGTACATCCCTGCTCCTAGGGACCCTCGCTTTCTACCCCCATGGCTTACCCTGCACTGCGGGGTGGCGGAGAGCCCCCTACTCTCCTACCAAGACTGGATCCAGTGTACAGAATTGTCCCCCAAGCCAGGCACCCCATAGGACGGCCATCAAGCTGCCACAATTGGTCACCATTTTTCCTTGTTCTGTGCCCTGCATGAGAGGGGGTGTGCAATGACTCTAATGAAATGAACTTGCACGTGTCCACACATGCTCCTTCCCGGTGTCGTGACCCAGCTTAGCCCCTGCATTACACAGTGCCAGACCACCACCCCCAGCCTCCACTAGAGGGCAAAAGTGCTTCGACAACTGGGATCCCCCACCCCGGAGAGGGAGAGCAGTCCCTTGGATGCTCAATCCCTCTCCTCACCTGCCGACCCCCAGTGGCCCAAGTCCACTCCCGAATCCAGGTCGCCAACGTGGAGTGAGGTGTTTTGTCCAGCACTTCAACCCTCAGTGTCACTGGGCCATTATATGAGACTTTTGCAGTAGAATGGACCCCCGTGGCAGTCACGCGCATATAGGCAACTTGGTTGCCTGTGATATAGTGACAGCTGGTTCTTGGTTGGGTTACTGGGGGCGAAAGTTTTGATTGTGAGTTTTTGGTTGCATATTTTGTACTTTGTCCCAGGTTTTTACTGTTGCTTTTAACTATTTGTAGGCAAGTTAACTGAATGGCCAGAGTGTTTCGTACCAGTGGACTCATGGATGGGCGATGATGAAAGGGGCCCTGAGGTTGCTGCTGAGTACTTAATGGTTTCAGACTCTGTTCCTTACCCCGCTTACAGATGGAGTCTAATTTGTAACCTGGGATGTTCGGGACCACAATTCCCCTGGTCCAATGAAAAAAAGTGTTATCTCAGTTGAAGAAACTGAGGCCCCAGGTGGCATTCCTTCAAGAAACCAAGTTAACTTCTAAGGAGACAGCAAAACTGAAACAGAGCTGGGTGGGGACTGAGCTTCACAGAGCAGCTGTAGTGAAAGGGGGGGGGTGGCATTCTATTACACAAAGACCTGGGGTGGAAAGTGAACCAGTTCACCGCAGACAAAGGCAGAAGATGGGAACTGGCCAAGATCTCTTCCCCAAAGGGATTCTTGACTTTGGCTTACATTTATGCCTCCAATGGGGATGATCCTGAGTTCTTTCATTCCCTCAGTCAGCTCCTCATGGATTCAACACAGATCGATTCCCCATCCTTATGGGTGGGATTTCAACCTCACACTTGATCCTACAAAAGATAGAAGTCAAGGGGGAAGTGAACTTCACAAATGAGCATCCCAAGCTGTGCAGAGGCTGCTCTCTAAACACACCCTCCTTGATGCTTGTCGTACTCACCACCCAGAAGGAAGGGACTGCACCTGCTTTTCAGTCCCTCATGGCTCTTCAAGCAGGATCAATATGTGGCTTATCTCTTACTCCCACTAGGAACTCATCTCCCATACAACTATCCACCCCATTATTCTGTCAGACCATGCCTCCTTAGAGATATACCTATTATGGGGACACAAGACCCCTCTGCCTTCTTACTGGCGGAGTGATCTGTTACTGCTCAAAGATAACAATTTATTCCAAATATCTGAAATTAGCCATTCAGAACTTTTGGGCAAGTAATGATATGGGTGACATTTTGGACTCCACTTTGTGGGAGGCCTTGAAGGTCACTATCAGAGAACGGATCATCACCTGTGCCACAAATAGGTACAAGGAGAGATAAGCTGAGCAGACCTCTCGGGAAAAACAGTTGGCCTCACGTGAGGCACAATCCAAGGCCTATAAAACAGGATGCCTGCCTCAGCAACTTCTAGCCCACTTAAATAGTGTGCTATATAAATTAAAAGAACATCTTACCAGAAAGGAGAAACTTGCCTTATTATGGGTACAACACTCTTATTGGGAGGGGGGAATTGAGTAAGCTCTTGGCCTACAGACTCAAGAGTAGGCAGGCAGCAAAAACAATTGTGGGTCTAACTGACTCCACTGGGATGGTCGATACCACCCAGGATGCCATAAATAAGATCATGACTCTCTTCTTTGAGAAGTTATACTCTACCCGCACACGCCCAGCACAAGCAGAAATCAATAACTTCCTCTTCAACTTACCCATCCCCATAATTCCCCCACAGGTGGCTTCCATTCTAGATGCACCTATCTCTGCACCGGAAATCCAATCTGCCATATGCTCAATGAACCCCCATAAGGCACCAGGAGGTTACAGCTTCCCCGTCGACTTTTATCATGCCCTAGGGGAAGATATCACCCTTTATATACAAAGGGCCTTTCAGGACTCCATGGCTAACGGTATTGCCTGCCACCATGCGGGAAGTGGTAATCAAAGTCCTCTCAAAGAAAGGTAAAGACCTGACAGCCCCAGGCAGTTACAGGCCAACATCACTTTATAAATGCAGACACCAAGATATTGGCAAAAGTACTGACCACAAGGCTTGAAAGGTCCCTTCTGGGCTTGATTCACCCATCTCAAGTCAGATTTGTTGAAGGATGTCTTAGGTCGGATCACCTACAGACTCTGATAACCCTTATACAACACTCCCAAAACCTGGTCTCCCTGACTGCAGCCCTAGCGGTGAACTTCAAAAAGGCCTTCGACTCAGTCGAATGACTCTTTCTGATGATGGTCCTGCATACAATGGGCTTTGGGAATGCCTTTTGCGGCTGGGTGCAGCTCCTTTACTCCTTCTCCATGGCCTCTGTGCTTTTACATGGCTTTAAATCATCCCCTTTCTCCTTACAGAAAGGGACAAGGCAGGGTTGCCCCCCCTCCCCATTTTTCATCCTCACCACTGAGCCATTAACCATTACCCTTAGGGAGAATAAGGAGATAGCTGGCATCCAAGTAGGCCCCAACTCCTTTAAAACATTCTTATATGTGGATGACCTGTTCATCATCTTTTCTCAGGCCCACCAGGCAGCTGGTTGTGTGCTTCCCCTACTGACCACTTTTGCTAAGGTCTCAAGGTTCAGGATTAATCAATCCAAAACCAAAGTCTTACCTTTGAACGAACAATGTACCACTGAAGCCTTTCAGAAGTTGAGTCTTAGATGGGCCCCTGAGGCCATTACATATTTGGGGATCAAGCTTCACTGTGATCTGGCCAGAACAGTTACCATGAATTTCAAGAATCTCCTTCTATCCGCCCGTGGAGATCTGAACAGGTGGAAGGCTCCGCATCTCTCCTTAGCTGGCAAAATTTATGCCATTTGTCTGATGCTGGCACCTAAAATCTTGCATCTCCTAGCACACCTACCCACTCAAATTCCTAATAAATGGTTTCAGATGCTAGACTCCATTATGGGCCATTTCTTGAGGGAAGGCAAACAGCCCCACTACTGAAGCTCTGTCAGCACTGGAGTAGAGGAGTGTGGGGGCTGCCTTGGTTCTATGGTTACCACCTGGCCTTCATTACTTCTCAAACCAGCAGATGGTTCAAGACCCCCTCCACACAATCCCCAACATGGATACTTTTGGAAGCAACTCTGGCGAGATTCCTTGCTCATGCAGTGTTATTATACACTTCTTGGCATCAAGTCTTACACCTCCCCCACCCCAGTGGCACTCTCAAATACATACTGGAGGAAAGTCCATAAAATCCTGGCTAACACACTGATGCCATGGATCACCAGCCCTCTGTGGAAGAATAATGGTCTTACCACTAGAGGAACATCCATATAATGGCCTCTTTGGGAGGCACAAGGCATCTGATTGATCAAGGATCTCCTTATCCCAGGTTCCTTGGTAGCTGACTCCTTCTCAGCTATCAAAAATTGCTTCCAGCTGCCTCAGAGACACTTCTGGCACTGTCTGCAAATTCAGGATGCAGTCCTTCAATGGGATAACATGCCGAACGACCCAGGTTTTAGAGATGAGTCCCCTCCTACAATTACATGGGTCAAACTCCAGAAGGGACAGGCTAGCAAGATATACAATGCTATCAGAGATGCCCAACTGGACCACTCTCTGTCGGCTAAATGATTCTGGGAAAAGGAGATGTCCCTCTCCATCTCAGATATGTAATGGGCTCATGCTTGGTTTAGAATACACCATGCTTGCAGAGATGTCAGAAGTTGTCTTATTATGAACAAGACTCTCCTACGGTGGTATCACACCCCTTCTAAACTTGAGCAACTGGGTCTCCTGTCCAGTGATAGCTGCTGGAGATGTGGCTAAGCAGAAGCTCAGCTGTTCCATATTTTGGTCATGCCCCACTGTGCAGCCCTTCTGGGCTGAGATCACTAAGCTATGCCAGCAAATAGTTGGCCATGATATCGCTATTGATGCTCTGATTCTTCTCCTGGGCTGTTGTCCATGGAGCACCCCCAAAGGTGATGTGCTGGCACAATGGGTCACAGTTGCTGGGGATGAAGCCAAATGCATTATCCTAGTTTGCTGGCGAACTGCCAACTCTTCAACTGCCCAAGAGTGGTTAGCTAGCATGGGTTAAGTGGCCACTTATGAGAGGCTGTCTAAAATGGCTGCTGAATCCATGTCAAAATTCTACAAATGCTGGCGGACATTTCTGAACTCAGGTTTGTGTCATAATGTGTTAAGTCAGCAGCAGAGTTCTAACCATAATACTTGAGTACAGGGTAAGAAGGCTTGCCATTTTAAGCTCTGGCCTTATTTTTTCCTATATCACTGAAGATTCCTTGCCTGTTTCATAATGTACTGTATATAGTTTTTGCTTATGTTCTACTATTGTGCATGATAGTACAATTACCTCTCCCTAGTCCAAGTTTATTTCCCCATCTTTTTTTTTGTCATGTGATATATGAGGTACTAGAGCCTCCTTTTATAATGTTCTGGTGTTGTGTATTATTGATGCCTGCATTTTATTGTCTATGTTTATTGTTCATATGCATTTTGTTCCAATAAAATATCCAAACTTCAAAAAAAAAGAAAAAAGTAATTGGGCACATGCAGTTTGCTTCTTTGGGGGGGTCTATACCCATAACGTTTTAAATATTCACCATTTTGCAATACATTTGAGCAGAACCATCCGAGTCCAGGGTACTTAATATCCCCTCATATAACCATCCAAGTGGCAACTTTCAGACCTGTACAAAGCACACTACAGCTCAAGGGCTGTTCCCAACTGATCTGCTGCTTTGTGTAAAGCCTGAACGGGGCCATTTACAAAACATGCAGTAGACCAGGGGTCATGCAGTGTACGTTTGGTGCTTTGCAAAGCACATTAGAGGCCACTGCCACTTAACAAAAGTTGGGTGCTTTGCTGCTTTTTAAATGTCCCACAATGCCATACTCAAAGCACAATTTAGGTTGAATGCTTTATGTATATTTTTGGAAAAAAGTAAGGACATTTATTGCAAAACACTTCATCAAAAGCCTCAGTTAAATTTAAAGTCACAAAAGTAAGGAAAGGCAACATCAGGGTTGAATGTCCCCTAACTGGGGTAAATCTGTGGCCTGATGTTCCTCAGGGTTTGAATGATCACACAATGAAGCATTAGTATTGCCTTAACTTCTACACACAGTCTACAAGAATTGCTGTGTTAATTTTTTTTGTGTGCCTGCACAAACAGTTCCAAAGTTATAGCACCCACCAAAACTTTCATCTAAACTAATGCTTTCCCAAGGTTTTTTTTTTCAATGATTTGTTTAAAAAGTGACCCTATGGCTATGGGGCATGGCCCATCAACACGGTGGTAGCATCACTGTATCTAACGCTGATGACTCAAGTCTGTAAAAAAGCCAGGGCCATCAGAGGGATGGAACAAACAAAAAACACCAACACCAACCTCTCCTAAAGATAGCACCCTACCAGTCCAAAAAGGACTTTAAAACAACATAAAACAAAAAATATGGTGCATGCATCGAAAGATGCCTTCTAGTTAAGGCACTAGGGGTGTTTGGTCATGGTGTCTTAACTCATGCATTAGGCAATAAAGTGATCTTAACAGTTCTTGTGGTGTGTGTACCCTATTTTTTATTGTATGCCATCAGAGGGATAGCCAGCAGAGGAGGACTGTGCATCCCATCGCATAATCTCCACTTCCAGGGAGGGAGGCTGCACATCCCACTGCTATACCACCACATGGGTAGGCACAGAAGGCAGTGCAGGATGTGGAATACACATGTACCTATATAGCTTCGGGAGGAGAGTGCATGTTGTTGAGCATCTGGCTTGCTGGCACCTAGTGATGGTACCATGCTCTTATTCGGAGAGACTTTAAGGGCAAAAATTATTCTGGACAGGCAAACAAAACCCTGTTTGGACTTCACGTCCACCTTCAGGCTTCCTGTGCTGAGTCATGGGGGCAGTCTTGGCTTGATCTCCACCATGGGTGACTGGGCCAAGAACCTGATGGTGAACTCCTTCTCAGTGGGCAAAGCCAAAGAGGAACACAATGGTGTGATGCAGGTGGCTTGTGGAGTCCCAGAAGATCAGGTAAGAAGATCCTCGAGGGACAGAGGGTGTCACTGGCAGTGATGGAAGGAGGTTCTAGCCAGATGGCCCTGGGGCGAAAACACATTGAGATAAAAAAAAAAATAAGAAAAAGAGTGAATGTATGATACTGAGGGGCTCGAGGGGTGTCAGCTCACAGGTTACATCACCTGCATGCATGTCCAGCTGCTCAGCACATATCCCTCTACACTGCCATATACAATGGATCTCTTTGTCCCATGCACCCCTAACATATCTACACACAATGATTCAAAACAACCCCCTTCCAAAAAAAGATTAACAAACAAACGTGACAATATAAAAAAACAAGACTAGCCTTGTGGACATCAACCAAATCTTGTTTAAACTTCAGGACACAAAACTGCCCAGAGAACAGCATTCCCTACAGTGACAATTATTATGATTTTTCAGGAACAGGAGTACTGGTCAGTCTAGATTTTTTTTACACTAGCCTAGGTAAATACATTTGAAAAACAGAGTCAGTATATGAGCTACAGAGGCCTCATAATTTCAGCTCTTATTTCTAACAGTATTATTTAAAAGCATATAATATGAACACAACTGTCATGTTGATGATGTTGGCCACTGTACAGAGAAAAGCCCTCACAGAGTGGTTGATGCTATTCAGAAAGGGGCAGACAAAGCATGGTCTGCCTCTTTAAGATTTTGGCATGTTTTCATGTGACCAGGCTTATTTTAAATATATGTAGGTGTCAAGGGATTACGCCACTCATAAGTATAACAGCTCAAGTCAAGTAAAGATGACAGAAATAAAACACTTTTTTTGTCATTCTATGCACAGATTAAAGAAACTTGTCATTCCAACTTCATGTAACAGAAAAAGAGATGAAATGCAGAACTCCATTGGGACAACCATTTTTTTGCTGTTATTATGGGGGAAAAATTATAACCATAAAAATGTCCAATTTAGGGAAAAATGTGCCACTTTAGAGTTGTTTGCATAAAAGCTCTTACATACAAATTGTTATAAAGACAAATGTGTAGTACTCTTATTTAAAATTGCTTGTATCTTAGATGCTTGCCTGAAATGACATAAAGGCCTCTTCAAGCTGAAATTCATTTTCTAGGAAATAAAGCTGAGGAAGAATTTTGACTCATTTGTATGTATATGACATGTCTTTTATATTAGTTTTAGCAGACACTGCAGTGTTTAAAGATGCAATACCTGTAGTCTGAGGTCTAATTTAGGCTCCATATCAAAAATTACATGAAATAACACTACAGCATATCTCACTCAAAAATCTTCCTACAGGGTCATGTGTTCTTCAGTTTGAAATTTCTTTGTTAAAAAGTTTATTTCAACTTTTTTACATTTTTTTTTACTTTAGGCTGACAGTGCACGAGGAAGAGGGGCCAAGGGGACATTTTGTATTGTACCTCTAAAACTTAACTTTATAACTTCTCATTAACAAAACCTGGGCTTTCTTAGACTCATGTGACAATCTGTGTTCTTTTTTCTACTGTTTTAGTTTAGAAACATTTAAGGTTCAAGCATATCTGATGAATAGTCTGGAAGACATTCAGTTGAATGGCTGCATACAAACTAATAAAGCTCCAAGCTACGTATCCAAATCTCTCAGTGTTCACGCTACATTACAGTAGTGAACGAGCAGCCCATACACTAACAGAGATGCCTAAACATAGCCTTAAACCAGAATAGAAGGTTCTAATTTACAGCTTAGTAAGGCCCTGGACACAAGACAGAACTGTTTTTAAAACCAGTTTTGCTAAACCATTTCAGTGCATCCATACTACTCAGTAACCATTTCTGATAACGATTTAGTGTGGCCACACTGCTAGTGTTAAATCTGCTCTCCTTGTAACTATTTTGTGTTAAGTCCAACACACAGAACGGTGCTTCACTGGACACACTGCAGCTAGAACTGTTTTAGTTAAATCATTACAGCTTAAAATGTTATTACTTCTGGCCAGACCTGTGAGTAAAACCATGCTAGCTCCAAAATGTTTTTAAAAATGGTTTTAAGACTAGGTATCTAGAAGGGTTTAAAAACACTTTTGTTAAAACATTTTAAGCCGCTTGTAGTCTGTCTGCAAACAGTGCCTGGGGCATTTAAAATGTTTTAAGGCACTTAAACCATTTTAAGTTCCCCAGTGTGTCCAGGGCCTTATTAGAGGCTGTAAAAATGAATCTCAACCCCTGGAAAGATTAAAACTTCTTGATTATCAGATTCAGGCAAAGTTCAATCTTGATAAACATTCACAAAATAAATACCTAAGAACTGTTCATGAATTTCATGAAAGGTCTCACAAAAGAATATTATCCGATTTTGGGGAATATTTTGCCAAAGAATTGAAAAGTTGCTTTTAAAAGTCTGAGAATGTCTGCCAAATTGGGACTTTTCAGTGGGGGAAAAAACTAAAGGTGGAAAGTATTTTTGTTCAGATGCATTTAAATAAGCAGAAGGCTAAACATGGATTGCTGTTAATGTCAACAAAAAGTTAGCACAACAAATATTTTACTCCAATCCAGTAGGAACATGACTCTTTCTTTACACCAATTTAATATACATGGAAATTTGGGAAGGTGTGTAGCCTCCCCTGTCTCCCTACTGTACTTTTACTTTTGTTTACTTTGAAATACTCTTTGTTTTTCTTCCTTTTTAAGGACTGTTGTGAATGCCACCTTTTTCCTGTCTGATATTTTTTATTATAATTATTAATCAGTTCCAAACTTGGTGATGTGAGCTGAGCAGAAGGTCACAGTCAGAGATGTGCAAAGTCAGAAAACTGCTTTGTCAAGAACTTTGTAAAGGTCTACCACTACACAAATTGCTTTGCACAGTTTTTTTTTTTTTTGTGAAGAGAAATTGGTTCATTGCCAGGTGAAGACTGCGTGAAGTGGAGCTTTGCTAGTGAAGTTTCACTTTGCAAAGCACGTCACACTTTGCACAGGAAAAAGGCACATTGCCTGTGAAGTGCCATTTTGCAGAGCCTTTATGTGTACAAATTTCCTCTGCCCTCATAGCACCATATATCCCAACCTCCTACACCAAATCCCAACCATTTCAATAAGAACCTCTTTTTTTGCACCCTTGTAGCACCCAATAAATATCCACCCTCACCCAGTCCAGGCCAGGAAGTGAAAAACAACCTTTGTCACTCTCATAGCAGCATGACATAACCAGTACAGATTTCTAGAATCCTATCCTCCTTTACTTAGCCCTGGCCAGTCAGTCAGTAGTGCACTATAAAATGCACCCCTCACCCTTGTAGCACCTAATCTCACCCTTCTCCTCCCTCATGATGCCCATAATGAGTTAAAAAAAGTTGGTATTTATTTATTTAAAATTCTGTTGACCGAGTAAAAAGCACTGGGCCACATGGCCCTTTTACAGGCTTGACCCAGATATATAACAGGATGTACATTGCATATATAGAAACAGATTGCTTGACAGTAAAAAAAAAAAGAACAAATAATTATAGCAGTATAGTCACACAACAATTCATACATTATATCCATTAATCTGAAAATTAGAACTCTAAGAAAAAATACAAAATCCTAATTATAAACACGTCATCTACAGTTACAGTGTCTCTTTTCTTAGTAATCTCTTTAGTGTCATTTTAAAAGTGTGACTGTAAGCCCCGCACCCCTGCCTTTTTGAAAACGACAAGTGGTATGCTGTTGAAGCTGACAGCAGTACCAGGTGGGGACTGGGTTCGGGGAGGACTAGGTTACTCAGCACAAGGGCTAGGTTTGGCTACTCTGCACAGGGGCATCCAAGTAAATTCGAACACAGGAAGCAATAACTGTAATGTCCAATACCAGGAATGGGATTCTAAAGTGTGCCTTTTATTCACTTTCAAACTGAACAAACTAAGCATAGACGGACCCTCACAGGGCTAAGTTCCTGGTAATGCAGATAAGAGAAACAGAACATTTCCTTAACACTTCAGCCCTCAGACTCTGGACCTACCAGGCACACAGCCCGGACTTGCATGCTGCTTTGGGTACACAGCCCGACTTGTACACTATTGGAGTCTTCCCTGGCTCGGCTCCCCTGCCGGCCACTTGAACACCTTCCATGTGACATGGACACATTTTCCTGTGGCTCCCTAAACCACCTTAGAGCCTTCGACTCCATAAGGGAAATTTCCTTTCAATCCCATGTCTGGGTACTTCCCTCAGCACTGGCGAAGTGCCTGAGGCAAAATAAAAGGGCCACTGAGCAAATCCATAGAGGTGAACCTGGTTACTAAAGATGGGGGGTCTCCCACCTCTAGTTTCCACAATCCATATCCAACCATTTCTCTGGACATTAGACATCTCTTTCTGAAAAGCTTGGCAATGTAGATTAAAGGGTAAATGTATAGCACATTTCTTCTACATGTCTTGACTTTCCCCTTGTACTAGACTCGAACATACTTAAACATCTCTTTCTGAAAAGCTTGGCAGTGTAGATTAAAGGGTAAATGCATAGCACATTTCCTCTACATGTCTTGGCTTTCCCCTTGTGCTGGACTTGAACATACTTTTACTTTGGCTTAACCTATTCCTCTAGGCCTCCCACTGATTAAGCAGTCCAATCCCTACTTTACAACAGTTCAGGTGAAACATAGGCCCCATGTAAGAGCAAGCTCACCCTTTAGTTGCAGGTGCCCCACAGGCGATTCTTGACAGCTTCTGGTGCCGCAGCACAACTTAGAAAAATAAGGCAGCTTCTTCCCTAGCCGGATCCAGGAGGGTTGCCCCTGGCATAACAGGCAAACCTTCCACCCCCATCCCCTCAGGGATGGGGCACAGAGACCAGTAACAGCAGTCTCCACCACTTCACGAACAGCTTACTGTGTTCCTCTTTTGGTGGAAACACACACCTCTCCCTAACAGTAGCTCTATATCAGAGCTTTAGGCCCCAAGAGCCTGTGCACAGACTGCTGTGCTCCTCTCTTCAAGACTGCTCACACACAACTGCTCTCACTGTTCAAAAACTCCCAACATTCTAACCTAACTCCCATCTGCAGATTCCAATGTGGCTCATGCAGCTGCGATAGTTCTATGGTGATATCATCCCTCAGTCTTAGATGCGACTGAGAACAGAGTGAGACAGTGTGAAATCCGTTTAACTGGAGTTTCACAAGCTGCCTTCCCTGCCTACCACTAGGTCTTACTGGGATTTTAGTAACCCCGGGTAACAGGGGGGTTACATGACTATTCTGTATATTTCGTAATTGGTCCAGCAGACTGTTCCATGTTTTAACAGCAGCTTCCTTAAATGCTCTTTGTTTTTTAGAAGTTCTATATGTTGGTATTGTTAAGGTTACTGTATCATCTGATCTCAGATTGAGATGAGATAGCAACCTGCAAAGACCTTCCTCTCACCACCCTGGCCATCTGCCATTTGAATGAATGAGAATGTGTGAATACTACATCTGTGGACTGTCATTCATTCAGATAGTGGCTAGCTGAGGTGATGAGAGGAGGGTCTGTGACAGTCACTGTCATAATAATTTTTTTTATAAATTAATGCTGGGTGTCTTGAAGGAAGTGGGGGGGGTTGGTGCTATAATTATGGGAGAAAGGTGTTTACTTTGTATACTGCACCACTGGCTGACTGATAAGGGCTGGGGGCAGAGACAGTGTAGAATACTGAAAATCTGGATAGGGTGTTTTATGGTGCTACAAAGGGTTTTCTGTTTACTTGTTAGCCAGAGCTGGTGGTGGTGGGGGTGGTGGGGTTCATAAAAAAATATTGCAGTTTTTTCTGATTTCATTGGAAGCAGGACAGGCATTGCTCCCAAGGATATAAATGGAATAGCAGATAGGGAACTGTGTATTACAAGGCTATAATACCATGGCCTGGGTATGTGTGGCCTTCTAGAGTGAGGCTTAAGATGTTCCAACATGTCCACAGAACCTCAAGATGATATTATAGCTGAGTAATCACAGTCCTCTATTTGTTATTTATTGCAATATATGGATCTGAGATAGATTTTGAGTTGTATTCACCATATGAAGTGTTGGTAGAAAGCCAGTGATTGTGGGTTGTAAACTGTAATAAAACAGTAAATTGCAGTAACAGGAATACCAACATGTGGAAACAGGAACAGTTTTTAAACAGGAATTGAACTTCAAAATTAAAAACAAAAATGTATTTTTTTTTCTTTGTGGCTTTATTCAGTGCCCAAGTGAGAACAGATGACATAATGTCATCATCTTTGGTGGTGGTGTGTTTGTGATATTGATGGACATATTGCCATAGAATGTGCAGTGAGAAACAAAGATGTTGACTCTGCTAGAGGAGGTAGCACTGGAGCACAGGACTTGGGAAGCTGCAATTTCCCTTTGATGAGCAATATGAGCAGGAGGTTGTGCGGACTGAGGGAAGGGGAAATGGTTGTAGTGCAGCTGCTTTGGATGCTGATGGCTGGGCAGAGTCTCTGGAGAGAATGGTTGAAAATGTGTAGTGCTTCTTCTCAAATGAGGTCCTGTAGCTATTGATGGACTGAATATGTTTGTGTCCCAAGATCTGTGCTACATCTGTGGAAGGGATGTCAGATTCTATCAACATTTGGATGGCAGTTTTTCTAGTAGAATGACTCCTATTTCGCTTTTCTGCAGGGAACCCAGCAGACACTTTCAGTAGCTTCATGAGGGCACAGATCTTATTTTCCTCAGTTGACGTACTGCTATACCACAGACTAGGTGATTCTTTGCATTGCAGGCTAGGTAGAATAAGGTGTGGGATACCTGCATTTGTCGTGGTTGTTGTTTGCCATATTTGTGGTAGGCAGTGATAGGGTCCCATTCTGTATTACTTGTATTTTTGTACATGCAAAGAGGAACAGCTCTGTCATCTTGGAGACTGACTCCTGTTCCCATCTTTGTTTGATGCTCATGATACTCTAAATGTTCATTTCCCTAACTGTCTATGCCAACATTGATGCCTCCCCACTTCAAATTATACTGCTCATTCGAATGGAGAGCAAAATGGAGCCCTGTGTTAAAAAATAACATGAAGCAGGGCTGTGGGTGAAAGGTAACCAATTGTACCACTTGTATAAAGCTGATTAATATCAGAATCAGTAAGGAGTTCACTTTCCACAGGGTGGTTGCCTGTATCTATTTTTTTTTTTTTGCAGTTTTGTTTTTCTGTGAGTATGGCAATATTCTCTATAAAATGTAATTCAGCACCTTGGAAAATGGAGGCAGGATAGTTATGCTTTACAAGATGTCTGTCATCAGTGCTGCCTAGGATGCCATGGTTAGTACTAGGCTTGTATTCTGGGCCATGTTGTTTTCCAACATAGAATATGAAACTGGCTAGAAGCAGGTCTAGTTCATGAACTGGGATAGTCTGAAGTGCTCTTGACTCACCATTTGCTGCCATGTAGTTTGAGAGAAGCATTAGCTCAAAAGTAGTTTTTTTTAAATTGTGTTTTTATTCTCCTGAGCCTGAATAAATTGAAGTCTGTCCTGATTCATGGTTTCTTGTTTTTCCATTTTATTTTCTCTTCAGCTGTACTGCCAATTGGTGTTTACTGTACACAACGCTTACAGTATTAGCCAGCTTGAGCTCTGCTGTGAAGAGTTCATCTGGCACGAGGTCAGTGTTCGATCTCATAATACTATCATTAGATGTTCATCAATAATATTACGAGATCCCGTAATACTATTGATGGCCTTCAATGATAGTATTACAAGGTTTTTTTGGTATACTTTACAATAGTATTATTGAGTAGATCCATATATTACATTATAACAAATCCTTCAACATTTTTAATTTTCCTTTGAGCTGATCAGTTGGTGCTTGCAAGAATACAGCATACTGTAAAAAAAACACAACAGAGACCCTAGATCTGCATGATGCCTCCTGCAACAAATCCCATAAGTTACTACTACATTTCCCACAGGCATTACCCAGAAAACATGCTAAACTAAAAAAAATGAATTCATACAATCCATTGTATCTGAAAATGATGCTTTAAGCATTACCTACAATGCACACTTTAAATTATTAAGACATATCTCTTCCATCAAAAGTTATACACCATCCAAACACAACCTGTACTAAAGTGACAGCTACAGTACGTACTGTAATTTAGAGAAAATGGGCTGGCTTTTCAAAGCCCTCCAGATGCGTGTAACAACTTGCACCATGATTGTAGTGCAATTGCTGTACTTGTGACAGAAATGGGGTATAACTTCTTGTCACAAGTTGTACTCAAAAAAATGACATATGGGTCAAAATAATGATACACACATCGTTTGTTTGCCATAAAGCAGCTAAACCGTCATTAATGTGCCAAAATGTTTGTAAATAGCAATCAAACATGTTTGCAAATCTGTCTTCATGCAGGCACAACCAAAAACTAGGAACTGAATCTGCATGAGGACTCTTGAAAAATGCAGTCCTTGGCTTCTTTTCTAATGAATTAATGCACATGGGACTCTTCTGTACATGTGGTACTTTTATTAACCCACTGTGAATGCTCCGTACAGATTTTTTAAAAGAAAATATTGAAAAATCGAAATACAATTTTAACATTTAACCTTAAAACACCCTAATATGGCCCATACTCTAGCACCCTGTCAATTATCAGAATTTTTGATTTGAGGTATTTACTGAAGTCCTGGCAAAAAAAATGGCAATCTGTATTCACGCAAACATCCCAAAGTGTCTGAGCAGATCAGCTTCAAATTTTCAAAGTTTTTAGATGCCACCACTCACACTAACCACTGGAAATTATAGCACACTCTGACTGCCTGGTTTTGAAATGCAGACAATCAAAAAATGGGCTTTAACATATTACTTTCCAGAGACTCAAGCTATACTACTGCTGTTGCATGGTACATTTCAACATCTGGGTACAGATCATCATCACTATGGTATCTTCCAACATATAACATCACTATGATATCTGAATGTCAGATACAAATCAACAGAAGCGAAGTATCTTTCATCATCTAAGTATGTATCACATCATCTTCAAGCAACAAGTCCATCTGCAGCAACCCAAACCATAACACTGCAGGAGAGAAGCAGCATGCAGCAACATGTGTGACCTACTATGCCTCAAGAGCACAATGAAAGACATCAACCAGGAGCGACCCCCACTGGCTCCAAACACCTACCACTGGATTGGACCATCGAGGAAGAGAATGACAACAAGCATCAATTCTCCCCATGGATCAGGTAAAAAAAGTGTTTGTATATGACTAAAGATTCTTGTCAAACAAAGCTCCATATTTATTTATTTGATATATCTATTTATTTGATAATTAGCATCTCATATTTGGCAAGAGAATAAAATGACTGCTAGTGAGATTTTACCCAGGGGCTGTGAGTACATCAAGTGACTAATGTGTATGAGTATTTTGCTAAGAACTGTATAAACTGCCATTATCTGAACTGGGTATATGCCAAGCAGAAACTGGGAATGATCATATGAGGCTATCAGTTAAAAAGTGACCATTTTAAGAACATACCTTTCCAGTACACCCCACAGGGGAAAATAAAAGACTGTCATCTATGCATTGGCCTTCTAATGTGAGAGTCTGGGAACCAATGTATTGGAAAGAGACTGTTGCTTAATACTTGCTAATTGTTTATATAGCATCTTTAAAAGTCTATATTGATTCATTAATACCAAAAGAATAAATTAACTTTCTTTTCTATTGGATGGTACAGTATGGGTTTCTTGTTATGTGTTCTTGCACTGCAAAACTCATGATAATGTGGGATTTATTTGAGGTCTTGTAAACTGGGATTAAGATTTACTCTTGGGCTAGTACAAAATAAATCAGGTGGCCTCCAACATATTTAACTTCTAAGTTTGTGTTGGGGGAACATCAACCAAGTCATTCTACTTATATTTATTTTTGTCCAATGTGTGGACATTGGCATTCTCATCACAGCCTGTATAATGTTAAACTGGGACTGTAGGTTGAATCATTTCACTACGCTGTTTTGCTTATTGCCTTTTCTTAGTACAGATTTTTTTTTTCTCCTGTGTGTGTGCGCTTAGTGCTTGTGAAAGATACCAGATTGCCAGTACTGGAAACTGGAGCCCTCTGTTTATTCACATGACAGATACAGCATGGGAAATTACAAAGCAAACTTCCCCATACTGCCCCACAATGTGCCCCAACCCTCTCAATGAGGAGTCAGCACATAAGTGAGAGGTTAAATCAGACTCTATACCCACTCAGTCCTTGGCCTCACATACATAGAAACATAGACTTTATCAGCAGATAAGGACTGCCTGGCCCATCTAGTCTGCCCATGTTTCCTACCGTTTACTTACGCTAAAGACTGTAGCTGATCTGCAGCTTTCTCACCCCTCACTGTTTCCAGTATTCCCTTGTGTCTGTCCCATGCATTTTTGAATTCCACCACCGTTTCTTTTTTGTATAAGTTTTTATTGATTTTAACGTTTGTCAATACATTCAAAACATCAAAGACATACGTTTTCTCATAAAAACAGAACTTATGTCTAGGAACTGCAAACATTACGTTACACAGAAAGAGATCCTTAACAATGTTTCTATAGTTATAAGATTTCAGCCTACTAATATAAAAAGTGTTAATATAAAAAAGTGTTTGGTTGATCCTGGCGGAGGTGGTAGCCCATAAGGTCAGTATATGCATTGTGACATAGATTTCACTAAATCCATTGTTTAGGAAAATTGGGGTGGAGACAAGGCCACAGATCAATATTGTGGTATGGAACATGGCGGGGGGGGCAGTAAGATCATCTGAGAGGCAATAGGCATCCAACTACTGTTGGAGTAAGTGGAGCTTAGAGAGCAGGCAGGAGTCCCACCTGTTAGCTTCATGAAATTGTTAGGGCATAGGCTCAGGTAGAGCTGCAATCATCTATTTGGAGAAAGGATGGGGGTGTTGCTTTCCACTGTAGATAAGGATTCCAGACCTTGTGGTATTGGGAGATGTGGCCCACTGCTGCATGTGCTACTCTCTCTCTCAGTAGGCTGTCAGGGTTAGCAGGTTAAGTCACTCTAAAGTGTTGGGGGTCTGTTTCACTCTGATGTCTCAGTATAATTCTCTTGGCAGCTGCCATGGCTCTGGTAGCCCAGTGCTCTTGCACTGAGGTCATAGTAGAGTAGGGAGGTGGGATGGACAGGAGGGCAAGTTTGGAGTCTTTACCTCTGGGCAGAGTAATAATACTTCTGCAAGTGGTCCACACTTTGTACCAGTAGGCTTCAAGTAGAGAACAGTACTACAGAATGTGGAGCAGGGAAGCTTGAGAGGAGAAACATCTCCAGCAATCACTGTGTGAGACTAAGCCCATCTTTCATAGCCACAGCGGAGTCCGGTATGCTCTATGTAGAATTTCGTACTGGAGTGTTGGAATGTTTTTTGTTTGTACCTCCCTAGAGGCCTTGTAGTGTCAAGGCCAGATAGTATTCCACTCCTGTTGAGGGATAGGTACATCCAGCTTTCTTTCCCAAGCCTCTCTTGGGCCTGCCATTGGGGATTGGATAGCACAGGAGCACTGGAGGGTTGCTAGTTTTTTAGTTGAAGACAACGCAGCAAGCCAAGGGTCCAGTGGGGTGTCTTACGGCAGGACACAGGCTCTAGTAACTCTGGTTTTCAGTAGGTTTTTAAGCTGGAGGTATCTTCAGAAGTGGGATTTAGGGATGGAGTACTTCTCTGAAAGCTCTTGGAATGAGCATATGAGTCCCGTGTAGGGGTGGTACAGATCTTCTAGTTCATATACTCCCTGCTGTGGCAATTATCCTAACACATAGATGTGTTGTCAATTTTCAGAGAGGGATTGTTCCAAATTGGATATGCCCAGTTTGTGCTAGGAGTCCAGTCTGCACAAAGGAGAATCGGATCAGACAGCTCTAGTGAACTTAATACTGGGGGGGGGGGGGAGTTGCAGCTTATTTCCAGTCCAGAAAGATGAGGGTGGATGCATATGGCAGACTGGCCTAGGAAAGTTCTAACTCAATCAGTTTTATGCTGTTTTTTAAGATTCTGTAGGCCACAACCACCTTCTTTCCAGGGCCTCATTCAGATTTGCACTCTGATTTTAGATGGTTTCCCCCTGTAAATAAACCTGGACATCTTGGACACCAAAGTTTTAAGGGAGATAGGAAATTATTTTTGTTCTAATTACATCTATTAAATAAATCATTAACCAGTGGTTTTTGTGTGTCGTTTAACAGTTTAGATGTTAAAAACTATATTTGTCTGCTCAATTCATTTATTTTAACTGTCTACCAGCTTCACAGCATCTATTTTCTGTATTGGGAGTCAGCGCTTGACAAGCCTGAAATGCTCACGTCACAGACTCTCAATACAGCATGCAAGCTGCTGTAACTGTACTGTAACAGCAATTTCAGTAAAGCCTGATGCCACACTCTGTAAAAGCTGGGGTTGGCTGACTGGAAAACACACTTGTTAGGTGACTGACTCATTATCGCTGTCTCCCTTCCTTGGTCAGTCGCATTTCACGTGCTCCTAACTAAAACTGACAATCAGCTTTTGAATAAAGGCAGCAGTTTATTTTTGAATCATGCCTATTCTTACCCTCCCTTTCATGTCTTCCCTGGTATCCAGAGAGTCCCTCCCCATGCTACCCTCTAACTCTATTGGAACCGCAAATTAAAATTCTGAAAGATACAGTATTACTGTTGACAATAAATTTTCAATGACCAACGCAGGCCTTTTTCACTTCATCGTCAGCCACTGATAGACAACTGCAAACCACAAATCAGAAAGTGGTGTTTGCATGAGCCAGTTGGCAGCTGACAGAGTATGTGACAGGAGGGCTGTATCAGTCCCTCAAATTACAGAGGTGCATAATGCTTTGGAAGAGACCATGCAACAGAGAACTGACTAAGCTCTCTCCACCTGAACCAGACCTACTAGAAGGCAAATAAGCAGCCTAATAAGCTCCTGGCCACAGACTGAGAACTAGAGAAACAAAGATATAGCTCCCTGATACACACTTTGTTAGGCCAGGTAGTGACCTCTCCGGACTTGATCAACAGAGAATTTCAAGCCTTTTACTCTTCCCTGTATGCTTCTGAGGTGTCCTATACTACTTTTCAGTTGGATATCTTTTACTCAGACCTACATTCCCTTAGGTACCGTCTGAGGAAATCCCTAATTTGATCAGCCCATTTCTGCCCAAGAGGTGGAAGATACCATTCATTCTACGTCTAAAGGCAAGTCACCAGGATTGGATGGCTATCCCACTCACTTTTTTGTTGCCTTTTCTTCTCTCCTAGCTCCTAGCCTGACCAAGACATTCACTCAGGCCTTCAGTATAGGCACCCTGCCACCTTCATTCCACCAGTCACTAATCACGCCTTGCCGCAAAAAAGAAAAGAATGATATCATGTGTTCTCTATTCAGGCCGATATCTCTCATTAAGAACCATGCAGAAATCTTTGCCAAGGTCATTGCCAGGCATATGGAACCTATTATAGGGGCCCTGATTCACCTAGACCAGGTGAGCTTTATCCCAGGTAGGATTGGGTCAGACAACACCTGTAGCACCCTACACTTGTTATGGGAGGCCCAGATCCTGACAACACCTGCTGACACCCTGCCACTGGATATGGATAAGGCCTTTGACAGGGTGGAGTAGACTTACTTACTGATACCCTATGAAGATTTGGACTACCACAAAGATTCACTGCCTTAATTAGACTCCTGTACAAGACCCCCATGGCTTCAGTGCTTACTAACTCGGCTGTCTTCCAACTTTCCTTCCTCGGTCATGGGATCCACCAGGGTTGCCCCTTATCCCCTTTCCTTTTCCTACTGGCAGTAGAACCCCTGGCTGCAAAGGTAGGACAAGCCCAGGCTGATTTCCTTGGCATAACAGTGGGGCAATGCATCACTAAGCTGATCCTGTTTGCAGATGACATAACTTTGTTTCTCTCCCATGTCCCAGTGGCTCTGAGGACGTTGAGTACCATACTCGGAGACTATTCAGCCCTTTCAGGGTACACATTTAATGGGTCAAATTACAAGTTATGTCTATGGAAACTTTCTGCATTCAAAACCACTTCTCGACTTACCCCTTCCAGTGGGTGGCAGAGGGAGTCACCTATCTTGAAATTCAAATTCACTCCACCGTAAAAGATACAGTGGCAGCTAACATTAATATGATGCTCTCTAAACTGGATACTGACCTTAAGAACTGGGGCCACATACACCTTTCCATTTGGGGGCAAGTTAATACCCAGAAAATGGTCTTCCATTAGGAACTCACTCACAGTACAGGAGCCCATTCTTCCAATACACCTCCCTTTTCCCAGAACTCAGAGTCACCTTCCACACTAGTGACTAACTGTCTTAATTTTTGCAGGGATGGGACAGATTGCTGAGCTCTCCCTAACTCTGCATTCCTGATCTTACCCAAAACACACTGTGCTACGGGAGAGCTACCCATGGCTGGGCTCTCCTCAGTCAGTAGCTGATGCTCCGAACTACTGCTCTCAGCTCATTCTTCAGCTACAGCTTTTTCTGCTGCTGTGGTAGAGATTGCTTCCTCTTGTTCTGCCCTGTCTGTTTCCTCAGGAGTCAGTCCCTTGCCTTGCTACAGGTAGTGAGACACACACACACACACACACACACACACACACATACACATACACACACATACTCACACACATAATATTGGCCTTACTTTCAAAGTCATTACCAATGATTACATCTATAGGCAGGTATAGTACAACAACTACCTCCTGTATGCCCTGGCCACCTTTCCAGTTTAGAAAGACCCATGCCACTGGCACTAAGACTGCAGGACCCATCATGCCTCTAATCTTAAAAAACTGGCCAGGAAGGATCAGTTACTCCTGAATCACATCCTGCCTTACCCTGGAAATGGAGTCCCCACTGTCCCTCAATTCCAGGGTCACCATCCCATTTACAAACATAGTGTGCATGTGTGCAGTGGAGTGAGAGAACAGTGCTCTCTTTGTACAGGCCATCTGCTGTGAGCTCCCTGAGCTACCCCCTCCTGCTGCACTTAACCCCTTTTTCACATTTTTAGGATAATCATAACACACATGCCCCAGTTTCAGGTAGATATAGCACTTGCATTCACCTGTCTTCTCGCATTTGAAACTAGATGGCTTCCCATTTGTTCAGGTAGAGGCTGGCTTCCTTTAAGCTGCCTCTTGGGGTTCCCCTAAAACCACCAGATATCTCTCTGTCCATTACCTTTGTGATGAGAAGATGGATAGCTGGATATGAGCTGATCAGCTCTCTCGGCTGCCTCCCTAGTGGAGCTCGGAGTTCTACCCAACAACCATATTCTCAGTTTATCAGGTACAGTTATTAGAAACTGTTCCAGAAGAAATAAATATGTTATTTCTTCTGAAGAGTGAGCTTTTGCTCCATCTAGCCAGAATTCTAACAAATTACTTAGTTGCACACACATTTCAGCATAGCTATCTCACAGTGCCTTTCTTAACCCTCTAGATTTTTGCCTGTAGACTCAGAAGTTAACTCAAAATGCTTTAGAAAGACATTTTTCACTTTATCATAGTCATGCAGTCCTCATTGTCCATTCTAGCAAAAGCTTCTAATGCCTTGCCTGTAAGCAGTGGCAATAGGTGAGTCACCCAAGAAGCCTTGCCCAATTCAAACTGCTAACAGATTCTCTTGAAAGATCTTAAAAACAAATCAAGATCATCCCCCTCCTGATATCTGGGAACATTTTAGAATTAATTTTGGATTCCTGGGTTGAATCCTTCATGTCATTACTCACAGCTTGTGGTGGTGTCCTCTGTCATAGAATCTCCATCTGTCTCTCATGCTCAAACTCTTTCATAATCTGGATCTCATGCTGGCCCTGCATTTCTCACACCTCTCACTCATAGAAACATAGAAGTTTATGAGAAAGACAAAGAACCTCTGCGCAAACACTGAGGAAAGGGTTACCCTTTGCAAACTGTGTGAGAGGCCTTCCGGCACCATGCAATTCTGCTTAAAGTTGGACCAGCATAACATTCTGTGGTGATTTGCATATGCAGCCCATGATGCTTTGCATTGTGGGGGCATGTGTGATTTTGTATTTTCTTGAAACTTGGCTTCCCAGCCAAATGCCCTTTTAGTAACCCTTTCCTCAGTGTTTGCACAGAGGTTCTTTGTCTTTAAATAGATTTTTTATTTTAATGGGTTCACCACAATATATCCAAGGCACACTGCCTTAAGGGTAGCTGGTCCATTCCACTGGGGTGTCAAACAGATGAGGCATACTGATGAGTCCTGGTAGGACCCTTTGCAAACTGTGTGAGAGGCCTTTCGGCACCATGCAATTCTGCTTAAAGTTGGACCAGCATAACATTCTGTGGTGATTTGCATATGCAGCCCATGATGCTTTGCATTGTGGGGGCATGTGTGATTTTGTATTTTCTTGAAACTTGGCTTCCCAGCCAAATGCCCTTTGGGGTAACCCTTTCCTCAGTGTTTGCGCAGAGGTTCTTTGTCTTTTAAATAGATTTTTATTTTAATGGGTTCACCACAATATATCCAAGGCACACTGCCTTAAGGGTAGCTGGTCCATTCCACTGGGGTGTCAAACAGATAAGGCATACTGATGAGTCCTGGTAGGTCGAAACACGTGTCTATGTCTTCTGTTAGCACCCTTTGCAAACTGTGTGAGAGGCCTTTCGTCACCATGCAATTCTGCTTAAAGTTGGACCAGCATAACATTCTGTGGTGATTTGCATATGCAGCCCATGATGCTTTGCATTGTGGGGGCATGATAGAAGTTGATGGCACATAAGGACCGCTTGGCCCACCTAGTCTGCCCATTTCCCTACCTAACAGATAAGCTGCAGATCCTAGTTAACCAACAGCCTACTTCCTCCTACCCCTCACTAGAATTAGCTTATGTCTATCCCATGCATTCTTGAACCCCCCTACTGTTTTTGACTCTACAACCTCCTCAGGAAGGTTGTTCCATGTATCCACAACCTACTCTGTGAAGAAATACTTCCTCACATTACCTCTGAGCCATCCCCCCTCTATCTTCAAATTGTGCCCCCTTGTTTTTGCATATCTCTTTTTCTGAAAGATGCTACCTTCTTGGACTTTGTTGATTCCCTTGAGGTATTTGAATGTTTCTATCATGTCTCCCCTCTCCCTCCTTTCCTCGAGACTATACATCTTTAGTTCCTTTAGTCTTTCTTCATATGTCTTCTGGTGCAGACACTGCATCATTTTGGTTGCCCTCCCTGGACAGCCTCCACCATGTCTATGTCTTTGCAGAGATGGGGTCTCCAGAACTGTACACAGTACTCCAGATGTGGTCTTACCAACTGTCTATACAGAGGGCCAACAACTTCCTGTTTTCTACTGGTGATGCCTCTCCTATGCATCCCAGTATCCCCCCAGTCCTCCTTACTGCCTTCTCACATTGCTGGCCCACCTTTAGGTCATCTGATATGACAACCCCCAGGTCCCTTTCCATTTTTGTTGTTGTCAGTATCTCACCCCCCATTGTGTACTCCTCCCCTGGGTTTTTGTTTCGAGGTGCATTACTTTGCACTTCTTTGCATTGAATCTAAGCTGCCATACATTTGACCATTCCTCCAACCTTGCCAAGTCCATTTTCTTCCTTTCCACCCCACCTTGTGTATCAACCCTGTTGCAGATCTTTGTGTCATCTGCAAAGAGACATACTTTCCCCTTCCAGTCCCTCTGCAATGTCACTTATTAAGACATTAAAAAGGACCAGCCCCAGTACTGAACTCTGTGGTACCCCACTAGTAACCCTCCTTTCTTCACTGTGGACTCCATTTACTATTACCCACTGTGTCCTGTTGTCCAACCAGTATTTTACCCAGGTTACCACCCTAGGACCCACTCCCAGGCTGGCTAATTTGTTTATTAATATTTTGTACGGGACTGTGTCAAATGCCTTGCTAAAGTCTAAGTAGGCCATGTCCACAGCACCTCCTTGCTCTATTACTTTGGTCACCCAGTCAAATCAATTAGATTTGTCCGACATGTTCTTCCCGCAATGAATTCATGCTGCCTTGGGTCCTGTGCCCCACTGGCCTCTAGGTACTCAACAATTCTTTCTTTCAGAAGTGATTCCATCATTTTCCCTACTACTGAGGTCAAACTGACAGGTCTGTAGTTTCCTGCCTCTGTCTTGCTTCCACTTTTGTGAAGGGCAATCACATCCGCCCTCCTCCAGTCCTCAGGTACCACCCCATCCTCCCATGATTTATTAAAAAGGGTAGTCAGTGGTGTTACTAGTTCTTCTCTTAGTTCTTTTAAAATTCTGGGGTGAATCCCATCAGGCCTCATTGCTTTATCCACCTTCAGTTTTAAGAGTTCTTTCAGAACCCTTTCTTCTGTGAAAGGACTAATATCACCCCCCATCCAGAGTGCTTCTATTGACTGGGTTAGGTATTTCCCCCTGCTTTTCCATTGTGAATACTGACCAGAAGTATTTGTTCAGTATCCCTGCTTTTTCACTGTCACTCTCTGCCCAACCACCTTCCTCTTTGTTCAGCTTCAGTGTCCCTGCCTTAGTCTTTCTTTGCTCCCTAATGTACCTATAAAAGGTTTTATCCCCCTTCTTAACCGAGTTGGCTATCTTTTCCTCGGTTTGGGCCTTTGCTATTCTGACTGCCTTACCCACCTCCTTCTGCTTTAACTGGTACAGTTCTCTGTCCTGCTCCTTCTATGTTTCCTTATACTTCCTGTTTGCTATCTTTCTTTCCCTTACCTTCCCTGCCACTTCTTTTGAGAACCATAGTGTTTTTTTCTTTCATTTTGATTTGTTTATTTGCTTCACACAAAGACTTGTTGCCTCTGTGATGGTAGTTTTGATGTTTCCCCTTTTGCTCCACCCCACCTTCTTGCCTGTTTGCTAGTGCTTTTCTGAGGCACTCTCCTATTTTGTCAAAATCAGCCCTCCTGAAGTCCAGTACCTTCACTTTTGTCTGGCTTGACTCTATAGCTAAGTTTATCATGAACCACACTGTTTGGTGGTCGCTTGTTCCCAGATGGCTACCCACTTCAAGATCAGAGATCCTCTCTCCATCCCCATTTGAGAGTACCAGGTCTAAGATTGCTCTCTCCCGAATGGGTTCAAAACCTGCTATATGAGACATGCCCCCTGCAGGGCATCGAGAATGGCCCTGCTCTTGGATGTGGCTGCAGCAAAGGTGCTTCAGTCAACATCTGGCATATTGAGGTCCCCCATCAGCAATATCTCCTCTTTCTCTTCCATCCCAAGTATGCCTTCTGTCATTTCCTTGTCCATTTCCTCCCCCTGAGACGGGGGTCTGTATACAACCCCTGTGTGGATTGTGAAGCCATTTCCACATTTCACTCTTCTTGATCTTGCTGGTACTGCCTTTCTTGGTCCTTTTTCCTCATGCTGGCACTGCCTCTCCTGCACCTCTCTCAGCTAGATCTCATGCGGGTACTGCTTTTTTTTTGCTGCTCAGCTTCCAGCTTTTTCCTATGCAGATCTGCATCCACCTTTTGCCTCACAATTTCTGCTTTCACCTTAACCAGGGCGAGCTCCAGTTTCAACATTTGTACCCGGTTTGCTTTTTCAGCTGTCCTCCCTGCAACAGGGTAGACACAGATGAAGGTGCCTCTGGGATGGAAGCCGATCTCAAGAAATTAGAGGAGTGGTCAACAATATAGCAGTTAACAAATGTAATGCCAAGAAGTGTAAGATGATACACATTGATAAACATAACCCAAGAAAGATGTACACACTGAATGGGCATCAATTAGAAGAATCAAAGATGGAAAGGGACTTCAGAGTAATTGTTACAGATGATCTAAAAGTGGGGAAACAATTTGAAAAAGCAGCACAGAAGGCCAGCTGCATAGGCAGAGAGATTATGAGCAGGAAGCGTGAGGTAATCATCCCACTGTACAGGTCCCTGGTCAGGCCGCACCTGGAATACTGTATGAAGTTCTGGAGGACCCACCAAAAAAAGGACATTGACCACTTAGAAAGGATTCAGAGAAGGGCCACTAAGATGGTGCAGGGTCTGCATCAAGAACAGTATGAAATGAGACTCAGTGAATTAAACTTATACTCTTTAGAGCAAAAAAGAAATTGGGGGGCATGACAGAAACATTCAAATACATAAAGGGAATCAACACAGCCCAGACAGGAAACCTATTCTAGGAAAACAAAACAACACATACAAGGGGGCACAATCTGCCCCTAGTGGGAGGCAGATTTAGAACCAATATAAGGAAATAGTTTCTCACAGAGAGGGTGATAGAGCAATGAAACAGCCTGTCCTCAGAGGTGGTAGCATCAAAGACAGTACTGGAATTCAAAATAGCATGGGACAGCAATGTGGACACTTGTAGGGGTAATAAAACGGTGGGAGTAGAATTTTTTGGGCAGACTAGATGGATCACACGTTCCCCATCTAACGGCTACTTCTTATATTCTTATGTACTAGTCACATGCTCTGGCTAAACTGCATTCTCCCTTGCCTCCATCTCATGACATAGGCTAGCAGTAACCACTTTTTCCCCACTTCCATGGTCACTTTTTTTGAGGATCTTTATAAGTTCTACGTGGGTTTGGCTTTCCTCATAACCCAGTTCTCTCCTTCTGCTCAGCTCCAGCAGGTTTGGCCATGTGTATTTCTCACATGGCCCAGACATTAGTGGCATCTGTTGATCTACTCTTGCTTATAACAAAAGAAAACTGGTAGAATATACAGTCCCCTTCTGAACATCCTGTTCTGTGACTGGACAGATAACCTTTATACTGACAAAACTGTTTCAGATCCAACCCGCTGCATCCAGTTTGTGACAGACTGGTCTCTCTCAGACCCAGCCTGTACACTGTTACCAGCTTTCTCAACCCTTTAAGATGCCTGAAAATTTCCCTCAGTAGATGTCACCACTCAGCATAGACACTCCCTTGGTGTATCTCTAGGTCTGAATCCCACCAGAGCCACTGCCCATACAGTACAGCACTCCATACCAAAGGGCAAATGAGCCACCCCTCTCTTTCACAGCTGACAACACCTCTCCTTAGAAACAAAATATGGTAACTGTAACTTTCTCTTCAGAGATAGAAACACAGTTTTTGTCAGTTATAACCTAGTTATCTGTTCTTAAAGGGACCCAGTCACAGAAGCATGAAGTATAAAAAATAACAGTGTAATACTTCAAGATAACTACACATATAATACAGGTTACTACACCAAGAGTATGGGGAACAGTACTTCTACAGAGACGAAAAGAAAATGTTATGAATAGTAGAAAAAACACAGAAAAATCTGACTACACTTCCTAACTTTCCCAAAATAGAAAGAGCTTACCTTACAGGTCACCTCAGGTAATTAGGGCAGACTCAAACCTTAGATGTAAACTGCTCCCAGTCTCAGCCTAACTAACTTGTCTGTCACAAAACTCAGGTTAACAAGATTCTCAAAAAACAGTCTTTATGCGCTCTTGGAACACATGTCCTATGACATCACTTATAGGTAAGTTCTTAGTGTCTTGAGAGCGGGGTCTTCTTGGGAAACTGATTTGATATGGACTTCAGGAAGGTTAAATATTCCAAAGCTGACCCCTTTGTCCAACTTTCTGTCTCATACAGCAGCAGTGAATGCTTCAATAATTAGCTCGGGCCTCTCCTGTAACATAAAAGGGCTGTTTTGACTTTTAAGCCTGAAAGGGCTGTGTTGGCTTTCAGGTCTCCCATTAACTTGTCAGGGTGGTCCATTAGTACAGGACAAAGAGATTATAATCTTGCTCCGGAGCCATCTGGCATGCCTATAGCAACTAACATTATCTCATTTCTCCTTACAGATCCAGTCAAATTTATCAAAACTGTTAGAAGAAAAAAAAAACTACAGTGCAAAATGATATGGCAATTAAGCAATAAGGCATGACAAGGTTTGGGTTGTACTAGGTTTACGCCATGGTCAGGGGTGTTGTAAGGCATGAGGTGAAGCTGAGTGCCTTCATCCACTAACCGTGGGTAAACCTAGTACAACCAACATCCATGAAGTGCATTATTGCTTATATAAAATGAGCCCATAGGCAACTCTTAAAAAAATGAACAGTCAAGGTTTTCAAAGGCACCAAAAGAATACTAAAATGTTGTTAATTAAGTAAGCAATAATACTAACAGGGTGGGCAGATAGTTATACTAGACTTCCTAGGGCGTGTGAGGCCCGACGTCACAGGAGGGCCTTATAGCCCCTGGAAGGTCTGGGTATCACACAATACCACCCACCCTGGAAGGTATTATTGCACTTAGAAAATGGGCACTGTAAAACTAAATGAGTTTAGCAAAAAAAAGTTGATAAAAATTAGTTTAAACTGTTTTGAAATAAAATAGTTCCTACACCTATTCTGAGCTAGGGAGTTATGTCCTTGCAGAGCCTCTTTAGTTGATGCTTTTGGTCGTGGCTGTCATAGTTACCCCCCCACACACACACACACAGTGGTAGAGCTACTGTATGTAATTTAAAAAAATATTTGAAAACATAAGAAAACTGGTATTTAAATATTTTTATTGTTAAGTAGTCCCTCTGTTATTGTGTTGTTCTATCTGCTGTTCTCCCCCCCCCAGCTATTCTCTTTGTTGGTCTCCCCCCCCCCCCAACACTACCTCCAGGACTGTTTTTGACCCATTTCCTGTTTTTTCCATTGTGTTGTACTTTCAGGAGCAGGACACAGAGAAAGCATTGTCAGTTTATCTTTATTTTGGTGCTGCTCGGTAAAATTGATTTGCGAGTGGTGTAGCGTGACCGGTTACGCTGTGAGAGGCAGTTTGAGGCGTCACTGTGAGTAGAGACGGCAGCGCTGTAAATTATTTTTTCATTTTTTTTTTTAGCATAGATACTATGGTTAATTTGCAGGCAGTACCTGTTGAGGAGACAGCTCATTTTCCTGATAGGTCATTTCCTGGTTTGGGAATTGGGATGTTGAATGACAGGCGGCAGAGAGGAATGCCTATGAGTCGCAAGAGAGAAGAGATGCAAATCAGGAAGTAATAAACAAAAAGGTAAAACGGAAAAAGGAATGAAAAAATGTATATTGGTTTGGTTTGGGGAGCTAGTGAGTTGTTGTGTGGGCTTCTAAATACCGGGACAGTATTGTTCATAAATCAGTATTCGGGAGCCAGACTCTCGCTAAGCGAGACAAAAAAAATGGCGCAAATTTGAAATGAAGAACTGGGGGGGTAGCCAATTGGAGAGCTGGCTGGGCAACAAGATACTTGTGAAGGGGCAGGCTAGACTGGCACTTTTAATAGCTGGGCATCTGTTGTCTGATAGATGCCCAGCTAGAAAAGTGTTTCAGCCAGTCGGAAGCCTCAAATTGTTTTACCCATTTTCTAATGTAAAATAGTCCCTCCACAGATCTTTCTCACCTGTGAGTCATCTGTCTTTCTTCACATTCAATACATTGTGTGATTGTTTACCATGGAATAGAAGAATTCAAAGATCTGCATTATTCCAGTAGTAGAATGCTCCCCACCACAAGGAATGGTAACATGAAATACATTAATTCAAAATTTGTCAGAGTTCTACTGACATACACACACACAAGCACACATTTATTTATTTATTTATTTATTTATATATGTATGTATGTCTTTGATGACCGGGTAGGTGCACTGATCCTATAGGTCGTTTTCAGGCACAACTCAGGCCACTAGCGTGGCACATTGAGTAAGGCATATACAGGGAGCATGAGCAGTAGTACAGTCAACATGGTTAAGTACAAGAAGCATGGTACATAGGACAATACATAAACTGAGGTTGCAGTAAAGTACCAGGTATAGCAGTAATTCAGTAGTATGGTAAACACATAGTTACACAGTTACAAATGTTTCAATCAAACAGGTGGTAAGTGCTATGTTATAGACAGGAGGGAGGAGAGCGCAGAGCATGAAAGGGTGTCAGAGCCTCTAGGTGGGCCCCGCAAATATGGAAGAGGGGAGGGAATTGCTAGGAAGGGATACCCACTTACCCAGGACAGCAAGATCATTTGGCTTCTGACAGCAGCCAGGCCTTATAGTGGGTTTTGAAAGAGAGGTGAGAGGCAGTAGAGTGGAATGACATGGAGAACTTCTTCCATATGGAGGGACAGAGCAGGAAAGGGCTTTGCTACCCATGACAGAAGAGACTCTAGGGACCTCCTGGGGGGGGGGGAGTGGATGATTCTTGGAGGCACCTGGTTGCCACTCTGCCCATGAGGAGAGATGAGAATGGGGACAGATGACCACCTCTGAGGGTACTGTCTATTATACAGCCAAAGGCAAAGTCAAACCATCCTTGGAGGGGGAGCCAACCCAGCAACTGGTGCAGGTCACAGTTGTGGGTTGAGTAGGGAGACTGGAGTACAAAACAACATATACTGTTATAAACTGACTTGAACCTGGAGCGCAGCACAGAGGACACATTGCAATAGATAGGAGTGCATTAGTCAATAAGGAGGAGAACGTTCCCTTGCACAATTGCAAGGTGCACCTCCGAGGTCAAGAACTGCTTATAGTGGTAGGCGGCCCCAAGTTTGATTTACCCTGTGCAAGATGTTGACATGCTCTCAAGGGAGGGGTCCAGGGTAACACTTAGGTATTTGAAACTATGAACATTTTGGAGGGAGGGGCCTTCTGGAGAGAGCACTAGTAGAGAGGAGTTTGACTTGGTGACCTTGGTGATGTATGGTTTGGAACCAAACAGCATAGATTTTGTTTTCTTTTCATTAACCAAGACCCTGTTTGAGAGAAACCAATTATATGCAGCACCATAGTTAACGGTTAGAGTAGAGGAGATGTTAGCTAGGGACTTGTCGCTATGGAAAAAGATGAGGTCATCGGCATGGAGAAGCATCTCACAGGAGAGGCTGTCGGCAGGAAGGGAGTTAATAAATATGGAAAATAGCAGGGGGCCCAGGATGGAGCCTTGAGGGACCCCTGTGGAGACAGGAAGGGCAGGGGAGGAGACAGCACCAATGTTTACCAATTGGGATCTGCCAGACAGATAGCTCCAGAACCAGGAGGAGGTCTCAGTGGAGCAGCCGAGGTGAAGAAGGGGGTGGTCAGCTAGGTCAAATGCCTTAGTCAGGTCCACAAATACGGCACCTGTGGCCTTGTCCACGTCCATATTTCTGAGGACGTGGTTGGTGAAATGAGCTAAGGCTAACATGGTGCTATGGGCTTACGGAACCCATGTTGTTGTGGGCACTGCAGGTTATATTTGTAGAGGTGATCAGAGAGTTGGAAGCATACAATTTCATCCAGTAGTTTGCTCAGGTGGGGAAGGATGGAGATGGGCCTGTAGTTATCGGGGGAGAGGGGGGTACCCAGCTTTGAAGATCGGTACTACATGGTCAAGGCCTGATTGAAAATGCAGGTTAGGGGTACAGCAATAGCAGAAGAGGTGAGTCAAAGGAAAGAGGGGGAGAGACCATCACTGTCAGGGCTGCTCCTGGCGAGAAGGGACTTCAGGAGCTTGATGGTAACACTGAGACAGATGGTTTTAAATTAGAAAGGGGTTGGGGGGAGGGTGCCAGTGGGAGAGAAGCACTTCTCCTGACCACTTGGCAAGGAGTAGAATGGGAGGGAAGTTTGCTGAGGTATCAGAGAGGTCCAAAAATGTTTTGTTGATGGCCTGCGCAACCTCTGAGGGATCAGTTAGAAGGCCAGAGGGGGAGGTGAGTTGGGTGACTTGGCTATGTGACCTGATCGTTCCCCTGGGTCACACCTGGAAACGAGCTTCAGCTCAGTGTGCCTTTCCCAGTCACAAACTTTTAAATAAATAAAAAAATAAACAAATATACAGGCCTCAACTGGACCCAGAACCTCAATTTTATCTGCTGCCAGGTAAGGATCAGGGAGTTCTCTGGCAAACTGGTAGTGATAAGAGGGAGATTTTTTGGGGTCATCAAAGAAACACCAGCAATGGAAATTCTGAATAGTACTTTATTTTTTAAATTTGTGTGTGTGTGTGTAAGGAGGGGCTCTTGAGTGAAAATATATATAGAATATACATGGGCAACTATGCACAACCAGTGTGTTCTGCCACAGAGGGGTTCTAATTTCCTCTGACCTTGAGAGCGAAGCTCGTGAGGTCCACGGGAATCAGAACCTCAAGGTGGCAGAACACACTGGTTATGCATAAAATTGCTCATCCTGTATTTTTTATAGTGTATAGTATTATTTGAAATGTGTATATTGTGTTTTTTTCTCTTTCACAATGAAACTGACTTGTGCAGTCTCTAGAGGTTCTAGAGGTTCTAGAATGCTGTTCTACCACAGAAGGGTACAATCACATTCCTTGACCTTTGAACTGTGGTACAACAGCATTTTGAAAAGGATGGCTTTCTATATAGAACAATGATCTACTATACATTATAATGCTCTAATATACACTATATTAAATTATTTGTATTCCTGCCGCTTTGCCCCTCTTTTCGTCACCCGCCTCCCCCACTCCACTCTTTACACACCCCTCCCCTCTCAGCTGACATTAGGCCTGAGCCACCCTCACCAATCTCTTACCATCCACCTCTACCATCTGACAACGGCCATTTGCCTGCTGACTCCACACTGTCTCCCTCCACTCCATATGCAGTTCACCTTCAAAACTTACTCATGCTGGCTTTTGCTGACTCTCTCTGCAAATTGCTGTATATACCATGCTTAGTCAACTTTGAGTGTAAAGTATGTATCTATTGTTTCTTTTGTATTCACGTTACCCTACATGCTTTAACGTAGAACCTTTGTAAATGAGCAGTTCCTTCTCAAAGGTACTTGTAATCCTAGAGTATACTAAATAAAATAAATAAAAAAAAAATATTTACGTTATTTAATTTAATGGAGTTACATTGTTGGGGCCTAGCTGAAGTTTTTTTTTTATATATATATATGAATAAAGGTTGCAGCCATGTTTGTGATAGAAATTAGAAAGTAAGTGGCTTATGAATTCTGTGAGTTGACCTGGTTGGCAGGAACTTGTTTGTAGCCATTGGTGGTGCTTTACTACTGCCATGGCTAGAACCAAGTCTAAGCCAATCAGGACACAGGGATCTCCTTGCCCATGTTACAACCCCATATGGCCAATACTTCCTTTGCTCTGGTGTCTGGTGAATGGTTGATGGTTTCTGGTATCTAACTCTTATTAGAAAATGGACTAGACAGTAGGACTTTTCTGATTGGCTGAGCAGCATAGCAGGGGGGTACATTAAGTTTCGATAGACGACCAGTGTAAAACAAGTCCTAATTTGTGGTGTCCCATTACTTAACATGTTCTTGGACACCCCGATTTTCAAACTGCCCAGGCGCCATATTATTTTCTCTCGCTTAGCGAGATTTGCATCGGCAACACAAGGTCTGTATCCCCGCTCACAACTATCAACAAAAACCTTGCACATGAATATTTATTTGTAGGCAAATCATAAAAACAAAAAATAAGCTTTCTTTTCTATTGTCCCTGATAGCAGCTCACTGCACAATAACTATCCTACAGTTTTGCCGTTCCCACAGTAACTGCGATACCAACAGTAGCTCCGCTCCAACTTCACTCAAACCTGTTGTCGCGGCCACAGTAAAATCACCCCAATGAATGTATTATTGTTAAAATGCATTACCTTACTTAAACTGCCTCACTATTCTGCCTGGATTTAAAAAAAAAAACACTCCAGGAGTTAACCACCATCCACCTGTTACAGGATTGGCTTCTCCACTTTCTGGTTTCACGTAACACAGTCGTGCAACGTTGTGTGGCTAAACACTGCATCTTTGGACCACACAAAAAAAAAAACATGCTGCATTTGAAAATACTAAAATTAACTGCTTGAGGCAACTTAAAAATACTCCTTCTGTGCTTCCATAAACAGTGGTGTGTAAGTAGGGTGGGTTAATTACAAATAGAATAGCTGGGGTGTAACAGCAGATGGAACAGCAATAAAAATAAAGGACTATTTTACCACAAAAATAGTTTTCTGCTGTTTCTATCCAATTTCAAAATAATATCCTTTTTATTCAATAACCTAATATAAATTTACATATGCCCATTTTCTAAGCACAATAATACCCTCCAGGGTGGTATGGCAATGCCGACCGCCCAGGCTAAGGCCCTCCACCGGCTTCAGGCCTCATTACGCTTCTGGGCGGTCCGGGTATTGCTCCACACTTCCCACCCTTCCGGGTATTATTGCTTGCATAAGGAACTGAATATGGTATGGCACTAAAACTAAAATAACATACTCAGATTAAAATATGTCTTAAAGAACACAGACTATGGACCATTGAGTTTGTTACAGTCTAATAAATTTAAAGTTCTGAGTTTAAAAAAAAAATAAACTTGTCCCAACAATTTAAAAGAAAAAAGGGGGGAGCAACAAGCAAAGAGCTAACAAAATATGGAAGGCCATGTTTGCTAATGCTAGAAGCCTGGGAAATAAGATCCCAGACCTACAGGCCATCATGGCGGAGGCCACCCTGGATATTGTGGGCATTACCAAGTCATGGTGCACTGACAACCATGACTGCGACATGGCCATAACAGGCTATATGATGTTCAGAAAGGGCAGGGTGAGAAGGAAAGGAAGGGCTGTAGTGCTTTATGTGAAGGAAAGCATAAAAGCAACAGAAATACAGGGAAGTTGGGGAGGCAGAGGTGTTGTGGGTTGCCCTTGTGTCAGGAAACGGTGCCACTATTCAGAAAGGTGTAAGATATGGACCTCCAAAACAGAGGAAGGAGTTAGATAAGGAAATGTTGGCTGGCCCGCCAGAGCAGCAGTAGCACTACTGCTCCCTATGCCAAAGACCCTAGTTTGGTAGAAACTTATGTCGTCAGAAGGCCAGCCAGAGGGAGGAGGATCGAGTGTCCGGAGGACCACTCTCCTCCTCCAGGGGTGAGGGGCTGCAGAGCCTAGGGTACGCATGTCTCCTAGTGGTTAGCTAGTGGACAGGCACCAGGGACTGCCACTGAAAGAGCAGGGAGTGGGCAGACACCAATGCATAGCATGTGAGAGTGTAGGTCATGAGTCATACACACATAGAAACACAGAAGCATAGAATCTGATGGCCGATAAGGACCAATAGGCCCATCCAGTCTGCCCTTTTTCCCTACCTACTAAAAATGACGGTGATCCTACTTTATCTCTGGTTTTACCTCCTCTTTTGAATCGCTAGGGTTCCCCTATGTCTATCCCATGCAGTTTTGAATTCCCTCACCAACTTTGCTCCTGCTACCTCTGTTCAGAGGCTGTTCCATGCCTCCCCCACCCTTTCAGTGAAGAAGTATTTTCTCATGTTACCCCGTAGCCTACCCCCCCTCCAGTCTCATGTCATGACCTCTTGTTCTAGAGCATCTTCTTTTCTGAAAGATGCTGCCCTCCTGTACCTTATTTATTCCCTTTAGGTACTTGAAGGTCTCTATCATGTAGGTAGGTAGGTAGGTAAAATTGTTATTTTTATACAGGATATCATCAGTCATTAAGGATAAAATCCCTGTTTACAAGACAAGTCCTGTTAGATGTTACAAAGAGCATAGAGGATACATAAAATTATTAACGTGCAAAATTTATAAATATGTCTCCCCTCTCCCTCCTCTCCTCCAGGGCATACATATTGAGCTCCTCCAGTATCTACTCATATGACATTTGGTGCAAGCTCTGCACCATTTTTATTAACTTTCTTTGAATTGCCCCTACCCAGTCTATGTCCTTTCAGAGTTGTGGCCTCCAGAACTGGACACAGTACTCCAGTGAGGTCTCATCAATGATTTGTACAGTGGCATCACCACCTCTTTTCTTCTGCTGATGATACCTCTCCCTATGCACCCCAACAACCGACTGGCTCCCCCTATCACCATGGCACATTGTTTGGCCACCCTTAGATCATTAAATATGATCGCCCCCAGATCTCATTCCTGTTTGGTGACCATTAATAGTTCCCCACCAATCATGTTATCCTCCCCTGGGTTTCTGCCCCCCAAGTGCATGATTTTGCACTTCTTCACATTGAATCTTAGCTGTCACACTCTGGACTATTCCTCCAGTTTAGCTAGGTCCTTACTCATTTTTTTCTCCTGGAGTGTCTACCCTACTGCAGATCTTAGTGTCATCAACAAAGAGGCATACCTTCCCCTCCAGCCCCTCCGCAATGTCACTAATGAAGATATTAAACTGTATTGGCCCAAGAACTGATCCCTATGGCACCCCACTGATCACCCTCCCTTCCTTGTATTTAGCTCTATTTACCACCACACTCTGTGTTCTATCCCTCAACCAATTCCCATCCCACTTCACCAACTTGTGATCCAATCCCAGGCTGCCCAGATTGTTCACATACCTCCTATGTGGAACAGGGTCAAATGCCTTGTTGTAGTCAAGGTAGGCCACATCCACCTCTCCCCTGATCCACTTCCCTGGTCACTCAGTAAAAGAAATCTATCAAATTTGTCTGAAATGACTTTCCTGACATGGATCCATGCTGCCTTGGATCTTGTGCTCCTCTGGATTCAAGGTGCAACACTATTCTTTTGTTTAGCAGGAATTCCATAAGTTTCCACACCACTAAGGTCAGGCTGCACTATGGGACAAAAAGTGCTTAAAATCCCCTTAATTTTCCATCAATTGACCCCTGAATTTAGAATCTGCCCCTTAATTTAAAATTAAGGGTGCCTTAAAAATAAGTTTGTAAAACCCAAACCCCTTAATTATCCTTAATTAATTGAATAGAATATACTTAATTAAAATTAAGGTACAAATTAATTAAGTCTTTTGTGCTTATTTTAAAATAATCTGAAGATTAAGAATAACAAAGCTGATGAATTAAAATGCCCTAGGAAATCCTCTTTCTCCTTAATTTTAATTAATGGTTGCATTAACAAAAAAAATTATGCTGAATTCAAATTAGGAGAAAACAGTGAAAGTATGTATACAAAGAAAACCGATATACATAAATAACAAAGGTGCCAGTGCACCAACGGGTGGAAAGTACACACCAGAGGAGCGTACCCCACCCATGCAGCTCCGAAGCCAAGGTGTGCACAGGCCGGTATTCACCAATGGTCAATACCTGTCCATGGACCTGCCCCCCCCCCGGTGTGCAGGTATGCACAGGGCAGATGGAGGTGGAGTAGCAGACCTAGGCAGGCAGCCAATTGGATGCCCGTCCTGGGTCCCAGACTGGCTCCCCTGTACATGCCGGCATGGGACCTGGTAACTGCATCCCACGCAGGCACCCCAGATAGGATGGTCCCCATTGGTGGTACAACTCCCCCTGCCTGAAACCTGCTCGTGTGGCACCACCCATGGCCTGGCGCACAGCTGCCCCCACACACGACAAAGCACCTGCTCCGGTCCCCGATGCTTGCCCATTGCCCCCGCACACTGCAGAGCCCCATCCCCAGCAATGCAGCCCCAAACACACATAGAGACACCGCCCTGTGAATGCAGACACCCCCCAACACACATAGGGGCACCAACCCCATGAATGCAGACACCCCCAGCACACATTGAGGCACCGGCCCCATGAATGCAGTAACCCAGTAACCCCTCCCCACATGCACATACAGGTGCTCCAGACCACACTATCCAGATCCCCAACCCCAGTACCCCCACCCCTCACTGGTGTTCAGTGACCTCCCCCCACCCACCCACAGGACAACAACCCTGACCCCTGTACTGTTAGTCGGTAACACAGCAGGACTGCTAGTGGTACAGCCCTCACTCTCCTCTTCGGCCACCAGCCATCCAAGTGATGCTGGGAGCATACTGCCTATATATAAAGGTGCGCGCCCAGCATCGCTTGAATGGCCGATGGCTGAGGAGGTGTGAGGAAGGCTGTGCCACTGGCTGTCCCATGCTGTGGCACTGATGGGCAGGTACATCATTCGGGGGGTGTCAGTGCTGCAGGGAGGTGAGGGGAGACCACTGAACACCAATGCCAGCTCTTGCATGTCCTCCTATGGAGCTATGCTTTGTCCCCTGCCCCCACTCTAGAGTTGATGGCAGGGAATGTATCCCTGAATTCTCACAGGTTTATCAGATGGTCAGCTTGATGAATGCTGCAAGGGCCTGGATTACCAGGGTCCTGTCACCTGTGGCTTCCAGGGCTGTTCTTTTAGCTTGTTTCCACCACATCTGATGATGGCATGCAAAGGAACTGGTGTACTCACTCATGACGGCATGTGGGGTGCATAAGCCAGCCATCATCCAGACCCTAACCTGCTTATCTCCATTGCTCTGCCACCCATGGTCACCTAGGTGGCAGCAGTGCAGTGGGGGGCAGTGACCTACCCTCCCCAGAGGAGGAGAGCATCCTCTGGGATGCTCACTCCTCCTCCCCCAGCTGACTCCTGATGCTCAGGGCTTGCTTATGAACCCAGGTCACTGGCATTATGAATGGTAGCACTACTGCTGCACCACTGGGCTGGCTCCAAGACCATTTTTATAATTGATTTTGTTGTAGTGGGTTCTTCTATCTAACATCAGCATTTCTCTGTTCTCTCACCACAAAGAAGTTCTCAGGTCAGCCAGCCCAGAAGTGTAGAGGGCTGAGGTGCCTTGGGTCTTACCTCTTACCATGCTGGTGACCTGGGGTCAGAAGTGAGCTTGGGTTGCTGGATGTTGGTTGGGGAGGGAGAGGATAGAGCAACCAATAACAGCTAACCTCTCCAGGGTGGGGTGGGTTGTGACTCCCTGCCACCAGCAACTTCCAGTGGAGACTGGGGGTGCAACAGCCAGGGTCACGTTTGGTCTGAGGGGACATCCATGGGCTGGGCCTGGAACGTGCCCATTCCACGCTGGACATCATTGCATGTCCTCGCTTCTGTGGTGGGCACATTTATGTTTGTGCAAGGAGGAAAAACCCTGGTTCCTAAGGAGACAATGCACCAACCCCAGGCCCACTATCTGACCCGGCCATCCCTGGTCCCAATATCTTCTGGCCTGCACCGAGCTCACAAAGACTGGGTTCAAGGAGTGCCCAAGGTACGAGGAGGGTGGTCTTGCCCTAGGGGCACTAGCCGGGGAGGGTTCTGGTGAGATGAGGTGTCAGGATGGGGTTCCAGCGGAACCTAGGGTTTGGGGGATCTCAGGCGGGGTGGCACAACCAGGTGACGTCTGAGGGATGCCTCAGAACTGGTGACCAGAGAGAAAAAGAAATTCAAAAAAAAGAAGTTCTCGGTGGCTATAGAGTGTGAAAAGGGTAGCAAGTATTACCAGCTTGGCTCTGCAACATGGAAGGTAAGCATTCGCACTTTTGGGGAACTGCAAAAGTGAAAGGCACACATACTGTAGTACATCTCTGTGTATTCTTTGCATGTGCAGTGGAAGCATTGTGCAGCTGCCTCAGTGTAGGGAGGACAATCAGAGGATAGAAGGCTGGAACTGTTCAGGATCATGCTTGCTGACCTCAGACCCTGCTCTATTGAATTTGGTCTTCAAAGAGTGCGTGCAACAAACTGACAGCCCTTGTGTAGGGTGTCAGAGATGGAGGTAAGACCCAGAGAAGTTGGGAATGATACTAGAGCAGTGGCTGAAGGGGGTTTGGAGATGTATAGGAAAAAAAGTAAATATAAAAGAATGTGTGGGTCACAGCACTACCACCATAGTGTCCACCCCACCCACATGACCCTCAAAATTGTACTTTCATATTTATAGCTACAATAATAAACCCTGAAATCTACTTCTGTATTGCTGTAGTTCTCCAGCATTTTAGTTATACTTATTTTGATGAAAAGACTGCATTTCTCTATTTTTGTGTCATCCTTTATTGACACGTTTGTTACAATGTTTACAATTACAGTACATAGTGTGGTTTCGGATCTATGATTGGTCATCGACAAAAATTTGGTTGAATGACGGTACACACCATACAGTGAAACCTTCATGTCGACTGCATTTGCAGTCAGCATACAGTTTCTAACTTACTGACATGTTTTTTTTGGGAGGCTTCACCCCCCGCACACCCCCACTAATTATAATCAACTCCGAGTTGGAGCTGATTGGGTAGGGGTTGCAAGACCCCCAGAATACAGTGCCGGGGTCCAGCACTGGCACTACAGAGACCTGGCGCTGTAGTCACTGTAGTGTCAGTCGCTGTCGAAATGTCGCTGTCAGAAGGGTATACCGTGTGGTATCAATTACCATGTGCTATGTGTCATACATTTACAAACACAGTAGAAAGAAACCAAAACAGTAACCCCCAAACTAAGAAAATGTACAAAGTTATTTCAGCATTAATTAACTCATTTTGAACTGAATATATGTTGTTTTCTTATGTCCGTAGAATCATCACACAGTATATTCATAGGTCCTGGTTAGGGCTCACTAAATGGGAGCTATGCACGAATGGGGTGGAAGGTACATGCCAAAGTTGTTTACCTCACCCACATATCTCTGCAGCCCTGGACAGGTGCAGGGTACACGGTATTCACTACCTCATGCACCCCTGGGGAGCCTGTCCACGGCCCCATCCCCTCCAGTGTGCAGGACTGAGCAGGGCAGCCAGAGACAGAGCAGTGGACCCAGGCATGAATCCAATCGGATGCCTGTCTTGGCGCCATAGTGAAACAGATGCATGTGAAGGCACTGGTCCGGATGTGTGAATAGTCAATGCAAGCACCCAGACAAGTGGGGCCATACCCGGTTGGCCGGAGGAGCCCCTGCCTGAGCCCCTGGAACACCTTGGTCACTCGGCACACTGCCGAACCACCCACCAACACACATCTGCCCTGTCCCCCTTGTAGCAAAGCATACCAGAACACACGACTGCCCCGTCCCTCTTGTAGCAAAACATACCCCAACACATGAATGCCCCATCCCTGTAGTTTAATTGAACCCCCAACACATGACTGCACCATTCCTGTAGTTTCAGTGAACCCCAACACATGACTGCCCTATCCCTGTAGTTTCAATGAACCCCCAACACATGACTGTCCCATCCCCATTGTGTCAATGCATCCCCACAACACGTCTGTCCTGTCCCCAATGTAGCAATGCACCCCCACATTACATGTTTGCCCCATCCCAGGTGAAGAACATGACACCCCCTCCTCACACACACTGAGGTGCCCCAGTGCACACAGCCCTGGTGCACACAACCCCGACCCCCATCCCAGTGCCCAGCAGCATCATTTGTGGTCAGTGGACCCCCCATGGCACTGACAACCTCCTGCCCCTAAACCCATACCTGAAAGATGGTGCTGCAGGCATAGACGGCCAGCAGCACATCCCTCCGCACACCTCCCCAGCTGCCAGAATGTCTGCAAGCTAAACTGGAACATAAACTGACTGAGGACTAATGATCAGATGGTGGAAGGACTACTAAATAAAAAACAGGTATAAGTAAGAGTGAGGTGATCCTGGAAGGACTGCAGAGTGGATTCCTGACTCAGGGTGTCACTGAACCAACAAGAGCTGAGGCAATTCTTGATCTGGAGTTCACAAATGGGGAGCATGTACAGGAAATAATGCTCAGGGAGCCACTGGGTGGAAGTGATCATTGCACAGTGTGGTTCCAGTTGGATATGGGCAGGGAAAGCATCCCAACTAAGACCAAAATCTTGGATTTCAGGAGGGCGGACTTCAGGAAAATGGGCGAGGTGCTAAGGAGCCATCTGGTGGGCATCAGAGCAGATATGGGGTGGGCCAAAGGTGGTCCATCATTAAGGAAGGAATACTGGTTGCCACAGATGAGTGCGTTAGGCTCAGGGGGAAGAACACAATGGCCAAAGTGCCCAGCTGGTTCAGTTCTGGAGTTGCCAAGGCAGTAAGGGAAAAGAGGTTGGCCTATAGAAAATTCAGGAAGACCAAGAGAGAGGTGGATAGGGAAAATTACCAAAGGTTGGCTACTGAGGCAAGTAAGGATGTCCAGCGAACAAAGGCACAGAAGGAGCTGCAGATAGCTGAAGGAATTAAGAAGGGGAAGAAGGCTTTCTTTTACTAAATAAGTGACAAAAGGGACAAGAAGGAAAGGATTGTTAGGCTTAAGAAAAGGGTGGAGTGAGTGGAGGATAATAGGGGAAAAGCAGAGATACTAAATTAATACTTCTGTTCTGTCTTCACCAGGGAGCAGAATGGACCAGTGCATTCAGGAGGGAAAAGAGAAGCGGGGGAGGGAGGGGAACACAGATGAAGTGAAAGAGGAGGATAGAGTGAGGGAGGGTCTGCTGGCATTGAAGGTGGACAAATCACCAGGCCCAGACAGAGTAAATCCACCAGTAGTAAAGGAACTGGTTGAGGACCTGGCAGGGCCACTGGCAGACCTATTTAATAGTTCACTAGAATCAGGCATGGTACTGCAGGACTGGAGAACAGCACATGTAGTGCCCCTCCACAAAAGTGGTCCCAAGGATGATCCAGGGAATTACAGACCAGTTAGTCTGACCTCCATTGTGGGCAAGCTCATAGAGACCATACGAAAGGAAAGGTTGGTGGAATATCTAGAGGAGCATGGTCTCCAGGATGAGAGGCAGCATGGGTTCATGGCCAGGGGGATCATGTCAAATAAATCTGATTGACTTCTTTGACTGTGTTACTAAGACAGTAGACAGGAGCCAAGCAGTAGACATCCTCTATCTTCATTTCAGCAAGGCCTTTGACTCTGTGCCCCACCAAAGATTGATCAGGAAGTTGGTGGATCTTGGAGTTGGGGAAAAGATGGCCAGATGGGTGTAAAATTGGCTGAGGAACAGACCCCAGAGGGTGGTTGTGGGGGGAGAGTTATCTGGCACCAGAGAGGTAGCCAGTGGGGTCCCACAGGGCTCTGTGCTGGGGTCGGTGTTGTTTAATGTCTTCATCAATGACATTGGGGATGGCATTAAGGGCACAATGTGCCTATTCACAGATGATGCCAAGCTCTGTGGGAGAGTGGACGCAGCTGAAGGGATACAGGACCTACAGGAAGATCTGGAAAAGCTGGGGACATGGTCCAGGATCTGGCAGCTTGGCTTCAATGCCAGGAAATGCAAAGCTATGCATATTGGAGCCAAGAACCCCAGGACAGAGTACTACCTGGGTGGAGTCCAAGTATCTGCATCAGAGGAGGAGAAGGACCTGGGAGTGATGATCACTAGCAACCTAAAGCACTCCACACAGTGCAAAAAAGCAAAGGCAAACAAGATGCTGGGATGCATATCTAGGGAGATCAGTAGTAGGAGAGAGGAGCTTATACTGCCCTTGTACAGGTCACCGGTAAGGCCGCATCTAGAGTATAGAGTTCGGTACTGGTGCCCACACCTCAAAAAGGACATTAACCTGCTGGAGAAGGTCCAGAGGAGGGCTACAAAGATGATAGCCTGTCAGCAGGGCAAGGCATATGAGGAGAGGTTGAGGGCACTGAACATGTACTCCCAGGAAGACAGGAGGGAGAGAGAGCGAGCGAGAGAGAGAGAGAGGGGACATGATTGGGATCTTTAAGTACTTGAAAGGGATAAATAAGGTTGATAAGGATAGTCTCTTTAAGCTGAGTGGTAACCATAACACGAGGGGGCACAATCTTAAGCTGGAGGATGGGAGGTTTACGAGGGAGATCAGGAAGCACTTCTTCGCAGAGAGAGAGTGGTGAACACTTGGAATGCACTGCCGGAAAAGGTCATTTCATTGAAGACAGTGGACAGGTTTAAGAGAGGCTGGGATAGGCATAGGGGGAAGGTATGGATCATGGGTAGGGAGGATGGGAGGAGTGGGGAGGGAGGGCAGGAACATTAGCTCAAGCTGTGGACCCTGCAATATGAGCAGACTTGATAGACCAAATGGCCTTCTTCTGCTGGCTTCTTCATATGTTCGTATGTATTAATAAAAAATAAACAGCTACTATGAGTATTTTTTATTCACATTGCTAAAAAAGCAATAAGGTTCTCCCAGAGGTTGCATTATCTGTATGTTAATCACACCCTAGGGGCATGTGGCACTCGACTTTGCCTTCTGCCACTTTACACCCCAAGGGTGTGATTTACAGGTGATTTCCTATTGCTTAAATACTATTTATCAGGCCTGTCACAGTAGCTTCTTGTTCAGATGTGACAATATTTAATCTCCTTAGGCTGTATTCAACGTCTGAAAATCGAGCAAATAAAAAAACAGGACTTCACTGAAAATGAGATTCTTCATCATCTTTTTTGACAACCTTGGGTAAGTAAATGGTTAAATAAAGTCAGTCCTCTATAATACACCCTCATGTAATCATCCTTATAACCCCATTTGTTTGTATAAGTGATTTGGAACACCTTGAAAAACTAACAGATTTTACTTGTCTGTTGCCTTAAAATCAACTTAGAAAAAAAAATTCATTTCCCATAACCCCCTGGCTTCTTGGCAGGATATGATACTGCCAGATTACTTAAAATCTACTAAAAAAAAACTTCATTTACCATAATCCCCTGACTTCTTGGCAGGATATGATACTGCCAGAGTACTTAAAAGCTACTCAAAAAAACTTAAGTTTCCAATAATCCCCTAGCTTCTTGGCAGGATATGTTACTGTCAGTGGGATACACTTCCTAGTTCACTCCCAGTGTGAAATCATAGACTTGGGCAGTTGGAGTTGTGCTCTGTTAGACTTGTCTAAAGAAAGGATTCTGTACAGATATTCAGGCATTTTTGTGCATTTTTGTCAGGGAGTTAAGAAAGGTATTTATTAATCTAGGAAGAGTTCTAGAGAGTCTCAGATGAAACACGTTAAATGTATGTGTTTGAGATTTCTGACTGCTGTGCTTGGTCAGATTGCATCATATTCATCACTTGCCGCAATGTTTAATTAGTGTAACTTTTGTTTTTACTGCATTTTGTGAAGTTTTGTCTGACAGAAACTAGACTTTCAGACTGAGAAATGCCTGTGACTGCAGTTAGTTTAATGTATACCAACTCATAGATACCTCAGCATGTGTTTGTGGGGAGGGGTGGCAGCTGGGGCCTTCTCCTCCAGGTTTTGAATTCATAGGAAATATTTGTAATCCTGCAGGGTTTACAGTTTGTTACAAGCCTGGGTGTATGTTGTTAGATGGTTTACTTTCTCACCCCATGCCACACTTTAGCTAAAAAGAAATCTGGGACAAAAGGCCAAAATCAGAGTAGATCTTAACAAAACATTAATATTAGCTGAAGAAATTGTTGCGGCTGTGTGTGACTAGCATTTTGTGAAAGAGAATTAGACTGTGCCACTAATATCTGACATGGATTTTATATTGAATTATAAAATGGCAGGATAAATCCTGGAAGCTGACTTTGACCCGTGACGATATCTCACAATGTCGTCATGGTCCAAAACTGATTACCAAGATCAGCCATTTACTAACACTTTAGGGCCATTTTATAATCGCAATAATACACTCCAGGGTGTGGTATAGCATGGGATATCATCACTTCTCGGATGCATGAGACACTCGGCCTGTGGCCTTGTGCCTCACAATGCACCTGAGGCGTGACAATATCTCATGATATACCACATCCTGTCGTGTATTATTGCTTAAATGTACTGCTTTTTATTTTATAGTGTTCTTTTTAAACTATTCATTTTTAATACTGTGTAACTGTCAGCCAATCACTTAATGTGTAGTCCACTCAGCTATACAAATTAGTGCACAGAAGCAGGATCACAGCTGAAATTACAGCTCTATTGGGTAAATGAATTACAGTATAAAATAAAAACCATATAAAAATGCATAATATTCAATAACAGGGAATTAAGGTCTTTTCTTTTAATTTATCCTCTGCTTCCCCCGGCCATACTGTTTCCTCCCCACCATGACCCCTAACTTATAAAGTGCAAATGCTCTGCACTTGCAGGTGATGGGGTATAGGTGACCATGTGGGGCTCAAATATAGCTGGTGTTATCCAGATGGCGTTGATAATTTTCTTCTGTATCCCCCCCACCCCCCGGATGGTCGCTAGGATATCTCTACTTATCCAGTTTCAATGCTCTCTGAAACCATTCACTTATATTGACCTATTCCTCTCTCTCTCTCTCTCTCTCTTTTTTTTAACAAGTTTACTGAGCCGCCTACAATCCATTCATTAAGTATTATGTACCTTTTCACCTGTCCTATCTTTCTCAAGATATTTTTCACCACTCTTTTTATTCTTATTTTACAAAGTGCCATGTTTACAGTACTGTATGTTCCAGATCCTATCCCTAAGTTCACCCAGAAGCAGGTAAATGCTACCTTTAATTACTGCGTTTTCTATGCAAGGCAAGGCACGGCAACTTGTAGGATTGAGGTAAACTCCAACGTTGGGATTTGTTCCTCAGATCATACATTTTGCATTGGGTTATGTATGTGTAATTACACAACAACACTAAACCTACATTCATCATGTTTCCCAACCCACAGATTCCTTAGCAGGGATGAATAAGTATGATGTAAAAAAATGTATACTTTAAAGGGCTCCCTACCCACTGTACTACCCAGTAGGGGTTCTTAAATTCTATGGAATCCATTCTGTCCCTAGCTAGTCAAAGTTTCAGAATTTCTTATTCCGACTCTAATTCTATTTTGCCTCCAGTTAAGACATAGCAATGAAATCTGAGGTGGAATTGAAAGTTCTGATTCTGCATCTAATGCCTTTTAAAGGGGCGCTGTCAGCTTTTTGTAGGCGTATTTATGCCCCCCTCGTAACTATGTGTGCCTGTAAACTGCACTCTAAACACAGTGGCTGAGCTGACTGTCCAACTGTATCTGGGAAGTATGAAAATATATATATATTTTTTTAAAGAAAAGCATTCTGGAGTGGACCATTGCTTATGTCCTCTGTGCTCTGCTCCTGCGCGTCCACGCTGTTGAATCCTGCCAAACTCGTGCATGAACGAGTTCAGCAATTTTTGTGGCTAGTAAAATAGTTTGCATCATAGACAAAAGTGTGTTGATTCTGAAAATACTAGTTCTGCCACAGACTGTGCTGTATTTCATAAAGAAATTCTTTACTTGAAAAGTAGAAATGCGACTCTGTGCATGCGCACCCACTGGCACTAGAAGAACTGCCCCCCACTATGGACTCTGCACATGCTCACCACTGCTTCTGTTGAACTTACATTTAAAATAAAACAGCTGTGGCAGTGAGAGTACCACAATACTTGGACAAACTGGGAGGGTGGTGGTGAGAGTTCACCCTCCAATATTTTCCAATACATGAGACCTATGGTGGAGTTTCCTGGCGTGCTTTTGAAATAAAACTGCGTATTCTTACTGGAATCCTTGGACAATGAATTGCCTTAAATTATGACTATACATGATGATTAGAGGACTGTGCTGATAGTTATTCATTTTATTAGTAATTATAATTGGACCGTGTTTGGTGAGTGTTCGTGTGTGTGTGTGTGTGTGTGTGTGTGTGATGTGTGGTTGTGGAATTTTATTGTTGTGGGAGGTTGAGGGTTGGAATTGTGAGGGTTGTATTTAATTTGCGGGTTTCATTTGGGGTTAGGTGATAGTGGATGTTTTTGAGGACTTAGTTATTTGAGGTGGGACTAGTTTAAAATGTGTTTGGGACAGAAACCCTTAAAGCGCAAATACTCGGGGGGGGGCTTCCTCCATGACCTCTGTCCCTTCGAGCTTCCAGCGCTCCCAATTGAGGCCTATAGGAGGTGTAGGACCTCGGGGATAGCCCAGAGGGGGTGTCCAGAGGGGGTTACACCTGGGTGGCTGTCGGAGTGTCTGGGATTCTGGTGGTGAAGGCAAGGAGATGCCATGGGGCAAAATGGTTAATTGAGAGGAGGTTGCCATGCTTAGCTCCCATACCCAAGGGGTCCACCTTAGAAAGTGGGCAGATGACCGGCCCAGCTGCCTCTCCTCATCCTACTCAGGTTGTTTTATGCAATGCCAGGTTGATGAGGAATAAGACTGCAATAATGGTGAACTTGATATTCTTGGTCGACCTGGGTTGCATCACGGCGATCTGGCTGGATCAAAATGCTGCTCTTATTTTGGAGGCAGCAGTACTGGCTGGGTACTAAGTGATACACACCCCGAAAGAGGATTGCAGGGCTGGGGGGGTGGCCATTTGTTTTAAATCTAGCCTGAACCTCACGGTGCTAACTGTAGGTCCTACATGGTCCTTTGAATATGTGGCTTGCTGGGGAGGCATGAATGTGGTCTCCAGGGATCTCCTGCTCTATTGTCCCCTGGGATTAGATTGGGACTTTCTGAGGGAGATCAAGGAGCTTGTCGCTGGCCTCGTGTTGGAGTCCCCCAGGTGGCTGATTCTGGGGGACTTCAATGCTTGGGTCAATAGCAGGGTCTCAAAATTTGGAAATGATCTCCTTATGAGCATGGAGGCCCTGCAACACACTCGGGTGGCCACACATTGGACTTCGTTTTTTCAGCAGGCTTAAATATTACTGACTTCTTTGTTGATCCAGTAGTTTGGTCAGATCACAGCACCGTGGGGTTCATGTTTAGGGCCCTCCCAGATGGTCCTGCCCCTGTGGAGATGGTCCGGTACCATCCATTAAGAGAAGTTTTCTGTATGGGACTATTGATTGGGCCAGAGGAAGCAGTGGCAGCCTATAATGGGGCTTTGATTGCAGCCTTTGACTCAATCGCACCCATTCGTGTCTGCCCCTTGTCTACTCACCAGAGACCTCCTTGGTATGATGAGGATCTCTGGAGTTTAAAGACTAAGGGGCGGAGGTTAGAGGTGCTGGAGGAGATCTGGCCAGATGGAGGACAAATTGGCTGAGATCACATTATGCTGACTATCAGTGGGCAATCTCCGGAAAGAAGGCAGAGTTTCTGTCGAGGGAAATTGCTGCGGTGAGGAACAGACCAGCTCAACTCTTCAGTACGATAGACAGGCTTTTACATTCTGTCTCTCTCCATGCTGGAGGAGCAGCTTCTAGCACTAGGTGCGAGGAGATGGTTCTGTTCTTCACCGACAAGGTGTCCTCTATCAGGGCTGAGGTCTCCTCGAGTATCTCTTGAAAGGGATGCAGTGTCTGGCCTGAGTTGTGTTGAAACACTCCTCTTGTCTGGGATGAGTTTGAGCTGGTTGGGGTGGAGTAGGTGATAAGGATAATCTCAAAACTGCAGCCTACACATTGTGATCTGAACCCAGGTCCAACCCGACTCTTGGTTGGATGTGTGGACCTGATAGGACCTGTGGTTGCTGAGGTTGTCTGAAGTTCATTGAGGAGTTGGGTCTTCCCATTGTCCTTGAAAGAGGCTCTGGTTAGACCCCTTTTAAAGAAGCCCTCTTTGGACCCAGACTGCCTCAGCAACTACAGGCTGGTCTCAAACCTACCATTTTTAGGGAAGATTATAGAGAATGCGGTGTCCGTTCAGCTTGAGAGACATCTTGCATCTTTTTCTACCTATAAGCCTTTCCGGTCTGGGTTCTAGGCAGGGCATAGTACAGAGACTGCACTGGTAAGGGTGCTTAATGATCTCTTGATGGTAAGGGACAGGACAGCCAGTAGCATCTTGGTTCTCCTGAACCTCTTTGTGGTGTTTGACACTGTGGATCATGAGGTGTTGCTGGACTTCCTGTGGTTCTGGTGTGGCCTGTCCGGTAATGTCATCAACTGGTTCAGGTCATACCTGGCAGACAGAGTGCAGCGGGTAAAGATGGGACTTATCTCATCTAGCCCGAAGCCTCTGAGCTGTTGGGTTCCGCAGGGGTTGGTCTTGTGGCCCTTATTGTTCATGGTGTACATGCTGCCATTGGTGTACATTATCAGGCGGTACAGGTTGGGTTTTTACTGCTATGCAAATGATACCCAACTGTACTTGTTCTGTGCACCCAATGCCCAGGTGTCAGACTCTGTATTTAACAGCTGCCTCAAGGAAATCCAGTCATGGATGACTCACAACTGGCTTGTGGTTCAACCCAGACAAGACTGAGGTACTGGTGATGGAGCTGGGTTATCATGGACGAGGGGGAGAGGGGGTTGCCCCCTAGCCTAGTGTTGGGGTGTTTTCCTTGGCCCTTTCAGACAGGTGAAGGATTTTGGTATGATCCTAGATGATGGCCTGACACTTGATGCTCAGGTGTCGGCTATGGTTAAAAGTGGATTTTATCATCTTAGGAATATTGCCCAAATCCGAGCCCTGATCCCACCTGAGGACATGCCCACACTGGCACATGCTTTCATCACTTCCAGGCTGGATTACTGTAATGCCCTGTACCTTGGGTTATCTGGAGGCAACCTCCACAGGCTGCAGCTGGTGCAGAATGCGGCTGGGAGACTTTTGACTGGGGTAAGGAGATGTGAGCATATTACCCCAGTCCTCCACGGGCTGCACTGGCTGCCAGTCAGGTGGAGGATGGTCTTCAAGATAGAGCTTCTTACCTGTAAGACCCTGCATGATGGGGACCCACCTATCTGCAAGATCTCCTTGCCCTTACCTTCTGGCCCGGGCACTCCACTCTCCTGAGGGAGGCCTCCTTGGGGTTCTCTGGGTTAGGTTGCAGTATTCAGGAGACAAAATTTGCGGTGGCTGTGCCAAACCTGTGGAACTCTTTACCTGACTTTTTGAGAGGGCTCCCTCAGTGGAAGCCTTTAAAAGGGGATTAAAAACATACCTGTTCCAACTAACTTTTATTGATTGACACTGTAAGCTTTTATTGATTGACACTGTTTGAATAGCTAGATGGCTGTCAGTATTTATAATGATTTTGTTATATAGGTGTTTTTTGCTTGTTTTTAATTAATTGGGTTTTGAATTATTGTTTTATTGTACAGTGCCCAGAGTCCCAGGAATTGGGTGCCTCATAAATAAAAATATCTATCTGTTGGGTTTTGTATTGTTGTTTTATTGTACAGCACCCAGAGTCCTAGGAATTGGGCACCTCATAAATAAAAATAACGGTCTGTCTGTCTGTCTGTCTATCTATCTATCTACCTATCTATCTCTTCAGGCTTATAATACATTGAAAGCCTGTACTGGCTTCACAGATACTTTCTGTGCTTGTTTTTTTTTTGCAGTTTTATTGAAGTTTAGAAAAAAAACAAATTCATCACAGGGTAAACATTATGCTCTATCAGAGAATATAGATACAGCCATAAAATATAGCATGGTTGAAATGCATATGAATTCAGATACATCTATATATTCATGAGTACTTTCCATACTTTTAGACTGTTCCTTAGTTTCTTCACCCTCTAAGAGAAGTAGTGGTAGGAGTTATTTCGAACACTTTTCCCCATAGGCCTAGGACAGTTTACAAAAATACAGAAATTACAATCACTCCAATAATAAACAAACTTGTAATTATAAATTAGTAGTTAAAACACGTAAAACTCATACAAACTGTGCTGGAAGGGGCCTAGTAGAGAAGATCAATCAATCCCCAAAAGTTTGTTTCAAAAAGGCCCTCGGATGCATCTTCAAAAGCAGTCACTGTGTGGGCCTGTCTGAAGTTCCTCTGCAGTTAATTACATAAGACCAGGACTGCCACCTCAAAGGCCCAGTCTCCTGAGGTTTTCAGCTCAGTCCTCAGTGTAGTCTGGAGGCCCACCACGATGGAGCAAAGAGAGGGTGAAAGCACATAAGGGTTCAGGACCCCTAACAGGTAACCAGGACCCAAACCATGTTGGGCCTTACAAGTTAGCAAACCAACCTTAAAGGGGAATCCTCACTTAACCTGCAGTAATGCTGCAGGACCATTAGGTATCAGTGAAGAAAAATGCAGTGAAAGGAAATTTTTGTTTTGTTTTGTTTTAATGTACTTACTGTTTTGTAATTTCATTATTTTATCTGGTTAATCTTGCAACCCTCCATCTGCCATATTTACCTACTACATGTCCCATTGTCCCCCGTAGCCAGCCCTCTGATGACACAACTGGCAAACTGAGGAACAGGGAACCTTTGTGTGCCGGGAAGTCACATGGATTGCATTATTATGAAGGAGCACATAATAATGCTTATTCTACCAGTACTGATTGCGCTAAGCTTCAGGGTGCGTTCTCAAGTTTTGCTTGTGGGATAAGAGATCAGGGGCCAGATATTCAAATGTTAAGTGGGGTTAGCCTATGCTAACTGTGTTTTGCACATGGTTTGTGGGTGGGGTCTATATTCAGAGACCGTTGTAGTGCGGGCTAAGCCCCTTAGCTCTTAATCACTAACATAGCATGGTGCCCATGCAAATGAGTGGGTCTCTCTCTGCATACAGGGGCAGCAGCAATTTTAAAGATGTTTGTAGCAGTGGTAAATGGCACCTAAAGGGACGCTTTTTTCTGCCTTTGCAAACCTAGTCTTAACTGACCACAAAAACTTGATGGCAACATGGTGTTTCTACAGCCATCGGCCCCCCCAATCTCTGAACCTCCATCCTGGCAAAATAAAAGATACCCTGGTGTCTAGTGCCACCCTCCCCCCCACTCTCTAAGCCCTCATCCATGCTCATGTATATGATGCCCTGGTGTCCATTGGCACCCCTTTCTTGATTGCTTGTCCCAGGAAATGCAGTGTAGATCCTAGTGTCTAGTACCACCCACTCTCCCAATTACCTGTACAGATGAGCATCACCCTAGCCCTGGTGTCTGGTGGCACCTCCCTCCTCCAGATGGCATGCTAGGGTGAGCATCACCATAACCCTGGGTGAAGTAGCACCTTCAATCCCCTGTCATGGTACTGTGACTGTCTGCCCTGGTGTCTAGTGGAACCCTAACCCACCGATCTATCATCCCAGTAAACTGTCTGCCATGGTCTCCACTGAGACCCTAAACTGTCTGATTCCCCCCATCCCATAGACAACACCCATCACTGATAGTTAGCAGCACCCCCACTCCCCAAACAACTGTCCCATTGCTGAGAAGACAGTCACTGTTGACAAGTGCCCCCCCCCACACACACACGGTATGAGTGCTCACTGCAGCTTGTTTAGCAATTGGAGATGAAAGTGAGAAGATGGCTATGCAGGTTACCATAGAGGGATTCACTGCACATTCCCATCTTGCCAGGTAAAGGGAAAGGGTTGTGGTGGGTGCTGCACTGGGTGTGGGCGAGGCAGTTGGGGACCCAGGACAGCTACTGTGCAAGAGGGCATCTGTTGCCTAGCATTTGGGAGTGGGGCAGGGGTACCACTGGATGCCAAGGATTGTATAGGGGACATGGGTAGGGAGCTCAGATGGGTGGGTTGTACCACCGGACACCAGGGCTTAGGGTACTTGGACAGGTAAGCAGGGTCAGGGGTGCCATGAGATGCCAGGGACCATATAGCAATCTATGGAACAGGTGCTTGGGGGAGTGCCTGTAAACACTGGGGTACATCCCATCATCATTGGTGCAGGTGTGCAGGGGATGGCCACTTGTCAACAGTGATTATCTTCTCAGCAACAGGAAGGTCATTTGGGAGTTTGCCAATAGCCACCAGAGATGGGTATTGTCTATAGGACAGGTGCTCAGCGGGTGAGAGGAGTGCCACTAGACACCAGGGAATCCAACGAATTACCCCTGGGTAGGGATCAGAGGGTGGGGAGTGCCACTAGCCACCAGAGATGACAGGATGTCAGGATGAGCACAAGCATTCTGCTGCTTCCAATACAGATGGGCCCATAATGGGTATGCTAATGGCCTCTTAGTGCCATGCATGTCCATATGGGCTAATTTGCGTGGTGCTGCTGAATATCGTGCTGCAGATCCTGATACTCTTTGATCTGAGGGTACAATTCCCTATGGACTTGTTGCAGCCCAGATCATGTCAGAGCAGTGCAACTCGACTTAGCACTGTGCCGACATGGGCTGATGTTCAGTCGGATAGTGGTGTTGTACTTTCTGACTGAATATAGAACCCTCTGGGTTGGGCTCAAGCACAGTGGACACCTTTGCCACTCTGCTTTTCCACTTTATTTTCAATTTCTTGCCCAAAAAATTTCTGTTTTTACAGTTTGTTTTGATACCTTTGAGTATGCAAAAGGAAAAACAACTGAGATCATGTCCCTGCTCGTTTTTTGTTATGTAGAACAATATATCACTTATGTTGCTCTATTCCCTGATGTCCAGTAATCCTTCCTACACCCTTTAATTGTATACTTCCTTGTTCCAAAAGTAATATTGAGCCATGCAGTTTGTGGATGGCACAGCACTCCTCTCTCTTCTCCTCATTCTGCTGCCGTGTCAAATTTTTCATACTGTCTTTTTGTTTTGTAAAACATATTGCTCTTTTTGGTCTATTTCCTGGTATGCAGTGGCTCCCCTACACCCTTTAGTTGCATATCGAGTCACACAGTTCAGGGACTGGTACAGCCCTCCTCTCTCTCCTCCTCTGCCTACCACCAACTGACAAATGTTAACCGCAAAGCATATATTTGCAGTTTGCATTTGTTAGTCTGTGGCCAGCCGAGGAGAAGAGAAGAAGGCTGTGCCAGTCGTTGCAGGGTCGAGGCCTGATGGGGGTCACACACTGCATCACGAGAAGTGGGTTTGCATGAAAAAATGGGAAAAGGAGCAGCTGGCAGGATGAAGGCCTGGTTGTTGCAGGCCATGCACCACCAACTGGCTCCCTACTGCTGCTAGCCACCAAGAACCCTCACCCTCTGTCCCAGGGACTTGCCTTGTACCTTAGGTAACCCTCCCCAGAGATGCTGCCTCTCCTTGACTCGCCCAGTTTAGCAGTCTACTGCCCTGTCCGTGCACTGGTGTATTTAATCTTCTCTAGTGTTGGTCAGTAAGTGTAGCTTCTTTCAACCTTCACCCCTCCCTGAAAGGAGACTGGTCTGAGGGATACTAAATCCTGTCACCCTCCCCCATGCTAGTCTACATTAGTGATCGGCGTCTGTCCCCTAACTCAGGTTGTTGTCCTGACACTGGTATCACCCTCCCAACCAACTTTAAAAAGAAAAAAAAGACACTTAAAAAAAGCCCTTTTTAATTTTTAAACCACCCACCCAACCCAGCTAATCAGAATCTTTATCACTAAATAGTAAGCAATTTTCTGCTTTGACTACAGGTCTCATGGAACAGTTACCACACTGTAACAGGACACCAGCTGCAGTGTGGGAGGACACTGGCCATGTGTGTCAGATAAGTATTGTTTTATAATTATATTACTTTGTTTGACAAGTTAGCTACTGGAGAACTGCAGAGCCTTTGTGACCCTTTTGCTATTCTTATTTTACAGGTACAACTGGATGTTTCCTCAAACCACCCAACCCCTGTTCCAGAATCCCCAGAACCCAGGTAAGTGCTCTTTATTTTCCATGTTAGGATATAATGGTGCATCTAAAAGTATCATGCCAGCCATTGCCTTTCCATCTTTTGTACAGTAAGGGGCTTGGTATGGCCCAGTTGGCAGGGGGATATTGATGTCAAGATGATGTTGAGGGGACAGGGGACCAAACTGAACAGCCAGGATTTACTTATATTCTTCCACTCCCAGTTATGGGTGGGAATTGGTGGGGGAAAATGTCCGCTACATTTTTGCCTTTAAAGGGTTCAGGGGAGTTGGGTTAGATAAAGGTGGGATGGGGAAAGAATGTCAGGGTGAGGACAATGGTGAAAGATTGTTGAGGGGATGGGGGTAGCCATACAAATCCGAAGCCTCACAGCCTGGCAGAGACTGATCCTCACCATTATACCCATATAGCATAATATATCAAAGTATACAGAGCAGCAGAGTCTGTAAGCAGATCTAAGGTGGGAGGAGAGTATCCAGACATCATGCGCTGTAGGGTGGGATTTTAGCCCTCATGTTTCGACCATTGGTTGGAAGACATTGTGCATTAATAACACCAGTTCCATACTCCACTTGTGCCTTAGGTGCTGCCAGAAGAGAAGGTTGTCTGCACCCTTCTCACACACAGTGCCACACTCCAGCTGTGCCAAAAGTGTCACCAGAAGAGCGGGCGGCCTACACCCTCCTTTTCCAGAGCCACAGTACATTACCTCCATATACTGTAATGGCCCCTCTGACCTGGTGAATGTGAATCAGAATCAGAAGCTGGTCCTGGGTCTCCCACATTGCAGTGTGACTCACTATTGGCTAGCACCACTTGGGTCAAAAAATGAGACTTAACAGGAAATAAAACCCAGGCCCCAGAATGCTACCCAGTGCTCTGTCCACTGATATATTAGACCAGTGGCACCTAGCTTACGCTATGGAAGCTGGCTTATCTATACCAGCTTCAGCACTTCTAGTACATGGGCTTGCCCTGTCCTAAATGCTCCTTGATACCGCCTGATCCTCACATTTCTCCACTCAGTGTCACTCATCATCTATCCAATACTATCCCATTCTGTAATATAATCTATGCCTACCAAGTGTTGTTGTTGAACTATACTGTTGTCTTGTCCCTATTCCATCACACAATTGTATCCTGCAACTGCATAACTGAAACTTTCTCTGTAAACTGTTCAACTGAATCTGACTACTGTATTGCTGTAATTGTGCTCAGCTATGTTCTACTGTTCTCCTAGTATATGTAACTCTTGATAACCTATGAGTTATCTCCCATTGTACCCTCACCCCCCAGGCCACACCGGGAGACGAGCATCTTTTTGCTCAGTGTGCCATCCTGGTGAAACAATTTCAATAAATAAATAAATAAATATTACACCTAACATGAGCTTAACTTGGTGATTTTGGATGTTTTATTTCAGAAGCAAGTTTCTTAAGATGTTGTCCACTTTCTTTGCAGATGCACACATTAAAGAATGGTGACAACACTTGGAGACAGAAAATCATACGTAGTTCAGGTAAGCATGTTTTTTACCACATACTGTGTATATCCATTTTTATGTTGGCTCACGTGCTTGCGCGCCAGCCAACATCTTGTGGTAGTGGCACATTTGGAGACGTGGTCACTGTTGGGTGAATGCAGAGCACGCATCAGAAGGGGTGTCCCTCATTCCCCCAATCATCCAGCAGCAGGCGGTGACCTCACGCATCCCTAATGTGGTCACCAGAGCAAAGAAAAGGTCCGCTGCAATTAGAGCAAAGCTCTCATACAGCGTGACCAAAACACGCCTCCCTGATGTGCAGGCAACATGGCGGCAGTGACTGCCACCGCTGTCTGTCACACTGCCGATGGAGGAGCACACTTTCCATCGGCATAATGTGCCCCCTCCCATTTAGAATGTATGCCGAGTGGGTGCCCAATCCCCCTCGGCATCATGCCCCCCCCAACAGTTTTTCTTTGCTGACAGGGGGCCCAATCCCCGTCTGCATTTATCTCCCATCCCGTTGTATTTTGTCAATGGGGGAGCCCACTTCCCATCGGCATAATGCGTCCCCCCCCATTGTTGCTTGCCGAGGGGATTCCCAATCCCCTTGGCTCATGTCCCCCCAGCATGTGCCGATGGGGGTGCCCAATCCCCCATCGCTACAGAACTCCCAAAAAGACTTAGGTGCATGCTGGGAGCCCACCCAGTGTGTGCCAATGCCCTGCAAAAAAAACTGTCCCATGTTTTTTTTTTTTAAGCTGTAAAACAAGAAAATGGTCCCCGCCGCCTCCCTGCCCCTCCCGCAACCCATGCCCACCCTCTGCGCACTTGCCTCCCACACACACACACACACACACACACACCCTCATCCTATACTGACCTCTGGAGTCCGGTGCGACGATCTTCGTTGGACCGGGAACATGCAGTCTTCAAAGCCGACTGAGAACTGAGGAAATGCCAGTAAGCTGTATAATGGCGTAAATAGGGTTTTTTCAACTTTGATGCATATCTCAGGCATTTTTTGGAATTTTGACAACAAATCTTCAACATGGGGTTTTTGGGACCACTCCTCGTGAATTCTGCCACTGTCTTGGCGTTACAAGGCCCTGAAAGGTGATTTCATTGTCACTGCGTTGAATCACCTTTTGCTACTGATTAATGAAACAACAGAGTCAGTGTTCATGAGGTGGACTCTCAAAAAGCCTATGTTGCAAATTTGGTGGAAAAAATCCAAAAAAATGACTGTTTTAAGAGCGTGCATTGCGCAGTTGCTACGCACGCTCATAACTTCACAACTTTGCAATATTTTCATGCCAGATTTTCAACATTGGCATTTTTCCACACCTCCTTGTGAACAGTATAGCTGTCATTTTTCACATCCTGACCAAAATGTGTTTTCGCACTTCTGGCGCAGAATAGCGCTGTCGCAGTGGAAAATCAGTGTTTGGGACAGATTACAAAAATGACAGTGAAACTGTTCATGAGCAGAGGTCCTAAAATGCCTATGTTGAAAATTTGGTGATGAAAGTCCATAAAATGAGTGTTTTACGAGCGTGCATTGCGCAGTTTGCATGCACGATCATAACTTCATGTATTCGTAATATTTTCACTCCAGATTTTCAAAATTGGTATTTTTCCACACCTCCTTATGAACAGTACAGTTGTCATTTCACAAATCCTGGCTGAAATGTGCTTTCGTATGTCCGGCACGGAATAGCGTGGTCGCTGAACAAAATCACTTTTCAGGACAGTTTGAGGAAATGACAGTGACACTGCATGAGCAGTGGTCCTAAAATGCCTATGTTGAAAATTTGGTGCCAAAAGTCCATAAAAATTACTGTGTTACAAGCGTGCATTGCGCAGTTTCCATGCACCCTTGTAACTTCGCAAATTTGCAATATTTCCATGCCAGATTTTCAACACTGGCATTTTATCACACCTTCTTATGAACAGTACAGCTGTCATTTCTCACATCCTGCCCAAAATGTGTTTCTGCACCTGTGACACACAATGGCTTGTTCGCTGTGGGAAATCAACTTTTGGGAGAGATTAACAAAATCACAGCGCCACTGTTCATGAGGGGAGGTCCCAAAATGCCTATGTTAAAAATGTGGATGACAAACTCCCAAAAATAATTTGGTTACGGATGTGTGTTGCGCAGTTTCTATGCATGCTCATGATTTCACCAATTTTCCTTATTTTCACTCCAGATTTTCAACGTTGCAATTTTTTACGCCTCCTCATGAACAATACAGTTGTCATTCTCCACATCCTGCCCAAAATGTGTTTTCGTCCCTGTGTCGCCAAATGACATAGCCGCTGTGCAAAACTACCTTTCAGCTAAGAAACTGATTGTGCCACTTTTTATGAGGTGGGCTCACAAACAGCCCATGTTGAAAATTTGGAATGACAATACCAACGCACGCCTACGGTGTTAGGGTTTCCAACTGTAGCACCCCACCTAGTACAGACTGACAGTTGCCAGAGGTGTGACTTGGGATCATCGTATGTAATGCTCCCGCCATTCCACCCCAACCCCCACCCCCACCCTGCAGCCACTGACAGGCATCATGGTGTGCCTTGCTCTGCTCGGCTACAAAATTCACCCCATTCTCCTATACTGCACCCACGTCAGTGTATTTCCTTATGGAATGGGGTAAGTATAATGCCCAAAGACCCCAAAACACACAATGACACTTGTCAGTGTCTACAGGGTAGGGTGAGGTACAATGGCATGAGCGTTATAGCTGATGACCCAAAGGCACACCCCAGTGCCTGTTGCTCTCTACAGGGTGGGGGTGGGGTTGGTGTCACTTCAATACTTCACTGCCATTCCTATTATGCATCTCTACCTCTGGAACTACCAATGCCAATGCCAGCGAGACAACATTCGGCATTGACAAATGCTTGTTCAATCTACTACTCCTTTTGTTACATATCCTGCTCTATCTGGCTGTTCCTCATGCACAACCAAATCACTGTGCTCTCACAAACAAGCTTACCTTGCACTACTCATACATAAACATACCCATATTGTAGTGCTCAGTCACAAGCATCCTCCTACATTGATATCACACAAGTATGCACACAATTATTATTCGCACACACCCTCATGCTGCTCTCTTTTCCACACACCCCTTATGTTGCATTCTGTCACATACCTGCTTTGTGTTGAGCCCTCTCCTCACACATTTGTCTTGTGTAGTGCTTTGTGTCACACACACATAGAAACATAGAAATTGTCAACAGATAAGAACTGCCAGGCCCATCCAGTCTGCCCAAAAGCCCTACATTAGTTTATTTTCACTGACCCTACCTAGTCAATGGCTTTTCTTCCCTCCTTCTCACCAGCAATGTACCCTTATGCCGGTCCCATGCATGTTTAAACCTTCCACTGTGTTTGCCCCTACCACTTCCTGTGGCAGTTTATTCCATGCATCCACCACCCTCTCTGTGAATAAAAAGGTTCTCACATTTCCCCTCGGTTTACCACCCTCCAATTTCATGTCATGCCCCCTTTTTCTTGCACATCTCTTATATTGGAAGATGTCTCCCCCCGATCCTTGTTCATATCCTTAAAGTATTTGAATGTTTTTATCTTGTCCCCTCGATCCTTCCTCTCCTCTCCTCTCCTCCAGTAAGTACATATTGAGGTCCTAGTCTCTCCTGATATGTCTTCTGGTGCAGTCCTAGTACAATCTAAGCCACCCTTGTCTGGACCGCTTCTGCCCTGTCAATGTCCTTACAAAGGTGCAGCCTCCAGGACTGCACACAGTACTCTAGGTGAGGCCTCACTAGTATTTTGTACAATGGCATAACCACCTCCCGCCTTCTGCTTGTGATACCTCTACCTATGCATCCCAGCATGCCACTGGCACTCCCTGCAGTACTTTGAACTCTACTTAGACACTTTTCAGTCATCAGAAATGATAACCCCCAGTTCCCTTTCTTCCTTTGCAATAGGCAGCAACTCGCCACCCCATCCTGTAGCACTCCCCAGGGTTTCCTCTTCCCAGGTGCATTATTTTGCACTTCTTGGAATTAAATCTTAGTTGCCACACTTCAGACCATTTTTCAAGCTTCTACAGATCCCTCTTCATTCTGTCTACTCCATCTGGAGTATCCACATTGTTGCAGATCTTGGTGTCATCTGCAAGCAGGCACCTTTCCCTCCTGCCCTACCACAATGTCACTAATGAAAACATTAAACAGAACTGGCCCAAGAACTGATCCCTGAGGTACCCCACTGATCACCTCTGTCTCCCTATTTGTATCCCATTTACCACCACCCTCTGCTTCCTGTTTGTAAGCCAGTTCCTAACTCAGTTTACCACTGTGTGCCCCATGCCCAGGCTGCTCATTTTGCTGACCAGCCTTTTGTGTGGGACCATGTCGAAGGCTTTGCTGAAATCTAGGTAGGTGACATCCACGGCCCCCCCCCCCCGAGATTGACATCCTTCATAACCCAATCAAAAAAGTCTATCAGATTTGTCTGACATGACCTTCTAGCTGTGAATCCATGCTGCCTTGGATCCTGGGCCCTGATGGACTCCTGGTTCTCCACTATCCTTTCTTTAAGCAGTGCCTCTATGATCTTGCCCACTACTGAGGTGAGGCTGATGGGACTATAATTCCCCACAGCCTCCCTACTGCTACTTTTGTGTAGCGGGGGACTACATGTGCCCTCTTCCAGTCCTCTGGAACAACACCTGTGTTAAGTGACTTGGTGAACAGCAGTGGCACTGCCAGCTCCCCCTCTAAATTTCCTTAATATCCTGGGATGTAATCCATCTAGCCCCATTACCTTGTCCACCCATAGTTTTGTGAGCTCCTTCAGAACTCTCTCCACCATGAATGAACTAATGTTTACCTCTCCCTCCCTCTTGTTCCTGCTACTCAGTTGTGGTCTGTGACCCTTACCCTCCTCAGTGAATACTGAGCAGAAGTATTTGTTCAGTATTTCTGCCTTTTCTAGGTCTCCCTCTTTGCACTCTCCTGTCTCCTCTCTCAGCCTTACAATCTCTCCCCCACCTTCCTTCTTTCACTGACGTATCTAAAAATGTATTGTCCTCTTTCTTTACTATCTACGACAATCTTTCTTCAGTCTGTGTCTTTACTCACCTTACAGCCTTTCCTGCTTATCTAAGATTCTTTAGGTACTCCTCCCTGTCTGGCTCCCTTTCAGTTTCCTTGTATTTCCTGAAATTTGCCCTTTTGACCCTTACTTTGCCTGCTACCTCTCTCGATAATCATAGTGGTTTCCTCCTTTTCCTGCCTTTCCTTACCACCTTGATGCAATGGTTCATCACCTCCTGTATGACTCCCTTCAAGCGTTTCCACTGCTCCTCGACTCCCTCTCCTATCACCAATCCTGGCAGGACCTCTTTGATACACCTCTCCATTTTCTCAAAATCTGCCCTTTTAAAATCCAGAACTCTTTCCTTAGTGTGACCAGACAGTGATTCTGTCCATATGTTAAACCAAACTATATTGTGGTCACTGGATCCCAGCTGACCTTCCCCCTGGACATCCGATATACTGTCCCCATTGGTCAGTACCAGGTCCAGAATTGCCCCTTCTCTTGTGGTATCTCCTTCCAGCTGCCTGAGTCCTGCCCCCCACAGGGAATCCAGGTTGACCATGCTCCTGGTTGAAGCAGCTGCTGGGATGGTCCAATCAATATCTGAAATATTGAAGTCACCTAGTAGTAATACCTCACCTGTTGTTGCCATCTTCTGAGTTTGATCCACTAGATCCCTGTCCATCTCTCCTTGCACTAGAGGTTTGTAGATCACCCTTGTTCAGATTGCTGTGTCATTTCCTGGCTCAAGGGTGACCCACAGTGCTTTGGTCTCCCCCTGTCCACCCTGCACCTGCATTGCTCACACCTACCTCATGTAACTCTCTCCCACAAAAACATGCCTCATGTTGTGTACAATGTCTTGAATGTATCCACCTTATGTTGTGTGTTTTACTGTACCAGACACCCATGTTATGTGTTGTGTTATCTTGTATACACCCACTTAGTGTACTCATTCCCACACACCCACCTCATGCTATAGTGTTGCTCACTCCTTCCCCATGTTGTCCTGTTTCCTCCACCTTAACTTGTATTGTGCTTTCTCTTGTGCACACCTGCCAATGTGTGTTGTCCACTTACATTCCTGCCCCATGTTGTACTCCCTCGTCCGCATATACACAATCCTATGCACGCCTTTTGTTGCTCTTACACAAACCTGACCTGACCTGTGTTGTGCTACCTCACACATACCTCCACATCGTGTTGTGCTCTCTGATACTTTCTTCATGTTGTGGTCTGTTTTTTGCACTCACCTTAATTTTTTTTTTTAACCACAGCATATTTATGTTGGACTCATGTGCCCTGGCCAACGTGCCCCTTTCTGAAAACCGATTCATGCAGTTGTCAAATGGCTGTGTGTGGTTGTTGTGTGAAATGACTGCCACTGCACATTTACAGTCACTTCACTACGAGTTCCTTATTGCTTGTAAAGTGGCTGTGTGTGGTTGCTGATGTGTGAAATGGTGGCCACTACACATTTACAGTCACTTCAATACCAGTCTCTTATTGCTTGTAAAATGCTCTGGGATACAATGTGTATGAAAAGCACTATATAAATGCTGATTCTTCATCTTCTTGTCTTTGCCTATATGGCAGGCATCGGCACAGAGAGGCAGTTGGAAAGGAAGAAAAGAAATTTGGTTTTATAAAGTGCATTTTATACAGACTATCCCAAAGCACTTTACAATCTAGGAGAGGTGAAAACTGAGGCACACTGGGAAACTTGAGCACAGATATGATTAGAGAGAAAGTAGAAAGTGGTTAAGTAGCTCTCCCAGGGTTGCCTAGTGAATGTGTGGTAAATTGTGGGATTTTGAATGTGTGTCTCTAGATTATTACGTTCTGTGTCTGCTCTTGTGGCAAGGGGTAACAAGTGAGCGTGACCTCAGAGTCAGGAGACAAGTTGACAGAGAGGAGAGTCTTCAGCTCTGAGCTGTAACCACTTGGAAAACCTGCTTCCCCACTCTCTTGGGAGAGTTATCACACATGGCCTACTGGTGAATGACTAGGCACTGAGCTGGCAGAGACAAGTGGCGAAATAGGTTGTCATTGTTGTCTGAAATGGTGAAGGCAAACAGATCTGAGTACTACTAAAATGTCCAACCAAGACAGGTAAAAATAAAAAATGGAAACTTGCAAATTAAGAAGTATTAACAGCATCAATCTTTAATTCAAGTGGAAAGTACAACAAAGGATCCTTTATGCTTTCCATTAAGATATGCTTACACCTCTGTTTACCATTTTTTTCCTACCTATCTTGGGCTAGTTGTCTCTGGAGTGCCACATTTTAATTTTTGGTTTGTTTGAAGGTGGTTGCTTCCAGTCCAGCCCAGCATATGATTGTGTTTCTCCCCCCATATAGTTTTTTTATCCACCTTTCTGCCCCGTCCGCATCACTCTGACTCACCCCCCCTAGAGCTCCATCATCTGGCTTCTCCAGGACTTACCTTCCCTATCCTTCTCTTCCACAGGACTTATGGGGGTGCCTGATCATGCGAGCAGGGCCTGTGATGGGTCAGTCTTCATCCCACGGTCTGAGTTTTTTTCCCCTCCATTTACACCTTGGGCACACAGCACATACAGTGGAGGCAATTTATGAGCTCCACCTCTGGAAATGCCCCCAGCGCCCTGTTTGTAGGGCCTTTTAACCAAGTATTGTCTCACATGCATTGCTACTTGGACATCTCCACGTGTTATATAAGCGGCAAGCCATGTAAACACCCCTTCACAAAGGAGAAACATAGGAAGGACATGGTGGGTAAGAAAGAGGGAGCAATGGCTGTTTATGTGAGGAATAGCACAAAAAGCAACAGAGATACAGGGAACACAGCTGGGGCAGGGTGGAGGTACTGTGGGTCACCTTAGAGATGGGGAATGGAATCGCTGGTATAATCTACAGAACTCCAGTGCAGGGAAAGATGGATAAAGTTCTGTTGGAAGTCATCCAAAAGATGGTAAATAAGGGGGAGTGCAGCTGGTGGGGGACATCAATCTGTCTGATGTAGATTGGAGTATTCTAGCTTTAGCATCAGCTAAGAGCAGGAACACAGAAACATAGAAAAACTGTTGGCAGATAAGGACTCCCAGGCCCATCCAGTTTACCCATAAGCCCTACACTAGTTTGCAGCCTCTGACCCTACCTGGTCATTGGCTCTTTGCCCCTCCTTCTCACCTCTAAGGTTCCCCTATGCCTGTTCCAGGCATGCTTAAATCCCTCCACTGTACTGTGCTTACTCCCACCACCTCCAGTGGCAGTCTATTTCATGTGTCCACCACCCTTTCTATGAAGAAAAACTTCCTCACATTAAATATCTAAAGGGAGTAAATAGGGTCAGCCTAAACTGGGTGTTTCTGCTAAGGGAGGAGGGGGTAACCAGGAGGCACTTCATGAGGCCGGTTGGTGGGATGTTCAGGGGGGAGACTAGGAGATACTACTTCACTGAGATGGTGGTAGACCCCTGGAATGCACTGCCTGCAGAACTAATGGCTGTTAATACAGTGGAGGGATTCAAGGGGGACTGGGACAGGTATAAGGGGAAGGTAAAACTGAGTAATGCCAGACCTGGAGGTGGAACTCTGATGGGGGATGGGGTCAGGGGATTTATGGAGGAGGTGGGAAGGGCAGCAATGGTGTCCTCACTGGGTGCTGATTTTCGAGTTGACAGACCATTAGGCTTACTCTGCTGGCATCTTAGTATGTTAGTACTGTATTTCCCCTTAACCTTCCATCTTCCAATTTCATGTCATGCCCCCTCGTTATTGTACTCCTCCTATGCTGGAAATGTCTCACCCTGCACTTTGTTTATGCCCTTAAGGTATTTGAATGTTTCTGTTATGTCCCCCAACTTCCTCCTCTCCTCCAGCGACTGCGTATTGAGGTCCTTTAATCTCTCATCATAAATTTTCTGGTGCAAGCCCTGCATCATCTTAATTTCCCTTCTCTGGACCACCTCCACCCTGTCGATGTCCTTATGACGGTGCGGGCTCCAGAATTCCACAAGTACTCCAGGTGATGCCTCACTAGTGTGTTATACAATGGCATCACCACCTCCTGCCTTCTGCTCATGATACCTTTGCCTATGCAACCCCAGCATGCCACTGGCATTCTCTGCAGCCTCTGCACTCTGTTTAGACACCTTTAGGTCATCTGAAATGATGACCCCCCCAGGCCCTTTCTTCCTTCGTGATCATCAGTAACTCCTCCTCCATCCTATAACTCTTCTCAGGGTTCCCTTGTCCCAGGTGAATTATTTAGCATTTCATGGAATTGAACTTCAGTTGCCACTTCGTTGACCATTTTTCAAGCTTTCCCCGGTCCTTCTTCATTCTCTCCATCTCATCTGGAGTAACCACCCTGTTGCAGTTCTTGCTGTCATCCGCCAGCACTACTGCAATGTCACTAATGAAGAAATTAAACAGGACTGGCCTAAGGACTGAAACCTGTAGCACCCCACTGGTCACCCCCTCTCCCGGGACTGGATCCCATTTACCACCACCCTCCGCTTTCTGTCTGTTAGCCAGTTCCTAACCTAGTTTACCACCTTGTGTCCCATGACCAGACTTCCCATCTTGCTTACCAGCCTTTTATGTGGGACAGTGTCAAAGACCTTGCTGAAATCAAGATAGGGTATGTCCACTGCCCCTCCCTGATTTATTTCCTTCATCACCCAGTCAAAAAAAATCTATCCGATTCATCTGACGTAACGTTCCCACTGTGAATCCATGCTGCCTTGGATCCTGGGCACCAATGGATTCAAAGTGTGCCACTATACTTTCTTTCAGCAGAGCCTCCATGATCTTCCCTATTACCGAGGTGAGGCTGACCAACCTATACTTCCCTGCATCCTTCCTGCTGCCACAGTTGTGCAGAGGGACTACACTTGCCCTCATCCAGTCCTCTGAAACCACTCCTGTGTTGAGTGACTTGGTGAACATGGCTGCCAGAGATGCTGCTAGCTCCCTTTGCAGTTCCCTTAATATCCTTGGATGTATGCCATCTGGCCCCATTGCTTTGTTTTATTTATTTATTTTTATTTATTACTTCTTGGATTACAATACCTTTGAGCTAAAATAGCTCATTTACAAAGGTTCCATGTCAAAAGGAGGGTGACAGACAAACAAAAGTTGTTGAAACATAACATAGTGACAAGCAAAACCAAATTACAGTGATCAAGGCAGTTGGACAATAAAATAAACAATAGTAGGTGTAACAATGAAATACAATGAAATACAGTAGTTGATAGGTAAAAGATCCAGACAATGCAACTAGAATTGACAGTGTCTAGAATAAGAAAAGTAAGATGGCAGCCAAGCGACCTTGTCAAGTAAGCAAGTTAGGTAGTTCAAGATAGGGAGGAAGAGGGGGGGGGGATGCCAGAGGTGGCAGAGGTACAGAGATGGAGCAGAAAGGTGGGGTGGCTACCCCAGGAGTTGACAAAAAATAGCAGATCAGTGTCAGCAGATAAAGTTGCAGATGCTGACCAAGGAGAGGTATTGATGGGGGGAGCTTCTGAACAGACCGAATTTAGGAAGGGCAGAGATATCACTTGGCAGGGCATTAAACCAGAGGAGTGCTCTGTATGCAAAACACAGCATTGATCCTGGGTAATCTGACATATAGGGATGGAGCGAAATTTGTTGACAAAACTACAGATATTCTGGGTACTCAAAAATGGGTTGAGTATATTGTTAGTTCCAGCAGGAAGGAGCCCGAGGATAGCTTTCTTGGTGAGCAGGCAAGTTTGGTAATGGACCCTGCCAGTTAGCTGAAGTCACAGTATTTGCTTATATAATTCGCACAAGTGGGTAAGGCGAGGTGCTCCAGTGAGAAGATGTCTCATTTTATTTAGGGCAACAGCAATTCTGCAGATGGAGGTATTAGTAACTGAGCCATAAATGACCAGTCCATAATCTACAATTGAAAGAACAGAGCTGTGGATTGCAAGTCTCTGGTCTTCTGGTGTTAAACTATGTTTATCTCTGTGTAATGACCCAATTTGTGTATTTACTGTGGAGGTGACTTTATCGATGTGTTGGGCAAATGACAGGGAGCTATCCAAGTTTACACCTAGGTACTTAAAGTGTTGTATTTGGTCGAGTGGTACACCAGAGGAGTTTCTGATAGTTAGTGATGTAGCTCTATGTTTGCTACGAGCACCACTGAACAACATAACCTTCATTTTTTTGTAATTCAGTACAGTTTGTGGCACCTGAGCCAGTCCTCCACCTCCTTGAAACCAAGTTGAAATTGATATTCCATGGGAATGGATTCTGTGCCACTAGTGAAGATCACCGCATCATCCGCATAGAGGAAGGTGTGCTTTTGACATGCACTTGGGAGGTCGTTTAAGAAGATGCTGAAAAGAAGTGGCACAAGAATGGAGCCTTGCGGGACTCCCGATCTGACAGGTTGTAGGTCAGAGGCAACATTGGCTATTCTCACCTGTTGGTTACGTTCAGTTAAGTAGCTTCTGAACCAGAACACAGTATTGGTAGAAAGGCTTAAGGAGGATAGCTGCTTGAGGAGGAGGTTGTGGTTAACTGTATCAAAGGCCTTAGTGAGGTCGATGAATGTCATGCCCACTAAGCTGCCTTGATCCAGGAACTTGTGAATAAAACTAGTGAATTCAATCAATGCTGTGGTGGTGCTGTGGCCCTTTCTAAAACCACATTGCTGGGGGCACTGTAATGAGTATTTGTCCAGGTAATCAACCAGCTGGTTGGCAACAATATGTTCAAGCACGTTGGAAAGGGGTGGGAAGATGGAGATAGGCCTATAGTTGGAGTATAGAGAATGGTCTGCACTTTTGTGGATAAGGGGTAACAAGGGCAGACTTCCAGAGCAGCAGGAACTGCGCCAGCCTCAGTGAGAGATTCATTATCTTTGTGATAGGCCCCAGGGTAGCATCAAGTGTTAGTGTGATTAGTCTGAGATCTAGTGAGTCACCACCGTGTCTGTATTTACCTAGGGCCTTTGCAAGGTATTTCTTGACCATGTACTGAGGGACCTCTTTGAAGCAGAAAGGAGGAGGTGCGGGGGTCTGGACCTTGGGACCGGCAACGGGCCACATTTCAGTGTCTATGGTGGAGTCTTCACTGTCCTTGAAGAAATCAGGGGGCAGGGCACTGCTCAGGTCCAAAAACATATTATTGAAGGCGTTGGCTATGGTCAGAGGGTCAAGCATGGGCATTCCATTGATATTGCACATTGTAGGGGCAGACTTGGGGTCTTTGCCAGTTACCTCTTTTATGTTGTTCCAGAAACTTTTGCCATTGCCCCAGGTGGTAGTGAGCTGATCTCTGTGATGCCTTCTCTTTGCCAGATGGATAGTCCAAGTATACGTGTTTCTGGCAGCTTTGTAAGCCTGGACATCAGCCGGCTTGCTAGTGGCCCTGGCACAGTGCCAAAGGTGGTTTCTGTGGTTCATCTGCTTGATCAGGTCCTGGGATATCCAGTGATTAGTTGTGCCCCTAACTTTTACTTTTTTCCCAAAGGTGCATAGATATCACAGGCTTTGTTAAAGTGACAGATGAAGTAGTCAAGAGCTGTGTTTATGTCATTTATTGAATCAAGTAATGACCAGTCAATGCCACAAAGGTGTTGCTTCAGATGTTCGAGGTGACCAGGCTTTAGCACCTTGGTGAGAATAGTTTGGGGGGGTTATTAAATTTGTTTGTCCAAAGACAGGTAATGGGTGAGTGGCCACTTACAGCATCAGGTAGCACATTAGCATTGGAGATTCGATCTGGGCAGTTAGACAGGATCCAGGAAATTAGGGAACAAGAACCTGTTTTGTAGTTTATCATGGTCAGTGCGGCGACTAGCTGAGTGAGGTCTAGAGCAGAGATTGCATCCTTAAAAGTGTTAACATCAAGTGCTTGCCAGTTAATATAAAAGTCGCCCATAATAATAGACTCAGAGTTCTGGGGCAAGTTCCTAATGAATTCCACCAGAGAATCGGAGCTAGTGTCATGGTCCTTGGGTGGTATGTAAACAGCCACAATTGTAAGAATTGTGTTATGTGCCCCAAGCAGAACATTAACAGCTAGTGCCTGGGTGGCATTTCTTAGGTTTTCTACAGGTAAGGTATAACCTGTAGGGGTTTTCTTGATGTAGATGGTACACCCACCTCTGCATTTTGAAAGCCTATCCTGCCTGAATATGACATAACCCGGTAAGGCCACTGATGAATCTAGGATCTTAGGAGAAAGAGCCATGTTTCCACGACAGTTAGGGTATCAGGGTTCTACTGTGAGACCCATGCTTGGAGCCTATCTTATTTACACAGTAAACTGCAGACACCGAAGAAGGCAAGCTTGAGCGATCCAGTCTTGCGGAGACTAGTAGGGGAGGCTGGCCTAGCCGGGCCAGGGTTGGGATGCATTTTCTCTGACAACAGCAATTGCATTAGTATAAGCCTAAGTAAGAGTCATTTTACTAGGCTGAGTTTAAGTTTGATGTGCCAGCGCTGGGTTGAGATTCTCTTTCTACTGATGTGTAGCACAGTGACAGAGGGTGATATAGCCAAAAGGAGGCAGTGCAGGAGTTTTGCATAGTCTGGTTCATATCGTAGAGGCCAAGGAAAAATCTAAGTGTCCATGGATGTATAATATAGGTTACTGGTTATAAAGCCATGGACATAGTTGATGTCAGAGTGGTGATTTATTCCTTGGTGTTGATGTAGAGGGGAATAGAGGGGAATCTTGAGCTGTGTAGTGGTTCAAGATTATGGGTAGGAATACTAGTAATAGTAAAGTTTGTTGTGAACTCATTGCTTTGATGGGCAGTAGTTGCCTTAGTCTGCTACTCAGCTGTGGTCCATGATCCTCCCCCTCTTCAGTGAATACTGGACAGAAGTATTTGTTCAGTATTTCAGCCTTTACCAGGTCTCCATCTTGACATTCCCTTGCTTCCCCGTTGAGTCTTGCAATTCCCCCTCTCCACTTTTCCTCCTTTTGCTGATATACCTATAGAATGCCTTGTCTCCTTTCTTCACTGTCTGTGCTTATCTTTCTTTGGTCTGTGCCTTTGATCTCCTTATAGCCTTCACTTCTTTCTTTTAGATTCTTTAGGTACACCTCCCTGTCTTCCTCCATGTGAGTCTCCTTATATTTCCCAAAACTCACCTTTTTGGCCCTTATCTTGCCTGCCACCTCCCTTGAGAACCATAGCAGTTTCCTCCTTTTCTTGTCTTTGCTTACCATCTAAATACACTGGTTCATAACCTCCTGTATGACTCCCTTCAGGTGTTCCCACTGCTTCTCAACTTCCCCTTCTAACTCCCTCCTTGCCGGGGCTTCTTTGGTGCCCCTCCCCATACCAGTAAAATCTGCCTTCCTGAAATCCAAGATTCTTGCCTTAGTGTGACTAGTGTGCATACCTGTCCCCATGTTAAACCTCACTATGTGGTGGTAACTCAATTTACCTTCCCAGACTCCCTGCAGGGGGCATTCCTCAGGCAACTAGTAAAGAAGTCCACTTTTGAAGGAGTAATATTGGACCTTGTACTCACCATGGGGACAGTGTTGCATATGTCACAGTGGGTGGTGATCTGGGGACCAGTGATCACTGTATGGTGGGGTTCAATATAAGAACCTTGGCAGAAGTGAGCTACACAAAGGTGATGATCCAGGACTTCAGAAGGGCCAATTTTACAAAGATGGGGGAATGCCTCCAGGATGTCCTGGCAGGGGGATCGAACTTGAGTGGAATGGAGGAACAGTGGGTGAAACTAAAAGTGCTAATAGTGAAGGCAACAAACCTCTGCATCAAGCTGGTAAGCAAAAGCAAGAAGTGAAAAAGACTGCTATAGTTCTCAAACAAAGTTGCTAGGAAGATAAGAGCAAAACAGTTAGCATTCTGAAGGTATAGCGAGACACAGAGGGCAGAGGATAGGGAGGTGTATCAGGAGAAGCAGCGGGAGGCAGAGAAAGCAGTCAGAAGTGCAAAGGTACAAACAGAGGAAAAATAGCTCAAGCAGTAAAGAAAGGGGACAAGACATTTTTCAGGTATGTAATTAAAAGGTGAAAGACCACGGGAGGGATTGTAAGCCTAAGGTTGGGGAGGGGTGTGGAAGGGGACAAGGAAAATCCTGAATGACAACTTTTGTTCAGTGTTCACAAAGGAAAGGGAAGGAGGAGGACTACAGATAAATGGCAGGGGCATTGAAGGAAGGAAGGTGGATACTACTCCATTTACAGAGAAAGGTGTCCTGAAGGCACTTGCAAATCTGAAAGCGGATGAGGCAGTGGGGCCAGATGGGATACACTCAAGGATATTGAGGGAGCTCGGAGAGGTACTGGCTGCACCTCTGACAGTCCTGTTCAGTCATTCACTGGAGATTGCAGTGGTCCTGAGGACAGGAGGAGAGCAAATATAGTCCCACTTCACAAAAGTTGAAGCAGGGAGGAGGCTGGCAATTACAGACCAGTCAGCCTGACTTCGGTGGTGGTGAAATTAACGGAATTACTACTGAAGGAAAGGATCATGGAATATCTTGAATCCAGTGGCTTACAAGATCTGAGGCAGGCTAAATTTATTGGGATAATGTCATGTCAAACAAATCTGATAGAGTTATTTGACCGGTGACCAGGGAATTAGATCTGGATGAAGTGGTGGATGTGGCCTACCTAGATTTCAGTAAGGCCTTCGACACTGTTGCACATAGGAAATTCATAAACAAAGCTGGACAACCTAGGAGTGGTCCAAAGATAGTAAACTGGGTAAGAATTTGGTTTGGTGCTTGGCAATAGAGGGTGGTAATAAATGGAGTTCACTCAGAGGAAGGAAGAGTAACCAGTAGGGTGTCACAAGGATCAGTACTAGTACCGATCCTCTTTAATGTCTTTATTGGCAAAATTGCAGAGGGTCTAGAAGGGAAAGTATGCCTTTTGTTGCAGATGACACTAATATCTCCAACATTCCGGGGGCGGGGGGGGGTTAAGAGGATCTAAGAAAGCTTTAGAAGTGGTCAAGAGTGTAGCAACTAAGTTTTAATGTGAACAAGTGCAAAATCATGCATATGGGGCACAGAAACCTAGGCGTGGAGTACAAAATGGGGGAAGTGGTACTGGCAACCTCCAAATAGGAAAGAGATCTGGAGTAGTCATATCTGATGACCTAAAGGTGGCCAAACAGTTTGACAAGGCAGTGGGGATAGCCAGTGGGATGCTAGGGTGCATAGGAAGGGATAACACCAGTAGAAAGAGGGAGGAGGTGATGATACTGCTGTATAACTCACTGATGAGACCTCTCCTAGAGTACTGTGTTCAGTTCTGGAGACCACATCCCTGGAAGAACACAGACACAGTACAGGCAGGTCAAAGGAGGGCAACTAAAATGGTGCAGGGTCTGCATCAAATGTCCTATGAGGAGAAATTGAAGGACTCAATATGTACACCCTGGAGGAAATGAAGGAGAGGGAGTACATGATAGAGACTTTCAGATACCTTACAGGTATACATAAGGTTCAAGAGGGAAGCATTTTTCAGAGAAAAAGCTACTCAAGAACGAGCAGTCATTCTATGAAGCTGGGGGGTGTAGTCTCAGGGGTGATAAAAGGAAGTAGTTCTTTACAGAAAGAGTGGTGGATGCCTGGAACAGCCTCCTAGCAGAAGTTTTGGGGTTAAAAACTGTAGTGTGATTCAAGAAGGCATGGGGTAGCATAAGGGAGCCATAGTGGTAAGGAAAGGAGGGGGAGCTGAAGATCAAGTGGGGTCTGCCTTGTTACAGTAGGTAGGGAAAAATGGCAGACTAGGTGGAGCAAGTGGTCCTTATCTGCTGTCAGACTCTATATTTCTATCTTTTCATCTGTGATTGGCCAGAGTGACCAGATGTAGGTGAAGAAAGGATGGATTTGAGCCTGCATTGTGGGCCACTGAACTGGAGAGTGGTAGGATTGTTCTTGACATGAGAAGACTTATCACCAGGTGGATGCTACCAATTGAAGAATTTAAATAGGCTAACGAGACCACCAGTGGTGCTAACTCCCAAATTATTTCAGTTTGAATATCCCTTCTGAAATCTATAAACCAAGTCACAATTTCAAGTTACTATTTCTCCAACTGACTCTGAAATTTAGCTTAATATTTTGCTTTTACCTTTTTGCAGATTTCCTAAATTTGAAGTACACAAATGAAACATGAGCCCAAATAAATGCAAGACCGGACATTCAGAAACCATCTGTAACAAAACTGTAGACCATTTGACAATGAATATTACTTTGGTTATTATGGGACTTGTACTTAACCTCAGTAGTTCTACAAGGCCAGCTTTCATCTGTGTGTTAGAAGAACTAAATAGTGCCAGGACTTATTGTAGCTGATTTGTTCTCCCACAACTGACAAACAGTGGTGATGGTAGCTGCAGGAGGTTCTTGGATGCTGCTGGAGTGGCTTTGTTGATATAATGATGTGGGTCATGTCAGACCAACCAGATAGAAGTGTAATTCCAGCTGGAAAGTGAGTAAAAAAAAAAACTCTTCATGCACCCAGTTCTAATTAAAATTTGGCAGCCACACACCTGAGGTGGGGAGCCATAAATGCTGAGCATTCTAATTTATTACTAATGAAACTGTTTTATTTTTACTTTTATAATGAAAAAATTAAGTTGTTTTAAGTTCAAAAATGCTTTGGGCATGTAATTATTATTGAATATAGTCCATGCATAGTATACAAACAGAAAATGTTGATGAGAGCATAGTGTGTGTGTGTGTGTGTGTGTGTGTGTGTGTGTGATACTAATAGTATACTTTCAGTACAATCACATATTAAATACAGTATATTTTCAGTACAATGTTGATGGTATGCTTTCAGCACAATAATCATGTACCTATAGAATACTGTCACTACAGTAATCATATGCTGATGGCATTCTAGCAGTACAGTAATCATAGAATGATGGCATATTTTCAGTACAGCAATCGTATACTGTCAGTGCAGTCCTCATATAATAGTACATTTGTAATACAGTATTTCCTATGCTGAAATTTCATATACTTCAGTACATTAATCATATACTGCTTGGTATACTTAAAAATACTAAACTGGTCCATAATAGAAAGTACAATGGTAATTTATGCTTTTAATATACTTAGTGTTTTTAGACATTATATATTTCAAGTATATTTATTAACTAAAAATTGAACTATACTTGTATACTTTTATATTTATTGTACTAAATATCGGTGAGCACTTAGATATACTAATAATATGCTACTTTTTCATAAGGGACCCCATGATGCAATAATCAATTAATGATACAATTACTGTATATTTAAGGATTTACTTTTGGCAAATTCAATATAAAAATAAATACTAAAATACATTTATTTATAATATGATTAAGTGTAAAATTAAGTACTCATTTTTTTTTTTAATTTTAGATGTTAATTGAGATTAATTGTTAAATTAAGTGGTAAAATATATTTAATTTACATATTAAGGGATTACTGTTAAAGTGAAATTAAGAATTTACATATATTTCATTTAAAAAATTAAGGGGTACAGATTAAGTATACAATCAATTAAAAATTCATGTTTACTTTGACGAATTAAGGGGTATAAATTAAACATAGCAGTAAGAAGAAAAAACATCATTCATCTTGTGCACTCTGATTAAGGATAATTTAAGCCGAATTTAAGGATGAAAGAATCCATTGATTAATTGTTAAATTAAGTACTAAAATGTATTTAATTTAGGTATTAAGGGATTAAAATTAAGTGTAAAATTAAGAATGTAAATACATTTAATTTTAAGAATTAAGGGGTGCAGATTAAGTATAAAATCAATGAGATATTCATGCTTACTTAAAAAAATAAGGGTAGAAATTAAGCATGCAGGTAAGAAGAAAAACATCATTAATCTTAAAAAATCAAGGAAAAAGGTTTAAATTGTGTGCTCTGATTAAGGTTTAATTCAGCAGAAATTAAGGATGAAAACAACTTAACTATTCCCTTAAAATTCAATAGGGCCATAAATGGTAAAATTAAGGGATATTTTTTCCTTTATTGCACCTTTCACAGGCTCTACAGGGCTAAGACCCCCTCCCTCGGAGGGGGTACATCCTCCAGCCTGACTCCCAGCTCATCTGCCCCCCAAGGTTCCCTGATGGATTCCCCCTATGCAGTAGGGCCAGGTGGAGGGGTGCCAGCAATCCCCCACCACCTGGCATGGCAAATCTGGTGGCAGGAGGCAGACTTCACCGGAGCAGTCAGGCCATCAGGGGCCATGGAGCCCCAGCCTTTTTCTGTTTTCTTCCTCCCTCCCCTCCGATGTAAGCATGTCGGCTTCTAAGTTTCCCGACCTATACTGCCCTCGAGCCACTGCTACAGGGCAGTCAGCGGGCGGTACGACTAGTCCCCTTCCTTGGAGAGACAAGAGCAGTCCTCTGGATGCTCAATCCTGTCTCACCCCTGCCAACCCCCAGCAGCTCAGGATCATTCATGAACCCAGGTCGCCGGCATGGAGCGAAGCACCTCAACTCTCAGTGCCACAGGGCCAGATAAATTAAGGAATTTTTAAGGTTCAAAATTAAGGGATTCCTGTTTCATAGTGCTGACAGGTCTACAGTTTCCAGCCTCCTCCCTGCTCCCACTTTTATGGAGATGGACTACATCAGTCCTTTTCTGGTCCTCTGGAACCACTCCTGTATCCAGTGACCTGTTGAACAGGGCTGCAAGTGGTGCTGCCAGTGTCTTTCTTAACTCCTTTAATATTCTAGGGTGTATTCCATCTAGTTTCATTGCCTTGTCCACCTTAAGTTTTGTGAATTCCTTTAGTACTCCCCCCTCTGTAAATGGACTGGTGTTCACCTCCCTTCCAATTCTGTTTCCTAGCTGTGGTCCCTCCGCTTCCCCTTCCTCTGTGAATACTGAACAGAAATATTTGTTCAGGACTGATGCTTTTTCCTGTTCTCCTTCCATGCCCACTTCTTCCTCCCCTTTTAGCCTTACAATCCTCCCCCCAGTCTTTCTCTTTTCACTAATTTACCTATAGAAGGTCTTGTCCCCTTTTTATGTTGGCTCGTGCTTGCGCACGAGTCAACATATTGCCGTAGTAGTAGATTTGGAGGTGCAGTCACTGTGGGCAAATGCAGAGGATGCATCAGTAGGTGTGTCCCTCATTCCCCAATCAGCCAGCATGCAGGCGCCACACCAGCATTTTGGAATGTGGCCAACAGATCTAGGAAAAGGTCCGCTGCAATGAGAAGCAAGCTTCTCATTGCAGCAGCACAATAACAGGCCTCCCGACATAAACATGGTGTCACTGACTGCTGCCACTCGACTTCAAGGGTGCCCAATCCCCCGTCACATGCCTCGACTCACTTCATTTGCCGACAGGGGAGCCCACTCCCCGTCAGCATAATGACCCCCAAGTGTGCCCGAGGGGTGCCCAATCCCCCTCAGCATCATCGCTCCCTCAACAGTCTTTCTTTGCCGACAGGGGCCCCAATCCTATCGGCTGCTCACTTCCCTGTTTTATTTTGCTAATGGGGAGCCTCTCCCCATCTGTTGTGTGCCAAGAGGGTGCCCAATCCCCCCGGCTCTTGCCCCCCCTTCATATGTGTGCTGACGGGGGTGCCCACCCCTGCCTGGCTACAGCCCCTCCCGAAAACAATCAGGTGACATGCTGGAGCCCACCCAGCTGCACAATGTCCCTGATGTTCCTTTTCTTTTCACCTGTAAAACAGAAAATGATCCATCGGTCTCCTGCCCTCCCACAACCCACACCCATACTCTGTGCACCCTGCCTCCCCACACATCCCCCTCATCCCATACTTACCTTCAGAGTCCGGCATGACAATCTTCGGTGGACCAGGAACATGTCTGCACTCTTCAAAGCCAACCACAAACCGAAGAAATGCCAGTAAGCTAAATAGGTTTTTTTTCAACTTTGGTGCATATCTCGGGCATCTTTGGGAATTTTGACACCACATTTTCAACATGGAGTTATTGGGTCCCCTCCTCATAAATTCAGTCACTGTCATGTCATTATTTGGTCCCGAAAGGTGATTTTGCAGTCACTGCGTGGAATCACCTTTCGGAACAGATTAACAAAACAACAGTGCCACTGTTCACGAGGGGGGCTCTCAAAAAGCCTATGTTGCAAATTTGGTGGAAAAAATAAAAAAAAATGGATGTTTTATTTATTTATTTATTTATGAATTTTATCAGGAAGGCATACTGAGCAGGGTACCACTCAATTCCAGATGCGCCTTGGGGGTGTGGGGGGGGGGAGGGAGAAATATAGTAGAAATACATATTGCACTACATTCATGTATACAGAGTAGTCAACAGCAGATAAATAATACAAACAAATAGGCAACAGCAGACATGACTACTTGGACCTCAGCAGTGCAAATTGCATGAGCATGTAGTGGAGAAGTGTGTCTTGAGTAGTGAATTCAGGTGAGCTGTGCTGGTGGTGTGCCTAATATTAACTGGCAAGGAGTTCCATAAGTTTGGCATCCGGTAGCTGAAGACAGCCTGGCTGGAAGCGGTGGACATGTGGGGGACATAAAGAAGCCAGGAATCAATGTTCCTGAGTGAGTATACCAGTGTGGGTAGAGCTGCTAGGGCGGCCGCAAGGTAGGAGGGGAGTGACTGTGGCCAGAATTTCACAGTGGTTCTGGCACTGTGTATCAATCTCTGATTGTGGAGAGATGGAAGGTCTAAGGAATGGTAGAGGTCACAGTGATGGGTTATGAGGGGGGAAATCCAGGGTGAAACGACAGAAAGAGTGGAAGAGAGAATCAAGTCTGGCTAGGGAGGACTTAGGGGCTACACTGTAGACTACGACCCGTAGTCCAGGATTGGGAGGCTCATCTTTTGAACGATTGGCAGGCGTGTTGGCAGGGGGATGCAACTTTTATTGCGGTATAACGCACCCAGCATGGTGTGCAGTTTCTTATGTATTGCATCAATTTGCACAGAGAAGTCAAGATGCTGGTCTAAGCAGACCCCCAGGTATCTGAAGGATGTACAAGCCTCCGAGGGGGAGCCATCAAGAGTGTGGAAAGTGGGGGTGGTGGGAAGACGGGAAAGTTTTGCCCTTGTGCTGAATGTTAGTGAGACAGTTTTCTTGGGGTTTAGAAATAGCTGATGAGAATAAAACCAGAGTTGGACATTGCCAAAATCCTGCTGGAGACTGGCAGCTACTGCAGAGGGGGATGGACCAGAGGCATACAGAACTGTGTTGTCTGCATACATGTGAATGGACGTATGAGGCAGACCAAAGGCAGATCATTGAGGAAGATAGAAAACAACAATGGGCCTAGGACAGAGCCTTGGGGAACCTCGGTAGTGACAGGGAGTGAGGTGGAAGTGGCGGAGCCAATACAGACAGATTGGGACTTGCTTGCCAGGTATGACTGGAACCAGCTGGTGGCAGGTCCAGTTAGTCCGGCGAGGGCAAGCTTGGACAGTAACAGGGCATGAGACACCGTGTCGATGGCCTTAGCCAGGTCAATGAAGATAGCTGTGGTAATTCCCCCTTTATCCATTCCTGTGAGGATGGTGTCAGTGAGTTGGAGGAGAGAGGTGATGGTGGAGTGAGATTTCTTAAAACCAGCCTGGTATGGAGTGAAAGAGGTGGAGTTGAGGAATTGGGAGAGCTGAGAGAGCACTAGACACCCCTAGATTTTGGCTAGAATGGGGAGAAGCGAGATAGGTCGGTAGTTGCTCGGGAAGGAGGGATCTCCGCCTTTGTGGAGGGGGGATGACTGTGGCATATTTCCATTTAGATGGGATAGAACCAAGTCTGAAGGACAGGTTAAAGAGAATGGCTAGTGAACTGGCCATGGCTGGGGCAGATAGATGGTGCATTTTGGAGTTTAGTCCTGAGGGGCATTTACCTTTGGGGGTATTAAGTGACCAAAGTGCTTTTAATACCTCTGTTGGTGTAACAAGGCAAAAAGAGAAGTGGAAGGATGGGGATATGGCTGGGGTATCTGGGGGTGGGTGCCTGGGGTGAGAGGATAAGAGAGAGGATGTACAGCTTGTGAAAAAGGAGTTAAGCTCTGTGGCCACAGCGCTCAGTGCAGTAATAGTGGCACCTGCTGTGTTGAGGGCTGGTGTAGGAGTTGGGCCGGAGGGGAGGGGAGAAGAGGGATTTAATTAACTTCCAAAATCGTGCTGGGTGAGTAAAGTTATTGTGAAAGGAAGATTTGAAGTAATTAGATTTGTCCTGGCAGATAAGCCTCGTGCAGGCATTCCGCAGTGAGTGGTAATGTGGCAGTGCCATTTGAAAACCTGTTGCCTTTTTAGGTTTTCCAGGCTCGGTCCTGGACTAGAAGTTGATCTAAGAGACTGGCGGTCACCCAGGGTAGGTGGGCAGCCCTTACTCTGGATCTTCTGAGTGGCACATGGTAGTCCCATATGGCAAGGAATCTGGACATGAAGAATTCAAGGGCAGCATCCATGGAGGGAGCCCGAGGGATGTAGGACCAGTAGATATTATTCAGGTCATTTAGGAGCATTGTCTGGTCCAGGGATTTATATGACCTAGTGTGTAGTGTACGGGGGGGAGGTGGGGCCTTAGGTCTGAATATTTTCCGCACCGAGTAAATCATGTGGTGATCACTGAGAGAGTCCGGTAGGAGTCCAGTGTAAATAATATGATGGGGGTGGGAGGTTATGGCCCAGTCCAATAGAGTATGTTTCTTAGATTTGTGGTTGAGGCGAGAGGCTTCAGTTATTATTTGGGACAGGTTTAGCACATTTACTTGGCTTTGTAATTTAGAGCTAGCACTGGAGAGTCAGTTCAGGTTGAAATCCCCAAGGATATGTAGATCACCTCCAGCCACGAGGGACCTTAGGGTGCCCAAGTTGTCTAGGATGCTAGGCAGCAGGGTGTCCGGTGAGCAGTAAGACCCTGCTATGTACAAGGGAATTGAGTGAGAGAGAGAGATTTTGATTAGTAGGGAGTCTATTGACTACATGGGTGTGGAAAGCCTGATTGAGGTGAACTGGAGCTTGGAGGAGATAAACATGGCAGTGCCACCACACTTCCTGTTACCCTGATGGTCCTGTTGAATGAGGGAATAGCCAGGTATAGTGAACTCTGCATCCAGGTTGTGGAGCTTCAGCCATGTTTCTGTAATGATTAAGATACCGGGGCACAGGGATAGGATGCTTGCTTGTAGGACCGCAATTTTGTTCAGAATGCTGCATATATTTAGGTGTGCTATTTTGAAACCTCTTGGTTGGAGGTTTTCCGGAGGGGGGAGAGGTGTCCATTGGGGGGGGGGGGGTTGGACCAGGGTTTTGTTCAACATCCCCGGCTAGGAGGAGCAGCAGAGTCAATAGTCATTTTGCTAGGCACATGGCCCATTGTGGCTTGCGGCAGATAAGGAGTTGCAGCGGAGTACTTGAGGTTGACATTGAGCTGAGTGGTGAGTAGACATTTAAGGCTGACAACCCAGCATGAAAGGAGGGAGGGAGGATGGCAGCTCCAAGTACCCAGTTCTGCCAGCAATATAGAGGGTGATGCACATGGGCAGAGGAAGAGTGGGGAGGTTGCTTGGCAATCACAGTGATGAGTGTTAGGAAGCTTTGCTGTTTTGGGTAGGAGGAGGGTGGGAGCGACAATAAGGTTGTGAGTAGATAGACTATAGCTAGTGAGAGTGGCAGTATTTTAAAGTGTGCTTGGGCAGCAGCTGCTCTGGGGCAGCCACTAGCGTTGGAAGTGTATAAGGAGCAAAGCAGAAAGTGGGCTGATTGGTTCAGGCAGTCACGAGGGACAGCCTATATAACTAACAGCTCACGAGGGACAGCTTATATAACTAACAGCTCACCAAGGGTGCTGGTGAGGGTGGTGGGGCAGCCGTCACAGAGCACCAGCAGGGATCGCTCACACAGAGCAAACAAGCAAGCTGGTACTCTGCCTTGGCCGGCGATTCACTTCCTGGGGAGAATTCTGCAATCGTCGGGGCTCGGGGGAGAGCAGGAGATCCTGACTACCCTCATGACCACCAGGAGCTGGGGAGAGAAGAAAACAGGAATAATTATATCAAGTAGGGAGAAGGAGGAGCTGATATACAGGCACAAAGAATTACATGCAGTAGGAGGCTCCCAATCTCAAGATACCTCTGGTTCTAATAAAATAAAAAGAATTGTTCCTGAATTCGAATTAAAGCTTAGGAATTGGTATTAATTTTCTTTATTTAAGTGAGTACCAAGATCCGAATTAAATTAGGGGACAATTAAGGGCAGTAGTAGCTCTGAGTTGGTGGTATAAATATACCTTGAGTACAGGAAAATATATTATGGAAATTTAAAGTTGCACTGGAGAATGCAATAAGGAAATTTAAAGCTGCTCTCATCCTCTGTAGCCCAGTAGCACAGATTGGTAGATGGTGCATAATCCCTAAAGTGCCCGCCTCAACTGCTGTTTAAAATAAAGCACGCAGTGCACGATTGAGAGCTTGCAGTCCACTAGGCAGTTAAATACAGTTCAGAGTAAAAACAGGAATTAAAGCAGAAGAAGGGCAGAATTTAACAAACAACACAGGTACATAAGCCCTTAAAGCTCCGTTCTATTAAAGTCAATAAAGCAGCAATAAAAATGTTCCCTTAAAGTTCTCTTCTGCCTGGTTTAAAATACTGCAAGGCTGAGAGATAAGCTAGGCAGAAAAACTATCAGCTATGCTCTGCCGACAAGAAAGACAAGTCTTTGTTTAAAAAAGGCACCAAAGTTCCACGCTCACACAGAGCAAACAAACAAGCTGGTGCTCTGCCTTGGCCGGTGGTTCACTACCTGGGGAGAATTCTGCAATCAGTGGGGCTCGGGGGAGGGCAGGAGATTCTGACTGCCCTCACGACCACCAGGAGCTGGGGAGAATTCTACGATCGGCGGAGCTCAGGGAAGGGGAGGGCAGGAGATCCTGTCTGCCCTCACGACCACCAGGAGCTGGGGAGAATTCTGTGCTCGACGGGGCTCGGGGGAGGGCAGGAGATCCTGACTGCCCTCACGACCACCAGGAGCTGGGGAGAATTCTGCGCTCGGCGGGGCTCGGGGGAGGGCAGGAGATCCTGACTGCCCTCATGATCACCAGGAGCTGGGGAGAATTCTGTGATCAGCGGGGCTCGGGGGAGGGCAGGAGATCCTGACTGCACTCACAACCACCAGGAGCTTCAAGCGTGCTTTGCACAGTTTCACACATGCTCGTAACTTCATGAATTTGTAATATTTTCACTACAGATTTTCAAAATTGGCATTTTTCCAGACCTCCTTATGAACAGTACAGCTGTCATTTTACATATCCTGGCCAAAATGTGTTTTCACACGTGCGGAGCAGAATAGCGCGGTCACTATGCGAACTCAGTTTTTGGGACAGTTTGAGGAAATGATGGTGACACTGTTCATGAGCAGAAGTTCTAAAATGCCTATGTTGAAAATTTAGTGACAAAAGTCTATAAAATGACTGTGTTACAAACGCAGGTTGCGCAGTTCCCATGCACCCTTGTAACTTCGCAAATTTGCAATATTTGTATGCCACATTTTCAACACTGGCATTTTTTCGCACCTCCTTATGAACAGTCCAGCTGTCATTTTTCACATCCTGCCCAAAATGTGTTTTTGCACCTGTGTCGCACAATGGCGTGGTCATTATGGGAAATCAACTTTTGGGACAAATTAACAAAAATTACAGTGCCACTGTTCATGAGGGGAGGTCCCAAAATGCCTATGATGAAAATGTGGTTAAAAAAATCCCCAAAATAATTGGGTTACGGACGTGTGTTTCACAGTTTCTATGCATGCTCATGACTTTTCCAATTTTTCATATTTTCACTCCAGATTTTCAACGTTGCCATTTTTTTACACCTCTTCATGAACAATACAGTTCTCATTTTTTACATATTGCCCAAAATGTGTTTTCAGACTGGTGGCACCAAATGGCATAGCCGCTGTGCAAAACCACCTTTCACCTAACAAAATGATAGTGCCGTTCTTCATGAGGTGGGGTCACGAAAAGCCCATGTTGAAAATTTGGAGTGAAAATACCAACACACACCTACGGTGTTAGGGTTTCCAACTGTAACACACCACCCTGTGCAGACTGACAGGTGTCATGGGTGTATGACTTGGGATCATCGGCTGTAATGCTCCCTATTCCACCCACACCCCCACCCTGCAGCCAGTGACACACATCGTGGTGTGCCTTGCTGTGTTCGGCCATAAAGTTCACCCCTTTCTCCTATACTGCACCCACCTCAGTGTATTTCCTTATGGAATGGAGTAAATATAATGCCCAAAGACCCCAAAGCACACCACGACACTTGTCAGTGTCTACAGGGTAGGGTGATGTAAAATGGCATGAGCGTTATAGCTGACTACCCAAAGGCACACCCCAATGCCTGTCTGTCTCTGCAGAGTGGGGGTGGGGTTGATGTCACTTCAATACTTCACTGCCATTCCTATTATGTGCCTCTAACTCTGGCACTACCAATGCCTATGCCAGCAAGACAACATTCGGCATTGACAAATGCTTGTTTAACTTCTTTTGCTATTTTTTCCTCTGTCTTCACCTTTGTACTCCTGACTGCTTTTCCAGCCTCCCTTTGCTTTTCTAGATACACTGCCCTGTTCTCCTCCTTCTGTGTTTCCTTGTATTTCCTGAAGGTCAGCTTCTTTGCCCTTACTTTCCCGGCCGCTTTCCTTGAGAACCATTGTGGTTTTCTTTTTCTCTTGCTTTTGTTTATAAGCTGAATGCAGAGGTGTGTCACCTCCACTATGGCTCCTTTCTGATGGGCCCACTGTTCCTCGACTCCCCCCCAAATTTTCCCCTTCTACTATGACTTTTCTGAGACATACCCTCATTCTAGTGAAATCTGCCATCCTGAAGTCCAGAACCCTCACTTTCATGTGGCTTGATCCAGTTGTAGTACTCATATTGAACCACACTGTACAATTGTCACTGGACCCTAGGTGTTCACCCACCCTAACATCAGTAATTTTGTCCCCGTTGGTTAGTACCAGGTCCAGAATTGCTCTCTCCCAGGTTGGCTCAAACACTAGCTGCTTAATGCATCTGCCTTGTAGGAAGTCCAGGATGTCTGTGCCTCTGGCTTTGGCAGCCACTGGGACGCGCCAATCAACATCCAGCACATTGACATCACCCATGAGCAGCACCTCCCTTTTAACTGTCATCATATAGATGGCTTCCAGTAGATCCCTGTCTACTGTAGAACTATATATTTCCATGTAAACTTTCAATTGTGGGTTCACATGTACTTTAATTAACGCACCAATTAACCACCGTGTACTGCCACTGGCTTACATCTGTCAGCTGTCATACAGTATTTAAATATAGTGGTAGACTGCTGTGTTATGTGTCTTACAGAGTGTCTTAGTATCAGTGCATGATGTCTTTGTTGAGATGGCTCAACACACCGCAGAAAAAGCCTTTAAAGCAGGACTTCTCAGCTTTGCAAACAGCCAAGCTAGACACAAATTATTTCTGTCACTGCCGGTGTCTCACGGCTTATGGCTGAAAATGTAACTGAACAGCTGAAAACTGCACCCTCCCCCCACCCAAGAAGCGATGCTTCACCCACACTGTGTATGCTCCAGAGGTGAGGTTTGAAATCAGCGAATATACCTGCCAACACGGTGTGATGAACTCTGTTCGCTTTTATGAGGGGAAATACAAAAATAAAGTATAGTACGTATCTTCAAATGGGACTACCTGTTAAAACTTTAAGACACTCCAGACCCTGACAAACTAAAGAAAACATTGTCAATAAAACCTAGAGGTCGTCCCCCACTACTGATGGCTGATTTAGAGGCATCAAATAAAGAACATTATCCGTTCATTGAGGGCAGAGGGTGCGGTAGTAAATGGACAAGTTCTGACAGCTATTGCAACAGGTATTGTAAAGACCAGTCACCCACACATGCTTGCAGAGAATGGTGGTACGCTAGCATTCTCCAGGCAGTGGTCTTGGCTTTTTTTAAACAGAATGGGGTACTGTAAGAGGAAAGGGACTAAAGCTGCACCGAAAACACCAGTTGATTTCCCCTACTTAAAGGAGCAGTTTTTGCAGCGCATAAGGACAGCATCAATACAGGAATTGGTCCCCACCTCGAGCTGCTGTTAAATCTTGATGAAACGGGTAAATCTGATACTCTGTTTTCAATGGACCATGAATGCAGTAGGCAAAAAGCAGATTGAGGTGTCTGGACTCAGAGACAAGTGACAGGTTACAGTTGTTTTGTGCTGTTCTTTATCTGTGCACTACCTGCCACCACAGGTCATTTACCAAGGCAAGACTGATCAGTGTCATCCCTCATTTACTTTCCCTTCTGACTGGTGTATTACCCACACAGATAACCACTGGGCTAACTCCAACACCACAATCCAGTATACAAACACAGTCATTGTACCATACATAAACAGAGTCAAACAAAGTATGGGCCTCCCTGATGTACAGAGCTCCATCGTAGTGCTTGATTTGTTCAAGGGGTGCACAACACAAGATGTGATTCAGAACTTTGAGCAACACCACATCATTCCTATTTTTGTGCCAGCTTCATGCACTGATCTGCTGCAGCCCCTGGACATTTCAATTAATAAGCTATTCAAAGACAAGCTTAAGATTCAGTTTACTGAGTGGTATGCTCAGCAGACCTCGGAACAACTAAAATGTGACAATACCAGTGCCAAGATTTCAGTTGATCTACGTTCTGCATCTTTGAAAGGCAGACATGCAAAATGGCTGGTTAACAGCTTTACAAATCTGTCAATAAGAACAGAGGAGTGTATTCAGGGGTTTCGGCAAGCTGGGATACAACACACACACACACACACTCACTGCCTTGAAGGTAATCTTTTTAAGGTAATTTTAGTAATCTGTTTAGCACAATAACCAATTGCTGATTTGGTATTCTTTTTATTTTATTTTAGAGACAGAGCCTGAACAACCGAGAGAACGTGAACAAGTTAAAGCCGTTAAAGATTGCTCCAATTCTGAAAAAACTACTCGATAAGTATAGTATTAAATTACTGATTGCAGATTGTTTGTTTGTTTGTTTTCTTAGATGCTGAAGTAACACCTGAACCAGTACCTGTACCAGCAGATTCAATATACACACACAAGAGAGAGAACTAGTACCAGAACCAATACCTGAACAAGTGACATTGCCTGCATTAGAACCTGAGCCAGAAGCTGGTTGCTTATTCGTAAACAGACGCTCACAATGAAAAATACCAGTAGTTCACCATAGAGTTCTAAGAAGCCGTGTTGTACACATTGTTGTACATGATGAAGCTGATTAATTTACTAGTTACAGTTATACTGTAGTTCTGTATTAACTTGAGACACACATCCTATAACAAAAAGTTTGTTGCACAAGCATTAAAAAAAGATTTCTGCTTCCATTTTTGTTATTTGAGCACTCGCTCACTCGCTCGGTAACCAGACAGCCAACACCATGTGGTACGCCAGATTGCCATGACTCCTTTTTATGTTGGAGCACTTGCGCAGCCAACATCTTGCGGTAGTGCAGATTTGGAGGTGCAGTCACTGTTGGGTGAATGCAGGGCACGCATCAGTAGTGCGTCTCTCATTCCCCAATCAGTCTGCGTGCCGGTGCCACACCGTGCATACTTAATGTGGCCATGAGATCAATCGAAAGGTACACTGCAATGTGAGCTAAGCTCATCATACGCAGCGGACCTCCTGATGTACTTTCCCTCGTGGTGAAAAAATGAACATGGCGGCATACTCCCGACTTCGGGGGTGCCCAATCCCCCTGTCTGCATGCTCTGCCTCAATGTATGTGCCGACGGGGGTGTCACTCCCCGCCGGCATAATGCATTGCCCCCCCAATTGTTATGTGCTGAGGGGGGTGCCCAGTCCCCTTGGCTCTTGCCCCACCACTTTCGGTGTGCCAATGGGGTGCCCAATCCTCCATGGCTACAGCATCCCCCCCAAAACACTTAGATGGCATGCTGGGAGCCCACCCCAGTGTGCCAAAGCCCCAGCAAAAGAAAACTGCCCCCGATTTTCTTTTTTTTTTAACCTGTAAAAAAGAAAACAGTCCCTCACGGTCTCCCTGCCCCCTCCCACAACCCGTGCCCACCCACTGTACCCCCTGCCTCCCCACACCCCTCTCACCCCATACTTACCTCCGGAGTCTGGTGCGACGGGCTTCGGTGGACCGGGAACACGTCTGCACTCTTCAAAGCCGACCGCGAACTGAGGAAATGCCGGTAAGCTGTATAATGGAATAAATAGAGTTTTTTCAACTTTGATGCATATCTCGGTCATGTTTTGGAATTTTGGCACCAAATTTTCAACATGTGGTTTTTGGGACCCCTCCTCATGAATTCTGGCACTGTCATGGCATTAATCAGCCTGAAATGTGATTTCACGGTCACTGTGTGGAATCATCTTTCGGGACTGATTAACAAAACGACAGTGCCACCGTTCATGAGGGAGGGTCTCATAAAGCCTATGTTGCAAATTTGGTGGGAAAAATACCCAAAATGGCTGTTTTACAAGCGTACGTTGCGCCGTTTCCACACATGCTCTTAACTTCGTGAATTTGTAATATTTTTACTCCAGATTTTCAAAATTGGCATTTTTCCACACCTCCTCATGAACAGTAAAGCTGTCATTTTACATATCCTGGCCAAAATGTATTTTCACATGTCCGGTGCTGAATAGCATGGTCGCTGTGCAAAATCACTTTTCAGGACAGTTTGAGGAGATGACGGTGACACTGTTCATGAGCAGAGGTCTTAAAATGCCTATGTTGAAAATTTGGTTCCGAAAGTCTATAAAATGACAGTGTTACAAGCGTGCATTGCGCAGTTTCCACGCACCCTTGTAACTTTGCAAATTTGCAATATTTCCATGCCAGATTTTCAACACTGTCATTTTTCACATCCTGCCCAAAATTTGTTTCTGCACCTGTGGCATGCAGTGGCATGGTCGCTGTGGGAAATCAACTTTTGGGACAGATTAACAGAATCGCAGTGCCACTGTTCATAAGAGGAGGTCCCAAATTGCCTATGTTACAAATGTGGCTAACAAACTCCCAAAAATAATTGGATTACGGACGTGTGTTGCGCAGTTTGTATGCATGCTCATTGCTTCACTAATATTTCATATTGTCACTCCAGATTTTCAATGTTGCCATTTTTTTATGCCTCCTCATGAACAAAGCTGTCATTCTCCACATCCTGCCCAAAAATGTGTTTTTGTCCCTCTGTCGCCAAATGGCACAGTCGCTGTGCAAAACCACCTTTCAGCTAACAAAGCGATTGTGCTGCTTTTCATGAGGTGGCCTGAGAAGCAGCCCATGTTGAAAATGTGGAGTGAAACTACCAACACACGCCTATGGTGTTAGGGTTTCCAACTGTAGCACCCAACCCGGTACAGACTGACAGGTGTCAGGGGTGTGACTTGGGATCATCGGATGTAATGCTCATGCCATTCCACCCCCCACCCCCACCCTGCAACCACTGACAGGCATTGTGGTGTGCCTTGCACTATTCGGCCACAAAGTTCACCCCATGCTCCTATACTGCACCCATGTCAGCATATTTCCTTATGGAATGGGGTAAGTATAACGCCCAAAAGACCCCAAAGCACATCCTGACACTTGTCAGTGTCTACAGGGTAGGGTGAGGTACAATGGCATGAGCATTATAGCTGATGACCCAAAGGCACACCCCAATGCCTGCCACTCTCTACAGGGTGGGGGTGGGGTTGGCGTCACTTCAATACTTCACTGCCATTCCTATTATGTGTCTTTAGGTCTGGCACTGCCAGTGCCAATGCCAGCACGACAACATTCGGCATTGACAAATGCTTGTTTCATTCAAAATGATTTAGCAGAGGGTACAGCAATACAGTACCATGACAGTCTGCTGTTTTTAATGTTAGCAAAAAAAAAAAAAGGTTGTGCAGATATAACGCCATGTTGTAACGTTGTAAACATAGTATAGCGCATCAGATGCAAAGCACGATTATAGTGATTATTAATTTACCATGATTAATTCTAGTTCTACAGTATTTCCTACCCTTGTGCTGGGGGTCTGTAGATCACACCTGTGTGAATGGCTGTGCCATTGCCCATCTCCAGGGTGACCCACTGTGCCTCTGCTTCCCCCTGAATTCCTTGCACTCTGTTGCCTTTATACCCTCCTCAACATAAAGAGCCACTCCTCCTCCCTTTTTACCCTCCCTGTCTCTCCTGAACAAAGTATAACCTGGTATAGCAACAACCCAGTCATGGTCCCCATTATACCATGTTTCTGTAATAGCTACAATGTCCGAATCAGCCTCCACCATCATGGCTGCCAGGTCCGGGATTTCATTCCCCAGGCTATGAGCATTTGCACACATGGCCCTCCATTTTCTGCAAGTTGAAATTCGCTTCCTGACCTCCCCCTTTTTCCTCTTATTTCTCCTCTTCTCCCCTATTATGCTGAGTTCAGACTGCATTGACAATATTGTGATGTTATGGTCCTCCATGCTGGCTACATTATCCTGCAGGGGTAAGCAGTGGGTCCCCAATCATCAATGAAGCTGAAACTCTGCTCACGGCACCAGTTCACCAGCCAAGTGTTGAAGTCCCTAGTGCAGAGATCCCTAGCCTCCCCCTTGTTGTAGATAGGCAGCACTTCTGAGAAGATCATGGAGCTTGCTATCTGCCTCAGGCCCATCCCCAGCTCTCTGAACTACTCCTGCACCCTTCCTATCTCTGTCTTGTCTCCAGCCAGGTCATTGGTCCCCAGATAGACAATGACATCTAGCTCCCCCCTCCTTGATACCAGCCTAGCAATCATCTGGATCTGCTTTCAATCCCTCCAAGCTGTGCCTCCAGCTAGGCACTTTATCTCCCTCTCCTCCTCTCTACCTGCCCCCAACTCCACTGCCCAGGCAGTGGAGTCTCCCACCAGGAGTAGCTTCCTCTTCCTTTGGGGTCCTCTATCACCCACTCTTGGGGCTCCATTGTGGAGGTCCTGCTCATCCTCCCTGGCTGCAACTACGGGTGACCCTGTGGGACCGTCCCATTCCTCCAACACAGTGTAAGAGTTCTTCAGTTGCACAGGCTGGTAGATGTGCCTCTGACCCACTCTCTTACCCTGCTTGCGCCCACTGTAGTCCAACCACTCCTACTGCTGGGCAACCTTTGAGGTAGTGGGTGTGGATTTGGTGGCCTCTGGGTGGGGGAGGAGACTCCACAAATCCTGGCTAACTCGGCATGGAGATTTGCAACCTCCAACCACAGCCCAGAGAGGTGCCTGCAGATGGGGTAACACTGCAGCATCCAGAAGGTCCTCCTGAAGACTGCCACCCCACAGCCACTGCACTGCACCACTGCCAGCATCTTCCCCTTTTCCACTACCTGTCACTACACTGACTGTTCTAAGAGTACCCTCCTTCTGCAAACTACTGTGCCCAATATCCACAGTACTTCCTGATGTAGTTATTAACCTCCAAGCCTCTGCACCCAATCTTAGTCCAGAACCCACCTGTCTTACTGTTTTTTTTTGTTGTTTTCTCCTCTCCTACTTCTTTTCCCGTCTTGAATGAGTTCACACAATTCAGTAACACAGTTTTTAGGTCTACTTTGTTTAGTTGTCTGTGTGTTTCTGCCCTTTCCTGTGTCCGAACAGGAAGTATCCAAATGCCTTTTGGGTGTGTCCTAATAAAGCAGACAAGTCCATGGTGGGTGGATGGGAGAGGTGGTGGGTCTAGTCACCTGAGCTTCCTCTGTACTACCCTCCTCCAAAAACAATCAACTGCAAGAAATCCTCTAATACATATACACATACAAAGTGTCAGCAGACAAGGACCTCCAGGCCCACCTAGTCTGCCCAATTAAGCCCCACCTAACAAGAGATCCACAGGTGTCAGCGTGGCTCAGTTGGCAGCACATCCAACTCTGGACCAGAAGGTCATGGGCTCTCATCCCACACCAGGATTGAACTTGCACCAAAAACACTGGCATCTGAGTGTAGTATTGGGGGGTGTTGTACTGCTGGGATGCGCCATCCTTCGGATGAGATGTTAAACTGAGGTTCCTGCTACCCATCCTGTTGTTGTCCTGTTGGGTGTCCAGGTGGAAGTAAAAGAATCCAGGGCACTCTTTGCAAACAGTAAAGGACATTCCCAGTGTTCAGGCCAACATCCCCTTCCCCATAAACTGGTTCATGTAATTGTCCAGGCTGCGTGTGGGTGCTGATGTGTGATATGGCCGCCACTACACATTCAGTCACTTCACTACCAGTCTACCATTGCTTGTAAAATGTTTTTGGATACACTGTGCATGAAAAGTGCTATATAAATGCTGATTCTTCTTCTTCAGTCTAACTCCCACACTGGAACCCCCTCCCCATGTTACTAAAATCCCTTTGTGCTTGTTTCACACATTTTTATAGCTTGTGATTGAATCTGCCCCACTACATCCTCAGGTAGACTAATCCAGGCATCCACCACCCTCTCCATGAAAAAGTATTTCCTTATATCATTATTCCTTGAACCATCCTCCCTCCAGCTTCCAGCCACACCTTGCCTCCAGTGACTACATATTCAGTTCCCTCAGCCTCCACTCATAGGTCATCCCCTGCAGACCCTTCATCATTGTTTTAGTCCTCCTTTACACCACCTCCAGGCTGTTTATGTCCCTTTTTAGATGAGGCCTCAAAAACTGGATGCAGTACTTGAAATGTGGCCATACCAGTGTCTTGTAAAGTGGCATCAGTACCTCCCTTTTTCTGCTGGTAATCCCCTTTCCTATGTAGTCAAGCATATGGCTAGCCTTCCCTACTACCACTTCACATTGCCTAGTCACCTTTATATCATCTGCAGTCACAACTCTGAGTCCCAGGTCCCTCTCTTGCTTCATGTCTGCCAGTTTACTCCACCCAAGTCATATGTTACCCCAAGGTTTCTACTTCCTGTGTGCTTAATCCTGTACTTTTTCACATTGAACCCAAGTTGCCAAATTTTAGACCATTCTTCCAACCTATTTAGGTCCTTCGTCATCTTTTCAACCCCCTTGGCTCATCCACCCTACTGCATATCTTGGAATCCTCTGTGAATAAGCATGCCTTCCCCTCCAGTCCCTCCATAATATCCCCAATGAAGACATTGAAGAGGACTGGTCCCAGCACCGATCCCTGTAGCACCCCACTTGTCACTATTCCCTCACCCGAGTGTACCTCATTTGCCAGCACCCTTTGGCTCCTGTCCTTTAGACAGTTTTAAATCCATGCACGCATGAACCCATGTAAGCAACATCACTGCACGTCGCGCTGCTCTCGGGAAGGAAAAATAGAAAAACTCCTTGGCGGCAAGATAGCGCTTGGACCCTCGCCACTACTGGATCTAGTTTGTAGTGGCAGACTGGGGTGACCCAGCCACCTCCACTGGGGGAGGCAAGCCCAGGGGGCACTGGCCAGTGGTAAGTCCCAGTGGACACCAGGCTGACATGCTGGGGGGTCCAGGCAGATGGGGGCTGTCCAAGGTGTGGGAGAACAAAAGAAAAAAGATAAGGAAATGATGGAAGCAATTGGCAAAATGGCTGAAAAGGGGGAGGTGTTGCTGGTGGGGGACTTCAATCTGCCGCATGTAGATCGGTGCCTCCCAGCTGCAGTTTCAGCTAAAAGCAGGCATATCTTGGACTCCCTGCAGATGGAGTACTTCAGACAATGAACCCACTTATGATGGAGCAGTACTGTACCTGGTGCTTACTAACAAGGACAGTACTGCAGACATCAAGGTGGGAAGCCATCTGGGGACCAGTGATCATCATACAGTGTGGCTCAACATAAGAACAGCTGCAGAATCCAACCAAACAATGGTGAGAGCCTTGGACTTAAGAAGGGCTGATTTTATAAAGATGAGTGACTGTCACAGGAATGACTTGGCAGGGGAGATGACCTGGGGGGTGGAGGAACAGTGGGCCAAACTAAAAGAGGGCATAGTGAAGGCAATAAACCTTTGCATCAAGCAAGTAAGCAAAAGCAAAAGGAAGAGGAGACCAATATGGTTCTCAAAAGAAGGTGGCAGGAAAAGTAAAGGCTAAAAGAGTAGCATTCAAAAGGTATAAGAAGATCAAGAGATGGGAGGATAATGAAGTGTTTTAGGAGAAACAGAGGGAGGAATGGAAAGCACTAAGGAGTGCAAAGATGGGCTCTATGTGATTTGGGCAAAAGCAAAACAGCAATGGAAAAACGTCGAGGAAAAAAGAACAGGCAGGAAAGGGTGACCCTCACTAAACAGCGATTGCCAAAAATGGGGAAAACACTACAGTGTGTTCCTGTTGCCCCCACACCCCCTTCTATAAATAATCGACTCTGAGGAGGGGGTCAAAACTTGGGGATGGGGTTAAAGCTGAAGGTCACTGTTTTGGCTATTGCTGTTGTTTCACATCACAATTTTGCCGGTCACCGTTATTCTATTCCTGTTATTGCAGTCACCCATACGTTTTCCCCCATATCACGGGATACCCAAAGATGCAAACTGAAGAAAGAATAGCTAAGGCAGTATCAAAAGGGGACAAGACATTTTTAGGTATGTAAGCAAAAAAAGGAAGACTAAGGGAGGGATTGTAAGGGTAATGGGTTGGGACTGTACTGAGAGGGACCAATAAATGGCAGACGTCTTGAACAAATACTTCTTCTCAGTGCTCACAGTGAAAGAGAGAGGGGAGAGACTGTGAAAAAACATCAGCAGCTTTGGTGGTAGGGAAGTGGACACCGGTCCTTTTTCTAAGGATAGAGAAAGCACTCATTAACCTGAAGGTGGACAAAGCTATTGGGCCAGACGGAGTGTATCCAAGGGTGCTGAAGGAGCTCGGGGAGGTACTAGCTGCACCTTTAACAGATCACTGGAGACTGGAGTGGTCCCGGAGGACTGGAGAAGGGCAGATGTAGCCCCACTTCACAAAAGTGGTAGCAGGGAAGAGGCGATAATTATAGGCCTGTCAGCCTGACATCAGTGGTAGGAAAGTTAATGGAAACACTACTAAAGGAAAGGATTGTGGAATATCTTGAATCTGACAGGTTATAGGATCTGGGGCAGCATGGATTCATGGGGGGAGGTCATGCCAGACAAATCAGATAGATTTCTTTGGCTGGGTGACCAAGGAGGTAGATCAGGGTGGAGTGATGGATGTGGCCTACTTGGCAGCAAGACTTTTGACATTGTTTCACATAGCAGATGGGTAAGCAAGCTGGGTAGCTTGGGGGGGATGGGAGACAGAGGGTAGTGGTAAATGGAGTTTGCTCTGAAGAAGGGAGGGAGGGTGACCAGCAGGGTACCTCAGGGTTCAGTGCCGGGACAGGTCCTCTTTATTGTCTCTATTAGTGACATAGCAAGGGATCTGGAAGGGATGGTCTGCCTCCGTAGAGATAATAACAAGATGTGCAACAGGGTGGACACTCAAGGGGGGGGAGGAAAGGATGTGCAGAGATCTGAAAAAACTGAAGGACTGGTCAAGGGTATGGCAGCTGGGTTTTAATACAAAAAAGTGCAAAATAATGCACTTAGGCCATAGAAACCCAGGGGAGGAGTACAGAATGGGTGGAGTGATACTGATAAAGACCAAGAAGGAAATAGACCTGGGGGGTAATCATATTGGATGACCTAAAGGTGGCTAGGCAGTGTAACAAAGCAGTTGGGAGGGCTAGTGGGATGCTGGATGTACTGTATAGGAAGAGGTATCACCAGCAGAAAGATTAAGGTGGTGTCGCCCCTATTTAGCTCACTTATAAGTAGAGATGTTGCAAAGTTTTAGTTTGCTAACAAAGTTATGGATAAGTTGCGAAATTCACTTTTGTGAATTACTTCATGAAGTTCCCACTTTGCAACTTTGCCTAGATAAATGGCAAAGTTAAGGCAAAGTTAGGCAAAATTAGGCGAAGTTAGGTGAATTTGAGTCTATTTGCCTAGAAAAGGGCAACTTTGTTTGTAATAGCTTCTCATGGTTGGCAATTTGTACTTCACAAATTTCGCCAACTTCACAAATTAATTTGCAAAGTGAATTTTATCCACTTCACCTATCTCTACTAGTAAGACCCTACCTTAAGTACTGTGTTCAGTTTTGGAGACCACATATCAGGAAGGACATAGAGTGAAGGCGGTCCAGAAGAGAGTACCAAAATAGTGCAGGATCTGCATCAAAAGCCCTAGGAGGAGAGGCTAGAGGAGCTTAATATGTACACCCTGGAGGAGAGGAGGGAGAGGAGGAATATGATAGAGACCTTTAAATACCTCATAGAGGTTAATAAGTTAGAGTAGTGAAGTATATTTTAGAAACAAAAGGTGCTCTAGAACAAGGGGACATGCTATGAAGCATGCGGGGGTGTAGATTCAGGAGAGATGAGAGGAAATATTTCTTCACAGAAAGAGTGATGGACTCCTGGGACAACCTTCCAGCTGAGGCTCTGGGTGGAAACACTGGTGGGGTTCAATAATGAATGGGACAGACAAAAATGAATCAAAGGGGTAAGGAAGTGGGGGAAAACACAGCTCCATAGATTAAGTTGGTCTGCAGCAAAAATTAAGGTAGAAAAAACAATACTGGGCAGACTGGGTGAGCCAAGCACTCTTATCTGCCAGCAGATTCTATGTTTTTATGTTTGCCTAGCTTGGTAGGCTCAGATACTTAACTCATTATTATAAAATTCCAAATATAGTATAGGAGATGCCATGTTATAATGGCAATCGCTGAAAGGTGATCGCTGTTATGGCGAGTGTACATCGCCGAACATCAATTTTGGCGATGCACACTCGCAGCGCGGACAAAATGCAGCCCAAGACTCACAGGTCTTGTAAATACCGGGCGCTGTTCCTCCCATACCTCCCAGGGGTCTTCTCCACCCGCACTCCCCTACTTATGGATTCTCAACTCCAGGGGGGTGCATTTCAGAGGGGGTGAAAAATTTAACAAAATACATGCCGGCTGCTGCCAAAAAAAAACACACTGCGCCAGACCCGAACCCTGTACCCTGCACCTCCCAGCCAACCATTCTCCCCACAGTGCCAATGGTCCAGTTTGGCAGCTGCCTGCCATACACCCTCCCACATACCATCCCTCCCCTTCCTCTCCCCCAACAGGTGCACTCCTGTGCATATATCCCTACTTCCCATTGCATTTTTCACCCACCCCAGTATCCAGTCCCCCAGGTAGCCGTGAACACAGGCGCTGTAACTGAGTTGACATTTTTGTAGGCACCCAAGTTTGGTCACCTTGTTCACTGAATACCAATATAGGAATAGGAGCAGAAAGAACCTGCATGCTACACGGGAGCAAGTGCAGCTGTACACAGAAGGGCTAACATCAAAAGAACATAAAAGGTGCAGCACACGCCAAGCTTATGCAAAAAAATAGCAATCTTTTAGTATTAAAAATTTGCAGCAAAAACAGCAGCAAACATATCCCTAGCACTTCGAGGATGCTCTGCCTCTTCATTAGGGAGCAAAGTCAGTACTGGAATACTTGACTCTGTAATGACAAGGAAATGGATTGATTTTCACTAAGACCCTGAGGTTTGCAGAAAGGATGGTTGGTTTTCTCTGCGTGTTTGGGAGATGGAGTGGCTGCAGCAGCGATGGGTACATTTGTTTGAGGGCCATGTGGTGTTATCAGTAAGTTTCCATTAGACACAGCAACTTTTTATTACTGACATGACTGTAATAATAGCACCCTGCAGTCAAGCTATAAAAAAAAACAAAAAACAATAGTCCCATCATCAGTTTCTGGTGGGTGGCAGGGGCAAAGGAATGAAGTCAGAGAATTAAAATAAAGGTGGACCAGTTAGAGGGTCTTTATTGATTTATTTCCCCTAGGGTCAGGGACTATTTTTCAAATCAGATGTTGTTTTCATATCATGTCATAACAGCGAAACAATTATAATGAGGCAATAATAGTGACTCCAATATCAGCGCCCGATGCATACAGCAATAGTGAAAGACCTATAATAGTGATTGTGAGTTAAATTGATCAGAATAAGCCGCTCTTCCTACCATCAATGAGCAGCATGGTGTTAGAATCCTTGAAGTAGGGAGTAGGGGTAGGGGCAGAGCCCCCTTCGTATGCAACAATTGACAACAGCTGGTGATATGAAGTATATCAGTGGGCATGATATGTGTCCCGACTGATACCTTTTGCAAAGATGACTGTGGAATATATCAGGAGTCAGAAGGGTATGCCTCTCGCCCTCTATGGTGGAGATCTGTTTAGAAGGAATAAGGAGGTCGCAGGCAGGGTGTACTGGCGTTGGTACCGGGATCTTACCACACGGTTCCAGGCTATTGTTCAGGAGTACAAAATCCATAGTTGCTACAACTACTTGAGAGGCCTGGCATATAATTTTCAGTTGCAGGTCTGATGGTATCATTAGCTGATATGTGCATTGCGCTATAATTGGCATTCGTGATAATTGCATTCGCTATTATGCATTCACTATTTTGACAGTCACTATAATGCGTTTACTGTTATGACATTAAGCTGTTGTTTGGAGTAACCCTAGCAACAATCATCATAACTGAGGAGGAACAATTTATTCATCAATTGGAAAAGTGACCATGGCAGTTTCAGAATGGAAGTCAAAAAGGGGAGGGACTGCTCATCTATGGAGGCATGTCAGCAATGTCATGTTCTGACAGCTGCCTTATAGGATTGAATGGAAGACCTGGTGCTACATTCTACTTGATTACAAAGAAACTGGCACAAAATTAATTTGCAGAAGAAAATATTTAGCCAGTACATTAGCAGTAGACAACACAAAACAGACATTACCCTGCATAATCTAGGATGGGGGAAGGGGCATCAGTGCAGGGAAAGGGAAGCAAAAAAGGACAATAGGAAGGAAGGGTAAGGTATGAAGGCTGGGAATTGTGAAAGGTATAAAGAATGGAAAAGAGAAGTGATGGAAAAGACAAGAGAGGAGTGGGGTAGGGGTGTTAGGATCTGGGACAGCAATAAGTGGAGTGTTCACAAAGGAGAAGATTCAAAGTGGTATGGAAGGAGGCAGAGCAGAGAGGTAGTCAGATAGTCAGCCCTTAGCTTAAAAAGCCTGAAAGATAACTAGTAATGCTGTGCGGAATGTGGAATTCCACCAGTGAAATTAGCGTGGAATGACCATTCTGCCGGCAGAATTTCTACTGGAATTTCACTGGTTCCTTTGCGGAATTCTGCCCACTGTGATCTGCGGAATAATATTCCATGGAACAGCTTTTTTTCTGCAGAAAATATTCCACTACTATTTTCTGCTGAGGAATTCCACCATTCTGTTTCTGGCAAAATTCAGTGGAATTTCAGTGGAATTTTGTTCTGCCGGAATTTGAAAATTCCGCACAGCACTAATAACTAGACCTGAGCTTAAGGAGCCTGTAAGACAACTAGACTGAAAAGTGTTACAAAATAAAGAGGCTTCAAGAAAAGGGGAGAACTAAGACAGTTCCAGTTTCCCCTGAAATTTAGTCAGAACAGGAGTTAGGGAAAGAAGGTGGTAATTTCCAGGTACTAAAGGATCCCCTCCTTTGTGAAGGGATAAAAGCTTGGCCCTCTTCAGTAGAGCAGGAATGTACCAATGTAGAACGATGTATTAAGAAGGTCAGTGATATGGGAGAGTTAGGTCTAATTTCAGAAGACTGACATCTACAAATTCTTTTGCCCAGCCCTGGGATTCACTGTCTCCTATTCTGTGCAAAGTCAGCTACTAAATGTAGAAGGAAAAAAAATCCTGAAATGGCATTAAGGTGTCTTGCAGTTATTTATAACTGTTGTGCTTTGTAATAAATAAACAGTATATATTGTCGTTAATGTATCGTAACATTCAGGATGCTCAAGTAAATGAAATGTATTTTATCAGAGCACCCATCAACTATAAACAATTTTAATAAATGATTAAGTAAATAAATAACTTGGAACAAAAATTGTCTCCTTCATTATTCTAGAACCCTGTAACCCAGATGTGTTACTCTCATCCTTTCATCAAGTGTGGGGCATAGTCCCTCAAAATGTGGGAAAAAATTCCTAAATGTAGTACACATAGAGGATAATGCCTGATGTACAGGTGACAACCATGGTGTAATCATCTCAAGTGGTTGCTAGGGCATCAGTAAACCTCGAGAGAGCAGCTCGAGAGGTTTACAATTGCCCTAGCAACCACGAGAGGTGATTACACCATGGTTATCACCTGTACATCAGGCATTGTCATTTATAGTGTATGGGACTTGACATGAGAAGTTACCCCCGAACACAAGTAATTTAGCTTTACCTTGTTGATGAATCTGCACTATAGCCAAGTGATTGTGTAGGAAAACAATTTATTAGCATACATGGACTGAATGGCAGCGGGCCAAAATAGCACCAGAGTTAAAATCTCTTATCAGACATAGAGATTGTTAGACTCAATAACAGTAAACTGAGACAACTGGAATGTTATTTGAATACTGTACTGAGGCTAACAATCACATTCTAGGTCTGTTGAATACTAAATTACACTGGCATTCCATATTGTAAACCCACTGCTATGACATAGATGAAATACTGTAGGTTTTTAAGGTTCTGACATCACAACAGTGGGACTACAAGGTTGTAATCTGCTTGATTTCAGTGGGTAATAAGGGCTACCCATACATTATATAGAGGATAATGGCTGGGAATCAGGTGATAACCACGCTGTAATCTCCTCGAGGTTACTAGGGCAACATGGTAAACCTAGAGAGCGCAGCTCGAGAGGTTTACTGTAGCCCTAGCAACCATGAGAGGTGATTTCAGCATGGTTGTCACCCAATCCCCAGCCATCATCTTTATAGTGTATGGTCAAAAAACAGACTTTGCATTCTATGTGTGAGAATTATGGAACTGTGGTGCATTCTTTTTTGTTTTGCCACTGTTTGGAAGTTCTGAAGTATGGTTAACAACTTTTAAAATTCTAAACAGTGCATACAAAGCTGTGTAACTGCTGATTATGGTGGTTAATAGGCACTTACCATACATTATAATCAAATCTTAGCAATAGAAGCTCTGAGCACCATGAAAATGTTTTCTTTCACATTACCAAAGTTTGCTGTTCATTGAGCAGCAAAGATTACAATGAATTTTACTTCAAAAAGCTTATTGTATGATGTGTAGGAAAGAGGGTTCCTGTATGGTAACCAGAGGGACAGTACCATGTAATGGGGATAGCTGAAGAATATGCTACAGCCATTTGCGAAGGAGGGACCTAGTGTCATTTGTGTAGGAGGGGAGAGGCTATTTGCAACTATGAGGAATCAGCTATCTAAAAAGTAGATTCATTATTCACTGAGTTGATGGGGAACTGATGCAGTTGATGTGAGACATCATGATCTGCCCAGTCATCCCAGTAACATCAAAACACTAGACATTATGAATTATGATGCCATTATTTGGCAGATTACAGCATTGTCATCATCATGTGCTCATTATAAAAAATACAAAAAGAATCTAAACTTGAGATACTCGAAACAATAAAATCGTGGAAGCTGTGGATTCTAATGAACTAAAGATAAACAGCATAGTGATAACAATGGCATACAAGATTTGCAGGCAGATTTTTACTGCTGTACTCTAATATTAGAAATGATTGTACAGAAAGTCACATAAGCCAGTTAAGAGCAACAGTGTATTGGATTTCAACTGGATCAAGATCTATTGGAATCCTTTTGCAGTTGGAAACCATTCTTTCCTGCTTGCTGAATAATGCTATTTTTAGCACTTCCGGAATATGTCAGGCAGTTAACTTTAGACTTCAGTTAACTTACCTCACACATAATGAAGATGGTGCTGACCACTGAAATCACAACATGCAACTTGCTTTTACCAAATTCTAATAGGACACTAGTGGGTTTACTTTTGTGGGTAAAAGGTCAGTGTCATCTCTGTGGTGTGTGAGAAAAGGTCCGTGCAATTAAGATTCTAATGGACAGTCTGCAAAGCACTGAAGCACATTATGATTTGTCTGTAGCATCTCCCCCTGATATCTGAGCCTAGGTATGTAATTTAGCTTGATCTTCTTCCTTAAGAAGGAGGACCAAGTGGGGCCTCCCACTGATTGGAGAATGCAAGCTGATAGGGGTTGAGCAAGAGGTATATGACAGTAGGCAGTGGCCCTGCTCTCCCACTTAGCTTCCCATCACTGTCTGGGATTCCCATCTGCCCCCCCCCCTTATAAATGCCGAACTTAGAGCTAGCCAGGACGGTGAAGGGAGCACAATTGCCACATGGCGGGTGGAGAGAAGAAGGGGTTCACCATTGGGGTCAGGGAGGATTTTTCTGAGTTTTATCTCCAAGAGTTTTCCTGGATTTTTGGCCTTCTCTGAAGGATTTATATCTAGATACTGTACTTACTATTCACGTTAGTATTGCCACAGTCATTATAAAAATGTTGCACCAATGGACTCTCACAAGGAATGATGCATGGGAAAAAGGGGAATCTGTGTTTTTCCAGACAGGTTCCCTCTTAATCAGCATGAGGTAAAGATCCAGATGGCCAGGTGCTTATTTTGGACAGGTCACATGATAACCTCATTGGACTCATCCCATGAGCGAAGCATCCTACATATGGAGGTGGGCACTTGCCACCCAGCCAGAGGCCCCCCCTTCTCAGAAGCTGGTATCCCTCTGAGATAGTACTTGTTTTACCCTGGTCGGCCTGGAGAGTGCCCATTTCATGGAGGGGATGGACTGGTGGAAGACCTGCAAGTGTCTTGGCATAACTCCATGCACTGTACATATTATCTAAAATGCTGCATGTTGTACAGGTTTTTCAATAAACACTTGGCTGTGACCATTTTCTCCATGACTGGTTCATATGGCATTTTGTTCAGGAGATAGGCACAAGGGATTCAGATTGGAAAGGAAGTGGGGGTGAGAAAGAGCTCTAGGCCAAGTGGGGTCTGAGGCGAAAATGTAGATTGGGAAAAATAGGCAGACTGGGTGCACCAAGCAGCCCTAATCTGCTGTCAGATTCTATGTTTCTATGAAAGGTGGAATAATGGGGCCTATAAAACATGTTTTCCCTGTAGTTTAATGTCCTCTGAAAGTGCCAAAGATAGCACAATTCAGCAGGTGGCAGCTGAATGGGCCAGAATACAACATAATCCCAACAGATCTTATCTGGTCCTATTCGTTACACTGCTGTTTTAAGGAAAACAATTATTTTTTACAGCACTTTTCATACATTCTTTACCTCAAAGTGCCTCACAGTCAGTGAACTGTTGAAAAGAGCCATTTGGTGTGCATAGAATGGAAGGTTGTGTGAGACTGAAATAGAAAAGCTTGGGGCAGGTTAAGTGAAAAGAAAGAAAGTGTATGTGTACATGAGGGCGTGTGTGCGCACATGCGCACATGCACTGCACACCGAGAAAAGTTTGAGCACAAGAGGTCAAGTAACATTCTCTTGGACACAAGTAAGTTGGGGTAGGATTGAAGCCAGGTTTCCAGGTTCAAATCTCTGCAGTGCATCCACTATGCAGGCTACACTAGGGCCCCCCTATTCAATCATGGCTGTTTGTGGCATGGTAACCCAGCACCATGCTAAATATAGCACATGCCTACTAGGGAGCAATATTTATACAGGTAGCGCACCCTGTCCAGCATTCTCTGCCTGTATTAAAATCCACACATCCCTGACCAATCCCTGATCATACATATTCCACTGCCCTTAGGCACCTCTGGTAGTCATGTAGTCCTCCCCATCCAATCACTGTCAGATTATAAGTACACCCCCACTCCAGCTCACCAACTCAGAAGCCACCACTGCAACACCCAACTGGCCTGTGAGTCACCCATTAGAAATGTGCATAGCTGATGATAAGTTCCGGATGGAGACTGGCATACCTTGGCCAGATGCCAGCTGAATGACAGGGAGACAGCACACATGTACTGTAAAAACAGTTGTTTCTGTAGTACACATGCATTCACTCCCTGTCATACAGATGGTGGCAGCAGAAGTGGTGAGCAAAGGGTCTCTGCTGATCACCATCCTGGACACGTCAGCAGCTATGCACTTTTCACAGGGGTGGTGGGTGCTGAGTTGACAGGATGCGGAGAATAGAGGTGTGCTGTCAGCAGCTATGCACCTTTCCAATGGGTGAGTTGGGGGGTCAACTGGATGTGGCGGTATTAGGTTTTGCGTGTGTGTTCCAGAGTGGGGGTGTACTTATATTTTGGCAGCAATAGGGCAGCGGGAGTAACACAGGACCACCAGGGATGCTTAATGGCAGTGGAATATGTGTTATCAAAGACTGGGTGGTGAGAATCACTGAACTGCTAGGTATGCCTAGGGCCAGTGGAATATGTGTGATTGGGGATCAAGTGAGGGGGGACCACTAGACTTTCAAGGATGCCTATGGGTAGCTGAATATGTGTGATCATAGATTGAGTGAGGAGGATCACTAGAATGTCAGAGATGCCTAAAGTCAATGTAATATGTGTGATTGGTGGTCAGGAGGGAGGAGGTGAGTGACTGGCGCTAGTGCTGTGAGAGGTCGAGCACCTCTGTGTGCACTGATGAGAGCAGGGTTCTTTAAGCATTAATAAGTGACACTTGTTAACCTGTTAGCACTTACAGAACTCTCTGAATATACCACTGTGCCTTGTATGCAAAAGAGCAGCCTCATTTGCATGGATGCAGTGATGTATTTTGTGTGGCCATGCAGTGCACTGCACTTGGCGACCCCACTACACTAAGTCCAATCAGCATGTCACTTTTGCTAGCACTGTGCTAACCTTCTGAATATGGCAGCCTCAGTCTCCAACTATTTTTAAGGCTTGGAGAAAGAAGATAGCACAGGCCTTCTCAAGGTAAGTTTTGTCACATTTCTGTTTACCAAAGTGATCACTGGATTCCATGGGAAGTACACAGTAGTAGAAATTGGAAATCCTTTTAAAATAGGCCATGTTTTACAGTACACTAGTTGATCTCTGCTGGGTGATGAATGTGTTCATTTTCATCTTTAAAATATAATGTTACTATATGTTAGCTTAAAATAAATGCCCAAGAATGGAACCGTTGTTTACAAAACAGACACATGTGACTGGCATACAGTACGTTGTTTCTTTTGTACATTTTAATGTAAAATCCCAACCCAATGCCTTCTGGCTACATGTTCAGGATTGCACTGGATCTCCATTTACATCCAAGGCTTAGAGTAAGATGACAGTATAGGCCTTCAAAGTAAGCCTGTACATATTTCTATTTACCAAGATGAATACTAGATTCCATGGGTAGTAGAGATGTTGGGAATTGTAAATCCCTATAAAAACAGTGCACATTTGCACAGCATACTTGTTGGTTCCTACTTATGAATAGGCATAGGAGGGATGAATGTGCCCCTTCCAACCAAAAGACACTGTCTTAGTATATTAAGTTAAAACAAATGCCCATGGGTGGAACCATTGCTCATAAAACAGGCACATGCCACTGACACACATTTCTTCTTCTTTTCTACATTTGGATATCAAATCCCGACCCTATGTCTCTGGGTTAGACATTCAAGAATTGCACTGTGAGGTTCTTGAGGTAATTTCCTGGCAAATAGGATATTGATCTCTGCCCAGTCTTGTGTTTCATATTATGTGCTTAGGTTGATGTTTTTAAACACCCACATACTTCATAGTTTTAAACAGAAAATGAGACACACTCATTTATACACAGAGCCAGAAAAACTAAGCAGTGGAAAAATTAGTAGTTAAAAAAATGTACATATAGTTTCACAGTCTAGTTTGGTCTTTCTTGATTAGAAGTACTGTACCATACTGTTTCTCTTAGGGTGACCTCCACCTCAAGAAATGTATGTTCTTTTATCTCTTGAATCCCTCTGGCAAGCTCTCTTGAACCAGTGCCTACAGAAACTCCTGCTGGAGGAGGCTTGGAGAGAAGTAGCTGTGAGATTGCCTGCAGCCAATGCCTGTCAACTGCTGTACCAGGGTCAGTGGAACTGCTCTAGTTTATCCCTGCTCCCTCAGCAGAATAACCATTCTGGTTATCACTAAGGAAAATGCAATCCCTCTCATCTGCTGTGACAGAGATCTGTAGATTCACTATATCAGATCCTGGACTCCACTCCCAGGGAAACTGGGGCAGTCACAATTCAAACGTCTGGCCACTGGATGCTGGAGGTGAAGTCAGCAGTGTGCTAGCACTTCACTGCGTTAGCTTTTTGTAATGACCTTTGTAGCAGCAGTCTCACCAATGAAATATGGATCAGGAAGAGAACTAAAGTGGGTGTAAAGTTTAGAATCTAGTGTATATTGTGTGTTTTGTGTTACTAAACCTCACATTCATATAAGGATAGGATATGAGAATCATTTATATCATGCATAAGTTACAAATATTGTAGTGAAATTGTAAAGTTTAGACAAATGCTGCTGCCTAATCTTTTGACATTCCTTCATATATGAGATACAGAGCTGTGTCTCTGATAAAATGATGCAGTGGCATTTCTCTCTCTCTCTCAATCTCTCTCTCTCTCTTCCTGGCTGCTCCTGGTGTACAACCACTTTGAGTTATAGAGACAGGTGTTGTCTTGAAAAGGTATTTATGATTGGCTTCTGTGTAAGTGGGATCCAATGTACAGGAGCCGTATCATAGAGTACTAAAAGGAAGATCCAGCATAATGTAAAAAAAAAAAAAAGAATGCCAAACAAACCTCATTCTGTTCACATAACACAGAACGCATTGCTCGATGTGTCAGCATATGTTTCTTACTATTGGAACTTCAGTCATGGAGGAAACATCTTTGAAAAAATACCTTGAATTACATTTAGCTGTTCCCATGATTTTTTGATATGTAAATTTCTTCTGAAAAGGCCTGGTTTAGGTGCCTCAGTGCAATGAGTATTGTATGAGATCAGTCCCAGAGTGGCATGACGACTAGAGTAGTCCAGTACAGTACGGTGGCAAATCTACAGGCTCACCATTCTGGTTTAGAACCCTGGATATTTCATGTTCAGCTATGTCAGGCAGGTGGGGCCTCTGACACATTACTCTGTTATGAATTTTTTTCAAATTGATTCCCTCATTTATAATTGAAAAGTTTCCTTGCTCAACAGTGACCACTACAGGTAGAAGACTTATATGGCTACAGTACCTCTTGTCTGGACATCCTGACAAAACCTGTTCTGTATCAACAGTTAGTTGTATGCTTGGACTGCTAATTAAAGGATTTTTCACCTCCACATAATCAGCAACTACTCTATTCATTCTTAAAGCTACATCCTTCAGGACTGACAGAAAAACTCATTACAGAACATTAGTTTTTCACATACAGATCTGGTGGCACCATGCAAGCTCATGATAATTGCATTCTGTGTATGACAACCCATCATGTCGCCATGCTGCCACATAAAGTGCATTAAAGGAAAAATGTAATAGGACAAAGTGAATTAACCTCACTGTTTACAACCTGGTCTAAGTGAGCAAGGACAGAGATATACAGATAGCTTAATAAAAGAGCTAAAGTGCAGTTTTAAAGATCCATAGCAAGTCTATTGTCCTGTAAAATAATTAACCACAAGTGTAGGGAAAAAATAAGCACTACAACTTTAAATACAATGTCTTTCTTTTTTCCCTTTTTTCATTTAGTTATCTCCCTCTCTGCTTCATGGCTCAATTTGCATACGTTATTGGCCTCGATTCCCAGGGCTGCCACCTCAATCTGTAGCAGCTAATAGTACAACCTCACACATGGCACTGGGACCAGGCGCAGGTTAACAAGGAATCCAAAAGCAAATGGCTGGGGGAACTCGCTATAAAACAGCCTCTTCCAAATCCAGCCTGTGATTTTTGTGTATTAGCATGGAATGAGCGCGGCTCTGGGTCTCGGGGCTTCAGTCAAATATATTAAGAGAGGAACATTTTATTTAATGTTCTGAGAAGATTCCTAAATGCAGCATAGGAATGTATTCTATTAGCATTAATTAATTTCCATACTGAGATCTGCTTTAATATGAGTATAATACACATTTTCATTAGGTTCCTTTTGTAATGTAGTACCAGGAAAATGCAGCTCTATGACTCTCTAGTTTGTTTATGTGGTGCCCATAGTATAATGTGCTGAAGCTGGTAGCTATACATCAAAAGTAAATCTCTTTATCTAAACAGTTCATAGCAAACAGACCTTCTAGACAATTCTCCAGGGAACACTCTGCCAGCATATTATCTTTTTCAATCACTTAAAATAATTCATGACAACACTGGGCTCCAGTGTATCATTAAATAATTTACAGTATGCATTACTTCTGTATATGTGTCTGCCTTAAAGTACACTTGTCCAGATCCTTGGTTAGTGGAAGAGTCATGTCATATATGTCCATAATTAGCTTATATTTTACTTTTTATTGTATTGCCCATGCACTCCTTGTTGTTTCCAAATGGCTTAGTTGTTTTTACTACCCTTGTAATCGTACCCCAGTTTGCACCTGAAAAAAAAACCTCTGGCTTAGTGTGACTATCCTGGTAACCAAATTTTAAATAAACGTATACTGTATGCCTACAGCCATGTTAGCTATAAAGTAACTGAATTTAGCATGACACCTGCCTCATCTCAGTGTAGCTTAGGTTCTAAAGTCTAATTTACACAGAGATTTGACACAATATTTCTGAGGCTATCAAAATAGTACTGTAAATGTAAGGAGGTTATGTGAGCACAAAGCTCATAAAATTGGTAAAATATTCCTGTTGTTAAGATATTCATCAATATACTCCCTCATTCATTCTAGGGGACTCTGCCCAACTTCCACTTTACAAAAACTGTAAGTACTTTCAACAGTGTTCTGTGTTGTGCTAGTGCCTGTTACATTGTTTTATTTGTTTTAATTTTTTTTTTGCTTTTATGTTGGCTCAAGCATGTGCAGCCAACATATTGCAGTAGTAGCAGATTTGGAGGCGCGGTCACTGTTGGGTGAATGCGGGGCACGCATCAGTAGGTGCATCCATCATTCCCCAATAAGTGTGCATGCTGGCGTCACACCATGCATACATAATGTGGTGAGCACATCTAAGGAAAGGTCTGCTGCAATGCCAGCAAAGCTCGTCATATGCAGTGGACCTCCTCACGTGCTTTCCCTGGTCAGAAAAAAAATTTAACATGGCAGCACACTGCCTGCCATAATGCCGATTCCGGGGGTGTCCAGTGCCCGTGTCGGCATGCCCTGCCCCAATGTATGTGCCGACGGGGGAGCCCAATCCCCATCAGCATAATGCACCCCCCCATTTGTTATGTGCTGAGGGGGCTGCCCAATCCCCTCAGCTCTTGCCCCCTCCAGCTTTTGTTGTGTGCCAATGGGGGTGTCCCATCCCGCGTCTGCTACACAATCCCCCAAAAAATACTTAGGTGGCATAATGGGAGCCAACCCCAGCATGCCAAATCCCCTGAATAATAAAAACCATCCCATGATTTTTTATTTTTTATTGTAACCTGTAAAAAAAGAAAACAGTCCCCTACGGTCTCCCTGCCCCTTCTACAACCCGCCCGCCTTCTGCCTTTTCCTCCCCTCACCCCATACTTATCTCCGAGTCGGGTGCGATGATCTTTGGTGGACTGGAACACATCTGCATTCTTCAAAGATGACCTCAAACTGAAGAAATGCTGGTAAGCTGTATAATGGCACAAATAGGGGGGTTTCAACTTTGGTTCATATCTCTGGCATTTTTTGGAATTTTTGCACCAAATGTTCAACATTGGTTTATTGGGACCCTTCCTCATGAATTCAGTCACTGTCATGGCGTTATTCAGTCCCAAAAGGTGATTTCATGGTCACTGCATGGAATCATCTTCCAGGACTGAGTAACGAAATGACAGTGCCACTGTTCATGTGGGGGGCTCTCAAAAAGCCTATGTTGCAAATTTGGTAAAAAAAAAAACCCAAAATGGCTGTTTTATGAGCATGTGTTGCGCTGTCTCCATGCACGCTTATAACTTCGTGAATTTGTATTATTTTCACTCCAGATTTTCAAAATTGGCATTTTTCCACACCTCCTGATGAACAGTATAGCTGTCATTTACATATTCTGGCTGAAATGTGTTTTATGCGTCCGAACAGATTAGTGCTGTCGCTGTGAAATCAGTTTTGGGACAGTTTGAGGAAATGATGGTGACACTGTTCATGAGCAGAGGTCTTAAAATGCCTATGTTGAAAATTTGCTGCCGAAGTCCAGAAATGACTGTGTTACAAGTGTGTGGTTAGCAATTTCCACGCACCCTTATAACTTCGCAAATTTGTAGTATTTCCATGCCAGATTTTCAACACTGGCATGTTTTTTAATTCCTATGAATAGTACAGCTGTCATTTTTCACTTCCTGCCCAAAATGTGTTTCCGCATCTGTGGTGCACAATGGCGTGGTCGCTGTGGGAAATCAACTTTTGGGACAGATTAATAAAATCACAGTGTCACTGTTCATGAGGGGAGGTCCCAAAATGCTTATGTTAAAATGTGGCTAACAAACTCCCCAAAATAATTGGGTTATGGACGTGTGTTGCGCAGTTTTTATGCATGCTCATGACTTCACCAATATTTCATATTTTCACTCCAGATTTTCAATGTTGCCATTTTTTACACCTCCTCATGAACAATACAGCTGTCATTTTCCACATCCTGCCCAAAATGTGTTTTCATCCCTGTGTCACCAAATGGCATAGCCACTGTGCAAAACCACCTTTCAGCTAACAAACTGATTGTGCTGCTGTTCATGAGGTGGGCTCACAAAAAAGCCCATGTTGAAAATTTGGAGTGAAAATACCAACACACGCCAACGGTGTCAGGGTTTCCAACTGTAGCACCCCACCTTGTAGAGACTGACAGGCATCAGGGGTGTGACTTGGGATCATGCCATTCCACCCCCCCACCCTGCAGCCAGTGACAGGCATCGTGGTGTGCCTTGCACTGTTCAGCCACAAAGTTCACCCCATTCTTCTATACTGCACCCACCTCAGTGTATTTCCTTATGGAATGGGGTTAGTATAATTCCCAAAGATCCCAAAGCACACTACGACACTTGTCAATGTCCACAGGGTAGGGTGAGGTACAATGGCATGAGCGTTATAGCTGATGGCCCAAAGGCACACCCCAATGCCTGTCGGTCTCTGCAGGGTGGGGGTGGGGTTGGCGTCACTTCAATACTTCACTGCCATTCCTATTATGCATCTCTAATTCTGGCACTACCAATGCCAATGCCAGTGAGACAACATTCAGCATTGACAAATGCTTGTTGTTTTTGTTCTACTGTTAGTTAGGTTTTTTGTATTGGACCCCAGTTGTATTGTTATCGCTTCCCATCTGCTGTGTTTGTTCTGTTGCCATGTGGATCTAAAGCAGAGGTAGATTCTTTTTTTTTGTATACTTTCTTTATTCTCCCGACCACCCGTGGAACTCTCTCCAGCTACTAACCTGTGGCTGGCTTTACCTCCCAATCTGAAACTCCCCTGTGCCAGGCTACTCCAGCCCCCTGCAAATCCCTCAGCTCTGAGCCCTCCAAGGTAGGCTGCCCACCCTTTCACTCTATCTACAATCTAATGCACCTGAGACTGGAGTAGAGGGATACCCTGGCTGGAGAGTCTGACAGCAGGAGTGTGGCCAGTACGTAGGCAGTGCCTTTGCCTATCCACTGAGTCTGGGATTTTCTGGCTTGTTTCCCAGTGGCCCAGCAGTGCAATGCTCTCTGACGCAATGCATGCTCACTCCTGCACATACCCGCAGGACAGCCACCATGGCCCATCCCTTGCTTGTTGGATCCTGACAGCTGCTATTACCCCCAGTCTCCAATGGGAGTCAACAGATGGTGGAATCATGACCCCCCTCCCTTCCATGAAAGGAGAGTAGTCCTCCGGATGCTCAGTCCTTTCCTCCTCCACTGACCTCTGACGCCCCAAGTCCATTCTCGAACCCAGGTCACTGGTGTGGCGTGAGGTGTGGTGTCCAGCACCTCAACCCTCAGTGTCACCGGGCCGGCTTACAGGTAGATTCTTGAGGGTAATCTTTCCCCAGCCTTTGCTTCCCTATCTGTGTGAAGCCTGCTTCCCCCCAAAATTATAAATTTAGATTTCTCCCTACATGTGTGGGGCCTGAGCGACAAGTCTTATCCCTACCTAGGGTATGTCCGCCTCTGGTTGTCTTTTCCTGCAACTGTAATGGGTGTAGAGGAGCAAGTAGAGACACTGGCTCTAGTGTGTCCCCCTATCGGACTGTATGATGGGGTCTCCCTGTTAATTGGGACAAACGCCCATATGTTTGGGAGATTAGCGCAACTTTGTCACGAGAAACAAGGGTGACGGACTGGGATGGCCCTGAGAATTCCGGCTCTGATCAAGAATGCCTATGATTTGCAACATAAACCTGAGGAAGTAGACCAGGATGAACCAGTGAGAATCGTGTGGAAGAAGGATCCCGATTCAATTGTACTGGCCCCCTAATGCCCAGTGTACCATTCAAGGGAAGGTCCACCTCCAGAAAGATGTCAAGAACAAAATATTGATGTTGGATGCGCCAGGCAATGGAAAATTGCCAGAAGGATTATTGGTCAGTCCCAGCATCTTGCCTGCTCATGCCCATGCACAACGAGTGATGGTCCAGATGCACAATGTGTCAGATCGGGAGATCCGGGTGAACAGAGGGTGCATCCTAGCTATGGTACACTGTGCAGACACTGCAGTATTGCCCAGCAACAAGCACCCTGTTGAGAAGGAGAGCGTGACCCCAGACTTGTTTGACTTTGGTAACTCCCCGTTGCCAGCTGAATGGAAGGCTAGAATTAAGAAGAGACTTGCCCAGAGATACCAAGTCTTTTTGTTGAAGGAATGGGAAGTGGGATGCGTCCAGGGTTCAGAGCATCACATACGCCTGCACGATGAATGGACATTTCAAGAGAGGTCCCGACACCTAGCCCCAGCAGAAATAGATGATGTGAGTAGACACCTGCAGGAAATGCTTGCTGCTGGCATGATACAAGAATCCAGGAGCCCATATGGCTCTCCCATTGTGGTTACGTGTAAGAAGAATGGGTCTGTGAGGATGTGTGTTGATTATTGAACCCTGAACCAGAGGACCATCCCAGATCAATACACTATGCCTCGTATACAAGATGCCCCGGACTGCTTGAATCAAAGCAAATGGTTCTCTGTGTTGGATCTTTGCAGCAGATACTACCAAATGCAGATGGCCCTGGAAGACCATGAGAAAACAGCCTTCATTTGTCCATTGGGGTTCTATGAGTTTCTGAGGATGCCACGGGGGATATCAGGTGCCCTGGCCACCTTTCAGCAACTGATGGAACATGCTGCGGGAGATATGAAATTTGCTGGAATGCCTGGTATACTTGGACAATGTCATTGTGTTTGGGAGCACCTTAGAGGAGCATGAGATCTGACTGTTTAAAGTCCTAGGCTGACTGGAAGACTCCGGCCTCAAACTGTCCATTGACAAGTGCCAGTTTTTCCAAACCTCCGTGAAGTATGTGGGGCACATAGTATCTACAAAAGGGATAGATACTGATCCCTGTAAGGTTGAAGCACTGACTACTTTGCCTCTGCCCCATAATCTGAAAGAACTACAACATTTCCTGGGGTTCTGTGGCTACTACCACAAGTTCATGAAAGACTATTCCAAGGTGATTCGCCCACTCTTGAACCTTACCCAGGGTTACCCTCCTTCCAATCGTAAATACAAAAAGGGTCCGTTAAAGAACCAGAAAAAGTATACTTCTGCCCGGGTGTACTCTTCGGGCCCCGCTGGATGCCCGACTGTGAAGCAGCCTTCCATGAGATCATATACCAGATCACTCATGCCCCCATCCTCACCTGTGCTGACCCCACCAAACCCTATGTGCTGCATATGGATGCTAGTCTGCAGGGTCTAGGAATGGTGCTGTATAAAGACCATGAGGATGGCCTGAGACCAGTAGCTTTTGCCAGTAGGAGCTTGACCCCATCCGAACGAAACTACCCTTTGCATAAGTTGGAGTTCCTTGCACTAAAATGGGCCATCGTTGGCCAGTTTCATGAATACCTCTATGGGGCAAAGATATTGGTGAAGACTGACAATAACCCATTGACCTATGTACAGACTTCAGATAAGTTAGACACCACTGGGCACCCGTGGCTTTCTGCATTATCAACTTATGATTATGCTGTCTAATACAGACCGGGTCTGAACCATATTGATGCTGACACCCTATCACGAAGGCCCACTTCCAAGAGTGATTGGGTCAGGCTGTCTGAACCTGACATTCGAGCAGTGTGCCAAAAGTTTGATAGAGATGAACAGATGTCTGTGGACACAGTGGGCTGTTTAGTAGATTGCTTGGGCCCTTCTGACACCTGCATACCAGCTGCTTATTGCCACTTCTCTGCTCTAGATATTAGTGCACTACCTCAATTTGACAATGACAGCATTCAGTGGGCTCAATCCCAAGCTTCTATGATTCAGCCAGCACTTGATGCCCTGCGTGCAAGGAAAGATGTGTCTAAGTTATGTTCCTCTGACTTGCAAACTGCTTTATTGTTTAAAGAAGGCCCCAGATTGAAGTTGCTCAATCAGTTGTTGTATAGAGAGACAGTAAATCATAGTGGCAAAGTAGACAAGCAACAATTGGTCCTGGCCACGGCCTTTAAAGATTTGGTACTGAGGTCCCTCCACAATCACATGGGGCACCTCGGTATTGACAGAACCTTTGACCTGGTATGATCTCACTTCTACTGGCCCAAAATGGGGGCCGATGTTGAGCACCATGTAAAAACTTGGAGTCGCTGCCTGCAAAGAAAAACCCTGCCGCAGAGAGCTGCCCCCCCCTTGTTAATATTACTGCCAGTACCCCCATGGAACTAGTCTGCATAGACTTCTTGTGTTTAGAACCTGATCAGTGGAACTTTGGCAATGTGTTAGTGGTTACGGATCATTTCACACGGTATGCACAAGCTTTTCCCACCAAAGATCAAAAGGCATCTACCGTGGCCAAGGTGCTAGTGGAAAATTTCTTTGTCCACTATGGCGCCCCTCAGTGGATTCATTCTGATCAGGGCTGGGACTTTGAGAATCGGCTAACCAAAGAAATGCTTTCTCTATGGGGGGATGCGAAAGTCAAGAACCACCCCCTATCACCCGCAGGGAGACCCTCAACCAGAACATTTTAACTGCACCCTTCCAGACATGCTGGGCACCCTCCACCCAAAAGACAAGCACAAATGGAGCCAGCAGATTAGCATCTTGGTACACACATACAATTGCACGAAAATGATGCTACTGGGTTCTCCCAATACTGCCTCATGTTCGGGAGAGAGGCTCGACTGCCAGTTGATGTCTGTTTTGGGGTCTCTCCAGATGGTGTCCGAGTCAAAAACTACTTGCAATATGTACAAAAACTGAAAGCTCAGTTGAACCATGCCTATCAACTGGCCAAGATAATGGCTGCCAAGAGAAATCTAGCCAACAAAGAGAGCCATGATAAAAAAGTAAAGGCTCAAGAGCTTGGACCTGGAGACCGTGTGTTGTTATGCAATTTGGGACTGCATGGTAAACACAAAATTGCTGATCGGTGGCACCATCTTCCCCATGTAGTAATTGGAAAGTTGGATGATTTGCCTGTGTACAGGGTGCACCCAGAGAACAACTCCAAAGCTGTCAAGACCATGCACCATAACCACTTGCTACTTATTGGCCAAGTCATAATTGAGGCTGAACAATCAGAGATTGATTCCCTTGGGCTGGTGACTACTGCTGCTGCTGCAAGAAAGAGACAGAGTCAACCTACTCCAGTGGTTACAGATTTAAGGTTTCCTCAGCAGCAAGCACAGAATGATAGTGACTGTCAGTCCACTTCTGACAAAAGTGAATACGACCTTGCCTATTACCCCTCTTATGAACTGAGTCAGCTGTTTCAAGTAACCATCTGATAAACTGTGGGGATGAATCTGGGCCTTCTGGACTGCCTTACCCCCCAGCTTTGTCCTTGGAGCCAGTGCTCCCAGAAAGTGAAGTGCAAAGTATCACGTCTGAAGATGTTGAGTCTGTGTGTATTGTGGAACTGTATGATTTGCCAGAAGAAGGGGCTGAGGGTTTGAGTCTTTCTGGTGACATACCAGAACTTGAAGAACACTATGAGAGTGCTGACAACCCCCTTCAGTGCCTCAAAGCTTGATTGTGCCTGAGCCTTTGCAAAATGAGTCACATGTTGTGGAAACAGAGACTGCAGAGCAAGGAGCTGACAGTGCCCCAAGTTTGGACGTTCACATCCAGGCAGAGGCACCCCTCACAAGTTACAAGAGTCCCCAGACCAGTGCTGAGAGTACAGATACTGTAGTTGTCACCCTCAGAAAGACTGGCCGTTCTGTCAAGCCAGTAGTATGCCTCAGTTATGATTCTCCCGGGAGGCCTGCGGACTTGCCTCTTTATGTAGTTCACAAATGTGTTTATGTTTCACCAAGCCCACTGCCCAAATTGAGCTTGACAGCCCATTCCAGGTTACTTGTTCTACCCTCTCACCATGGTGCAATCGCCCCATCCAGACCCAAGTTAGCTGATAGGGAAGGGCCCCCTCTTGCAATGTTCAAGGTGCAAGAAGTTATTACCTGATTTAGTATAGTAATGTTCAACTGACTTGTGTGAAATATGCCTACTGTATTGTCAGAATGGACAAAGTTTTGAGAAATGTAGTGAATATGTATATGGGACCTAAAATGGATCCGGACTACAGGAGCTGTCTGGAGTCAAAATCTGTAGGAATTGTAGTTTTGGGCTTTTTGTGCCTTTTTGCACCTGAAGGGGTAGCCTTTGTTGTGACTGACAGGAGGATCAGCCAACCAAACCTTTTGGATCTTGAGGAATTTCCCCGGCTGCTGTAGCTAGTTTCAGTTTTGAGCTGAGAAGTGAAGAAGTAATAACTCAAGTGATTTTGAGCAGCAGTTCTGTCTGGTTTTGCATGGGAGAACTATGAAAGGGATGAGTTTTGGCCTGCCTGTCTGCCAGCTGTCCCTGAGATGGAAAATAGAGATTATTCTGAATTAATCCGAGTTGTGAGGACTATTTAAGCCACTGGACTGTGACCAGGCTTTAACCTGAAGAAGACTGAAGATTTGCTGAATGTGATCAGCCTGTCAGGATTTCCAGCTGCTTTTGAATCCCTGGTTTGTGCAGAGACTTTGCGATCATGACCGGAGAGAAGTTTGCCTGGTACAGTAGAATTTCCTTACATGTAAATGTGCTGTGTATTGTAAGTGGGTCGTGATTTGGTTCCCCACTGTGTGAACTGTGTTCTGCTTGCTGGTACCATATAATCCTTTACATGTAAATGTGCTGTGTATTGAAAGTGGGTCATGATTTGGTTCCCCACTGTGTGAACTGTGTTCTGCTTGCTGAAAGCTTTATCCAGCCTAATCAGACTGAATCCGCATTCATCTCCATTTGGCCTGGGCCATGCCACGCTGGCCCACCCAGACTACCTCACTGCACAGAGAAAGCCACCGACGAGAGACCTGCCTGAGGATCAGCCCCCTGCTTCACGCTTGAACAGGAATGACGCCTTGGTGAATCGTGTTGGCCCTGCTTCTCCTGGCACTCCAGATTAACCACCTGCTGTCTCAATTTTCATCCAGCCTGTGTCCAGTCTTAGGTATCGTGAGTAATCATCAGGGTAGCTCCCTGTAGCAACAGTCTAATCTAAAAGTGTGTCATCTGATTGTCTTGTTGTTTTCTTTTCATGAACTGAGCCCTCCGGCTCCTGATTACAAATAGTGTGTGTTGTGCATGTTGTTTTCTTCCATCACAAGGCCCCAACCAGCTGCAATGTTCCTGGCCAGCCCACCATTCTCCATCTGGGTACCAGAGTGTGTGACTGTTTATGGACCCTGAAGTGCATGCATAACTGTTTGATTGATAGTCTTTAAGCAAATTAACCTTATTATGCCCCTCCCTTGTTCAAGCCCCTTAAATAAATCAGATTTAACTTTTTTTTGCATTTACCCTGACTGTGGTTCCAGTTTGTGCAGGAGTACTGTACTGCTGTTATTTGCTGTGTATAACCTTGTTTTACAAGGGGGTCTCGAGGGTTGGGCCAGAGGAAAGCTCTGGTGGTAAGTGCAAACAGTGTGGGTACTTGTGTGGTGTATCAGGGGTATTGTGAAAGTGATTATTGTGTATTGTTCCGGCCACTAGTAAGGAAAGATGGGGGTTACAGTGTCCCGGAGGGCTGCGCCCAGGTTAGCTTGAGCACTACCAACCCTGACCTTTGGTGGAGGCACCCATTTCAGAACTCAGGCTTCTTAACCCGCTACTAGCCAAGCAGCCAGGGGTAGTAGCCCTTGGGATAACACCACCTAGGGGTTACATTAGAATGGGAGATAGAATAACAACTTAGTACAGGCATGGGGAGTATAACAAAGGTACATAACAACAGATATTAAGCTAGCTAGGTACATACAAGAGCATCAGGCTCATAGATTATGTCAAGAGGTAGATAACTGTGTGGTACCAGCATGGACAACAAATGCCTACACGTAAAGTCGACAGTACCCTCAGGAGTACACAGGCATTGACAGGCAAGTTATACAGGACGGGCAACAGATTGTGGGGGGGGGACTACAAGATGTAGGCACTCTTTTCAGGGACAGGTAGGGCAGGGAAGAGCACCGTAATCAAATAAGCATCATAAAAAACAATTGTGCAGAGAAAAGACTGTGTAAAATAAAATACGTAACAATATAATAAAGTTCTGGAGGATAACAGCATTCGCAATTACAATATAAAAAAGAGCTGGAGGAGAACAACATTTGCAATGTGCAGAGGCAATACTAAGTTCAGGGTGCGAGCAAAGGTTTTCAGTTCACGTGGGTGGAAGATGGGACTGCACTAGTGCAAGTGCAAGTTGAAGGGGGAGCAGAGATAAGTGGGTGATGGGCAGCAACCCAGGAACCAGTATGGGAGCAATCGCAGGTGTGAGTAGTGAAGTCATGGAGGAGAGAAGAAAGTGAATGGTAAGAAGAGGCAGAGCACATGGTAAGGGGGAAAGAACCCCTTAGTTTTGGGAATAGGATGGAGAATACAACTTGACCAGCAGTGGGTTTCCTAAAGGGGAGTGTGGGAGAGTGATAGCCAGTGTTGTGTAGGGCACAAGAAGTGGTTGGGGGTCAAGCTGTGTCCCAGGATCACGTGCACCTTAGGGAAGAAGGCCTAACCCCAAGAAGAGAGAGGTGCCACAGGAGGAGGAGAAGGGAAGAAGGTGGCAACAAAAATTCTGAATGTCCAGGGGATGCTTTGACATGTGTAGTTCTAACTATGCAGAGGGGGCATGGTGTGTGTTGCCCTCTGCCCCTCCAAACTGCAGGTCAGGCCTTTTATTAAGTCTATGAGAAAGTCGGTGATGGACTGGAGGGAATACAGTTGGGGTGTGCTTGGAGGCAAGAAAAAAGCTAGATAAAAACAAGCTGTAGTTACTGCAGAAATATTGACAGTGTTTCAGTACTTAAACTTTGTAAATGGGATCTGAAAAGGTTTTATTTAGAGAGAAACATTTTTCTGATCTATTTTAACAGATTTGACTGTGTTTATTCTGATTTGAATGCAGCTTGAGCTAATGTGGTGAGGGGTGGGAGAGTAAGCTGCCAGTTTCTATTTTGCTTGACTAAATGCTTTAAACTTTTATTTCGTTTTCCTGCACAGCTTTTTGTTTTATGACCTGTGTTGCTGATCACTGATTGTGTGTGGCCATTGGCCACTAGAGCTGGGCAAAATTTAACCTCCACCAATGGAATTCAGGTGGAATTGTGATTCTGCATTGATGAAATTTCACAAAATTGTCCACAATTCAGTGTCACTTTCCAAAAAATTTTAATTTTAGTTATTTCTAATTGTCCACATTGCACCAGATTTGGTAGGTTTGAAGTTCACTGCCTCTTAAATATGTGTGCCATGCTTCAGATCTCTAGCAGAAAAAGGGGACTGAGCCATAAGCTGCCAAACATTTGGAGATTTTTAAATGAAACTTCTCAAGTATGTAAACTGCATAGTTTTAAGCCCCGGTAACATTAAAACTAAAGAACTCAATGTCACCAATTTTGGTTGATTCAATAGAACTGTACAAGGAGTTAACTTTTTAACCTCTTGTTTAAAGGATAGGCAACTTTAAGTAGCCAAAAATGCAAAATAACATCAGTAATTAAAACTGTGATTTACAAGCTACTGTATGTTGTGAAAATTTGGTAGAAGCCATATCCATAAAATGGGCCCATTCACACATTTGACCTGCTGTGGAGGATAAAGGGAAAGGCTGGGTACAGTGATACTAATGTAGCATTCATAGGGGGCTCCGTAGTAAAAGTACAGTGTGCTTAGCATCAGCTACAAGTGTGTCAGTCAGTACTGAGTGAAGAAGCAGCAAAAACAGGGAGGCAGTATAGCATAGTGGTCTAAGACTCTGAGCTGCAAATCTGGAGACATCCAGCAGACCAGACCTGGGTTTGAATCCCACAGCTTCCACTTGCATACTGTATGACCCTGAGCAAGTCCCTTAACCTCCTTGTGCTCCCAGGTCACTCCTGTAAAAAAGCTTTCAGCTTAGTTTGCTATACCTGGTTAAACAACTAAATAAATAAAAACAGTCAACATCATCACGTTACCTTTACATGTCTTCCTACAGTTTGCTAGCTTACCCCTAGAGCTCCTAGACTAAATGACTTGTGGAGGCACACACATGCACAGAATTGTTTCTGTATAAAGCCACCTGTTAATTCTTCAACAGCCCTGCAGTAGACAATGTGTAGTTTTAGCATTTGAAACAAGTGACACTAAGTGTTACCAAGCGGTATAACTACTGTAGCTGTGACTAAGGCTTTTGTGACAGAAGTATTCAGGTATCCCAGGGCTAAAATACTGGAATGACCTGCCATTATGTATGAGATCTGTAACTGGGTATCTCTCATATCGATCCAATTTAAATCACTGGTTTAGTAATAACTGTAGAGTTTGTTATATTTCTTGCATTAAATCTATAGTCTAAGGTATGGAGATTCAAAGGAGTTGTGCATGGTGCAACAGAGTTGCGCCAGAGCAACCCCGCATTGCGTCCTGGTGGAATATTGAAAAGGCTGCCTGGAGCAGTGCAAATCCTGATGCGCTGGGGCACACTGTTAATATATGCGATGCAGATGTCATTCACATATTTGGGACTGTCTAGTATAGGATGGACTGCAAGCCCATACTGTACCTGTCATTCAGCCGGTGGCCAGAAGTGTATGCGGGTGGGTTTCAGCCACCAACATGATGGGGGGGCACAGTGGTAAGGGTCCTGTGGGTGGGAGGGGTGGGGTGCCACTGGATCACCAGGGAAGTTTTTATGGTGATGTACCGTGATCGGGCTTGGGGGGGGGGTACCACTAGACTACCAGGGAATGATTCAAAGTACATTTACCGGCAATCAGAGTAACAGGAGGGGGGGTACCACTAGACTACCAGGGAATGATTTACCATACATTTACCTGTGGTCACGGCTATGGGAAGGGGGATACCCCGGGACCCCCACTGTGCACATTTCATTCTGTGCAGGGTGCGAGGTGCAATTTGCTAGGCTGCCTGCGCAAGGCATGCAAATAGAGCCATAATGACATGCAAATAGCCCCATTTGCACCTTGCATATATTATGGCCTCATTTGCATGCCCTCTGCTGAATATCATGGGGGATGCACCCAGCGCAACTGCATTTAAGCTGGTGCATCCCCGTGCTTCCTATCTGTGGCTTGCTCTAGTGCAGTGCCACTGCACTGTGCGTTGTCCATGCCATATTCAATGGTGCTGCACCATGGCACATCACCTTTGAATATCACCTGGTCCTGGCGCAACCCAGTTGCGCTGTGTCCATGCTTGTGCCACTGCCAGGTACAGTCTGAATAACCGGGCCTAAATGTTAACATTTCCTGTTTTGCTAAATTACATGTAAATAGTTGTAATATATTGTTACACCTACATAATATTAATGTGTTTATATTGAATTTATCATCTTTTCAGGGAACTGGTGTAATTGAGCTTTGGGCTCTTTTGGTTGTGTACTATCTTCTCTCCTGTTCTAAATAAAAGTAGTGATTCTGAAATCTTTATCATGATGGAATGTGATGCTGGCACCACTGCAGCAGGAGTGCTGATGGAGAATTTCAGGAACATGATGCTAATGCAGGTAAGGTGATTTGCCTGTCTGCAGTACAGGTCAAATGAATGTTATCCATAAGCAAGACAAGATGGATGGCAGCTCTTCCAGGGGGAGCGGGGTATAGTCATATCAAAGGAAAAAATGGAAAGGATAGTTAGGGGGATTTAAACTAATTGGTATGGATGCAACTACTACAGGGGTCCTCAGTGGCAGGAGGTAAATACTCAGATTCACAAAGAGAAGAGCATTGTAGCTGGGTAGCATAAGAATAGTAGATTCCCAGTAGAAGCAAAGAAACATAGCAGGATAATTCTGCCTTGAAAGGAGGTCATATAAGAGTTACAGTATACCTAGCAAAATTGACAGGTCTAAGAATCCAATGCACTTGGATGTCCAAGACTTAGACACTCACAGAGACATGAGGGGGAAGGAAATGTTTGGAGCACCAAGAAAGAGAAATTTGGGCTACTCCAATGGAATAAGTAAGGAAAGGAGTATGTGTTCTCATTTTAAAGGGAAGATGTCTGTGGCAAACAAGGTGGAAATCAATGTGAAAAGCAGCTCTGCTCAGGCCACCTGGTTATGATCAGAAAAAAGGCTAGTTTGGGGGACAAAATAAACTTCTGTAAAGGAACTACGGAACTCAGCACAGCTAAATGGAATTAGCAGACTGGAGCCTCCGGTGGGAGCTAGACAGGGCCAAACAGAAGGTGTTCCTCCAGCTGAACCTTCTTTACATCACAGCAGCCAACAGCGGCCTGCAGGTGTCTGTGGGTGGGGCCTGACAAAGCCCAACAATATTTAAAGTTCAATGCACATGTGCATCATTTTCCTAATTGTGGGTTCTTCATTCTCCAGCAGGAGTCATAGGAGTCAAGTGGGCAGGTGGGTCTCTTTCCTAGCCCCCCTTCCAAATTTGGCCAGATTCCTGGCCTTGTAGCAGTCCTCAAGGGCCAAACAGAAAACAACCCTCCAGCTGCACCTCCTTTACATCATGGCAGCCAATCAGCAGCCCGTGCAAGTCTGTGGGCAGAGCCAACTCCCTCCTTAAGGCCCCTCATCCTAGTGAACTTCCCCATTGTGGGCCTAAGTAAAGGGCAGCAGTTGTCAGGTGATGCTGCCCCTCAGAGAGGAGCCCTACACTATCCACACTAAGTGATTCCAGTCCTGTAAGTACTGTCCATTCTGGATCTGCTTTTTAGTTCCTCTTGTGTAGAGGTACTTCTTTTCAATTCCTACTGTGTAGAGATACTGCAGTACTATTGCTGCTGGATTTGGTGTTGCTAATTACCCATAGCTGTACTTATATCTAGAAAATTACTGTATGTGTATACCTAGACAGAATTTCATCTGCATTTCTTGCTCTACCCTGTGTCTTAACTGTAACTGATAATTGTAGCTCCTTCCTATTTAGGGAAGGTTTTCAGGCAGGCAGCCTAGCACTACATATTAATAAGTAACATAGCCTTAGGCATATAGCAAAGGAGTTTTACAGACTAGAATGGAGCATTGGACAAGTGGGGAGGTAGTCAGCTGTAGGTATTGCAGGGCTCTCATCTCCAGGGCTGTGTTTTGCAGAAAGGGAGACTGCCCAATTTGCAGGATCTTCAGAGAGTTCCATGCTCAGTTGACAGCAGCTAGGGAGGAAATATCCCAGTTGTGACTTCAGTTAAGATGGTTCCCTTTTCTGCACCCCCACTTCCCCAGAGGCCCACTGACCTGAGGGGGAATGGAGGGTGGTGGGGAAGGGGATGATAAGGAAATTGGGTGGCAGGGGCACTCAGACAGCATTCAACTCTTCCCATGAGGTACCAATGGCTAACCACTTTGTGCCCCTGGAAGAGGCACAGATGCCTGACTTGGGCAGTGGTGACCGTGGATCTGTTGGTGCAGTCAGGAAGGGAGTCATGGTGACACTTGGGGGAGAAAGAGGGGAAGAGGTTAGTCAAGAAAATTCTACTGATAGTAGAGTCTATGATTAGAGCGGTGAAGATGATGGTAGAAAAGGATGGTAAGGAATGGGGATGGCCAGATGCCTGCCTGGAGCATCAGCCATCCAAGATTGGGAAAAGATAGGGTGGATAGTGAAGAAGGTGGGAGCAGGTAGTGCTAGTACACCTTAATTCCAGGGACCCGATTCTAAAAGGGTTCCGCCGGACGCTGTTTGCGGCATTCCCTATTCCAGTACATGGTCTGTGCCGGAAAGGGAAGCCGCTGCACCAAAACAGCATTGTGCCACCCTTGCAACCTGCATCTGGGTACGCCAGGTTGCAAGGGAGTTTGTGCCACGGCAGGGCTGCAACATCACCATATTTTGGATTCCAAATGCCCCACGGTTGCCGTTGCAAGGGGCTTCACTTAAACCTGCCAGGAGGTGGTGTAAACCCCTTGCTTCAGAGTGGGACACTGTTGCGGGAGGGCTACATGTGGGGTCAGTGGTCAGGAGGGGCACAGAGGAGCATAGGGAGGGCTGGTGTGTCAGCGGGGAAGTAAGGGATTGCTTTGGCACCCAGTGGGGTTCATATGCTTCCCTATATGGTATACATAGGCATATGCATCCCACCTGGTTATAACACAATCCCATACTTCTCCACTGTCACAACAACTCACCCTATGCCCCCCCATATCCTTCCTGCCCCGACCCCCTCCTGGCATGGGTTACCCCCCTCACCACCACAACTAATGCTGACCCATCCTGTCTTGCACCAGCAGGAGGGGAGCCAAATCCTTGTGGCATGTGACGCTGCCACACCGCTGGTTGGATGCTGTTCTGCACTTGTGCACCCCAGGATGTTGAGGTCGGCCTTCAATTGGGATTGTGTGGCAGACGGCAGGAGCCACTGCCATGTTTTTTGAAATGCTTCACTAGGAAAGACATGTACAGGAGGCATGTCATCTGTGCCACTGCATGACGAGCTTGTCTCCGATTGCAGTGGCATGTTTGTTTCAAGTTAGTTGCACTTTGTATATACTTGTGTCAGTGCCAGCATGCTGGCTAATTGGTGAATGAGGGACGCACCTACTAACATTTGCCCTGCATTCACCAGCACTGACACACCTCTGCATTTCTCCTACTACCACAAGATGTTGCTTGCACATGCACAAGACAACATAACAAATAACAGGCTTGGCATCTAAAATATTACAATTATACAAAATCATGCAAAAGTCAAACCATGAATTGTGAAAAAAAATCTGGCACTGGCTCCTGTCTCCAGGGTGAAACAGCACCTGAAACCCATCCTTTATCCCTAGGTTCTGCTGCATTCCCATTGCTTTGATACCCTCTCTCACATATAGCACAATCTATCCACTTTTCCTCTCCTCCATGTGCTTCCTGAACTGAGTCTAGCCTGGTATGGCCATGTCCCAGTTGTGGCTCCCTGTGCACCTTGACTTATTAATGGCTACAAGATCTGGGTCTGCCTCAGCCATGATGGCCTCCAGGCCTGGAATTTTATTTCCAAGACTCCTTATGCTGGTACATGACTCCCCACACCTTGCTTCTGCTCTGCCTGCTACCCCCCCTTCCTGCCTTTGTTGCCACCCAAAACATCCCCTCTACCACTCTCCCTCACTACAGATTTCATGCCCTGCCTTCTCAACACTTCCCTTTCCACCTCTTCTGTTCCAGTCCCCCCCCCCCCCATCCACACCTAGGCTTCTGCTTCCTTTATCTTGTGCTCTGGTGAAGTTTCATCCCCTTGGGCCCTCTCATGCTGTTGCTTCCATCTGTGTATGTGTGTGTGGGGGGTGCAGTTTATGTCTCCCTTTGTATTTCAGCCCCCCACTTCGCTAGATTAAATATTAATCAAATCAACATGTAAATCCTCCACTGAGGACTGTAGTGCCCATCCCAGATGGATGCAGACCATCATCTCTGTATAGACCCATATCCTTCCAAGTTGGCCCCCAGACCATTATGAAGATGAACCCCTCCTCTTTGCACCCTTCATTTTCAACCAAGTGATGAAGCTCCTGGTGCTGCGTACCCTATCCTCCCCATGGCTGTAGACAGGTAGCACCTTGGGAAATGCCACTGTCCATGTTACTTGCATTAGGCCCATCCCATGTTCTCTGGACTATCCCTGTGCTACCCCAGCAACATCCCTTGCTAGGTCATTCAACACAAGTGGACAGTGACATCCAGGTCCCCACCCTGTCCTGCAATTGTAGCAATCCTTAGGAACCACTGTTTATCCCTCCTAGCCATGGCACCAGGTGGGCACCTAATCTCCCTCTCCCCACCCTTCCTGCTCCCAGGTCAAGCCCTTTGAAAGCTGAGTCCCCTGCCAGAAGCTACTTTCTCCTCTGCTGGGGTCCTCTATCTCCCACTCTTGGGCCTTCCCTTTGAAGGGCCCCATATCCTCCTTTGCCATCACAATGGGTGCCCTGCATGGCAGTCCTGTCCAGCCAATATGCAAAGGAATTCTTTAGTGGCACAGGCTGAGGAATGTGCCCCTGATCCACCACCAGCCTCCCAGAGCTCACCAAGGTCCAGCAGGCCCTCCTCTGTTTAGGAAACCTCTGAGGCAATGGCAGTAGACTTGGTGGCCCCTGGGTTAGGCAAGAGGTACTCTGGATCCTAGCCAGCTTGGCATGGAGACTAGAGACTTCATCCTCAACCCAGAGAGGTATGTGCAGATGGGGACGCACCTCAGTCTCCAAAAAGTCTCCTGGAAAACTGCAGCTCCACAACCATTGCATTGCAGCACACCTACAGTATTTCTGCAAATGTCAGTCACTCACTTCTTTTTTTCTGAATTGAATTTGCCCCTACTGTCCTTTCCCTCTGCTTGCTCCTTCCCAGCTAACATCCTTTATCAGGATCTACTTTATCACCTTACCTTAGATATGGAGTTAACTGTCTTCCCTGAAAACAATTGCCATTGTAAGGTAAAGCTCTCTCTCTCTCTCTCTCTCTCTCCCGCCTTTTCAATCCTCCCTTTTTGCTACTTTCCCCATTGTCCTACCTGTGTTACTACTTTAATGTATCACAGAATGGTGTTTCTCATGCTCCCATCTGTTGCTGTTATCTGCCTGCTTCTATCCCTGCAACTCCCCACTACCCCCACCACCTGTAGCTAACTATGCAGTTTAAAAAAAGTAACAATTACTTTATTGTACCTTCCCTTTTCCACTGTCCATCCGTCAGAGCTGCCTGCTTACCTGAGGTTGCCTGCGGATGTCTGCCAACACCTAAGATGTCAGACACCTGTTCCCCTCCAACTCTGTTCTGTTCATCCTCTAGAACATGAGTGTGATGGGGCATGCTAAGTGATCTTCCTTTTAAAACCCAGCCAGAGATTCCTGGTCTGCTCTGATAGGCTGGAAGCAGTCACGTGGCATCCTCTAGCTCCAGGACTGTTCCTGTCCCCTTTCCTTTCCTGCGCTCCCCTGCCCAAGTCATTCTGTGTAGTCCTGTACGACAAAAACAAAAATAATAAACAACATGTTATAGCACTTTGATAGCACCATGCAGACCACAGAGCTGGAATGTGCATTACAGCACCAGGAACTGGCTCATTAAAAAACCCATCCAGAGCTTCCTGGTCTGCTCTGATAGGCTGGGAGCAAGCATGTGGCATCCGCTGGCTCTGGGTCTTTTCCTGTCCCCTTTTCTTTTCTACACTCCCCTGTTGAAGTCACTCTATGCAGCCCTGTGTGGAAGAAATGAAAACAATAACTGGGTCTTCCTTTTTCCTGTAGGGAAACTGTGGCATAATTTGCCATTATAAAGAAGAGTTTTTAATGTCAAACATGAACCCAGTTTCCCTCAATCTGTGCATGCGCCCGCTGCAGCTTTCCTTTTTGGCTGCTAGCCACCTTGTCTTCCCTTGGAGACTGAACCACCACTTGAACTTGGTGGTAAGTAACTGCAAAAAACAAAATCAAGTACCAAGAAATAAAAAAAACTAAATTTTGGCTGCCGACTGAAAGAAATGCATAAAATAACTTTTAAATAAATAAATAAAGGTGACAGTGGACAGCACGCTCAAACCTTACTGGACAACAGCCACACAGGAACATTTTATGTTTGCTTGCATGCATGCGCAAGAAACATTATGCGGCAGCTTAGGAGAGAAGCGGGTTGTGGAGGTGCGGCACTGTGGCAGCCAACAGCGGCACTGCATTTGGGGTCTTGGCACTGGTGGACTAATGCAGGCACACTGTGCTGATGACATTGGTTTCCAAAAGTGCCACCATGTTGAAATGATTTTGCTGCTGCAATGAGGGTCTGCCTCATCATTGCAGTGTCAGCCATTCCACTGCAATGAGGGAGCAACCCAACATTACATGGTGCTACCTTGCCTAGTGTAACATGTTTTGTAACAAGCCACCTCCTCACAGCCCCATGAAAGCTGACTGGGGTGGCCAATCCCCTTATCAGCATGCCCCGACCCAGTTCATTTGCTGATGGGGGAGCCCACTCCCCGTCAGCATAGTGTAATCCCCTCTCCCTAGGGGTTGCCCAATCCCCCTAGGCATCATGACCCCCCAGCAAACAGTCATGCTTTGCCAATGGAGGGCCCAATCTCCATTGGCTTGGTTTCCCCACCCTGTGGGCAGGTGGCACACTGGGAGCTCACCCAGTGTGTTGGAAGCAAGCATGAAAAAAAACTTCCGTAACGCCTTTTTTTTTTTCTCCCTGAAAGAAAGGAAATGGTCCCACGCCAGTCGCCATCCCTTCTCCCAACCCAGACTCACCCACTGCGCACCCTACCTCCCACACTCCCTTCACCCCATACTTACCTCTGGAGCCTGGCACGTGATCTTCGGTGGACCGGGAACATGTCTGCACTCTTCAGAGCCGACTGGGAACTGAAGAAATGCTGGTAAGCTGTATAATGGCATAAATAGAGTTTTTTCAACTTTGGTGCATATCTCAGGCATTTTACGGAATTTTGGCACCAATTTTCAACATGGGGTTATTGGGACCCCTCCTCATGAATTCAGTCACTGTCATGGCATTATTCAGTCCCGAAATGTGATTTCGTGGTCACTGCGCGGAATCACCTTTTGGGACCGATTAATGAAATGACAGTGTCAGTGTTCATGAGGTGGGCTCTCAAAAAGCCTATGTTGCAAATCTGGTGAAAAAAAAAATGACTGTGCAACACACGCTCATAACTTCATGAATTTGTAATATTTTCAATCCAGATTTTCAACAATGGCATTTTTCCACACCTCCTTATGAAGAGTACAGCTGTCATTTTTCACATCCTGACCGAAATGTGTTTTCACGCTTCTGGTGCAGAATAGCGCAGTCACTGTGTGAAGTCAGTGTTTGGGACTGATTAAAAAAATTACAGTGACACTGTTCATGTGCAGAGGTGCTAAAATACCTACGTTGAAAATTTAGTGACAAAAGTCCATGAAATGACTGTGTTACGAGTGTATGTTGTGCAGTTTCCACACACCTTCATAATTTCATGCCTTTGTAATATTTTCACTCCAGATTTTCAACATTGGCATTTTTTTCACACCTCCTTGTGAACAGTACAGCTGTCATTTTTCATATCTTGCCCAAAATATGGATTTACACATCTGCCGCAGAATAGCGCAGTCGCTGTGGGAAATCAATGTGCAGGACAGATTAGGAAAATCATAGTGACACTGTTCATGAGCAGAGGTTACAAAATGCCTATGTTGAAAATTTGGTGAACTAATTCCACCAAATGACTGTGTTACGCGCATGCGTTGCGCAGTTTCCACGTAAGCCCGGAAGTTTGAGTATTTTTAAAATTTTCACTACAGATGTTCAACATTGCCATCTCTTCACACCTCCCTATGAGTGGTACAGCTGTCATTCTTCACATCCTACCCGATCTGTGTTTTCATACATCTGGCACAGAATGGCACAGTCACTGTGGGAACTCTAAGTTCGGGACACATTAACAGAATCACAGTGCCATTGTTCATGAGAAGAGGTCCCAGATGCTTTCATGAGATGGGGGTCACAAAAAGGCCATGTTGAAAATTTGTAGTGCAAATACCAACAAATGTCCAGGGTGTTAGGGTTTCTAACCATAACGTCCCAACCAATACAGACTGACAGGCATCAGGGGTGTGCCTTTGGATTCCCAACTGTAATGCTCATATCATTCCACCCCCACCCCACCACCCTGCAGCCAGTGACAGGCATCGAGGTGTGCCTTGGACTCTTCAGCCCCAGCGATCACCCCATTCTCCTATACTGCACTCATTTCAGCATATGTCCTTATGGAATGGGGTGACTGTAAAGCCGAACACCCCAAGGCTCACCTTAACACGTACCGGTGTCTGCAGGATAGGGTGAAGTGAAATGGCGTGAACGTTATGGGCGATGACCCAAACGCATACCCCAATGCCTGTCCATCTCTCCAGGGTGGAGGTGGGGTTGACATGAAGTTCCATACTTCACTGCCATTCCTATTCTGCATCTTTCTAACTCCTGCATTTCCAATGCTAATACCAGCAAGCAAACATTCAACACTGACAAATGCTTGTTGTTTTATATAATTGCTGTGGCGATAAAGGAAAACCCAGCAATTATATAAAATAAAATGAAATGTGATGTTTAAACTCAAAGTTTACACCCCCCCCCCCCAGTATTAGATGCTTTCACAAACCCCTTGAGCTTCACTCTCGGGGTTTATGTGACATCTAACACCTCAGGTGTGTGTTAACTTCCCATTACATACACCACCCCATATTTTATTCCATATGTAATAAACAGCAAGTGAATTTAATACTTAATATTTAATGCTTCGTGGTTCTTTTGTAGTTCTCGTCTCTCTCTACTTTGGGCTCCCCATGACCCAAACAAATGAGATCCCCTTAAGGGTGGCTGACTCCTTCTTCCTGGGCTGAGATAAAGATATGGCACACTGATGAGTCCAAATGAGGACGAAAATGTGGGGTATGTACAATTTGTGTTTTCTTTGAAATTTGGCTGTATGGTCAATACCCTTGCCTCAGTGCATTTGCTCTGGTGTTCTTTCGTAGTTCTCTTCTCTCTCTACTTTGAGCTCCCCATGACCTAGACAAATAAGATCCCTTTACGGGTGTCTGGCTCCCTCTCCCTGGGCTGAGATACAGATATAGTACACTGTTGAATCCAAATGAGGACGATACACATGTCTGTGTCTGCTATTCTCAGCCTTTGCTGATTGCATTGTGAGGCCCTCTGGCACCTTGCAGTTTTGCTTGAAGTTAAGCCAGTCCAAATTATTTCATGGGGATTTGTAGATGCTTCGCATGATGCTTTGCATTATTGGAATATATGTGCAATTTGTGTTTTTTTCAAGTGAATTTAATGATGTTATAACCCTTTGGTAGCTCCACATCTTGGTTAGGGCAGAAATTTAACATCTATATTAGCAATTAGTTAAACTAGCTGCCAGTGAGGTTGGGTCTGGGGATTTTATTTTGAAAGAAGTTGCAGTTGGGAACCTAGACAGGACTCTCCTAGGGATGGGGGCTTGGTGCTCAAGGAATATTGCAACTGAGGAACAAGCCCAGGAGGCAGGGCAGGGTAGACACAATAGACATGGAAAGAAGGGGAAACATATGACACCAAAGATATTACAGAAGGGTGAAGGGGAGGGCAAGTGAGAACCAGCAGAGGTGCAGACACATATTGGAGGGTGATATGCCTGAATCCCAGGAGTCTTGGTTAACAAGATTAGTGTGCTCTAGATTTCAGTTGTAGACTATGGGCTGAATCTAGTGGCCATTACAGAAGTTTGGATCAGTGCGAACAATGACTGGGACATAGCGATACCAGGCTACACCTTATATAGGTGTGATAGATGGATGGGTAGTGGTGATGGGGTGCCCATCTACAGCACATCAGAGAAAGGATCGAGGCAGTAAAGGATGCTACCACTGGGGGGAAGTGGCAGGTGCAAGCCTTGTGTGTTCAGCTCTCAGAGTTTTCAGGCAGGAAGACTCACATAGGGATGATTACAGACCTCTGTGGCAGGGATAAGAGAGAGAGAGAGAGAGAGAGAGAGATGAGGAACTGAGTGCTAAAGTTGGGATGGGGGTGTCAAAGAGGGAGGCTGTAACAGTGGGAGATCGCAACCTGCCAGACATCAGCCTGGACATCCCAACAGCCAGGACTGCCAACAGACAGGCCTTGCTTGATATCTTGCAGGCCTGCATGATGGTACAACAGGCCAGGGATCCAGCTAGACAATTAGCGATTCTAGATGTAGTACTCACCAACTCAGAAAGAGTAGGCTGAGTACAGTTCGGGGAACCACTGGGGTCCACTGACCACAATACTGTATGGTTTGAGGTGGTCCTAGGTACCAGTAAGCCTTTGTCTATGACTGAAGTATTAGACATCAAAAGGGCAGATTTCAACCATATGAGGGAAGTACTGCTGGGCAGATAAGCTGGGGCAGACAGCATCAGAAGAATGGAAGAAACATGGTGGGTTATAAAAGGACCATTCTCAAAGCAACAAAAACATGCACAAGAACAGCTATAAAGAGAAACCAGTATAAGAGACTAATCTGGTTCTCTGACAGGGTCAGGAGGCAGTGAGGACCAAATAGAGGGCCTTTATAAGGTATAAAGAGAAGCAGTGGGATGAAGTATGGAATGAGTACTAGGAAAAAACAAGAGAGGCAAAGAGAGCAGTCAGGATCGCAAAGGCAGATACAGAGCTGTGCATCGCAGTGGAGGGGGCAAGAAATGAGTAAACCGTTCTTTAGCTATGTAAGGGAAAAAAGTTAGACAGATGGGGAATTGTCTAGCTAATGGAAAGGGGCAGGGTTATAGAGGAGGACAGGAAGAAAGCAGCAATTCTATACAACCACTTCTGCTCAATATTCACTAGGGAGATTAGCTGGCATTTGCCAGAGAGCAGCATAAAGGCAGCTGGCAGAGGGGTCCTGAAAATGAAACTACAGAAATTTACTGGTGAAAGATTTGAAAAAGAGCTGGCAGCCCTGAAAGTAAACAAGGTCCTGGGGCTGGATGTGATGCATCCATTGGTACTAAGGGAACTACCATTAGTGTTAGCCAAAATCCTGTTGGGGCTGTTCAATAGTTCTATACAGTAAATAGTGTTTCCCATGGACTGGAGGATGGTGACTTGGTTCCACTGCACAAGGAAGGGGACAAGGAGGAGCCTGGAAACTACAGACCTAACAGCCTTACCCCTGTGTAAGGGAAACTGAGGGAGACACTTGTCAAGGAGGACCTAGTGAAACACCTGGAAAAAATCAGGTGCCAGGGTAGTAGGCAGCATGGGTTCATGGCAGGAAGGTTTTGTCAGATCAACCTGATAATATTCTTTGATTAGGTAACCAGAGTAGTTGATAAGGGGCACACAGTAGATTTACTCTACTTCAACTTTAGCAAGGTATTCGACTCAGTGCCGCACCAAAGGCTGCTGAAGAAGATGGAGTATCTGGGAACAGCTGAGAAAACAGTAAGGTGGGTAGGGAGTTTGTTGGAGGTGAGACAGCAGAGAGTTGTGATGAATGGGGTCAGATCAGAGGAAAGAGAAGTCACCTGCAGAGTACCACAGGGATCTGTTCTGGGCCCAGTCCTCTTCAATATGTTCATTAACTACATAGGAGAGGAAATCCCATTCAGGTTGTGCCTATTTACAGATAATACTAAACTCTGTGGTGGGGTCGACAGCACGAAGGGGATAAAGGAGTTACAGAGTGAGTTGCAAAGGCTGGAAAATTGGTCCAAAATCTGGCGGCTTACTGCCACCCATTAAAATCATTGGTGTGGAAATATTTTATTATTGATCCATCTGATGACAGCCTGGTAATATGTCAGCTATGTCAGGCATCTGTAAGCTGCAGTAAAGGTGAATCACATCTTATCACTGGTACACAACACATCCACCTTAAATGCAATTGTCTGTCAATCTGGGAAAAATACCAAAGCAGTCCTGATGAGGTAACTGGAACACTTGTTACTCATTATTTCACATTGCCAGGAAAGAGGGCAGAGAAAAAGGAAAAGGTGGAGGGGAACTTGATAAAGGAAGTACCACTAGTGCTACTGGAACAGTAGAGAAATCAATGGGAAAAAATTAGTTACTTTATGTCATCACAATAGGAGTCACCTTTGGGTGGTGGTGGCTGTTCTCTGTCATGTACAAGGCATCTGTTAGCAAAGTGGTGGAAAAAAACACACATTTCTGGTTCAGTTCAATTCAGTTTATTGATCGGTCAGTTGACCATCATAAAAGATAAAAACAAGCATACAAATAAACAACAGTATTGAATAAATGATCATTAATAATTCTTGCACAGGTCAGACACATAGGTATGGTAAGTACAAGTTCAACATGTCACATAAGAGCAGCATTGGAGATAAAAACATCAGACAGTAGAGCAGGAGCAAAAAAAGCATTATACAATGGGGTATGAAAATCCTGTAACCTCATTGGTCAAACACATCACATGACCATGATAAATCCTCCAGTATACCCACTGTAAAAGTTTTATATCACTATAAAAACAAAAAAACAAGTTGCACATTGTATAATAGCAATATACCATGATAGAGAGTGGGTATATGGGTGGATTTACCACTTCTGGTGTAGTTAAGTCACTCGGCTGTGCCTCATGGCCAAACCACACCAGGCGTGGTAAATCCACCAATATACCCACTCCCTGTCATGGTATATTGCTTAAGTATATAACTATAACAGCAGAGCAAATTCCTTTCTAGATACTTTATCCTAGAATAGGATACAGTTCCACTATAACGCAGCACAAGTATGTAGTCACAATACAAAGTCTAACAATGGACTCTAGATATCCAGCCAACTGCATTGATGATAATAGCATCATTTGTTGTAAAAAAATAATTTTAACAACACAGCCTAATCATTAGTCTCTATTGAGTCACATAGTGGGACCAGCCATCTATTTCTGGGATTAGCATACCATGGGCAGGACCCCTACTTTTCTGCGGCACAGTGGGACCAAGTTCTGGCGGGTAAGATTATTTTACTTGCCGCAGAATCCCATGGCGTGGTTTGTATTTCAAGTGGAAGTTCTGCAGCACTAACAAACTACCACATCACAGTGTCAGCTTGTCATCCTGACTTCACTTTCATGGCAGTGGTTATAGCAGTCAGGATGGTGGAAAGCACAGTAACACTAGTTCAAAAAATAACAGACTTATAAAATAATTTTATGCCTAAAAAGGCAAAACAAATGTCTCTCCCTTAAGGTCCTAGCCTGTTGCATAAATGACATATGTAGAGAGGATCTTATGTGATAAATAAGGTATTTCTATATGCATGCTATCTATCCCACTAATGAAGTTTCCACTGTCTATCACTTATATATGCTTTCTACACCACTTATGAGGTTCTCACTGTGTGTCACTTACATATTTATATGCAATCTATAACATACATACAAATGTGTGTGTGTGGTGAGAGATACAGAGATACTGTATGTATATGTGTGTGTGTGTGTGTATATATATATATATATATATATAATTTTTTTTTTATTTCCATGAACTTGCATCCTCATTCATACAGATCCCATTGGAAATAGAATAGAGTTATTGCAAAACTCATTTTTCATGTCAACCTGCTTACCCTGACACTCTGCGTAACACCATCAGGCCATGACATGCATGAACTGATTGTGAGATAGAGCTTTCCAGACCATCACAATGTGTCCACCATGTGACAGAACACTGCACCATACCTTCCCAGGCTTCGAGCAGTGATGTGTTCCACCAGTCCTTGTGCTGCCCAGCCAGCTCCCGGAGCTAATCTCTGAACCTGAGTTGCCAGCACGGAAACACAGTATGCTACCCTCTGGCCCAACAGCTGTCCCTGAACACAACATTTCTCCATAACTTTTAGGTGATTCTATCAACCAATGACAATATGTAATCAATAACCCTGGCAAAAATGCTTACAGTGCAATTAATTATTTAACAGGCCTATTCTTTCAACAGGTCTACACATTATTATATTCCACTTTTCTGGGCATAATTACTTTATTTTTCTAAAAAATGACAGTTAAATTCATTTTACCAGTTATTCATTTCAGATGGCATCTCAATACCTTAAAGACACAAATAGGTTTGTACAAAGTGAGGTATGGACTTAACAAGTCTGTACTATTGACAAGGTTTTGTTTAAGTTGGCCCTAGTGCAATAATGTAAGACTGAAAATTGTATTAGGCTGTAGTGCAGGTTGAGCAAATATCACCATGCATGATGTGCTGTGCCACCATCTCTGGCAGTGGGAGCTGTGGTAGATAAGTGACTGTTCCTTTCTGTTGCATTATGCAGCCATTTCGTTACCTAATGTATGATGTTATAACAATGATAACATCACATTCTGAGCATATAGGGGGGTTTGGATATAAAAAGAGGGGAAGTGAACCAGATTCTATGGATAAACAGAAATATTAATAAAAAATCACCTATAAGAGTGAATTCTGCGGCACCGCAGAAGTTCTGCGGTAGACTGCAAGTTCTGCGCAAAATTCTGCGGCCGCAGAATTCTAGGGGCCTTGACCATGGGCAAACAAACATCACATGACACAAATCTTTCATAAACTGATTAAGTACAGGAACAAAACCTTTCCTGCAATATAGAATTTTGTTTATATCTAGCAGTAAGAATATTATTAGGAAACATTTCCAGTCTATACTTACTGTATAGAGTCCTTTGTTTATAATCTGTAAGAATATCTAAATAATAACAATAATAATGAGAAATATCATTTTGTCTAACCCACAGAGAAATATGTAACAAGGAAATAAGTTCTAAGTCATACAATTTGTGCTAACCACCCCTATTAGTAACATATGCTGAGACAATTACAGTATATGTTGTGATAAGGTGAAAGATAAGCACAATGTTGAGACATGTTTAGGAAGGCATTTGATGCGTTTAATTGATTTTTTAGAGGTTGCTGTACGGTACACACACACATAATTAGTACAATATAAAAGTGCATATACCCAAATGTCAATGTAAATCTTACAAATTTCATTACAAGTTGTTCTCTTAAAGGAAGATCTTACTGTACAAGGCCTAAAAATGGGCATTAGGTAAAAGTAAACTGGGGTATGTGTGTTATTGAGGGTATTGCTTAGTTTATCTTCTTTTATTGCTGCTCCACCCCAGGCACAAACAATATGAAAATCAACAACCCCTTGATATGAAGTGACAGAAATTAGTTAGTACGAGGACAGAAACAAGTAGGATACTGAGTAAGTGGGTAGACAAGCATGAGTATGGTAAGTCAAATAACATTTCAAAAAATCTCACTATTACAATTTATTTTTTACAAATGTGTCTGTACAGTTGACAATTTTTGTAAAAAAATAACAATGGGAGTTATTTCACATATGTCCACAGGTGCCATGCATACAGGTGGAGGAATCTGAGGCCTGGATGCACCAGTCTGCCCTGCTCCTTAGTCAGAAGATCATGGCAGAGAGACAAAGGTACTGGTGATTCCATCGATAGCTGTTGAAACAGAGGGAACCAAATCTGATTAGGCCAAAATGGGTTATTAGAATCATGTGAGCCCCTTCCACCTGTAGCTTCAGGAGAACCGTCTGAAGCACTGTGAAGGGAGGAAAGGTGTACAAGAACCTCCCTGTCCAGCAAAGAGACAGCGCATCTCACTGGAAAACACCACGCCCAGGAACGAGTGAGCAAAAATTGGGTAGTTTTGCGTTGGAAGGGGAGACAAAGAGGTCTATCTCTGGCCGACTCCACAGGTCAAATAAGCTTTCAACCACCTCTTGATTTAGCTCCCACTCATGAGCCCTGACAGTGGTGTGGCTGAGACTATCTGCCAGGATGTTGCTGACAGCCGGCATATGGACAGTAGTCAGGTGGAGTTCATGCTGGACTGACCAGTATCACACTTGCATCTCCTCCTGGCATAGAAGGTACGAGCGAGTGCCTCCCTGTTTGTTCAGATACCAGACCACAGACATATTGTCAATCTGAACCAGGAGTGTCCCCGGACATAGAAGAGGCTTGAAGGCCAGGAGGGCATACAGCACTGCCCTCATTTCTAACACATTGATATGTAGAGACGTTTCCAGCTGACACCATGTTCCCTGGGACTGATGGTCTCCTAGGTGGGCTCCCCAGCCTTGACATGAAGCATCCATTGTAAGGGTCATGGTAGGAGCAGGGGGATGAAAGGGGAACCCTCATGGAGAAATTGGACAACTCCTGCCACCAAGGAAGATCCTTCTTCTTGTACCCAGACACTAGAACCCTGTGATCCAGGTTGTCCAGCCGCTGATCCCATTGGACAAGAAGAGTACATTGGGTCACCCTCATATGCAGTCTAGCTAGAGGAACTGTAGGGATCGCAGCTGCCATCAGCCCGAGAAGATGGGGGATCGACCGGGCTGTGGTCCAGCATGAGTTGGCCACTAATCTGGCCTTTTCCTGCAGGGTCTCCGCTCTGTCCGATGGGAGGAAGGCCCTGCCCTGGACCATATCCAGCACTGCCCAAAATGAATTGTAGGTGCTGAGAGGGGAGAGGGGGGACTTGGGATAGTTGACAGTTATTTCAAGTCAGGAAAATAAGTCCAGAGAGAAGGAGAGGAACTCCCTCAGACTACTCTGTGATGGGGCTGACAGAAGCCAGTCATCCACATACAGGCATAATTAGATCCCTTTGCAGCATAGGACTGCAGCCATCACCTCTAGGCACTTGGTAAAAACCTGAGATGCTGTGGATAGGCCAAAAGGAAGAGCCTTGAACTGGTAATGCTCCCCCTGGAAGGCAAACCAAAGAAAGTGGCAGTTTGCCTGGAAGACAGGGATGTGCAGGTAAGTATCCTGCATGTCCAGGGCACAAAGCCAATGTCTCTTCTGGAGCAGGAGTAGAAGTCCCAGGATGGTGAACATGAGAAACCTCTTGAACTCTATGTACAGGTTGAGCATGCTGAGGTCCAAGATGGGTCTTGGGTCACCTGACATTTTGGGTACTATTAAGAAATGGAAGTAGTACCCTCTTCCTATCTGTGCTGGAGCCACAGGATCTATAGCTGACTTTTGCAGAAGAGCCTGGATCTTGTCCCCTATCAGAGACAGGTGCCTTGTAGGATAATGGGAGAAGCATGGGAGGTTGTCCGGAGGCCTGTCTAGGAACTCTATGGTGTGTGACCTCTTGCTATTAACTGAAGGACCCAAGAGTCAATGGTTATGTCCTGGAACCCCGGAAGGTAGAGAGCAAATCTCCCCTCCACTGGTTCTCCTAGAGGATCTGAAGGAGGCAGGGAGATTCCCCCATGAGTCAGGAGGCTGAGGGGAGGGAGCCAGCAGGTCCTCTGGGGGGCTTCTGGGACTTGGCATGGGGAGTAGGGATTCCTGATGCTGGATACCAGCATTTGGTCTGGTGTTTGGCAGGGGCCTCTTTGGTCTGGTGTCTCTGCTGCTGATGAAAAGGATGTTTGCCTTTGTAACCCCCTCAGTACATAAAGCAGACATCACATTTGGATTTACTGTGGTCCTGCAATTCAGTAATAATATCCTTGGCGTCACTTCCAAATAATACAGATCCCCATAATGGGGCATCCAGGATGTAGATCTGGATGTCTTGTGCCAGGCCAGCAGTCCTGAGCAACGAATGTTACCTAATGCAGACAGCAGTGGCTGTGGTGCAAACAACTGAGTCTACTGTGTCACAAGTGGCCCGGAGGGCATGATGACAGTACATTTTAGCCATTCTGTCTTGGCAATCTCAGCCTTAAGCTCCTGGTCCTGGATAGCTTTCAGCTTGGACTCGAATGAGGCAAGGGAAGGTTTTGGTAGGAAACCATATGAGCCACATAATTAAGGGACCTGAGGGCACAAGTGGAGGAGGAATGGATCTTGTGACCAAAATTATCCAGCTGCTTAGACTCCTTATCAAGAGGAGACATGCTCAAATGTTGAGGTTTAGAGGACTGGTCATGGGCAGCCGTGATAACAACCGAGTCTACATTAGTATGACCAGTAAGGTGTGTGACCCCATCTGAGGGGCAGTACATCCTGTCTGCCATTTTCGAAACAGCTGGAATGGAGGAAGGCTGTTGCCAGACAGTGGACGTCAGGTCTTCATGAGGCCCAGTCCAAGGCAGTATGGGCATAGGAGCTGTGTCAGTCATATCTAGATGCTCCGCAAACATTTTCCACTTTGGATCCTGTTCTTGGATAGCCCAGCCACTGGCATTTTGTATAGATATGAGGAGTTCTGCAAAAGAAAGGTCTTCCAGAGGGGTCTTCGGGGGCTCCTTAGGCTAAAACTGTATAGGTGAATGCATACCAGAGCTGGAGAACAAGTCAGAGTCAGAGTCCGAAGAGTGCCTGCTGGGGGTCTGAACACTTTTTAGAGGAGTGTCCTGGCTTTTATTCCTGACTTGATGTCTATAGGAGCCTTCTCTGGAAAGGTGGGAATCCACAGGAGAGGCTGATCAAGTGGTCAGAAAGGAGGTGGGAGTAGAGGCCGCCACTTTTTTCCGATCATCAAGCTCTGAGGCTAGATGAGTCCTGGCCTCCTGAATTAGGGTTTAAAACAGTGCCTGGATATCAGCCTGAGGCTGCTGTGGAAGCAGAGGCTGAGGCTGAGGAGAAGGAGGAGTTGGTGGAGAAGGAGGCTGGTACAATGGATAGTCCGGCATCTGATATTGAGGGTAACAACCTAAACAAGGCCTGTCGACTTCTTACTGGATCCCACCGACTCACACATACATGTGAGCTTTACGGTCAAACGGGATGGCTTCAACTTGCTAACCATATAAAGTACCTTACCTGCTTGATGGTAAAAAAAACTACTTTGGGCCTTACTCCACCTAGTGTCCAAGCCCTCCTGCGCCCAAATACTAATCCTCATAACACCAGAGGGTCTGATCATCAGCTTCTACAGGTCCCCTGATGCTGCACTACTCTGGGCCAAAGATTCTTTGCACACCGTGCACCCAACTGGATGAATGCCCTCAGCACTTACATCACCTCCACCTCCTCACTGGGCATATTCAAATCAAGCCTCCATCATCATCTCACGGCATCCAGCTCATGTGACTGCCACCCCTAACTTCCCCCTTCCCCATTGAGATCAACCACCCCCTCTGATGTTCTTTGACAATGCTGTGAGCTGCTCTTGTCTCTTTTTCAGCTGCCACTCCCCTATCCTCTCACCCTTCCTCCCTGATTTCTTCTAGGTTTCTGGAATGATTCCTTGTATGTGTTATTCATGTATCCTATTTACTGTGATGCCATACCTGAACTGATGAATATGGTTGTATGCTCTCTTTAATGTTGTATGCCCTTGTTTAACATATATGTACTCTCCTGACATGGAACCTTTGTAAAATAGCCTTGGCTCAAAGGTAATTGTAACCCTAGATCTAAATAAACAATAAACAGTATCCATGAGCTTGACGGGAGTAGGGAAAGCCAGAAGGAGGATACCTTTAATTAGACATAGCCTGGCGACTGGTACTCCAGAACATAATGGGGTTGATGACCAGGTGTTGGATGACCAGGTGAAGGGTATATTGGGTATTGTGGGGGCAGATGGCCTGGAACATTAACCATAGGTCCAGCTGGAGGAGGAGCTGAAGGTCTGGCAGGAGATTGGGCCGAAGGCCCGGCAGGAGGTCAGGAAGGACCAAGCATTGGCCCTGTAGGGACATTCGAAGGGCCTGGCACTGGATCAGGCACAGGAATGTCTGGCACCAGAAGATTCAGTGCCTGGGAGCCTGATGGAAGGCCGTCCAGCATTTGAGGACTGGCCGGAGTGCCAGACATACTCTGACCTGGCAAAGGGTCACCTGGCGAAGGGTCAGTTGGTCTCGGGGTGTGAGTAGAACATGACGGAAGACCCACCATTGTCTGGTGAGCTGGAGTCTAAGATGGTGGAACCTGGTTGTCCAAGGGGACTTGGGATGAGGAGGTCCTGAAGGAAGGTCCCTGGAGGGGTTAAGAATAGGCCGAGTGGGTGAACCAGGAATAGACTGACCTGGCAAAGGAGGGAGAACTTCCAGGTTAGTGCTCACCTCTGGCTGTTGATCTTCAGGCAAGGCTGGAGGGTCTGGTTGGGTCAGTGGGAGTGAGGAACTCTCTAAAGACTGTTGCTTGTCTGGCATCTGGCTCAACTCGACATTGGGGGTATCCTGTGATACTGACAGGAGGGCCTCAGCTGTGCAGTCCCCAGAGTATCTGGGAAGTGACTTATCAGTTGCTGCTATGCAGACATCAGAAGAGCTAACATCCGACTTATCGGCCTGGGCCATGCAGAAAACAGTGGAGCTGAAGTTCAGCTTACCGGCTGTGACCATGCACTCCTTGGTGGGGCCAGGGAGCAACTTATTGACCTGGCTGCTGGCGATAGATCCTGAAGAATATATGGGCCTAAGGAGCACAATAGGGGTTCCGTCGTACAAGAAAAGCCCCAACTGCACCATGAGCAAAGCAAGCTGGGAGGCTGTGGTTTGATCCGCCAGAGCAGTAGGCGACCTGGCATTGGGGTACTTACTGAAATGGAAGCCCCTCCAGTGTCAGTGGTGCCCAATGCTTGCCACCAAGTGGATGGAGACCTGTCCTGGTCTTGGTGCCTCTCTTTTTCCTTTTTCTTCTTTTTGGGTTCTGGCATTGGAGAAGAATGCAGATTCTGCAGCTCCTTTTTCATCAAAACTAGGCACTTCTCCAGCAAGTGGGGACCCTGTGGCCCAAGTTGTCCAGTTGCTGATCCCATTGGACATGAAGAGTCCATTGGGCCATCCTCATATGCAGTCTGGTATAGGAACTGTAGGGATCGCAGCTGCCATCAGCCCGAGAAGATGGAGGATTGACCGGGCTGTGTTCCAGCATGAGTTGGTCACTAATCTGGCCTGTTCCTGCAGGGTCTCCACTCTGTCCAATGGGAGGAAGGCCCTGCTCTGGACCGTATCCAGCACTAACCAAAATGAATTATAGGTGCTGAGAGGGGAGAGGTGGGACTTGGGATAGTTGACTGTTATTCCCAGTATGGAAAAGAGGTCCAGGGTGAAGGAGAGGGACTCCCTCAGACTGCTCTGTGATGGGGCTGACAGAAACCAGTCATCCACATACAGGCACAATTAGATCCCTCTGCGGCATAGGGCTGCAGCCACAACTGTTAAGCACTTGGTAAAAACCCGAGGTGCCGAGGATAAGTCATCAGCGAGAGCCTTGAACTGATAATGTTCCACCTGGAAGGAAAACTGAAGAAAGTGGTGGTGGTGGGCCTGGAAGACAGGTATGTGCAGGTAAGCATCCTGCATGTCCAGCGCAGAAAGCCAATGGCACTTGTGAAGCAGGAGTAGAAGTCCCTGGATGGTGAGTATGAGGAACCACTTGTACTCGACGTACAGGTTAAGCATGCTAAGGTCCAAGATGGGTCTTAGATTGCCCATCTTTTTGAGTAGAATAAAGAAATGGAAGTAGTACCCTCTTCCTATCTGTGATGGAGCCATGGGCTCTATGGCTGACATTTGCAGAAGACCCTGGATCTTGTCCCCTGTCAGAGATGGGTGCCTTGGAGGATAATGGGAGAGGCCTAGGAGATTGTTTAGAGGCCTGTCTAGGAACTATATGGTGTGACCTCCTGCTATTAACTGAAGAACTCAAGAGTCCGTGGTTATGTCCTGCAACCCCAGAAGGTGGAGGGCAAATCCCCCCCCACTGGTTCCCCTAGAGGATCTGGAGGAGGCAGGGGTGTCCCCTATGAGTCAGGAGGCCAAGGGGAGGGAGCTGGCAGCTCCTCCAGGGGGCTTCTGGGACTTGGTAGTGGGAGTAGGGGTTCCTGATGCTGGATACCAGCATTTAGCCTGGTGTTTGACAGGGCCCTCTTTGCTCTTGTGTCTCTTTTGCCAACAAAAAGGCTGTTTGCCTTTGGAACCCCCTTGGTACATGAAGCGGACATCGCAGATGGATTTACTGAGGTCCTGCAATTCAGTGATAATATCCTTGGCGTCACCTCTGAATATCACGGATCTCCTGAAAGTGGCATCCAGGATGGAGGTCTGGATGTCTTGTGCCAGATCAGCAATTCTGAGCCACGAATGTCGTGTAATGCAAACAGCAGTGGCTGTGGTGTGAGCAACTGAGTCTACTGTGTCATAAGTGGCCCAAGGGGATGACGACAGGAGATTTTAGCCATTCTCACTGTCTTGTCAATCTCAGCCTTAAGCTCCTGGTCCTGGATAGCTTCCAGCTTGGACTCGAATGGTACCAGGGCGGATTCTGGTAGAATACCATATGAACCACATAAGGGTGCAAGTGGAGGAGGAATGGATCTTGTGACCAAAATTGTCCAGCTGCTTAGACTCCTTATCAGGAGGAGACATGCTCAAATGTTTATGTGTAGAGGACCGGTCATGGGCAGCTATGCTAACAACCGAGTCTGCATTAGTTTGGCCAGTAAGGTTTGTGACCCCCATCTGGTATATCCTGTGTGCCTTTTTTAATAGTCAGAATGGAGGAAGACTGCTGCCAGATAGTGGATGTCAGGTCTTCATGGGCCCTAGTCCAAGGCAGTATGGGCATAGGAGCTGTGTCGGTCATGTCTAGATGCTCCGCAAGCCTTTTCTGCTTTGGAACCTGTTCCTGGATAACTCAGCCACACGCATTTTGTATAGTTATGAGTAGTTCTGCAAAGGAAGGGTCCTCCGGAGGGTACTTCGGGGACTCCTTAGACTGAGGCTCTATAGGTGAATGTGAACCAGAGTTAGAGGACAAGTCGGAGTCAGAGTCTAAAGAGTTCCTGCTGGGGGTCTGAACCATTTTCAGAGGAGTGTCCTGGGTTTTATCCCTGACCTGATGTCAATAAGATCCTTCTCTGGAAAGGTGAGAATCCACAGAAGAGGCTGATCTAGGGTTCAGAAAGAAGGTGAGAGTAGAGGCTGCCACTGGTTTTCAATGGTCAAACTCTGAGGCTAGTTGAGTTCTGGCCTTCTGAATCAGGGTCTCAAACACTGCCTGGATATCAGCCTGAGGCTGCTGTGGAGGCAGAGGCTGAGGAGGAAAAGGAGGTGGTGGAGGAGGAGTCTGGTATAATGGATAGCCCAGCATCTGATATTGAGGGTATCCATGAGCCTGACTGGAGTAGGGAAAGCCAGAAGGAGCATACCCTTAGTTAGACATAGCCCAGGGTACCCAGAGTCTGGTACCCCGGTACATAATGGGTTTAATGATCAGACGTTGGATACCCAGCAAAGGGTACATTGGGTATTGTGTGGGTGGATAGCTTGGAACATTGCCCAGAGGTCCAGCTGCAGGCTGACTTGAAGGTCCAGCATGAAGTGGGGCTGAAGGCCTGGGCAGTAGGTCCAGAAGAACCATGCGTGGCCCCATAGGTACATTTGAAGGGTCTGGCACTGGATCAAGCATAGGAATGTCCAGCACCAGAAGATTCAGCACCTGGGGGCCTGACAGAAGGCTGTCCAGCATTAGAGGAATGGCCAGAGTGTCAGACATACCCTGCCCTGTGAAGGGTCACTTGGCAAAGGGTCACTTGGTGTCAGAGTGTGAGTAGAACCTGATGGAAGACCGAACCCGGCAGAAGATCAGCTGTCATCTGGGGAACCAGAGTCCAAGATGGTGGAACCTGGTTGGCCAAGAGGGCTTGGGTTGAGGAGATCCCAATGGAAGGTCCCTGGAGGGATTAAGAATAGGCCCAATGGGTGAACCAGGAAGAGACTGACCAGGCAAAGGAGGGGAAATCTCCAGATTAGTGCCCACCTCTGGCTCTTGAACTTCAGGGAAGCAAGGAGGATCTGGTTGGGTCAGTGGGTATGAGAAACCCTCAAAAGACTGTTACAAGTCTAGCAGCTGGCTCAAATCAATGTCAGGAGTATCCTGTAACCCCGACGGGGGAGCTTCAGCTGTGTGGTCCTCAGAGGAACTGGGGAGTGACTTATCAGCCTCGGCTGTGCAGACATCAGAAGAGTTAACGTCCAACTTATCAGCCTGAGCCATGCACACAACAGCGGAGCTGGAGTCCAACTTAATGGCTGTGACCGTGCACTCCTCGGTGGGACTGGGCAGTGATTTATCAGCTTGGCTGCTGGTGATAGACCCTCTTGAAGATATGGGCCTAAGGCACACAATAGGAGTTCCGTCATCCAAGAAGAGCCCCAACTGTACCTTGAGTACAGCAGGCAGGGAGGCCTTGGTTTGATCTGCCGGAGCAGTTGGAGACCTGGAAGTAGGGGTACTTACCAAAGTGGTGGCCCCTCCGGTGTCAATAGTGCCTGATGTTCACCACCAAGTGGATGGAGACCTATCCTGGTCTCGGTGCCTCTCCTTGTCCTTTTTCTTCTTTTTGGGTTCTGGCATTGGAGAAGAATATTTTTCCCGCAGATTCTGCAGTTCCTTTTCCATCAAGGCTAGGCACTTCTCCAGCAAGTGGGCTTCAAGCTTTTTCTGGTGCTTAATCCATGTGGCGTGGTTGAAGGATTGGTACACAGTCCTTGACCCAGTGTTTGAGGCATAGGCAGATCATGCAGCGGGAATGCTTATCCACATGTAGGATTTGGGTGCCACAGGATTCTCACTTCTTCTTTTTGACGCATCACCCAACTGCTCATGTTCCTGAATTGTACCTCCAACTATTGTATCCCATGCTGTAAATTTGTCACTGTTATTTAGTTGCTTCCCATTTCTTCTGTGTATCCCTCAAGATCTCTGTATTAGACCTGTTTATGTTAGACCTGTTTATACTGCATTTTACTATGTAATTGTTTGACTTGGTGTTCTGTTCTCTTTTTATGCTTAACTGGACATTTGTGTAAACTGGCATTTTTGCCCACATACCTTTCAGTATAAAATAAATATTGATTGATTAAAAACTGGACTGACAGACATGCACAGGAGCGAGCGCGAACCCCGTGGGTCATTGGATGCCGCACTCCCACAAAGGGAAAAAAAACAAAAATAGTGGCTCTAGTCCACACCGCTTGATGGCGGTCCATGCCGTCTCCTCAGGCACCACCTGATCCAGATCCATATTCAGTGGGGGATTAGGGGGTCCCTCGCCTCTCCGCCATGGAGGGATAAGCCGTGGGGGAGGTCAAGGTGGTGGCCCATGAGAGATGGGTGTGGGCAGACGGTGGCCAGAGGAAGAAGGAGGAGGGGCTGACCGGGACCACAAAGGAAGAAAAAGTAAGCAAAAAAAAAAAAACTGGACTGACAGACCTGAACCACAGCAGTTCTGTAAAAATTGAAACTGGCCATACTGGGTGCAACTTGTACAAATACTGTGGGTCTGGTCACTTTGGCTGCACTGTTCAGTACAACTTTTATGTATCTGGTCCTCTCTTGGAAGTCTGTTTTTCAACCCTTCATTGGCATGGTTAAAAACAGAACTGTCAGGACCAGACCAGATAGGTAAAAGCCAGATCAGATCATCTGGAGTGAGTGGATCAGCAATATTTGCACAAGCTGTGCCCAGCCGAGATTTTACAGCTCTGGTCCAGGTGTGGTGATCTTGTTTTTACCTGTACCCCACTGCATGTGGCTAAGTGACATACTGTACAGATGGATGCAGAGTCTAACCCATTGAAGGTTGAAGTTTCAGAAAACTGTTATGCTAAAAATACCAAGACTCACTCAATTCCTGATGACCTCCCCTAAGTCACACATAGTCCTCTACCAAAGTCACGCTCAAATATTGGTGCCTCTAGAGCCACACCATTAAGCTTTTAATGCCATTATGCCTCTTCTGCTGCCATGAGCTCCCCCATCCATGATGTCCCATTCTGCATGTGGCAGCCCCCCCACCAAAAAAAACAGGTAATTTTCCAGGGAGCATCACTTTACACTACAGCAACTAAATTACTGCTAAATTCCTTATTTTTAAACATTTTGTTGAGACATTTTTGTTTTAGTATATCCATGGCCAGATAAAATGAATTTGTAAAAGAAACCAAAGCCCCCATTTATCAGTTCATTTAATCACAATAAAGCATATTATGAACTGATCAGATTCTACGTGTAACCTAAATCAAACAAAAATCAGACAAACACATGCCTACCTATTTGCAAGTGAAGCAAATGTGGTTACTATCATTCTGGCGAAAACACCTATAGTCACAAATTGCAGGTTAAGAACATTTAGTAGAATATAAACAGTAGCCCAGAACTGCCTGCTTGGAAAAATGAAGCTGGTGTATTATTTGGAAATAGGCATCACTGGGACTCTTTGCTATAGAATGTAGTGCAAAGTAGAAGAATGACTGCTCTTAGGATGGCGGTGTCAAATGGCTTAATGAGGTGTTCATAGGATCTGAGGGCACAACAGAGCTTAATTGTTATGCAGAAAGCTCCAGGAAGTGCTTAATTGGAAGGCTTTAGCCTGTTGTTCAATGGGGGGAATAGCTTCTCCCCCAGTCCCTACTTAAACAGTAGGCCACCTCTCGCTCTGCTTCGAGCATTTCGGCAGCAGCCATGGTTGGTTGGTGTCCACAGCTTCTTTTGTTCCCTCCATCTCCCTTGCCTTCTTTTCCTTGCCCCCCCCTCGCTCTGCTTTTGTTTGTTTCTGCTGTTTTCTTCTCTTTTTTTTCTCTCCACCCTTCTTCCTCCTATGGTTCATTAGGCCTCGCTGTGCTTTCCACAGCAGTTCACACTGCCACTGTTGCTCTCCCCTTCCTATGCTGCATCTACTGTCCCTCATTATGTTCTAGTGGCATCTTCTTTGCTTTACCTGTTTTCCTTTGAGCAGCCGTAGCTGAGTCCGAGCTGCCGAGATGCTGCTTGCACCATCCGTGATGGATTCCTTGCTCTAGAGCCTGCTGGAATCATCATGCTGCACGTCAAAGTGCAGCCACCTACTGCTGTCTTTGCCTGCCAACAGAATCTGGCACACTGTTCTGCAGGTTGGCTTCACCAACACTCTACTGCTATATCGCATCACCTTCTTACACTCCAACGCCCCGCTTCTACGTCCTCCTGCTGCATCGCTAATTCCGACCGGCCAGGACATCAATACTGCCTTTTCCAGTTCAAATGCAGCTATCCCCACTGGAGGTTTGGATTCTCCTCCTCTTCCACCTGTGCTGTGCTTTTGCCGGCCTTCCTGGGTCGCTCCCTGCATAAACTCAACAGGTCGGTTTTCCGCTCATTAGTCGTACAGAACCTTTGCTACCAATGCTGTTCCTATCAACTCTAACTCAGGACTTTTCCCCTCTAGCAATTTTATCATGTACCAGGTATTTTTCTTCATGTAGTGACAATCTCTCAGTCAATCTCCTTCAGTCCACCAGAGTCCCCATGCTTCTATTGCTTAAACTCCCTCACTATCCCATACCTTCAGATTAATGTGGTGCAATGAAAACCTTGGGCTCACACTCTGATGCCTATATCCTGGAGAAACAGCGGTTTACCTTGCAGTTGACACTATCTATCAGGCCTGGAAATTACACTGGACATTGAACTGAAGTTCATTTACAGTCCTCCAGTATCTAAAAACTGCTTGTTCTACCGAGCTCCTAAAGTTGGTGATGAGCTACCTTAAAATACAGTTTACAGCATTCTTTCTTGAATATAGATTTCAACATTAGGTAATAAATTATTGATTAATAAGCTGGGTAGGCTCGGGGTGGGTCAGAAGTTGGTCAACTGGGTGGCTAACTGGTTGACGGGCAGAAATCAGAGAGTGGTGGTGAACGGTATGCAGTCAGAAGAGATACAAGTCACAAGTGGGGTACCTCAGGGATCAGTCTTGGGGCCAGTCCTCTTCAATATATTCATTAGTGACATTGCAGATGGACTGGAGGGTAAGATGTGTCCAACAGGAAGTGATCATGCTGTGGAACAACTCTACCCTCTAGATATTAAGCATATGTTCCAACAGTACAAGGTGCTGACTATTTGCTCACTGATGCCTCAGGAGATTCCACGAGCTTAACAACAAACTAGTGGCATTCCATGGATGGCTTTATTCTCAACTTACAGTCTTTTAACATGCCACCCAAGCAGTTGGTGGACACACAGTATCCATAAGCCAATACATTCCACGTGTGTGTGTGTGCGTGTGTGTGTGCTGAGGCAGGCATTGTGCAGCAACTGGAAGCATGTGGTAATTCTGCTTGCTCTCCATTCATGGAACACATGCAGACACCACATGATAACACTGCACTTCAACAATCCATCTGAGAATCCAAAGAGGACAATGTACTGTCCTATTAGACCTGCAGTACAAACATGAACTCCCAGCACCTTTTTGAGAAGGGGAGTCACAGCAGACACCTTCCGGCAGGTGAAGAATCATTGGATTGGAAAAGCGTATAGATAGTAATTGACAGCACAGCTATGCCAGATAACAATATGGTAAGGCTCCAATAATCACAATACTTTTAATATGATCTGAATAGTGACATTGACCTGGACATACTATCAATGGACACTTTGAACACCAACATCATTAGCACCACCACATCCAAAGACCACACCAGTGCTAGCAGATCCAGACCTCTGTAGGCAATATTATCACAGGTAGGTGTCTAGGAGGTGGTGAATAAGGAGAAAAAAGAGAATGTCAGTCAAAAGTCTGAAGAATGTATGTACTGTACCTGACTGACTCGAAGAACTTAACACTGTGAAGAGCCACTTTTGTACTGGGCAACAAAGGTTCAGGAGTGGCAATCACTGTCATCTGTGGTAATATGCTGTTTGAGCTGCCCACTATCCAGCATCACTTCCAAAAGAGTAATCAATTAATAAGGGGCCATCCTTACTGACAAACACACAAATCTGCCCCCCTAGAAAGTTGTGAGACTACATTCATAAAAATGATTGGCTACCTTCTTCTACACAACAGTGCATCTCTGATGCCACAGACAAAAGAAGAGTCTGGATCAGAAGTCTTTCCTGAATTCCTGTCTTGTTCCAATTCAGATATGGGAGATGGAGAGTGGTAATTTCAATATGAAAGGCCAGAAGATAAAAAAGGCAACAAATTGGATGAAATTATCATTGATGAGTAGGTCTGTTGGCCTGAACATATAAAAGAATACTTAAAAGAACACTGTAAGGCCAGTGGCAGTGTTAGGGACATGCAAACCATGCAATTGCATGGGGCCTGAGGCAGCAAGGGAGCCCCCTGGCCTCCTGATTCTTGTCTACAACTTCAGTTGTTTTTTTTTGCACTACCCCTGTTATTACATCTCTCTGAGAGAGCGTGCCACCAGGTGTACTTTTGAAATTTATGGGGAACATCATGGAGCAAGGCAAACCAGACTAGCACAGTATCTGGAGTCAACCAATGGGGAAGCAGGAAATGAAGTACAAGCAACCAATCATGAATAGGGTGATTTCTACCAATTAGAAGTAGGCGTAGGAAGGCAAAGAGCCAATCAGAGCACAGATAACTGGAGTCTGGAGCAAATGAAGGCTGTGAATCTGCAGCCAATCAGCTCGCCCACTGGAGTATTATTCTGGCAAACCGGCAGCAGTAAAACAGCATGGAACAGTGGAAACAGAACCGGTTTCACTTTGTTTGTCTTTTAAAGATTTAGATTTGCAGACCACCTGATCTGGACCTGATGCCAATAATTTCGCCCATCTGAAGCCTGAACCTGCCTGCCAACCTGGACAAGGACCAGGAGCAGAGCCGCAGATGAGAGACTGGGGCCAAGTTCCACTTCCATTCCAAGTCCAACCAGTCGACTTCATGTCATCTAGAGACACCATCCGCCAAGCCGAAGTTTTTCAAGCCACCTTACCTGGAGCATCGGAAGCCATGCTGCCACTGCTGACCCCAACCACCTCCTCTGAGGTGGCTCTTTGCTGCTGCATACCTTAAGGAAGTACACTGGTAAGGAGGAAGGGGGCATTTTTTTTTACAGTTGCTTGGGAAGGGAGTACAACTTGAAGAGCAAAGTGTGGGGGAAGAAAGGAGGGAGCTATGACAGTTTGAGAGTCAAAGATTAGTGGGCTGACAGACTTGAGAGGACAGGGATGGAGTTGAAAGCGGGTGGGAATTTAAAGAGCCCCTGAAATTTTTTATTGATGTTTTTAGACAGTGAGTTAATGTCGTCATCATCATCATCATCATCATCATCGTAATTTATTTATAAAAAGCACCTTTCCTCAACTAAGGCATCTGTACACACCATAAATAATACAAACATACAAACATAATTTCTGATTTAAATAAAACCTTATATAAATTAATACTCACTAAAATCACCACATGCAGACCCAAACAAATAAGTCTTAAGTGCAGTTTTAAACTCCTGGATGGTCAGGCAATCTTGTATCTGACGAGGTAGAGAATTCCACAGGGTCAGGGCCACAAAACTAAAAGAACGGGCTCCAGATGTCTTTAAACAAACCCAGGGAACCTCTAGCAATCCCTCGTTGGCAGATCGGAGAGGATGGAGGGGGCAGCAGGGATGAAGGAGATCTTGCAAGTAGCTAGGTCCCTGGTGGTGTAGGGCTTTATAGGTCAGTAAACCGACCTTGAAGGTGATCCTCCACTGCACTGGAAACCAGTGCAGTCCATGGAACACAGGCATTATATGTCCATCATTATATAATAGAAACATAGAGGTTGACGGCAGATAAGGACCGCAAGGCCCATCCAGTCTGCCCATTTCTTTTTCTACCTTATAAATGTGCCATCGGCCCTTGCTCTGTCAGTGGCCTATCTATTCATACTCATCTGTATTGCTCCCTTATGCCTATCCCATGCCTGTTTGAAGCTCTGCACTGTATTCATAGCCACCACTTCCTGAGGTAGGCCGTTCCATGCATCCACCACTCTTTCTGTGAAAAGAATTTCCTCACATTCCCCTTAATCGGCCTCCTCTAATCTCATGCTGTGTCCTCTTGTCCTGCTATGTTTCTTATATTTAAACATGTTAGACTCTTTCACCTTGTTAATGACCTTAAGGTGTTTGAATGTTTGATCATATCACCTCTCTCCTCCTTTGCTCAAGGGTATACATATTGAGTCTGCTAATCTGTCCTCATATGTCTTCTGATGCAGTCCCTGCACCATTTTGGTTGCCCTTCTCTGGACTGTCTCAATTTGGTTAATGTCCTTGTGAAGGTGTGGCCTCCAGTACTGCATGCAGTACTCCAGATGGGGCCTAACCAGTGTCTTGTAAAGAGGGATTATTACCTCCCTCTTACGACTTGTGATACCCCTACTAATAAACCCTATCATCCCCCCTAACCTTACCTACTGCTTTAGAGGTCTGCTTGGATGATTTCAGGTCATCGGTGATGATGATGCCCAAGTCTCTTTCTTCCTTTGTGACTGCCAGCAACTCCCCTCCCGGCCTATAGGTGGCTTCAGGGTTTCTCTTCCCTATGTGCATGATCTTGCACTTCTTTGCATTAAATCCCAGTTGCCACTCTTCTGACCATTTTGCTAGTTTATCCAGATCTCTTCTCATTCTGCCCACCCCATCTGGATCATCTATTCTGTTGCAGATCTTGGTGTCATCTGCAAACAGACAAGCCTTACCCTCTAGTCCATCTGCAATATCAGGACAGGTGTGTAAGCATCCCCATGCTCCACTCTGGCCACTTGCGCTGGCACAGTGCCACTGCGCCATGCACACTGCGGGTGGCCAGGGTGCGATATTCCATGCTGCTGAGCCATGTTGCAGCTCCGTTTAATATTGCCCAGTCCACACCCCTGCGCAGCCAAGTTGAACTGCACCCAAGCTTACACCACAGCCTGGCACAGTTTGAATATCTGGGCCCCATGTGCCTTCAACTGAGCTGTGTAGAATGGGGAATTCCACCAGGGAAACTCAGATGGGATGGCAATTCCACTACTTAAAGGGACACTGTCAACACCCTTAGGACTCAAAGTGTCCCTAGTTTAAAAAACATATTTTATGATTGCCAAAATTCTGTAAAGAATGTTGATGTAGCTGGTAGCCTGATTCTGACTCTTATTTTCTTTAAAAAAGTGAAAAACAGACTGCTCAACATACTGGTGTTATCACACCAAAACAGGTTTGTTTACATTCTTTGATCAACTCCAAATGCATCTTTCCTGGACTTGGAAACACCCACAAAACAGTCTAGACCCTCATGATGCATTGGGAGATTTGGAGGCTTCTGTCTTATGCGTGACTGCACTGTCTGTGTGTGTTTCTAATGCTCAGGACATATGCAGTAAGAACAGAGCCATGATTGTAAACAAAAGCAAGCTTGTTTATAAATATACATTGTCAAGCATTTCAGTTCTACTAAGCACAGCTACAGACAAAACAAACTGCAACATCAATGAATTTTAGAGAGGGTAAGCAATAATAAAATGTGGGGTTTCAACTATAAATAATATGATGAAAAACAGGTTGACAGTGCCCCTTTAAATGCTTCACAAAAATTTCTGAACAATTCCACAAAATTCTGACTGTTTAAAAGCAAACCATGGAATACTATTTTTAAGGTTCAGGCAGACTGCAGATTGATTTTCTGTAGTTTGCAGAAAATTAGTATGGGATTCACATAAACTGCAGACCACTAATCTGCAGTCATATGACACCCCCCCAGAACACTAATCTACAGTATTGGGAGTTTACTCACCTGGTAAAGGTGATTGTGTTGGTTGACATCCATGGCACTCCAGACATTACATCATGGGTTTTAGCCCACCTGATAGGCTAGTGATGCACAAGACTCTAGGATCAGATTTCTTGTATATCCAGGTCCCAGAAACCCCTGTTCTCCAGTTCGAATCTTCCATAGCTGAAATCAAGGTTAGTAAAGTGCAAGCACAAGAAAAAAATAACACTAACCATTCTATACAATAATGTAGACTGAGGCGATAAGTACATGTGGGCCAGCAGCCCTGGTTTTATTTACCTATTACTACAATCTAAATTTGACCCCTAATAGGTCGACAGTCAGTATTTTTTGGATGTCCTTAGTGAAATATAGCTTAATCCCCCTTAAGTCATTCATGTGATTAGTCTAATCCTGGCCACTCTGAGCACTCTGTCGAGAGGGTCATGGAGTGCCATGGATGTCAACCAACACAATCACCTTTACCAGGTGAGTAAACACCCATTGTGATTGGTTGACCATCCATGGCACGCCAGACATTACATCATGGGTAGATAAGTAGCAGTACTGTACCCTAGGGAGGGAGACAGAGTGGACTAGGAGTGAGAGGAAGAGCTGGCGGTTAGGAGGACCTGGGTGGTGAAAGTGGGCTGTATCTTGTACAGGTGCTCCAGTCTATAGTTTCTAGCAAATGTATGGATGGAAGTCCATGTTGCTGCCTTGCAGATGTCTTCTGAAGACACGTTAGCCCTTTCTGCCCAGGAGGTGGCTACTGCTCTCATGGAATGGGCCTTCATACCCTCTGGTGGCATCATTTGCTTAGCCATGTAGTCTTCCTGGATGGTTCTACTGAGCCAGCCACAGTGGTAGTCTTAGAGGCTGCCCTACCTTGTCTTTGTCCCCTTGTGATGATGAATAACCTCTCTGTCTTACATAAGGGCAGAGTTCTAGATATGTAAATGGACAGGGTGATCCCAACATCTAGATGGTGTGGGACAGGCTTAATGCCAGGTTGAGTGTCTCCAGAAAAGGTAGGAAACTCGATGGGTTGTTCCCTGTAAAATGTGGAGGATACCTTCGGTTGGAAGGCTGGTACTGTACGTAGGCATACCCCCTGAGGGGTGAACATGGTGCAAGGTTCTTTGTATGACAGAGCCCCTAGCTCTCCAATCCTTCTAGTTGAGCAGATAGCGATGAGGAAGCAGGTCTTCAGACCGACCCAGAAGAGGTCTACCTCGTATAGTGGTTCGAAGTGAGCTGTACTGAGGGAGTCTAATACTAGGGAGAGATCCTAGGGGGCGATGGATGGTCTGACTCTGGGTCATAGCACTTCCACCGCTCTTGGGAAGTGCACGGCGTCTGGGTGTGTCCCCGGGCTGTATCCCCCAGTGGAACCAATGGCTGCTCCAATGGCTGAGAGCTGTACCCTGAGTGACGAATGAGCCAACCCCTTGTCCACTCCCCGTTGAAAGAACAAGAGGATGGTGGACATGTCTGCTAGTTCAGGGTCCTTACCCTGTTCTCGACACCACCTCACGAACACTGACCATTGTCTACCATAGATAGAGGTGGTCGAGGATCATCTGGATTGTAACATCGTTGAGATGACTGATTCTTCATAACCTGCTCTCATCAGTCTCTTCCTCTCAGGAACCAGGCTGTGAGTTTCAGGTTCTGTGGAGCGGGGTGAAGTACTAGACCCTGTGTCAGCATATCCGGTAGGTAGGGTAACCTGCGACTGTCCATTGTCATAGCCAGCACCTTGGCAAACTCTGTTCTCCATGGCCAGTAGGGTGCCACCAGAATGATGGTTCATCGTGACAATCAGATCTTGGCTAGTACTTGGGGTAGCAAGGGAATGGGGGAGAAAACGTATGCATGATCCCGGAACCAAGGTTGTGACAGGGCATCGTTCCCCTGGGACCAGTTTTCCCTGTATTCTGAATAGAATTTTTGGACCTGCACATTTCCCGTTGTGGCCATGAGGTCCATGGATACTGGTCCCCAAGTCTCCTGAATCATTTGAAAAAGACTGGGGTGGAGACGCCACTCCCCAGGGTGGACTTGTTGTCAGCTGAGCCAGTCTACTCGCATGTTGAGCTTGCCTGCGAGATGTACTGCGCCGAGATGTGTGAGGTTGGTCTGTGCCCAACTGAGGACCGATGCCACCTCCCTCAGCATAGTTCTGCTCCTGGTGCCCTCTTGTTTAGTGATGTATGCCACCATGACCTGGTTTTCGGAACGTATCAGAACCGACTGACTGGAAATGGAGGATCTGAAAGCTTTGAGAGCATGGGATACCGCCCTCATTTCTAGGACGTTGATGGACAACTTGGCTTCTGATGTTGTCCAAGGCCTTGTGCCGTTAGGTTGCCCAAGCACGCTCCCCAGTCTGATAAGCTTGCATCTGCTTCTATAGTAGCATTGTAAGATGCCTCTAGTGGGACCCCTCATGTAAGATTGGAGTTCACTGTCCACCATGTTAGTGAGTGTCTCACTGATGGTGGTAGTGGGACTATGACATGGAAGTTGTATTCGTTCGATGATCCCCGAGTGAAGACGTAAGTCTGTAGGGGTCGCATGTGCCACCTGGCCCAAGGAATCAGGTCGATGCAAGATGCCATGCAACCTAGTAACTGGGTTATCTTTCCCATGGTTGTCTGATGGCAAGCCCTCAGGTGGCGAGACAATCTTATCAGGTTGTGCACCCTTGTTTGGGATGGTTTTGCCCATTCTTGTGACATGTTGATTAGAGCCCCTAGGTGTTCTATCTGTTGCGTGGGCACCAGATGGCTCTTGGCTCAGTTCACCACCCAGCCATGCTCCTCGAGTGCTCTTAGAGCGATCACGGTGTCTTGATGTGTGCGCTCCTTGGAGTGTGCCCGAATCAGCCAGTCGTCCAAGTAGAGGATGATATCCAGACCTTGTTCTAGGAGTCTGGCTACTAGGACTATTGACACCTTGGGAAACACCCTTGGTGCTGAGGTAAGACCGAAGGGTAATGCCTGATATTGGTAATGCTGGCCTAGAATGTGGAACCTGAGGTATTGTCTGTGTTTTGATCTGACAGGTATGTGAAGGTATGCGTCCTTCAAATCTATGGACTTGAGGTAGTCGCCTACCCGGATACTGCGTAGAGTTGACTTTAGGGTTTCCATTTTGAACCTTTGGGAAACTACATGTTGGTTAAGGTGCTTCAGGTCCAGAATGGGACATAGTTTCCCTGATTTTTTGGGCACAGGAAAGAAAATGGAGTACACTCCTAGTTTCTGTTTGTGCGGTGGGACAGGTTGAAGTGCTTTGTTTTGTATCAAATCCAACAGGATATGTTGGACCTGATGAGCTGTTGCCTTCTTCTTGGCAATGGGAGAGCTTATGAACCTGTGTGTGATGGGGGATTGGGATAGCTCTATGGAATATCCTCTCGACACCACCTCTTGGACCCAGTTGTCTGAGGTTGTGCAGAACCACTGGTGTCTAAAAAGTGACAATCTTTGTCCCACGAGAGGGCACATTTCTTGTCTGCGTGGGGTTCTGGCCATGTAGTCATTGTTGCTTTCCCCTATTACCTCTACGTCTTTCTCCAAACTTGGACCCACGGGTTCTAAGGGAGGAAGGTTGATAGGAATGGGTGAATGGGTGAAGGGACTGCAGTATCCGCTGGATGTTCCTCTGCCTCGAAATGTATTGCTCTGGTAATGAGTGTCTCTGCGTGTTTGGTAAGACTTGTTTCCCCACCCCGAAACCTCCACCTCGCTGAAGGGAGGTAGGTGTGCCTATTCTTATTTTTAAAAAGGTCTTTGCCCTCCTCTTTCTGTTTTAGGAATTCCTGCAGGCCCTCCCCAAAAATGTGTTTTCCCTTCATAGGTCAATTTTGCAATAGTGTTTTGAATTCGTTGTCGGCCTCCCATAATTTTAGCCACAACACTCTTCTGGCACGGTTAGTGATGGCTGTAGCCTTGGCATGCAGTCTGAGGGTGTCCACCGCCATGTCAGCCAGGTATTTTGCAGCATCGAGAGTGCATTCTAACAGTTCTGCCTCTCTAGATTTGGGGTTTGCCTGCTCAAGGAGTTCCTCAAGCCAGTGAATCTGGGCATGTGTTGTGTAAATGGCTGTAGTAGAAGCTTTGGCAGCAGTTCCCTCGATTTTGAAGGCCTTTTTTAACATGTCTTCCACCCTCTTGTCTGTTGCATCCTTTAATGATATGGTTCCGCATGGTAGGATGGTTTTCTTACTGAGTTCCACCACCTGAGGATCAATGGTTGGTGCTGTGCACCAGTTGCTGGCCTTGTCCTCTTGAACTGGATACATGCTGTCCAAGTTTCTCTTATTTGACATTCTGCTAGGCTCTGTGGATTGCCACTCCTTGTTGAAAATGTCCTCGATCGTGGGGCATACCGGGAATGTCTCCTTGATAGTCACCTTTTGTTGAATCATGGGGTCTAATTTTGACTCTGGTTTTCCTTCTTCGACGTCAAACCCGATAGTGGCCTTGACTATTTTCATGAGGCCCGGAACCATATCAAAGGAGCAAAGTTTAGATATGAGGGATGGCACGGATTGTGGTTCCATGTCCTCATCATCGGTCTCCGCCCCATCCTCTTCATCTGGCATTTCCTTGTCCTCTCCAGAGTCTGGTTTATGATTGTCTGTGACAGGTTCTGCAGGATCTGGATGCTCTTCATTGCCCCCCCCAAATTATCTGGCTCTAGAGGTGGTGCGGTAGTTGCTCTATGCTGGGTAAGGGATTCTAACTTTTCCATTATCTTCAGCATAAAATTCTATTGGCTCTCCATCATTGCTACTGTGGCCTGCTGATTCTGAAGTAGGATAGTTCCAGGATCCATCCAAGTAGAGCTTCTGGGCCCTGGATTGCTGAAACCCATGACAGGAGTTTGCTCCAGCGATAGGTCGTCGTCGTCATGAAGACAGGCGGGGCATAGGGGGCCGAGGGCGTGGGGCAGGAGAATAGCACTGCAAGAGGTGCATTTCTTGGCCTTGACCATCTGGTGGAGAGAGGAAGAAAAAGGGAGGCATATTGTTAGGGCTGGTTGACAATGGGCCTCCAATTTAGTGGATGTGCCATAGCTGTTAATACAGTCTTAGAAGTACAGCACATTCTAGGAGAAATCCGTAGGGTGCTGCTGAAAAATGCTGACCTTAGAGAGTGTTAGTGGAGGGTGTATAAAGGACTGCAGGCAAGGTTCAGCATGGGGGGCCACTATAGTGAGGAACCCCACATGGAGAAAGCCACTGTGGAGGTCGCTATGGAGAGGGGCCACCAATTTCTTAGTGAGACATATAGGGTCACTAATGAGAGGGACCCCATATGAATTAAAGGGAGGTATTATTTGGTTATTGGAGAAATATAGGGTCGCTATGGGGAGGAACCACATATGGAGGTAGAGGAGGAGCTTGGGCTGATAAGATGGGCCAGAAGAAATCGTAGGGCTGCCCTGAGCATTATCTTAATGCACGGGTACTGTTTGCATTTCCCTTTTCCTCAGATCTTGTTATATAGCCCCACTCTGGTGCAGTATGCCAGTACTTTGTTCAAGCCCAGAGATGATATTTTACCCCTCACTTCCAGAATTTCTCTATAGGAATCAGCGTTGTAATGATGTCCACTTGTGAAGGGACCTTGAGGAAAAAAAACAAGCACTCGTGAAGCAGAAGTGATTGCGCTTATGAAGGAAGGCATTCCACCCCCTCACCATGCTAGGCCAGGAGACCAGCAAAGGCTGTAATTAGGCCGCACAACCATTTGGCTGAAAATTAGCGTGGGGAAGAGGAATAGAACAGTAACTGAATAGAACTATCCCTTGAATTGAGATTTAGATTCAATAAAGGGGCTGTACTGGGGATGCTATCCACGGTGCGAGGACCGGAAGTAGGCCACGGAGACCATGCAGCCGAGAGGGAGCGTGGGGTGACAAGTAAAAAACCCTCAAAGAGAGAAAAAATCCCATAAATGGGAATTCTGTGTAGAAAGAGCTGGTGTTCAGGGGTATGCTCTTCCGACTATGAAGAGAGGGATCTAAGGTGCCGACCATGTGCCAGAGGGAGGGGGAGGAGCGCCCTGCGGCGCTGAGCAGTAGGCCAGAGGCCTAGTATAGTTACATGCTCCCCTGGCCTTAAAAGGCAAGCTGGTTTCACAAGGGAAAATTCCCCTCTTACTTCCGGACTGGAACTGCAATCGCTTTGTCACAAGCTCGCAGAGCTACTGAGTTCAGGGTTATGGGGCAGACTGCCTGTGCGCTGCGCTACTGCGCGAGGAATAATAGGTGCAGGCAGACTCCAGGACCCGCGAGCAAATGTGGGTATAATTTCTTTACCAGATCGCGATGTAGAAAGACGCAATAACAGCAAGGAAATTTACCCTTTTTATGAAAGGGTTGCAGAATAACTTTGCGTGATTAGAGCTAAGCCAAATTGAACAAGCATTTGTCAATGCTGAACGTTCACTTGCAGGTATTTGCAGTGGTGTTTGGCACGTATGGTGCGTTACCGTAATGCCCTGTGCGATTGCTGGTATTTGCACAATAAATTTTCAGCATGACCTTTTTGTTACCCCCATTGTGCGCTGCATAGGCGGAAACACATTTTGGGCAGGATGTGAAAAATGACAGCTGTACTGCTCATAAGGAAGTGTGGTAAAATGGCAATGTTGAAAATCTTGAGTGGAAATATTGAAAATTCGCAAACCTACGAGCGTGCATGGGAACTGTGCAGTGCACGCTTGTAAAACAGTCATTGTTAGGAATTTTTTCGCCAACTTGTCAACATTGGCATTTTAAAACCTCTGCTAATGAACAGTGTCACTGTGATTGTCTTACTGTGTGCCATACATTGATTTTGCACACTGACTGTGCCATTGTGCACTACATGGGCGGAAACACGTTTTGGGCAGGATGTGAAAAATGACAGCTGTACTGCTCATAAGGAGGTGTGGTAAAATGGCAATGTTGAAAATCTGGAGTGAAAATATTGAAAATTTGCAAACTTATGAGCGTGCATAGGAACTGCACAATGCACGCTCGTAAAACAGTTATTTTTAGGAATTTGTTCACCAAATTTTCAACATAGCCATTTTAAGATCTCTGCTCATGAACAGTGACACTGTGATTTTCTTAATTTGTCCCATACACTGAGTTTGCACACTGACTGTGCCATTGGGCGCGCTACATGGACGGAAACACATTTTGGGCAAGATGTGAAAAATGACAGCTGCACTGCTCATAAGGAGGTGTGGTAAAATGGCAATGTTGAAAATGTGGAGTGAAAATATCAAAAATTCGCAAACTTACGAGCGTGCATAGGAGCTGCGCAATGAGCACTCATAAAACAGTCATTTCTAGGAATTTTTTCACCAAATTTTCAACAAAGCCATTTTTAAGACCTCTGCTAATGAACAGCTTCACCATGATTTCTTAATTTATCCCATACATTGATTTTGCACACCAACTGCGCCATTGTGCGCTACATGGGCAGAAACACGTTTTGGGCAGGATGTGAAAAATGACAGCTGTACTGCTCATAAGGAGGTGTGGTAAAATGGCAATGTTGAAAATCTGGAGTGAAAATATTGAAAATTCATGCACTTACGAGCCTGCGTAGGAACTGCACAATGCATGTGTAAAACAGTCTTTTTGAATTTTTTGCACATGTTCAACAGGTTGGGACTTCTTCATGAATGATGTCACTCGACAATGATATATTCAGGCTTCAGGGGTGATTTCGCACAGTGATCATGAAATCACCCTTCGGCCTGAATAACGCCATGATAGTGACATCATTCATGAGAAGGGGTCCCAAACCCCATGTTGAAAATTTGGTGCAAAAATTCCAAAAATGACTGAGATATGCACAAAGTTGAAACCCCTATCTAGCCCATTATACAGCTTACCGCGCTTCCTTGCTATGTTGGCTTTGAAGAGTGCAGACGTAGCCCCAGTCCATCAAGATCACGCCTGAGCTACGGAGGTAAGTATGGGGTGAGGGGGTGGGGAGGCTGGTGCACAGTGGTGGGTGCGGGTTGTGGAGGGGGGACTGGGAGACCACGTGGGACTCGTTTTTCTTTACAGGTTTTTTTAAAAATGGACTACATGGGATGCTTCACACGCTGGGTGGGCTCTCAGCATGGCAGAAGATGGCTGGGAGGTCGAGGAGCCGACGGGATTGGGCACCCGCCGCAAAACAACGGAGTTTGCCACGCTGGGTGGGCTCCAGCGTGGCAGAAGGGATGGCTTGGGGGCCGTGGAGCCAACGGGGATTGGGCACCCCATCGCAACACGTTTGCCACGCTGGGTGGGCTCCCAGCATGGCACCAAAGCTTTGGGGTGGCGTGACGCGCGGGGTGCGAAGTGAGGGGCGGTGTGATGCGGTAGCGTCGGTATGACAGCGGTGGTTTTCTTTGAAGTGAAGACCACTGCTGTCATACAGAGCTCCCGCACCCATTGGTGCAGGACCACCACCTCTGCTCAACAGACCACTGGATTGAATGGGAGAGGCACACCTCCAAAGTGTGCTACTCTCCCAAAACGTTCCTTGGGCATGCGTGCAAGTGAACGTAAAAACCAAACAACCTTCAAATAGGCCAGATAGGCCAAAGCAGAGATAAGTTTAAAAACAACACCTCGGGAAAAAAACTACAATGCAACCTTGCTGGCTCTAAGTTATAGCCCAAAAACAAGGGGTATATATATATAACAGAACAACAGAAACAATACAAAATAATAACAAACAAAAACTGGCCTCATCATTTATAGCCAAAACTGAATGCTGCAGGATACATTTCCCTTTTGGGAGCCACACAAACAACTGCAGCACATATGATCATAATATGATTTACTGCTCTTGCTTTTACCATCATAACAATTTAAGGGTTATAAATGAGAGGCCTACCTTTCTGGAGTAGAACAACAGGCTCCTGGTGTGCCAGTAGCCTGATCAGATGCATGATTTGAACTGGAGAACAGGGGTTTCTGGGACCTGGATATACAAGAAATCTGATCCTAGAGTCATGTGCATCACTAGCCTATCAGGTGGGCTAAAACCCATGATGTAATGTCTGGAGTGCCATGGATGGTCAACCAATCACAAGTGTTAACTACAAATTAGTAATCCACATTCTGACAATGTCATTCTGCCATTCTGCAGAATTTGTCAGAATTTTCCAAAATTCTAAGGAATTCTGTTCCACCTGAATTTGAAAATTCCACATAGCACTAATCTTAATCAATGAAGGTTACTCAGTGGGATATAATCACTGGGATGTGGGGGGCAGACATGACAGACAACTGCCTTCTGTCCTAATGCTGAGTGTAATACCAAGTATAATGTAAGCTACTTTTGCCTCCTTACATGTCAGCCCGTAATATGTTTATGTTGTCTTGCGCATGTGTAAGCAACATTTTGTGGCAGTAGGAGATGGTAGTAGGAGAAGTGCAGAGGTGTGTTAGTTTTGGCGAATGCAGGGCACGCTTTAGAAGGTGCATTCCCTCATTTGCCAATTAGAGAGCATGCTAGCAGTGACACAAGTTTTAAGCAATGCCACCAACTTGAAATAAACTTGCCGCTGCAATCAGAGACAAGCTCGTCATGCAGCGGCACAGATGACACACATCCCCTACGTACTTTGCCTTGTGAAACATTTCAATAAACATGGCAGTGGCTCGCACCATCTGTCTCTCACAATCCCTAGAAAGCCGACTTTGGGGTGCCCAATCCCCTGTCAGCATATTTAATACCCCCCAAGATTGTGTGGCACACTGGGAGCCCACCCCAGTGTACATCCGTAGTGATCAGAAGCCGACCGCATCGGCATGTTCCTGCCCCCACCCTCAGTGTGGCCACCATCACCCCCCCCAAAGTCATGGGACACACTGGGAGCCCACCCCAGTGTGCACAACATTTGATTTTCTTACACCTGTAAAGAAAGAAAACCGTACACAGTGTTCCTTTTTTTTAAAGTACCTGAAACAAAGAAAACGGTCCCTCGTTGTTGGCGGTGCCCCCCAACCTGCACCCACCCTCTGTGCACCCCACCTCCTGACACCCCCATCACCCCATACTTACCTCCAGAGGATGGCGCTGCAATCTTTGGTGGAGCGGGAACACGTCTGCACTCTTCCAAACCAACCGCAAACTGAAGAAATGCCAGTAAGCTGTATATTGGCATCAATGGGGGAGGTTTACACTTAGGTGGATATCTCGGCCATATTTTTGACTTTTGGCTCCCAATTTTCAACATGGGGTTCTTGGAACCCCACCTCATGAAATCAGTCACTGTCATTTTGTTATTCGGTCCCGAAACATGATTTTGCAGTCGCTACGTGGAATCACCTTTCAGGACTGATTAATGAAAAAATAGTGCCACTGTTCATGATGTGGCTCTCAAAAGGCCTATGTTTTAAATCTGGTGAAAACATTTCAGAAAATGACTGTGTTACGAGCGTGCATTGCACAGTTTCTACGCACGCTTGTAACTTCGAGAATTTTTTTATATTTTCCCTCTAGATTTTCAACATTGCCATTTTTTCACACCTCCTTATGAACAGTACAGCTGTCATTTTTATGTTGACGCACTTGCACAGCCAACATCTTGGGGTAGTGCAGCTATGGAGGTGCAGTCGCTGTTGGGCGAATGCAGGACATGCATCAGTAGGTGCGTCCCTCATTCCCCTATTAGCCTGCATGCTGGCGCCACACCATGCATACATAATGTGGTGAGCACATCTAAGAAAAGGTCCACTGCAATCCGAGCAAAGCTCGTCAGATGCAGTGGACCTTTCTCCTGGTTTATGTTCGCTGACATTATGGGCATGGAGGCTGCTGAGGGTGCCCAATCACCCTCGGCTCTGCCCTCCCCCCTGCTTTCTGTGTGCTGATGGAGGAGCCCACTCCCCATCGATATAAAAAAAAAACCTCCATTGTGAAATGCCAGGGGGGTCCCCAATCCCTCTCAGCTCGCCCCCCGCTTGCTTTGTGTGCCAACGTGGGTGCCCAATCCCTTTCGGCATAACATCCCCCTGTGTTGTGTGCCAATGAGGGTGCCCACTCCCCTGTCAGCTACAGACACCCCCCAACAGTTAGGTGGCACACTGGGGAGCCCACCAGCGTACCAAATCCTAATAAAAAAACTGTCCTGTGATGTCTAATTTTTTACCTGTAAAACAAAACGGTCCCTTGTAGTCTCCCTACCTCCCACCCACACCCACCCTCTGCGCACCCTGCCTCCCCACACCCCTCAACCCATTCTTACCTCCGGAGTTTGGCGTGGACGATCTTCAGTTGACTGGGAACACGCTTGCACTCTTAAAAGCCGACCACGAACTGAAGAAATGCCGGTAAGCTGTATAATGGAATAAATAGGGTGTTTTCAACTTTGCTGCATATCTCAGGCATTTTTGGCCCCAAAATTTCAATATGGGGTTTTTGGGAACCCTCCTAATGAATTCTTGCACTGTCATGGCGCTATTCCGTCCCGAAAGGTGATTTCGCAGTCACTGCACAGAATCACCTTTCAGGGCCGAGTAATGAAATGACAGTGCCATTGTTCATGAAGGAGGCTCACAAAAAGCCTATGCTGCAAATTTGGTGGGAAAAATCAAAAAAATGACTGTTTCATGAGCATGCTTTTCGCAGTTACTACGCATGCTCATAAGTTAGTGAATTCGCAATATTTTCATGCCAGATTCTCAACATTAGCATTTTACCACACATTCTTGTGAACAGTACAGCTGTAATTTTTCACATCCTGGCTGAAATGTGTTTTTGCACTTCAGGCGCAGAATAGCACAGTTGCTGTGTGAAATCAGTGTTTGGGACACATTGTGAAAATGACAGTGATACTGTTCCTGAGCAGAGGTCCTAAAATGCCTGTGTTGAACATTTGGTGACAATACTCCATAAAATGACTGCGTTACGAGTGTGTGTTGCGCAGTTTGCACGCACGCTCGTAAGTTCGCAAACTTATATTTTCACTCCGGATTTTCAACAGTGTCATTGTTCTGCACCTCCTAATGAACAGTACAGCTGTCATTTTTCACATCCTGACCAAAATCTGTTTTCGCAGTTCTGGCATAGAATAGCGCGGTCGCTGTGGAAAGCCCGTGTTCGAGACACATTATGAAAATGGCAGTGACACTGTTCATTAGCAGATGTCCTAAAATGCCTATGTTGAAAATTTGGGGATGAAAGTCAATAAAATGAGTGTTTTACGAGTGTGCGTTGCGCAGTTTGCATGCACACTCATGACTTTGTGAATTTGTAATAGTTTCACTCCAGCTGTTCATTGGCATTTTTCCATGCCTCCTTATGAACAGTACAGCTGGCTGAAATGTGTTTTCACACGTCTGGTGCAGAATTGCACAGTCACTGTGTGAAATCAGTTTTCGGGACAGTTTGAGGAAATGACCTTGACACTATTCATGAGCAGAGGTCCTAAAATGCTTATGTTGAAAATTTGGTGCCGAAAGTCCATACAATGACTGTGTTGCAAGTGTGCATTGCAGTTTCCACGCACCCTTGTTACTTTGTCAATCTGCAATATTTTCATGCCACATTTTCACCACTGGCATTTGTGCACACCTCCTTATCAACACTCCAGCTGCCATTTTTCACAGCCTGCCCAAAACGAGTTTCCGCAGCTGTGGCACACAATGGCATGCTTGCTGTGCAAAATAAATTTTGCGACACATTAACAAAATCAAAGTGCTCTGCGTCTCTAACTCTGCCACTGCCAATGCCAGTGCGAAAGCATTCGGCATTGACAAATGCTTGTTCACATTCTGCCCGAAATGTGTTTTCGCACATCTGGCGCACATCTGGCGCACATGGTGCGGTCGCTGTGGGAAATCAACATTCAGGACGGATTAAGAAAATCAAAGTGACACTGTTCATGAGTGGAGGTCCCAAAATGCCTATGTAGAAAATTTTGTGAAAAAATTCAAAACAATGACTGTGTTACGAGAGTGCATTGCACAGTTTCCACACATGCTTGTAACTTCAAGAATTTTTTATATTTTCACTCTAGATCTACAAAATTGGCATTTCTTCACATCTCCTTATGAATGGTATAGCTGTAATTGTTCACATCCTGCCTGAAATGTGTTTTCGTACATGTGGCGCAGAATGGCGTGGTCGCTGTGGGAAATCAATGTTTGGGACAGATTAACAAACTCACAATGCCACTGTTTATGAGCAGAGGTCCAAAAATGCCTATGTTGAACATTTGGTTAAAATAATGCCCAAAATAATTGCATTATGGATGTATGTAGCACAGTTTCTACGCATGCTCATGACTTCACCAATTTTTATATATTTTCACTCCAGATTTTTAACAGTACCATTTTTTTACACCTCCTCATGAACAGTATAGCTGTCATTTTTCACATCCTGCCTAAAATGTATTTTCACACCTGTGGCACCAAATGGCGCAATCGCTGTGCAAAATCACCTTTCGGCTAACGAACTGATAGTGCCGCTGTTCATGAGGTGGGGGTCACAAAAAGTCCATGTTGAAAATTTGGAGTGAAAATGCCAGCAAACGTCCGGGGTGTTAGCGTTTCCAACTTTAATGTTTCACCCTGTAGAAACTGACAGGCATCAGGGGTGTGACTTGGGATTTTCCGCTGTAATGCTCATGCCGTTACACCCCCACCCCCAGCCTGCAGCCACTGATAGGCATTGAGGTGTGCCTTGGACTCTTCAGCCCCAAAGTTCACCCCATTCTCCTATGCTGCACCCATCTCAGTGTATTTTCTTATGGAATGGGGTAAGCGTAAGGCCGGAAGACCCCAAGGCACACCATGACATTTGTCAGTGTCTGCAGGGTAGGGTGAGGGGAAATGGCATGAGCGTTATGTCCAATGACCCAAAGGCACACCCCAGTGCCTGTCAGTCTCAGCAGGGTGGGAGTGGGTTTGGCGTCAGTTCAATACTTCACTGCCATTCCCATTATGCAGCTCCCTAACTTCTGCACTACCAGTGCCAATGCCAGCAAGTCAACATTCGGCATTGACAAATGCTTTTTTTAGTAGACACAGGTGGCCTATACTTACAGGCTGCTATATGTACGTACATCATCCTGACACTAAAATAAGGAGTCCCCCCCAGCTCAGTTCAATTTCAGTTCAATTTTGTTCCCAGCTACAAGCACTGAAAGTGCACAATCAGTATACATAAAACATATCTGTGCTAAAATACATTTCTGTGATCCAGCTCACTTCCAAACTCAGCTTAGAGCACTAAGAATAACCACAGTTTAACTGCACAAATATAAAGAATGTGCTATAAAATGTTTTTGTTTAAACCCATTTCACTTCCATCTTACTTTTAATCACATCTATGAGCACTCTAAGCATAGCTGCACCAAATCAAGTTTCTTTCTGTTTTCTGACAGATTTTGTGTACAGCACAATGGAGATACTTCACATCCAATTCTTTACCCTAACAGGCTCGGACTGCACACTATCACTTGGTTGCATTCTTGAACTTCATACAGCAATGACATCATGTGATCAGATTATTGTACCTGTCCGACTAGTCACCATTTGTTAAGTAGCACTTAAGCACCTCATGCAGTTTTGCATTGTGCACTATGGCCCAGATATTCAAAAGGGTTGCACATGACGCAACAGTGTTGCACCATGCGCAACCCACTGATGCACCCTGGCCCGATATTCAAAAGGGAAAAGTGCACAGCACAAATCCCGATGTGCTGGAGCACATCAGTAATGTATGCAGGCACAGGTGGGGGGGCGTGCCCATGCATACCCAGCACAGCCTGATATTCAGCCCGGGATGTGCAGAGCCATGCATGCGCAACCCCTACCTGCGCCAGCACGAAGCTGATCCAAAAAAAAAAGGAACAACTGATGGCCACCCACAGGTGAGCTGCCACATTGCAGGGCACAACACAGCAGCTGCCACCTGTGGGTGGCCACCCGAGCTCTGGCTGTACCTGGGGGCCCCCCCATGCCTGACTGCGGGCAGTTATAAAAAAAAAATAAGACATCTGTGCAATATCCCTGGTGGTCCAGTGGACCGCTGCCCACCCGATCGTGGGCATTTGTAATAAAGAATGATTAATCTGTGCAATATCCCTGGTGGTCCAGTGGACCTGCCTGCCCGATCGCGGGCTATGTGAAAAAAAATCATGTCCCCAATATCCCTGGTGGTCCAGTGGACCTGCCTGCCCGATCGCGGGCTACGTAGAAAAATCATGTCCCAATATCCTGGTGGTCAGTGGACTGCTGACTGCTGTCGTGGGCATTTGTATTAAATAAAGACCTATGTCCAATATCCTGGTGATCCAGTGGACCGCTGACTGCCCGATCCGGGCATTTGTATGAAAAAAGTAATATGCCAATATCCTGGTGGCTAGTAGCCCCTCCCCACCGCCCACTGAGCCCCACTGCCCGCTCCCCTGGTCAGCCAGCGGCGGCAGCACCCACCGACTGCCGCCCGCTGCCTGCCGACTGACACCATCAGTAGAGCAGTACGCCCATTGGTCCAAAGCATGAGCCAATGTGTGTAGCCCATACCATACTAACATTCCAGATATGGGAATGAATCATTCCCATATCTGGAATGTGTAGTATGGTATGAGCTGCACGCCCATTGGCTCACACTGTGGACCAATGGGCATACAGCCCCACCGATGGTGTCATTCGGCGGGCGGCAGGGCGGGCAGGCGGTGGGCTGCCGCCCGCTAGCTGACTTGGGGGAGCCGGTGGGCCAGTGGGTGGTGGAGGGGTACCTAGACCACCAGGGATATTGGTATATACTTTTTTTTCGATACAAATGCCCGTGATCGGGCAGTCAGCAGTCCACTGGACCACCAGGGATATTGGACATAGGTCTTTTATTTAATACAAATGCCTGCAATTGGGCAGTCAGCGGTCCACTGGACCACCAGGGATATTAGGGATATGATTTTTTCACATAGCCCGCGATCGGGCGGGTAGGTACACTGGACCACCAGGGATATTGGACATAGGTCTTTTATTTAATACAAATACCAGCGATCGGGCAGATAGCAGTCCACTGGACCACCAGGGATATTGGACGGAATATCTTTGTATTACAAATGCCCGCGATCGGGCTGTGGAGCACATTGCCGGCTGCAGGGGGCGTCGGTTCCCAATGGCTGCTGCCTGGCAAGGCGCCAGGTGCAAGTCGTCGCGGATCGGCGCACCTGCATGAAAATGGAGCCATAATGACATGCACAGGCCCCATTTGCACCTTGCATACATTATGGCCCCATTTGCATGTCAAGTTTTGAATATTGCGGTTGCTGTGCATAGCGCAATGGAACTTGCGCTAGCGCATCCCCATGCTCCACTCTGGCCACTTGCGCTGGTGCAATGCCACTGCGCCATGCACACTGCATGTGGCCGGGGTGCGATATTCAACTATGCTGTGCCATGGCGCAGCGCCGTTGAATATCTCCCAGTCCACACCCCTGCGCAGCTAAGTTGAACTGCGCCCAAGCTTGTGCCACAGCCTGGCGCAGTTTGAATATCTGGGCCTCTACCTCAAATTTGGCAATGTGGAGTCATTTTGCAAGGTGTTTGCGCCGGGCAGTTTCTGACTTTACCACATCTTCACTGCCCAGTCAAAGTAATCATAAGCTGTTCTTGAACAACCTTGAATTATTCATGAACTGTTCAGGAAATGAGCCCATGAACATGCATCAAAGTTCAGCAGTCTTGTTCTTGAATGTTGAAGAATTGTGCAAGAACAACAAATGTGCAAACTGTTCATGAACATTTTTGAGCATAATGGCTCATAAAGGTCCATGAAAGTTTATGAAATTCCTCCACTGAACTTTTATGGATACAGTCCATCAGTATTTTTGGTGATCGAAGAAATACCATGATTTTATAATATTGGTTAATTCATCAGGAAACCCTATTTTAGCCCTATTCTCAAAAAGGTGTCTACACTCTGTACAAACCAGAGGTGAATCCATTCAGTCCTTACTGTTTCATCACTAAGCAAGTTATGATAACTGAAAATTTTTTAACAAACTCCAACACAGCATTTTCCAAGGAACAACTATTCTTGGAATGCATTTTGGAATTCACAACTTATCCTATAGTTACACAGAAACATAGACAATGATTGCAGAAAAAGACCAGAAGTCCATCCAGTCTGCCCAAGTTCCCTGTAATCTCTGGAACCTACTGTTCCTCCTGTGTACTAACCCTCCCGATCTTCTATTCTCCTCTTTGGTCCTGTCGCCCTCGGTAGCCACTATTCCCTTCATTGTGTCCCAGCCCTGCTTGAATCCCCTGACTGTTTTCACACCCACCACCTAAGCTGATAGACTGTTCCAAGGTTCCACCACCCTTTTCGTAAAGTATTACTTCCTCACATCCCTCTTGAACTTACCTCCTGTTAATTTCCATTCATGTCCGCATGATCGCAAATTGGTATTCAGGCTAAATAATTCCCTGTAGTTCACTCTGTTAAGGTTCCATGTCATAATAGCAATCGGAAAACAGTAAAACATAGTGGCAGCCAGTGGCAACATTTTTCCCCCGGTCCCCAGCCCCAAACCCAGTACCTGCTGTGCCAGAGCTAGCCACCCTCACCACCACTCCACATGGCTAGCTCAGCTGCAGCAGGCACACTACCCCCTGACAAACCCTCTTCCCTATCCTTCCCCTTCCCCTCACTAGTCTCTCATTCTGGTCACCCTCCCCTATGGTCGTCTTCGCATATGGTTGCTACCCTTGCAGGTTAGCCCATGAGGATAGCGTTGATTATGAGTCGCCGTTTTTGACGGTCACTCATATTCAGTTGCTATCCTCACTGGATACCCTCTGTTAATTCCTTTAAGGAACTTGAAGGTTTGTATCATATCTCCCCTCTCCCTTCTGGTCTCCAGTGAGTTATCTTGAGGCGCTCCTCATAGGATCTGCCCTGCTGTCCCTGAATCATGTTTGTTATTCTGTGCTGCAGTGTTTCTAACATATTGCTGTCCTTTCTGAGGTGAGTACTCCAGAACTGGACACAGTACTCTAGTTGAAGTCTCACCAGGGATCTGTAGAGAGGAAGTATTACCTCTTTTCTTCTGCTATCAATACCACTCCTGATACATCCCAGCATCCTGTTAGCCTTGCTATAGGCCTTGTTGCACTGACTCAATTGCTTAAGTGAGTTACTAATGATAACTCCCAGATCCCATTCCTCAGCTGTACTGCTAAGTCTCTCTTCTCCCATCCAGTACTCTGTCTTGGGGTTCTCTTTTCATAGGTACATTACCTTGCATATTCTAGCATTGAATTGTAACTGCCAGACCTTTGACCAGTGCTCTAACTTTTGTAGATATCTCTGCATTTCCTTTATTCCCTTGTCACTAACCACCCTCCAACATAGTTTTTTGTCATCTGTGAAGAGGCATAACCTGCCCTGGATTCCTTCTCCAATGCCACTAATGAACATGTTAAAGAGATCAGACCCCCCCAGACCCAGGACCAAGCCCTGTGGACTGCGCTCATAACCTCCTTCCCTCACTTCTGATTAAACCGAATTGACCATCACCCTCTGCTGCCTCCCCTCTAGCAAGTTAACTAACCAGTTCACCATGGGTTTAGCTGCACCCAGGTCTTCCATCTTCTTGAGCAATCATCTGTGATGTACTGAATCAAAAGCCTTGCTGAAGTCGAAGTCAAAGTAGAGTAGATCCACAGCATGGCCCTTATCTAATTCCTTTGACACCCAGTCAAAGAAAACTATCAAGTTAGTCTGACAAGATCTTCTTGCCACAAAACCATGCTGTTTACTATCATGGAGCCTGTTGCTGTCCAGGTAGTCTATGAGGTCCTCTTTGATCAGTGTCTCCATCAGCTTCCCTATGATGGAAGTTAGACTGACAGGCTTGTAGTTCCCGGATAATCCCACCCCCATGAGTGGTACAATGTCTGCCACCTTCCAGTCCCTTGGAACTTCCCAGACCTAAGTGAGCTGTTGAACAGACATATCAGTGATTCAGCCAGCTTTGCTGCTAAGTCCTTGGGTATCCTTGAATGCAACCCATCTGGTCCTGGGGCCTTAACTATCTTAAGGGCAGCCAGCCCTTTCAGAACCCTTTCACTAGTAAACAATGGCTGTCTCATTTCTGGGATTCCCTCAGTGGCAGCTTTGATGCCACTCTTTGGCATGGACCCTCTGTCCTCCTTAGTGAAAAGTGACAAAAGTAGTCATTTAGGATGGTGGTCTTTTGCCTATCTTCCTCTATCACCATATACCCCTCAACTAGCCTTACAATTCCCCCACCTTTTTTTCCTTTTTTCACTAATATATGATAAACCGTTTTTCTCCATTTCTGGCCCCCTCCACAATATGTAGGTCTGTGTCTGCTTTGGCCTCCCTAACAGCCCTCTTTACCTCCCTTTTTTTCTGTAGATAATCCTCCCATTCTACCTCCCCCTACTTTTCCTTGTATTTATAGAAGGTCTTCTTTTTAGCCCTTACTGCTTTCCTGACCCTTGCTGGGAACCATAGTGGTCTCTTAAACCTGTTTTTCTTTGTTACTGTTCTTGTGCATACTTTAGATGCCTCGAGGATGGCCCCCTTAATTACCCCCATCTCTCCTCTACCCCACCTCTGTCCTCCACCCCTACTAACTTATTTCTGACCAGTTCCCTCATCCTATCAAAGTCAGCAGTTCCAAAGTCAAGGACTTTAGTTCTCAATTGTGGCTTGCCAGCCTTGAGGACCAGTGCAAACCAAATGGAGTTAAGGTCACTGTTCCCCAGCGGCTCCCCCTACTCCCACCACTCCCACCATCTCTGAAATGGTGAGCACAGCAAGGACTGCAGTCTTCCTGGTGGGTTCCTTAACTAGCTGCAACAGTAGACAGTCTTGGAAGGCATCCAGCAGGGCCTGACTCCTGGCACTCTTGGCCACTGGGAGCTCATAATCAATGTTTGGCAGGTTCAGGTCTCCTACCACCACTACTTCTTCTTTTGCTCCCTTCTTTCAACTTCCTCTATGAGTTCTCTGTCCCTTATCTCCCCTTGCCCTGGAGGCCTATACAGCACCCCCAAGTGTACTTTCCTGGCTAAGGCTAATATGAGTTGTGCCCATACTGACTCAGTATCACCACTGCTACCCCAATGCAACCATCTTCTACCACCTCGATGCCTTCACTAACAAAAAGGGCAACTCCTCCTCTTCTACCAGTTCCTCTGTACCTCCTGAACAGTGAATACTCGGGGACCATCATCTCCTAGTCATTATTATCTGTGACCCATGTTTCCACGATGGCCACAAGGTCTACCTCAGTGTTTGCTATCAGTGCCTGGAACTTGCCGAGTTTGTTACCTAGGCTCCTGGTGTTAAGGCATACCCCTTTCCATCTGACCCTTGCTCTTACTTTTCTACTCTGCTTCTGTTTTCCATGTTTTCTCCCACCCTTTTTGGGGTGTTTTCCCTTTGTTTTATCCATCACTACTGCCCATTCCCTTAGTCCTGTTAACGTTGCTGCTACCTTTGTACTCTCTTTGCTGCTACAGTTCCCTGGATGTGGGGGAGTACTATCTAGGATGCCCTTCTGCTCACCATCCACCATGGTTACCCAACACCTAGACTCCTCTGCAGTCAGTTTAAATACATAGATACATAGACACTGTCAACAGATAAGGGCCTATGGCCCACCCAGTCTGCCCATTTGAGCTTGTAAGTTCCCCTTTATGTTTTTCTAGAAGTCTGTTGCCCTTTACCACTGACCTCCAGAATTCCCTTATGTTAATCGCATGCATTCTTAAATTCTGTGATTGTTTCAGCCCCCACCACTTTCTCTGGCAGGGTGTTCCACTTGTCCACTATCCTTTCTGTGAAGAAATTCTTCCTCACATTTTCTCTAAATCGCCCTCCTTCCAACTTCATCCCATGCCCTCTAGTCCTGGAACATCTTTTTCACTGCAAAATAATGTATTCCTGCACCCTGTTCCTCCCTGTAAGGTACCTGTATGTCTCTATCAGATCCCCTCTCTCCCTCCTCTCCTCCAGGGAGTGCATATTCAAGTCCTTCAGCCTGTCCTCATAGGACTTGTGATGCAATCCCTGTACCATCTTTGTTGCCCTCCTCTGAACCTTCTCTACCTTGTCTCTGTCCTTACATAGGTAAGGTCTCCAGAACTGTACATTGTACTCCAGGTGGGGCCTCACTAGTGTTTTGCATAGTGGAATTATGACCTCCCTTTTCCTGCTGGTGATGCCCCTGTCTATGCATTCCAGCATCCTATTTGCTTTACCTGCTGCCTTGTCACACTGTTTCCCTACCTTGAGGTCATTGGAGATGATAACCCCAAGGTCCCTTTCCTGCTTGGTGCATGCTATATCCTCACCCCCCAACTGATACGTTGTTCCAGGGTTTTGATGAGGGATGTCTGATATAGATGTCAAACATCTGCCCCAATGTGCTGGCCTTCTCACTCGTTAGCTTAAGACCATCACCCTTGAAGAGTCTTCTGTCCCAGAAGTCCCTCCAGACCCCTACAAAGTGGTACCCCATGTCTTGACACCAACCCTTAAGTCAACTATTAAACTCCTCTATTTCAGCACCCCTTATCCTAGCCTTCCTCCATTCTCTGCCCCACACAGGGAGGACTTCGGAAAAGGCCAGGGAGGCTGAGTATGCCACCAATCTGTCCCCCAGTCTACAGAAGTTTTGCTTCACTGTCTCCACTGATTGGTTTGCTAGATCATTGGTGCCCAGATTTATCAGCACCCCCAGCTGCCCCCACTCCCTCTCCACCATCCTCTTTATTCTGACTAAATTGAATGAACTTCCTCTACCACTAGCAAAGCTACCCAAAATCGGGCAGTTTAATCTGGAACTTAGAAAATATCTCACTCCCATTCTCCTTGTCCATGCACAAGTTAGACCACCCCTCCTGTCATTCTCTTTGCTTCCTCACCCATCTCCTCCTCTCCTCTCCTTCCCACCTCACCACTCCCCCTCCACTCCCCCACCTCCCCTGACCTCCCCTATCAACTCATCACTCCCACACCTCCCTTCTACCCCCTTTAGCCCCCTGCACCAGTATTTATCTTCACACTCCTACCACCTCCCTTACCCTCTAACACCACCCTCCCTACTACCACCTTCCCCAATTTCCACTAGGTCTAGTCATCCTTTCCCCTCCCTCTCACCTTACCACTAACTCCCACTGTGCATCTCCTCCCAATGCTCCCTGGCTACTCTCTTCTATCTTACACAGTTCTTCTCATTGTGCACCATATGTATTCCATGACAATACCATGTGCTTCTGTTATGTTTACATCAATGTTGTTGCTATTTATTTTTTGTATTCTTAATATTTTGTTAATGATATTCTGTGTGTAAATTTATACTGACGTGGAACGTTTGCAAACAAGCTATGCTCAAAGGTATTTTCTGGAACATGAAAATAAATAAATACATCATGGTTACTTGTTTTCTTTTGTGTTTCACTCACATGGAATCACATCTCACTTTCTTTTCATAAATAGAAAGGCAAATTGCTATTTGTATTAGCAGAATCTGCAACTCTTGAAATGTGGTGAGTTAAAATGTTAATCCTTTTAAGTCCTCAGGTAGTTAAGTGCCCTGTAGAACACATATGTCCCACTCTTAAACTGAAAAAGTTCTGATTTTGTGATGTTTGATAACTTTTACACTGGGAAAGTATATTCTGATATGCAAATTATGCACATTTTTTTCTGTCTCTTTTCATCATGGTCTCTTAAAGGTTCAGCAACTTATTGAACTTTGTGTTGATGAACAGTTCATAAACTTGGTTCATGAACAGAGTTGAAGAACAGTTGGAAAACTTTGATGGACGTTCATGAACCCTTCATAAATTGTTCACCAAAGTTTGTGAGTTAATGAACTTCCTTTCAGCTAGGTGGTGAAGGAAAACTTTACAATGTCTTGATTAGAAATTAATTATAAAAGCTGCCTTAAGTTGAGAGGGGAAGCAGACCCTTGGTCCACCTGCCAAACTTTCTATTTAGCCCCTGCTTGTCACACCTCAGGGCTCCAGTTAAGCTACAATTCTTCTGCAGCTCCTTGGCTTCTATGGCTGCTCTCAACTCTTCTAATGTTCCAGTTTGTCTTTTGTTTTCATTCTTTAGGACTCTTTGCACGTTTAATCTGCACCTGAACTAACACGTAACTGGTTTGAATTGTACCTCTTTCTGTTTCCTAACCATGCAGGCACATTGGCTAATAAGGCCCAGTATTATGCAACAGCAAACAGTAGTTACCTCTTTGTCTTTTATCCCTAGTGCAATCAGAATTATCTGGAATTTTAATGCAGCTGCTCCAGTGAGTTTCTGCAAAGCTGGTTCTGAGGTTCCATGAAATGGAAAGAATGGAGAAAGTCTGTGTTCTAGACCTCTCATATGTTGAGAAAAGTTTTTACTTTGGTCTACCCTTCCACTGCTTGTCTGGTCCTCTTCTTCCCACTCTGTCTTGAAAACCCCACTGTATGACCACACCTCTCAATTCTACTTTTGCACATAACCCCCACCTGTACCTCTCAAATTACCCTGATTTATTGGCATGTCCCCAGACATCAAAAATATACTCAGTCCCTCCTAAATCTAACATTTCTGTCACTTCAAAGTTTTAAATTTGGCAGCAAAAATAACGTCAGACATCCATGTTATAGTCTAGTTCTTCAAAAAATGCTTTTCACACTGAGGCACATATTGTAGCAGTTTTCTGAGCTGATATTGTCACTTTGTAAGATGTGTCCCTTGTTTTGATCATTTGACCCTAATTTTGAAGGATTGTCCCTGATTTCTGAGGCAGGAGGTTAAGAGTTATGCCCCCATTCCTTTCCTCTCCTGTCTCTCTCAGTTTCCCTTCCAACCCCCGTCCCCTTTCTCTTCCCTTCTTGCTTGCTGTTCTTTCTACTTAATGTCTTTTCTTTGGCCACCCATTCCCTTCTTAATTTGTTTCTGTCTAGTTATAGATTTTTGTTTTTGGCTTGCTTCTTAACTGGATACTGGGTTTCCTTTGCAAACATTATTGCACTACTTTACTGTTTTTTGTTCTCACCATGTTGTTCCTCTCTGTAACTTTGCTTCAGTACGTGTACTTCATAGCACAATCTTATTATTATTGTATTATTACATTGCATTTCATTTTCTCTGTGTACCTTCCCACAGGATGCCTCTGGAAATTAGCTGTTACATAGATACATACTATATATGCTAAGGACAAAGTCCATACAGTCTGCTCTATTGTTACTCCTTCATTCAGTAGGGTTTCATCATCTTTTCAGAGTTTCCGGAGTTCCTTCTGATCTTTTGCTTGCTTCTAACTACAGTATGTCATTGTACTGTAGCTATTCCATTGGGTTATTGAACATCAGGACAGTGTGAACATTAATTATTTCTTTAGGTATTCTGTTCCACTTATCCACAAGTCTATCTCTACTAAAATATTTCCTTTTGACTTCTGTGAAATTTTCAACTTGTTTGAAGCCGTGCCTTGTTGTGAATCTATGGTGTCTACCTTATTATGTACCTTATTATGTTGCTTGAAGTACACAGGTCATACCTCAAAAAAGCACCTGGTGCTCATGTACCTACTTGGTCAACAAAGTATAACTAACCAAATAACTAAATAAATAAAATATGCATAGGAAAGGTTCTATATGCCCCCCTCCCCCTGTCCTCAATGAGAACATGTGCAGTCTCTCTGACTTCTACTTAGAAGTCCTCCCTTATTGGCTATGAATAATTTGTATTGCCCTCCACTGGATGTTTTCCAGTCTTCCTTATCCTTTTCAGATGAGGGTTCCAAAACCACAGACAGTACTCTAGGCATGGCCTATGAAAAGGCCTGCACAGTTGAAAGATTACCCTCTTGTTTTGGCTAGAGAAGCTCTATTTGATAAACTCTAGTATCCCATTTCCTTTTCCATATAGTATGCTTTCTGACACTGAGAAGAAGATATCTTTCTTCTTCTGAGGGTTTGACAGAGACTCTGTTAATTATATATTCTTGTTTTTTTGAAATTCAAAATCCTTTATTTATTTTCAACCAGGCCAATGGGCTGATTTGCCACAAAACAACATAACATACAGTACAATACACATCATGACAAACAAACCCCCACACACACTTCATGGTATCAGCTTATCTATGTACAGATGGTGGGCCCCGTAACATTAGAAAGGTTTGGTTATATAGAATACAGAATCTGCAATTTACTCCAGTTCTTGTCAAACCTAGGCAACCGATTATGCATGTTAGCAATGACTTTTTCCCCTGAGACGTTAAGCCAAAGCTCCTGCAACCACTCTGAGTAAGATATGGTTTCACTATCCAGCCAGTGTCGAAGTATCAACTTCTTAACTGACATTGCCATTATGGCAAAGTGGTACTTCCTCTCAGTGACATGAATAAGGGAGTAGTCCCTACAATGCAGGCAGCTGGTTCTGTATAGTCAGCTATTCCCAATAGGGGATCTGCCTTTTGCTTAATAAAGGACCAGAGTGGGGCAACCTTTGGGCACTCCCAAAAAACATGATATAGGTAGCCTACATCCTGCATGCAATGCCTGCAGGCTGAGGTAGGGGATCTGTTCATCTTGGCCATCTTAACCGGGGTATAATACATGTTGTTAATAATCTGGAATTGCATCAATCTCAACCTGTCCTGAGATACAAACCTGTGAGTGTCTTTCCAGATCTTAGTCCAATTAAATGTTTTCTCTGGGAACTGTGCCTTCTAATAATTGGAAGACCCATCAAGGTGTGGAAAGGCCCTCTTAAGCAGCATAACATAGATACCCGAGACAGCATGAGGTTCTGTGGCAGTTAGGCTAAGTGGTTGCAGGAACCTTCCCCCATTTTCTGCATCTTGTTTTAACTGTGAGTTAACGATCATATGCCTCAGTTGAAACACTTTGAAACTTGAATAGATCCCTAAGTTAAAGTATTTGATAATATGCCCTGTTGTTGAAACCTGCCCATTATTCTACAGATCAGCTATAGAAAGTCCAGCCAGCTGCGGGAGCCAGGAAACTTTAAAAAAATCTCCCCAATCTTAAAATTCAGGTTACCCACTAACGGTTGATTAGTCTTGAATATGCCTGTAGGACAGAGACGCACATGACTGAGTGTGGACTTTTATGAAGACTCCTATCGAAGTATCACCCAGTGCTAAGGGAAGCAGTTTGGGGGGTATATGCAAGACAGCAAGGGGAAAGTGGATCTGAGCAGCAATAAGCTCCTTCTCCAAGATAAGCCACAAGGGCTTGTACTGGTCTGGGCCTAATTCCTCTGTTCTTCCCAGCCATCTCAGGTATTTCGCTGTGTGACTTGCCCAATAGTAAAGTTTAAAATGGGGGAGTCTCAACCCATCTTTAATCTTAGGGGCAGTTAACTTGCAATAAGCCCACTGGGCTTGATTGCCCTTCCTTTTAAATTTAATAGTCTGGGAGTACAACTTAGAAAACCAGGTCTGTGGTAGTCATAAATTCAGCATGTTTTGGGGCTAGAAAATACAAGGTAATACATTAATATAATGTATGGTGGAACATTGTTATCTGGTGTTTTTTATCTTTTCCTCATCTTGTTATGTCATCGATGTGACGTGATGAAGTTGTTAACCCATCGATGGTACATCATATCGATGGCATAACAAAATAGAATGCTGCTGAGATAAACATTCCACCACACCAGTGCATCACAGTCTTTCACCATACTCAGCAGCATTCAAACAAAAACGGCGGTTACTCGTTTGCTTAGTTTTTCTTTTACTTTTCTCGTCAGGTACCTGGTAAACGAGAAGAGTACCCTCAAGGCATTTCCGGATGGCACACTGTTGACGTCGACCTGTTTTGACCCCTAGTTATAAACTTCCTAGTCGAAAGGCGGGACAGCGATGTTTTTTTTTTTTATCGTGTCTATGTCTTCACTCAGGTAAACGTTTGTTTTCCCTTCATATTTTTGTGAACTATGTGCCTGGACTGCTTCCCCATACACTATAAAAGACAACGTATGGGGAGCAGTTAACAACTGTGTTGAATTCTCATCTTGAGGTTACCATGGTTACTGAAAACCATTTACAGACCATGGTAACCTCTAGATGAGAATACAACATGGTTGTTAACTGCTCCTCATACATTATCCTCTATTTTAATTAAACTGATTCTGCCCCAAAGTGACAATGGGAATAGTGTTCTTCTGTCTATATCTTGCTGAATTACTTGCACTAGGGCTTCCAGATTGCAGTCCATCAAGGATTTGGGCTTCCTAGTCAGGAAAATACCCAGATATTTAAGTGTTTTATGTTCCCATTGTAAGCCTAAACCCTCCAACTGCCTCTAGTGGGTAACCATGTTGAGAGGGAAGACTATGTTTTTTTCCAAGTTTAGCTTGTAGTTTGACAACACACTGAATTCTTGGATCAGGCTCAATGTCTTACCAACCAAGGCCCTTGGATTTGATTGGTGGAGAAGTATGGAGAAGTATGGAGAAGTATGTCATCAGCATATGCTGACAACTTAAGTTTTTGGGTGCCTATTGTTATCCCCTGAATCTCCGGGTCCATATTAAGCCATGTCAAAAGTGGTTCCAGATATAGATTGAATAGAATGAGAGATAGGGGACAACTGTGTCTGGTGCCAGAGTAAAGAGGGAAGTAAGTAGAGAAGGGTCTGTTACAGTAGATTCCGGCCCCAGGTTTAGTGTACAGGGCTTTGATCCATTGCACAAAGCAAACTGAACCTACAGTATGCAAGGTTCTGAAAAGAAAAATCCAGTCCACCCTATCAAATGCTTTTTCTGCGTCCAGAGACACCAACATGCAGCGAATGCGTTGTCCCAGGATGCAGAGAAGATGTGGTCCAGTTTTCTCAAGTGATCTGAAGATAACCTGACAGCCATAAAGCCCACTTGTTCTGCACAAATCAGAGAGGGCAATTGCCGACTCAGTCTATTTGCCAGAAACTTTGCTAACATTTTTATGTCACAATTCAGGAGTGAAATAGGACCGTAGTTCGAGACTTGTTCCGGATCCCTCCCCTCTTTGTGCAAAACAACTATCAGTGCCTGGAAAAGACGAGGATGCTGGCACTCCCCTGCCAAGGTAGATTGAATCAGTTGAAGTAACCATGGTGCTAACGCGTCTCTCAATTCTTTATAAAAATTGGGGGAGAAGCCACATGGTCTGAGAGCTTTGTCCATTGGTATGGCATGGATCACTGATCATATTTCAGCCTCCGTGACTAGTGCAATCAGCAAGGACTGTTGCTCTGGAGAAAGACCAAGGCAGCCCCTCCAACTATGCATCAATCTGTTCCTCCGAGGGGGAGTCAGACCTGGCACTATACAAGCATTTATAGAATAACTGAAATTCAGCCACTTTATCATGAGGGTTCATTCTGAGGGAGCCATCCCCGGCCAATCGTACTGCATTGATCAGTCGAGAAGCCTCTTGATGTTTATCCCTTAGTGCCAGCAACCTACCTGTCTTCTCCTCCTGATCAATCTAGGTGGATTTTGTTTTGAGGATAGCGTATTCAGCCTTTTTGCCCAACAAATCATTGTATTGTGCCCTTAATAGAATAAGTTCCTGATGGTGTATTTCAGTGGAAGAAGGGGAAATGTGCTTTTCTAGATCCCTAATTCGACCCAACAGTTCTGTTGTTTGATGTTCCCTCTTACATTTCCTCATAGAGGCAATCCTGATGAGCTCCCCCTCTTAGAAAGCACTTAAGGCCACCCCATCCCATCTCTGTCCAGACTGTAGTGTTTAGATTGTCTTCTGTATAATGTGTAATACAGGACTTCAATTTATCCACAACCCACTTGTCCTTTAGTAATCTATTGTTGTCTTTCCAGTTTGTCTCTACCTTCTGAGTGGGTGATAGTGATAGGGTGCAATTCACTAAAGTATAGTGGTAGATTACCTCTGGAGATATCTGACAATCCATGAGACCTGGAAGGAGCTGTTTGCTTATTAAAAAATAATCTATGTGGGAGGAGGTCCCATGTGCAGGAGACCAAAATGTGTACTCCCATTGATCGGGATGTAATACCCTCCAAGGGTCACATAACCCTAATTTATCTGTCAGAACTCTAATGGCTCTTTGAGCCAGGGATAGACCCACCCTCACCTTGTCTGTCCTGTCTGCATCTGGAGAGAAGGGAAGGTTCTAGTCTCCGCCTATCAAACGTGGTGTAGACAGGAAAGGCAACAGGAGGTTAAGCAATTACATGAGAAAAGAGGGCGTGTCTGTGCTGGAGCCATAAATGGACCCTAGAACTATGTCAGATCTCTCCAAAGTGCCAGTCACAAAGACATATTTACCCAATGGATCCCGGATACAGTGGCTGCACTTAAACCCCAAGGCCCTGGTTAACAAGATAGTAACCCCTTTACTCTGTGTGCTTGTGCCTGCTGCATAAACTTGCCCTATGTTTAGTTTCCTCAGTAGATTTGCTTCCATTTCCATAGGTGGGTCTCCTGCAAGAAAAATATTTGCCCTTTGACCACTTGCAGATGCTTAAGTATTCTATATCTCTTGTTTTTATTGCACAACCTTTTAGCATTCCAAGAAGTAACTCTGACACAATTTGCCATGTAACCTTAATACGATTATTATTAGAAGTCCAGATGTTAGAGAAAGAAAAAAAGAATCCCAAACTATCCCTTTGCTTTTTTTTTTCAATTCAAAGTTTATTGATATATTTTCCACAATAACAGGCAGTTACAATGAGAGTGATATTGAAGTACAGACTCAGTGTAAAGGGGTAACTGCCTAACCCACCCATCCCTCCTTACCCAGTAACCAAACCTAGTGTCCCTTAAATGCCAAGCTCTTGCCTAAGAACCTACATGGCCGTGTAACCTGAGAGATATTTAAGATTGAGCCAGTGAAATCAGAGAGTGAAGGAGATCCCAGATTTTGGTATATGCTGCCAATCTGTTATGAAGACTGGCAATCACTTTTTCTGTGTGTAGATTGGCCAGAATTTCGTTTACCCATTCTTGGACAGATAGGGAGGACTTGTCTTTCCAGTGACGTAAAATAAGTTTCTTAGCCGATAAGGCAATCATGGAAATATGAAACTTTCTTACTTTAACTCTAATAGAAGACAAGTCCCCTAAAAGGCAAATATCAGGAGTAAAATACTCCTGAAAGCCCAGCAAAGGGTCCAGGGAAGTCTTAATTACATTCCGTAAGAGGGAAACTTTAGGGCAAGACCAGAACATGTGAAGAAGTGTTCCTTCTTCCTGCAAACATTTATTACATATATTGGAGTTCAAAAAAAACCATTTCTGTAATTTAACCGGAGTGTAATACAAGTTATGTAAAATATGATATTGCATAAGACGCAGTCTATCTTGAGAAATATATTTATGACAAGATCTCCACAGGGATTGCCAATCCAAATGATACTGAGGGAGGATAGAGTTCCAGAATCTTGTGGGTCCAAAGGAACCCCCAAATCTCTTGTGAAACAAAACTTGATATAATTTTGATATTACACCTGAAGATCCAATGAGTGAAGAAACCTCAGGTATCAGGGCTGTGAAGGTCTGGGAGGGGGGGATATTACCGAAATTTATTACAAGTAAGTGTCTTAATTGTATAACTTTGAAGTGAGAAGGGGCCGGAATATGACATTTCCTGATAATATCTCTCACTGACAACCATCGCCCATCTTCATCCATGAAAGAAAGAAGTTTCCCATCCCCCAATTGGGACAACCATTGACGGGGAATCTGGTTCTTATTAATAGTGAAAGGTGGGGAATTCCAGATGGACTGGGACAAGTCCCAGTGGGGAGTATATTGCAAAAAAGAACACAGTTGTGCATAAACCCTTAAAGAGGTAAATACTGTAGGGCATTCCTCGGTCATACATACCTGGGAGATTTTAAGAAAGAATAAGATAAGGGGGTCCAGATTCTTGGACTTGATTACATCCAATTCAATTCTAAGCCAAGCCGGTTGCTCTTTTTCTGGGCCGGGAGATACCCATCTCAGACATTTTACTAGATGACTGGCCCAATAATACATAGCCAGATGGGAAATCCGTAAACTCCCCTCCAGTTTTGGAGCTGCCAATTTGTAATAAGCCAATCGAGGGTACCTATCATCCCAAATAAATCTAGTGAATATAGCGTGTATCTTTTTAAACCAGAGTAGTGGGGTAAAAGTATTGAGGAGAGATAAAGGGTAAAAAATTCTAGGAAATATATTCATCTTAATTATGTTGATCTGGTCCCATAAAGAAATGGGAAGTTTGGACCACCCCTTGAGGTCATGAGTTATCAACTGTGAGAGGGATTCCAGATTTTCCCTAAACCATGTTAGGGGGTTACGAAATAGTTTAATGCCCAAATATTTAAATGACCTGGGAGTCCAGCATAAACCTAAGGGACTAATATCATTTTTGAATACCTTATGGTTTAATGGGAAAAATAAAGATTTGCTAGCATTCAGTTTATAGTTGGACAGGTCACTAAATCTTGCTATTTCACTCAACAAGGCCGGGACAGAAAATACCGGATGAGATAAATGTATCAGCAAGTCATCTGCATATGCAGTGACTTTGATTTCATGACACCCAACCCTAATGCCTTGTATGGAAACATTATTGAGAATATTTTGGATGAGAGGTTCCAGATATAAATTAAATAACAGAGGAGACAAGGGGCATCACTGTCTAGTTCCTGAATGAAGTGAAAAGGGCTTGGAGAAGGCCCCATTCCCAGAGATTCTTGCTGTAGGGGTTTTATAAAGTGTGGCAATCCAGGAGATAAATACAGGAGGAAATTGAAAAGCTTCCAGAACTCGAAACAAAAAGTTCCAATTCACTCGACCAAATGCCTTCTCAGCATCCAGGGAGACCAGTCATGCAGGGAACTCAGCATCCCTGGTAGCCAAGAAGACATGAGATAGGGTACACAAGTGATCAGAAGATTAATGCCCTTTCATAAATCCTACCTGGTTTATACCTATTAGCTCAGGGAGAACTACTGTTAACCTATTAGCTAGTATCTTCAAGAGAATTTTAATATCCTGATTTAGAAGGGAAATAGGTCTGTAGCTCTGAACAAGCTCAGGATCTTTGTCTGGTTTGGGGAGAAGAACAATCAAGGCCTCAAAAAGGTGAGGATCAGCCTCTGCCCCATAGAAACATAGAAACATAGACTTTGATGGCAGATAAGGACCGCTAGGCCCATCTAGTCTGCCCATTTCCCTATCTACAGGATAGGCCGCAGATCCTAGTTAACCAACAGCCTATTTCTTCCTACCCCCCACAAGAATTGCTTTATGTCTGTCCCATGCATTCTTGAATTCTCCCACAGTTTTAGACCCCACAACCTCCTCAGGAAGGCAGTTCCATGCATCCACTACCCTCTCTGTGAAATAATACTTCCTCACATTGCCCCTGAACTGCCCTCCTTCTATCTTTAAATTGTGTCCCTTGTTCTTGCAAGTCTCTTTTTCTGAAAGATGCTACCCTCTTGGACTTTGTTGATTCCACTGAGGTACTTAAAAGTTTCTATCATGTCCCCCTCTCCCTTCTTTCCTCAAGGGTATACATATTAAGCTCCTTTAGTCTCTCCTCATACGGCTTCTCTTGCAGACCCTGCACCATTTTAGTTGCCCTCCTCTGGACTGCCTCTATACTGTCTATGTCCTTGCGGAGATGGGGTCTCCAGAACTGGACACAGTACTCCAGATGGGGTCTCACCAACTGTCTGTACAGAGGGATAACAACTTCCTGTTTTCTGCTGATGATGCCTCTCCCTATACATCCCAGTATACCCCAGCCCTCCCTACTGCCTTCTCACATTGCTTGCTAACCTTAAGGTCATCTGATATGATTACCCCAAGTCCCTTTCCTTTTTTGTTCTTGTTACTACCTCCCCACCCATTGTGTATTCTTCCCCTGGGTTCTTGTTTCCCAGGTGCATTATTTTGCACTTCTTTGCAATCCTAGCTGCCATACTTCTGACCATTCCTCCAACCTTGCCAAGTCCCTTTTCATCCTTTCCACGCCTCCTTGTGTATCAACCCTGTTGCAGATCTTTGTGTCATCTGCAAAAGGCATACTTTTCCTTCTAGTCCCTCTGCAATGTCACTGATGAAGACATTAAAAGGACTGGACCAATACTGAACCCTCACGGTACCCACTAGTAACCCCTTTCTTCAGAGTGGACTCCATTTACAATTACCTTCTGTGTCCTGTTGTCCAGCCAATGTTTACCCAGGCTACCACCCTGGGTCCCACTCCCAAGCTAGTTAATTTGACTATTAATCTTTTGTGTGGGACTGTGTCAAATGCCTTGCTAAAGTCTAGGTAGGCCATGTCACAGCCCCTCCCTGGTCTACTACTTTGGTCACCCAGTCAAAGAAATCTATTAGATTCATCTGACATGACCTTCCCGCTGTGAACCCATGCTGTCTTGGGTCCTGTGCTCCACTGGCTACTAGGTACTCAACTATTCTTTCCTTCAGAAGTGACTCCATCACTTTCCCTACCACAGAGGTCAGACTGACAGGTCTGTAGTTTCCTGCCTTTGTCTTGGTCCCACTTTTGTGAAGGGGAATCACATCCTCCTTCCTCCAGTCCTCGGGTACCACACCATCCTCCATGATTTATTAAAAGAGTAGCCAGTGGTTTCACTAGTTCCTCCTTAATTCTTTTAGAATTCTGGGGTGAATTTCATCAGGACCCATTGCTTTGTCCACCTTCAGTTTTAGGAGTTCTTGCAGAACCCTTTCTTCTGTGAAAGGACTGGGATCGACCCCCCTATCAAGAGTGCTTCTGTTAATTGGATTAGGCACTTCCCCCTCCTCTTTTGTGAATACTGAGCAGAAATATTCGTTCAGTATTCCTGCTTTTTCACTGTCCCCCTCTGCCCACCCACCGTTCATTCTATTCAGTTAGAATATACTGAAATAAACGACAAAGTACTGGTAATAAGAGATCCCGAAAGACTTTGTAAAATAGGGAGGAGAATCCGTCAGGGCCTGGGACTTTGTCTGCCGGCAATTTGCTAATAACCTCAGCAATTTCCTCCTGTGATATAGGAGTAACCAGAAAACCCTTGTGTCAATCTGAGAGGAAGGGCAAATGGGAATCCCTCAGATAACTCTCCGTACTCCCAGGGCAAGGGGGATGCTCCATGTCACTGTACAAACTTGCATAATATAGGGCAAATTCTTGCACTATTTCAGTAGGATATACTTTTAGGGACCCATCTGCCATTGCCCTGATTGGAGGGATAAATCTCACTGATTCTTGTTGCTTAATACGCAATGCCAGCAGGTGCCCCGCCTTTTCTCCCTGGTCTGTGTAACTAGCTCTTGTACGAATGATAGCTAATTCCACTTTTTCCCGAAGTAGCTCTAGATATCTATCTTTCAACACTAGGAGTTTCCTTTTGTCTTTGTCCGGAGAATTAGCAGAAAAATTATTTTCAAGTGACCTAATTTGGGACAATAAAGAAATTAATTCTTTTTCCTGTGCCCTTTTCCTGCCCACCACCATACTAATAAGGATCCCTCTCATGAAAGCCTTAAAGGCCCCCCACAAAATATCCAGCTTTGCACTATCTAAAGGGTTGGATGAAAAAGAGAATTCAATTTGCTCCCTTATAAGCGTGCAGTATTTGACATCTTTAAGAAGTTGTTCAGTAAGTTTCCATCTGGTTTCTCTGTTAGGTAAATTAAGAAATGCCAATTTGTACAACACCATTGAATGGTCGGAGATAGGGCCAGGTTGAATCAAGGAAGTATTAACCCCAGGTAGTAGAACCTGAGAAATAAATATGTAATCAATGCGTGACTGTGAGCCATGCGCCATTGACCTGAAGGTAAACTCCCTAGAATCAGGGTGCAAGACACGCCAGACATTGCAGAGCCTGCACTGGTCCACTAGGTCTTTAAAAGCCCTCTGCCCCAGAGTGACCACTCCTGGACCTCTACCTGACCTGTCCAGATTAGAATCTACAACTTGATTAAAATCACCCCCCAAAATAATCCTGATGGGAAGCATTGGAAGAATAACAGATATGAGTCTCATAAAGAACCCTGGATCATCTATATTAGGGCCATAAATACTACCAAGTAAAAGTGGAACTGACCAGAGAGTGCCTTTGACTAAGATAAACCTTCCCTCCGGGTCCTTAATGACTTGTGTAGAAACAAAGGGAACACCCCTGTTAATGATAAGCATGACCCCTCAGCTGTTAGTAGATCCCTGGGCATTATACACCAGGCCCAATTGTTGTCTTCTTAACTGTGAAGCTTCAGTTTCTAATAAAAGAGTTTCCTGTAGAAAAGTTATCTGAGAGCGTAATAAGCTTAAATGTTTAAGAGCCTGATATTGTTTGTGTTTTTTCCAGATCCCCTTAACATTCCAAGTCACAAAAGTCACTTCTTTGGCCATCTAATAATGGTAGTTAGACTTAATGTACTCAGCCCAGCACTCAGGATACATAATACATGCAACCCTACTCCCACGTTACACGAGTAAAGCCTCCCTCATCCCCAGCCCCCCGCATTTAACTCATTCCCATCCCCCAACTGTCCCCATACCCCTAACAAAACCCCAAATCCCTCACCCCACCCAACCCCCTACACTGCCACAAGCAACATTCAGCACAGTACTGGGTCTTTTCCTCCATCTCCCACCTCCAATAATGCACCTCTGCTAATGGCAACAAGTCCTGCATTCCATGGTAATTATTTGAATAAACAAACAATGTTAATTACCCCCAAAAAATTAGGGAATGGCCTTGGGCTTTCAATACCATGCACACCTATGTGTTAGCATGATAGTGAACTGGTAAATGAGGTGTACTGCCAGAACCTTGAATATCCCAGATAACCCTGAAAACCAGAGTGAAATTGAGAATAAGAATTGGGATCAGCCTTGCCTCATGGGACAGCTATGCAGAAACTAGAACCAGATCGGGAACCTAATGAAGGGGAATAACCGTTTCCACAGACTGAGAGCAGAAGTTGAGAGAAACCTTGCAAACGTGACTAAGGGGACGAGACCAGAAAAAACAAGTCTTCCCAGAGGTTACCAACCTCAGATTGCAAAGAATCTCCTTGGGGAAATTTGTTGCCCTGCACTCGGAACTATCGAGAAGATTAAAAGAGATCCCCCTCAAATTGAGAGCTGCACAGCTATGAATTACAAATACATAGTACACCCTCTAGTGGCCAGATCCCGATCCTGACATAGTGAAAGTAAGCTGCAGAGAAAGCCCAAGACCACTCTGAATTCCGATCCATGTGAAATAAATGTTGATCCTAGCCTCAGCAAGGCAAATTCCCCCTTCTATTGTATATACATAACTGAGTATACTGAAACATGAAACTCTGTTCCCCAAGTAAGCAAACCCTGAGACCCCAAGTGTCTTTGCCCTTAACCGGTGCTGACCCTCTGAGATTAGGGCTTAAGAGACTGCTAGCAGGCATGCCTTGCACTGATCCCCCCAGTCCAAGTAAGGCAACAAGAATTTCCAATCCAACTCGTTCAGAATATCTCCTCAAAGAAGGAGAAAATAACAGTTCTGATCCACAGCTCCAAGCAGCTATTCATCCTGCAAACAAGGCCCCTCAGGACTCTCAAAACAGGTCTGGTAGCATGGATTTAAGGCTCGACAGGGCAACTGCAGGATCATCATAATTAAACCAGGATCCATTTATGAAAACTTGTAACCTGGCCGGGTATCCCATCCTGAATTTCAGGCCTGCAGCAATAATCTTAGACACAATGGGATGGAACACTTTCCTCTTCAGATGAACCAAACCAGGCAAATCTTGCGAGATTCTCAGCTTCGTATTCTCCCAACAAACCTCTTGTAAAGCTCTCACTTTCTGCATAAAATTCTGTTTCTCTAGGAAATTCAAAAATCGAGAGATGATAGGATGGGGTGGAGCATCCGGAGAAGGCTTAGGTCGCAGAGACCTGTGAGCTCGCTCTATAGTATATACTGGGCCGAAGGGAGAGGGGCCAGTGACCCGCTCCACCAACTTCTGTGTAAATGCCACAGCCTGCTGGCCCTCTTCTCCCTCCAGTAGCCCAAGTATCACCACATTGTTTCTGCGGCTAAGGCCCTCTAAATCTTTGAGCTTGGCCTCAAGATGAGATAACTTCTGATGAGTAGACACCAATTCAGGATCGAGATTCTCTAACTTTTTTTCCATTGAGACTATTCGAGCTGTGTTGTCAGAAACAGTTAACGAGACTTCATCCAGTTTTCTAGAGAGAGTTTTCAGGTCAATCGCCATTTCTTTCATTTCTTCATGAAAGGGCTAAAACTCTTCTAAGAACCTATTGAGCATTAAAGGTTCTTATTACCCAACTTGGCTCAAAGGATCAGGCCTCTCTGGCCCACCCGAGGCCCGGAATTTCTTTGAGGCCTTTTCAGGAGTAGCAGGGGGAGTGTGCTTCTGTGGGGCTTTCTTCATGTAAGCCTCCATCTGATGATCTAGCGCAGAAACCAGACTTCCAGAGTATTCAGATAGTACTAAATCTCAAAAGCAGAGGAAATGGAGAGATTTAGACGTCCAAAAAAGATGATTTAATGATAAGGAGGCAGGAGCTTCACGAAGGAGCTTCTACTCAGCACTCTGCATCACGTGATCCCCCAACTATCCCTTTGCTGATTCCATGGAACCCTCCCCTCTCCTGATGGCGCCAAAACACAGTACATGCCCATTTACCCCCGTCTCCTTCCCCTACCCCGTCCTTTGAAGTAACATTCCAAATTGTATTGTATATTAATATCCATACCTAATCCATCAATTATATATCCTATCCACTTGTTCTTCTTGCCTGTATGCATCACCTTGCTTTTTTGGCACATCGAAATCACAGCAGAAGCATGATGGAATACTTATTAAAGAAGTGGAAAAAAGCCAGCCCAGTGGCACTGAGGGTTGAGGTACTGGACACCACACCTCACGCCACACCAACGACCTGCATTTGGGAACGAGCATGGACCACCAGGGGTCATTAGGGGGAGAAGGATTGAGCATCCAGAGGACATCTGTCCTTCTCTGGGGGGGGTTGGCAGTCAGTGCTAGCCTGGCCCCCAGCAGTGGCTGGGGGCTGGTGCACTGACACCACAAGATGGGGGCTTGGGAGTAGTGCAGATGCTTGATGGCAGCACATACAGGAGTGTGCATGGCACCATTGCAGGTGTCATTGCACATGCTGCCCTGACAAGCAGGGAAATACACCAGGAAATATTGCCACAGAGGATGAAGGAGGGAGCTCGCAGGCCTCACACCCAGTCAGCCATGGCACAGGAACACTTAATCTGGTCTTGGAGGGAATGGCCCCCCTCCAATCCCACTGGGGGGTAAGCCCTGGAGCCACTACTGTGCCGGTTGTTGGATGCCGGGGTGACGAGTCTGGGGCTCCCCCAGATTGTGAGGGCTGCAGGGACAGGAGAATAAACAATCTCACAAAAAAAAGAAGTAGAAAAAATGTTTTTGACACAACTTGTAGATAGGTTTGATAGCATTAAGTTATACATGCAATTTGGCATGACAACACTACTGAATCCCAGATATAAAGAGGTGTTCATGCCCCCTGGAAGAATGGACAGTATCGAGCAGAAACCACTGCTTGAAGAAACCAGCTAAAATCTTCTGTACATACACAGCCTCCTGATAATATTCCTCTTCTGCTAACTTCATGCCAGGAATCAGTGTGACAAGGAAAAATACTTGGATAGTGATACTCCTGAGACAACCAAGGACATTTGAGAGCTTTTGATAATGCATGCCAGTGCCAATATTTTCGAGGAAGACCCAGACCTGTTAATCATAGTACATAATGCATATTTATCTAGCAGAGTTATTTCACACAAAAAAAAACAAAGAAAAAAAAACTGGCACTGGACCACCTCATATAGAGTAACTTGTAGTAAGATTTATTAATGCAGAATTACACAGTGCAAGAAAAAATATTATAACACTTATAGGCTAGGGGAATTAAATTCTGGACAGCACCAAACCTCCAACTGGTTTCGCAATATGCTCTTCCTCAAGGAAGGCAGCTCACCATATGGATATACTGTTTATCCGAAAAAAAAATTTAAGTGATAATAGGGCAATTAATGAGGTGAGCAAAAAAAAAAAAGGAATTTACGTACAAGAGTGCACAGGAAGCAAAGGATTAACTTCATTAACAGAAAAACTTGCCATAAGGCATAAAGCATGTCTTGCCCTTAAACAATACAGCTTCTGAAAACTATAATAGGTTCCAGTAAAGGATGCTGTTACAAATCATATCACTGAACAAAAGCTCATGGCAGGTACTGCATTAGGAGCTGAACTGGTTAGGCTGATTTCTCAATGTGAACCTGAATTTGTGGTCTCCAGCTCAAAACTGAATCAAAGTACCTAGTGGTTCACGTTTCTCACTCTTAGAAGTGATCACTTTCTTAGGGTGTGAAACTTATGTTTTAAAATGAAAGCATGGAGTTAGTGCGACATGACGGAATCATGTGGATACACTTTCCATATAGCAATATTCTTTACAACATGTGCATACTGCAATGCATGTTGATATACTGTATGTTTTAACATTATAACAAGGCAGATTATACACAAACATGCAAGAACTTATGCAGTCCAGTTCTTACTTTGAACCACTCCACTTCTGCTGTACTGTGGACTTGTGATGGTATAGTAATCTAGGATGCCTCAATCAGATGACTTGTGGGAAAACACTGTGGAGAGAAAGGGACTAAGAGGGTGTGACACAGCGAAAGGCTACAGTGTACTGACCAGTGGAGACCACAGGACAAATGAGACACAAGACACAACCATGAAGTAAAGACTTGTACAGCAAGTTAGCCAGCCTGGGAGTGGGTCCCAAGATGACAGCCTGGGTAAAGAATTGGCTGGCGAATAGGACACAGACAGTAATAGTAAATGGAGTCCACTCTGAAGAAAGGGGGGTTACTAGTGGGGTACCACAGGGTTCAGTATTAGGACCGGTCCTCTTCAATGTCTTTATAAGCGATATTGCAGAGGGACTGGAAGGAAAAGTATGTCTCTTTGCAGATGACCCAAAGATCTGCAACAGAGTTGATGCACAAGGTGGGGTGGAAAGGATGAGAAGGGACTTGGCAAGGTTAGAGGAATGGTCAAATGTATGGAAGCTTAGATTCAATGCTAAGAAGTGCAAGGTAATGCACCTGGGAAACAAAAACCCAGTGGAAGAGTACACAATGGGGGGTGAGATACTAACAACAACAAAAATGGAAAGGGACCTGGGGGTAGTCATATCAGATGACCTAAAGGTGGGCAAGCAATGTGAGAGGGCAGCAAGGAGGGCTGGAGGGATACTGGGATGCATAGGGAGAGGCATCACCAGCAGAAAACAGGAAGTTATTATCCCTCTGTACAGACAGTTGGTGAGACCCCATCTGGAGTACTGCGTGCAGTTCTGGAGACCCAATCTCCGCAAGGATGTAGACAGGATGGAGGCTGTCCAGAGGAGGGCAAATAAAATGGTGCAGGACCTGCACCGGAAGACATATGATGAGAGACTTAAGGAGCTGAATATGTATAGCCTCGAGGAAAGGAGAGAGAGGGGGGACATGATAGAAACTTTCAAGTATCTCAAGGGAATCAACAAAGTCCAAGAGGGTAGCATCTTTCAAAAAAAGAGGTGTGCAAGAACAAGGGGGCACAATGTGAAGATAGAAGGGGGGCGGCTCAGAGGTAATTTAAGGAAGTATTTTTTCACAGAGAGGGTTGTGGATGCATGGAATGGCCTTCCGGAGGAGGTTGTGGAGTCAAAAACAGTGGTGGAATTCAAGCATGCATGGGACAGTCATAAGGCAATTCTAGGGGGTGGGGGTAGGAAGAAGTAGGCTGCTGGTTAACTAGGATCTGCAGCTTATCCAATAGGTAGGGAAATGGGCAGACTGGGTGGGCCAAGCGGTCCTTATCTGCCGTCAAAATCTATGTTTCTATGTTTCTATGTTTCTGATTGAACAAAACTGGAAAATCTTTACTAACCATTCTGACTGTGCCAGACATGGTCATTTCAAATGTATTAATGTTCTAAAACAGCACTAAATAATGCCTTTTAAACCCTATATAACTTATCTTACCCTAAATATTCTATATTTCTGACCCCCAGGCAGTTCTCACCTACAACAATATGTTAATGTGTGACTGTGGGCTTAAACCTTCCCAGCCCCTTCCTTGTAACGACTGGGCTCACTGCTGGTCCACAGTCAGCTTTTAAGCTTAATGTGCAACAATGACTGCAAAGCACTGCTTAACTGAGACAGCTCACTGACCCCTACCAGATACTCCTTCTTGGATATCTTACACTATATGCAGTTCTTATCAGTTTAAATATTCTTTTACTCTAGGCATATGCTTTTGCTGTTACTGTAAGCAATCAATCAGTTTCTCATTAAAAATACAGTCTGACAATATTTTTAGTTCCAAGGTGACTATCCCGAAAGTCTATTCAAGATTAAACCCCTTATTCAAAGTCTCCTTTAAAATAATGTCTCTTAATTAAAAATAACTTAGCAATTATCCTTTCTTTAAATTCCATCTTATTTTGGCAGCAACGTGACTGCATATTCTTAATTATATTATAATAACTGGTCAACAATTTCTCTCAATGTACTGACCAGGTTGATATTTTCCATAACAGCTGGCTGGTTGTTATGACATTCATGAGCCATGCCAGTCAAACTATGCTTCTGCCTCATTGGCCAGCGTTCTGTATGTGGGCAGGGCCAAACAGTCTCACAAACTGCTGGAGAAAAATTGCTGGTCTGTTATTATAAAAAATAAAAGATGGGAAGGGTGTTTCTTCTGAGAATTTAATGCATACCCTCGTTGTGGGATGCTTTGATAAACCCCTCGGGCTTCTCCCTTGGAGTTTATGTAGCATCCCACAACCCGGGTGTGCATTAAATTCTCATATCAGACCCTTCCCCATCCATTATTCTCTATTAATTAGTTACCCTATTATTGTGTTTGACTGAGTGGGACTAGATTGGCACCAATCTGGTGGTGAAAGTTGCCTCTGTCTTTTACACCATGTGTGACAAGGCAGACTATAACACTGTTGCACTCTGTCATATTGTTTCTTGTTTCTTAGTATAACAGGCATGCCTACACCTGTTACAACATGTTATGATGTCTATCAGGACACAGTAAGTGCGCCAACATGACTCCATGGTGTAGCGCTCATCATAAGCTATCATTCAAACAAAATCAAGTTCCTAGTTATACCTTTCTAAAGGCAATTTCTTCCTAGAGGGATAACTTAGGAACTGTTAAGGCTAGGAAGTTACACATTTTTTTATGAAAGATTGGCCCTAGTACTACATGCTTTCCATATCATTCTGTATTGATATGTATCTATATGTATTATGTACACCTTTCCCATAATGATTTTTAAAAATACATTTTCAAGTACATTTTTCAAATATTCTGATGCTTGTCACACATACAGGATGAACAAATATGAATGACATATTTTCTAAGGGGTAGTTTATTTCTAAATGAGTGTAATAGTAACACCAAATCAGTTTTCCCTCGACCTACACCATAATCTTCTCATGCTTTTGCCACATCAGAAGATAATAAAAGGAAAAAGAGGAATTACTAATAATGTCTTTGCTGTGCAAATGGCTCCCATATTTAACAAGTCCATCAACTTTCTGGGGTTCCCTTTGCTCATCCTCAAAGGCAGTGCTGAGCTGCAAGGTATTGGAAATAGACTGTGAGATCAGATGGAGGATGCACAGTACCTCATATCTCTGAACTTATCAGTGCCTGGGTATCAACTGGAAAGAGACCTGATCCCATTCCCTGTGGCTGCCCAGTTGTCAAGGCTCCAGTTGGGGGTGGGTGGGGAGGTTGGTATGGTCCCCCCCAAACCAGAGGTAGCACCTCTAACAAAGCAAGGCTAGATCTCTGGCCAATTTGGAGGTCCAGACCACAGATTAAGAAGCCAGTGATATTTATTTGCAGCCAGCACCCACAACTCCAGGGCAGAGGACAGAGACTGACAAAGTGTTTGGGGGGGGGCTCAAGAGATACTTAAACCTTTTTCTGTCCCAAGACTAGGCCATGATGTGCGTTGAAACACACTTGGGGGGACTTAAGCCCATGCAATGCTCAGCTTATAGGATAATACTGTGGCATGTCCCTTACTTCAGAATTGCACAATAGGTGGGCTGTATAGCCCCAGTACCATAGGAAGTAAAATAAAAGTGAAATCACAAAGCTGGAAAGCACTGAAGAGGCAGTAGCTCAATCTTTAGAGAATGTTCATTGAAGTCCCAACCAAATCTGTTCCTTGCAATAGCTATGGTCTATGGCAACATACTATACCCTGTCTCTGCCAAGAGGCATTAATGAGAGAATGGGGGATAAAATTATGGACTGAAAAGGTGCACCATGTTTTTTTTTGGGGGGGGGCAATCTGCATTGGCCAAACATGAACACCTAAAGCCCATTTATTCATGAATCCCTCCAAAGTAATATACAGTACTCACTCTCCCTATCCAGAGCTCAGCTAGAGGGCAGCTTCTGCATGCAAGGTTTTTGTGGTGAGCAAGGAAGGTGATCGGGGTGTGAGAACAAACTTGGGGAGGAAGTGTGGAGGCCTCCAAGGAAGTCATCATGGTGGCCCAGGGTATTGGTTACTGCTAGTGGTAGATGATGATGATGCTGTGGGTTGGGTCACCTGCGGGGGGGGGGGATGTGATGAATGTCCAAAGGCTTGGAAGTGGTTTGGAGTCAGCGGGAACCTAGGGCTGTGAGAGGAGGCATAGAAAGCTACACTGTGACTCTGACTGCAGCCTTTGTACAGCTCCAGTAAGGGGAAAGGTCCTTTATCCCCTGAGTACATTGTCTCCTGTGGGTTCTGCTTCAGTGTGAGAGCTGCCATATCCCCTCTTGATCTTTGTGGATCCATCCTAGTTACTGCTAAGCAGGTCCTGCCACCCCATGATTTACTGGAGGGTGAGAGGTGTTCATCTGATTAGGCTCATGACCAGCTGGAAGGTGGGTGGAGTCTCTAACCTATTGCAAGAACCCTTCTGCTACTTCAGGACTTCAGGAGTGTGGCAGTCTATAGGCACCCTGTTGTAAATTATTCCAAGCTTCACAAGGTACCTCATGCTATAGTGTAGCCCATGCTATGCCAGATGCTTGTGGGCTGATGCAAAGACAGGCCATTTTTTTGTGACAGTTCAGTGGAGAAGTCTTGAAAAAATTACCTTGCAACATTAGTGGGCCTCTCTCATGGGCCAGTTTCATGAGGGTCTCTTTAACAAGGAAGCAAGGTAGCTTAGTCAGGATTTGCCAGGGTTTCTCTTCTGGCTGAGGGCATGGGACCAATGGGCCCTTTAAGTATCCATCAGAGGCAGTTTGGGGTGAAATGGAGCAAATCCTGGCTAAGCTAACTTGTTAAAGAGACCATCATGAAACTGGCCCATGAGAGAGGCCCACTAAGTTTTTTTACATTTTTATTTCTGTAAAGGTTTTTTATCTCTGTGGTGGCAGGCTGGGAGTCCGTATCAGCCCAGTCCCCATCTCACACAGCCATCCCAAGTTTCCGCCAGTCCTCCCCTCCAGGACTGGGTGGGCTGCTTGTGCTGGGTGGGCTTCATTAAGTCTATACTCCACATTTCCTACCTGATTTCCCCCATGGCATGGCTGGACGTGCAACGCACGTGGCGTGCATGCTCCACCTCCATGAAGGTGCCCTCAGTACTCCATATGCTGGCCCTTCCCTAGACTATGAGACTGCTCATGCACTGCCATCTGGCTTCCTCCAGGTGGCAGTTGAGTGGCAGGTCATGGGCCCCCACCGAGGGAAGACAGGTGTCCTACAGATGCTCCGTCTTCCCTCTTTTGGCTGGCCCTCAAGCGACTCAAGTCCGTTCCCAAACCTAGGTCACCGGCGTGGCAGCAGGGAGGCATGGATGCCTCAACATGCCATGCCACTGGGCCAGCTTTACTTTATACATTTTAATTTAGCATTTTTGGACAGGATATTGTAAGAGAAAAAACAAAGAGGGGTACAAAAGCTGACAGTGCCCCTTCAGAGAAGGCTGTTTGAGGAATCATGGCACAATTTCCATAAAGAAGCATCACGTTAGTGATCCCATACAGTGTAGCAGCATCTTTCATATGAACATTGTACTTAAAAGACAGGAAAAGCAAAACCAAGTATTAAACATACTGTGCTAGGCTGTACAGGACTGTTAAAACATTAAATAGCAAAATGTGTCAGTATTACTTTAAATAATAGAAAGCAGGTTTCTTGCATCCTGGGTCTGTATCTATTCCAGCTGGGGGTGAGTCACTGTCATTGTCTGTGAATTGAACCGAAACATTAAAATAAAAGAACAAAAAAAGTATGTTAATAAATATATATTCATGAAAAATATAATCCTTCTTAGTGCCGTTTTTCAAGTGTTACCAGCAAAGTTAGTATGGGGGAGAAGGTGTGTTGGGGAAGGGGATTAGTGGGTCAGGTCTGTTCAGGGGAGGTTTATGGAGACAGGTGTGTTGCAGATATGGGACAGATATGTTCAGGAGGGTTGCAGTTCTGCTGGGTTCAGGAGGGTGTATCTCTATGCCACTTGTACACATGGGTGCCAGATACTAACTTGGCTCACATAGCAGTCCTTCTGGGAATGTGAAATGGCATATATATCTGGTGCATGTACACATCACTGTGTGTGGCCCAGGCTGTGCTCTGAAGTAGACCCATGCATAGCATAAATGGAATTTTGCAACATCTGGTGGCCACCATAGGATGCACACAGACTTTCCAGTTGTGGTATTGGAACATAACGTAACAAGCATTTGTCAATGCCGAATTTTCACTTGCTGGTATTAGCCCTGGAAATGCAGGAGTTAGACAGATGCAGAATATGAGTGGCAGTGAAGTATTGAACTTCATGCCAACCCCACCTCCACCCTGCAGAGTTGGACAGGCATCGGGGTATGCGTTTGGATCATCGCCCAAAATGTTCATGCCATTTTACCTCATCCTATCCTGCAGACACCGACAAGTGTTGACATGTGCCTTGGGGTGTTCGGCTTTACAGTCACACCATTCCATAAGGACATATGCTGAAATGGGTGCAGTATAGGAGAATGGGGTAAACTCTAGGGCCAAAGAGTCCAAGGCGCACCTCGATTCCTGGCACTGGCAGCAGGGTGGGGAGTGGGGGTGGGATGGCATGAGCATTACAGTCAGAAATCCAAAGGCACACCCCTGATGCCTTTCAGTCTGTACAGGGTGGGACGTTATGTCACCTCATGAAAGCATTTGGGACCTCTTCTCATGAACAGTGGCAGTGTAATTTTGTTAATGTGTCCTGAACTTTGAGTTCCCACAGTGACCGTGCCATTCTGCGCCAGATGTACAAAAACACAGATCGGGCAGGATGTGAAGAATGACAGCTGTGCCATTCATAGGGAGGTGTGAAGAGATGGCAAAGATGAAAATATGTAGTGAAAATATTAAAAATACTCGAACATCTGAGCGCTGGTAGAAACTGCGCAACGCATGCGTGTAACACATTCATTTAGTGGAATTGTTTCGCCAAATTTTCAACATAGGCATTTTGTGACTTCTGCTCATGAACACTGTCACTATGATTTTCTTAATCTGTCCCAAACATTAATTTCCCACAGTGACCGCGCTATTCTGTGCCAGATGTGTGAACACATATTTTGGGCAGGATATGAAAAATGACAGCTGTACTCTTCATAAGGAGGTGTGAAAAAATGCCAATGTTGAAAATCTGGAGTGAAAATGTTACAAATGTGCAAAATTATGAGGTTGCGTGGAAATTGCACAACATGCGCTTGTAACAAAGTCATTTGATGGACTTTTGTCACAAAATTTTCAACATAGGCATTTTAGGACCTCTGCTCATGAACAAAGTCACTGTGATTTTCTTAATCTGTCCCAAACACTGATTTCCCAGAGCTACTGCACTATTCTGTGCTGGAAGTGCGAAAACACATTTTGGCCAGGATGTGAAAAATGACAGCTTTAATGTTCATAAGGAGGTGTGAAAAAATGGCAGTGTTGAAAATCTGGAGTGAAAATATTACAGATTTGCGAAGTTACCAGTGTGTATGGAAATTGTGCAATGCACGCTTGTAACACTGTCATTTTATGAACTTTCGTTACCAAATTTTCAATATAGGCATTTTAGCACCTCTGCTCATGAACAGTATCAATGTGATTTTCTTAATGTGTCCCGAACAGTGATTTCCCACAGTGACAGCGCTAATCTATAGCTGTTGAGTGCAACACATTTGCCAGAATGTGAAAATGACAGCTGTATTATTAAGTGAGAGGTGTCAAAAATGGCAATGTTGAAAATCTGGAGTGAAAATAATACAAATTCACAAAGTTACGAGTGTGCGTGGAAACTGCACAATGCATGCTCATAAAACAGTCATTATTTGGATTTTTTTCACCAAATTTGTAACATAGGCTTTTTTGAGAACCCACCTCATGAACAGTGGTACTGTTGTTTCATTAATCTGTCCCAAAAGGTGATTCCCGCAGTGACCAGGAAATCATCTTTCAGGACAGAATAACACCATGACAGTGACTGAATTCATGAGGAAGGGTCCTAATAACCCCACATTGAAAATTTGGTGCCAAAAGTCCAAAAAATGGCAGAGATATCCACATAAGTTGAAAAAACCCTATTTATGCCATTATACAGCTTACCGGCATTTCTTCAGTTCATGGTCGGCTTTGAAGAGTGCAGGCGTGTTCCTGGTCCACTGAAGATCATCACGCTGGGCTCTGGAGGTAAGTATGGGGTGGGGGTGTGGAGAAGTGGGTGCACTGAGGGTGGGCATGGGTTGGGAGGGCAGAAAAGACCACGAGGGACCGTTTTCTTTGTTTCTGGGACACAACTTAAATAAAAGATACTGCGGGAAGATTTCTTTTTGCAGGCTTCCTGTGTGCACACTGGGGTGGGCTCCTAGTGTCCCACCTGCATTTTGGGGTGGGAGAACTGAAGTTTATGGGGACTGGGTCCCCCACTGGTACAGAAACGTGTGTGTGTGTGTGTGTGTGTGTGTGTGTGTGTGTGGTGGGGCATGATGCCGAGGGGGATTGGGCACCCCTTTGACACACAACAAATGGAGGGGCATAATGCCGATGGGGAGTGGGCTCCCCTGTAGGCAAATGAACTTGGTTAGGGGCATGCCAACAGGTGGATTGGGCACCCCTGTCAGCCTTCATTGGCCTTACCTCTTCCTTGTTTAGGGAAATGTTACACCAGGCAAGGTACCACCCTGCAATGATGGGTCACTCCCTTGTTGCATGGGAATGGCTGATGCTACAGTAATGAGGGACCCCACATTGCAGCGGCCAAATCGTTTCAAGTTGGTGGCACTTCTGCAGAACCAGTGTCATCAGGACACTGGGCCTGCATTGGGTGAACAGTGCCAAGCCCACAAATGCAGTGCCGGTGTTGGCTGCCACAGTGCCACACCTCCACAACCTACTTCTCTCCTAAGCTGCCACATAATGTTTCTTGCACATGTGCGCAAGCAAATATAAAAAGTGGTGACAACACAAGTCTGATGCACAGTGTTGTGGTGTGGTATTGTTACAGGTGGCACTGGCTTCCACTGTACTCTAAATACTCTATAATAACTGGTCAACAATTTTCTCTAGGGGCTCAACCAGTTGATATTTGCCTTAATAACCGACTGGTTATTATGATATTCATGCATCACTCAATCGATGCCGCTCACTCATTGGCTTATGTCCCGTGTTGGGGCAGGCTGAACTCTCTCACAAACATGGTGGCTCCATCTCTCGCTTCCTGAGGAGCTGCCACAACAAGACACGTCCATCCTTTCTTTTTTTTGTTTGTTTCCTGTATCTGATTGATCCAGCCTTTTACCCTGCTAAATATCTGGTTGATCCTGCCATTTGTCCATTTCGGGACAAAATGAACAGAGCTACAAGGGAGTGTGCTGGGGAAGTGTGGTACACGTGATCTCATCAGAGACAAACTGCAAGGTGAAAAACAAAACATAAACAAAAAAATTAAAAAAAGAAAAAGAACTATGTTAAGGAGGGGAGGTAGAGGGCAGAAGAGAGAAAGTCAGTGACTGTGTGTGTGTGAGTGTGTGTGTGTGTACACTGAAGTCAAGCAAGAGAAAAATTGCTGGCCTTTTATTATAAAAAATAAAAGACGGTGAAGTGTGTCATATTCGAAGTTTATGTTCATCCTCAGTGTGAGATGCTATGATAAACCCCTCAGGCTTTGCCCTTGTGGTTTATGTAGCATCCCACACTACGGGTGAGCATTAAATTCTCATAACATACACTTCCCTATGCTTTATTCTCTATTTTTTAAATGGCATAGTTTATCAGACATTGAACAGGAGCCTGGATTCAGTGTACTGTATACCGAAAACTGACCCAATCATACAAATACTTGTTCTTCAGTAACATCCACCCACTTTGAAACTGGAGGCATCATCAGATCCTAATGGAGCATAGGTGTGAGAGGGTTAAAGGAGAACTGCATTTACCTTGTAAACCTCTTTTCTGTAGAAGCTTATTTTCAAATACTATTTCAAATTATGTTATTATTGATCTATTTTGGCCAGTTAGTAATAACGGTGGGTGTTTCTGATTTATATAGTGTGGGTGAGGGACATTGTAGAACTGCAGTGATGTAGTTTATGTCCTGAGTTCTTTCATTGTTGGCACAGTGCATCTGCATTCTAGTATATAATACTGTGGCTGAAATAGACAAACAGTACGATAAAGTTATACTGTAAAATTGTACTTTTCTCCAGTTTGCAAATCACAAACACCCACTGTGTTTACTAAAAGGCCAGCAAAGATGGAACAGTAACAGGATGGAAACCATTATTTCAAAATACAGCCACAGAAAAAAAGGCTTACTGTACAAGTTCAACCCAGTTCTCCTTTGAACAGATCAAACATACATAGTCTGCTACAAGACGCCATCTATAGTCCATGGGGGACTAAATCATAACAGCCATACTACCTTCAAATGGCTACCCTCTTTAACTAATCAGCAGTACTACAGAAATTAAAACTCTGTCGTGCACTTTTAGAACTGAAACAATCAACTCTGCAACTGAGCAAACAGTTTGTTATTCATAGGAAAAAACATGAAATGTTTTGCATTTTCATCAGTTTCAGTTTCTGGCAGGAAAACCATCATTTTTCATCTGAATTTGTCACCTGTTTCACCAAAAATAACAAGCAGTTTTTTCTAATGAAACATTTATTTTCTTCTACTGCTCACTTGAAGCAAAAAGCACTTTCCTTAAGAAACAAATTACAGAATTTGACTCAGCTCAAGATATGTATAAGTTTTACCATGGAAATGCTGTAGAGCAATAGTTTTGAGTGTTATTAAGCTCTGTCTATTATACAGATTTCACTTATAGCAACTCTACACTCCATTTTCAAAAGGTTAGTACAGCACAAACTGGGTTTGTGCTGTGTTAACCAGGAATAGTGCCAGCTGTCAGGGGCATGCCCATAGTCAAAGGGCACATATGCACAGTGCACCCCTGACAGTGCCAACGTGCACAGTATTGTGCTGTACCTATGCAAATGAGGGTTTCCTCATGCATATGTGGTGCAGCACAATATTGAAAGTGTTCAGAAGTGCTAAATGGCCTACAGCAGCGGTGCAGTTTAATGCTTCTGAAACCCAACCCTTAACAGCGTGCAGACCCATCTGCCCACTGTCAAGGGGGTACCCTGGCAGTTCAGCGGTCCCTCCCTAGCCCAGGTGCCTGCCCCCGTACAACTGTCATAATCCCTGGTAGTCTGGTAGACCCTCACTAGCACCAATCCTTGTTCCATGCAAATGTAACCCACATTGATTGTTCAGCAGTTCCTCCCTAGCCCTGATCTGTATAAAAATAAAACCTTCCCCATTTCCCTGATAGTCTAGTGGTCCCCCTCCCCATGCCCCGATCAGTGTGAAAATAATAATTTTCCCCATCTCCCAGATAGTCTAGTGGCCCCCCCACCCCGGTAGGCAGTGATCCACTACCCCGCCCCCCCTCAACATGACCCCAGTCGGTGACTGGCATAGCCCTCCTCACACTGCCACCAGTCAACTAATGAGCTTGTACTGTATACTGTATGTGCTCTGGTACAGTTCAGTCAATGGCTGGCCATGACCATGTGAGAAGAGCTATGCCAGTCATCGGCTCGGATTGGGTTGGGGGAGCAAGGTGTTGGGTCATTGCCTACATAAGTGGGGGGTGGCAGGGCCACCAGACTACAAGGAGATAGGGACAATTATTATTTTACACAGATCATGGCACAGGGGGTTGGGGAGACATCTAAACTACCAGAGATATGGGAAAATTATTATTTTAACACAGATTGGGTCACGGGAAGGGAGTACCTCTAGACTACCAGGTATACAGGGAAATTATTATTTTAACACAGATCAGGGCACAGGGAGGGGGAACCACAAGACTACCAGAGTTATGAGGAAATTATTATTTTAACACAGATTGGGCCATGGGATGAGGGGACCACTAGACTACCAGGGAGATGGGGAAGATTTGTATTATTAAACAGATCAGGGCTGGGCGGACCTGGCCCTGAGCACTTGGGCCAGGTGTTCACATGCAAATGAGCCCATAATGGGCATGCAAATGGCCACTTAGCACTGTGCATGCCCAATGGGCTCATTTGCATGTTTGGGTTGAATATTGTCTATGGGGACCATGGCGCTACCTAATGTGCACCATGCTGTACCCCGATGGGCAGTCTTCAACCCCACACCCTGGTAGCACTGCATTGAGCATGGTGATCACTTGCTGTGTGCCACACTACCAGGGTCCAGTATTCAAACAGATAGTGCAGTCAGTTTAGATCACGCTAAAAATGGCTAAGACCAAAACAAAGAAAAAGATCCATAAACCATGTTCAGGCTGTAAAATGTTTACTGAAGAAGCAACATGGGAGGATTTTATATGTGATAAATGTCTACTGATTCAAACCTTACAGGCTGAAATTGAACAGTTGTTGCAGAGAGTAGAAGGAAATAAACAAATGGGGAAAACTGAAGTTCAGGAAGAAATAGGGGAACTGGAAGCATTTATAGACTCATTCATAGCTGATAATGATAAAATGGCAACTAAGGAGGAAGGCTTACAGCAAACCTTATTTGAAATGGAAAAAGATAATGTAGATGTAAATTGGGTGCATACACAGAATCTGAATACTAAATACAACGGTAAAACACAAATATCAAATAGCTATCCAGAAACAAAGAACAGATATACCTTACTAGAACCTGATATGGAAGAACCCCAAAGGCTTTTACAAGATGTTCACAAAGATGTTAAAGGTCAGATTGATATAAACCAGGACAAAATACTATATGAAAAGACTGGGAAATTAGATAACACTAGTAGAGTTTCTGAAAATAGTAAAAAAACTGAACACTCAAACACTGACTCTTTATCAGAAAACAATGACAAAAAGACAGGAGGAAATAAAGATATTTTGATTATAGGTGACTCCATTACTAGAGGCATTGATACATTGGTGTGCCATGGTAGGAAAATGCACACTACTGTAAGCTCATTACCAGGGGTGAAAATAGCAGATATAGGTAACCTACTAAATGGACTAATGGAGGGACTTCAGACACCACTAGTTATACTCCATGTAGGTACAAACGATGTGGGAAGCAGCAATATAGAAAACATTGGACAGGAGTACCAACATATAATAAATAAAATTAAAGAAAAGGAGGGGAATATTATTATATCGGGTCTGCTCCCAGCTCATGGGAAGCATGTTTTTAAAAACCCAAAAATAGAGCAATTAAATATACGGTTGCGTGCTTTTTGCAAATACAATAACACAGGATTTATGGATAATACAGTAACCTTTGGAAATCATATACTGTTTAAAAGTAATGGTTTACACTTAAATAAAGCTGGGACTCGCATACTGAGTAAGAAAAGGAATGATATTATATCCTTCCATTTAAACTGGAAAAAGGAAGGAAAATTCATAAGCTAGTACCTAAAACTGTAGATCTACAGGAAGGCTGGAAAGGAGTATTAATAAATGCACACAGTCTAGTTAATAAATTTGAGGAATTACAATATTTACTGCAAAACAAAAATATACAAATTGCACTTATCACTGAAACCTGGTGGACAATAGAAGATCAGTGGGACAAAAATATAGAGGGTTTCAATTTATTCTATTGATCAAGAGAAGCAAAAAGAGGAGAGGGTATTGCTATTTATATTGATGAGTGAATACAATGTGAAGAAATAAAGAGAGAAAAGGATGAGCTGGAAATGATATGGTTAAAACTTATAACAAAAGGAGCACCAAAAATTAAAATAGGACTGTTGTACAGATCACCTTCAACTACTTCCGAGAGAGATTTTGAAATATTAAATATTATTAGGAACTTAGATCCAGCAGAAAGAATTATCTTGACCGGTGATTTTAATCTACCGGATATTGACTGGAATAAGCAAGAGGGCAAATACAAAACAAGTACACAGTACTTAGGTGCAGTAAATCAGATAGGACTTGAGCAATTGGTAACAGCAAAAACCAGGGCACAGAATACTCTGGATCTGATGTTTACAAATCTGGGGTCAATAGTAAACAATGTACAGACTAACTCCCCATTAGGCAATAGTGACCATCAGATAGTTTTTTTTTTCCAAGTAAGAGAAAAAGGCAAAGAAATAAGGCAGGGTAAGACTACTGTCCTAAATTTTAACAAAGCAGATTTTACCACCATGAAGGAAGCTATGGCATCTTGGAAGTGGTAAAAGGAATTTGAAGGACTTTCTATAGATGATATGTGGGAGCTATTTGTAGAGAGGCTGAGATCAACAATAGAAATAGGTATACCAAAATATATAAAATATGAATATACAAGGAGTGCTCCAAAATGGTTATCACCAAAAATAAAGAAATTAATAAACAAAAAGTATAAACTGTATAAAAATACTAAAAATCACAACAATATACCGGCTTTAAATAAATATAGAAATATGGTTAAAAAAGTCAAATGGGAAATTAAAAGGGCCAAAAAGGAATATGAATACAAACTTGCAACACAAGTCAAAGGAAACTATAAGGCTTTCTGTTCATATATAAATAATAAACAAAAAAGTAATAACACCATTGGACCTTTTAAGAATGCACAAGGGGATATATTAAATAATAAAGAAGCCGCAGAAACTCAAAACAAATACTTTTGTTCAGTTTTTAACCCAGCTACTTCAGATAAGGAGAAATACATTTAACTCTATACGGACATATACAGATTACAGTAAAAGTGTACTTGATAAACTAAAGACGACAAATAGAAATAAATCAAAAGGCCCTGATGAAATTCATCCAAGGGTGTTGTATGAGCTGGCAGAACAATTAGCTTCACCACTAACTTACATTTTTCAAACTTCTATAGATTTGGGACATGTTCCACAAGGGTGGAAGGAGGCATTTGTGATACCTATATTCAAAAAGGGATCAAAAACTGATATGTGGAATTACAGGCCAGTCAGCCTAACATCAGTTGTGGGAAAAATCATGAGTCAATATTAAAAGATTATATAATGGATTTTCTAGATACTAGAAAATGCAGGATCAGTACAACACAGATTTAGGAAAATAGATCCTGCCAGACAAATTTGTTAGTGTTCTATGAGAAAGTGGGAAAGGCATTGGATGAGGAAATAGTGTAGATGTTGTCTTCCTGGATTTTTCCAAAGCCTTTGATAAACTCCACACAGGAACTAATAAACACACTTAAAGATTATAATTTTAATAATAATATAGTTAATTGGATTGATGCATGGCTAAAGGAGAGAAGACAGAGAGCGGTAATTAAAGGAGATACACCTGGCTGGGAGGCAGTGACTACCGGAGTCCCCCAGGGATCAGTTTTGGGCCCTTGTCTCTTTAACATCTATATAACTTCATTAACTGTACAAAATGAAAATATATGGGTAACGAAATTTGCAGATGACTGCAGAATTGGAACCATAGTAAATGATCAAAAGAATACAAATGATCTGCAGGATGCACTAAATACCGTACAAAAGTGGACAAAAGTAAATAAATTAGAATTAAATAGAAACAAGTGTACTGTTATGCATTTAGGAAAGAGAAATAACTCATCTCATAAGATAGACACCACTGAACTAAGAAAAACAACAGAGGAAAGAGACTTAGGGATTATAATTACTTCAGATCTAAAATTTAGTTCCCATTGTGATAAAATAGTGAAGAAAAATAATCAGATACTGAATTGCATATTGAGGCATATTGCCAGTAGAGATAGGCAAGTGATTATGCCCCTCTATAGTGCCCTGGTGAGACCCAACCTGGAGTGTTGTGCTCAGGTATAGGGTCCATATAAAAAAGAGGATGTTCATAGCTTGGAGAGTATTCAGAGAAGGGCTACTAGAGCCATCAAAGGGTTATGAGACATGTAATACTCTGAAAGGTTAAAGGAGCTAAACTTGTTTACTCTGCAGCATAGAAGAACTAGGGGAGATTATTTTGTGTTATTTAAGTGCTTGCAAGATGATGCTCTATTAGCCGACCTAGGGTTGACCCCACAAAAATCAAAATATGAACCCAGGGGACATCAGTTTCAATTAACAATTCAAAAATGGCATACTCTTCTGAGAAAGCATTGGTTTTGCCAGAGAGTGGTTCCTGGCTGTAACTCTTTACCAGCAGAAGTGGTAGCCAGTACTAATATGGATATTTTTAAATCTATATTAGGCAAGTATCTTCTTGGTAAATAAATGACATGATAGATTAATGTTCAAATACATAAAATAAAGGCAAGCTTTATGGGTCCAGGTCTAATTAGCTTGAAATTACCTATGAACCTATGAACCTATCTGTTTGAATATGGCACTAGAGCTAGCTGGCCCTAATTTTGCTCATGGTGCATCTGTTTGTGCATAGCCGGCCAACTCTGAATATGGGGTCCAGTACTGTACCTTCAGATTGTAAGACAACACAATACAGCAATAACTGTGAATCTAGACTATATAGAGAATAATGGATAGGCAAGTGTGTGTCATGGATTTTCATTACACACCCGAGGTGTGTGATGACCCGTAAAGCCTCGGGGCGGGCTCAAGAGGTTTACAGTCATCACACACTGGTGTGCGTAAATAACACTACTGCCTATCTTTTATTTTATAATCACTGGTGTTTTGCACTGTTTGCATGGCTTAGCAAGGCATTGCACGACTTTTGCACGTGCTTTTCATATCAACCAGCCGGTTGATATGACTTTTTAAACCAGTTGATATTGGGGCTCACCAGTAATTATATTACTATACTATATATTAGTCAATCAATCAATCAATCAATCAAAATCTTTATTTATTCAGGCGAACATCATTGAGCATAGCTCATTTACAAGATGGACCTGAGTGGTCATAACAAAAAGGTTACAGATTGTATACAAAAACATGATATTGAATAAGTACAAATACAACCATTTATGAGTGAGATAGATGTACAAATATTTACATATATACAAGGCAAAGGACAGTAAACCTAAAAACCTAATAAGGAGAGAAACAAACAGTCTAGTAGGGTTAAGGCTTGGATAATGGTACATGGGTGGGCATATATGTATGAGGTTTGATGGGGAAAGGACCAGAAAATGATAGAAGAATAGGAGAGCTTTAAAGAGGGGTGGAGGAGAGAGGGGGTGTGGGAGGGGTGGGGGTGTGGGAGGACTAGGTCTTGTGGAAGCAATTGCACGAATCTGGGATTAGGCTGGTATACAGCTTTTTGAAGGATGTAAGAGGAATCAGTGTATTAGTGACTCACATATTTATTGATTTAGTTTTTGAATACTGTATCAGGTAAGTGCACTAGACAAAAAAAATGCATATTTTCAGGCACAATCTCAGTGGTAACAGTCACACACTTATGACATACAGTGACATAAAAATCATTTGTATAAGTCAGCAAAGTATAAACAGTATAATATAAGTATAAAATACAAATTTACAAAAAAATACATATTATGCAACAGAGCAGATAAAGAAGCATAGTAAGTCCATGGGACCTTTTAAACAGAAAGCAAAGTACAGATGCAGTGTGCATACCTTTCAGTATAATGGTTAAAGAGCTTAAAGCTGTTTTTAAATTTAAATTTTTGACAGAATGATAGGTACACTGACATAAAGCTCATTTCTTGGTGTGACCGAGGGTGTGGGTGCAGCGTGGGGAGAGGAACAACAAAACAGAGCCAAAAAAAATGGGTGGGGGGGAAGCAAGCATGCAGACAGTATAAATTAGAAAATATAAAGATATATAAGATACAATGAAAACTCTTTGGAACCAAAAATAGGGAAAAAGAAAGGCACCCAAATATTAATACAGTATACTGTAGGTGTGAGTCTCAGCCATAATGTAGATACAATGTAAGCTGCAGAACAGTCCCATTGACAGAATGGGATGGTGAAAACTAGCAAAGACAGCATGGCAAAAAAGCAGTAGGAATAGATGAGACAGCCTAGGATAGAGGGAAAGTGCAAAGAAGAGAGGTAAGTTAATACCAGGAAAGTAGAAAAAGCATAACAACTGGGCAGAGAGGCTAGCTGCAGGAAGAAGACATGGAGTAATGACATGCCAGAGCAATCTTGAGGGAGTAGATAGAGAGTAAGTAGGACATATTAAGAATTAGGCTATTCCTGTGGTTAAGGAGATAGATGGAGAAGGAGAAGGCAGACTGACCAGCAGAGTGTTTGTATGGAGGGATGAAGAGTCAGCTGGTGTCAGAGAAGTGAATAGAATGATGAGATGGAGGGGAAGAGAAGAACAGAGTAATAGGACAGAAAGGAGAAAAGTCAGGATTTGGCAATAAAGGCTGAGCAGTGTAGGAGATGCTGAAATGTAAGGGACAGAGGAAGAGGTTCTGGTATAGAGAATAGTGATAGATATGAGGCAGGGACATTTAGAGTGAAATGACAGAAAGAGCACAAGAGGAGTCCAGTCTGGTTAGAGAATATTTTAGGGCAGTACTGTAGACCATATCCACATAGATAACACTTCTTCCATTAACACCATCCTCTGATGGTCTACCTCCCCTTAGCCCCCTGCCACTTCCTGTCAGCTGCCTTACCCCCGCATGCTTGCTCCCTACCTCCCCTTTAATCGCCCCCATGCTCAGCTCCTCTAATTCTCTATGTAACAGACTGGACCTTCGCTAGTTGGAGCGCATTTGTGTTAATTAACACTCTGTATAATTGCTCAAATCCAAGTATGCGCAATGTTTAGGGGTTGCTTTCAATGGATACATTTCACAAGTTGTTGCAATACCAATTGTACCATGTCCTGTTCTTGTCTCGCCCTCCTTGCACACTGTACATATGTAACCTCTTTGTCTAATAGTCTTGCTGATGTACTACAGTTTACACCATTATCTGGCCTTGTATTATTTGTATTTGTACATACTGTATGTAATTTCCTTTTATATATGTGATTTATGCTTGTTTTATGGCCATCCAGGTGGCTCTGTGCTGCTGTGGCTAATGTACTGTACCCAGGTCCACCTTGCAAATGAGTCCTCCTCAATGGTGTTGCACCTGGCAAAATAAAGAATTGATTGATTGAGTAATTGATTGATTGATCCAACCACACTCCAAGGTACTTAAAGTGGGGAACATCTTCAAGTGGGAAACACCATCAACAGTCTTGAAAACTTGGAATAAGGAGTGGTATAAGGACCAAAGCTAACCTCTGCTTAATGTAAAGGGTCATGGAAATTAGTTTTGTGCAGTAAAACAAGAGCTGTTTTAAGCAGAACCAATTTAGGACATTGTCAATGTCATGTTAAAATAGAAAGTCCATACTGGGGACTGAAGCCCTGTAGTTAAAGAGAATGTCATTACCCGCATACATATGGATTCACAAGGTGATACAGAGTGAAAGGAGACCATTAAGAAAAACAAAACAAAAAAAAATTAGGGCAGAGAATAGAACCCCATGGAGCTCCATATCTGATGGAAAGGGGGAAGGATAGGGTGGAACCAACCAGAAACAGCCAACCACAGGGTCAAATAGTGAAGAGATTAATAAAAGCAATAACAAAGAACCAAAATCTCACTACAAATGCACTGAAGCAAGACTTATGCTAAAAGCACAGGACTGTGAAGCCATGTGTTAAAGAACACAAATTACTCATGCACCCATAATGCAGGGCATCATGGGTAATAAATTCACATCCCATGAAGGAAATAAGACCGACTAGGCTTAAGCCAGTACTGCGAGCTGTGAACTGGCCTCACAAATAATCTTCAAAGGTTGAGAACAGCAAGCAACAGACATGCATTTCATCTGAGTTAGGACTCATTAGTGTATTACTGCTGATTGCCTATGCCCATGAACAGCATGAAGCTGCCATGTGACAGGAATGGTTTGGGTCATGGTAAGCCCAAAAGAGGAAATGCATTTAAAAAATGACAAGATCCTCATTGCAAATGCACTAAAGAAAGGTTTATGACAAAAACATTAGGTGTAATAAAGCCAAGTGTTAAAGAAACACAAAATTACACACACACCATTATGAAAGGCATCATAGGTCACATATGTCAATTAGCATGAAGGAATTAAGGTTTTTTAACAGTAATTCCTTCTTGATGATTTGCATAAATTGCCCATGGTGACTTCCATTATGGGAGTATATGTAATTATATGTCATTAAAAGCAATACCTACATCGGGGGCTCATTGATGGATGAGCCTTCCACTTTGAGGACCAATGCACACCTCTGGGTAGTAGGGTCAAAAGGGAGGGAATAACCTTCCAGAACTCCCCTAGGGAATTAAAGTTACTCTGTTGCTTACAGGAGGTATAATTTGTTTTAGCCTCCTTGTTAGCCTTTTTGCTGATGTTTTAGAGCTGTCTATCTCAGCAAGTCCTCAGGAAAAACAAAGTCTTTTTGGAGATGTAAAAACTGATCTTAGAAGATAAATCTAATGCAGCATGCTAGCACTGTATGCAGCAATAACAAAATACTACCTAGCTTGAAAAGAGTTGAGCTTTTACCTACGGTACAGTCCTAATCTTAAGAGAAACAGTAGTGAAAACGGAAATGTCTTCAGTTCAAGGACACAGTGTGGCTCCATGGTTAGAGCAAAGAACTGCAAGCCTGGAGGTCTTATGTCCAAATCCAACTGCGGTCAATGACTGTGTAGTAGGGAGGGAGTATGTTATTTTGAGTTGTATAGAAGAATCCTGGTGAAACTAAAATGCTACATATTAGCTAAGCTATCCTAGTTAAATCATTAAAAAAAAAAAAAAAAAAAAAAAGAAATAGACCTGAAGTTCATTTTCATATAGCATTTCTCAGGTCACAAATGTGAAACATATCTCTGAGTGAAGAGAACTAGACACACAAACAAGGTATTTTGACAGTAGCTGTTCAGACTAGAGCTGTGCAGAATATAAAATTCCACCAGCAGAATACCTGCGTAATTACTATTCTAATTCCATGGTATTTTACAAAATGTCTGTGAAAATTCAGCAGAATTTTGCCAAATTTTACATTTCAGTTAGATTGCTCTAATTTTAAAAGTACACATCCAACTGACACTGCATGTCGGTATGTGGATGGTTAGTATTGGCTTTCATAAGTGAACTACATTTCAGAGTGCTAGGTTGAAAGGAGATGGAGGTATGGGTGGCCAAACATTTAATCAAAATTTAAATTTTCAGTTATTTTGATCTAATTTTAAAATTTCTTATCCAAATTTCTCCATAAATTCATGATTTAGAGAAACATGCAACATGGGTATGCACATCATGTTTTAAGTCTCAAGCTTCAATTGGTGATGAGTTATATGTAACCAAACATTTTGCCAGAATTTAGATTTCTGTTATTTTAGTATAATTTCGATAATATTCATTGAAATATTACAACATTTTACAGGAAGTCAGGTTATAACTACATTTATATACAATATATACATAGTTTCAGATTTCTAGCTTCAAATGAGACTGAGTTACAGCCTGCCAGACATGTTGCCAAACTTTACATTTCAGTTATTTTACCCTAATTTTAAAACAACACATCCAAATTTAACCAGATTTGAAACATAACTACTATACCACATGGTTATTTCTGACAAAGCTCATATTTACAACTTTAAATGGGACTGAATTAAAAGTAGTCAAACTTTCACAGCGTTTTAAAATTTAATTTAGAAAGAATGTAAATTGCAAATTTATAAACCCCAGAAACTTTAAAACAAAATAATGCAATGCCATTACATTTGGTAGGTTCTTAGACCTTACAAGGAAATGGAGTGTATCAATTTTATTAACTGTGTGCAGCCAGAAATTACAAAATAACATCTGTACCTAAAGTCCAATGCCATGAGTCTTTGTCAAAATTGTCAAATTTCATGAAAATTCCATACAATTGGAATTTGTTAATTTCACTCAGCCTTATCTGGGGATTCAATTTAACATATAGGGGTATGACAGGCAGGTAGTGCAGGGGGTCACCAGGTTCAGGAGATAAATGCATAGTTTCACCAAGAAATGGACAGCTGAGCTGGGTAGCACACCAGTGTCAGACCCCCAGCTGGAGCAAGAAAGCACAGAGTGACAATTCCAGCCTAAATGCAGGATATATAAGGATTACACAAAGTAAACTGATGATCCAGGGAGCCTGATGTACATGCAAGTCTGGGACTTAGAGGTACTCAAAAAGATGTAGTGGGGGAAGACAATGTCTTGGACATCAGGACGGAAGAATTCTGGCTATTCCAACCGGATAGGTTGATAGGAAAAAGAGTAGGTGAATCTCATTTTAAGGGATTTTGTTACTGTAAAGAACAAAGAGGATATCAGTGGGATCAGTAGTTCTACCAAGTCAATCTGCCTACACTAAGGGGGGGGGGCAAAATAGGCACCCAGACAGGAACAGCAGGACTGCAAAAAAAATAACCAGCATATCAGTGATATGTGCCTTGTGAATATTAAATTCCACAAAAATAATTCTGTATGCTTCATCTATATGCTACCATAAATATTTGAGAAAATGTTACCAATTCTTTTTTTTGTTTGTTTGTTTTTTCCACTGTAAATGTAAAACTACTAAACCAATTTATCCAGTTGTGTTAGACTCCAGGATACACTGACATCGGATATGCATGTTAAGTCTATGCCTGCAAGAGCAGTCAAGTTACAAACATCCCCATTTTGAGAGTTTTCACAAACTTTTGCCAATATTTACATAGCAAAATTTTGAACTCCTGTGACTTAAAACTCTCTAATCCAAGTCTCTCCATATTTAGAAGATTCTAAAACCATTACAAAAAGCGTTATTCTTTCTAATTTACACATGTCTGGCTCCAAAGGTACCTGAGTTATATGCAGATAAAATTGTTCATTAAATTTTCTGCAAAGAATAAAATGGCAACCTTTGAACACATATAATTTTGAGATGATGCACCCTAATGTCAAGAAATTTGGCACATTTGTAGAATACCAGTAACCAAGTAACTATGCCACATTTAAGGTCTCTGGCCCAATAGACCTCTGAGGTATATGCAAATAAAATTGTTCATGAAATGTACCACAAAAAATAAAATGACAGAGCACCTATAATTTTTGAGACAATCCATCCTAATGACATGAAATCTGTAACATTGCTAGAACACACATCATCAAGTAATAAGGTCAAACTTAATATCTTTGGCCCAATAGATGGCTGAGATATATGCAAATAAAAGTTTTCATGTCCCACAAAAAATAAAATGACATGCTTTGGCACCTATAATTTTGAGACAGACAATGAATCCTAATTTCATGATATTCAGCATGTCATTGGAACTCCTCTCAGAAAGTAAGCATGCCAAATTTCAGAACTCTAGCTTAATAGATGTGCACATTAGGACCAAATTAATATATTTTAAAAAAATCTGTGAAATTCCAACAACATTCTGCAAACATTTGTGGAACTGCATGACATTTTGTCAAAATTCCAAGAATTCAGAATTTCTCGTTTACATAGCTGTAGTTCAAACAGTTTAATTGCAGATGACCCCTGCCAGATCTGCAGTCAGATTGAACTGCAAATTTTATTTCTACTGTGCTATTTCATTTTTTTGCATAGACCAAACACATCAGATTAATATATATATATATATATTTTTTTACGGTTAAACTTTTTATTGAGAATGAATTTATACAAAAACACGATAGAGATATGATACATCCAGATATAGTGCTTAGTTTAGGCAGCTGAATTGCAATACATGGATGTACAACAGGCAAGCAGTTAACATCACAGACAGTGCAACTACTACTCAGTGTCCTTTATACTTTATGGTGCATGGTGTGGGGGTTACATTATTCCTTTAATAACTGGGCCTTGCAGGCTAGCAGGCATCACATATACACATTTAACATCCACGTCTTGACGTTCAATTGCTTTCCCCTTCAGGGTGGTTTTAGCAGGTCTTTTCCCCAGACTGCTGTATTGTTCTGGCTTCTGGAAGTTATATATTGCAGATATGGGCCCCAGACCAAGTAATATCTTTGTTGGATCTGTTTCTAATAATACAGCAGCCTGGAATTGATCGCAAAGGCCTCCCCTGCTTTGTACCATTCTGCTACCCCTGGAATATTTGATGTTCTCCACCTCATCAGGATGGATCTCTCAGCTTCTACTGAGGCCTGCAACAGCCATTGCAGCTGCGGGCTTTTCAGGCACTCAGGAACAATTTTATAACTGAAAGACAACATGGTTTTAGAAAAAATCATGGTACCAATACAGCCCTGATTAGCCTTACTGAGGGATCTCTTCACGGCTCTAGATGATGGCCTTTCAACTGGTGCGATCTTTATGGACCTCACCAAGGTATTTGACTTGGTAAATCATCAGCAGCTTATCACTAAACTAACATCTCTTGGTCTTGATCATCTGTCTACTCAATGGTTCACAGTCTACCTTGATGGCAGATCACAAATTGTCAAATGGCATGGCGCTACGTCTGACAAATGCCCTATCACAGATGGCGTGCCCCAGGGTTCAATACTGGGACCTCTCCTGTTTTCCCTATTTATTAATGATTTGCCTCAACATTGTGGAGGGGCCAAGGTGACCTTATATGCAGATGATGCCATGCTTTGTAGGTCCTCCCAAGACACTGTCCAACTAAACAACCTTCTTAGTCAAGACCTTGGTCTACTTGAGAAGTGGTTTCTTGCTAATAAATTAGTTCTAAATAGTAAAAGGACCAAAGCCATACTATTTGGCCCTAAAAGCCTGGGCCCAATGCATTTACATTTATTGTCCCCAGCTTTTTCCAATGGCTCAAAAATTGAAGTGATTGATTGTATCAAATACCTAGGTGTATACTTAGACCAAGACTGCTCCTTTAAAAGCCACATCGACCATCTGACCAAGAAACTCAACCAAAAGTTAGGTCTATTATATCACCTCAGCCCTTTCCTCACTCGTGAATCCAAACTCAAGGCTTCCACTGGTACAGTCCTTCCAACCTTGCTATATGGGGCCCCTTTACTACAATCTGTAAGAAGTTCTGAATTGCAAAGGCTAAAAATACTGTATCACAGGATAGGGCACTTCACTGCAGGGGTGTCACCACTGGAGCATCACTACAAAGTATTATTATCTCTTAGGTGGCCGTCTCTAGATGGCAGATTATCATATCCATCACTCTGCCTTGCATTTAAGCTCCAGCAAAATGGTGCCCCTCCTAGCCTAATTAACACATTAGTTCCCAAAAAGAATGGGAAAACACTAACATCCTCTGGCCGCCAGCTTCTCCTTGTCCCTAGTGTTAGGACTTCCCTAGGGTTCTGGTCCTCTGCTGCCTTCATCCTTCCTATCTGGAATGGTCTCCCTAGCAGTCTCCAGGAATGTACCTCCCTTGGGGGCTTCAAGAAGGGTCTTTAAGCCCACCTGTTGGATCTGAGCCTTTACAACTGCTACCGCTGAGTCTGCCAGACTCCCTGCTGCCGATCTAACCTTATTGGGACATCAGTCTGATTGTGACTGTTTTGTGTATAATAGTACTTCTACTCATATTGATATTGATTGTAATTAACCTGTTATTGTATCCTTGACTGGGTCAGTATGTCTATATTAACTGTTAATTATGAAATGACATGTATGTATTTTGTTATGTTTATAGATGTATATAATTAATTCCGGGTTGCCCCTGAAAAAGGGACTGTTTCTGTCTCAGTGGGCCTACCCAGTCACCAAAATTTAAATAAATTAAATAAATAAATAATTTGGGGCCAGGAGTCCTAACAGAAGGAGAGCTGGTTGGCATGGAATACTGGTACCCATGATTGCCGTGCATTTTTCCGCCACTGCAGCCCAGAATGGCTGTATGTCTGAGCAGTCCCAGAGTATGTGAAGGAGGTTTGTGTTGCCCCCATTGCACCTCAAGCACTGGTCTGAGTGGAGTAGGCCCATTCTTTTCAGGTGCGTGGGAGTACGGTACCACAGGTATAGGATTTTCTTCTGTATTAACAGGCTTTTTGGGTCTTTGCAGGCCATCTGAGCCATTCTCCAACACCCTACCCACTCCTTTTTGGATTTAATTCTGTCCAGCATAGTCTGTCACCTTATTCTAGCCCTCAAGGATTGATTGGGTGTCTAATTTTTTATCATGGCCTGTATCTGGCCAGCTAGGCCCTTGGGCCTTTGTAGCCAATTTACTATGAGGATGGGCTGGGGGGCATACACCTTTCTTGTGCTGTGTGATTGACAATTACATTTGCTTCTTTGCCAGGTTACATACACACTCCGTATTTGGAGAATTTTCCAATGGTCAGAGGTGGGAATACTGTATTTTTCTCTCAAATCTTGGAATGAGAGCAACCCACCAGTATTTGGGTCCACCAGGTCCCTTACTTTGGTGATATTCTTAACTTTCCCGGATTTCCACATTATATTCTTTTTGTCTATCTGGAGTGCGGGGCTGAGTCATAGTGGTGTATAGTTACCAGGATGTGTACAAATGTTTGCTAGCTTTCCTGTCCTCTGAGCAGCTGAATGTGGTGCCTTAATAGTAAGCCAGGGTGTGAATGTTTTTGGTAGGGGGGGAAGTAAAAAATACTGTGGGATGTGCTCCTTCCAAGACAGAGGTCTCCATTTGTGCCCAGGCTGAGCACTCCTGGCTAACTTCCCTAAACATTCTGATTGAAGTGGCCAAGTTGCAAGCAATAGCAAAGTGGTGGAAATCCAGCATGTTCCAGCCTCCCCTATCTCTGTAGGTTGATAATTTTTCCCAACTAAACCTAGCCTTACTCATGCACCATAAGAACATCTTTATAATTTTATTTATTTTGTCAAACCAGTCTTTAGGAATCTCAACTGTGAGGTCTGCCAGTAAATAATATATCCTAGGGGCTGCCATCATCTTGATAGCTTCTATTTTGCCCATTAGGGAGAGGTTAAGCAGTGCCCATCTGTCTGTCTCTTTCTGAAGGGTATTAATGGTGGGGCTGAGGTTGTCTATTACTGAACTACTAACTTTGTTTGGCATAATTCCCAGATATTTTATGCCTCCTTTTGCTATTGATAATCCCACAGCTAACATAATTGAGGGGAGTGCAATATCATTGAGAGGTAGAATCTCAGATTTATTTATATTTATATGCAAGCCTGATAGTGCTGCAAAATTCTTTATGGTCCCCAGTATTGCTGGCAGGCTGGCTCCTGTGAGTATTAGGCAATCGTCCACATTTAGTTTGATGGTGTACTCCTCTAACCCCAATCTTTATTCCCTTTATCTCAGGGTGCATTCTAAGAACCTGTGCCAATGGCTCTATAGCCAGTACAAATAGGGAGGAGAGAGGACAACCTTGTCTTGTGCCTCTATAAAGCTGGAAGGGGTCTGAGAGGGTGTCGTTCATTAGTAGCCTGGCCACTGGGGCTTCATACAGGGTGTGAATCCAACCACAAAAGCCACTCACGAAGTTCCCTTCCATCAGCACGTGGTGCAGGTACTCCCATTCTACAGAGTCAAAGGCCTTCTAGAAGTCCACTATAAGGGCTGCCGCTGGTGTCATAAGGCTGCTAGCCTTCTGAATGAGGGCAACTAAGGCCCTCATGTGGTCAGAGCTTGCCCTTCCTTTTATAAAACCCACCTGGGCTTGATGTATCATGCCCAGTATGAGGTGTTCCAACCTAGAGACCAGCACTTTTGCCACTATTTTGGCATCCGCATTGATTAGCGAAATGGGGCGATAGCTGGTTGGGCTGATTGGGTCCTTACCCTCCTTGGGCAACATCGTTGTAATGACCTCCCTTAGGGTCAGTGGCAGAGAGTGTTTTTTGTGTGCCTCCTCCAGTATCTGGAGCAGAGGGTAGCCACTGAAGTAGCCACCACTTTATAGTAGTCGGCGGGGTACCCATCACTCCATGGGGCCTTGCTGGGTAGCTATTTCATGGATTGCAAGGGAGGTATCTAATGTTTCTCTTTGTTCTTGTGTAAGCTTAGGCATCCTAAGTATACTCATAAACTCCCCAAAGGCTTGGCCCTCCCATGTGTTGTGCGAGGCATACAACTCCTTGTAGAATGTCTGCATGATTTCATTGACTGCTTTTCAGGGCAGTTTGTATTTTGCTGGTCTTCCCACTGAATTGGGCTATGTGCCTTTTGGCCTGTTGCTTATGCAATTGGAAGGCCAGCAGCCTAGTGTTCTTTTCCCCCTGAGCCCAGTACTTAAATTTAGTGTGTTGGATTTGGAGCTCTGTTTTCCTGGTAGCTAGGGTATTAAGTTTTATCCCAAGGGCTATAAGCTTGTATATTAACTGAGGGTTTGCCAATTGTCTGGGGTCCTCTTTGTACTGTTTTTCTTTTTGTGCTAAGATCGAGGTCACAAGAGTTTTGTCGCCATCTTCTCCCTCTGCTTCTGCTGGTAAGAGGCCTTTCTAATAATTTTGCCCCTCATGGTTGCCTTGTATCCCTCCTGTAGTCCTGCTGGGGATGCTGAACCTTGTGGGTTATCCTCAAAATAATGCCATGTTTCCTGTATTAGCCAGGTTGGGAAGTCCATATCCTGGAGCAGGAGAGGATCCATTCTCCATTGCATGGATTTGGTCTGAGATGGGTCTAGGGGGTACCTAAGGGCATGGTCAGAAAGATAAATCAGGGCAATATTCGTAACTTGGTAAGCCCTGGTTATACCTGGGGATATTAGCCAATAGCCCAGGGGACTGGCCATGGCCTTTGCTGCAGAAAAACACGTGTAGTTGCTATCTGCAGGATGTAGGGCCCGGCACACATCCGTTAGTTGATGCAGGGTCATTAGGTTCCTGAGGGTTGCCCGGGCGTGAATCTGAGGTTCTGGCCTTGAGTTAGAGTGGTATAAGTTATTGTCCAGGATGAGGTTAAAATCCCTTCCCAGGATAATATCTGGGTTATCCTGGGACCAGTCCAGTATGGCTTGGGACAAGGTGTACATGAATTCTGGATTGTCCTCATTTGGGGCGTGTACATTAGTTAACACCAAGGGACCTTTTGGAGTATTCAGTTTTGCTATTACCCATCTACCCTGTGTCCAATTTTGATGCCTTCAGCTGCCATCTCAAATTTTTGTGGCCCAATATTGAAACCCCACATTTTGCTGAAGCTGCTACACTGTGAGCCTCCCATCCCGCCCATTCCCTCTTCAGTTTCTCTTCCTCTTTGTCATTGAGCTTTGTTTCCTGCAGAAAGGCTATTTGGGCATGCAATTTCTTTAAATGAGACAGCACCTCTTTCCATTTAATCGGTGAGTTTAAGCCCCTCACATTCCTTGAGGTGGCAGTAGCATCTATGGAGGAGGCCATATTGCAATATTACATCTTAGATAATGAAGGAAGTGTGCTGCTGTCCCATTTAAGGTGCATGTCATGTCTGTCCTTGCCCTGTTTACCACAATTCTATCCTAGATGTCTGTGTGTCCCCTTCCTGTTTGCCTATGGTCTGATCGTGTACTTCTATATCTTACTGACTTGTCATTCTTACTATCCTGTACTTCCTTTCCTTTTTGTGCTCCCTCTTGTTACCATGGTCCCCTCCTATCTGCCCTGTCCTTATGCAGGATGTTCCGCTTCCTTCTCGGGCAATAGCACAGAGGAATTTTTGTGGTCTCATGCTCCTCTTAGGGGCAGTTTTTTCAACAACTTTTAAAAGCCAGATAACTGCAACAGATCTATATAAAACATCAGACATGTATATTTCCTAACTGCCTGGGGGTCTGCAGTGTCTGCCCTGGCAATCAGCTCACTGTAATCAATGGGACTGCAGTACTCAGGGGGGAGGGGGATCTCCCTCCATAACATTTGCCAGTATGTCCCATACCTCTCTTCAAATATCACTGTGTATCCTTTTGTTTTGCCTAGTCTAGAGGGTGGGGTTCCTAGGGCTACCTTATGCATGGATCCTTCCGTGGTCTGCTACTTCCTCGGGGCGGGGGTTATTTCATCTCTGTAGCCCCTGGCCCTGTTGCCCTTTCACTTTCTGGGTGCATGTTTGGGGTGCAGGTGCACCCCTGACCTTCCTATGTGCCCCCCACTTTGATCCATCCCCCACACTGTATATACACACAGAACATATTGGCAGCTGCCTTTGTACCCTGCCTTGGCCCATTTGTCTTAGAGACTCTCAACCAAATGCCAGTATCTATAGGTTTGCTAACCATACCCCCACTTTGCATTTACCCTGAAAAACTCTCATATAAATGCATTAAGACTGTAAAAGCACACAACCTAAGTGCCAACCGGGTGCAATTATAAATGAACCGTAGTGTTCACATTGCAAACTGTCATTTTGAACATTTAGGCCCTATTAAACACATTAGAAGTGCAGAAAAAATGAACTGGGCTAACTAATCTGTTGGCCAGTTTGTGAGGGGGTGGGAGCATTCCCCTTGGTAAACTGTCTGCTCTGCAAAACAGCCAGCCTAGTGAGGAGCCATCCCTGAATGCGGTGTGCCACTATTCACACTAGGTAGTGGCCACTTTAGTGCTGTGCATACTTCTGGACTATTTAGTAACTGAGACTGACCCATCTCCCCTATGATTACTCCCCATATCTTATCCCATCCTTAGTGGGGCTCTTTCACTAGGTGCACCATCACCGTGTGCTTTATCCTCTGTGGCTTTCCCCCTTGCTCGCTTTGGCACTTGTAAATTTCACTGCATGGTGGTTGTTACACAAAATTGCGAGAGGAGGGATGCCACGTGGTGCATTAGTCAATTTTGGGATATTTACAAAAGGACCTGACTATCCGCAATACTACCCCCTTACTTCACAACATTGACCACTAAACATTTACCAAGTGCATTTCGTTTGGTTCATTTGGGCTCTGGTTTTCCTTCTGCAGATGGGCTGGAAGCTGGGTTGTCAGCAGAGACAGCCTGCCCTCAGATTTTGCCACAGCTGCCCAGGTCTGACAAAGTGGGGCCCATTGAGCAATTTCTGCTGGTTCCACCTCTGAGTGTCCCTGGGCTTGCTTCTCCCCTGCCATGTCCAGGGTCATGTAGTGGCTCAAATCGGTTGCTGGTTTTGATCGGCGAGTCAGCTGGGGATGTACTGCTTGCTTCTGAAAGGTGGCAGAAGCTCTGTTGGCATTTGGATCTGCACTTAGGTTGTGGTTCCTTGATGGTAGCTGGGCAGTTGCTCCATTTCTTTTGTCAGCCTCTCCTTACCTGCTGCCACTCATCAGCTGGAACTTGACTGGCCCGCTGAGGAGGATTATTTTCCTGGACTTCCATTTCCTGTGGTAAGGGCAAATGCAATGCTGATTTTGTGTGTCTCGGGGAGGGAGGAGGTTGAGGTTGCATATGACCAGGGCTCTCCTGCTTAATGTCCTCTAGGAAAAGCTCCAAATGGGAAGAATTGTCGAATGTAAGCTGCTTTCCCCTGTATATGACTCGAAGCATGGAGGTGTACCTTAGTGAGGCAGATATTCCCCATCGATAGAGCTCCTGTTTCACCCCTCCATAGGCTTGCCTTTTCTTCCAGAGCTCCTGAGAGTAGTCCTGAAACAGCTGGATGTGATGCCCTTCCCAATTCAATGTTCCTCTTTCCCTGGCAGTGCGAAAGTATAGATCCTTGTTGGGGTACCTCAAGAAACAACATAATATAGGACATGGTCTGTCCTCCACTTTTGGTTTGAGAGCCAGGGACCTGGGTGCCCTCTCTAGCTCTGGCCGGAGGAGGTTGTTTAATTGTAGCAGGCTTTATAGGAAAAATATGAGAAAGGTCAGCATGTCAGCTCCCTCTGACCTCTCTGGCACCCACAAGATTCGCACGTTATTCCATCTAGATGTTCTCCATGTTATCCTCCTTTGACAGGAGATATTAAATTTGGCCATGATGTTCACGAGGATGTCAGTGGTGGGTGTGTAGGATTTCTTTGTGGGCATTTACTGTCCTTTCAGTCCCAGCTACCATTGATATTAAGGCTTGCATTTCTGTTACAGTTCTAGTAGTAGTGTTCTTTAGTTGGGCAGTATCAGTAAGTATTTTATTCAGTCTCTCTGAGATTATTGCCAGTTCACTGGATTACCCGGTCAGTGCCATGGCTAAAGACCAGTGGTGTTTCAGTGCACAGATGAGATTTCCAGAGGCTGTGCTGCAAATGCTAGTATGGGGATGTAGCTCTGCTACCAGGCCGGGCCTTGAGGTAAGTACCTTGGTATTCCTTTTCTACAGTTTTTGAGGGGAAATCCAAGCTCTTCCTCAAAAGATTGGTACCAAAATGTAGACCTCAGTTTGATGAATGCTGTTGTTCTGTCTCTGTTCAGTGTAGTAGCAAAATGGACCTAGGATGCCATAGATTATAGTTCCTAGGGATTCCCTAGTGGATTCAAGCTGTCACCATCTTGCCTGGAAAGCTCCTCCTTCCAAAATATATATATCTATTTTAAACGTAGTATACTTTTCTCCTCTGTGCTCCTGAGTGGCCTCCTTTGATCCTCCACTTTGCCCAGCCCCATTTCTTGCCATCCTTGAGCCTTACTTTGCTGTTTGTTTCCACATGGAAGACCCCCCCCATGGGAAGGGCTGCTGAGGGACAACTCCTTACCTCAGACAGAGTTGAAGTGTTGTTGGGGGAGTGAGAGCCTCAGTAAATGATGCAGGGCCTGAGACAGGGTGAGGATGGTATCCTGATCAGCTGGGGGATTTTGTTTGCATTTTTCTGCCCCACTCTGAACATAGTGGAGGCGGTGCATCTGACACCTAGACATCAGAGTGATGACTTCCCCTCCCTGTTACTGGCTCCAGCCTACACTGCCACCTGCTGTCACCCAGGTGTCAGTATTGCAATGAAAACCAAGAGCCTTCCCTCCCTGAGGAGGTGAGGGTCCATGGGATGCTCAACCATCCTCCCCCAGCTGTCCCTCCAAAAACCTAGGCTCATTCTCAAATCCAGATCAATGGCATCAAAGGCAGCAGGGCTACCACTGTGCTAGTGGGCCAGCCTTCAGATAGAATATATTTAAGTCACCCTCTGATTATTTTCAAACTTTACTTTGTTGATTGCCTCTAAGACATTTACAAACCTTCTGCTAATGGCAATATTATGTTTATGGACATCCCCCTCTCCTATCCCCAGAATGGTTCAGCACTCCACACTCTGCTAGGAGCTCCCATGCATCATTCTGCCCCACATTATTCAAGGCATTACAGGTCAGTGAGATGTTGTCCATCCTTACGCTTTCCCCATCCTAGCCAACTCCAGCTTGAAGCCCATCCCAGAAGGTACTCCTTCTAGGCAGGCAGTCCTCTGCCCATATTATCCATATGGGGGCTCCACCCATGAAAGCCAAAGTTGGTAGCCCATTTGGACTACACTGTGTTGGATTTGTTCCATTGTTATGTGCTAGCATATACTGTTTCAGGGCAATTAGGTAGTGATAATTTTAGCATAGTTCCCCCTGGATTAAGATGTTTCTCTGCACCCTGGGTCCATAGTTTATACCCTCCCCCCATTACCCCCATTGTCATAAGGTCTACTTATTTTCTGGTATCTATGGTTAATGAGGTGAGGGGGTGGCCTTATGGAGGGGCACCTCCTTTCTGTCCCTTTCATTTCCCATATGTGTCAATGACTAGCCCAGATTTATGTCTATATTATCGAAATATTAAGGTGCTCACTAGGCCAATAAAGCATTCTAAAGTCTTATTGAAAATTAAAGAGACCAAACCAGATCTTTTATTTCCCCAGGAAACCCTCTTAAGCAACTCAGAGCATACTAAATAGGTGAAATTTGGATACTCAGCAGTGTTGTCATCCTTCTACCTGGAGGGCCAGAGTCATGGAGTAGCCATTTTAATGATGTAGGGTTCCCCATTCCAGAAGTATACAGTCTGAGCTGATCCGGGTGGGCACCATATTATAGTTCAAGGCTTTTTAAATGGCCAAGATCTTACTCTGGCCAACTTATGCCTACTCCCATGGGTAAACACCTCCACAGTTAAGAAGCTACTGGACTCCATAGTCACCTCTACTAAGGGCACCCTCCTATTGGCAGGGTATTTTTACATCACCCCACAACCTAGTTGGGACTCCTCCACTCTTGTGACCTCGATCTTTGCAGAACAGTTGGAGGTGGTGATCTGAAAAGCAAAAACTATGAAGGCCCTGGGGACAAATGGTTATGGGGTGAAATATTATAAACTTACTCAGGAACTTGTACAGTAATCACTTCTGATGGCGTTCAACAAGAGCCTGTCACAAGGATGCCTCCCCACCTTCAGGTCACAAGTGGCTATCTCTGCTTTTTTGAAATTGCATGAAAACCCTCTTACTTGCCCCTCTTGCCATCCCATATAGTCATTAAATATTGATTACATGGTTTGTCATGGCTAACCATGCCAGGAGGCTGGATAAAGTCCACTCTGATAGGCAGAAATCAGATGGATTTGTACTCTCTAGAGCCACTGATGATAATACTCATAGGACCCTGCACCTCCTTGCTCAAACACAGAGATCCCATAACCTCTCACTATTATTCAGTTTTGATGCTGAGAAGTCATTTGTCAGGGTGTCTAGGATGTGCCTATACTTGGTGCTGGGGGGGCAGCTTGGGCTCCCAGTCCCCTTCATGCAACTGCTACAAAGAATATACACCACCCCACACACATGTGTCAAGGTAAATGGCTATCCTAGGATTTCATGCTAAATAGAGACAGCCAACAGGGTTGTCTGTTATGCACCCTCCAATTCGTAGCCTATATAGAACCCCTCATACAGGCCATGAGAGAGACTGACTGGTACAGAGGTGTTCAGGTGTGGGGAGAGGGGCACTGCATCCCTATATGTGGATGACATGCTCCTCAACCTCTCCAACCCGGAGGAGGTGCTACCTGAGGTGTTTCCACTACTGAAGTCCTTTTGGGAATTTCAGGTTTCTATGTAAAAACTAGAACGACTGAAACCCTTAACTTCCACTACACTCTGTCCCAGGAGACTAGACATTTCCCATTTAGTTGGGAAATGAAGAAGCTAAAACACCTGGTGATTTATGTCACCAACTCCATCAAGAGCACTTATCAAGATAACTACCTGCCCTTCACTCAACAGCTCAAGCAGGATTTCATTAGATGGAACACACTGTCATTAAGCCTTACTCATATGGTGCAAGTAGTGTGGATGGTAACACTGCCCTGAGTACTTTATTTGTTCCAAAATGTCCTCTGCATTTCCCACTGTCAACGTGGCACATATGGAATAGAGACATCTCCCAATTTGTTTGGGGTGGACAGAAACCCCACATAAAACTGAAGATACTACTCCTACAAAAAAGGCAATGGGCCTTGCTGTCCCTTATTTCTTCCTGTATTACTGGATGGCCCAAATTAGATTCATGTTATACAGGCACAAGCAGGACTCACTTATGACCTGGCTTGAACTAGAAAGGACCCCCCCCCGACCAAGTTGTGGCAATCAAAATATAAAGTGGTACCCATGCCCATCTACACTTTTTGAAAATAATATAACCCTATTCCTTATTATTCTCTATTTATTCAATATTTCTACACCTTTTAAACATCCCCTTTTTCTTGATTCGCCAAATGAGGAGGAGTATCACTTATTAGTGAAAGTGAACCACCAGGTCCTCCCAAGTACAGAATATATCAAGACTGTCTATTATTCTAGCCCGTATAAGATCTTCGTTATGACAGTAACCCTTGACTGTATCACCTGCTACTGATTTGGTAGTCTATTAGGAAGGCTCCATACCTTACTCCCATTCTGGCTGTGATTTGCTCTGTCTCCTTACGAGAGAATTTTCCACTGGTGACAGTGGATCCAGGTTATTGCAGATGAGGTGGTACTCCCTACAATATCTCCCCAACTTGTCTCTGATTCAGGATTCAGGACCTTTGCAGATTTGCAGACCAATTTTACACTGAGGCAACAAGAATTCTTTAGATACCTGCAGATTCATCAATTTTACCAGTCTCTACCCTTGGTGGCACCTACTCCCACATTGTACCCTGCAATTATAACTTACTTCTTGTCTTTCTCCAAAACAGAACCTTCCTCTCATTTGATTTCCCACCTCTGTCAGGCACTCCAAGATACCATGAGAGACACTTCCCTAGAAAGAGCTCAGTAATGGAAGGATGAAGTGGGAGTTGCTCTCCCACCTGAGACATTGGCAATGAGCATGTCTTGCTCCTGCAAAGGTGACCAGCTCCCATGAGTGGTGGGAACATAGCTGGAAGCCATTAGCCTGATATTTTAAAATGCTGCTATTATGGCCCACTACTCCCCTGCACATTATACCTCTTTCTGGCATAACTGGAGAGAACTCCGGGCAACACATACTCATATAATGTGGGCCTGCCTGGTCCTCCTTCCCTTTTATCAGGACCTGAAAAGGGAACTAACAGATATCTATAACATACCCCACATACTATCCCTAGAATTGTACTTATGTTACAATTCCTACAGTGCCTCCAGGACCTGCATGCTCGGAACCTGCTCAGCATTCTCATCACAGCTGCGAAAATGCTGATCAGACATAAATGGTTTACAAAACTGTCATCGGACATTCTGTCCGGGCACAACTTAGTGGGACAAATTTATACTGTGAAAAAAAATAACTTTTTCCCTCAACAATTGCTCAGAGAGCCTTAAATCCAGATGGACCTCCTGGCTCCTATGTGCCATGAGTAAGGATCAAACATTGGTTCCTTGAAAGCACATCTAGATGAGGACCTGGATTGGTGACACCCTCCATCCCACTCCCTTCACAGGGAATTGGGATACATTCCTTGATGATAAGATACCCTGCTAGCCCTTACTCTCCTTTATAGGAACCCAGAAGGCTGCCTTCCCATCTGTACCCCCCAATAACAGCATCTTTGATTGGTTGGGGAATCTCTCCTGGTGGACCTGGATATCACTTAATGAATTCTTACCAGTCCCAGGGACCACCCTCGATCTGTGTCACAGAGGGTGGGTTCACTATTGCTGACTGCTGAGTCTACCATGGGGCTGCTGAATATGCCTTCTACTGTGTATGACTTTTGACAGGCTGTACTAGTTTTACTGCACTGTACTTTTAACCAAAAACCATGGAAAAAAACTTTAATAAAAACCGTATTAACAAAAATGGCATTTGCAAACCAAAATCACCACATGTAACTCAGTCCATTGTACAGCATGATTGGAAATATGCACTTTCTGTTTTCTTAGAAAGATAATATTAGTATTTTTTTTTACAACTCTTTTCTCACTCCTGCTGCCTGGGCATCCTTCGGAGATATCCACGGAGATGTGCCTCTCACTCTCTGTCTGAACCCTTGCATTTCCAGGACATCCGCACAGATGACTTGGTAGGTCCAGCCCCCTGGATCACCCCCGGGGTGGCCGCCCTCCCTTGGTGGCTGGTACTAGGATTAGAGGGACCAATATTGTTGCCAGGTCAGCTGTGGGGATTCCTAGGTGCACAGGGCTGACATTGGGATGTGGGCGTGCTGCAGGGGTCCTCGTCATCTCACCAGACAACTGGAGGTTTTATTCTCTAGTCTTGTTACGCCCTCAATCCCCAACCCCCCCAAGAGCTCAGACATGTGATGGCGTCAGGTCACTTGCCTGAGTTCTTATCCCTCGTGTTACCCTAGCATGCAGTGCCTCCAGTCTCCACCTGGGGCCATTGCAGTGCCAGGCAAGCCTGAATCCACCCAGAGAGAGAATAGCTGCCCTCGGATGCTTGGTCTTCCGGCTCCTTGCCGCAACCCCTGGCCTGGAAGCATTCATGAACCCAGGTTGCCGGCATGAACGAGATGTGGTGTCCAGCACCTCAGCCCTCAGTGCCACCGGGTCGGCTAAGATATTATTATTTAAATGCGTTGTTTTAGTTGGTTCTCTTTTTTCTTTTTATTTATTAGTATAGAAAATTTTACCCTTCCCCCCCCGTTAGAGGATGCAGCTTTTTTCTATACATAAGAAGTAGATTCTAGACACTGACTTATTGTGTATTCAGAATGGCAATCAACATTTAAAAATAATATTTCAAGGTTACATTAACATCAGTCATTACAATATTCACATCACTCGAAAGTCCTAAATTTTGTACAGGGTTCAGAGGTCTTTGATTTCTGCCTGGCAATTTAAGTTTTTGTGCATCTCAGGAAGTTGGTTACAATTGGGTAAGAGGGTTGATAGCTTTGCCCTGATACTTGTATATCAGCACCAACTCACTTCTAAACAAGTGTACAAAAGACTCAAGAGAATAGTTATGATAACCGCAGATGACATGCCATCCACCACTTTCAGAAGAGTCACTGTCTGTACTGTAGTCTATCCCCCCCCCCCACAAGTACCTTGGGTATTGCTTGAACTTAAATTAAGCTTCTGAGACCCCATAAGCAAGACTGTTAGAAACTCCTCCCAAAAGCTTGGTTTACTATACAAGAACTGTAGTTGCCTCAACCTCTATACCCAGGAGCTGATACTACAACAATAACTCATATCTAATCTGGATGTAAATGTGATAGTGAAGTCTACAGTGCTGCATTTGTCTTTACTCTGAAGAAACTCACCATTGTTTTTAATGACCTTTTCAGGTTTAACATGGATGTAACAAAAGGACTCAAAACTGCCCAGAGGCTAGAATGATGGTCCAGCATCTGGCAGCTGAAAGTTCAATGCAAAAAAATGTAAGGTGATGCATTTGCATACAGGGAACCAAGGACAGAGTGCCACCTTCATGGAGTCCAGCTGATCACCACGCAGGAAGAATGGGACCTAGGTGTCATCACAAGCAGCGCCATTAAATGAACGAACCTATGCAACAAAGCTTATAGCAAGGCCAATAAAATGCTGGGGTACACAGGGAAGGGATTCAACAGCAGGAGGAAGGAGGAAATACTGTCACTCTACAGGTCGCTGGTAAGGCCTCATCTGCAGTACTGTGCCCAGTTTTGGAATCCACATCTGAAAAAAGGATATAAACAGGTTAGAGGCTATTCAAATAAGAGCAACCAAAATGATCCAGGGCCTTCAAAGGCACTCATACTAGGAGCATCTGGAAGCATTAAATATGTTCTCACTGGAGACAAGGAGGAAGGGAGGAGATATGATTGAAACATACACATTCCTGAGAGGAATAAATAAGGTGCCTTCATTGGACCTGTTCATCAAAGTCTCTGACTCTAACACTACAGGGCACAAGTGGAAGTTGGGGGGGGGGCTTCAAGAGGGCACTTAGGAAACATTATTTTACAGAGAGAGCAGTGGAGCCATGGAATAAACTGCCAGATGAAGTAGTGGAAGCAAAGTCTGTGACATCATTCAAGCTGGGGCAGGAAAAGACTAAAGTGTGATCAAAGCAACAGGAGCAGCAGGACACATTAGGCAGATCCTGGGAGCAGAGAAGGTCCAAGCAACACATGGGCAGATTAGATGGACCCTTCGTCTCCTTCTGCCATCTTTATTTCTATGTTTTCTATGTCACTTCTGTAGTAACCTAGTCTTCCTTCTTCTCGAGACAGGAGATGTGATCTTAAATGGCTCTTCTTATTTATAAATGAGTGAATGATCTTTACCTTGCCTACCTTAAAGATTTATATACAATACTCTCAAAACTAGCCCAAACCTACCACCTAAAGTTGAGCATAAGAAATCTGCTTCATGTGCCATGTACACCCACATCACAAAGTGAGAAAGCCTTTTCATTAGCAGCACCATCCAGCTGGAACCAGCTCTTCGATAGCAAAAAAAGATTTTACTAGTTTATTTATTTGAACACTGGCATCCATAAAAGGTACACTGAGATGAGGCTTATTTCCAAGAGCATCCCAGGAGATGGGTAACAATAAGGAGAGCAAGAGAAAAACGTTTGTACAATTAATTAAGGTATGTACAATGACAGGACAGTAAGAAATAAATGAAATCCAGTGAACAAAAACAGTTCAACTATTGTCTCAGCCATGTTCCTGCCATTCTGTTCCATTAATTCATCAGAGCTCAGTAGATAAAATATCTAAAATCTCCTACCACTAAACACTACAGCTGTATCTCCCTTCTGTGCTATCTAATATACAGTATACACTTATTTATTGAAATAATTTCACCAGGTAAACATAGACTGAAAGATGCAACAAGAATCTCATTTATAAATGTGATCTATGGAGGGGGCTTGGGAATACAAGGCTGGAACATAAAAGCAATTACATGATGGGCACTATAATTTGACACAAAGAATACAGAAATTATAAAATAAGATTCTTGTTATGCAGAGAATATACAATATGTGCAAAAGAGCTTTTTTTTTAACCATAAGTACTATAGTAGAGACTTAACAGGCAGTAGAATGTGGGGTATCCAAATGTATAAGCAAAATGAAGATAAACACAAGAACAATCAGAGATCTCCTACAGTGTCTTACTATTGTTCATTGATAATAGCTATACTTTATCTTTGTCATGTACATGGTATTGTTTATACTGAATTTGTCTGAAATACTATTTTGTATCTGTAAATAGCCTCCCTTTTTCCAGCTTGAGGCAGGTTACTAGGGGCACTTGAAGGGTTAAGCCTGACCCTGACAGCTGCTTCCTACGGTACATCAGCAAGTAGACAAGGTGTCTGGAGCTGATATCCTGTTCTTCCCGGCTTAGCCTGCCAGAAGCCTGTGCATGAATATTCATGGAAATGCCCTTATTTTTTACACTATAAATAGGAGAGGCTAGCTGAGAGCTCAGGCCTTTGGCCAAGCACCCTTTTTGAAAGAGGAGCACAACCACCAGAAGAGAGAAGCAGAGAGTGAACCTAGTTTTTCCTCACCCCCTCCTGGGGTGGGGAGAAGCCCTCCAGGGACCACTTAAGGAAAGAGACCTAACTAGTCTTGCCCTGAGGAGGAAAATGACCATCTCATCTGACCAACACTCAGGAATAGAGGTAGGTCTTCTCTAAAAGAAGGTCACTGAGATCCTTGCAGCTCCAGTCTTACCCTGAAGTATGCAACAGAGGGAGCAATATGCAAGTGAATCTTCATGGAAGTTCTCCAGAGGAGTAAAGAGTACAAAAGTAGTAAGTAACCCCAAGGAACTGAGTAAATGGTTAATAGTAATGGTTTATCCGGATAAGGGACATGGCAAGAGTTGGGGTCAGTTAAGTCCCACAGAGCTGAGTTGGACAGGTGAGTCTGCTGCTTAATGTCACTAGGACCATCAGTGTGCTGTTGGAAGGTAGTTATGGCTGAACTGGCTATATCTGAGAATGCAGTAGTAAACCATAGTCTGGTTGCTAATCCATGAGTTGCCAGTAGCTAGCACAGAGCCACATGTGAGCACAATTGCCCCCACACCCGGTAGCATTGCCCCCTCTCTGTGGAGGGTACCTAAACACATCTGGTTTTGTGGGTGATAGTACTCAAGGACTCCATATGAGAGAAAGGTTATATGAGACTGTAACTAGCTGTGCAGCAGTTCCCATTCCTATTGAAGGGCAACAGTAAGAGCATTGACAGTGGTAATGATACTGAAGTTGAGGTAAAGGTAGCAGTAAAGTGACTGGTGAGGGTGACATCCTTCATATCTGTGTGATGCCTTTTGTAACTGTGTAACATCAGAGGCAGCAATAAAAACATAACCTGCTTCACCCCAGCTTCCAGTATGGATATTTAGTTTTTGAGTGGTCTCATAATTTATGGCATCCCTGTTCAAATGTTTGGTCCCTCTGGTCCCCATCTGCCCTGACCCATGGTAGCACAGTATGTAAGAAGTCCCAAGTGTTCTAGATGTAAGCAGGACTGTTGCTGGATGGGAGATGCTACCACATGCCACTAGACACAGGGGGAGACCCCGACGTTAAAAGTCAACTTTGCATGCATTTATTTTGCTCTTATTGTTGTCCCCCCATGAGACTCTTGTAAAATAGGTATTGCACCTGAAGAGGGCTGTTATGGTGTATGAAACCGTAAAATAAAAAGGAAATCACAAACACTGCACAGTTGGGAGTTTTCCATGTGGCACATATGTATCAATCACTTTTTTTTAAATTTGATTTTAAATTTTGGTAGTGGTAGAAGTAGATTTTGTCATATGGCAACCTTCCCCACAGACTCTGGGGTTTTACAACAAACAAAACATATCATAAAGACAGAAAAATAAGTAAATATACAAAAAAATTCACAAGCATCAGACTAATATAGTATATACAAAATGCCATCAATTACAGTAGGCCAAACAACTAATGTTTCCATCTCAGTTTAAACAGTGAGACTGAGCGGGCTGTTTTTGTTCTCAAGGAAGAGAATTCCTTATGATTGGGGTTAAACACCTAAGCAACAGAATGTTTAAGCCTGGACCTTGGGACCATGAGGAGACCCCTCTCTTCAGAACAAAGAAGACTACTTGGTGCATAAGAAGTCAGAACCTCAGACAGGCAACATGGACCCATACATGGAGGACCTCATAAGTGAGCATTCCCACATTAAAAGTGATGCACCATATACTGATGAAGCCATTTAATAGGGTGACAACATTGACAGCACATCTTCCCTTAAGTGGATGTCCCAATTATCAGAATAGGCTATTTTGTAAAAAAAAAAGTTTTAATTTGCATCTAAATACTTTATTAATGCTTCAGTTAAAAATAAACATGCTGGTCAACAGCAGCATACTCAACTCACTGACATCTCAGTACTGCTGGCACCAGGACATAAGGGAGTGCAGGTTCGCAAGTGTTTCTTGACATTTGTCCTGGAGGAACAGGGGGTCATAATCTGCTTGCTCACCATCTGGTTCTTCTGTTTTTTGCCTTTTGGAGTTTACTGCCACATGTATCTCTGCATCTGTTAGTTTGCCATCTGTTGGCTCCTCCTGATATGTGTCAGTGAACTGACTGAACTGTCAGTGAACTGCAGAACAACATCCTCAAGCTCTGACTGAACCTCTTGTTCTATAGGCTCATCAAAGCTGGTGTCTGCGTTGGTGCAGAAGCCAGCTTCTCTAAAGCAGTTGTCAATTGTGGATCCACAAGTGTCCTGCCATGACTTTCTTTTTTCTTTTGTTTTTATTGTATACTTTCTTTATTTGCCTGAACCCCATGGAACTATCTCCAGCAGCTAACCTATGCCTGACTCTACCTCCCGGTCTGAAACCCACCAAAGCCAGGCCACTCCAGCCCGGTGGATCCCCCAGCTCTAAGCCCCCAAGGTGGGGCCGCCTGCCCTGGCACTCTATCTTCAAATCTAGTGCAACAGAGCTGGAGTGGGAGGGCCACCTTGGATGGTGAGTCCAACAGCAGGAGTGTGGCCAGAACATAGGTAATGCCTTCACCTATCTATGAGTTGGGGGTTTTTGCAGCTTGTTCTCCCTTCCCCTACCGGTTTGGCAGTACAATGCACTCCAGCATGGTGCGTACATGCTCCCTCACACACCCGCAGGAGTGCTGCTGCTGGAGATCCCCATGTTTCTGTATCCCGACTGCTGGTATGACCTCCAGTCACCACTGGGGGTCGCCAGACGGCAGAATTGTGCCCCTCCCTCCCAGAAAAGGAGAGCAGTCCTCCAGATGCTCAATCCTTTCCTTCCCCACTTACCCCCAATGGCCCGAGTCTGCTCCTGAACCTGGGTCGCCGGCATGGCGAGAGATGTGGCGTCCAGCATCTCCACCCTCTTTGCCACTGGACCGGCTCTGCCATGACTTTCTGACCATGTAAATGGGATCAAGCACTGTCACCACTTTAGAAATTGTGGAGACCTATGCAGGTCCTCCTTCATCAATCACACCAACAATTTAGGTTGCCATATCCACAGCTCATTTTGTCTACTTGCCATTGTGAATAAAGAGTACATAGTGCTCCCTGAGGAAACTTCAATAGACTACAAGCTTTCCAAACCCTCACAAACTGTTCCAGTATCCAATCTAGCTGTTCCTATTATGCATAAATGCTACTAATTTAAAACAATTAAGTGCTAATCAAGTACCAGAAAAACATCCCAATTAATCAACTGTCCCCATTTACTGTGTTCCATTTAAATAGTTTCATCTTCATGTGGGACTTCACTGAAAATAAGCTATGCTCAATTGAACATACTTCCCTTATTCTGATGAATACAAATGATTTACTACTACTACTACCACTACTACTACATCTGCACCTGCCACTAATTTAGTTCATGGAGCACTGGCTTGATATGATCAGAGCAAGATGCACTGACAATAAGCCAAGCAGTGGCATTCTGCAATAACTGTATGTTGCACATTAACCCTTCTGACAGCGCCAGATACAGAGCATTACAGCAATCCAACCGTGACATCACCAAGACATGAACCAGGATTTTCAGGTCATCTATTGGTAAAGAAGGCTTAATCAGGAGATATTTCTAATGTGAAAAAAGCCACAGCAGACCACAGCCAACACCAGAAACTCATTTGCCAAGTCACAATCCACAATGACTCCAAAATATTCCACTTTCTTGGTAACTGGGTTCAAGGAGGCATCAAGAGATACCTGGATACCTCTATTATCCATGCCAAGAAGTATGCAGTGACTTGTATTAGTCGCTAGCACCTCCATTTTGTCTAGCTTCGGTCTCAGTCAACTAGATTCAATCCAGCTCTGGATTTCAGCTAGACATTTTTTGAGCAATGAAGAACAGTTTCAATGACACCAGATCCAAAGTGTATATCGTTGTAACAGCAACACTGTTACAATGAATCTCCCACAGCGACTCAACTCGTTCAACACCCACAGTGTCGAACGGGTTGTGGGGGCGATGAACAGATTCATCGACCCCAAAAGTTCAGGGGGTGGGAGGCAGAGCTCCCCGCAAGTCGTACAGGACTCCAGATGCTGTCTGGTCTGTTGGTACCTTGCATGGCGATGTGATCGCCATCAGCAAAGTGCTGTTGCTGTAAAGTCCTTTGACAAATTTCTTGTGGAAGCGACTTGGTGGAACTGATGCAAAGAACTGGTACAACCATCATATGCATAACAGGGGAAAACTGAAGTTGTATCACATTATGACCTCACACTAGGACAGTTTATATATTGTATACAGCAACTGGGGCAGGATATGGCCTTGCAGGACATCACCCAACAGGGGACATTGGTTTAGAGGTCAATTCATTCCAAACCACCTTCTGCACCCTGTCTACAAAGCAGGACTCAAACCAGGTCAATAATCCAGTGAGTCCAGAATAGTCCCTCAGGTGATCCAGTATCAACTCATGGTTCACAGTGTCAAATGCTGAAGAAAGTTAGAAGTGAATGAGGATGGAATGTTCACCACCATCACTGGCTAAGAGTGTGTCTTCCTGCACTCTCATAAGTGCCATCTCAGTGCTATAACAGATGTGAAAACCAGACTTAAATGACTTACAAATGTTAAAGGTATTGAGGTGTTCACCAAACTGGCATGCCACCACCTTCTCACTTACCTTCCCTAAAAATGGAGGTTAGAGACAGGCTTGTAATTTGCTAGGACCTCAGGGTCCAAGGATGGTTTCTCAAGGAGGGGCCTCACCAGTGCTCTCTTTAGGGCTACTGATAACATACTCTTCTCCAAGGAGCACTTGAATATCCCAGCAAAAACAGGACCCAGGGGTACACAGCCATCCACCGACAGTCATCTATGTGCTGGCTCTAGATCACAGTGGTGGTGATTGCGGGGGGTGATGCTATCCAGCTACCACCTCTAGAACTTCATCCACCATAACTGACTAAAACTTCCCCCAGACAGATGGAATGCCCAAGATCAATTGCTGCTGGAGACTACTGGACTATGACAGATTGACTGTAGTGATTCCAGATCTAATAGATACTCCATCAGAGAAGAGTGTCTTGAACTCTTTGCATCTATCTGCTGTAAAAGCTCCCCTAGACTATGGACAGACAGGATGTAAAACTCTGTGTGCAGTGGGAAAGCACTGAGGTGCATGAGTCATCACAGCAACTATCACCTATGTCAGGAACTCTGCCTTTTTCAGGTTGATTGGACTCTGATACTCATTATAATGAGTGCACAGAGCCAGCCTGTCCTACATTAATCCAGACCACCTCTAAGAATGCACCAATCTTCACCACTAAGCCTTGACTCAAAGTATCTTCTTAAACCACAGGAAGCTCTATTGGGAGGTATATGTGTGTGTAGGTGGTGCTAGGGTGTCCAAAGCAATACCAAAAGCCAAATTAAAACTCTTGACAGCTATTCCAGCACCACCAGCACACACTGCAAGCATGCACTAGATACCCAGCACTTCCAGGAGAATGTCTGACTCAAAAAATCCCATAAAGGGCAGTATCGAGCCATCTCGAAAGTGTGTGTAGGGGGTGATGCTGGGCCTCAGCTTGAAACTCATAGCCTGATGATCCAACCAAGAGAACAGCTCAACCATGACATCAAGCCACTGGGAGAAAGTCAGGTCCAAGGCATGGCAATTTATGTGGTTTCCAGATGTAACGTTCTGTGTCAGCCGAAGCAGACTCATCTGCTGCAGGAGTGATTATCAAAATTGTGAGGCCTTGTCATTAATCCAGGCAGTGAAGTCCCCAAGCATTTATCATTTGGGGGAATCTAACATTCTGTCAGCGGTGAAACTCTAATGATCCTGCAAGAACTCCCCATCCCTCTATGGAGAGTGGTAGATCAGGAGTATCCTGCAGCTGACACCTGTCCCACCTTTTTACAGCAATGCATTCAAATACCCAGTTTCCCACACTGGGTACTCCATGAGATCAAGCTCAAATCTGAATCAGATGGTCCCCCATCTCCCTTTTGTTCTGCATCAGACAGTGCACTACTGAGAATCCAGTCACGATGGCTATCTCCAACACATCTTGCAGTTACACATTCAAAGACCATCCTTCTCCCACTGGGTGCACCATAAAACCAAACTTAGCACTAAAGCAAATGTCACCCTTCCCATTAGTCCTGCCACAGACAGTGCTTCACTAAGAAACCAGCATTGATGGCTGCATTCCAATACCAGGCCAGAACAGTTACCCAGCTAGGTCTCGATGATGCAGGCTAGCTCAGCTGGGGAACCAGAAATAAAGCTTACAATAATAGCAGTCTTTTTTCTCAGTGGCATAGCATTGCATAAAATTTCCCAAATGGGAGGGGCTATAGCAGCTTGTTCATCTGCTACCTACCCTGCAAGTGAGACAAGAGCTGTGGGAACTAAAAACAGACATGGCAGGCCTCTTTCAAAACTTTGTTTCTTCTCAGAGTATTTCCTGGTCCTTGTACACGGTATCACCCCACCTCCATAACTCTCCCCCCAGACCACCGCTTCCATAAATGATAAAGCAGCATAATGCATGTAAATAAAAAATAAAACATAACAATATGCAAGTCATTATAGGAGTCTTTGGTCAGTGAATGCTATTTAAATAAAGTGTTTCAGTTCAGCACCATGTCTGGGAAACTCCAGTAGATAAACTATATCTCTTCTTGTTTAAGAGGCTTCTGATTAAATAAAAATTCACATATACTTTTTTCTAAATATTATCTGTATAAACAGGAACTCTGAACACCTCCCTAGTGTTACAGCTGCAGCAACTGACATGGTCAGAGATTTCTAGATATTTTGTGATAATTCTAAAGGGAGTCTCTCTGGTGGCCTTGTAGTGATACTGCAGGTATGCAAGCAATTTCTCTACAGCTATTACAGAAATTTCAGGAAATATCTGACCATATCAATTGTTTCAACAGCCCTACTTCTAAATAGCTTCTTAGAAGGACATTAAGTAACAGAGGAGTATGCCTAACCAGGTAAACTAGTTTTAGGCCCAGTAAAAATAAATAATTTCAATGATGAAATATACTAAAATGATGAAGATATGTATCCTTCTTTCTAACGTGACTCAGAATATCCCTATTTACGCATCTTTTGTCCTGATTAGGAGACGTTTTTGAAGAAGAGTTCAGTGTAAAGGTGATTCAGCTCAAATCACCTAAACAGTAAATATGGATCTGACGAAGCACAGACACTAGAGAAATACTGTACTACACTAACCCACAAAAGCAAGTCTAAAAGTAATTTCAGGGGTGCTTGACCCTATGGATTTAAATAGAATGAAATGGTCAGTCCTGGTCCCACATCAAGGTAACTCCAGCAGTTAAAAATCAAAAACGGAATGTACTGTATGAATTGGAGAAATCACAAAGCCTAATGGCATATGGATCACAGTGCTTGAGAAATGGAAAGAAGCCCAAAAGAAACCATTAATACTCACTAAGACCGTAAGCTCTAACACCCACTATAAAACATTCAGCAACAGACAGAATTTAGTAGAGTCATCCATTTTTACCTATCAGCTCCAATCCATGATGAAGGTGTTGCTAACAGAACAGAATAGAATGCATTATCTTAGCTAGTTTAAAAACTGTGGGATGATAGCGAAGCCTTACTCCAGAAATTGTATGTGTTTACACCAATTTTATTAAAGCTTTTGGCACCAGGTTCTGTCTACTTCAATGTTATCCCTTACTCTTGTGAGCCTATAATACTAACATACTAGATGCCAACAGATTAGACCTTATGGTCTATCGAGTCTGCTCGTGCTTTAGAACCCTAGGTGGGTACTGAAGCCATCCCGTCTCCTTTTCCTGTTTCTCCTTCCCTCCATCCCAGCCTCCCCAGGGCAAGCCAACCCCTGTTTCATCCCCGCCTATACCTGTCCCACCTTCTCTTGAAACCTTCTACCATAGAAGACAGTACCAGCTCCCCGCGCAGTGCAATCCATGGTCCCACCAATCTCTCAGTGAAATACCTCCTCCTTTCCCCCCTCATCCTTCTACCTTCGAGCTTCCAACTATGTCCTGTGGTGATTCCACCCTCCTTCAGCTGAAAGATCCCATCTCGATTTACCCTATTGATTCCCTTGAGGTACTTGAAGACCTCAATCATGTTCCCCCGGCCCCTCCTCTCCTCCAGCGAGAACAGGCCAAGCTCTTTTAGTCTTTCCTCATACGTCAATTCCCCCAGACCCCAGATCATTTTGGTTGCTCTCCTCTGAACCCTTTCCAGGAGCTGAATGTCCCTTCATAAGTGCAGCCTCCAGCACTGCACACAATACTCAAGGTGTGGTCTAACCAGGCCATTGTACAGCAGCAGAATCACTTCTCTGCTCCTTGAGGTAACCCCCCTTGCGATGCAGCCTAGCATCCTGTTTGCCTTGACTGCAGCCCTCCTGCACTGCTCTGAATTATTCATGTTGACATCCCCCAGGACCCCCAGGTCTTTCTCCCCTGCCGTGGCTTTCAACTCATCCCCTCCCAGTGTGTACCCATGTTTGGGGATACCCCACCCAAGTTGTAACACCTTGCATTTGGAGGAGTTGAAATTAAATTTACAGGTGCAGGTCCATCTATCCAAGGTATCCTGGTCCCCTTGCAGGTCCAGCCTCCCCTCTTCCCCCTCAAGTACTGTACCAGCTTAGAGTCATCCGCAAAGGGACTCATTTCACACCCGATATCTTCCTTGGTATTGGAGATGTAGGCATTAAACAGGAGTGGCCCCAGAACTGAGCTCTGTGGTACCACATAATATTTATTGGAACGAGACCTCCTGTAACCACTACCCTCTGAGTGCACCCAGCAAACCAGTTTCCAATCCATCTAATCATCAGTGGGCTTGCCCCCATCCCCCTCAGTTTCTCCAGTAGGCTATTGTGAGGGACGAGTCAAATGCTTTGCTGAAGTCCAAGAACAGTACATCCACTGGCTTCCCCCAGTTGGGTTCCAATGTTACCCATTCATAGAACTCCACAAGGTTAGTTTGACATGAGCTACCTGGCACAAACTCATGCTGATGACTAGCCAGGTATCCCATCTCCTCCAAGAACCCCCCAAATCATTCCTTAAGTATACTCTCCATCATCTTTTCCACCACCAATGTCAAACTGACCAGTCTATTGTTTCCCAGCACCTCCCTCAATCCCCCTTTATGGATGGGCACAACATGTGCCAATCTCCAATCCTAAGGCACCCACCCTGTCTCCAGCGACATGTTAAAGAGATCCACCAGAGATGCAGCCAGAACATCCCCTATTTCCCACAGAACTCTGGGATGTATGCCATCCAGCCCCAGGGATTTGTCCTTTTTAAGGGATTTAAGGGTTTACCACACCCAGCCAATGGGGACAGCATCATCGGTCCCTACCCTCCTTTTAGCAGATCCATCCTGATGTGATACCTCTGAGATAACACTCCCAACCTCTTGTTCTGTATCAGGTGCTACCACAGTCCTGCCTGCTGCCCCATCTAACTGCTTCAGCTCCCACTTTGTAAGTTTTCCAGCCCCCTCTCTAGTGAACACAGAGGCAAAGCAATCATTCAATACTTCTGCCTGTTCCCTAGCACCCTACACCCACCCCCTGTTTGTCCTCAATCTGCCGAGCTGGACCTTAATATTTCTCCACTCCCCAATATACCTAAAGAACCCCTTTTTTCCCACCCCATATCCCCTGGGCAAGCCACTGCTCTTTTCTGGCCTTTGCCCCCTCACCATTCAGGTGACTTGTCTGGCTGCAAGGCAGTAGTTTTTCTTATCCCTCCCCCACTCCCATTTTTTTGTATCTGCTGTAGGCAGCCCTCTACTCACTTACTGGCTCCTGAACCTCCTTGGACCACCATCTTGGTTTATGTGACCTCGCCCTCTTATGCTTCACCTTTACACAGGACCTTTTGGCCTCCTGCAGTCCCCATTTTATGACCTCCCACCCACCTTCTATATCCGTCCTTGGTGTAATCTCCCTCAAATGCTCCTTGAGAATTTCCCCCATGTCCCTAAAGTCTGCGCCCCTAAAATCAACAGTCATTGTCCTGGAACTATCCCCTTCACCCTCCAAATTTAGCCAAAACCAGACAGTGTCATGGTCACTCAATGACAGAGAACCCTCCACCACCAGATCCCATACCAGATCCCCGTCCGCAAGAACCACACCCAGGACATGACCCTCCCTCATTGGCTCCAACACCTGCTGAGTGAGGAACACATCCTGGAAGCCATCCAGCAGTCTCTGCTCCTTGGTCACCGTGGACGTCATAGTTCCCCAGTCAGTAGCTGGCATATTTAGGTCCCCCATCAACACTACTCCTTCCCCCTTTTTGGTCCACACTGGCCCTTAATGCTATCCTGCAGACAATCCTCCAGGTCCTCCACCAGCCCTGGGGGCCTATATACCAATCCCATCTTGCTCTTCCCTCCCGCGGGGGTTCAGAAAGTGACCCATAAGGCCTCCACATTTCCCTCTGCTTCCTCCACCCTAATAATCACTATGTTATCCTTAATGAATATAGCTACACCTCCCCCTCTGCCCTCCTGTCTATTCTTCCTAAGCACTGTGTGCCCACTCACATTAAGTTCCCAGCCATGGCTAGGGCTGGCTCAAGTTTCAGTGACTGCTGCTACATCTACCCCTCCTTCAACCAGCATGGCCTAGAACTCTGGCATCTTGTTCCCTAGGCTCCTGGCATTTATTAACACCACCCCCCAACCCTTGTCCCTACCTCCCTTTACCTTTCCCTCCCCGGAACTTAAATGTGTCCACCCTTCATCCTCACCTACGGAGCTTTCCTCCCCTAGGCATTCATCCGACCCCCCCCAAGGGGCTGAAGGCCAGGCCCACCCATGAAATGTGTGGTCATCAGGTCAGCCCCATTTCCCATCCCCTTCACAAGTTTAAACCCCACCTATGCTGAATGAAATCTGACATCAATGTTTAAGGACTTCCATCCCTATTGTATTTAGGTGAAGCCTATCCCTGGTGTACAGTCCCTTATCCTTCCAAACTGCCCCTGGTCCCCCAACACCCCAGTCCCCCATTATTCCCCCCACTGCTTGAACCAGTCATTTAACTCTGTGATCTTCATTTTATTCTCCACAGTGGCCCTTAGTACTGGCAATATTTCTGAGAAGGAAACTGCTCAGCCATTATCCTGGCAAACTCTGGCCAGTTCTCAGAACCTTGCCTGGATTTCCAGTACGCTATTTCCCTCTATAGCATTTGTGCCCAAGTGCACCAGGAAGTCTAGTGATCCTCCACAGTCCTTTGCCAGCTCATACACCCGGAACTTTGCCCTATGCACCGTCAGACCAGACATATCCACTACCTTAACTCGACTGGATTTTCCCTCCCCCTGTCCCTCCCAGTGAATACCCCTAATCTTGGAGTCCCCCAGCAGGAGTACCTTAGTGTCCCCCTCAGCCTTTTGTTTACCTCCTTTTTTGTACTCCTGACCCAAGCCCAATCACTAGCAAGGATGGAGAAGTACTGGTAAAAGTAATATACCTTACAGTTACAATTACTTATGTCTTTTTATACAAAAGTAATACATAACTGTAACTGATTACATTTATTTGAAAGTAACTAGTAACTAACCTATTACTTTCAAATAAATGTCATCTGTTATAGTTTTTTATTATTTTTGAATTGTTTTTGTATAAAAAGAAATAAGTAACTGTAACTGTCAGGTGTATTAATTTTTCTAGTACTTTTCCATCCTTGCTAGTGACTGCACAGAGCTTCCTGGATCAAGTTTCTAAAAGAAATAGAAAGTAATAGAAAAAGTAACTTACCCAACACTGCTTTTTATGCCTGAGTTCCCCAGATCCCCCCTGATTAGGCTTCTCCTTGTTCCCTACCTCACCCGTGCCTATCTCCCTGACCATGGTCATATCCCCATTTCTCTCACCATCCTCCTCCTCAATCTTATTTCCCCCTCCCGTGCCCCCCCTGTAGGTCCCCCTTACCTAGAGACTCTTCTTTGGAATGGCCTTTCCCCTTTGAGGGGCACCCCTCCTTCAACTCTATTTCTCCTCCTTTCCCACCAATCATGCCCACAGCCCCCATGCCTGCTATACGATTTCCCACCTCCCTCTGCTTGACATTTAATTTGCCTCTTCCCCCACTAGCTCGATTGTTTGAATTTCCTTTCCCAGTCTCTATCCCCTCCGATTAACCAACTCACTCCCTCCGGCCTCATTTTTATCCCCCTCATCTCCACACGCCCCTTGCTCTCCTTCCAAGTTGTCTAATGGCTCAAATTTATTATAACACTCAATGCCAACCTCCTGCTTTTGACCCAGTTTCCCACTGACCACCACTGTAGGCTACCCCTTGCCAGCTCCACCTGTCCTGTCACCCTCTCCCCTCTTATGATTAGGACAGCTTTCTCTACTGCTTTCCTCCCTGGCATCTGTGTCCCTTGCTATAAGTCCATCCTCCATAAGTTCTCCCTGCCTGTATGATGAAACGTGTCCCTGTCTTGCATCATCACTTCCCACCTGCCACCCATAGCCCCTCCCATTCTCTTTCATCAGCCCCCCCAACACCTCCAGTTGCATCCTTAGCCAGTTTACAACTCCCCTGATCTGCAATAATTGCCTACAGATAAGCAATCTTCCGCCTTCCAAACCCAATTTAGTATTATCACCTCCCCAAAGCCAGTGCAATCTAGAACCCTTCCAAAGATGCCTGTCCTGGTGGCTGGAGGCTGCCCACATTGTCCTTCTCCATACATATTTGGATGTTCCCCCTTGGCCCGGTTTCCTCCCCAGGAATGCTATCCCCACCCTTTTCCAAGTAGCCATACTGGGGTGGTGTAAGAACAGAGTTATAGCCCCTTACAGTTCTAACAGATAAAACACATCCTTAGAATCAGCTCATAATCTAGGTAAAATAACTTATCAGGGTTAATAGTTCTAGCAGTCCTAACAATTAACACAGCCTCATAACCTGCTCCTAATCAAGATAATTATATTAACAGAGCTCAACAGTTCTAACAGCTAAAACACAGCCCTAGACCTAGCTCCTAACCATGATAAAAATAATTTAGCAGAGCTACAGCCCCTAGCATTACCATCCAAGGGAAAGAACAGAATTCCAGCCCATCACCATGTCTGTAATAAACCAAGAAAGTAATTCCCCTCCTTAGTTCACTGGACACACCTTATATTACCCCCCAGCCAATCAGTGCCTTACCGCCCACCTGGCCACACCTCATCTGTGCATTTAATAGAGGTTGAGGCCAGGGTGGATGGGGGATATTATTAGCTCTATCTTAGTCAGTCAATTAGCTCTAGTCCTGTGATCACAGTCCATCACAATCCATGTTTCTGATCAGGGGTTCAAAATTTGACACCTGACCCCTGGATTGGCCCTAGCACCCTGGTGCTCCTCCTCACTGTCCTGGCCACCAATGTGGCCATCCTCCTCTCTGCTTTCCAGCAGCTCCTGCCAATGCAGCCAGAAATAAAACCCCCGAGATCTCCTGGTCACCGATGTTAACGTCCTCCTCTCAAGTTCCGCTCAGCTCCTGCCACCGATGTGGCTGCAGAAATCAACAGTCATTGTCATTATGTTTGTGGAAAATTCAACAAATTGTATATTTGTTAACAATCTACTTTGTGATTGGCTTATAGTCATTAGGGGAACTCTTAATAACTGATTAACTAGTCTGGACAAAAGGGGATTCATTCATTAAATATTATGTAAGTTTTATAATTTTACTGTCTCATAATAACCAGTTTTTCAAAGAGATTGAAGTTTCACATTGTCAGCATTTCACAATGTTGTCCATTACTTCATCAGGACTAATATGTGGTATCTAAAGGTGAAAAACAATGGTATAAAAATATGATGTATAGCATTTAAATTAATAAATGCCACTGTAGTACAATAATGAAGTTTTCACAACTCAGGATGGAGCATTTACGTGTCACATTTTATGCATTTATGGGACTGTAATAAACCACAAGCAGATGCACATAGACAAAACATTCCAAAGTGAACAAGATGGGGAGTAAACCTTTTAAAAGATAATTTATCATATTCTACACTAGACAGACAGAAGAATTTCAATGTTTTCATTTATCATAGAGTATTCCTATTCTTCTTGTACTTTTTCAAGGAAATTGTAATTTGATTGATATGCATGTCAATGGGAATCTTAATGTTGTATGATGCCTATAAAACAAATGCCTTAATACTCATTAACAGCAACAGTTATTATACTGCACCAATATTCTCACTGAAGTGTGCCATCACTTAATTATAGCCCCATAGTAAGTGTCTAGATCTAAAGGGATGAGACAGGAGGTGGTTCTTCCCTCATGTGGTTTCCCACCCAGTCGACAGGATTAACTGGAGGAAGAGAGGAACCTCTCAGTCATGCTGAACTGGCCTTAAATCAGCAGTCACACCTGGCTTATCCATAGGACTCCTGTGTTTGTCACTGGCCTGCAACTAATTCTTGCTATTACTATAAGTAACAGCAGTACAAAAACTATGGGTGGAAATGAGTGATTGGAGCAGTATAAAAAAAAATAACAAAAACAAACAAAAAAATCTTAAATCTCTAAATGATGAGATTATCAGCACAATATAAAACAATGCAAACAGAGCATTTTGATTGGCTGACAACATTCTGAAAGGGTTATGATAACTTCTGGAAACTTTCATGTAAAATAGAACCATTAGAATTTAAAAAAGTTTAGTTTAAAACTATATAGAAAAGTTTAATTTAATAGCATGAAGACACTTCAGGAGTTCTGATATCATTATTAATCTAACCCTTGGGGCATAAGATGACTGGTTTTGCCTCATTCCTCATGATTCCTCTAGAGTTAAATTACCAGACAGTAACCCAGCCCCTGGTGGTTATTTCATTCTTAACTGAAACTGAAGAATCTGATGGTAAATACTGTTCATAAGACATTACGAAAAAGCAAAATGAAAAGTGAAACAGTAAAGAGTAAAACCATTTGAGGCTAAATGAAAAAAGGAATACATGTTAAAACTGTGATTTATGTGTGCCCATTTCTTTTTCAGTCCGGCTTTATCCAACCAAATCTGTTCTTATTGAACTAAAAGGGCCTGTAAACACCCACTTGTGGTCATAATTGCTTCATTGGTCTGGTAACCTTTATGAACCATCTTTTCCTGAAAGTCTAATTAGTACTGCTTTTTTAATGGCTTTATAAAAGCATCTTGGCAGGCATGTGGAGAATGGCTTGCTGCCAAGACATCGTAAGGTGGAGAAACCATAATGAATGAGCCTTTGTACAAACACCACATGATGGAATGCTGCTCTTCCAAAATCAGATAAAAATGCCAGAGTTCCATTGTTGTCATAATAGTGTTAAATAGGGCTGTCTTTCTCCCGGAAATGGCATTCCGTTGAAAAAAATATTATTTTCTTGATGTTTATTACTTCTGTTTGTATATAATACACAGTGGCCACCACTTAAGCTCAAGACTGCCATAATGAAGTCATATTTTTTCAATGTATTATAATGCAGAAACTTTTTTATAATTAATTATTCCCAAATACAATAACTTTACTGGGCAGGACAGCTATATTTTACACTTTGTCAAGTGCCTCCAAGACACTCCATGCTTCAATTAGAAATGTAGAACTTCTGTTTTGAAATACTTTTCAAGTTTTTGCTAGCCATACATACTCAGCAGCAATTTATTGATCAGTGCATTCGATACTTGTTATATTGCCTAATGTTTATTAAATGAATACATCAATCAGTGACTCTCCCCTGATGTAGTTTATCTCCTACAAGCATTATTATTTTCCATGACAAACACCTGTTTATCTTATAGGGCAATATATATATATGTGTGTGTGTGTGTGTGTATATATATATATATATATATATATATATATATATATACACACATACATACTGTATACAGTATGTGTTCTATACCTGTGGGTATATTGAAATATATCTATATGAGATACATTTTCTTCCTGGGGACCTAGAATTAGAATATTGAAATATTTTCACTCTAGGTCCAAAGTACGCCTACAGTATAGTAGATCCTCAATGGCAAGAGCTAGCAGCATGAGGAGCACACTTTCATTTTTAAAATTCTGTGATTGACTCTGTACCAGCTCCAGCCTTCACTAGAAATACTCTCATTAGAACAACTGATCCCTTAAAAAAAAGATAAAACAGCTTTTACAATGTACCTCTTTTTTCACTTCAAAAACTGCCACCAAGTTTCACCCACACATTCCTGAATTTTTCTTCCACTATGAACAGACTGCTAATGCTACCATCTCTTAGATAGAGAAGGTTCATCGGGAGGGTAGCTTTTGGTTATGGTTAAATCCTAAAAGTTTATGCGGAGGGCTGGTAGTATGGATTCCAAGATGCAGAGAAAAAGTTTTGTTGTTCATCAATCAGCCACACTTGTTTTGTATAAAATCTATTTCCTTTTATTTGTTGCTTTACTATGAAAACAGCAATCCCCTGTGGCCCATCTCACCCAACTCTGAGCTTCCTCAGGGGCAAGGATCTAAATAAACATACAAACATAATATTCATTTTCCTGTACTTAGCATTTAAAAGATATATATATATATATATATATTTAGATTTTATATTTGTATTTTTGATCAGACAAAATTTGTCCATATTGGACCATATCACGCTTTGGCAAATTATTAATGCATTGATTCATATCTCAGTTGACGGTTAATCACTGTAAGGCAATAATGAACTTTGTCTCTCTATTTCCATCATAATGCCAGTTAATGCATTATTATTTTGCCAAAGTGTAATATGGTCTGATATGGACAAATTTTGCCTGATCAAAAATACAAATATAATTTTTTTTTAAACGATAAGTACTGGAAAATGAATATTATGTTTGTATGTTTATTTAGATTCTTGCCCCTGATGAAGCCCAGAGTTGGGTGAAATGCTGAGCCACAAGGGATTACTGTGTTCATAGTAAAGCAACAAATAAAAGGAAATAGATTTATACAAAACAAGTGTGGCTGGTTGATGAACAACAAAACATTTTCTCTGCAATGCTATCAGCTGTGTCAGCACTCCCATGCACCTAACCCACCACTCTCCCAACACTGCCATACTGACCAGCAGTCAGAGTGCTTGCTGCATTGAGGCTTACAGGTACAGTGTATGAAAAAGAAGGCCACAAATGTGCATTGTACATACCATACATGTTGATGTGATGATACTGAATGGCAACACAAATGCACACTCATGGTGCAGTAAGCTTATTTTAGAATTACTGCTGAACCTGAACGTTGGCCCACTAAGCTTGCTATTAAAAGAAAAACCTTTTAAAATAGTATGGTATAAACTGGATATGCTATTCCCCCTACTGGTAATATTGCACACATTTTTGTTCTCATGCTCCTTGACCCAATGACATCATGAGTGGTGAAGCCGGGTCAAGCAGTACTTGAACAAAATTATATGCAATATTTCCAATAAGAGAAAGCATATCCCAAACATATCTATATATATATATATATATATATATATATATATATATATATATATATATACACACATATACATAAAGTATAGAGGATATGCAATGGGGGCAAGTAAATAACTGATTTATCTGCACAAGAGCAGTTTGACCTCGGGTACCCTCATGAGCGGTGTAAGCCATGGGTGAGGTGTCCGAGGTTAAACTGATCAAGTGGAGATAAATATTTATTTAACAGGCTCACCATTGCATATTCCATTTATGCAATAGGGATGTAGTTTTTTTGAGGGTTTTTTATTTATTTTGATTTTTTTAATTAAATAAAGGAGACTTTTTTGTGATTATTTTGGGTTACTTCTTGGTTCAAGGCTGGTTGATAGGGTGAGTGGTGTGGTTGTTAGGGATGCAGTGCCCCTTCAATTATAGCATGCATTTAAAATGGATGGTAATCACAGTTGGGGAGGGACTTAAAAAAAAACATAGCAGCTAGATTTCTCACTTAGCAAGGAGATGCTTTTGGTAGGAGATGTGTTGGAGGCTTTAAATGTTGCGTAATATCTGATTGATCCTGCATTTGAAAGATAAGTAGAAAAATAAGGTCAGTCTTATTAAAGCTGAGCTCTTGTGGGCTGTTCATGCCAGGGATCGAAGTGAGCTAACTGGAGACAGAGAGAGAGAGAGAGAGAGAGAAGGCAAGTGGTGTGATGAGAGAGCAAGTACTTGTGGTAGTCTATAGAGATAAGCTGAAGAATGGAAAAGCACTTCATCACTGTAAATTAAAAAGATACTTTTTTCAGCCAGTGGTAGCAGACCTGAAAGGATGGGAACAGCAACATGAGAGCAGAGTGAGAGGCAGTACTAGAGTGAGTGGGTGGGCAGATGATTGACCAGCTTTCAGTAAAAGTAGAAAATGGTGCTAGGTGTCAGCGAGAGCACTTCCTGACTGACTGTGGTTGTGTTATGCTGATAGAAACTTTGTTTGCAGGCATTGTGCTTATGGCATTGGGTTATTTACAATCCGGAGGGAGTGCTGTGTTTTTCTGTCATAACTGGAGACTGTTTTTTGTCAGTGCCAGATCCAGGTGCTTCTAGCTTAGGGGCCGGGCAGGGGGGCAGCTATGCATGGATCTGATCCGAAGTATAGGGAATACTGGAGACTGCAGAATCAGAGTTGAAATAAACACTCTTACATAGATTTTGTAGTGTGAATGTACTGTGCAATTTCTTTTGTAGGGTCCATAGACACTGGAGTGGTATTACAGCTTTTAAGACTGTGAGGCGGGGGGTTGAGTAAGAGGAAGGAAAGTAGGAGATATCATTTACATGCCCTGTCCTATAAATGAGAGGCACACTCCCTGCCTGTACATATTGTGGCCAGCCAAGGAGGTTTGATGAAGGCTGTGCAGGTCACCATATGCACCTGCAGCATCACTGATGAGGATACAATGAGTGGGGAAGGGTGCCTGCTGCAGCAGGAGGGGGAGGAACCAATAAACACCAGGGAGGATTTTCCAGGCTGGCAATCAGGGGCAACCACAACCACCAGGGAATGCATTACAAAGTACGGGGCTGGGGATCAGGGGAGGGATGGCACTACTACCACCAGGGAATGCAATACAAAGAACGGAGCTGGGGATCAGGGGGACCACTAGCACCAGGGATCCATATAGATACTATGGGGCTGGTGATTGGGGGCCACTAATACCAGGGATTTGCCCAGGTACTATGAGGTTGGGGACTGGGGGGGGAACTCACATTAGGGAACTGTACAAGAGCTACAGGACCAGTGGTCGAAAGGCAGGTACCAGGGATCTCAGGGACTGGTTGCACTCTTCCAGCAGCCAACTGGCTCTGTGGCTGAATTACCTCCAGCAGCTGTTAGGGAGGCCCAGAGTTAAGTTGGGGTTTTGTTTGGCAGTATTTGCACTGTGCAAAAGAACCATGCTAAACCCTTTTGTGCAGCACAACGCCGCTGAATATGGGGTAGCATGCATATTTATGGCCATGCCCTTCCCCTTACCTGCATGCATACTTTATGTTTGGCATGGGTGCTAGCCCTCTTTGCCTGCATAACAGCCCATTTTGAATATGGGGCTCCAGTGTAAACCCTGGATTGAGCACACAAAGACCTGTTAGCACCTGTGCAAACTTTTGAACATTGGATCCCTGGTCTCTTACCATTGTTATGTTACCCTTATGGATTATTCCCACTAACAATGAGCTGATACTTAATTCCTAATGGTAAACCAAAAGTCTGCACTTTTACCTTCAGTTTGGCCCAATGTAACCTTCTGTACACTTCAAAGGACTTTGACCTTTTGTAGAATAAGTAAAAGAAAAGCATTCTATCCCTTAAGTGGCCAGATCTGTTTCTGGGTCCATCCCTTTCCCCACCCCAGTCACTTTCTACCACCCTTATTTCTCCCTTGACATTTGTTTTATATAAAACTCCTGTGCCTTTTGGGGGAAAAAACAACCCATTGAACAAGGAGGGTGGAAGAGGTAATTTTGGATTGACTGGAGTAGATGAGGGGTGGGGAAAGGATGTCTCTAACCCCCATTTTTTTGTCTGCTGGTCCCCAGTACCAAACACCTGAAATATCTACGGCAAAACTGTTGAAGCAGAACTAAAGACAGGAGTTCTAAATTAAGAGTGAAAGAAGTGGATCAGCAGCTATTTTGATTAAGCTTCTAGTTAGGGCCCACACATTTTCTTCAACTAGGAGAATTCAGCTGCACCACTTTGGCTCCCAGTGCAATAACTGGCATGGGACAAAGCAGAGCATGAAGATCTGGCATGTGCCGTTAGTATGCATCTTCTGTTGATTTTTGATTTTGGTATTGTGACAGTGTCTGCAAAACCTACTACAACTACAACCATAACCATAACCCAGTGGGAACTATAGTAATATATACCATGCATTGCTAACCTCAGGTCATAAACTCCATGAAGCCTACAACTCTTCACTTTACCTTATGACAATTACTATATTTTTCCTTACAGCAGCATAGATTTTACAGTGATATTTTTATATTATGATTGTTACATTATTACTTCACGTGTTTGCATTCTTATGTTAGGTGTTTTATAAATTAGGTGATAAATATTAATCTGATGATGCTAGTAATACGATATAAAAACCTGTTTTAATAGTCTTATAATTTTTTTTTATTTGAAGGACAAGACAACATGATTTGTAATAATGAATGATTTGTGTTTAGAAGAACTAGTTGAATTCTGTGGTTTTTATTTTAATGTAATTTGATTTTTTTTATTTTTTATTTATATTCCAAGAAGAATGGTTGCATGATAATTAAACAGTGTGCTTCATTGGGGGTGTTATAGAGATCGTAAAAAGTTGTATGTTTGACATTCAAACTGGACTCAGTATGAGGGACTATGGTAAGGGATTCTTATTCTGTGCTTTGGAGGCATGTTTATATTGTTGCAGAAGCTGATTTAGCTTTTGCAGAAAACAACGCCCCATACACCACCTGAGCCTGGCATGCCTATTCAGTGTGAGGCATGGTAGAATGTTATATTTGTGATTCATTTCTTCATGAAAGAGTAGTCAAAAGCTTGCGTCTTCTATAATGGAGAACAGCTGGAGATCAAGCTCAGTCATCACTTTCTGAATCACTGTGAAATGAGTGCCAGGACACTGGTTGGTATGCTTCTGCTGGTACTGGCAGAAAAGTACAGTGAGTGTGACTTTGTGATGTGAGAAGGAGCTGTAATTTACTCACCGCATCTGTGGCCAGGAAGGCCATCTTTGTTTGGAGAAGGGGATCCTCAGTGCCACATCTTGCACCCAGGAGAAGAAGCAAGATCAGCGCCGCATCAGTGGCTCAAGCCAATCAGGAGATTTTTGAGGAAGCTCCAATAGAGGAGAAGGGCTCCCGGTGGAGCCAATCGAGAGTGTCAGCTGGGAAGGCACTAACTCTGAACTGTGTGGCTTGGCTATGAAGGGCAGGGCCCAGCCACAAGCCAGAGATAGAAGGAGCTGTAACTTATTTGCCGCATCAACAGCCAGGGGCAGCAGTGGCCACTGCTGCTTGGAGGAGAGGGGTCTTCAGCACTGCATCTTACGGCCAGAAGAAGAAAGATCAGCACACAACAGCAGAGTGAGCCAGTTGGGAGAAGATTTTTCTCCCATCCACCCACCTCACACCACCTCCATATTAAAAGGGCTCACTGGGCTCCTCCCAGTAGAGGCCTCACCAATAAGGAGGAGCAAGAGGAGGGGTTTAGCAGGAAGACGGCCAGCAAGGTAGCTTACCAGGGAACTAAAAACTGGGTTAAGGGCAAAGGTCTCAAGAACTGATTGTGGAACATATAAAGAGCAATTGAAGAAAAACTGGTTTAAAGACAAAGGACTAACGAACTGGTTGTGGGACATTTAAAGAGGGATTGCATTTGGGACACTAGTTGTGGAACATTTTAAAGAGGAATTGAAGAACAACTGGTTTAAAGACAAAGGACTCAAGTACTGGTTGTGGGTTGTTTAAAGATGATTGCATATGGGACTGTGATTGTGGAACACTTAAAGACATAGGACTCAAGAAGCATGGGACTCTGAAATAGTAGTTACTGTATTGGGGCTGGGCAGCTAGTACAAAGTGCTGTAGCAAATGAGAGGCCATGGAGAAATAACTTTATCCAGGTTGTCAACAGGTTTCTCTGTTAAGTGCTAAGTGAAATCCCTGGAGTTAAGGGTATTTAGGGTCTCTAGGGAAACTGTTTGAGGAACATTGCTTTGGTTAGGTACAGCTTTAAACTGTAAATGTAAGCTGTAGGCTGTATGGGTAGGGGGCTTTATAGGAACATTGTCCTGGTTAAGATTAGCTTAAACTGTTAATTTAGACTATAGGCTGCATGGAATATGGAAGTTTCGGGTAGTTGGGGTGTTTTGAAGAAACAGTGAGGGGAACATTGCTTTGGCTAGGTATGGCTTAAAATATAAATTTATGCTGTAGACTATATGGGTTTATGAGCTGTAGAGGGACATTGCTTCAGCTGGGTTTAACTTAAACTGTTAATTTAAAACTGTAGGTTGTGTGGGCTATAGGTGCTAGGCCTTAGGAAAAATGGAGGGGCAACCAAATTGAAGGGGCAAATGGAGTGTAGTAGGGGCAGGTCTGGGGCATGATCCCCAGACTACAAAGGCAGGGGGCATCTTTGGAAGTGTGGTAGGGTGCACTGTTTGTGGGCCAGCTATAGTACTGACTATGGCATAGAAGATTGGGGGGCTGCGTGGTATGTAGGCAGCTGGCGTAAATAAGGGAGGGGTGAGGTGGTTGAGATGGATGCTAGGATGGGCAGGTGTGAGAGGTAGAGGGGAGGACAGGTGGGGATTCACTGAGGGAGTAAGATGGGATGGGGTAGAAGAGTGAGCAAAGGTGGAGCTGAAGGTGGGTCAAGGAGCAAATGCAGCAATAGGCAGGTGAAGACAGGAGGCAGACAGGAAGATAACCAAGGAGTATGCAAGCAGGAAAGGAGGGGTTGAGGAAGGCATAAGGGGGCCTTCAAGGGGTTCAGATAGATGCAGTACAGGACACAAGAAGGACCAGGGGGAATGGCAGGAGAGAAGGTCCAGCGGTCAAAGTTTGCATGGAGGGGAAGTGATGAGAAAGCAGGGGAGGAGCCCCAGTCAGAGGGATGCAGGCAGTGGGCATAGAGCAGAAAAACAGATTTGCACCACTAGGGCCACAAAATGGGGAACAGGATAAGGACAATGGGGTTGAGGTGGACATAGGAAGAACAGGAGAGGCAAACATGAAGGAAGGCTCAGTAGAAAGGGGAACAGGGCCTGCACCTTTGTGAGAGAACAAAGAAGGTAGTAAACATAAAGATAAGGGTGCAGGGGTGAACTCACCCCAGAAAGGGCAACCCCTCAAGGGAGGGGAGGCAGCGAGTGCAGGTTTAGAGGGGCTAAAACAAGACTGGAATGGGGAAGTGGCCCAATCACTGGGAAATTCAGTCAGGGCATGGGAAAGGGCAGGGCAAAGGGGTGAGATAGAGCTCACAGATAATGGGGCAAGGGTGGGCAGTTTAGCAGAAGATGCCTGTGGGGGGCATGGAGCACATGGAGAAAAGGGGAAAATCAGAACTCAGGGAGATACAATTGGTAAAGAAGGATGTGAGAATAGGGTAAAAAAATGGAATGCAAGGGGCTGAGAGAATGATAGAAGAGAAATACAGCAGAAGATAAGGAAGGGTCTTACTTTTTGGAGACTCAATAATAAAAGGAATTCAATGAGATTGGGCAGGGGGGGATAAAAGCAGTATAGTATGGGTCGAGTGGCCTGTCAGGTATGATGGTGGTAGAGGTTGTTCACTATTTCCTCTTTAAAGGAGAAACAGCAGGATGGGAAAACACACCTGATGTTCTATCTGGGAACAAATGATCTGGCGGGGAATATCTTGTTGGAGGTGCAGGCAAGATTCAGAGCACTCGCTAGGTACTGCAGTAGTCTGGGGTTCCAATCTGTGGCTGTTTCGGAGGTGTTGCCCATACCAAAGACAAGTACTGAGAGAAGACTGAGGATAAAGGAATTTAGTAAATGGCTGAAGGTATGGTGTGAACAGATGGGATATGGGTTAGTAGGGGACTATGGAGCAATGTGGAGGAATGAGAGCCTATTTGCCCTGGATAGACTGCGCCTGAATAGGGAGGGCACAGCAGTGCTAAAGATCAAGTTAGGAGAGTTCATAGAACAAACCTATAATTTAAACTAAATATGGGGGGGTTGGGAACAAATCCACACCATGGGACAGAAGAAATGGGGGGCTACCAGACTCCCCTTCCCAGGATGGAGATAGAATGTTGGGAAAGAGGGTATCAATTGAAAGAGGGATGGGGAGCTTGGTGAAAGGGCTTAGATGCCAATACCAGAAGCCTAGGGAACAAAACGGTGAACTTGGAGGCCATTATGGGGGACGAATGGCTGGATATTGCAGCAATAAGAGAGACTTGGTGGACAGGGCACCATACTTGGGAGACGACTATTCCAGGCAGCAGACTGTTTAGAAGGAACAGGGAGGGCAAGAGGGGGGAGAGTTGCTTTATACATCAAGGATGACATAACAGTAACCGAGGGACAGGATGAAGATAAGGAGACTGAGCTACTGTGGGTGACACTAGGCAGGGGGACTGGAGAATCCTTGCGGCTAGTGGTGCTGTACAGACCACCTATGTAGGGGGAGGAGGGGATAGACTGCTAATTCAGGCAACATGCAGATGGCCCTAAAAGGGGAACTATTACTGGTGGGGGACCTAAACCTCCAAGATGTAGACTAGGGAATCCCAGATGCAGTATCGCCTAGAAGCAGGGAGTTCCTAGCTGTGCTGCAGGGGGCATTCCTACAACAGCTAGTCAGGGAGCCAAGGGGCAGCAACCTGCTGGATGTGGTCCTGACAAATGGGGAGAGTGTAGAGGAGGTGCAGGTGGGAGAAGTCTTGGGCACCAGCGATCACAGGACTATAAGGCTCAGGGTTAGGGTAGGGAGGAAGACAAATCAAACCAGTACTACAGTCTTGGACTTCAGATGAGCAGACTTCGACAGGATGAAAAGGATAGCAAGAGAAGCAATGAAAGGAATGAAGAATATATAGGCCCCGATCCTGCCCTTGCACCCAGACACAGCCCAGCTACTCAAGCGCTCCCTCCTGGAGCTGAACAAGAAAAGTGGGTGCCTAGAGGTAATTACATCTACCTCCTTTACTAGCACCTTTGTGTGGGGTGTTAGCCCATCAACACGCTATGCACATCTACTGCCCCACCCACCCAGGGGCATCCCTTAATTTATAGGCCCTCCCTCCTGACATCACTTCCTGCCTGCTGAATTACTAAGTCCCCACTTTTCCATTTGCAGGTTATGCCTGCCAGCCACCAGAGGGACCCACACATTCCCACCTCAAGCTCCACTACCTGTCTTCCTCCCCCCCGACTTCCTGAAACCTCTCTAACCTCCCATGCCCTTCTCCGCTCTGCTGCCCACACCTACCTCTGCCCACACACAGCCCCACAGCTTGCCCTACATCCTGACTCCTAATTGCACCCCCAAACCTACACCCAGTGACCACTAGGAGTCACGATTTCTCACCCTATTTTCAGCCCCAACCCAGCCTACATCGGACCCCTAGAACGTGGATCTCTGCTCTCACCCAGGCACTCTTCTAGCTGCCCTGACAGAGACTCGAACCTTGTACCCTGACCACCAGAGTCCGTGTCACTACCACTAATCCAAAGTGGCATCCACGCTTTCTGGAAGACAACCTAAATACTTCTACCTTTCTGCCCTACAGCTACCACAAGAGCCATGTTAGTCCACCTCCTCCTAAAATGCTTCCCCCACATCTACCTTCTAGAACCCTCATCCCACCAGCCAGTCATCTCCCCTGGCTCACTAGTACCATCACCAGCAATTCTCACCGACATAGTTTGATCTCGCCCTACACTGACCATGTGCACTGGCCCACAGCACCCACCCCCTGGGTACCTTCCCACTGCCTACCCAGGCTCTCTTTGGCGGCTAATCATTCTCACCCTCCCAACCTGGCAAACCCTACCCATCCCCTGTTCTCTGAAGGTCCCCTCCCCATCCCCACATATCCATCAGAAGCCCACACATTACCACTCCCTGGCCAGAGCCGTGGTCCTCCTTCTACTCTTAACAGGCAATATACATCCTAACCCAGGCCCCACCCAGACCAACCCACCAGGTGGGTCTCCCAGTCTGAGCATTGCCTCCATGAATATATGCAGCTTATTGAAAAAATATGATACCCTCCAATGCTGGGTCACGCTGCACAAACCAGATGTCATTGCACTGGTGGAAACCTGGCTTTCAAAGTCCACCCCGACTCCTTTGTCTCCCTCCCTGGCTACACCCTATACCGGGAGGATCGTGTAGGGAAACGTGGGGGTGACTGTGTAATCTATACCAGGGATACACTCACTGGCCAAGCACTCCCTGCTCCGGCGCTTGCTAGTGGGGCACAGGCCCTTACCCTTAAACTTATTCCAGACCCCTCCAGGGGCCCCCTTTATCTCACCTCTGCCTACATTCCCCTAAAGAACCAAAACCTGGCACTACTATCCTTAACTGATTATCTTGCCACCCTCCCTCACAAGGCAGAACAAGCCCTAGTGGGGGACCTTAACTTGAACTGGCTCAGTGCCACCTCTGCCACCACCCGGGACTCTTCGCAGCCATTGATCTGACACAGTTCATTTCCCAACCCACTAGAGTAAACCCTAAGAGTGGTACCAGCACCCTCCTAGATGTTATCATCGCCAACTGTCCCAAAAAAATCCTGGACATCCAAGTCCTCCCTGACGCACTCTGTAACCATTCCCCTATCCTATTTCACTGGGTGACTCTCTCACCCTGACTCACAGCCCAGCCCACACTCCACTGGCATTTCAGACCAGGTGGGCTGAAAAACCTCAAGCAATTTCTTGCTCAGATAAACTGGTCCCCCATTCACCACGCTCCTGACATACAGGTAGATACTGCCCTTGCCTTCTTTTCCCAAACCGTTAACAAAGCCTGTGACCTCTTCGCACCCCTCACGGCTGCCCGAACCAAAAAACATAATGTGCCCTGGACTACTCCTGCCCTATTACAATTGCTCAGGCTTAGGGATAACCTATGGCACCTTGCCACAGAAACAGGCCGGATGGCTGACAGAGAGGCCTACAATGCTGCACGGAATAAGTGCACTTAAGCCATCCGAAAAGCCAAGGCCGACCACTACCAGGCCACTCTCACCTCCTCCTGGGGGTGTGCCCGTACTTTCTAGGATAATATCAAACAAGTAAATGGGAGCGCACGCTCCCCTCCCCCATCCCAGATCACCATTGACGGCACAACCGTTACGGACCCAGCAAACAGTGCAAACTACCTTAACACAGCCTTTACGAACCTGAGCTCTGTCCTCCCCAGTAATTTATTTTACCCACCACCCCTCCCTACCTGCCCCAGTCCTCCAGCACCCTTGCGTCTACCAGCGTACGGTAACTGCCCAGGAAGCCAGACCCCACCTGGTCAGAGCATTAAAAAACAATTTTCCTGGTGATGACTCCCTGGACCCCAGCATTCTCTGTCTGGTTCTGGATCAGGTTCTTGCCCCACTTACCAGCCTTCTCAACAAATCCCTCTGCCTGGGGCAATTCCCAACTGCATGGAAAACCGCCATTGTTACTCCCATTCACAAAGGTGGTGAGAGGTCCTCTGCCGGGAACTACCGTCCTATCTCCATACTCCCACCCCTCTCCAAAGCCCTAGAAAAGCTGGATGCCATGCAAATAACTGAATACCTGACCAAACACAACATCCTCTGCCCTGGACAGCACAGTTTCTGTGCAGGACAGAGCACCGGCACTGCACTAATTGAATTTTCAACTTTACTACACTCCTCTCTGGACCCTGGCTCCCTAGTTGGGGCAGTGTTCATCGACCTCGCAAAGGCATTCAACACTGTTTCCGACCCCCTCCTTCTGGATGCCCTCTGCCACACTGGCTTCTCTACTGGGCCTCTCACCTGGTGCACCAGCTACCTATCGGCCCATTCCCAATGTGTCAGAATTAATGGGACACTTTCCAAAACTTGTCCCATCCGATCAGGGGTTCCTCAGGGCTCCATCCTGGGACCCCTACTCTTCTCACTCTACCTAAACACCCTGCCCAGTGCATGCACTGGGAAAATTCTGCTGTATGCAGATCATGCCGTCATCTTTGCCACCCACCGTAACCCTATCTCCCTCCAGGAATCCCTACAACTATCCTATAATGATGCTGAAACATGGTTTAAAGAGCACAGGCTGGTCATTAATCTCAAAAAACCAAAAACAATGCTCTTTGCCCACCCCCAAAACAAAGCCAGCAACTTCCCCCTCCATATCCTCCCCGGCTCCAAACAACCATTAGAGCAAGTCCACTCCTAAAAGTACCTTGGGGTCTCCTTTGACTCAGCCCTCACCTACCACACCCACTTTGATGTACTTGCCTCAGCCACTAATGTGTGGCTAGGTATCTTATACCACCATAAAAAACTGTCTCCCCCCCTCTGCCTTCCGTATAGTGGTTACTTCCTCTATACTATCCCTTGTTGACTATGGCCTACCAGTATATGGTGCTGCTGACACGACCACCCTCAATAAAATTAGCTTCATCTTAAATAAAGCTTACAGGCTAATTACTGGGGCACCCAGGCTTATGCATTCGTGCTAGCTCTATGACATGGCAAAACTGCTGAACCTAGATGAACGTCTATGCTACCAAACATGCCTAATAACAAAAAAAACTCTTCTTTGGCTGTCCCCACCTGGGCTGACAGCCTCCCTCCTCCAAGCCCAACCCCTGGTCTGCACATGGTCCTCCTGCAAGGCCACTTTTCTGGTCTCAAGATCTAGGACATCCCATGGACAGAGGTTCTTTTACTATAGAGCTCCATCCTGGTATAACTCACTCCCTGCCCCCATCTCAGATGCCCCCACAATTTCCAAATTCAAAATTCCACTTCGCAGCCAACTATTTAATATGCAAAGCTGCACCTGTCTATAACTGAGGCATAACTCCCTGTGCCCTGACAATGCCCGCTGGGCAGCATCCACACCACACCTCTTGTAATCCTCACCCATTGCTGTTTGTACTGCTATTATCCTGCTGCTTGCTCTTACCATTGTGCAAGAATGTGCCATTGTAACCAAACTGGCTTATATGTCTACCTGGTGTAGTCACATGTGCTTGCTAACTATGTAACCCGTATGCTGTAACCAAAGTTCTGTTAAGTGCTTGCAATTGTAACCAAACTGGCTTATCTGTTTATCTGGTGTAGTCTCATGTGCTTGATAACTATGTAACCCGTATGCTGCAACCAAAGTTCTGTTAAGTGCTTGCAATCTATGTAACTCATAGGCGGTAACCAGAAGTCTGCTATATATTTGTCCTCAATGTGACGAGGTACCTTTGGAAATAAGCCTCTGGCTCAAAGGTCGTAAACCGATGTTCAAATAAATAAATAAAAATAAATATAGGGGCAGTGGGTGAGTTATGGGAATCTGTAAAAGAAGGGATACTGAAAGCCACTGAAATGTGCATAAAAATGGTTAAGAAGAGCAAAAGGGGGAGGAGACTACTTTGGTTTACTAAGGAGGTAGTGGGGGTAGTCAGGGAAAGGAGGAGGAGGGTTTTCAGAAAATTTAAGAGAACACTCAGAGAGGAAGATAAATAAGTTTATAGGGTGAAGAGGACACTGGCAGAGTTGAAGATCAGGAGCGCAAAAGTGGATACCGAGGACAAAATAGCTTAAAAAGCCAAAAGGGGACAAAACTTTTTCAGATATGTGAGGGAGAGGAGGAGGAGGGCAAGGCAGGGAGTTGCAAGGCTGAGGGGTGAGGGAGGGATAAAATTAGAAGGGGATTGTGAAAAAGCAGAGGTATTAAATAAGTACTTTCACTTGATATTTATGGAGGAGGAAGATTGGAGGGGTCTCGAGATGAAGAGGAAGAGGAAGGAGGGCAAATGGGTGGATAAGAGCCCGTTCACTGTGGATAGGGTTAGGTAAGAACTAGACAACTTGAGGTTGAACAAGGCAATGGGGCCAGATGAATTACTCTCCAGGGTGATCAGGGAATTGAAGGAGGAGTTGGCCGCCTCATTGACAAGGCTATTCAACTAGTCCCTGGATGTGGGTAGGGTGCCAGAGGACTGGAACAGGGCAGACATGGTGCCTTTACACAAGAGAGGAAGTATGGAGGTGACGGAGAACTATCGACCTGTCAACCTCACCTCGGTGGTGGGGAAGGTAATGGAGGCACTAATCAAAGAGAGGGTGGTGGACTACCTGGAGGAGAGTGGCTTGCAGGACAGCAGACAGCATGACTTCACAAAGGGAAGGCCATGCCAAATGAACCTGCTTGAGTTCTTTGATTGGGTGACTCAGGTTATCAACCAGGGAGAGGTGGTGGACATGGCCTAAATGGACTTCAGTAAGGTCTTCAATACCATCCCCCACAGAAGGCTGGTGAGCAAGTTAGAAAGTCTAGAGGTGGTTGGGAAAATAACAATGTGGGTGGAGGCCTGGTTACTGGGAAGAACCCAGAGGGTGGTGCTAAATGGGGTGTAGTGCAGAATGGGGGGGGTGAAGAGTGGAGTGCCCCAGTGGTCAGTTTTGGGATATCTCCTTTTTAACATTTACATCAGTGACATAGCAGAGGGTCTAATGGGGAGGGTGTGTCATTTTGCTGATGATACAAAGATATGCAATAGAGTGGACACCCCAAGGGGGTGTGGAGGACATGAAGCAAGACCTGAAGAAGCTCGAGGAATGGTCAGAGACATGGCAGCTGAAATTTAATGCCAAAACCTGTGCTGTGATGCACGTGGGAAGTAGGAACATACAAGCAGTTTACACCCTAGGAGGGGAGGCAATTAAAGTTACAGAACTAGAAAGGGATCTGGGGTTCATAGTGTCATCCAACATTAAGGTAAGAAACCAATAAAGCAGGGTAATGGGAAAGGCCAATGGAATATTGGCTTACATTGTCAGGGGCATCACTAGTAGAAGGAAGGAGGTAATAATGCCCATCTACAAAGCCATGGTGATGCCACTTCTCAAGTATGGAGTCCAGTTCTGGAGACCACACCTCCGCAAGGACATAGATGGGATGGAGACGGTTCAGAGAAGGGCAACCAAGATGGTGTATGGGATGCAAGAGAAGACATACAAGCAGAGTTGTCAGGAGCTGAATCTATACACGCTGGAGACTAGAAGGGAAAGGGGACACATGACTGAAACTTCTAAATATGTGAAGTGGTTCAACAGAGTAAGGGCAGGGTGTTTACTTAAGAAGAAGGAAGAGGAGGCCAGAACTGAAATAGACAGCATCTTGCCCAGGCAGCAATGAAGATTGCTATCCAGAACTCTGTGGACTCTGTCATAGACTACAGCCTCATAATCTATGGCTCTGCCTCTACTACCGCCCTCAGGCACATAATAACCTCCCTAAACAAGGCCTGTCGACTGCTTACTGGATCCCACCGACTCACGCATACATGTGAGCTTTACATTCAAACGGGATGGTTTCAACTCGCTAACCGCATAACGTACCTTACCTGCTTGATGGCGAAAAAAAATACTTTGGGCCTTACTCCACCTAGTGTCCAAGCCCTCCTATGCCCAAACACTAATCCTCATAACACCAGAGGGTCTGAACATCAGCTTCCACAGGTCCTCTGATGCCGCACCACTCTGGGCCAAAGATTCTTTGCACACCGTGCACCCAGCTAGATGAATACCCTCAGCATTCACATCACCTCCACCTCCTCACTGGGCATATTCAAATCAAGCCTCCATCATCATCATCTCACAGCCCCAGCTCATGTGACTGCCACCCCTAACTTCCCCTTCCCCTTTGAGATCAGCCACCCCCACTCTGATGTTCTTTGACAATCCTGTGAGCTGCTCTAGTCTCCTTTTCGGCTGCCACCCTCCTATCCTCTTACCCTTCCTCCCTGATTTCTTCTAGGCTTCTGAAATGATTCCTTGTATGTGTTATTCATGTATCATATTTACCGTGATGCTGTACCTGAACTGATGAATATAGTTGTATGCTCTCTTTAATGTTGTATACCCTTGTTTAGCATGTTTAACTTGTATGTACTCTCCTGACATGGAACCTTTGTAAAAGAGCCTTGGTTCAAAGGTAATTGTAATACTAGATCTAAATAAACAAATAATAAACAACGCCAATGGTGCATAGGTGGCTGTGGTGGCACTTGCACTGACAACTGGCATTATGGTGCTCATAATAAAAGTGTGACAAGTCAGGAAGATGCAAATAAGTAGCACTGTGTTTAGTGCCTCAAGTACAGACAATTGTACATGCCTATGGCTCACAGGTGGCTATGGTGGCATTGGCCCTGAATCCTGGTGTCATTCTGCTCATAATAAACATATGGTGAGCCATGAGGATGATAAATAGCCCCATGTATACCGCCTGAAGGCAGACAGGGAATTGACTCCCAAGAAGCACAGTGCCTCCTCTATAGTGATAGATAGCAATCCTACTGTAACATCTCCATGCATTGTGCAGGCTGAGAAGAAGGTGATGTTGCCCATATGCTGTAGGATGATAAAAACATGATTAATGGTGGAGGGAGGAGAATAATGAAGAGAATATGTAGTTAACTGAACAAGTCATGCCAGGGATAATGCAGAATTACGACAAGCAGAGAGAAGTCATAAAAGAGACACAAATCTGTGAAAGGACACCCCCACACACAACTGGGATTTGCTTCAACTACTTCTTCCATGACAGCCTCAACTGCAACCTCTGTTGGTACAACCACAACTGCAAGTACCCCATCTGCCACTGTTCTTCAAGATGTACTGCCTCCCCCAGTTTTGCCTCCAATATTTTCCTCACCTTTACCGTTGGTATCTGGACTGATGAAAGAATCTGACATGATGATTGCAATAAAAGATAAAATAGGAAAAAGTCAGGTACAGGTAGAAATCATCAATGAAATTAGGAGGGATATGTGGTCAGGCTATGACACTGTTTAGGGGATGCTTTCAGTGCCACAGACAATGGCAAGCATTAATGAGAAGGAGAGCTGATGGAGGAAGTCAGTGTGGTGGAGGATACACTAAACCCCAGTTCAAAGATTGTTGCTCCAAACACAATTCAGCTGTAGATACCAATGAACAAAGTGAATACACAAGAATACAGATACAGATGTGGTAATAAAAAGTTAACCCAGAGATTGGCTAAATTTCAGAAAAGCAAGGAATTCATGTACAAAAAAAATAAGAACTGCCAAAACTGCCTACTATACAGCTGAATTGGATGCCTCCTACAATAACCCATCCAGACTCTGGGGTACAATAAAAGGACTTCTGGGCCAAAATTCTACTCCTGCCTTAACCACCAAACTGCTACTAAATGATACAGAAATTACAGGTAAACAAGAAATCTTAAATACCTTCAACGTTCACTTCACCACTGCTGGCCTAGCATTTGACTCATCACCTGCAAATATCCTGAGATCTTCCTTGAACCTGCAAACTACTGTGGGACAAATGGCCACTAACTTTTCCTTCATCCCAATATCCGTGAAAAAGCGGAAGATCTCCTCTCAATTTAGACACCACTAAAGTTGCAGGTGCAGACTCCTGGATCCCTATTTCCTGAAAATTGCTTCATGTCTTATCTGCCCCCTCACTCATCTCTTCAATCTTTCCTAACTACTGGATCCATTCCATCTACTTGGAAAACAGCTCAGGTAGTTCCATTACTCAAATCTGGTGATACTAGGGATCTCAACAATTACAGACCTATCTCCATCCTACCAGTACTATCTAAGATGCTAGAAAAACTAGTAAACTCTCAGTTAAAGGACTATCTGGATAACAATAACCTTCTAAATTCTGCACAATCTGGATTTAGATCAAAGCATAACACCATTACTGCCTTAGCCAATGTAACCAACGATTGGCAGACTAACTGGACAAGAAAAATTTTACCTGTGCTGTGTTTCTGGATTTGAATAAAGCCTTTGACACAGTGGATCATGACTTATTAATCACCTCCCTTAACTCAATAGGCCTGGATTCCTATCACTCAACTGGTTTAAGGATTACCTTTCAGATAGGTCACAACTGGTTAGAAATGGAAATTACCTATCCACCTCAAAACCACTACTAAGGCGCTACCACAAGGCTCTATTCTTGGCCCTATCCTCTTTGCTATTTATATAAACAATATTGATGCCAACCTCCTCAATCTAACATTCATCTGTTTGCTGATGATACTGTATTATATGTCAGCAATCCCTCACCTTCCAAAGCCTGTGAACTGTTACAATCAGATTCTCCATTCTGCAGCACAATCTACTTGACAAAAACTACTTCTAAATGCAAAAAAACAAAAGCTACGTTCTTTCTCACAAAGGTTGCACTACCACTACCCCAGCATCCAACATCCTACATTTATCCACCTTACTTGGAGAGAAACTTGAATTTGTTGATAACTTCAAATACCTTGAGTCTGGATAGATAACAGGCTTGACTATTCTGTCCATATTGAAGAGCTACTTAAAAAGCTAAGACAGAGGCTCGGACTATTTTTTAGAATAAAACATTACCTAAACAGTGATTCCAAAAAAAGGTTAATTCAGGCCTCATTCCTATCCCTCATTGATTATGCTGATTTTCTCTACTGCCATTGTTCAAGTCATCTCTTACATAAACTGGACACCCTGTATCACAGGTCCATAAGATTTATTACTGACCTTCCCTCCAGCACCCATCATTGCTCCTTTATATGGCAGTCAACTGGACATCATTGAACACAGAAGAAATAGGAATGCTGTTATCTGGATATTCAAAGCGTTAACAGGCAAACTACCGACCTATATCACTGATTGCTTCCAAATTACAACTAGGCCATACACCTTAAGGATCAGTAAACTCATCATATTAAGGTCCCCAATGCCTGCACCCAGTATGGGAGGGCTGCTTTCAGCTATTCCTTAGCAGTTGCATGGAACTCTCTCCAAAAATCCATGAAGCTAGATAGCCTACTACCTCTGGCATCCTTCAAAAGATTGTTCTCCGCCCTTTTCCAGAGCTCGAAATTGCTTTTATAAAGCCCTAATCCCTACCTATCTGACCCACCTTCCTTTTCCATCCATTATATTAATTCAATTTCTTTCTTCCGAATCACCTATTATATTCTCATAAAACTAGTTAGACCATATAATTTATATTTTATGCCTGCTATACCCTTTGTCCCCTTTTTTCCTACAGGCTAAATGGTTCTACTGTTACTTGTATATATGTAAATTGTTGTATATAATCATTTCATGCCATTGTATTGCTATTTATTCTATTCTTGTCTATGTAATAATACTTGTATCCTCATTTGTATGACCACTCAGGTCCATCTTGTAAATGAGCTTTGCTCAATGATGTTCACCTGAATAAATAAAGATTTTGATTGATTGATTGGATTGATTTCCTGAAGGTGTTGAAGGTCAAGGTGACCTAATCCCTTTTTCTGAGAAGCTCCTGGCTGAAGCTATGACCACCTCTACCCAGAGCAGGATATACAGTGGTAGCAGTCGATTCAGCAAGTGCTCTCCCAATATTTCCTGGAGCTACTTAGAGAAAAAGGTTTTTTTTCGGCCTGTGCTACAGGAACTCTCTTGAAAATGTCTTTAGAGATCTCCAGAAATTTTGGAAAATAACATGCTAAACCAGCTGCTATTACTATACACCTAGATCGTGCCCATAGGGGTTCATGAAAAAAAAGACACTGTGGCGTTGTCTAGCTGTCTCAGATTTATCAACGTTAGGCCTCACCAATTTCAAGATAAAGAGGACATCATGTGGAAAGCACATCTCAATGTGGACCTTCAATACAAAAGCACCAACTTCCAAGTATATCTGGATTTCAGGAAACAACAATGGATAAAAGCTAAACCTTTTACTCTAACCAAAGATTACTATGTTGGCAATAAAATATGCTCTTTTTCACGCAAAAACTCACATTTTTCTACAATTCTCAAATGTGATATTGCACAGATCCTAATGAGGTAGAATATTGACAACTAATGGAGGCATCCAATCATAATTTTCCAACAGCATCTGTCACACCAAATATCTGACATAATCAGCAACTGAGATTCCACACAATACAGATCAATGAACTGTTTCTTACTTCTTGCAGCTTTGACAAAAACAGATAAGGCCATACCCTGAGGATCTGAAAAGGCTGGTAACAGCAAATAACACAGAGATGTTTCAGACAGAGACTGATCACACATTAAATTGCCCTCAATATGCAGTATACAGTTCTTTGGGTTCATTGGGCATACAGTACCCAGACCGTGAGATCTCTGCTTAAGGAGTGGCAGATAGTGGGCTGATTGATTTATACAGAGAAAGCAAGAATCAAGACTCTTATCATGGACCCAGCTCTGATGCAGTCGATGAACCTGAGCTGCTCCAGGTGTGATCCTTCCTCTTGCCATAGCAATCCTTTTTTCACCCAGTGCACTGATCACTTTGCACCACTTATTATGAACAAACTGCTAAATTTGGCTCTGATAAACTTTAGACTTTCCAATTGGGCTTTGGAGTCAGTATAAAATTGCTTGTGGTGTCACATGACTCTATGAGGAAGGAGGCCATGGAGGGGTATAATTACAGTGATCATTTTCAACCAGAAAAACCCTTTAGAAAAGCTCCTCATGTTCGCTGTTTGACTGAATTTGGTCAAGATATGCTTGTTATTTCCCTCTGTGCTTGTCTCACACATTTGCTATGATCTTCTATGACAGAATTAAGCAGAAATCAGAACTTCCATGATAAAGACAAGCAGGAATCAGATGAAACAAACAAAATAAAAACAAGAAAAAATGGGATTGTCTCTTCTTATCTTGTCTTGTTTCTCTTAATTTTCTGCAGGTATAAAATAAGGTATGTGGTGGCTTGTGTAGTAATCCTCCAAACTAAAAGAGGAGAAAAAGGGGAATTATATATACCTTAAAAGTATAGATTCTATTGTCTTTGTTGAATCTTACTTAAAAGCTTGCACCTGATATCATGAAGTCTTGATAGTAGATGGCTGCTGCAAAATGTTAATACATCAACAGCAAAATGGAAGCTGCTGAACATTGATACAGACAACATTACTTGAAAGTCTGGTACTCAGTAATGTGCATTTTTAATATATGCTATTGCTTATGAAGGGGAAGGAACACTTGTGAATAGTACTATAACAGCTTATTTCCTTGGGTAATCCTGCCTTGAATAAAAAAACAAACAAACATACACACTAGTAATCTACGAGATAGACAGTTGTTGACCACTGCTTTCACTCTGTGTCCAGCATGTCTATGGATGGAGGGCAGGAACGTTTCAAGGGCGTAGCCCCTAGCTTACTAAATAAAGGTATTCTCTTGTTATGTTTGCTTGCATGCATGTGCAAGAAACATAGTGCCATCATCGGAGATTTCGGAGGTGTGTCACCTCCTCCTCCAATTCAGGCAGTGTGCTGGCAGGCGCGGCCCCTGTAAGCCAATGCATTTTGGAGCTGTCTGTGACCTGGTCCAGAATTGCAGTAGCTACAGTTGAAAGGGGAGCTACGCTTGAGTGAGCAGCGATAAGCTGCTCACGTGCAACTCCCAGCATGAGCATCACGTGCCCGCACTCAGTGTATAACCCGACGGTGCCCAATCCCGTCGGCTGGCTTCTTATCATCTCCCCAGTAGTTGGTGCCACGCTGGGGCCCACCCCAGCATGGCAATCAGTCATTTTGCCGACTGGGTGCCCAATTCCCGTTGGCTGAAACGCCCCAAAGTCCTTGTGCCAAGCTGGGAGCCCTCCCCAGCGTGGCAAGCGATCCAACGAGTTTTTTTAATTTTTTTGCCGACAGGGGTGCCCAATCCCCGGCCGGCTGAACACTTCTTAAAATCTTGTGCCACGCCTGGGAGCCCACCCCAGCATGGCAAACGGTCCCACGACGCTTTTATTTATTTTTTACCTGTAAGAAAAAACGTCCAGCGGTGCTTCTCCGACCCCTCCCACAACCCGCACCACCCTCGCACCCAGCCTCCCACACCCCCTCACCCCATACTTACCTCCGGACTCCGGCGCGGCGATCTTCGGTGGACCGGGAACACGCTGCACTCTTCAAAGCCGACCGCGAACTGAGGAAATGCGGTAAGCTGTATAATGGGCTAGACAGGGGTTTTCAACTTTATTGCATATCTCAGCCATTTTGGAATTTTAGCACAAATTTTCAACATGGGTTTTGGGACCTTCTCATGAATGATGTCACTGTCATGGCGTTATTACGGACCCGAAGATGATTTCACGCAGTGACTCGCGTGGCTGTGAAATCACCCGCCGGGCTGGTACCATGACAGTGACATCATTCCTGAGAAAAGAACCATATGTTAGTCAATCAAAACCAAAAATGTTACCGTTCTTTCAGCGTCGTTACACAGTTCCTCGCCGGAGAGCTCGTAAGTTCCTTCAATTCAATATTTTCACTCCAGATTTTCAACATTGCCATTTCACACACCTTCTTATGAGTAGTATAGCTGTCATTTGGCATCTCACCCAAAATGTGTTTCCACCAATGTGCGCAGAATGGCACTGTCGGTGTCGCGAAATCAATGTCGGGACAAATTAAGAAAATCACAGTGACATTATTCATGAGCAGAGGTCTTGAAATGGCTATGTTTAAAATTTGGTGAAAAAATTCCTAAAATCACTGTTTCTGACGTGCGTTGCGCGGTTCCTATGCGGCTCATGAGTTCTTGAATTTTCAATATTTCCACTCCAGATTTTCAACATTGCCATTTTCCACCTTCTTATGAGTAGTATTGCTGTCATTTTCACATCTCACCCAAAATGTTTCCGCCCTATGGCGCGCATTAGGCGCGTCGTTATCGCGAACTCAGTGTATGGACACATTAAGAAAATCACGTGTCACTGTTCATGAGCAGAGATCTTAAAATGGCAATGTTGAAAATTTGGTGACTGAATTCCTAAACTGTTTCTAATTAATGCGTTGCACAGTTCCCCTTGCGGCTAACATGGTTTTCGAATTTTCAATATTTCCATCCAGATTTCCAACATTGCCATTTTCCACACTCCTTATGAACAATGCTGCTGTCATTTTCACATCCTGCCCAAAGCGTGTTTCACTTCCATGTAGCTACAATGGCGAGTCGGTGCAAACTCAATGTATGGGACACTTAACAAAACCACAGTGACATTGTTCATGAGCAGAGGTCATAAAATGGCTATGTTGAAAATTTGGTGAAAAAATTCCTAAAAATGACTTTTACGAGCGTGCGTTGCACAGTTACTATGCATGTCCGTAAGTTTGCAAATTTAATATTTTCACTCTAGATTTTCAACATGTCCATTTTATTAAACTTCCTTATGAGCAGTACATGCTCAATTTTCATATGTCACCCAAAATGTGTTATCGCACATGTAGCGCAATGGTGCTGTTGGTGTCGAAAGCAATGTTTAGGACAGATTAAGAAAAATCACAGTTACACTGTTCATGAGCAGAGGTCTTAAAATGGCTATGTTGAAAATTTAGTGACAAAGTCCATAAAATGACTGTGTTACGAGTGAGCATTGTGCAGTTTCCATGCATCCTCGTTAGTTCATGACTTTGTAATATTTTCAGTCCAGATTTTCACTAGTGGCATTTTTCAACACTTCCTTATGAACAGTACAGCTGCCATTTTCACAACATGGCGGAGTGTTTTCACACTTTCAGTGCAAAGATGCTGGTCGCTGTGGGAAATCATTGTTCGGCACAGATAAAGAAAATCACAGTGACACTGATCATGATCGGAGGCACCAAAAATGCCTGAGTTCACAATCTGCTATAAAAATCCCCAACCTAATTATATAGCGGGTGTGCATTGCACAGTTTCTATGTCGCTAGTGACTTCACCATTTTTTAAATATTTTGCTACACATTTTGAACATAGCCATTTTACACCTCCCCATGAAAGAGTACAGCTGTCATTTTTTACATCCTGTTCGAATATTTTGCACCTGTGGTGCTAAATGGCGTAATCACTGTGCATAAGCAGCTTTCGGTTACCAAACTGATATTCCCCCTGTTCATGAGGTGGGGTCACAAAACAAACATGTTGAAAATTTGGAGTTAAAATACCAACGAATGCCTGAGGTATTAGGCTTTTCAACTAAATCGCCCAACCCTACGGAGAATGACAGGAATCAGGGGTGTGACTTGGGATTCTTGCCTGTGATGCTCATACCATTCCACACCCTGCAGTCACTGAGAGGCATCGAGGTATACCTTGGACTCTTCAGCCCCAAACTTCACCCCATTCTCCTATATCGCACCCATCTCACCGTATTTCCTAATGAAATGGGGTGCACATAAGGGCCAAAGACCCCAAGGAACACGTGACACTTGTCAGTCTCTGCAGAGTGGGGTGTGGTGAAATGGCGTGGCCGTTATGCCTGATGACCCAAACGCACACCCCAATGCCTGTCACTCTCTGCAGGGTGGTCGTGGGGTTGGCTTCAGTGCAATACTTTACTGCCATTCCTATTACGCAGCTCTGTAACTTCTACACTACCACTGCCAATGCCAGCAAGCAAACATTCGGCATTGACAAATGCTTGTTTTTTAATCAGATATCCTAGTTTCCCAATAACTCAAGTTTGGCATATAAATATCTTCCATTATTTATATACTACTTGCCCATACTGCATGATAAACTCACTGTCACTATCAATCAATCAATCATAGTTAATTTATAAAAAGCACCTTTCTACAACCAAGGCACTTGTTCATAGCATAGACAATACAATAAATGATTTCAAATTCTTCAATAAAATCTTAAATTTAAAATTCACTGTTAAAATACTATCAATTAAAACCACCATATGCTGATTCAAATAAAAAAAGTTTTAAGTGCAGTTTGAAACTCCTGGACGGTCAGGCAATCTCGTATCCAATGAGGTAGGGAATTCCATAGGGTCGGGGCCACAAAGCTGAAGGACCAGGCCCCAGATGTCTTTAAATGGACCCTGGGAATCTCTAACAATCCATCTTTGGCAGATTGGAGAGGATAGAGGGGACAGTAAAAGTGAAGTAGATCTTGCAAGTAACTAGGTCCCTGGTCATGTAGGGCTTTATAGGTTAGCAAACCGACCTCGAAGGTGATCCTCCATCGCACTGGAAGCCAGTGCAGTCCATGGAGCACAGGTATTATATGGCTGGCTCTAGCTGTACCAGTCAATAACATCAACCCTTGGTAGCCCTAAGTATAGGGCATTGCAATAGTCAAGGTGAGAGGTAATGAAGGCATGGACCAATGTTGGAAGATCTTCAGGAGGAACCAGGAGTTTCACCTGGGCGATATTCCTCAGAAGGTAAAAAGAAGTTTTGACAACAACTGATACTTGTTATTTAAGGGTCAGACCATCATCAATATAACACCAAATTCCGCACCCGGTCTGAGGTGGTCAGTGTCACACCCCCAAGACATAATCCAGAGAGTGATCCTGCCGACAAACCCGCCTCCCAAATATCAGAGTCCACAACCAACACCTCAATTTTAGCTGGTTTCAACTGCAGCCAACTCACACTCATCCAGTCCTGGATCTCAGTGAGACAGTTGTTAAATACCGAGAGGAACACATCCCTGTCCAGGTGCAAAGGACATGTATAGTTGAGTATCATCTGCATAGCAGTGAAAACTCAGACCATACTGCCTAATAATCTCTCCTAATGGCAGCATGTACACTGCAAACATGGGTGACAAGATGGAGCCCTGTGGCACTCTGCAGGATAGGGGGAGAGGGGCTGAGGAATAAATTCCAGACACCACTCTTTGAGTCCTACCCTCAAGGAAATATCGAAACCATCTGAGGACTGTACCAGACAGTCCACAGATGAGCAGCAGGCACTCCAACAATGTCACATGGTCCACAGTATAAAACTCTGCAGAGAGATCAAGGAGGACTAAGATGTAACGTGTCTTCCGATCTCTCGCTATTCGGAGATCATTTAGCACCCAGACAAGAGCCGTCTCAGTACTATGTCTCTTCCTAAATCCCAAATGGTGAGAATCTCAGACATTGTGGCTGGTCAAATGATCATCCAGCTGCAATGCAACCACCTTCTCAATAACCTTACCCACAAAGGATAGGTTAGAGACAGGTCTGTAATTTGCCAAGCAGTCGGGGTCAAGGGAAGATTTTTTAAGGAGATGCTGAACAACTACCTCCTTCAGGGGATCTGGAAAGATCCCCCTCTCCAATGACCTCCAGACTATCTCGGCTAGGACTGGACTGATTGCATCAACGCATCCTACCAGGAGGCTTGTAGAGCCTGGGTCCAAACCACAACTGGTTGGTCACAACATCTGGATGACTATCACTGTGTCAGTGATTGCAGGCTGGCTAAAGTCAGACCAGGTAAATTGAGGGCCTGACATCTCCTGCTGACCATTGCAAATTCCACTAGAGTGAGTCGGACAAATATTGGATGTGATTGTGGCAAACCTATCTGCAAAGAATCAAGCAAAATTGTCACACTGTTCCTGTGACAAACCTCCTCCAGACTGGAGACAGGTTGGATTGCACAATCTGTCCACAGTCAGTTCTGTGCAGCAGCAATCTCCCCTGGACAGGAATTCTGCCTTCTTATGGGTGATTGCTGATTGATAGACCACATAATGGACCATCAATCTAAGTTTGTCATCATCCAGGCCCGATTTTCACCAGCTCCACTCTAGCCTTCACCCCACTCTCCTCAGCTCCTTCAAGGTCTCATCAGACTACTGATACCTTGGGCGGAGGGTAAGGGGGTGAACCCAAACAGGTGCTATGGAATCCAGGGCCGCCACCACCACCTTATTATAGGTAAGTACTAGATCTCCTGGATCCATGCATTCACTTGGTACACCCGATAGGTCCAGTACCCTCATTAGGCCATCTGGGGTGACAATCCTTAAAGGACGGTACCGGACCATCTCCATAGGGGCAGGCTTATTCAGGGGGAGCCATGAAACTGAACCAGATGGTGTGATGGTCACACCACCTGACTGGCTCCACCACCAAAACAGATATCTCCATCCCCAGGAGGAAAACCAAGTCCAATGAGTGCCCTCCTATATGGGTTGAGGAGTTAATAACCTGTGTAAGGCCCAGCGAATTCATTAACTGGAGGAAGTTTTGACCAAACTGCAAAAGTTCATCATTGACCCAGGCATTGACATCCCCCAGGATTGGCCATCTGGGGGAATCCAATGCCAGGTCAACAATAAAGTCTGCAACTTCCTGCAGGAAAACTTTCCCATCTCCTGGTGGACGGTGGATGAGAAGAATCCTGCACTCTACACCCTCACCCAGGATATACTCAAAGGAGTTGGTGGTCCCCACTGGGATCTCTACCAGGTTCAGTTTCGATCTAAAACAAATGGCTACACCCCCGCCTCTACGATCCTTCCTCGGGTGGTGCATCACCAAGTACCCAGCTGGAACTGCTGAAGCCAAAACTGGCCCATCATTTTCATCCAGCCAGGTCTCAGTGATGCAAGCCAGGTCAGATGATCCAACAAGATCTGCTTTTAAAGCAGTCTTGTTCTTAATAGACTTGGCATTGCATAACACCGCCCGAGTAGGATTAGTGACCAAGGAAGATAGCGTTACTTGCCTGCCAATAGCAGAGCCCTTGGGCATGGGAATCAGGTAGGGAGAGCTCCTTTCCTGAGCCCATTTCACCTCAGGGTGTCTCCTTGTTCCCACTACCCCAGTCTTCCCACTCCTTTCCATTCCCTGACCAGTCCCAGCCCCTGCCCTCCTCCTCCTCCTCCTCACTATCACCAGAGCCCTACACCACCTATACATCTCCGGGGGCAGTGAAGCACAAACAAAAGGGCAGAGGTTCCTGAGTCTGGAAAGTGAATATTGCCTGACCGTCCCTGCACCTTCCCAGCAAATATTCCCAGCTAATAACCCAGATAAATGAAAACCAAACCAACAAATACCAAATTTAAACAAATTCCCCAAAATCACCCCCAAACAAAATCAAACAAAACTAGATAACCAACAAAAACAATCAGATTAAATAAAACTAAATCAACTCTTTAAAATAATTCTGTCAATTCTCAGAGTCCTACAAAATATTGTCTGTATAGTCAAAAAAGTTTGTATATTGTCCTGATGAAATTGAGGGCTCTCACCACCTCCTTCACCAATTAGTGATTAAACAGCACTCTCATTATTGCAGCTTCTCAGAAAACTGTTTAAAAATATTGGAAAAAACAGAAAGCTAAGGCTCTCTTACAGCCTTCCAGAATGAAATCCAGGTATCCCCAGCACAGTCCTAACCTTGGAGTATAGAATCCAATAATATCTATGAGGAAATTAAATATCCAAAGATGCAAGTCGCTGCAAGGGAAGGTAAAACCTTCTTCTACCTTCCAGGAAAAAACACCTGGTGAGGAGTGTTCAATTGGGAATAATTCACAAAGCTTCAGGAAGATGGATCCCCAAACCCTCCAACCTTTCAATCCATATAACAGATACAGTCTTAACCCCACTAGGCTTCCTCATGTGTCTGCTCCATCAATTTCTATGTAGATTTGTGAAATACAGTATTAATCTTATTTGTCTTTCCTATCTTTCATATTTTGTGATTTTATTCTCTTCTGTTATGTTACTGCAACATATGTATATATATATATATATATATATATACAGTATATATGCAGAATATTAGTCTGTTAGGCTCTCAGATCATTTATGAATGTATGGTATGAGGATTTACACGCTACAGCCAGCAGGGCTGTCAGTGTTTTGGTTATCATTGTTGATGTGTCATGGTGGGAGAAGAACAGTTGTTTTATCTAGGAATGGGGAGAATACAGAGTGGAGATTATGTTTATTTAAAGAAGACATAAAACTGGTTTAAGTCAGGTACTTTTGCTACATGTAGTGTATTGAAGTTCCCGACTTCACCCCAACTTTGTTGTGGTAAATTTTTTTTTTATTGTTTTTAAACAGTTATTCCCCCACCTCACCCCCAGTGTACCCATGTCCTTCCCCCCTCCAACCACCCGGAGCATTAAAAATAATTTATTCCCACCCTGTCACTCTCTAACACTTAGCTTCCTCCCCCTCACAGTCCCAGCAAAGTTTCTTATAAATATGCTCATAGCTATGTAATAAATCTCTTCCCCCACCAGCACCAAATCCTGTAATCAGCAGCTTCTCCGCACCTTGATAACTACTCAGCTCCAGAATATAAGTGACAATCCCCCACTCTGCCCACAGTGTAGCTCTGAATGTCTTTCTTTCCCCCCAAGCCCCTAAATTAAGGATACACAGTACCTAGAAACAAGAAAATGGTCTTACGATGGAGTGATCATGCTCACTTCTGTGTTCCAAATTCATGAATGAATGATGATATCCTCATAGTTACACATAATTGGTCACTTGTCATACGCAGTTCCTGGAGCTTTTGTTTGGAATGGTCTGACCATTTGTTGGCTTAAGCCAGGTGCACTGTAACTAATTATGGAAGCTAGTGAACTGTTTGGACCAGTATGTCTTCTGATTGTCAATAGTTCTCTTAAAGATCTAGTGGGACCAAAACAGACAGACAGACAGGCAGGAACATAATGCAAATTTTAAGAAGTAGTCAATTGTAACTTTTTATTTCTGAAGTATTTTTCTTTTTCCTTTGCTCCTCAGAAAGTTTTTTATGTGATAATATTGTGTTGGATTTGTGAAATAGCTTTCAGCCTGGTAGCTGACGTACAGTATCTATTTCTAGTCCCCCTGCTACATCATCAGCATTGTGATCTCATTTACAGTGACATCACAGGTGACTGACCTGGCAGCTACTGAGTGGCTGTTCCTAAGCAGCAGTGCTGTCACAGTCAGTGAAGTCACAATGCTGATGATGTAGTGGGAGGGACAGAGCTAGATATGTCAGCTGTCACACACATTACACCTGCTAACATCAGGTACACAATCTTCTGATTGACAAAAGGGAAACAAGTACCTCAGATATAAAAGGCCATGGTTGACTGCTTTTAAAAACTATTATTATTTTTAGGCAGTACACTAGCTCTTTAATTAGGGCTTATTTCCGACTATATTGAATAAAGCTGAAACAAAGTCTACAGATTATGGCAAAAAATATTCCCTTGCCCAAGGGGACCTTTCCAATTTCAGGTCACTTGCCAACTTCCTTTTTGTTGGGAATTGACTGAAATGGTTGTAGTTTCCCAGCTTTAGAAGCACTTTGCACTTTTCACATTCTTCATGTATCCCAGTTTGGTTTCAGAAAGGATCTAGTGCAGAGACTTCCGTGGCTTGGGCTGTGAATGACCTGCACTGGCAAATGCATGAAAAGCATTTACTAATATTGGCCTATCTTGATTTACTTGCAGTCATTGATACAATAAACTATATGGTGCTAATGTATGAGCTGTGTTGTTCATGGGGATCACTGGGACCATCTTGGATTGTTTCAGATTATACTTGCAGGTGCAAACTCAAGCAACACAGATGGTAACTTTTGATTCCATTTGGGCAGCAGTCTCTAATGGAGTGCATCAAGGTTCAGTTCTTGCCTCAGTTTAATTTAAGGGTCCATATATTCAAAGCAGTTGTACATGGTGCAACTGAGTTGCACCCGTGCAAGTGCGAACTTGCGCCAAGGAGTGATATTCAGCAGGAGCCAGTGCCACAAGTGCAGGGTGCATGCCCATGAATATCCAGCGCAGTGTGATATTCAACCATGAAACCATGGCTCAAGTGCAGAGCAAATCAGAGATGCGCCAAGCAGACTTGTTCCTATAAATACAGGAAGCAAGCACACAGAAAACACTTGTACTAGGCTACAGGGAATGTGAGAGATAGAGAGAGAGAGAGAGAGAAGGAAAGAAAGAAAGAAAGAAAGAAAGAAAGAAAGAAAGAAAGAAAGAAAGAAAGAAGGTTAGACAGAGAGAGACAGAGAGAGACAGAGAGAGAGAGAGAGAGAGATGAACAGACAGACTGAGGCAGACACAGAGGGAGAGGGACAGAGTTGGCAGTGAAGAGGGAGACAGGGAAAGAGACGGTGTGAGAGGCAGGCTGACACACTGCCAGGCAGTACACCAGGGTGGCACACAGCTAGCAGCAGTCAACCGCCCGGGGATATTGGACATCAAGGGCCATGGATAGTGCACCCTTCATGATGGAGGCCATAATGAGGGGTGTGAGGGGGCAGGAGGAACAGTGACGTGGCAGAGGAAGGGCCCATCAATGGTATGCCCAACACAGGTGGTACTGTGTCCGCATCACCTTCGAGAACTACAGTGACACGGAGACTGTGGTCTGGTACCACCTGAATAGGACCATTCTGAGGCAGCTCTGTGAGCTGTACAGTGAGGAGATGCAGGCACCCACCAGACAGAGCCATGCCGTGTCCAAGGAGATGAAGGTGACAGCCATCATGTGCTTGCTTACCATGGGCACCTTCCAGAGACCAACAGGGGACACCACAGGCATAACCCAGTTGGCCACGTCCCACCTCCTCACACAGTTCCTCAATGCTGTGCTGCCACATGCCTTGGAATACATCCATTTCCCCAGCATGCAGGCAGAGTATACAGCAAACATGCAGGACTTCCACAGGGTAGCACGCATGTCTGGCATGATTGGGGCCATTGACTGTACCCACATGCCCATCCACACACCAGCTAGCCCTGAGGGTGTGGCATATATTAACAGGAAGGGGAGTCCAAGCAACAACTGCCAGGTGGTGTGTGATGCCACGGAGCACATCACCAATGTCTGCACCACACACCCTGGGAGTGCACATGATGCATTCATCTGGCACAGCTCTCCGCTATGCCACAGGTTTGAATGTGGGGACATCCCCATGGGCCACCTAGTGGGTGAGCATGGCATGGGCAAGGAGTGATGGGCAGAGCAGGCTATGGGATGGGGAGGGCAGGGTGGGCATTATGGTGTGGGTGCCAGGAACAGCAAGGGGCACAGCATAGGATGGCAGAGGGCTAACTATGTTATTATCCACACAGGAGACAGCGCCTATCCACTGAGGCCCTGGCTGCTCACCCCCTACCAGCGCCCCTTGTCCCCAGCAGAGGAACGCAACAACAAGGCACACACCAGCACGCGCAACATCATTGAGCGTGTATTTGGCATGCTGAAGGCACAGTCCCATTGCCTAGACAGGTCTGGCGGTGCCCTACAATACAGCCACTCAAAAGCCTGTGGCCTATTCCTGGCCTACTGCATACTACACAACATGGCCATTGTCTGTGGGATAGCTGTTGAGGCTGGTGAGAGTGACAGTAGTGGGGATGATGGAGGCAATGGATCGGAGGGTGGTAGACAGCCCCCCCCCCGGGTGAAGGGATCCCCGGCTGCAATGGCAGGTGCACCCACACTGGGACACGATCACACAGGAGCACTATGGTACACACATGTAGGTGGCGTGATACACATGCATGATCCACACACACAGGTACAGCACACATGCAGGGGCATGCATGGCAATGGGCATGCACACACAGAGGCATGGTGCAGGGGTAGGGGAGTCAGTGACACACAAGCACACAAAATCACACATAGCAACACACACATGCACCCACGCACCCAGGCATTGGCATGTGGTGTGGATCAGGTGCATTGCACCTGTGCACAAGCACAACCGGTGCTGAACTGCCCTCATCGTGTCCACACCACACAGTCCAGTGGCTGGGTAAGCACACACACAGGCAGTGTGCGGCATGACACACAGGCACCACACCAGTGGTATGCACATACACATGCTGCCCATGCGTGCACAGGGCAGCAGCTGTGGACTGCGGTCAGGACAGCAGGCACATCAGTCCTGCTGCAAGGAACCATGGCCACCACAGCCATGGAGACAGCCATGCTGGGGCCAATTGGCAGTCAAAGGCTGCACATCAGCGACAGGGGGTGTTTGCAACAGCCCCCCAGGGGATGAACTGCGGGACCATGACCGGGTCCACGTGGGTGTGCATAGGTGCCCAAACAGGCCAGCCCCAGGTGTGCCTGAGATGCCAACATCAGAGCCTGGCATTGAAAGTGTGGGTGTTACCCAATGCCAGGTTCATGGGGTGGACATTGCTCTGTGTGGGGTCAGCAGTGCCTGGCCACTCCCAGTGGCAGCCAGTATCGCAAAGCAATCCATGATCACATTGGCAATGCGATCCAGGGATGCAGTCATGGCCTCCTGCATGTGCTGCATCCCCACCAGGAGTTGTGCAGTGCCCCTCTCATGCTGCTCGGCCAACTGGTGCACCTCCATGCCCAGTACATGCACCCAAGCAGGAAGCAGTACCTGTTGCCCTACAGAGGCCCTCGGCAAAGGGGTGTGCTCAGCCAGCAGATCGGCATCCTGGGGAACCCAGGTGGGATGCCGATAATCCTGTGGTGACCGGCCACTCTGAGCAACCCCCCTCTCTGGTGGATGCTGCACAGTGGGGTCCTCATGGGGAATGTCCATAGCTGGCGCCCCAGTGTCGGACCCAGAGTCTGGCTTCCCTGTGGCACCCGCAAACTGCCGTCATGGCCCATTTGGCCACTGAACACTGCTTAGTGCCTGCGTGGCTGCACCACCACCACCACCATCACAAGGCACAGCCATGGTAGTGCACACAGCTGCACCCACAGAGGCAGCAGGCAGCTGTTCCCCCACCGGCAGGGCATTGGGCATGCTGCCTGTGTTGGTGGCTGGCATGGGCCTCTCCCTCACAACATCGCTCATGATGTCTAGGATGATGGTGATGTTGTCATCGGTGTCAGACGCTGCCCTGATCTGTGTCTCCACGCAGAGAACACCAAGACTGGCATCCTGCAGAAACACATCCAGGGCTTCGTCCGACCCTGGGTCCAGGACATCCGCCTGGACAGTAATGGTGTGCTGCAGCATATAAGGCCCCCAGATGTCAGTGGAGGTGGAAGATTGGTCCTCCAGCGCTGGTCCTGCATCCATGGCCACTGTCGGTGCCCCATCCTCCGCACAGAGGTGTGCTGGTGCTGAAAGAGAAGAAAGGTGTGTCAAGTAATGCAGTGTCCACATGTGCCCTCCCCAAACTGCAACTGCATGTGTCTGGCAGCATGGCATGCACGTTGGTGTGTACACATGCACAGGACATGCATGCTGGCAGCATGCACGCCAGCATACCCATGTACACACCCTCCATGCCACCAGCTGTTCGTGGCTAACATACTTACCATGCAGTGATGGGCTGCCACCCATCTGGAATTCTTCTCCAGGCACACCTTCTACCATGCTGTGCACATGATGGCTGTCATCAATTTCTCCTGTGCTGTGACTGGTGCAGCATCAAGATGCTCCCCTCCGGTGGCATTCTGGGAGGCATGGATGGCTACCACCTTCTCCTTTATGCATCTCCTGTCTGTGCCCACCTTTTTACGGCACTCCTGCACTGACCACTGGTGAATGCCATACTGGTTAACATAGCCTACCACCTCCTCTAAGGCCCCAGCCCTGGCATGTGGTGTGCCCATGGCACCACTCAACAGTGGCTCCCTGTCAAGGTAAGCATTGAACAGGGTCTCTGTTTCATCCTTTGTGAAAGTGGACCTGTACTTGTGAGCAGGCCCACACTCCTCATGCTCCTCACACTCCTCACCCTCCTCACGTCTGGACTCACCACTTCCTGTGGACATAGACAGCACAGTGTGTTAGTAGCAGCATCCCCCTGTAGCATCCTACCCTGCTGTGCTGTCTGCTCCCAGGGAGCTGCAGCGGCATGTGCAACCCACCTCAGAGGATGCAATACCAGTTCATGGCCTGTGCTGCTTTGTGGTGCCTATATGGCATATCACATGCAAATGAGCTTTGTCACAACAGTAATGACATGCTAATTCCACCGGTGTACCAAGCATTGGTTGATGAGCTCATTTGCATGTGGCATCTGAATATCGTGATTTTGCTCCGTGCGCAATACGATTGCTCTGTAGCAAGTCATGGCACAATGTGCATGCATGCACAGTGCACAGGCCTGCAGTGCACATGTGCAGAATGTTTTCTTGCTGTCAGTCACACATCATGTGCTGACTGCGCGATGGGGGCCATGGAGCATGGTGCGCCAGGCCTGCTATTGTGTACGTGTGCACTGCGCGGAGGCGGGCAACCCCTGACCCCTGCTGTGACCTCTACCCTTGGGTGACCCCGGCACCCATGACCCCACCTAGCCATGCCTATGCCACACATCTCCAAGACTGCGTAATGGGTGAACACAGCTCATGTTCCCACAGATAGTGCATCTGGAGCATGCCGTAGCCACATGCGCCTACTGCCGCCATTTTGCTCACCAGCTTCTTAGTGTAGCATGGCACAGTGGAGAGCACCCTGTGCACAGCACTGGATACAGGTGGAGTTAGTGGACCTGGTCATCTGTGTCCAGCCTCATGCACCCCAACTGTTTGGCCATGTGCCCCTGCAGCAGCCCAGGGTGGCAGTGTGGCAAGGGATTGCTGCTACACTGCAGCGGCATACCAGGGTGGCCAGGATGGTGCAGCAGTGCCATCACAGATATGGTGACCTCATCAGGAGGGACCCAGAGTGCCTGAGGAGGATGGAGGCGAGAGTCAGGCATGGGGCTGTGCCACAACCAGGTGAGTAGGCCCATATTGCATGTGTGCCTTGCTGCTGTACTGTGGTGATGGCTAGACTGCCTAGCATGCCCTGCAGAGTGATGCACTGCCATCATGTGCATTGTAGGGTGGTATTGCCAGCTGCCACTTGCGTTGCGATGCAGCTGTGTGGGATGTGTCGGGCAGAGGCTTACCCTGTGCACAGGGGTGGGAGCTGTGGGCATCTGCTGTGGATGTTTACTGATGTGTTCCTGTCTATGTTCCATTCCCAGGGCCTGAAAATCACAGTAGGGTGGCAGCAGTGCTGGCAGCGGCAGGATGGAAGGCTGTAGTGGGCCAGGGAGGTGGCACAGGAGTGGCTCTGGCACAAGCAGGGCCACAGAGGGCAGGTAGGCACTGTCATGGTCCATCACACAGTACATGGGGGTGGCAGAGGCATGGGTGTGGGCATGGCCACCTGTACCATGTGCCATGGCAGTTGTGTGTGTCGCAGTGTGTGTGGTGCTTGCCACTGTGGTGCATCCATAGAATATGTGTGCCAGCTGTTGGTGAGGTGGCTGTGCACCCGGCTGCTGCTGACATTGCTGTGGTGCTGCTGGTGCACTGTGCCATGTGACTGCCATTGCACGGTTGGATGGCCAGTGTGCAGCAGGGACCACCACTGTGCACTGTCATGGTGTGCTGTGTTGCTGGCAGGTGTTGGCCCACCCCCCATTATTGTCCGGTATGGGTCTTCCCGCTACCCATTGCTCACTGTGGGTGGGCATGGTTCCTTGGGACATTGCAATGATCACCTGTCCTGTCCCTTGTCATAGTCCAGCAGAGGAGACAGAGGATCATGAACTGCCAGCTGCTCTGGCAGCTGATTCTGATATGTTCCACCACCATGGATGCTGTGCTGCAGGTGCACTGCATGCTCCACAGTGATCGGAGGTGGAGAGGGCACCTAGGGACTGCAGGCCATTGCCGCTGATGGATGGATGGACTCCAGCATTCCCCTGTGTTCCCTGCTGTACCTCCCCCTACAGTCCATCATCACACTGTGCAGTCCCTGTTCCCTGTCCCCTTTCCTTGCTATCCCACCCTTTCCCACCCCCTTGTTACTGTACATAGTTGTTTTGAATATATCTCTATTTTGACTTGCCTGCCTGTGTCAGTGTCTGCTTTGCAGGTGGCATGAGGAACCATGCTGCAGTGGCCCAGTGCCTGTCCGTGTGCGTGTGTTGGGGCATGTGTTGTGCTTCTGTGGTTGCCTGCTGTGGTGTGTCCCACTGTGGAGGTGTCCCTCCCCACGGTCATTGGCTGTGCCTTGGTTTGCCCATGGGGCAGCTGTCAGGGGTGTGTGCTGGATGTGTGTGTGTGTGTGTGGTGATGGCACATGGCCATGGTCTTTGGTTGGGTACTGGCTGCATGCTGTGTTGGGGCCCTTGCTTGGCATTGTGCAACCTGTCTCATGTGGTCTGCTGTGCCATGTGGCTCCTGGCACATACCGTGCCTCCTCTGTGGGCCTCCTGTGTGCCTGTGTGATGCGTGTGTGTGTGCTTGGCTGCTTGGTCCTGGGTGTGGCCTGCTCTGATCTGGATATGGGGGGGACATGGCCTGCAGCCTGGGGGGGCTCCCTTGGTGGCCCTCCACTGGCCATTGGCACCTCCTGTTGCCTACTATCTGTGTCACTGTTGTGTTTATGGGGGTCTGGGTGCCTCTGTGCACCCTGGTGTGCCCTGTTGGTGGTGGCCTCCTGTGGTCTGTCAATGTTTTTCCCTGGCTCTGTCCCTGGGTCTCTTCTTTGTGCCATTCCCTCCTCTGTTGCTCTGCTCCCACAGTTGTGCTAGGGCATCTCTTTCTGCACCATGGTGCAACTCTGTTTGTGCCATGGTGCATCTCTGGTTGCACCATGGTGCATTTCTGGTTGAACCATGGTGCAATTGCGCCATATTCAGCCGGGTTGTGTTGGCACAGTGCGGCAAGTGCAGCCTCTAAATATGACTCCTGTTGCACCACGGTGCATTGGATTTACACTGCACCAGACTTGCGCTGGCCTTTGGCACATTTGGCATATCTTCTACCGTTTTCTGAGACTGTCAAACTATGGGCTTTCAAACATATGTAGATGGCTCTCAGCTTCAAATTCTATTGTCATCAGACATTCAAACATCACTGTTGGTTCTAAATAATACGTTGGATATTGCTGACTGACTGAGGATTAATAGGTATATGCCTTATCCAACTAAATCAGAGGTGATGGTGTTTCAGTGGGGAGAAACAATTCAAAAAAGTCTGCAGTTGGTAATAATTACTCCCCCTATTCGTGAAGAGGATTTAAAATTGGTGCAAACCATTGGTAGGCAGGGTGATATGTTAAATCAATCTCTAAATTTTGATCACCAGATTTTTGCCACTGTTAGGAGTTGTTTCTTCCATTTGCAAATGATCAAATGGGCTTACTTTTTATTGTGACCTGCAGAACTTTCTACTGTGGTCCATCTTCTTGTTACTTCAAGACGGTATTAAGGAGATACTTTGCACTTTGGTTTGCCTTTTAAATCTTTTGAGTTGGTTGAAATTGTTGCAGAATGCTGTGATAAGATTGGTGAGAAGGGAGCATTCCTATTACCATACTTCTTCTGTACTGACAAAATTGCTATGGCTGTCAGTGAGATGGAGAGAGTCTATTACAAGAATCTGTTGCTCAGATTTAGAGCTTTGCATGGTCTAGGCTCTCTTGCCATTGCTGAGCTGCTGACCTGGTATGGTCAGACTTGCAGTAAAAGCCTGCCACTGAATTACTTCTTATTTTGACCACCTCTAGGTTAAAGTCTGTGTATGATAGGGCCTTTCCTGTGGTGCCCCTAGGATTATGGAACTCCTCACCTCAAAGAATATAAATAGGGGTGTGTGAAATTAAACTTCCACAGATAGAATGTTGGCAGAAGTCAGAATTTCACTTTTGTGAAATTTCAGAATGCACTTTAACATCTTTCATGGGAACTCTGACTTCAAATGGCAGAATAAATGCATGAAATGCTGATTAATGTTTTAAATTGCAGAAAGAAATTCCACAGAACTGATCACCTATTGGTCAGTTCTATGGAATTTCTTACTGCAGTGTAATACATTAATCTGCAATTCATACATTCATTCCACAGCTCAGTGAGTCACTGAAGTGCAGAAAGAATGTATGAATTGTGGATTAATGTATTAAATTGCAGAATATCACTGAACTGCATAATATTTACATGTATTGCAGATTCATATATGAAACTACAGAATGGAATTCCTCAGAACTGTTATTCCACACTTCATGTGTATTATTCCACAATTTAGCTTGAAAGTTCCATGGAACAGGGTGAAAATTCACCAAACATATTCAGAAGATTGTAGTATCGCCAAAGGCAGAAGTTCAGAAGATTTTGTGAAATTTATGATATTTTGCTGAAGTATCTTGAAAGCAGAATTTGCAACTTTTGCTAGCTCTAATTGTTTGCTGCCCATTCAGTGGATAAGTTTAAAAGGATGTTGAAAACTCACATTTTGGAGAAAGCCTTCAGAGACAGTAAATAGGTTTACATCTTATAAAGGCATATTGCTGGGATTTTTTTTCACTGTACGCCTAATTTTGTAAATATCGTATGTGTTGATTTTATTCTAAATGCACGTTGATGGTTTGCTGAACAGTGTAGATAAATGAAAGTGATTATGAGGATGATGAAATAAAAATATAAACAGAATCTTACAGTTGGGTAATTGAAGCTTGAAATATATAATTTAGAGTGCTAACAATATTGAAGCAGCAGTTAAAAGGAATAAAATAACCAGTTATGCAAAATGGAACTCGGACAATTGTCTAGTCTTGCAGAAGATACATTAATCCCAGTTTGAGATGTTCTGATATACTGGGGGATCACACTTTGTTTAATACAAAGGCTTGCAGAGTAGCAATTTTACTTAGAAAAAGTTTGCCATTTGAAAATATAAAGATTAACCATGATTCTAATGTATAATATGTTATTCTTACCCATATATTGTATAAAGACACTCTAACACTGGCAAGTGTCTCTACCTTAATACAGATGATGTGCAATTATATACCATCTACTTTACTGAATCATGCATTGTACTAAGCACCATACTTGATCAAGGGTGAGTTTAATTAAATTAAAGATGTGTTTGGGGTAAGCCACAAGATTGGGATTTGATCATTAGGAAAGCAATTATATTGTACAAGGGCAATATTATAGATCTAGGCTAGGCAATATAGAAACATGGAAACATAGAATTTGACGGCAGATAAGGACTGCTTGGCCCACCCAGTCTGCCCATTTGGAGAAAACTGAATCTGAGAATGAGAGAGTACTCTCACAAGGCTCTACGTAACTTATATTCTATAATAGATACATTTATTATTTTTTAATCTACAACTTATCAGATAGAACACTTTTCCTGCAAAGGGATATTGAAAGTAAATCAGTCTATGTCAGCCATAAGAAGTTTGACTCAGAAAAATAAAGAAAAAATATATGTAGTTTTAATTATTATTTACTGAAAGATAAAAAAGTCTGGGAAAAATGAGAGAAGAAACTTGAAATAGGGAATCCAGCATTCATCTATCAGGATTCTCACATCATAAAAACCCATAATGTACTCTAAAAACTCTGTGCAAACTGTGTAGTGTGCAAATTCTGCTTTACATGTGTAATAATTAGCAGCAGCAATCCCTACCACAGGTTCAACATTTTCCATGTGTACAAATACTGGCACCTATGCATGAATGGTGCAGACTGGCTACGCGTGGGTATCTGGGGTGAGTAGCCACCCTGCACCAACTGTGCCCCCTGTGTGGGTTACACAAAGAGGGAGTGTGCAGTAAATACGCGCCCAATCCCCTGGTTGTGCAATGAGTAATGCACCGGGAGTGGGCAAGGGGTGGGCCGGCAATACGTGCTATGCACCAAGGCATGTAGTGCTGGCTGTGGGGGTGCTTAGGGGGTCACAGAGTATGTCAAAGAGACCCAGCTGTAAACCCTCTATGCACCCCACAGGACAGAGCATGCAGCCCATGAAACCACCAGGGCCACAGGCACAGCCGTCTGACACCACCCACCCACCCCCACATGCAGCAGTGAGTGGCACCACCCCAACACCTACAACACCCTTACCCCTCACGGGGCACCAGTTCACTGCTGCCACCCCCACCCCAGTGACACCACATGCAATCACCCCTCCCTGCTACAGGAAGATGCGTCCCTCCACCCCCTATCGGCAGGCATGCCCCCCCCACCTGTCACAGGGCACTGCATCAGTGCCAACAGCAAGCGCTGACAGCATTGCACCCCTGCCAACCACCACAGTAACTGGCCCTCAGACTTCCACAGGGTGATCTGCCAACGCGAGCCCCGCCATGCAAGGGAACCACTGGTGGACCCATTCCTGGCATCCAATTGGATCTGTGACTCCATCTGTGCCTGCTATGTGTGAACCTGCATGCCGGGGGGATGGGGCCATGGACAAGTGGCCAACATTTGTGAATGCCAGTCTCAGCACACCTGTCCGCAGGTATGCAGCTCAGTGGTTGGGGTACATGCATTTTGTGCATACCTACGCTCCGATTGTGAATAGGTCCCACTATTTATATTGGTCTCTAAACTTTATTTCTTTGACTACACCTTCGGGCATCCTTCAGGAGTACCATCTCAGAGTCCACCCTACTCATAGCCTGTACCCTTGCATCTCCCTTTGATCTCCTCCCCCGATTGACTGACAGGCAGACTCAACCCCCGGTACCATCTCCAGGGCTGAGTCCACCCTCCTACGGTGGTTTTTCACCTTAAGTGTGAAGTGCCTACCTGCTTGTCATCGGGTCAGGGATGGAGGAAGATCCTGGGCACATTGGGCCAGCAGTTGGGATGTGGGCAGAGTCCCCTGGGGCCACCGTCATCTCACCGGTGGTGTAGAAGGCTTTTCGTCCTCTTTTGTTTCCCCACCTGCAAAGCCCATCCTGCAAGGCAATGAAATGCTGTGGCTCTGCCCCCCAGGCATTGAGTTGCTACACTGGTGAACCTCTAGCCACCACCAGAGGTCACTCCAACAGTGAGCACACCCTATACCCACCCTTGGGAAGAGAGAACAGTCAGCGGACGCTCAATCTCTTTCCCCCCTGCTGACCCCCGGTGCCCACGGCTCTTTCTCAAACCCGGGTTGCTGATGTGGTGCGAGGGGGTGGCATCCAGCACCTTAACCCTCAGCTCCACCGGGCTGGCTCAAACCAAGGATATTCTTAACAGCATTGAAACAAGTACTAAGTACACCGTGCACTTGTATAATATGTATATACCTAATTACACCATCTTGTTCTTATATTGTTGCAATGCCTGTATATTTTGCTATGTCATATTGTTATTTGTACAAATATGAAACTTTACAAACAGGAACACCTTTTAAATGGAGCTATTTTTCCCTTAATGGTGTTTTTGTACCAACATGTTTTGTTACCTGTTTAAAAATAAATTTACTACTGCTACTATTCATCAAGAGTGACAAGCCACACACATAAATATAAGATGTAATTTATACCACACTCTTAAAAGTACAGATATTTTATATTATGGCAAATATGTAGCGCAACTATAACATTTCTAATTCTACTAATGTGGCAGTGCTAAATAACAGAAGTGTAAGTGCAAATGGTAAAATGGCATCAGAAAAAATATTAAAAACTAAGGACTTCAGTATTGCATAACTGATGTGTTTTTTGTACCTTAGAAGTTTTGTTCTGCTGTGGCCACTGTACCTGTAGTTGTAGTAGGTTGTCATGGCTCCCCCTGTACACAAACTGATAGATTTGAAACAATGCATAGTTTAAATATTCAGCCAGAACATATTTTTAATGCCTCTTATCTGTAACTTCAACATTTTTAAATCTGTCAGGTACTGAGAGGTGTGAGCAGATGAGTGAGTGAGCAAGCAGACTGGTGGGATGAAAGATGCAAGTGCAGCAGCAGAAATGTGAGGTCTGAAACATAGTAAGCTGATAAGTGCTTTAACCAAAAGAAAACATTGTACAAGGTCTTGATCTGCAGTGTCTGTCCCCTGTGTCAGTGGTCAAACTGCTGAGTTAACTAAAGGGCGGCATGTTGTGAGGACTGTGGGGGGATTTGGACTCTCAATAAAACAAGTCAGGTCAGTGGGCTTGAATGAAGTTGATACCTGGAAATGAAAATACAGATGTACTCTTGAAATAACAGCCCTACATACAGAAAAACCAATTAAACAGAAAACATGTACATGTGAAACCATTTCTTATATGATGAACTGTTAAAATAATACTTGTTTGTCAGTCTGTACTGGGGAAATAGCAACTGTTTCAGTTATGAAATTTCTAATGTTGCACAAGGATTTTTACCATGTACTGATGTACTGTGCCGAGGTTAGCAGGACTAGTTTTTAGCCATGCATTAGACACTTCTAATTCAGACTCCTTAAAATCATGTTCCCATTTTATAATTCTAAATATTGCACATGTAAATCTGCTTGGAACAGTTAAAGCCAATTTATAGTGAGCTGAATTGTCAGCCAATCAGGTGCCAGTATAGAGGACATCATTATTCATTTATATATTGAATGATACTGAAGTGAGCAGACAAATCCTCAGGCAGACTGTTTGCATGTTTAATTTCAAAGTGCCAGTTATATCCTTCAATTTGTGGGGTCTTGGAGAGTAAGGAAGGTTGGATACTAAAGGGCAGGTAGGGTGCAGTGTCAACTGATGATTTAGGGGAGTCAGGGTGTTTCTCAGGGTTGTTGCTCGATTTGGTATGGTGGGGAGAAGGGATTTTTATAGCTGACAACATACTAGATACAACTATTATTATATTAACTTTGCTAGGGCCCTGGTGGGGAAGTTGGTGCTAGTAAGTTAGGGAAAATATATTGTTACACTTCTGGGAGGTGGGATGGTTTGGGAGATGATTTCAAAGTAGGCAGGGTGGGTACATCTTCAAAATAGTTGTTTTTTTTAAACAAAAGAGTAGTTAATGCAGTTCTCGGCACATGAAGTGCTACTTAACCCAGTGAAAACTAAACATTGTGGCACTGTGCCAGCTGAATAAGTATGTGAAGTGACACTTACAGTAGCAAAATGCAAATTCAGGAATCTTCATGAAGATTTTTGTGAGGCAGAATTTTTCAAAACTGCACACCTCTAATTGTGACTTAAGCAAATAATCAAGAAGCTTGAGTACATATACTATAAGTCACAAGGATCCTGATTCTATATAAATTAGTCTAGAAATGAAAAATAAAATTAACAGAAATGCAGAATATCTATAAAATATAAGCTGAATGACATCTAAAAATAATATATTTTTGTTTTACCAAGAGGTGACAAATTCTCATTAAATTGATATAGTATGTTACCATGCATGTAAGGTACCTATCTAGTTAAAGCTTGAAGGTAGAAACTCAATCCTGTCAATATCTTTTTTTTTTTCAATATTTTTCTTTGGATGTCGGGACCAGAACTGAACACTCTACTCAAGAAGGAGGTTGGACTAGTGATCTGTACAAATGCATTGCAATATCTCTTGACTTACTGTACTTGCATGATTTCTCATGATACCCAAAATGATTTTATTTACTTTGCTAGCTGCTGCCTCACACTGTTGCCACATTTAGAGTTGTTACCGATTGTCACAAACTCACACACAAGAGTCTCTAGATATTTGGATGGAGACTTGTTCTTCTTTGCTGCCATCAACTTGTTGACTATTAGGGTACCTCAGTTTTGTCCTCGTCTCAGCACTGGTCACTCTTCACTCATTATAAGGCCTTTACTTGTGGTGCAGAACCACCCCTTTAGTCAATCCCAGGAACCTCTCACCTGCTCCGTATCAGATGTTGGTTATTTTATACTTGGTAGTCATGTTATTTGTCAGCAGATCACCAGATTGCTCAATAAAAATGGATTTAACCATGCCATAAAATACTATACAGTCACATAATATTTATAAATATTTAAAGTTTACACTACTAAATTAAATAATACACAATAAAATGCAGAAGTAATAAAGTAAGCTAGAAAATGCAAAATAAAAAAGTTAAAAACACGATGTTTGTAGAAAGAAAAACAAAATCTCTAGTCTCACATTAAGATTTAGAACACTTTACCCACTCAGATGATTTTAGGCTGCACACACAGAGAATGAGATGTCAGCTCAGGGTCCCTTGGTCAAATGGGCCTCAGATATCTTTCTGTGCAAAGTGAAACCTGATTGCTGGACCCTTGGGGTCTCTGGATGTCAGTCATTAGGGTCAGCCTCTCGTTGTCTTCTTACTCCAAAACTGGACCAAGCAAGTTGTGAGCTTGGTACTCATAATTCCAGAGGATGGCCATGCATTTGAGATTTGAGGCTACTCAAAACAACCCAGATGCCTCTATGTTTTATACAAGTTACTGAAACCACGGAGGAGAGGGCACAGAAGTATAGTTTTCTGCAGGCATTAACCTTCATATGAATTTGGAGCTCTAAGGCTACTAATCCAAGTTACTCTTGTGCCAGCTCCTAGTGAGAAATTTGTTCAGCTCAGTGGTCCTTTGTGGTGGATCTGAATGCAAGTTTAATTTTGAAATGGACCACAACATGAGACCCTACATAACAAAACAAAAAAAATGAAACAGCATTTAGACGGCTATGTCCTTCTGAAAATACATTAACCTTATAACCATCTGAGAGAAAAGGGTAAAAAATATTTCACAAATAAGTCACACTTTAGGTATGACCCATGAACTGTATGCAACATCTATTTAACATTGATTATTACCCCCAAGTCATTTTATTTGAGTGTCAGCAAACCTTCTGTTGTTTAATGTAAATGCCAATGTAATTTTTATTCATATGGCACCCAATCCCAGGGCTCTGAGTGCCTTAAAGTACAAATGAATAAAACAATAAATAAATAAAACTGACCACAGTTAACAATCAAGAATCCAGGCCATAACATAGATTTAAATAGTGAATTTTCAAAGATTTTCTTACAAACAGCCAGAGAAGGAGCACCTCTAGGGAAAGGTCATTCTAAATAATCAGAGCAGCCACACTGACTGCCCTATCACCCAAGGATTTTAAGCATGTTCTAGAAAAAATGAGAAGGTCTGCCCCTACTGATCAGAGGGTATGACCAGGAGCATATGGCACAAGGAGATCTTGCAGGTAACCCAGTCCCACAATGCTTAGGGCCTTGTACATCAGCAAGCTAACCTAGAAACTGATATGCCACCTGACAGGAAGCCAGTGGAGATCATGGAGATATGTTTGCACTGCCAGCCCATCGGTATAGTGGTAGCGCTACTGCTCCTGATGACAGTAACCAGGGTTCAGATGTGAGCCCTGGGTCAGTGGGGGACAGCTGGGGAGAGGAGAATTAAGTGTCCCATTGAACATTCTCCTCCTCTGTCATTGCAGATTTGGTGGATGCCATGGGAGGGATGGATGTCAGCTGGGTCTGGAGTGGATTCACACAAAGGCATGAGCATGTCTGTTGGATCCCCTCTGTGCTCCACCATCCATGGGATGATGGGAGAAAACTGTTGAATAATGGCCAATGCATGCAAGGATGATGGGGTGCCTGGTGCCATCCTGGATCTCCCCTGGCTGTCCCACAGCGACTGCTTCCCAATGAAGTGGCCAAGTTCAAGGGATCATTCTCCACCTCATCCCCACCTGGGGGAAAACCAAGGCTCCATGGGGGAAGGCCCAAGCATCAGAGCACAGGAAATAGGGGGATGACAGCCAACTGCATTGCCTTTGTGAGTCCCGAAGGAGTCCATGTGTGGGGACAGGAGGATAAAATATTGATATACTCAGAACTGAGATTTCCCAGCAACCAGCCAAGCAACTGCATTCTGAACCAGCTGCAGGTGGCTCATCAGCCTCGTGGACAGCTCCAGGTAAAGAACAGTACAGTAGTCTATCCTAGATGAGACCAAGGCTAGCATTTATGTTGCCAGGTCAGTTGGCTCAAGATAGGGCTTAATCTGGGCAATATTATGAAGATGATAATAACCACTGCAGGCAACAGCTGACACCAGGAATTCCAGAGTAAGTTTGAAGCCCACAATAACCCACATATTTTTCACCCTATCTGCAGCATAAGGGTCACACCATCCAAAAAAGGAAGGGCTGTGTCCCCAGTAGCTGCCATAGAACCAGACTGGCCAGGCTCCACCAGTTACACCTCTACCTTAAATGGACTGAGCTTAAGCCAGCTGGCTGCCATCCAGTCCTGGATTTCTTTAAGGCACTTGTTCAGTTCCAGGATAGCCATCCCATCATCAGGGACACAAGGCACATACAGATGGGTGCCATCAGCATAGCAATGAAATGCCAAGTCATAGCATCTAATGATATCCCCCAACATCAACATGTACACTGTGAATAACACTGGAGCCAGAATCACACCAAGGCACACCACAGTAGAGCGCAGCACTGTTTGATGTAAAGAAGCCAAGAGCCACCTGGTGGGCCCAGGAAAGGGGTCCTTCCTGCCTGGTGCCCATACCCAAGAGTGCCCATACCCAAGGGCTCCAAGGGACCCATAATTAGTGGGGAGATCGCAAGACCAACCTCATCTGCCTGTCCCTCTTGGGCATTGTTGTGCAATGCCAGATCTATTAAAAACAAGACGGCCATTATTGCTGATCTTGTTGGTATAACTGATCTGGCTTGCATCACTGAGACTTGGCTGGATGAAAATGCTGGCCCCGTGTTGAAATCAGCAATTCTAATGGGTACTTGGTGATACACCACCTGAGAGTGGATCATGGGGGGAGTGGCAATACTTTATTGATCAGATCTGAACTTTGCAGCATTCCCAGTGGGAACAGTGAGGTCCTTTGAATGTGTAGCCACCCAAGGGTTTGCAGGTGTAGGTTGCAGGATACTTCTCATCTACTGACCTCCAGGGGATGGGAAGGAATTCTTGCAGGAAGTCATGGACTTCGTTGCCGATCTGGTGTTGGACACTGCCTGGGTCAATGATGAACTCACGCAGTTTGGACAGGACTTCCTCCAACTTATGTGTACGTTGGACCTCACACAGGTTGTTACCTTTGCAACTCATAATAAAGGCCCTTCACAGGACCACATCATCCAGCTGGGAATGGAGGTCTTTGACCTTATGATGGACCACCAAATTATGAGGTTCTCGTTTGAGGCCCCCCCAGTAGACCTCCCCCTATGGAGATGGTTTGGTACTGTCCTTTAAGGGATGGTACCCTAGAGGGTCTGATGGCAGTGCTGGACCCATCAGGTCTGATGAGAGCATGTGAGGATAAGAGGAATTGGTACTGACCTATAATAGGGTTGTGACCAAGGCCCTCAACTCCATCGCACCTGTCTGTGTTCGACCTCTCACCTCACACCAGAGATCATCCTGGTTTGATGGGACACTGAGGGAGATGAGGAGGAGGGGTTGAAGGTTTGAGCAACATTGGCAGAGAATGGGTCTGGAGAAGGACAAGCTAACAATGATGGTCCATTATAGAGACTATTAATCAGCAGTCTCCCATAAGAAGGCAGAGTTCCTGTCCAGGGAGATTGCTGAAGCAACTAACAGACCAGCTCAGCTCTTCTGCACTGTTGATAGACTGTGCAATCCAGCCTTTCTCCAGTCTGGAGGAGCCTTTTCACAAGTAAGGTTTGATGAGTTTGCTCTGTTCTTTGTCGATAAGATTGCCACCATCAGGGCTGAAATCCAATCAATGTCCACAAACAGGCATTGCGGTGATGGGCTTGAGGTCACAGGCACTAAGTTTGCCTGGTCTGACTTTGATGAGCTGGCTGTCAAGGATGTTGTGAGGGTCATCCAGGGGATACGGTCAACTTACTGAAGTTTGGACCTGTGTCCAATGTGCCTTCTAGTGGGGTGCATTGATGTCATTGGCCTGGTCCTAGTTAGGATAGTTCAGGGTTCTTTGGTGACAGGAGTCTTTCCAGAACACCTGAAGAAAGCAGTTGTAAGAACGCTCCTGAAGAAACCCTTACTGGATCCGGACTGCCTGTCTAACTACAGACCAGTCTTTAATCTGCCTTTTGGGGGCAAGGTTATTGAGAAGGTGGTGGCCGTTCAACTGGAGACCCATTTACCAACTCACAACATCTACGATTCTCTCCAGTCTTGTTTCAGGAAAAGGCACAGTACTGAGACTGCCCTGGTTCAGGTGCTGAATGATTTCCTGATGGTGAGGGATTGAGGGAGGTGTACCATCTTGGTTCTCCTCAATCTCTCAACAGCATTTGACACTGTGGACCATGGAGTGCTGTTGAAGCACCTGTGGGTTTGTGGTGGACTGGCTGGTGCAGTCCATAACTGGTTTAAATAATTTCTCACTGGCAGGTCGCAGAGGGTGGTGTTGGGGATTTTTTCTTTGGCTCCCATGTCCCTGTCATGTGGGGTCCTGCAGGGCTCTATTCTTATTCTGTCCCCCATGTTGTTCATGGTGTATATGCTTCCACTGGGGGACATTATAAGATGGTATGGGCTGAGTTTTCACTGCTATGCAGATGACAGTCATCTGTACCTGTCTTTTGCACCTGAACAACAGGAGTCAGTCTCGGTATTTAACAGCTGCATTGCCGAAATCCAAGGCTGGATGAGGGCAAACTGGTTGAAGTTGAACTCAGGCAAGACTGAGGTACTGGTACTGGAATCTTTTCACAAGGGGGCAATGGAGCAATCTGGTCAGATCTCTGGGCTTTGGCTTGGAGACTTCCAGTTGTGTATCTCAGATCGGGTGAGGAATCTTGGCATTGTTTTGGACTGCTGTTTGACACTCAAGTGGCAGGTGTTAGCAGTTATCTGTACCTTTTTCTACCATCTTAGGAATATCGCTAGGATTAAGCACCTGATTCCCCTTGGGGATCTGCCAGCACTGGTTCATGCCTTTGTGATCTCTCACCTTGATTACTGCAATGCCTGCAGAATGCGGTGGCCAGGTTGACTGGCTTACCTAGGTTGTGCCATATTACACCTGTGCTCTGCTATCTGCACTGACTGCTAGTTAGATGGTGGATCTCCTTCAAGTTCAGTTTGCTGATCTGTAAGACCTTACACAGGCAGGAGCCCGGCTAACTGAAAGACCTCCAACCCTACCGCCCCTCACGCCCCCTCTGCTTTATGGATGAGGGATTACTGGAGATTCCAGGGGCTCATTTACAGTCATCTGGGGCATGCACTTTTGAATATGCAGCCCCACGCCTCTGGAATTCTCTGCCTCATCCTATATGAGAAAGCCAATCGTATGAACAGTTTAACTGGGAGCTAAACATTAGATTAGCATTTCCTGAAGAGGAATAATATTTTACTATTTATTAATAGTTTTGTAGTAATATGATTTATGTGTGTTTGTCTTTTAAATGTTTTATTGTAAAGTGCATTGAAACACCATGAGAACTGCGCTGAATAAATTAAAACTGATTGATTGAGTGATTGATTGATTGCTGCATCCTGCCTGTTATGTAAGTTATATAGGTTTAGGCAGTATTTTGTTTTTATATACTGTCTTATCTAGATGCAACAATTTACTCCTTAATGTTGAAGTTGGTCTGGTATTTTTCTGCCCACTTCCAGAGCATTTCTAGGTTTTTCTGCAATTCACTAACCTCCTACTGCAATGTAACTTCCACACTTACTTTGTTGCCCTTAGCAGTCTTGGCAACCCAGCTACTGATCATCAGAGATCACTTATAAATATCTTGAACAATACTGGGCCCAGTACAGAAGATTGCAAAACCCCACTGGTAACATATTTCCATATGAATAAATTACCATTTACTATAACCCTATGTGTGCTGTCCTGCAACCAGATTCTATTCCATTTTGTAATATATAGAATTGCTTAATAATAGTATACCTATGTGGGATCATGCTAATTGTAGCCAAGAAATGTTTAACCAGAAAATGGCTGACCTCCCAACAAAGTACATTAGATCACTGGAGAGCAACAGTCAATGAAATCTATAAAATGGAAAACATTCCTTTTAGCCTAAATGAAAAAAAATGGATCTTTTTATATCCCAGTGGAATTTATGAGTCATGTACATAATGCAGCATGATATTACCTTTGCACCCTAGCCTTATGTAAGATACACCAAATCCTAGCATGGAATTACCAAAGATATCTTTCTATGAAGATGGATGGAATTAAGCAGCAAGGGGTGTATACTACTCACAGGTGATAGGGTTGGGGGATGGGGATCACTAGGCTACAATCAATGTGGGGGTTCCTTGGGTCTCCCTCCAGACCGTCCTCCACCAGAAATGTTCTCCATATATGTAGTACCAATGTTTGTTATCTAAGATACTGCTGACAAGAAAAACAGACCTAGCCATCAATAGTTATAACGAGACATGGTGCTGTATGTAAAGGAGTAATTCAAATGTGTCAGGGAGGAGGGAGATGAAGGAGATACAGAAGCACTGTGGGTGCAACTACAGGATCCCAAAAATAGATCACTAAGACTGGGGGTGGTGTACAGACCACCCTCTCAATCTGAAGGAATGGACACGGTACTGGCAGAACAGATCAGGAGGAATTGCGGGAAGGGGGAGATGGTGATAGTAGGGGACTTCAACCTGAAGGTGGTGGAGTGGGACACACCTACCACAAAGAACAGAAGGGAGCAGGTAATGCTGGATGCCTTTCAGGAAAGCTTCCTAGTACAGTTGGTCAAGGAACCAACTAGGGAAAGGAACACCCTTGACCTCATACTTATGAATGGGGAGTGGGTAAGGGATGTGAGAGTGGAGGAACCACTGGGAGGGAGTGACCACCGGACAGTAAGGTTCCAGTCACAGATGGCTTAAGAGAGAGGGGCATCTGGCACAAAGGTGCTGGATTTCAGGAACACCAATACAAAGATAATGAGGAAAATAGTACAGGGGTTCCTGTGCAAAATTCAACAGGGTATGGACATGCAATAAAGGTGGGAACTTATAAGACAGGGCATAGTGGAGACAACATAAACTTGCTGTAGAGCCCTGAGTAAGAAGGCTAATGGAAATAACCCCAGCTGGATAAGCAAAGGGGTGTTAGACAGGGTAAGGAGGAAAAGGGCAGTTTACAGATGATACAGAAAATCGGGGAGGGAGAAGGATATGGAGGAATATCTGCAAGAAGCAAAGGAAGCGACGGGGGGTAAGGGCAGCCAAGGTGGCAAGAGAACTCAGGCTGGTGCAAGGCATAAAAAAGGGGAAAAATACTTCTTTAGGTAGATCAGAGAGAAAAGAAGCTGTAAGGACCAAATTGTAAGAATTAAGAAGGAGGGGGATGGGTGCAAGAGTGGGGTAAAAAGGCAGAAGTGCTCAATGACTACTTGTGTTCAGTTTTAATGAAAGAAAGGGAGGGGGCACTACCCATAGTAGGAGGGAGGATAAAAACAGATGGGGAGTGATGACAGACAGAGAAATCACAGTAAGGAGGGTGCTGGAAGGGTTAAAGGCATTGAGGGTGGACAAGGCACCAGGACTGGATGGAGTACATCCAAAAGTGCTGAAGGAGCTGGCAGAGGTCCTGGCAAGACCCTTGGCAGAATAATTTAATTCATCTCAAGACACAGGATGCGTACCCTATGACTGGAGACTGGCTCATGTGATTCCCCTCTGCAAGAGTGGAATCAAGGACGAACTGGGGAACTATAGGCCAGTAAGTCTAACGTCTATAGTGGGAAGCTAATGGAGGCCATCCTAAAGGAGAGGCTAGTGGCACTACTGAAGGTGAACAAACTGCAGGACAGGAGGCATCATGGCTTCATGAAGGGCAGATCGTGCCAGACCAACCTGGTGGAATACTTTGACCGGGTGCATAGGCATATTGATGGGGGCCATGCAGTGGATGTCTTGTACTTAGACTTCAGTAAGGCTTTTGATTCAGTACCACGTTGGAGACTTAGAAGCAAGCTACTGGGTACAGGGGCAGGAGCTAAACTGGTGGGGTGGGTGGTGAACTGGCTAAATGATAGGCAGCAGAGGGTGGTGGTAGGTGAGGAATACTCATCCCCTAAGTCTGTGACAACTGGTGTTCCAGAGAGATCGGTGCAGGGCCCAGTGCTGTTTGGCATATTTGTTGCAGACATCTTGGAGGGCATCAGTAACAAAATCAGCCTATTTGCGGATGACACCAAGAAAGGAATAATGGTGGATGACCAGGTTGAGTGGTGGGGCTACAGAAGGATCTGGCAAGGCTAGCGGCATGGTGTGACAGATGGCAGCTGGGGTTCAATGCAAAAGAAAATGCAAGGTACTGCACTTCAGAACAAAAAATCTGAGGAGAAGCTACCATCTTGGTATGTGTATGTGGCTGGAGGTAACAGGATAGGAGAAGGATCTGTGGGTGCTCATCACGGGAGCAATGAACAATTCCACGCAATTAAGAAAGGCAGCAGCAATGGCCAACAAAATGCTGGGGTGCATTGCAAGAGGCATTACCTCAAGAAGAAGGGAGGTTATTCTACCACTATTCAGATCATTGGTTAAACCCCACCTGGAATACTGCATGCAGTACTGGTGCCCGTAAATACAAAAGGACATTAGATTGCTGAAAGGGGTGTAGCGTGGGGCAACGAAGATGATTCAGGGCCTGGGGGAATTGCCATATGAGGTCAGATGAAGAAAATTAAACATGTACACTCTGGAGGAGAGGAAGGACGGGGAACATGAATGAGATCTTCAAATACATGAAGGGGATAATCAAAAGAGACACAGAGGGTCTATTCAGGAGGAGGGTGGGGAGAGACACTAGGGGCCATGACATGAGATTGGAGGGGGTAGATTCAGAAGGGAGGTGAGAAGGCATTTCTTTATGGAAAGGGTTGTGGGAAAGTGGAATGCACTACCGGCTGAGGGGGTGACATGTAACACAGTGGAATGTTTCAAGAAGTGGTGGGACAGGGCAAAGGGGAGTGTAAAGGAAGGGAAGGGAAGGAGAGTGGAGCTGCTGCCGAATAGTGAGCTAGCTGCAATCTTGAGCAGCCTAGATAGACTAGAATGGCCTTTTGCTGCTGACAACTTTCGTATGTTCGTATGTTCATATGAGACAATTACCCCTAACACTGTACCGGGAAGCAAAAGTTCTCGAACTACGATAGACATAGAATTACATTGCCTGTATATCTGACAATGTACTGTAGCTCCATGATTGTGATAAATGCATTCTATGCACACAGAATTTCTTTTTTAATAAATAAATATTTACAAAAAACACACACACAAAGTACCTAGTAATACTATCATTGAAATCCATCACTAGTATTATGAGATCTCGTAATGCTATAACTGAATATCCAATGATAGTATTACAAGATCTCATAACGCTATCAATGAGCATCTACCAATAGTATTACAGGATCAGACACCTAGCTTGTGCCAAACACACTATACACAACTGATCAAAAGCCAGCTTTTACTATAACAATCAGGTACAGTAAAAACTGGCATAGTACAGCCGAAGAGAAACAAAATCAGCACCACAGAAATTCCCCTCTTGTGCCTGGTCCCTCCTGACTCACTGCTGCCTTGTTGGGGAGGTGAAGACTCTATGCTCTCTCAATGTGGGAGTGAAGTGTTTCTGTACAGAGAGAGAAAGAAGTGGAGGAAACATGCAGTTCCACCTCAGGCCACATAAGAAGCTACTTGGGAGAATGATGTTCCTGCAGTTTCAGGCAGGTGCATGCAAGTAAGTTCTTGTGTGGATCCATATATTACAAAAAAATAAAAAAATTGGGGACTTTATATGACTTGGCTATAATCCCATCTTGAGATACTGGTGACATGTTGGAATTTATGGAGCTTCCCTCTTGAGGGTCATATGTCACTAGAACCTCTTGGTGGTATTATAGCCTCATACTACATAGTCCCCTTTCTATTATTCAATCTATAAACCACAGACAGTTATACCTAGGGTCTTCATTTTATAAGCTAGTCTCCTTGTGGCGTGGTATCAAAAGCTTTGCTGAAGTCCATAAGGATAGATATTCAAACACAGCATTGAGGAGGGTTTCCCTATTACTTGACATTCGTAGGCGAGGTGCCAACCCACAATCTCTGATTCCATACTTTTAAGTAATACTGCTGTTATTCCAGTTTGCAATATAAAAACACTAGAGTTGAAAGGAACACAGTGAAACATAGAATGGACTGTTCAGGCCACATACAAATACTGTATGTCAAAAAGAACTTGGGTACTGCAATATCCAAATGTGTTGCTACTCTAAGACATCTGTCTACTACTGTTCAGCTCATGTACGAGCAAAGTTTATGGGAACTCCAAGACTCTAGGCTGGAGAGATTGAGGGTGAATCCTACCTCACCGACGTGCACAGAGCTAAAGGAAGCAGAGCTCTAGGCGCTGCCTCCGGGAGAGAAATAGCAAAACGATGAGAATTGGTGTAGCAAAGTCACATAAGAAATTAGAAAACACATTTCTTATTAAGCTGGGTCCAAATGACTACAGCTTGCACAATTATGGAGGGAAGTCATGCCTCATAGCCACCCACCTGATGGGGTGGGGGAGAGAGGACAGAAGAGTAAAGCAGTGTGTAGGAGGAGGCAGTGATGATGAAGGAAGGTGGACTGGAAGTGATATGAGAGAGAGTAGAGGGAAGGGGAAGGAGTGCTGAAGAGATATGGAAATGGGCTGTCCATGTTCCCCTTTGTTTAAGAAGATGCAATCTCCCCCCTCATGGCGGTTTTCTCCAAAAGCAGATGTCTGTCAATCAAATTTTGACATAGTTCATGGGGGAAGGGGGTTCAAATGCATGTAAAGCACCCCTCAGGCAGAGTATGATGCATTATATAAACAGAATTTGTTGGCAGAAAAGGACCGGTTTGCTCATCTAATCTGCCCTATTTGCCTGCCTTTTTCTACTCTTTGGACCATATTTGGTCTCTGGTGTTGCTGTCTCCTCCATTTCCTCTACTTATTATGCCCATGTGTCCATCCTATGCATGCTTGATACCCCCCACTATCTTCGACCCCACCACCTCCTCTGGCAGGCTGGTACAGGCATTCATCACCCTCTCCATGAGGAAGGATTTCCTCACACCCTTCTTAAACTCCCCTTCTTGATCTTCATTGCTTGCCCTCTTACTCTAGTGCTCCTCCTCTGATTAAACAAGTTCTCCTGCTGCACCTTGTTCACCACTGTGAGGTACTTACAGGTCTCAGTCATGTCTTCTCTCCTCTCCTTTCTTCCAAGGAGTACATGTTAAGCTACTGCAGCCTCTCCTCGTATGATTTCTCATGCAACCCCCTCACCATTTTTGTAGCCCTCTTCTGGATCACCTCCACCTTGTCAATGTCATTACAGAGGTGGAGCCTGCAGAACTGGACACAGTAATCTAGGTGGAGTATCACTAGCGAGCGATACAGTGGCAATGCCACCTTCCTTCTCCTGCTAGAAATCCTCCTTCCTATCCTTCCTGTGCACCCCAACATCCGGCTAGTCTTGCCTACTGCCTTGTTGCACTGCCCTGCCACCTTGAAATCATCAGATATGATTATGTCGCAGTCCCTCTTTGCTTGATGATTGTAAGTTCCTTCACTCCCATCTTCTACACAGCCCTCTGGTTTCCCCACCCCAGGTGCATGACTTTCTTTCTGGCATTTAAACCCACATTAAACCACACTTCAAGTTTCCCAAGATCTTTTTGCATTCTCTCCACCCTTTCCTGGGTGTCCACCCTGTTGCAGATTTTTGTGTCACCCTTAACAAGACATATCTTCCCCTCAAGTTCCTTAGCAATGTCACCTATGAAGACATTGAAAAGGACAGGACCCAACATCGATACCTGTGTCAATACACTGGTCACTCTCCCGTCCCCTGAGTAACTTCTATTTACCACCACCTTTTGTCTCTTATCCTTTAACTAGTTTGCTACCCAGCTTACTACCTTCTCCCAACCCCCAGGTTAAGTTTCTTTATTAGTCTCCTGTGTGACAAGTGTCAAAGGCCTTACTGAAGTCCAGATAGGCAAAATCCACTGCTTCTAGTGCCTAAAAGCTGTTTTTTCTCCCTTATGACTTTAGCCACCTCCTTCGAGAACCACAGTGGCAGTTCCTCCTCCTCCTCCTCCTACCCTTGATTACCTCCTTTAAACATTTTGGTGTTTCCTTTGCTTTTCCCACCTTGAGTCTATTCAAGTGTGCCTTCACACCCCATGGTCACCCCCTCCTTCAAGGTATTTATTGAGGCAATCCCTCTTTTCTTTAAACTCTACCCTCCTGAAGCCCCAAACCCTTTTCTAATGTGATTTTTCTCATGCCCACTCTATATGCCAAACCACAACATATGGTGATCATTTGTACCCAGGGGGCCACCCACTGTGATGTCTGCAATGCTGTCCCTGTTCGTAAGAACCAGATCCAGCACTGCCCTGTCTTTAGTGGGTCCTGTAATCAGCTGACTGTGAAATGTCTTCTCCCCCTGATTTAGTTGGGGATAGCCCTGCTTCTTAATTTAGCCACAGTCGGAATGCTCCAGGCTATATCTAGGATATTAAAGTTCCACATAATCAATACCTCCCCTTTGTCTGCCATTCTGCCAATGGTCTCTCCCAAAACCTTGCCCAACTCCTCCTCTGTGCTGTGGTCCGTACCCCACCCCCATGCAGATAAAAGCTACGTGCCTTGTCTCCAGCTCTACCCAAAGAACCTATATCTCTGTGACCTTTATGCCTTCCCCCACATGTAAAATAACTCCTTTGCTCTTTGCAATGTCCTTCTGGAAAATGACTGATCCTAGAATGGCCACTTCCCAGCTGTGGTTGTCAATTCACCAGGATTCTGTTATGGCCACCAGGGCCAGGTCTGCCTCTGCAATGGCTACCACAAGGTCAGGCATTTTATTTCCTTGGCTCCCTGTGTTGGCACACATTGCTCTCCATTCCTTTTGTCCCCCCCCCCCACATTGCCCTCCCTTCCTGATTCCATCCTTTACTTTCTCTTGTCGCTGGTACTGTCCCACCATTTTCATCCTTCATCTGACTACCCTCCTTAGCTCTACCCTTGGCCCTAGATCCATCTCTCAACCCTCTTGGCCTTCCTGTCCTTGTTTCCTCCCCCTTATCCCTACACCTCTTTACCCCTGGGGAACTTATTTCCCCTGGGCTTCTCCTCTCTGCTGCTCCATTTTCTTAGGGGGGGAACTCATTGCCTCCCTCATTTTTTCTACCTTCCCCTTATTTGGGAGAGATCACTACTGAGCTCTCATCTCTCCCCATTAGCCATCCCCAAGGAAGAGACACAGATTTGGAGGCAGAGTAGCGCAACAATATGCACCTGAAGGAAGTCAGGGCTTGAGTGTCTCAAAAAACATCTCTGGGTCAATGTATGAGACTCTAATTTTCAAGTTGCAGTAAACAACCCTCCCAAACTGTACAAAAGCCACCACATGGCTCAGAACATTGATTAAGTGTGTACCATAGACATCTGTGTAGGTAGCTCAGCATTGCACTGACCCATAAAGATTAAAGCAAGATGGCATACGGGGAAAGTGAGAGGTTAGGTATGAAACTGAAGGGCAGTGGGGGAAGTTAGAGCCCAGCACTAGAAAGAAGGGGAGGTGCCTGGCTGGTGTCCCAGAGGAGGGAGGGGGACACAGGTTGTGTAAGGAGCCAGAGTCAGTGGGACCATTAAGCAACTCTGAGAGCAGATACAGTAATGCGTCAGAGTAGCAAGACATCCCCACAGTGTGATCAGCCCCTGTTGCAGCAAAGAACAGAGTATGGGGGAGGATGTGGGAGTTACGGAGTCCAGTGAGCATAGCTAATCTTATAAAAGTATTAAACAACATTTGCAACCTGTAATGAGGAAAAATTGAGAGAAAACTATGCCAGCATTTAGAATCACATATAGTTAGAATAAATGTTTGATTATTCAGTGCACTGAAAAGGATATCGCCTAAGGAACACAATGGATGCAAAGTCAGCACCGCAGTCTAAACTGTAATGGAATTAAACTGTCCTTCCATCTGTCAGTGGGGTTTGAGTCCAGGGAGAGGAACCAGACAACAGCACTGTTCAGTTCTAATTATACAGAACAAACCAAATTAACAGTGTCTCAGTCTACGCCCTAGCTGGGACAGATTGCCAAGTCAAAGGGCATGAGCTGCTGGGTGAGAAATGCTTGATGAAATATGGGGCCTGTGGCTATCCTCCAAGAGAAATATGGAAATTAGCTGGTGCAGTTCAGCCTCTATCACAGTGGGTTGTCGGTGAAAAAAAAGTCTCGAAATCAGCAGAGACCCACAGTAAAATGCTTCCTTCAGCCTGGGTGCTTCTGTGGAGATTTCTGCTGTTGAGAAACATGTTGGGGTTCAGACGGCAGAGGATATATAGGAGATTATTAAGTGCTGCTGCTGTCTCGGTCCACAATTTTGGTGCTTGTTCAGAGCCAGCCACATTGTGGGGTTGTGCTGGAATGGCCATTCGCACAGCATATTTTGGTGTTACCTTATGTCTCACCGGCTCCACTGAGGTCAACCGAGGCAGGGGGTTGAACCAGTTTTGAGTAGGTAGTGCCTAGATTACAGAGGGGCTTGATGAGGAACAGGAAAAGGGGGAGCCCTGATCATGGCTCTTTGATCTGCTTGTTACCCTCCCTCCTGCCAGACATACTTCTGTCTTGTACCATTTTCTTCCTCTACCTCTCTGCTTTTGGACCCATATATCGGTGCCATCTTCTGCCATAGATTCTGTCATCTTCTGTTATAGCAGAACTGTCAATAGCCTCCTCCCTTGGTGATTCAGCAATGTCTATTAGTGTTGCACCTCCTTGTGATGGCCTAGGCTGGGAGACTGTGGAAATTTATAGTTAGGCCGCTGCTTTTGAATGAATGCTGCCACTGTGTCCAGAGTCTCAATCAAGTACTGAGCCCCATTAAGGAAGATTTTCAGCTGCGCCAGATAGTGAAGTACAGCTTTAGCCTCCATATGGTTTAACTTCCACTTCACTGCAGCATAAGCCCTCCTACACTGGGGCAATTCAGTTGAGAAGTCCTGGAAGAAGGACAAGTGGTGCCCTTCCCATTGCAGTGGGCCTCTCTCTGTGCCTCTGTCTCTCCATCGACTTTGGTCAGGTTGCCAGAGTCCTGTGTGCCCTCTCAATCTTGAGTGGAGGGCATTTAGGGGACTTCAGCAAAGCAGGGATCATTTTCTGTAGAAACAGGACATTATCAGGGCCATCTACCCCCTCTAGCACTCTCACAAGGTATAGATTTTTGCGTCAAGCCCTGTTCTCTAGATCATCCACTGTGGAGAATAAGCATCTGTGGGATCTGTCCTGCTCCTTCAGCTGGGCCTGCACAGCTGAGTCTTTTCCATCCAGCATAGTCATGTGGTGCTCAGTTCATTCGGCCCCAGACCTCAGCGCCAGCTAGTCCTTATTCATTTGCTCCACTGCATGTTTTATGGCAGCAGTATCAATCAGGATTCATTGCAGGAACCCTGCAATAAGTGCCATGTCCAAAGGAGAAACTGCTGGAGAGGCCATCGTAGTAGAATGAGAGATAATTGTGGTCTGGGCCTTATGTTTAGATGGCTGCCTTGTGGCAGATCACTTTAAGTTTTACATCCAACAGCGATAGTGCATCAGAACAGTCCTTAACTGTTTAATCCCAGCAGACTGTAAATTTCAGTAAAGGAGACACACCTGCCAATACATGGGGGTGGAGGGGGGGGCGGATGGACTCAGTAACTTACATCTGACATTTGTTTCTAATGCATGGATGCAGTTTGATTCTCCTGGGATGAAGCAACAGCTAAAGGATTAAGCTGCCATCTTGCTGACAGCTAGCCATGCCCCCCAGTGTCTCAGTATAGTTTTTTTCCCTGCCATGGCAATCAGGGGTATACTGTATGATATATTCTATTGCCAATCAGTTTTCCAACACCCAGGCCTAATATACATATTTGGGGTGTGAAACATTCTACTAGGTCCAACATGGGATCTAAAGTATGCTTAATAGACTTCCATAGTGACTGAGCTTTACAGCAATAACAAGGAATGTATAAAAAAGTACCCCCCCTTCCTGACACCTAGAGCATACAGGTGATGTAAGTTAATGCCACTTGCTAATATAGCCAAGTTGTAATACATGTCACTAAGAATCTTATACTGCATCAAACGATAGTACTCATATTTTATGAAATGATATACATTCTCCAGTACCGTGTGCCAATGTGTAGTTTAGTATTCTGCCATGTTTCCCCCGTAACTACAGGATATACTCTATTTATAGTGTACAGTGCCACCTATTGCTGCATACATATATCATTGACACTGAGTGAGGACCCTGGGCCACTTTCTATGGTGAGAAAATTGATCGTGTGCTTCCTTTCCATCATGACAATCTTCCTAATACCTTGCTCAGTTTATGTAATATTTGTAGATGTGAAAATACATAGATACATACATACATAGATACATAGACAGTGTCGGCAGATAAGGGCCTACGGCCCACCCAGTCTGCCCATTTGAGCTTGTAAGTTCAGTTTATGTTTTCCTAGAAGTCTGTTGCCCCTTACCCCTGACCTCCAGAATTCCTTTATGTCTATCCCATGCATTCTTAAATCCCGTGATTGTTTCAGCCCCCACCACTTCCTCTGGCAGGGTGTTCCACTTGTCCATCACCCGTTCTGTGAAGAAATTCTTCCTCATGTTTCCTCTGAATCATCCTCCCTCCAACTTCATCCCATGCCCTCTAGTCCTGGAACATCTTTTTCGCTTAAAAATAGTGTATTCTTGCACCCTGTTCCTCTCTGTGAGATACTTGTATGCAGTTGTGTAAGTGGTGAACAAAAAGTAAAGGAACTCAAACATTTGCACAGATGAAAAGCAGAATTAAGATCCTGGCTCTGAAGGATAACTCTTGGGACTGGAAGGGCCACTGGACCTTTTTCTGCTGTCCACATCTATGCTTCTATATGTCTTTCAATTCCAGACACATCCGTATAGATACTGGTGCACCCAATCAGAGATGTCAAAGTATTTCTAAAACAAATTAAATTGTTCTGCAAGTCAAATTGTGTGATAGAATCCACTGATCTCATGTCACAGGCCAATAAATTGTCATTATGTTACTGTTGTAAGACTTTCATTTCGAATATCAGTAGGAAAAAGTACAGGAACTCAGTTCCTGCTGCAAAAAAGGTACAGGAACTGAGTTCCTGTTTGTTCCTGCTCACTTTCATCACTGCTTGTATGTCTCTATCATATCCCCTGTCTCCCGCCTCTCCTCCAGGGAGTACATGTTCAGTTCCTTCAACCTGTCTTCATAGGACTTGTGATGCAATCGATGCACCATCTTTGTTGCCCTCCTCTGAACCTTCTCTACCCTGTCTATGTCCTTACGTAGGTATGGGCTCCAGAACTGTACACTGTACTCCAGGTGGGGCCTCACTAGTGTCTTGTATAGCGGAATTATGACCTCCCTTTTCCTGCTGGTGATGCCCCCGCCTATACATCCCAGCATCCTATTTGCTTTACCTGCTGCCTTGTCACACTGTTTCCCTACCTTGAGGTCATCAGAGATGATAACCCCAAGGTTCCTTTCCTGCTTGGTGCATGCCATATCCTTACCCCCCAACTGATATATTGTGCCAGGGTTTTTGTGCCCCATATGCATTATCTTGCACTTCTTTGCATTGAATTTCAACTGCCAAACCCCTGACCATTCTTCAAGTTTCTGCAGGTCCCTTCTCATGCTGTCTACACCCTCTGGTGTGTCTACTCTGTTACAGAGCTTTGTGTCATCAGCGAACAGTGAAATTCTGCCTTCTAGGTCCTGCTGCAATGTCACTGATGAAGATGTTGAATAGGACCGGTCCCAGCACTGATCCCTGTGGTACCCCACTGGTCACTCTTCCCTCTGTGGAGTGACAGCCATTTTACCACCACCCTCTGTGTCCTGCCACCCAGCCAGTTACCTACCCACCACACTACTGTCCTGCCGACACCCATATTCCCCAGTTTGTGTAATAGTCTTCTATGTGGCACAGTGTCAAAGGCCTTGCTGAAGTCCAGATAGGCCATGTTCACTGACCTCCCGTGATCCACCTCCCTAGTCACCCAGTCAAAAAATTCAACTAGGTTGGTCTGACATGACCTCCCCACTGGTGAAACCATGCTGCCTTGGGTCCTGTAATCCACTGACAACCAGATGTTCCACCGATCTCTCCTTCAGTAGTGCTTCCATGATCTTCCCCACTACCGAGGTGAGGCTGACTGGTCTGTAGTTCCCTGCTTCCTCTTTGTTCCCTCTTTTTGTTCCTGCTGTCCTCCAGTCTTTGGGTACCTCCCCTGTTTCCAGTGATTGGCTAAACAGGATAGCCAGAGGTTCAGCCACCACCTCTCTTAATTCTTTAATGACCCTGGGGTGCACCCCATCTGGCCCCATTGCTTTATCAACTCTTATTACTTCCAGTTCCTTCAGGACCCTTTGTCGTGTAAAGGGACTTGTGTCCATTTCTGCACCATTCTTAACCCTTGTACTTCCTTCAGACCCATTACCCTCCTCTTCCTCAGTAGAGATTGAGCAGAAATACCTGTTCAATATGTCAGCTTTACTGTTGTCATCCTCAACGCGGCCCCCATCCTCCCACTTCAGTCTCACTATCCCTCCCTTTGTCTTTCTTTTTTCACTTATGTACCTGTAAAAGGTTTTGTCCCCTCTACCCACTGATTTTGCAATGTGTTCTTCTGTCTGAACTTTGGCTTCCCTTACTGACCTCCCTGCCTTCCTTTGCTTCTCCTGGTACTTCTCCCTATCCCCTTCTGCCTGTGTCTTTTTGTATTGCCTGAATGCAATCTTTTTGGCTTTCACTTTCTTTGCTACCTCTTTGGAAAACCATAATGGTCTCCTCTTCCTTTTGCTAACCTGCTTAATGCATAATTCTGTTGTTCTTGCAATCTCCATTTTAAATACTGCCCACTGTTCCTCAACCCCTGATTCCTGTCCCATTCCCCTTAATGCCTCTTTCAAGTATCTCCCCATTTTCCCAAAGTCTGCCCCCTAAAATCCAGGATACATGTTTTTGTGTGGTTTGGTTATGCTCTTTCTGTGATTTCAAACCACAATGACTGGTGGTCACTGTTCCCCAGGTGCTCCCCCACTGTTACCCCCATCACACTGTCCCTGTTTGTGAGCACAAGGTCCAGTATTGCCTTCTGTTGAGTTGGTTCCATGACCAGTTGCTTGAGGAAGGCACCCTGAAGGGAGTCCAGGATAAATCTGCTCCTAGTTGATGCTGCTGCTGGGATGCTGCAGTCCACATCTAGAATTCTGTTGCCCCTTACCACTGACCTCCAGAATTCCTTTATGTCTATCCCATGCATTCTTAAATCCTGTGATTGTTTCAGCCCCCACCAAATATGTCTGTAATTTCTAATTTGTGTATCTCCTTGAACTGCTGAACAGAAATAAAAGCATTATTCTGGAGAAATTGGCATACATCTTTAATTCTTTTTCTGCTCCAGGTATTCGATGACTGTTTAAGAGTTTCAAATTTAAAGCTGGAATTTCCCCACAGGGGGGTCTTCTGGATCTGAATCTGGTCTGTAATCCAGATATAAGCACAGCTGCTTGTATATTTTCATTGTTGTTCCTATACTGGTGTTTCTAAGGGGAGCCAGGAACTTCTTATAGTCTATGAACAATAGGGCTGCTGGTTGTATGGGACAGCTAGTAGAGATATTTTCCTCTAATATTTTCCACTATGGGATACTGTATATACCTTTGGAGCCTTCTCTGCAAAGCTACAGTATTTCCCCTTTGTAGCAACTTACTACTCTGTAGGGCCAAATATTATTTATAGAAATCTGCAAAGCTCCCCACCACCATGGGATTTACTGCTGTGTTTATGATAAGATTTTCTGGGGGATTTCTTTTGCCAAATAAAGGATGAGATACAAGAATGCGCTTTTTTGAACCAGGTCTGGAGTACAAATAATGAGTGTATAAGGGGCATAACAAGTGGGCTAATATATTTATCTTCACTATGCTGATTTGCCCTGATAGGGACAGAGAGAGTAGCATCCATCTGTCGCGGTCTTGTTGCATTTTCTTCCAAGGGGATTCTAAATTCACCTTTCTTAGGGCTTGGGAACTTGCAGATAAGTGTATGCCCAAATATTTAAATTGTTTGTGAGCCATTGAATGTCTAAGTTTCTTAAATATATATTAATATGCCCCACAGAACCATTCATTGCAGGATAAGTGTGGTTTCATGTGTGTTCTGCTCAAGAAGGAACAGCAAACTGATGCTGAGCTGTTCTAGCTTGAGCAGAGCGCAAGTGAGACCACTCTTACTGGCATTGAGCGGCTCTGGGGGATGTATTAATATATTATAGCTTGAGGGAGTGCTCAATGTTATTTAAACAAACAAACAAAAAAAACCTACCCCAGAATGTGTCCATTTCCAGGGCATCTGGCCATGAGATGCTCTTCACAATATAAGAGTGTCTCACATGCAGGGGAAAGGAGCGCTCTGATTGGTAGGGAGTGCTTCCTTGATCTATAATTCTGTTTGCTTGTTAAGTGGTTTAGTGGTGTAACACTTATTTTTGTGCGATTCAGTGCATATGCAGAGAATACCCCAAACTCCTGAATGATCTCTAGAGCTTACGGGACATAAATTGCTGGGTTATTCAGATGTAGGAGGATATTATCCATATAATTCAAAATTGTATGCATGTGTATCCCCATCATAATGCTGTCCACCTCCCAGTCCAGTTTGATTTTCCTAGTCAGGGGCTCTAAGTATAATTTAAAAAGATATGGGGAGGGGGACATCCCTGTCTTATACCATTTTTTATGCAAAACTGGGAGAAAAAACACACTATTACATCACACCTGAGCTGTTGGATTTGAGTACAATGGTTGAACCCCCAGGATAAAACAGTCTGGGAAGCTGAAACATTTCATTATACTAAACAGGTATAGCCAGGCCACTCTATCAAATACTTTAATGCTCCATGAACAAAAATGGGTGTTTGGTTCTGTCATTTAAAGTTGCTGGAAATTGAATGTGCAGCCACTTGGGCTTCTTGCAGAGTGCTGTTTCCTCCCAGTTGTCCTTTTCTGACTGGTCTAAGCTGATTTTTCAGTTGTTCCCTATTCTGCCTATATTTGAATATGTGGCATTGGTTTTCAATAGAACTTGTATATATTCCCTTGTTCGACTGTATCCTTGGAACCGTCCCCCCAACCCTCCACGAACAATATGAACAAACATGTTAACAAGGAGGACTTTGAGCATGCTGTCAACCTTTGAGCCTTACTATAATTGTTATCATAATCACAGTAGCTAATCCCACTTTATTAAGCATTAGTGTTACTGCAATGTTAAGTGAACATCTGAGAGTCCATACCCCATAAGGCTTTCAACACTGTTCCACACAGGAGATTAGTAAGCAAGCTGGGTAGCTTAGGAGTGGGTCCCAAGGTGGTAAACTGGATAAGAAATTGTTTAGGGGATAGGCAACAGCGGGTAGTGGTAAACAGAGTTGACTGTGAGGAAGGGAGGGTTATCTACAGAGTACCTCAGGATCAGAGTGGGGACTGGTTCTCTTCAATGTCTTCAAAAGTGACATTGCAGAGGAGCTGGAAGGGAACATCTGTCTCTTTTCGGATGACACTAAAATCTGCATTTGGGGGACACAACATGGGTGTGGAAAGGATGAGCAGAGACCTGAGAAAACTAAAGGAGTGGTCGACACTATGGCAGCTGAATTGTAATGCGAAAAAGTGCAAAATAATACACTTAGGGCACAGAAACCCTGGGGCAGAGTACACAAATGGTGGAGTTGTATCGACATCTACCAAGCAGGAAAGAGACCTGGGGTATTCATATCTGATGACCTAAATGTGGTTAGGCAGTGCAATAAGGCAATTTGTAGGGCTAGTGGGATTCTAGGGTGCATAGGGAGAGGTATCACCTGCAGAAAGAGGGAGGTGGTGTTGCCTTTGTTTAGATCACTGGTAAGACCCCACCTGACCTACTGTGTCCAGTTCTGTAGACCACATCTACAGAACAACATAGAGAGAGTGTAGTCAGTCCAAAGGAGGGCAACTGCAATGGTGAAGGGTCTGCATCAAAAGCCCTACACAGGAGACTAAAGGACCTCAAAATGTACACTCTGGAAGAAGAGGGGATATGATAGAGACCTTTAAATACCTCACTGGGGTAAATAAGGTACATGAGGAAGTATTGTTAAGAAAAAAGATGCTCAAGAACAAGGAGATATGCTAGAAAACTGGAGGGGGTAGATTCAGGAGAGATATCAGGAAGTACTTATTCACAGAAAGTGTAGTGGATTCCTGGAGCAGCCTTCCAGCCGAAGTGGTGGGGGTACAAACAGTAGTGGGGTTCAAGAATGCATGGGATAGGTAATGGAATCATTGTGGAAAAGAAGGGTGGAGAAAGAGCTGTAGCTCAAGTACAGTCTGTGGTAATAGTGCAGGTGGAAGAAAATCGGCAGACTGGGTGGACCAAGCAGTCCTTCTTTGCCATCAAATTCTATGTTTCTAAGTTATGCAGGAGATGTGAGCCTCCTTTCCTCTCCCTTGATTATGACCATGAAGGGTGCAGAGGTTGACTGCCATCTTATTCCATTCTCCCTCAGAGACCACAGTCAAAACCTGATATTTTCACTTAATTTTGATACCAGTAGTGGTGAATTGGGCTAGGCACTACCCCAACACTCCTGCCATCAAGGGGTTGCACCGCCCTAACTTAAATACCACTTGAACGTATGGATGACTTTTTCACATTCATCCCCCAAAACCCAATCGCCAGTAACACAACTTCCCCTACATATTCCATTACACAGAGGTGCCAGCAAGGATGCAATGCAGTAACGCTGAAGTATGTCACAAAATTCTGCAGTATGCTGTAGGGAGAAAGGTATTTCAAAGGCATTTAAGCCTATTTTTACTGCAGTATTTTGTGCCATGTCATTTACTACAAGTTACTGTGGTGCATTGTGGCTGGTGTATACACTCATGCTGCGCAGATGTGTGTATAGTATTACTCAGCTTTCTTGTTTATCAGCCAAGATGAAGTACAACTGAGTTTATTGTATTCCTCCATGCCTCTTTGAGCCAGTATAATCTGTCCCAAACCAGCTGAACTATTCAACCGTAGTCTTTTTTCCCCCTTCCCTTTTTTGTTGCTTTTCCTTCGTTCCCCAAAACACACAAAAATGGATTAACAATAAAACAATTTAACATGAACATTACTTTGCGGTTTAAGTAATCTGTTTCTCTTTCTTACACATTAACAGTCAAGCTGAGATGTTGAGCTTTTATGTTCCAGTTCAGGTAAGGAAAGAGGAGACCCAGGGTAAGGTTAACTGTAATTGCAATATTCTAAGTCCAGTTTGGCGTCTTTCCAGTCTATCAATAAGCAGTTGGGGCCGATGAATGTCGACAATTACAATGCTGGTGATGAAGTTTTACCTTTGGTCAGCTTTTGTAAAATAATTGGCAGGTCTGTTTGTTGCACTTCTGTCATGCCATGGGAGTGTCATTAGCATGTCAGGCAAACAGGCAAACAAGCAACTGGCTTGTTCTTGGAGTCAGTTGGAGTTAGTCCCCACTGTCTAATGCATCAGCAGCAAGAGGCAACAGTCTCTTCTCTTCTAGAATTTTAGTGCGGCTACCTCTTGCTATGAAACAAGATTATGTAGGACACAATGTAGTGGAGAACACCCTGCGACAACATCCTCTCGATACTTTGTATATGTTGTCCACTTCTGTGCTCAACTGGTGTATCTCTCTCTACAAGATCCAATGGAAACAGCAACTTACTGCAGTAGTTTTCTACTGCTTTGCTTCCTGCTCATGGAACGTGAGATGGCAGTGGGTTTCTGTCAGTTGATGTGATGGGAAGTTAGCGAGTATAGGATCACCATTTTTAGCTTGTGTTGAATGCTGAGGCTTGGAGATAACAAGTACAAATTTGAGGGGGCTTTTTGCTCCCTTTAGGAGCCCCCTCCCTTCCCCCGGTGCTTAGGGACATTTTTAGTGCACTGGGGGGGGAGCATTTACTGCTGGCCACCACTTGGGAGCAGCAGAGATGCTTTTATATATAAGGGCATGTAGGATCTTTGGGAGAGGGACAGAAAATCGGAGGGCACTACAGCAGGACAATTCTGAAGGGGGGTCTCCCCTTCTTCAAGCAGGTCAGCAGCTTTCTGCAGCAATGCACAGGGTCTCTGGGTGGGCATCTGAGGGAGGCTCTCAGAAAGGCAGTTTGCAGTCGTTTTGGGTCTTGAGTCCCTGGGGTACTTGGTGGTGAGAGCATCCAGGGAGTGAGTTTGTGGGCAGGCAGAGTTGGACTCCGGGGATGTTTTGGGCCCAGGTTGTTGGTGTGGTTTCTTGGGCCATCAGGGCTGTAAAGGCTGTGGCAGGGCTTCTGCAGGGAGTCGGTGCCAGTGTGAGCAGTTCTGATTCTACCCCCATGCGCCAGGGTGGCATGGGATGTAAGAAGATAGGACTGGGTGTGGCCTTTACCCAAGGTGGGACCTGCTTGGAGGGACAGGTCCCAAGGCCCTGGGAATGAGTCCCGGGGTGGGTCCTCAGTCATGGGGTAAAGCCGTGGCCCAGCTCATTGCACAAATCAGGCAACACAGTCTAAATTTAAAGAGAGGTGCCACTGTGACTGTTTAGGGGAGGTGCAACAAAAATGTGAATTGGAAGCCAGTTGAGAGAGAGAGAGAGAAGCTGTGGGGATCACGTGGGTCCAGGACAAGGATTTGGGCAGTGGTTGAGTCAGTGAATATGATGCAGCAGAGGAATTGGCAGGCTGCAAGAATGTATGCCCTGTAGTATGGATTAGCTCAGGGTGGTCAGAGGAGCTCATTGCTCCCTTGGGGGAAGTGATCAGTGAGAAAGGGAAGAAAAGAAAAGTGTTTGAGAAGAGCCTGTGTTTCGGTGAAGTGAAGCTCAAGTTTAGGTACTTACCAGTGCCAGTGAGATGATTGAAGCTTCACGCTTCTGGTACAAGAAAATGTTTTTGGTCCTGAATCAAGTACTTGCTGCTGTAGTTTTGCTTGTAGTAAAATCTCCCATGCCTAAGAATGCCCAAAATGCTCTAAATTAAAGTTGTCTGCATACAAAGTTTTAGCCCCATGGAGCTTGCAAAATATTTTTCCTCTAAGCAATTGGGTCCCATGAACCCTGTTAATCACTTAGGAGCTGAGGCGAATAAAACCTGATTTGTTTGTGGGAGAATACTGGAGTCCAGTGTGATTGATTCAATTATAAGGATGTTAATGGAAAAAACAGTCCTTAGTTTTTTTGGGGTTCCATGGGTTTCTCTGGGCCCTTGAAACAATTCAGTTATCCTACACCCTTTTGATCCCAGGTCCATTGGAGGAAGAAGTCAAGAAGTGAAAAATTAATTGTGCTGTTCTCCTCTGGCAAGCTGCTGGAAGAAGAACCGTCATTTGGGGCCCTTGAGACAGGAACCAGAAGATGTCTCAAGGTAAGAAAATCTATTTCAATATTGTTATGGCCAGAGACATGCTTGGTGAGATTCTATTGTCTGGGGCCCCCTTCCCTGAACATCTGGCCCCTAGACGTTTGGGAAGGGTGGGCTACACAAACAATATTTCTGACCTGATTGAAGCTTCTGACAGTCTCATTGTCCCTTATGCCATTTTACTCAGTTAAACCAGATCACCGTGGTGGGTAATAGTGGTACTCAATCAGGAAGGCTTATTTATTGTTCCATTCTATGGGTTCCATCATTTAGGTCTTAGGGAGGACAGTAGGAAGTTGCTTTTCTGCAGCAGCCACTGATTGAAACTGATGTGTCCTCTGTGCTGTATGCAGGATAATTTTGCAGCAACACAATTTGAAATTTAATCCCACCCTGGTGCAATCTGGATTTAATCTCCCTATAACCCTTCTGCTTTTCCCACATTGCATGTCTTAGATTATTGAATATAAAGTACAGGTACTTGGCTTTCACCCAGTAAGGAGGAGGTTGTACTCTCAATGCTTGCTGGATTTTTAACTTATCTTGATAGTTTAAAAGCCAGCCTACTATGCAGGCTGTTAAACTATTTTGATAGTTTAAAAGCCTGCATATTAGGGCTCTTTGTTTCTCTCCTGGTGGTGGCATGGCTTTCAGGACTTGATGAGCTCTTTCAGTTTGGTGGCACACTCCTTGTTCAGGAAGACTGGCAAGCTGTGGAAAGGACTTTTGTGAGAAGAGTACTGCATCTTTGCCTTCCAATTTTTCAGGAATGCCCACTATTATAAGATTGTTCCTTCGGCTGCAGTTTTTTTAATCATCTATCTTTTCCTCCATTTTCACTGATCACCTCCTCAGTGAAACAACCTCTTTTTTCTTCTTCACTGCCCTGTCCTCGACTGAGCTGACCTGAGCTTCCACATCCCTGACCCTTCTTGACACACTTTCTAGAGCGGGTCAGAAGGTTTTGAAGTCCACTGTAATTTTGCTGAGTACCATTTTAATGCTTGCATGTTCTGAAAAGAATTTATCCATATTGTCCAGCTGCCCCTGATGTTTTGACAGGGAAGGGAGCTCCAGGGGAGAATCGGACTTGTGGTACTCTGGCACCTTAGAGTGGGCCAGGATAAGAGGCGGCATGCTGCTCGAACCTGCAGATTCTTCAGGCTTCTGGCTTATTGTATTGCACTTGTGAGGAGTCGGTCTAGTCATGGTGAGTACAGGCACTGAATAAGATAACATTTAGATTGCTTTTAATTATTTAGTATTAAATTTAGGAGTCTTTGCTGCAGTCCCTCAAGGAGCTTATGTGTGAGTGGCCAGCACTATCCAGAGTATCATGTGACTCCCAATGGTCTGCTTTTCCTTTTGCTTTTACTCACTTCCTTCATGCAGAGGTTGGTTGGTTTAATTATGCCCTCCTTTTTTCCCCCCCACTGTTCCTCTACCCCTCCCTGGCAGTGCCTCCATAAGCAGTTTCTGAGGCAGTGTCTCATTTCTTTAAAATCCCGCCCTCCTTAAATATAGGATCCTCAACCTCATGTTGTTTGCCTCTGCTCCCGTCTTAATGCTAAACCATACCAAACGGTGATCACTGGTATCTAGAGGACCACCCACCATGACATTTTGCAATGCTGCCCTTGTTTGTAAATACCAGATCCAGTACTGCTTTTCCCTAGTAAAAGCTCCTCACCATGACGTTTGAAATACTGTTCCTGTTTGTAAGGACCAGATGCAGCACTGCCTATCCCTAGTAAAAGCTTCTTGTAGGAAGTTAAGAATGGACCTGCTCCTTGCTGGAGCTGCAGCTAGAAGGCTCCAATTTACATCTGGCATATTGAATTCAGCTACTAAAAGCACCTCTTCCTTATTTGCCATTCTGATGATGTCTTCACCAAGTGTCTTATGATACAAGTCCTCCTTCTGTGCTGGAGGACTGTATACCATCCCTGTAAGGATAGCAGCCCCAGTTCCTATCTCTAGGATGACTCACAGTACTCCCAGTCCTTCCTTTTCCTCTGGGTGCCCCTGTACTTATGCAGCCATTGTTCTCCTCCTTCCCCTTCCCTTCCTTGTCTCTCCTGAACAGATAGTAGCTTGGTATGGCCATATCCCAGCCATGGCTGTCAGTGCACCATAACTGTGTTAAGGCCACCTAATCCAGGCTAGCCTCCTCCATCATGACCTCCAAATCTGTAATTTTATTACCCAAACTCCTTGCATTGGTACACATGACTCCCCATACCTTACACTCTCTCTGCCTGCCTTCCTGCTTTCTCCCCTCTCTTTCCTGTGTTGCTCCATGAAGCCTCCCCGACCCCCTCTTCCCTTATTACCCTCTCCATTACCTGTTTCCTTTACTCTTCTCTTTCTGTTTTCCTGATTTGTACCCCACTTGTCCTCTGCCTTTTTCCAACCCATATTTTCTTTTGCCCCTGCCCTAGGGGAGGTTCTTCCCCTCAGGCCCTCTCTCCTTGTTGCTTAATTATATGGGGGTGGCAATCTTTGCCTTCCTTCATATTACAACCACCAACTCACCCCCCAACTAGTTTAGATGCACGACCAAGTAGCATTTAAACCACCCACTAAGGTCTGCGGTCCCCCTTCTGGAAGGATGCAGGCTTTCTCCCCTATAGGGGTCCATCTCCTCCCAGGCTAGCCCCAAGTCCCCAGTGTAACTGAAGCCCTTCTCCATGTACCATGTCTTCAACCAATTGTTAAAAACCCTGTTGTGGAGTGCCCTTTTCTCTCCCTGGCCATACACAGGTAACACCTCAACAAAAGCCAATGTGCATGCTACCTGGCTAAGGCCTTCCCAAGCTCCCTGAAATTACGCTGCACTACCCTTGCCCTATTCCTTGCCAGGACATTTGTCCCCTGGTGGACAGTGACATCTAGTTCCCTACCATCTCCTGCCACCCTAGTGAACCTCTTGATCCACTCTCCATCCCTCCAAGCTGAAGCACCAGGGAGGCACTGCACCACCCTCTCCCTTCCACCCCCACTCCCAAGTCTATCCCACTAATAATAGGGTCTCCCAACAACAGCTGCTTCCTCCTCAGCTGGATGACTTGTCCTCTCTCCTTGAGGCCTCCCACATCCTCCATTCCCACTGCAAGTGGTCCCTCCTCTTTGCTGTCATGTCCTACCAGTATGGAGAAGGAACTGTACAGTGATACAGGCTAAGAAGTGTGTTCCCTTTCCACCACCTCCACCCTCATGGAGCCCACCAAGGTCCAACCACTCTGACTAGGCATCCTCTGGGAGAGTGGCGGCAGACTTGATGGCCCCTGGGTGGGGCAGAATGTTCTCAACCCTTGACAATTCAGCCCAGAGTCCAGCAAACTCTACCCTCAACCCAATGAGGTGAGGCAAATGGAAGGTGTCCTGAAAGACTACAACTTCACACTCATTAGACGGCACAGAAGGGATGTCTGCATGTACTTTTTCACAGAAAGAGTGGTAGAGCAGTGGAAGGGACTGCTGCAGGAGATAGTCTGTTTTTAAACACTGGATGAATTCAAACAGGGGTTGGAGAGGCAGAACAGCCTGATAGAGGCAGAAGGATGTGAAAATGTGGTGGGATTAAAGAAGGAACATGGTCACTAGGATCATCATAGGATTATTATGTAAGGTCAAGCAGAGTGGAGTGACCAATGGGATGCTGTCTGCCATCATATTCTCTTTCTATGTTTCTAGGCATTGTAACAAGAATACCTACAACAGATGAAGTAAAAACAGAATGGGAGAGCAATTTAGGAATATAAATCAAACCGGGAGCAGTTGTTGAAAAATGGGTTACAAATTCAGTAAAGACTTAGCAAGATACATTCAATTTAAAATATTACACAGGTGGTACTACAGACCTGCATGCCTGAAACAGAGGTCATTCCTGTGGCATGAGAAGTGTTGGGGATCAACAAGATGGAGTGCATATACTGTAGTTCATGTCCTATGGAAATGTGAAAAACTGTCAAACTAATGGAAATCTGTGAGGCTATATCCACAGTGCTGAATAAAGTTATAAAACTGAACCCTTTCACACATGAGTTTGGAGACCAAACTAAAATTCATAGAGTCATCTGGAAATACAGTAAAATAAATGTATCGTCTGAGCAATTATAATTGAAAGGCTTGTCTGTAATTCAGTGGCCAAGCAGCCAGCCACTCCCACTTCCTGAGCTATATAAGCAGTTCCTCTCAGTCTCACTGTGAAGCATTTTGTCTTTGCAGCTGGAGGCTATGTTAGTTTGTCCTCTGAGCTGGCTGGGGCCTACCCCCCCAAGCCTGCTGTTTTTGTGTGTCTCTGCTGGACTTCAGTGTTTGTTTTCCTGCTTCTGGTTTGTATCTTTCCTCCAGCTGTGTGCTTCCCTGTGTTTTGTTTCTTGTTTTTTTTTTTATTAGGGGGGACCTTTCCCTGTTTTCTGTTTTGCTGTGTTTTGGTTTCCTCTTTTGGGGGGGCTTTTATTTTCAAAACTCCTAGCATACTGCTACTACAGAGCTCATTCTCTTTGCTTTCAGTTACAACTCTCAATTTATTGCACTGCAACTGCAAACCTACTCAGAGCTCATGCTACTGCTTTCGGTTACCTACAACTTCAGCCACTGCTGCTGACTGTTTACTTTAATTACTATTGTACCCAGTGCCTGTGTTTTAACACTGTACTCATTTAACTACTGCTGTACAGGCCCGCTTATGGTTGCTGCTGCATTGTTTACACCCATTCCTATTCTACCTTGTTTACTCTGAGGTTAGCTGAAGCTCCTGCTGAGGCTATTAAACTAGCTTTTATATCTGCATGTGGTTCTCGGCCTTTCATCTCTTCCTTGTTTGTCCTACAGCGTGGACTGGGAGGTGTTTGGGGGGTCGTGGCCTATGTGGTTAATTAATTTTGTTCTAAATCCTGTCTTCGCTGCCGAAAATCCTCAGAGTTTGTCACCTTGATTTGGCTATTCATGTCTGGCTGGCTTGCCCCTAAATCAGTGCTGCTTACTTGCTATACAGTTGTTCTGTAGGTCCACCTATTACTACTTCTGCATACTGACCTATCAGGTCCACACTTGCTTATGCAATTGTTGCTCCTTGCTTACGCAAACCATTGCTTCATGCCTAGTGCCATCCCCTCGGCTTCAGCCTGGGATTCTCCTGCTCTCAATCTGCATTTGACCTTGCAAGGTCTAAGCTCTCAATACTCATTACGATCTCAGCATGTTGTGCTCATTCAGCGCACCAGCTTTGCAGCTCTAAATCAATTCTGGGGCATGCCAGCCATTCTAATCTGGTGCAGGTTCCTGCAGCCGACGGTCTCACTCTGCATTAGTCCGCATCATCGAGCGTGTCCAACTTGGGGCGGGATCCTTCTCACCTGGCCCATAGCTGGGAATGTCCTTGCCCTGGGCTTGGCTTTAGCTGCCTGCTATGTGACAGCAGCTCCTGGTGTAGAATTTAAGACTAGCGGTGAAGGGTGGTTACGACAATCTCCTTTGGTTCTAGTGTTCCACTATAACTGTTGGCCATTGACTTTAGTGGTTTCCCTAGCAAGGCACCTTCACCGCATTCTCCCCATGACTGCCTCTGGTTCACCTGGTTTGATTTAGGGCGGGTAGACCAGGTGAGTGCCTCAGCAGTTGTTGCTCTCCTCCTGCACCTTGGCTGCTCGTATTGTTGCAGAGTTTTCTCGCAACCTTCCACGACGTTCCTGCTAGAGGGTTTGAGTGAGAGCCTTCCTCCAAATTGTTATATTTTCCAGCTCCCTTTAATTGGGTTTTCCAAATTGCAGCTGCAGAGCAGTCACTAACTACGTTTTCCTAAGCCTGGAGGGAAGGTGACCGCCAGAGATTTCTTCCTCATAGGGTTTTTTTTCTCTCCTCCATTGCCTCAGGTCATAACTCTTAGTTAGCATAGTTGTTTCCCCTAGTTTTCTTAGGTAGGTTCTGTTGTTGGATGGAGGTGGAGGATGTCCTGCCATTCCCTCTCTCGTTAGGGGATCCCCTTCTCTTAATGCAAGCCATCACTATTCTTCTCTACTACTATGTTCCAGTTACTGCTTCTACGTCACTGTTACTGCTTGCTCATACGCATCATGTTGCCTCCTTTGGGGATGATACTACATTCTTTTGGGGATTCCTAAGGTACCTTTAGCCACGGGAACCATCCCGTGGCATCTCTAGGGACAGAACCCTCTTCGAGAGTTCCTTGCTTCATACCCCTACAGGGTGGTAATTCCTCTGGAATAAAGAGTGCGAACGGCCACAACCAAAACTAACACAGTTACACAACCATAACACTATACTGGCTGCGTAGGTCAGTGAATTGAAAGGCTTGTCTGTAGTCCAGTGGCCAAGCAGCCAGCCACTCCCACTTCTTGAGCTATATAAGCAGTTCCTCTCAGCCTCACTGTGAAGCATTTTGTCTTTGCCCCACCATCCTCCCCCCCTCTTCCTCCAGCAGCAGCGCTCTCTCCTTAGGGGGATTTCTAAGGTACCTTTAGCCATGGGAACCATCCCGTGGCACCTCTAGGGGCAGAACCCTCTTTGAGAGTTCCTTGCTTTGTACCCTTACAGGGTGGTAATTCCTTTGGAATAGAGAATGCGAACGGCCACAACCAAAACTAACACAGTTACACAAGCATAACACCATACTGGCTGTGTAGGTCAGTGAATGGCCCCAACAAATCATCCTGGTGAAATGGAGATCTATACCATGAAATCGAGAAGTGGGGATTACAAAGATGGCAAAGATAGCAGCCGGTGAAAAACATGAGTATTTCACCATCAACAAACTGGACAATTTTTAGCAGATATGGGAACCATTTCTGACAGCAGAACAGTATGTAGACACAAAGTACCAACGATTTATACATCTGTTGCTCAACAGAAAACTAGTGGAAACTGCATAAAATATGCTTCAAGATGAATACTGGGCAACAAACTGAACTGTAATGTCTTGAGTGGTAAAAAGGTGGAATTATCTTCTAAAGAAGGAGTTCAGTGTAAAATCAGTAAGGGTATTCAAACAAAGGTGGGCCAAATACAAGGGCTTGATAAAGACCACATCAAAATGGGAGGGGAAGGGGAGAGAGAGGAACGTCTAAGACTCTTTCATTCAAAACTGGGTAGGTAGGAATGAGCAGGTATAAAGGGCCAATGGGCAATTTTCTGCTGAAAGATTTTATGTTTCTAAACTTATTAGCATCCACAGCAAACTGATACTTCTAGATTCCCTGATTTCTTGGGACAAATTTTGAAAATCAGAATTTTTAGACACATTTCAACCTGTATTTATAGGGACCCTGTCAATTTATTTTCTATTTCTAACTGAAACCCCACTTTTTATGATTACTTATCATATCTGCTTCCTTTGTTAATAGAATTGAAATGCATGCTAATGGTGTAATCACACCCAAACCTTATTTTGTTTCAAATTCTTGGTCCACTCTTATTGCATACTTCCTATATGAACACCCACACACATTGAGGCCACTCATGATGCAATAGTCTCCTCTCCTCTCACTGCATCATAAGTGACTATACTATGTTAAGGATGTTCCACGTCCAGGAAAGGTGCAGCGGGAGTTGATCAAGGACTATAAACAAACAAGTTTTATGAGGTAACACCAGTATTCTGGGCAGCCTGTTTTGCACTTTTGAAAAGAAAAAAAAAAGAAATCAAAACCAAACATCAAAATACCAGTTACAGCAGTACATTGGGCAGAATGTAAGCAATGATAAAATATGTTTTTAAGTAGGGACACTCAGACTGAAAATGGGGTTGATAGTGTCCCTTTAATATGTTTTCTGTATTTTGTTCCCCCTTTTCTTAAGAACTACGCATATGAGTATGAAAGAAGGATTACTATCCCCTAGTCTTTATCTGCTTAGGTTGCTGTCTACATTTGAATTTACAGGAATGTACCTCCCTTGGGGGGTTTAAAAAGGGGCTCATGGTTCACCTTTTGGAGCTCAACCAATGCAGCAGCTATCACTGCCCCCCACCCCTGCCCAGCCACTACTTAGCACATGTTGTAATTTTATGTAACATTAACTGTCTTACATGGATTAACAAGTGTCAAGTAAAGATGACTGTATTTATTGGTTTATGAAAACTGCTGCAAATGAATGTTGTAAAGTGATAAAGAATCTCTCAGAATGTATCACTGTCTACAATGCTACTCTCTATCTCAGTACCTCTACTGTATGTAAAAAACTCCAAGTCTCCCCTGAAAAAGGGACTGTCATGGTGTCAGTGGGCCTACCTGGTTACCAAAATTAAATAAATAAATAAATAGATTTGACATTGCATTCCTCTGCTTGTGCCACCATAGGCTGTGCTATGCAAATGATTTCACTCACAAGCAAAGAATATGGTCCCCTGTATTAAAACAGCGTGGCAGTAAAAGGGTTAGTGCTGTTAGTGCCGTGCTAACCGTGAATAGTGCCAACTGACTGGGGAAGGGTCCATATTCAAAGGTCCCTGGCGCACTGTGCTGACCCAACAGTACACCCATGCAAACAATACCACTGTGCCCATGCAAATGAGGGACCCCCCTTGCATACTGAGAACAGTGGTATATTCAGCAGTTATGGCAGTATTAAACAGCCATCACAACATTGTTTAATGCTGCCAAAGCCCTGCCCTTATCCCTGAGCAATGGTGTGCTCCTCACATCATCTGACAGTCCAGCTTATTTGCTTAGTTCCCTCAGTCTTGGTGACCTAGTGGTCCCCAACCCTAGCTCACCTGACTGTGCAAGGTATTCTTACTCATTGTGCCATGTACACATCCTAATGAGCCCATAAAGTGTATGCTGATGGCCTTGTTAGTATCTTACATGCTTGCTGGGCTAATTATAGTAGCATAATAGGGCTAAATATTGCCCACAGAAGCAATAACTACCCTATTTGAGATACACTATCTCTATTACGCTCTAATGGGCCATCTTCAGTCTGGAATTGTGTCAGTGCAATGCCTAGTCATGATGCACTACACTGAGACACCCCGTATTCAGAGAATTAGCCTGCTCCAGTTGGAGCATGCTAACATTCTGAGTATTGCGCCAAGCCAACTGTTTGCTAGCTGCTGCACAGTGCTACTGCTGAGTGTTGTACACATTTGGTTCTGATTGTGGGGCATTGATGTCAGGTGTAGACAAGCATTCAGAGCAAACAATTCTAATAAAGCAAGATCCTGTTTTCATGTTATTTTAAATAATTATAACACAAAGGGGAATTTTAATATAGTGGACACAATTATGAACAGTGCAGGCCTCATTTGGGAAGCCACAGCTTTTGAGGTTCCTACACTGGTAGACCACCTAATAGTAGTCTAACAGTGACAGAGGATGAGAAGCAGTAGGATCAAAACCTGCATCAAGTACAGGATGTACAGTATGTGTCATTTTTAGGATGCATTGCAGCTGCAGATCTCAGAAAGTGCCTTAGAAACTTGGGAACCTTTGAAAAAGGGTGCCTAAGCTTTCATTCAATTGGCCAAATTAAGACATAGACAGAGAGTGCATTTGAATCTTGGTTCACCCTTGTTGGAAATCCTGGACAGTTAATCTACTGTATGTTATAAGCCTACTTAATTAATGAGGTGTTCCTGGTTTGTGATTCACTACTGGATCGATCATTAACGTCCAGTTAATGACCGATCCAGATGTGCGAGCATCACAGGTGACCACCTCACAGGGAACAAAGTGAGACTGAACCAAAAAAGTGACAAAAAGACAAACTGGATTTGTGAAACTGCATACCTGAAAGTAACAGTAAAGGAGTACCCCGAGAAGTAAATGCCGACCATGAGGCCGCAGAAATTGACAAGCATGGAAGTGCATACTTACAGAAATCAAAGTCAGATCTGAAAAATGCCTGGACATCAAGAAATCAGTGTAATGAACAAAAAACTGAAGGCAACATTTCCAAAAAGGGCAAATTACCTGTCTGCATAAAACGATAGCAAAAATTAATGAGCAGGAGGTCACGTGATGCTAGCTTTCTGATCGGCTGCGCTGTCTCGGAGCTCCCACCATCCATCAGCCTTATCTTCTATATACAGTGATTCTAGATGACCAATCTTAATAATTTCTACTTCAGATAACTCAGTATTCTCTGCCTATTGGCCCCCGGGCATTTTCTCACTACATCCTAATATCGCAAGGAAGGATGGAGGCATAGAAGAAACAGGCCCGATGTGGCATACACCTCCTACCACACCAGAGAAACTACCTAAAAAAGCGAGGAATCAGCTCGGCAACAATCCGGATAAATCGGGTGGCGCTTCTCCCTCGGCAAACCCTTCACAGAAGAGAAATTTTACAAGAACGCACACTGGAGAGAGGTATTGCAAGATATCACCATCGAGCTAAAATCGATCCGGGGAGATCTCTCCTCTCTCACAACAAGGGTAACTGACTCTGAAGCCAGAATCCACTCTCAGGAACAATGGAGAAACACAACCGACCCTGAAATCACTACCTTAAAGCAGCAATTGAAGAAATTACAGCTCAAAACTGAAGACCTGGAGGGTCTCAGTAGGAGAAGCAACCTTTTAATCCTGGGCCTACCCGAGCTCGAAGAAGGCGCTGACTCTATTGCCTTCCTCCAGAAATTCTTGGTAAAGATCGTTAGCCCATCGCCTCTTAATCCTCATTATCATCTAGAAAAAGCCCACAGATCTCTGAGGCCAAGGCCCCCACTGGACTCTCCCCCCCCGGCCAATGATTATTAAATTTCTCAGCTATGTGGAGAAACAATATGTCCTCACGAAAGCTCGTGAACTTCAAGCGATTATGTGGGGCCTTGCGAAACTCCGTATTGCCCAAGACCTTCCTGTGGAGACCAGACAGAAGAGGACGGCGTTTCACCCCATAGTGCAGAAGCTTACTGTGGCGGGTATTCCCTTCAGGATGCTGTACCCCGCCACCCTTAAGGTTACAATTGATGGTACCTCTGCGACCTACGACTTGCCTGATCCTGCCATCAAAGACTTGAGTTCTAAACTGCCTAACCTATTTAAACCAAAATGACTGGTTTATCACACACTTAGTGTTCAGTCTTGTTGCCTATGCCCTGCTTTCACCTGAATTCTTGGCTTATAAGCCTTAGTTACCTGTAGTTTGGCATCTATCCAGCGCTCTTGGAGGTGGGGGTACCCGGCGACTTTGGCGTTGGTCAAGGTAGGCCGTGGTATCTCTGGTCCTTGTAACGGTCCCGGAACCACAGGAAGGTGGCTCCAGTGCTACACCTCACTGATTTGGTGGTGGACCGTTCTGGTCCTACCACATAATCGGCCCCTGGGGAAACAATTCCAAAATCAGCCTCACAAACCTGCTCTTCCACTCTCTCTTTGTGAGCTGTTACCCTCCCGTAGCCCGTGGCCACCGTCACAACGGGGTAAGTCCACCTTTTGTTTTTCCCTCCACAACGGATCTGATGCCACCCTTTACAGAGATCTCCCTTAGAGAAATATTTTCCCTGCCACTCCTGTGGCACCCAATGGTTCCTAGCTCCGCTGTCTGTTTGGGCTCATTTGAATGGGGCTGATGGGGGGGGAGGGTTCCTGGAGACACCTGGGGCTGCAGAAGGTTGCCTCACGAGCTAATAGAGGGATATGGAAACCTGATTCCTCTGTTTGGGGCTCTTTGGTCAATTCTGGTTGGCAGGTGTCTGCCTCCATTTTGTACCCATGTCCCTTGAGAACCCTTATCAAAATTGGTCATTGGGATAGGATAGCCTTGGGGTTTTCCATTGGGTCCTGGGCTTCAGGCTCTTATCACGATTTTTCCCACTCCCTCTCTGACTACGCCTGGCACCAGGGTGTATATAGTTTGTTAGGTTTATATGGGGGACATAAGGGGGGGTTCGGGGAGGCTGGACTGCCAGCTACTTTTGTGGCTTTATCCTAACTTTGATTTGTACTGTTGGTTCGCTATGCACCAGTATACTGTATTAGGTGCCTGGCAGTTTACAGCCGGTTTGGGTTTGGGGGTAATAGTGTGCAATTTTTCTCAAGTTATTGTCAGGAGTTATACTGTCTGTCTGTTTACATCACTGTTTTTGAAATGGCTATGAACTCCGTTAAACTAGCCACGTGGAATGTACGTGGGCTCAGGGAAAGAATCAAGAGGACTCGGGTGTTTAGCCACTGTGAATTAGTCAAGGTCGATATACTTATGCTACAGGAAACCCACTTACTCAAAAATGAGGAAAAATGGCTGATCAGATCCGGCTTCTCCCAAGTTTTCATGGCAAGTGGATCAGGATCCAGTAGGGGCGTAGCCATCCTTATTAAAAATTACGTTATGTTCCTGGCAGAAGAGACTGTGACTGACCCAGATGGTAGATTCGTTCTGGTCAAAGGCTCCCTCAACAACTGTAAGGTAGTCCTTGGTTCAGTTTATGGTCCAGTAGGTGGTAGCTCTGAATTTTTTATGTGCCCTCCTTCCCTCACAACTTATCCTAAGAGGGGACTGGAATGTCCCACCTTCCCACACTCTAGACAGATCTCCAGATTCTCGCCACTCAATCATACCGGTCCAAAGATCTTTAGCAGACTTTTTGCAATTACTAGGGTTATGTGACCCTTGGCGTCTCACCAATCCCTCCTTGCGGTCTTTCTCCTTCTTTTCCCAAGTTCATCACTCCTGGTCCAGAATAGATTACATCTTGGTTAGTAAAGCCCTTCTCCCTGGCCTTCTCCAGACCGGTATTGAACTGATCGTGCTCTCTGACCATGCCATAGTTTGGGTGAGGATCTCCCCAGATCCCAATTTTCAACGTGACACGGTCTGGAAACTCAACACTCAGCTACTTAAAGAGCCCCAGACTGTTGCCCACATAAAAACCCTCATCTCTAATTTTCTCGAGATCAATATTAACTCCATCCCAAGATTTGATATCATCTGGTGCTCCCTGAAGTGCTATCTCAGAGGCGAATTAATCAAGTTGGCCTCAGCAAGGAAAAAAACTAGACAGGCTCGTGCCTCCCTATTATTGACCAAGATCAAGGAAATGGAAAGCTCTTACTCCCCCTCCTCTCCCCTGACATCTCTTGAAGCCCTCCTAACAGCAAAAAAATGATTATGTTGACTTACTTAAGGAGAAAGCTGAATATAGCATAGTAAAAACTCAATCTAAGTATATTGAGCAAGGTGAAAAGGCCAGCAGGCTTTTGGCCTTAAGATTACGTACGATAGAGAGCTCTAGACTAATTCCGGCATTGCAGTCTCCTGAGGGCCTAATTAAAACATCCCCTAGAGAAATCACACAGATTTTTAAAGACTTTTATAGCAATCTTTATAGAAATCCCTCTCCCCCTGTGTCTCTTCTAGACATAGATTCTTATCTTGCAGATCTCAACCTTCCCCAACTTTCAACACTCCACCAAAACACCCTGACTTCTCCTATCACCCTCTCTGAAATAGAAGACGCTATTTCTTCTATCGCTCCGGACAAAGCACCGGGCCCGGATGGTTACCCCTCAAACTTTTACAAAACTTTTTCCAAAGAACTCGTCCCACTACTCCTTAAGTTATATAATTACATGCTTAATGCCGAGACTATGGACCCCACTGTACTGGAGGCTATTATTGTTTTAATCCTTAAGCCCGATAAGTCGCCAAAAGATCCAGCGAACTACCGCCCCATATCTCGCCTGAATTGCGACATGAAGATCCTTTCTAAGATTCTGGCCGAGAGAATCAAAAAGATCTGGATCCATCTCCTCAGCCCAGAACAAGTTGTGTTTGTCCAATCCCATTCCCCAGCAGACCACCTCAGAACCCTCTCTCATATCTCTCATTCTGCCCAACTATCCCACACCCCTATGGCCCTGATCTCCTTGGACACAGAGAAAGCATTCGACAGAGTCAACTGGACTTTTCTCTGGGCAACTCTGGCCAAAATGGGCTTTCCACCCCTCTTCCTCAAGTGGATCCAGGTCTTATACAGGTCCCCTTCGGCCAGGATCTACTGCAATGGTGTTTTTTCCGCAATCTTCCACCTTCACACTGGCACCAGACAAGGTTGCCCGCTTTCACCTTTTCTGTTTAATCTATATCTAGATCCTCTTCTTCTCAAGCTCAAGGGCTCCCCATCCATCCAAGGCTGTTTGATACAACAACAGGAGTTGGTCCTATCCATTTATGCAGACGATATCTTGACCCATGTTGCCCATCCTGCCACATCACTAGGTCATGCACTTCAAATCATAACCCAATACGGCCACCTCTCTCATTATAAATTGAACATTCCAGAGTCGGAAATCTTCTCACTGAACCCCTTCATGCATAAACACGATCTCAGGAAGTTTGGTATGAGATGGTCCCCTAAATCAATCAAATACCTGGGTATTCACTTCACCTCAGATTCTTCTCTGCTTAAGAAGCTCAACTTAGATGACCTCAAGGCCAACATCAAGCTTGACTTGCAAAGATGGTCTAATCTCCCCATCTCTCTTTGGGGCAGGATCAACATCATCAAGATGAACGTCCTTCCCCGCATGTTTTATCCTCTCAACTTACTAGGTCTCTGGCTACCGCTTTTTTACCTACGCCAATTTCACACAATCTTCTCACAATTTATCAGGTGGGACAAAGCGGTCAGACACTCCTTCTTTAAATTATCCCTCCCTAAAGACAAGGGTGGTCTTCGCCTCCCCAATCTAATATTTTACCATTGGGCTGCCCACCTTTCCAAGCTAGGTAGATGGTACTCAGCTTTAAATGAGGTTCCTCCCCCTCTCTGGCTTCAGATCAAGAGGTAAATTCTCTCAGAAGCCAAAATAGGTCCCCAATAAATATTTTTCACTCCTATTTCGGTGCTCACACATTGGATCTCTAACCCAACTATTATTACATCTCTTAAAACCCTCTCCCAATGTCTCTACTTCCTCAAAATCTCACCCAAAAAAGACCTAGCACAACCCCTTATTCTCAACCCCAGTATTAGACTGGGTAGCTCGTTGATTGCCCCCGACTGGCTCCCACAAGTCAATGAAACTACGTTAGAGAACTATTACGTTCAAGGTTCCCTCCTCTCGTCTCCGGGCATATTAGCTAAATTTGATATACCTAATAATAAGATTTTCAAGATATACCAACTGAGACATCTCATTAATGTTGAGTTTGGACCAAGCTCTCGTGAATCAAAGATCAAACCCTTCCTTTCTCAAATTGATACTCTCACTCCCAGAGCCCATGCCATTTCATTAATATACTCCTACCTGCTGGACCATAAATTCCCAAACCCACTCGAGGGCTCTAGCATTTGGCTCTCTCTGCTGCTGGACTCCACACCCAATTGGACACGTCTATGGAAGGACCTGCACAAATACTATACCCAAGACAGATTCAGACTTACCCAATACTACATACTAAACAATATGTATTACACCCCAGTCAAATTGTTCCGCCTTAACAAACTTTCCCTTCCCACTTGCTCTAGATGTTCACTAGCTGAGGGTAACTCGCTCCATATTTTCTGGCAATGTATCAAAGTAGCCCCCTTGTGGCGTTCTATTCAAGATAATTTAGATCCGCTTTTAGGCCTCACTAACCTTTTCTCGGCTGATACTTGCATCCTAGGCAATTATGCCACCATAGACTGCCAGGAACGTAGATATCATATTGCCTTAATCCCGATAGTAGTCAAAAGGCTAGTCCTCAAACATTGGACTGATCAATTAACCTTAACCTATGCTGAATGGTTAAAAGATCTATCAATCTGCTTTAACATGGAGAGACTTGCTGCTAGCTCTCGTAACCGTATGGATCTGTTTCACAAAAAATGGGATAAGTTATATGCGCTCTGTCTGCACCACTGACCTCTTGGTTCGAGCTCTGATACCAATATTGCTCCCATTTCTTCCTTTACTCCATTTGCCTCCAATTTCAAGTCTAATCTATGATTTCAACTTTGCCCTGACAATATGTCCTAGCCTACAGTTGTAATGCACACTGGGAGTAGAGTGAGTAACAACAAAGCTAGTTCTGCTATTATAATGTTATAGATTCCTAAATGTTGTTAAGGGTTGTATCATGGAAGGGGGTTGGTGGGTGAGGGGGTCTGGGTGGGAGGTGGGTTGGAGTTATTTGGGAGGGTTGTAGGGTTTTTTTTGTTTTTTTTTTATTTATCCCTAGAAGTTGTTACGTGGTCTGTTTCCCTTCTGCCTTTTCATACACAACTCTGACTGTACCCACTATTTCATGGTTTTTGTTAAAATAAATAAAGTTGAATTTCAAAAAAAAAATTAATGAGCAATGAAGTGCAGCCAAACTTACCAGGAGTGCAACCATTGAGGAAAGCTCCACTAAACATGGTGATCCGATAGAAAAAAACAAAAATAAAACATGGCCCCCATAAGAAAAAAACCAAAAAAGAACAGAATGATCAAAAACTGCCAAAAAGACAAACTGCATTTCTGTCACTTACTGCACACCTAAAAATAGCAGTACAGGAATACCCTGAGTTATAATTGCCAACCATGGAACCACACTTATAGACAACAGTTCATGGAGGTGCACAGATGTCATGATGACGTAACCCAACTACCAAAGTAAGGTGACATGCAATAACATTGCGTGCTCACTCCACCACCTCTGGGCGAAACAAAACAACAAAATTGTGAGTACAGTTTAAAACTATTGCCACTGGTAGAAGAAAAGTAGACTTATAATAACAATAAGGACCTCACTGATGGTTGTTTCCTGGGGATTAATGACCATGTGTCAGGTGGTCGCCTGAGGCAAACCCCCTCATGGTTGTTAATTTCCAGGAAACGACCACCAGTTTGGTTGTTATTGCTTAAATATAGAGGCCTGGTGGTGATAGTAATAGCCAATGTTTTATTGTAATGTCTGGGAAAGCTCTGTTCCCAAATAGTACAGTCTTTGGATCTAGATATGGAAATGTCTGAAGATATTACTTGCTTACTGTGTAACTTAGTGTTTAGTAATATTCTAAAACTGAAATCATCCCTCTGAATGTGCATAGGAGGTCCAAACAGCTGAAGAGATAATACTGCAAGTGAGCATAGCAGGACTTCAAACATTCAGAAACCCATGTTTGTCCAAAGTAAATCCTTGCAATTAAGGCACTTGGGTTCACCTACCTTTGCCCATTAGAACCAGGAGGCATGTAATTTGAACACACCAGAACCCACAATATATTATCTTAACATCAGTTTTGATACATTTTAGAAAATATTATTTTGTAGGCAAATACTTTTCCAAAGCTGTGACCTTCAAAGTCCAACTCAACAAGTACTTTGACAAAAAGGGGGAGGGGAAGGGTATTTCCACTGAGTTGTTGAGAGGGTGGATCTTGAAGGGTTAATTGTCTTCTTTGCTCCATAAATATTTATGCATGTAGATACGTATTTATGAAATAGGCTTATACACTGTGCTTGGTTTTATGACAGCAGCCATTTTTGAGTACCAGAAATACAGTACAATTCACATTAAACTGCCATGCCAATTATTTGGTTTTACATAATTTTTTAAAGTTCTAAATACACTGGCAACTCACATTGTATTGTTTTGCAACAAATAACCAGCCCAGGAACAACTTTTATAACACGTTTTACAAAATGATATTGCAAACCAATTGGAATGCACCTGTAGTTCTGTTACAATGCAACACAAAACAGAGCTGCAACTGTTAAGCAACAGTTAGTACAAGACAAAGAACCTCTGTGCGTAAACACTGAGGCAAGGGTTACCCCAAAGGGCATTTGGCTGGGAAGCCAAGTTTCAAGAAAATACAAAATCACACATGCCCCCACAATGCAAAGCATCATGGGCTGTATATGCAAATCACCACAGAATGTTATGCTGGTCCAACTTTAAGTAGAATTGCATGGTGCCGAAAGGCCTCTCACACAGTTTGCAAAGGGTGCTAACAGAAGACATAGACACGTGTTTCGTCCAACCAGGACTCATCAGTATGCCTCGTCTGTTTAACACCCCAGTGGAATGGACCAGCTACCCCAAGGCAGTGTGCCTGGGATATATTGTGGTGAACCCATTAAAATAAAAAACTATTTAAAAGACAAAGAACCTCTGTGCATAAACACTGAGGCAAGGGTTACCCCAAAGGGCATTTGGCTGGGAAGCCAAGTTTCAAGAAAATACAAAATCACACATGCCCCCACAATGCAAAGCATCATGGGCTGCATATGCAAATCACCACAGAATGTTATGCTGGTCCAACTTTAAGTAGAATTGCATGGTGCTGAAAGGCCTCTCACACAGTTTGCAAAGGGTGCTAACAGAAGACATAGACACGTGTTTCATCCAACCAGGACTCATCAGTATGCCTCGTCTGTTTAACACCCCAGTGGAATGGACCAGCTACCCCAAGGCAGTGTGCCTGGGATATATTGTGGTGAACCCATTAAAATAAAAAACTATTTAAAGACAAAGAACCTCTGTGCGTAAACACTGAAGGCAAGGGTTACCAAAGGGCATTTGGCTGGGAAGCCAAGTTTCAAGAAAATACAAAATCACACATGCCCCACAATGCAAAGCATCATGTGCTGCATATGCAAATCACCACAGAATGTTATACTGGTCCAACTTTAAGCAGAATTGCATGGTGCGAAGGCCTCTCACACACAGTTTGCAAAGGGTGCTAACAGAAGACATAGACACGTGTTTAGTCAACCAGGACTCATCAGTATGCCTCGCCTGTTTAACACCCCAGTGGAATGGACCAGCTACCCCAAGGCAGTGTGCCTGGATATATTGTGGTGAACCCATTAAAATAAAAACTATTTAAAGACAAAGAACCTCTGTGCGTAAACACTGAGGCAAGGGTTACCCCAAAGGGCATTTGGCTGGGAAGCCAAGTTTCAAGAAAATACAAAATCACACATGCCCCACAATGCAAAGCATCATGGGCTGCATATGCAAATCACCACAGAATGTTATGCTGGTCCAACTTTAAGTAGAATTGCATGGTGCCGAAAGGCCTCTCACACAGTTTGCAAAGGGTGCTAACAGAAGACATAGACACGTGTTTCGTCCAACCAGGACTCATCAGTATGCCTCGTCTGTTTAACACCCCAGTGGAATGGACCAGCTACCCCAAGGCAGTGTGCCTGGGATATATTGTGGTGAACCCATTAAAATAAAAAACTATTTAAAAGACAAAGAACCTCTGTGCGTAAACACTGAGGCAAGGGTTACCCCAAAGGGCATTTGGCTGGGAAGCCAAGTTTCAAGAAAATACAAAAGTACAAGGCTTTGTGCTGTATCCTAGAGAAATTATAAAACAAACAATTGCTGAGGCAGTATAATGTGACTTGCACTGTCTACAAGACATTGTGATGCAGCTGTTTGAGGCTTTTAACAGAATGCAAGGTGATATGTCTTAAAAAGATTAAAAAGGTTATAGAAAGATCTTGTGAGTTGTTTATCAAAATGTTCCCCTGACTAAAATAACGTCCCTGTAATCTGTAGATTTTGCTTGCTGAAGCTACCAGTCTCTGCGTAAAAAAATATTATGAAGGAAATGAGATGTGCATTTGATTCAGAGATGCTATTATCTGTACATACTGCAGTTATGTGGACATATACAGATATTAATATAATTAGGCATGTTAGAAAGGACTTTGGCTTCTTTTCATAAACAACACATGACACCACATGTGTTAAGTTCACAAATTTATTGTTCAGTTATTATAAAAAGATCATTACAATTGTTTTTAAAGAGAGAAAAAACTTGGAATCTCAAATATACATGTAGTACATATTACAAACATATGTAAATAAAATCAAACACAATATAAAAACATTAATTATTAGCAATGAACGGTTATTAGACATCAGCAGCTCAATCCTAAATTCCTATGGGAACCTCTGTACAAAATGTTCACATAACATTTACATCTTTCATTCTTCCACATATGTTCACAAATAGCATCCGTACTGCATGTTGCTCCTGGCTACCAAGCCTCTGAGATCCTCACCAACATCTACAGTTAAAATACTGCTATAGTTTGAAGATAATCTCTTCCTGTTCTGAGTTATACATGCAGATCATCTTGGCCTCATCATTTTTAGGATATAAATTCTTTATGGAACATGCAACATTATCATGCAACTGCCAGGAGTTCAAGGCAAAGACTGGATGAAGTAACATGTAGTCATTTCTAATGTGGGCTTCAGAATCCCAAACATCACTGGTCTAAACAGATCACCTGATCAGTCATTAATCTCTGATATAAAATGGGCAAGAAAAATCCAGAGATCTGGTTGGTCAATACCCATTCAGACGTGTGTGGCAATTGATTAATAACTGCACAGGTCTAGAAAGTGCTTTGCAAGTCTTGAAACTTGTTTTCTAGACTAACCTAACTGTATAGAACAATTACTACATTGCTTCGCGGAATTCTTAGTAACAGTGACAGTTAGGAAAAACAAAAAAAAAATTCAACTAACAACATGAGAGACTTACCTGCTAGCCAATTTGACCTCTTTGATGGAGCAAACCCAGCTGTTTAGAGATCTTTTGAAGCCTTTTGTTTTATTTGGGTGCCATTTTATATATAGAATAAAGTACGGGGTGGTGTGTTTAACGAGAGTTTACACACACCCGAGGGGTTAGATGCTACATAAACCCCGAGAGTGAAGCTCGAGGGGGTTGTGCAAAGCATCTAACCCTGAGGGTGTGTGTAAACTTCAAGTTTAAACACACTGCCCCGTATTTTATTTTGTATAATTGCTGGGTCTCCCCTTTTTGGCCACAGCAATTATATAGAATATCAGCAGTTTCGGTGTGGCTACGAGTATGCTTCACTTTATTTTACCACCGGTCGGATTTCGATTTTTGGCAGCTTCTCGTATTTTAAAAAAAAAATGTTCACAGTCCCCTATCTGTTACACTAGTTCTGATTTTGTTTTTTTTTATAAATTTACTCACCGCTGTGTTTCTTTGGCGGCTCCATTGTGAGTTAGAAGGCAGCGTGAGCCAGGAAGGGAGACATTGCTGTAGGTGCATGCGCAGAGGGAGGAGAACCGAGTGCCTGTTTGCCCTTATAAATGCTCCTTTTTAATGGCAAATTACGCCACGGGCTCTCAATGGCAAAAGGGGAGACCCATTAATTATAAATGCAGTAACACACTTCAGAGCTTGACTTATTGGGTAACTACGGCACTGCCCCTGGTGGTTGAAGGTTATTCGACTAACACCTTATGCCTCCAACCCACTAGCTGGAGAGTAGTTACCCAATAACCACATGCCCTGCCATAAGTATGCAACATTTCATAACTAACCCACCCTAACCTACCTAGCAACATCCTAACTAAATGAACACAAAACCTTTTTCCATTAAAATAAAAAAAAATCACTTTTTACACACTGAAAAATACAACAGACCGTAGGTATTCTCCAAATAAACGTTCTTCACTGGTTCATTCAAGGGCACCCAGCTTGTTACCAAATTCACATATTCTACCTAGCAACATCCTAACTAATAGCTTATTGGTAAAAAAAAAAACAACAAAAAAACAACTACTTTTTCCATTTTATAAGCACAATGACCAACTTCAGGGCATGGGTTTCTTGAGAATTAATGCACTTCTCTGGTGTTTTGAAAGTCACTCAGCCAATAGCCTTGTGTCTTCCAATTCACTCCGAGTGTGCATTAAATCTCTAGAAATGCATGCCCTGTATTGAGTTATTGCATTCACGAGGGCTGAGATATATTGATGAACTCATTGAAATCCTCATTGCAAAGTGGTAATTTTAATGAGTTGAAGCATGTTACTTCATCTTCATGGGCATAATTTTTTGCAATAGAGTAATGCCCAGCATCAGATACCATCATGACCAAAGATATAATCATACTACTGTCACGAGGTCGTCAGTCATAACTAGTTGTAATTCATGGTGTCTCTTGGTATCGCTGTTTTTAAATGCTGTAAAGATGCATTGTCACCTGCAGGGTTGTTAAAGATCAAAAAGTGGCACTGTTCAGTTGTACATGTTTGTGCCTCCATAAGCCCTCTTGCATTTGGGCTGTAGTGGACAGCCTGCAAACTGAAATCAGACAGACAAGAGCAAAGTTATAGCCATGATTATTTATGGAGGAGATTCACTGAAAATATTGATTAACATGACAAGGCATGAGGGGTCCTGATGCTGGGTGCTATTACATCAATTGCATTTTCTCTGCTGATGATGAGAAAGGGATGCATGGTCTCTCCTGTTTTTGCAGGCCTGTCTCCATACCATGCCCATAACTGGAATGAGTACTGTTGTTCTGGGAGGTTGCCATCCATACTCAGTGCACACAGAAACAAAGCAACTTTCCAAAAACAGTCATTAGTCATAACAGAGGTGGCCTCCGTGTAGTCTGCTTAGTCACCAAGAGGCACTGCCAATGGCACTGCATCTCCATTATTATTCATCCTGGGCATTGTTGCTTTATGCCTTACAGACTGGTGTGTTTGGTCACAACTCACTACCCATGTCACAGCTTAATGCACACACTCTGCAATAGCCAACAGAGAGATAAAAAGAGATTTAACAAAGTCACATTCTAATTAGCTCCTGCTGGCAGTCTCACATGTACTGTACGGCAAAGCTCCACAGTCCCCACACCCATAGCCTACAACTACAAATGATAATAAAGACAAAAAGAAAGGCATCAAGGGATTAACAACTACACTTTGAATTTATATTTTAATTTTAACTATTACCTGGTGGAGAGCCTAATACTAAGCTAACAAAGCTTATAGCAATGAGAAAGAGAGAGAAGCTTTTAAAGAGGATAGAAAAAAGAGATAATACACAGAGTCCATAGGTCCCATACCAGTAGTTCTAGACTCCTTTTCAAAAACTTTGCAGCACAACAAAAAACAAAAGTTTACTTAAAACAAGTTGTAGTGATCCTTCAATCCAACCACCCAGCCATACACAGAAGCTTTTAATTGAGGTATTTTAAAACTGTTTCCCCAGGCACACAAGCATGGACTTGCCAGTCTGAAAGAAGAGATGATGTGTGACTGCTAGGAATGGGGAAAAGTCTGTCTACTCTGCTTTGCAGCAAAGCAGAAATAAATCATGCTTTTTCACACACAGTAGTGTTCACAGTGCATTGGATGTTTTGGTGGGCAGAGGGACAGGTCCATGACTGGGACTGGACAGTTAATGCCCGATCTGATTTTTCAGGTCACAATTGGGTCAGAACAAGTCTGACCAATTTATGGCATGACTTTTTTTTGGGGGGGGGATAAGCACATTTCTCTTTTATTGACCTCCCTCTTACCTCCAGGAAAAAAAAATGTATCTGTAGGGGCACAGCTCTGTTTGCCATCCATCCTCCAGACGCCCCCCCCCCAAGTAAATTGGCTGCTCCTCCAAAGCACATTACAAGGATGGAGCAACACACACGTGTCAGGCCAGTGCAAGGAATGAATGAAGAGAGGAGGTGTTAAGCAAAGCAATGCTCTGTGATGCATTTTTGGGAGGCAGAAGATGTGTAAAAACATCCAATCACAAAAGATGCTCTTGCACGAGATCCACTCCCCCCCCCAGACGAATCACTTAAATGTTCACCTCAAGCTTGCTGTGCTTCTCATGCGCAGCCAACATCCTCATGGCTGATAATCTGCTGCATCCCCAATGTAACACGGCATTGGGGGAGATAGCCATGGACTTGGGGGGGGCGGTTTGGAGGATAGGGGCACATGAGCTGTTTCCCCTGAAGATTAAATATTTTATTTTAAAACTGGGAATGGGGTTGAAGACACATGCTCTTCTGTCAGCCTGTGCTGCCAGTCACATGTCTATTATTCTGCTGCTCCAAAGTAATGGGATATCAGGGGAGCAGCCAATACAAGCCATTACATTTGGACCTCAGTGGTAGTCTTTCTTGGGTGGCTAAATTATGATCAGGGAAACATGCAGCTGTGCTACCTCAAGATCAAAGGACCTTATTTTTACTGTCAGTCATGCCAAAATTCTTGTAGCAGTCCCCCCAACCATTACAGGCACAAAGGGAAAGGATAAGGGCACACAATGCTGTGCCCATGAAGACAACAAAAAGTTAAGGGGGCGTGAGAAAATGATGGATTCGGGTGGTGGTGGGGTAACTTTAAAATGTGGAATGAGGTTGTAAAGAAAGAGAGCAATAGGCAGAGGAGTTAGGACAATTTAAACATTTATTTAGCAAGGCAAGGCTCCAAATAAATAGTAATAATAATAATATACTTTATTTATAATGCACCTTTCAGATGTCAAGGTGCAGTACAATTCAAACAGTTAAAACAGATAAAAACAATATCATAATCTCATTAAAATATACAGCACAATCAGAATCAACAATCCTTATCTACGTATGCCTTTTTCCAAAGAAAGGTTTTTAAGGCCTGTTTGAATCCCCCCAGAGTCATGCACTCCTTAATCCGATGGGGTAAAGAATTCCAGAGGGTAGGGGCCATGAACATAAATGCCCGGGCCTCAGCAGATTTTAAAGACACCCTTGAAATCTCCAGCAACCCCTCGTCGGCTGAGCGGAGTAGTCGCTCAGGGCAGTAAGGAACCAGAAGCTTTTTCAGGTAGTCAGGGCCCAGTCCATGTAGGGCTTTATATGTCAGTAAACCGACTTTGAAGGTGATCCACCACTGAACAGGCAGCCAGTGCAGTTCCTGCAGCACTGGCATGATATGGAAAGATCTAGGAATCCCCATTGCGGAATTCTGCACCAGCTGCAAACAGTGGATATCAATCCTCGGTAGCCCAACGTAAAGCGAGTTGCAATAATCCAGACACGAGGTCACAAATGCATGGATCAATGTAGGAAGGTCACTGGACGGAACAAGGTGCTTTATCCTAGCAATGTTTCTCAGATGGTAGCAAGATGACTTAACAACAGCCAACATCTGTGCTCGAAGTGTCAACCCCGCGTCAAGTATCACCCCTAGGTCTCGCACCTGTTCAGAGGAAGGAAGCTTGCAGTCCCCAAGGAATAATTCTAAGGGTCGACCAGCCCCCAACCCCCCCATCCAGTGACCTAGATCCACAACCATCACCTCCGTCTTCCCAGGGTTCAACTTCAGCCAGCTGGACTTCATCCAATCCTGGATTTCAATGAGGCAGTCGTTAAATACTGAGAGTGCTCCTTCCTGGTCGGGCACAAAAGACAAGTAGAGCTGGGTATCATCGGCATAACAATGAAACCTCAGCCCATACCATCTTACAATGTCTCCGAGGGGAAGCATGTACACTGCAAACAACATGGGGGACAGCCCTGAGCCTTGAGGAACCCCACAAGACAGAGAGATAGGGTCAGTGGAAAAAAAACCACCTCCCTCTGGGTTCTTCCAGTGAAGAAAGATGTAAACCATCTGTGAACCACACCAGAGAGCCCACTGATGAACCTCAGGTGCTCAAGCCGAACCCCATGGTCGACGCTGTCAAAAGCTGATGACTGATCTAAAAGTACCAAAATGGACTGTTTTCTCTGGTCTCACGCCATCAGGAGATCATTGAGCACCCGAACCAGCGCAGTCTTGGAACAACACCTCTTTCGGAAACCGGATTGGAGTGGTTCATAGATGCTATGGATGCTCAAATGGTTCTCCAGCTGAGCAGCCACTACTTTCTCAATCACCTTCCCCACAAAGGGAAGGTTAGAGATAGGCCTGTAGTTTGCAAGAGAGTCTGGGTCCAATGAAGTTTTCTTCAACAAAGGTGTCATCTCTGCTTCTTTCAAGGAGCAGGGGTACTCACCAGAGTCAAGGGAGCACCAGACTATCTGTGCCAGAACTGGACCGATAGAATCACCACAACCCATTATCAGGGATGTAGGGCCCAGATATAAACTAAAGCATGTAGGATACATACCCAGGACAATCAGCATAACATCCACGGCCGGTCGAAGGTACTCCAGGAGAATGGGGGGATAGTGGCCAAGCCTTGATCATCAACAACTAGCATAGAATGTGTCGCACGGATCTCCAACCTGATGTCAGCCACCTTATCAGCAAAGAACCGAGCAAGCTCTTCACACTGCAATTGTGAAAAAGATCTTTGGACCTGTAGATAGGCTGGGTTGCACAGCCTGTCCACAGTTCTGAAGAGTTGGGCTGGTCGGTTCTGAGTGGCAACGATTTCCCCGGACAGGAACTCTGCCTTCTTATGGGAAATTTCTGACTGATAGAGCAGAGCTGATAATGCTCTAGCAGTCTAAGATGGTCAGCATGTAAGCTGGATTTCCACCAACAACTTTCTAACCTGCATTCTAGTTGCCGCAACTCCCTCAAGGTTTCATCAAACCATAGAGACTGAGGGCGAAGGGAGAGAGGACGCATACGTACTGGAGCAATAAAATCCAGGGCTGAGGTAATGGCCTTATTATAGCCAGAACCAAAACCTCCGGATCACTGCTAGCCACAGGAAATTCTGATAGATCAAGCACAGCTACTAGGCCCTCGGGAGTAACATCCCGTAAAGGACAGTACTTGACCATCTCCACAGGGGTTGGCCTACAGGGTGGGGGTGCAAAAACTGAATAGTACCGTGTAGTGATCAGACCATCCGACTGGTTCCACTCCCACGTCAGAGGCCTCGATCCCCAGGAGGAAAACCAGGTCAAGAGAATGGCCACATTTATGGGTCACAGTGGTAAACACCTGTGTAAGGCCCAGTGAATTCATCAACTGGAGGAAGTGTTGTCCAAATTGTGAGAATTTATCGATCCAGGCATTGAAGTCACCCAGGACCATCAGCCTGGGTGACTCAAATCCTATATCGACCCTGAAGTCTGCCACTTCCTTAAGGAATTGCTTCCCATCTCCGGGTGAATGGTAGATGAGAGCTATCCTATAGCCCACACATGCTACCACAGCACATTCAAATGATCTGGCCTCCTCAACTGGAACACTGGTGAAATCCAATTTGGTCTTGAAACAGATTGCAAACCCTCCCCCCCCCATGGTCCAATCTTGAGCGGTGTATCACCACATACCCAGCCGGAATTGCGGCCTCTAGTATGGGGCCTGCATTATCATCCAGCCAGGTTTCGGTGATGAATGCCAGATCTGCCGACCCAACAAGATCCACAATAACTACGGTCTTGTTTTTGACAGATCTGGCATTGCGCAACACCGCCCGAGCTGGACAGAGCTCCTGGGCTGCCCCGACCCCCTGCCCATCCCCAGTGATGGTGCCCTTGGCTATGGAGACTAGACAAGATGGCCCATGTTCTAGACTCCACTTTGCCCCAGGGCATCTTCTGGGCTTAACAACCCCGATGGGAACACCCTACTCTTCCAGCCTCTGCTGTTCACATCCCCCACCTGACCCCACCTCCACCTGCTGCGAGCAATACCCAAGGCCCGACAATGTTGATAGGTGGAAAAAAACAACGGAGGAGGGGAAAAAAGGACAGAGGGCATGGAGAGCGGAGGCTGAATAACGCATGGATGGGGGGGGGGGTAACACGCTGACATGTGTCCCAGGCCCAAAACATAACAATACACTACAAATCTAGCTGCTCAATTTACAACAGCCGTAAATAATATATAAAACCCAAAACATCTCAGCCTATCCTAAACTTCTCCTCACACTTCCCTCAACTGAATAATCTATACCCACTCCAACTTAAAATAACAGGCAACTAAATTAAAAATAAACTAAACCATCTAAATACATAAACTTCCCTAACACATTTATTTATTTAGTCCACAGGTTCTCTTGCTACCTGGGGGCCAACCAAATTTAAACTAACCATAAAACAATTATAAAGCACACAGATCCTCTCACTACCTGGTGCCCTACTTAAACTAAGCACTCTCACTGCTTATTATAGAACAAATAAATAAACATCAAAATAATAATGAAATAATAAACAGAAAAAAGATTTGAGGAAATAATATAGAAACCACCCTCCAGACAATATCTCTCACATATATCTGGAAAAAAAGGTGGATTCACAGATGTTACCGAGCACTCTCACTGCTCACACAATTTCCATAAAATATACATAAATCATAAAGTCCTTGCAGTCAGCAGAGGTCCAATCTGGCTGTAGACACATTAAGCACACAGCCTTATACAAACTCAGGATACAAGATTCAGTATACCAGCCCCAGTGCCATCAGGAAAACCAGCAGACAGCGTAATTCCCAGTCTTCTAGTCTCAGGCTTCCAATTCTACATCAAAAAGGGCCATCAGGAGGCTGCAGGTTCCTTCCAGCATTTCAAGTGGTAATTACCCCAGCAAGACAGTGGCCCACTACTTTGATCCCAGGTTAAGTCAGCCCCCCAGCTGGCTACCCCAGGAGTCTAGAGGAAGGGGAATAACGGACCAGCCCTCCAACTGGCCCCACTCCCCACCCCTGTGTGTGACACTAACCCTGAGGCTCCTCAGGAACCCCACAGTCGCAAATATGGAGAATCACATCCAACACTCCAAAAAGTCATCCGAAAACTTCGTATCCCTTTATCATAATAGCTCTTCCAATTAGGTTCACAGGATCACTGCCCCCGCTAATCCTCCTGGAGTCCTACACTTAGTGCTCCGGGGAAACGATCCGGGGAACACTGCCGACGATCAGAAACCTCACACTAGGCAACAGCCACTGAGCTCTGAGCTGCTTGATCTCTGCTGCAATCCCCAACCAGTCCACTCGGTGCCCAACAAGACACCACCAAGGGCAAAAAATCCAATAAAAACTCCAAAACACAGTCCAAATACAGCGAGAAATAAATGGACAGTGAGAGCTCAGGGAGTTAACATTTTAGGTGGAACAGGGGCTTCATTAACATCCTCCACAACTCTCCTTGTCCATACACTTAGTCCCAGCCCACAAGAAGGCTCGAAACAAAACCGCAAAAATGGAGACATAGTTTCTATGAAGCGGAAATAAATATACTTGTGGCGGCAAATGGTAAAACTGCATTAAAACAAGTAGAGCAGTGCTAAAACAGAAAACAAAGCGGCAAACAGTGATACGAACAAATGGCCGCCATTTAAAATATATACATGCAAATAGTATGCTAATCCCCCCCAGCACTTTGGGCCTCCCCCGATAAAGAGCCATTGACAATGAGGCACAAAGCACAGGGGGATTTTGGCACATTGCCAGTGCCTTGCCTTGCTAAATAAATGTTTATAGTGTCCTTACTTCTTACCTGTTCTGCTCATTATTGCTTTTATATCAAGGTGTCTGGCCCACATGTAGCAGCATGGCTAGAAGCAATTGTCAGAGGTTGGATAAATGTTTAAACAATTCAAATATGGGATGGGATCACAGTAGCACAGAAGGGCATGGGGTCATAATGTTGCAAACAAAAACAGTGCAGCAATGTACCACACTGACAAAACAGTGGGTACATTGCCAGCACTCGCCGATCACAGAAAAAGGAAAGATTGGCAAAAAACAGATAACTTCTTCATTTTTGTGTTGACACTACCCCCATGCCCCTGCCCCATTAATATAATCAGCTCCGATTAGAAGTGCATCAACACTGGGATAGGGAGAAACACTAGCAGGGGGAAACATAGAAATATAGACTTTGACGGCAGATAAGGACCGCTTGGCCCACCTAGTCTGCCCATTTCCCCACCTAGAGGATAAGCTGTAGATCCGATTTAACCAACAGCCTATTTCTTCCTACCCCCCACAAAAATTTCATTATGTCTGTCCCATGCATTCTTGAATTATCCCACAGTTTTAGACCCCACAACCTCCTCAGGAAGGCTGTTCCATGTGTCCACCACCCTCTCTGTTAAAAAATACTTCCTCACATTGCCCCTGAGCCATCCCCCCTCTATCTTCAAATTGTGTCCCCTTGTTCTTGCACATCTCTTTTTCTGAAAGATGCTACCCTCTTGGACTTTGTTGATTCCACTGAGGTACTTAAACATTTCTATCATGTCCCCCCCCCTCCCTCCTATCCTCAAGAGAATACATATTAAGCTCCTTTAGTCTCTCCTCAAATGGCTTCTTTTGCAGTCCCTGCACCATTTTAGTTGCCCTCCTCTGAACTGCCTCCATCCTGTCTATGTCCTCGTGGAGATGGGGTCTCCAGAACTGGATGCAGTACTCCAGATGGAGTCTCAACAACTGTCTGTACAGGGGAATAAGAACTTCCTGTTTTCAGCTGGTGATGCCTCTCCCTATACATCCCAGTATCCCCCTAGCCCTCCCTACTGCCTTCTCACATTGCTTGCCAACCTTAAGGTCATCTGATATGATTACACGCAGGTCCCTTTCCATTTTTGTTGTTGTTACTACCCCCTCCCCATTGTGTAATCTTCCCCTGGGTTTTTGTTTCCCAGGTGCATTATTTTTGCACTTCTTTGCATTGAATCCAAGCTGCATACTTCTGATCATTCCTCCAACCTTGCCAAGTCCCTTCTCATCCTTTCCACACCTCCTTGTGCATCAACCCTGTTGCAGATCCTTGTGTCATCTGCAAAGAAGCATACTTTTCCTTCCAGTCCCTCTGCAATGTCACTTATAAAGACATTAAAAAGGACTGGACCCAGTATTGAACCCTGCGGTACCCCACTAGTAACCCATCTCTCTTCAGAGTGGACTCCATCTACATTTACCTTCTGTGTCCTGTTGTCCAGCCAATGTTTTACCCAGGCTACCATCCTGGGACCCACTCTCAGGCTGGTTAATTTGACTATTAAGCTTTCATGTGGGACTATGTAAAATGCCTTGCTAAAGTCTAGGTAGGTCATGTCCACAGCCCCTCCCTGGTCTACTACTTCGGTCACCCAGTCAAAGAAATCAATTAGATTCATCTGACATGACCTTCCCGCTGTGAACCCATGCTGCCTTGGGTTCTGTGACCCACTGACCTCTAAGTACTCAGCAGTTCTCTACATCAGAAGTGATTCCATCACTTTTCCTACCACAGAGGTCAAACTGACAGGTCTGTAGTTTCCTGCCTCTGTCTTGGTCCCACTGATGTGAAGGGGAATCACAACAGCCTTCTTCCAGTCCTGAGGTACCACACCATCCTCCCATGATTTGTTAAAAAGGGCAGTCAGTGGTGTCACTAGTTCTCTGCTTAATTCTTTTAGAATTCTGGGGTGAATTCCATCTGGCCCCACTGCTTTGTCCACCTTCACTTTTAAGAGTTCTTTCAGAACCCGTTCTTCTGTGAAAGGATTGGGATTGACCCCCCTCTCCAGAGTGCTTCTGTTAATTGGTTTAGGTACCTCCCCCACTTCCTCGTTTGTGAATACTAAACAGAAGTATTCATTCAGTATCCCTGCTTTTTCACTGTCACTCTCTGCCCACCCACCGTCCATTTTCTTCAGCCTCACTATCCCTCCCTTTGTCTTTCTACGCTCCCTGATATACCTATAAAAGGTTTTATCCCCCTTCTTAACTGAGTTGGCTATCTTTTCTTCAGTTTGGGCCTTTGCTATTCTGACTACCTTCCCTGCTTCCTTCTGCCTTATCTGGTACAGTTCTCTGTCTGCTCCTTCTATGTTTCCTTATACTTCCTAAATGCTATCTTTTTCTCCCTAACCTTCACCGCCACCTCTTTTCAGAACCATAGTGGCTTTTTCATTAATTTTGATTTGTTTATTTGCATCACACAAAGGCTTGTTGCCTCTGTGATGGCAGTTTTGATATTTCCCTATTGTTGCTCCACCCCTCCTTCTAGCCTGTTTGTTAGTGCTTTTCTAGGCACTCTCCCATCTTGCCAAAGTCAGCCCTCCTGAAGTCCAGAACCCTCACTTTTGTATGGCTTGACTCTGTAGCTGTGTTTATCGTGAACCACACTGTTTGGTGGTCACTTGTTCCCGAATGGCTACCCACTTCTAGATCTGAGATCCTCTCACTGTCCCCATTTGAGAGTACGAGTTCTAGGATTGCTCCCTCATGAGTAGGTTCCGAAACTAGCTGTCTGAAGCATGCCACCTGAAGGGCATCAAGAACGGCCCTGCTTTTGAATGTGGCTGCAGCAAAGGTGCTCCAGTTAACATCTGGAATATTAAGGTTCCCCATCAACATTATCTCCCCTTTCTCTGTCATCCTAAGTGTGTCTTCTATCATATTCTTGTCTATTTCCTCCCCCTGACATGGGGGTCTGTATACAACCCCTGTGCAGATTGTGGCACCATTTCCAGTCTCCTGACCTTCCCGCTGTGAACCCATGCTGCCTTGGGTCCTGTGCACCACTGGCCTCTAAGTACTTAACAATTCTCTCCTTCAGAAGTGATTCCATCACTTTCCCTACCACAGAAGTCAAACTGACAGGTCTGTAGTTTCCTACCTCTGTCTTGGTTCCACTTTTGTGAGGACCAAGGTCTAAGGTATGAGGTCTAAGACTGATACACAGTGCTTCCTCTCCTCCCTGTTTACTCTTTTGTTCAGTTGCTTTTATTCCTTCCTTTACAAAAAGAGCTACTCCCCCCTTCTCCCCTCCCTGTCTCTCCTATAGGTTGTGTACCCTGGTATGTTAACATCTGAGTCATGGTTCTCTGTGTACCATGTTTCTGTGACTGCTATGATATCCAGGCATCCCTCTTCCATCAAGGCCACCAGTTCAGGGAGCTTGTTGCCCAGACTATTGGCATTGATACTCATTACCCTCCATTTCTTGATGGCCTTACCCCTTTTTGCCCCATCCCTGTCCTTATTGCATTTGTCACTTTCTCCATTTACCCCTGCGCTTCTCCCTATCAACATCTCTATGTTGGTGTCTACCTCACTTAGTACCCTGATTGTTTGGGGGCAGCTAGGATTTCCCTGCTCCTTTCCAGTGCCTCCCCCCTTGGCTAGTTTAAATGCTTGCCAATGAAGTATTAAACCTATCACCTAGGATCCTGGTTCCCCTCCTGGACAGATGCAGACCATCACTCCAGTATAAGCCTGCATCCCTCCAGGTGGGCCCCCAGTCCCCAATGAAGCCAAATCCCTGAGCTCTGCACCAGTTTATCAACCACTTATTGAATCCCATGGTGTGGAGCACCCTAGCCTTACCCATGCCATAGACAGGCAGCACCTCCGAGAAGGTTACCGTGTGTGCTATTTGTCTAAGGCCCCTCTCCATCTCCACAAATGCTTCTTGCACTGCTCTAATCCCTTTCTTAGCCAGGTCATTTGTCCCTAGGTGGACAATGACATCCAGCTCTCTCCCCTGTGCAGCTGCTCCTGCGATCCTGAGGATTCGCTCCCTGTCCCTGCCAAACCATGAAGCCAGACAGGCACCTTACCTCCCTCTCCCCTTCCTCCCCCAGTTCTACCTTCCTAACAATGGAGTCCCCCACCAGGAGTTGTTTTCTTCCCCTGTGGAATCCCATGCCACCCTCCTGTGGGTCTCCCTTGTAGAGGTTCCCAGCATCCTCCTTGGTCTCCACTGTGGGTGTCTCCATAGAGGAACCACACTTTTCCAGAATGGCATAGAAAATGTGGAGAGGTATAACTGGAGGGATGTGCCTCTGTTCCACCACCCTTACCCTCCCTGAGCCCACTGTGGTCCAACCTCTCCTCTTTCTTGGCAACCTCTGAGGCAACAGCAGTGGCCCTGGTGGTCCCTGGGTGGGAAAGGAGGTCCCACAAATCCTGACCAACTCAGCCTGGAGATGAGCAACCTCCTCCCTCAGTCCAGAGAGGTGCCTGCAGATGGGACAACACAGCATCCTCCAAAATGTCTCCTGGAAGACTGCTGCTCCACAGCCACTGCACTGCACCACTCCCATCATGTCTTTTTTCTGGCCCCCTAACTGTTGTTTGGAATACTTACTCTTTCCTCTGTTTGTTTATTCTTTTTTTCTCTCTCCCTACTTACTTATTGCCTCTGTGCCCTTTTAGCTCCTGATATTCCTGTTCTGAGGCAAGAAGTTCCTATATTTCTCAGTGGTCTCCTTACTTGCTCTGAATCAGACCTCCAGCAGCTGGGGGGGGATGGAGAGCTACTCTTGCCCTTCTAGGACAGTGAGTCTTTGGTGGCTGTGTGATCACTCACTTCCCGCTCCCAAACAGGAAGTTCCTGTTGTCAGTTAAGTCCTGTGTCTATAAAAGTAGAACTGGTTTAGGGTGGAGGGGAAAGAAGGAGGGCAATATAGTCCCAGTAGAGAAGTTTAGTTATACCAGTAGCTCCTTCCTCCTGGTGTTCTGTCTGTTCTCTGGCAGAAATTAACTAGGGCAGTGTTTAAATCTGGTTTTAATCTGGCTTCTTCTAGCTTAGCCACTCCCCTACTTTGCAGATCTTTCTACACAACCTGAAAGAACCTGTCGCACAAGTTAAAAAAAAAAGAAACACAAAAAGCAGTAGTAGTCTGGGACGGGGATTCAATCCCTGATCCACAGATGCAGTGCTTCCCTCCATTGCCGGTGGCTCATCCCTTTGAGCCACGGCAGCTGCTCGGCAGACCACCCCCCCAGCAGGCATCTTCTTCTCTGCATTACTGCCTCCCAGGCATTAGCTACAGGGTACAAAACTGTGCATGCATCATTTCGTCCTTGTGGTGTTTTGTACCCTGTAGCTATAGTCCCCTATGCTCTCTCTGTTGTGCTGTTTTGACTGTGCTCTAAAAAAATGACATATTGACCCAATACCACACAGAAGGCATAGAAAATGAAACCACTGGCTCACACTGCCCCTTTGAATGAAGAAGCCCCAGAGCTGCTATATAACTTTATATTTTTATCGTAGATTGTGCCATTTGTTTTCTATATATTGCATTTTTGTTTCTGGTTCTGACTTACCTGACCTGACCCAGCCTGACCTGCCAGAACTGCTAAAGCCCACCTGCAAATCCCTAATTAGATTTCACGTGGTCTCACAATGGGGAAACATTGCCAGTGAAGTGATGGATACTGTACTATTTGAAGTGCATGCAGGAGAGCAGGTCACATGGGATAACAAATTCTGGTCAGAGCCAATATGGCTGTGGAGAACTGTTAGGAGTGGCACAAGTGTGGAAGAGAATATGCAATGCTTTCACTGCACTGCAGTCAGCCATAAGTAATAATAAACAGAATCACTGGAAACTGTGTCAGAGCACTGTGACAGCACATCAGACAGCGGTCCAGTTATGTGTTTCCACAATGTTATACAAATCTGATGATGGCATAACATCCATGGAGCTTGGCCCATGCAGTCATACAAATTAGACTCAGGAGGAGTCTACTAACAAACTAGAGATCTGGTCTGGGACTTGCTCATCATCACAGTCACTTTCTCATTCTTTCATTCTTTTCTTAGCATTAATTTCTGTCAAATATGCCTTAACCATATTGGTCTCAGTGCTGGCAGACTACTTCTGGTTTTCCCGATTGTATTAGGTCGGGTAGTAGCCGTCTTGAAGTGGTAACTGCTGGTGGTGGCATCCTCTGGAGAAAAGAGGTCCCTATGTTTGTCTGCACATTTTAGAAATGATGCCTTTACTTGTTTTTTGCTGTAAAGAAACTAACCGCTTTAACACAAAAACATGGAGTCCGTTATGGCCTCCACCCCCCACCCTTTTTGCTTCAAATAAGGAATGTCATTATGGGTTTGTGTCAGATGTACAGTGGCAGCCATAGATGCAAAAGATTGTTAAACAATAACCAACTGTATGTAAAAGCTCTTTTTTTTCTTAATATGTGCTTTCATAATGTTGTCAATACTACTCCATCCATATGTATTTTGCCCCTGGATTTCTGTACCCCAATTGCAATATTTTACATTTTTGTGTTCAAGACAAAAATGCCTTTCAGATGAGGGTAGTCATTAATCTAAATTCTTTATAGTCTGTCATATTTCCTTGCATGTGTACAAGAAACTTCTTGTGGTAGAACAACATTTCAGAGGTGTGCCAGGGACGAGTCCAATGCACAGTAATCTACAGTGGGCTCGTCCCTGACAGACCAATGAGCATGCAACCAGACTGTGATGCTAGTCACAGTGTCACGGCTGGAATCTGTTCTCTAGTTGAAAGAAATAAAGTGCTCGAATAAGAGCACTTCATTCCTTTCATTCATGCCCTTACTGATCTTACTGCTTGTCTCCCCACCCATCTTGCAGGTGTCTGGGTTCCCAGCCATACACTGCATCCCCCACTCTCTGTGCCACAAGCAGTAAACAGTCCTAGCAGTAAAGAAAAAAATAAATATTATTTATCCTTCCCCAGACAGATGTCCATGTTGAACTTGTTTGTGTCTGTGTGAATGACAGTGTGTGTTCTTGTCCCTGAGCTCCTCTCTCTCCAGTGATTCATGTGTGCCACAATGCCCAGCCTGGGCATTGCTCTCTGTGATGGTACCCACTGACCCAGCCCCATGGATCTGCTAGTGTCCATGCTGCCTTAGTGTGCCCCCCATCCCACCACACAATACAAGGAACAAGAGTGCTGGGAAGTGAGGCAGCATTGCCTGTAGAGCTGTAACTTAAACCCGGATGGCAGGGAGAGAGAGAGAGAGAGACACACACACACACACAGGCTGCAGGGACAGATACCAAATAGAAGAGACAGCATCCCACCCAAAAGAGAGTGCAGGATCAAAAGAGGTGGTGAGTGGCACCAGTGTTAGGGACAGAGCAGAGAGAGAGAGCCCCCAAACAGTGACAACAACATGCTGAGATATGTCGAGTAAGTGGAATGAGAGTGATCACCAGGTGACAGGCTGTCACTATTGTAGCACCACCTTGGCAGTGTGAAATTGGGGGCAGTGTAATGTAATGACTGTAACCATGATGACCAGTGGCTCCCAAACCTGAACCTGAACAAAAAAACATTTAAATGGGTGGCCTGTCCCCTAGCAGTGTCTACTCCCCTCCTCCCGAGAGAGACACATCAACAGCGAGAACTGCTTCCAGTGTGGCATATATGTACAGGTCCAATCTGTTCCAGTCAGAGATGGTGTCAACCCCCCCCCCACACCAAACAGAGAAGTACAGTACAGTATGCTCCTAAGCCCAGTTGCCATCCATTTTATTTCCACTCACACTTCTGACATCTTGCTGTCAGTCTGACTCTCTTTTTGTCTTTCTGAAGCTCAGTGGAAGCAGACGGCAAATACAGAGAGGCAGAGAAAGTGGCAGCAGGAGTGCAATGACTGGGACAGAGAACAGTGCTGCAGAGTTTTCCTTTCACCATGGGGGAGTGGACATGAGAGAGTGAGAGACCAGGAGAGACACAGTGTAAAACAAACTTGGTGCACCTATTCTACCACTGCATAAAAGGAGCACCCAGACAGAGCTGGGATGGGCTCCAGGCAGGTGGCTCTGGGAGAATGATGCCCCATCCCCCATCCCACCTCCACACAAGGGTAGCACCCTGCAGTAGCCAGGGATAGAGATGCAAGTAGCACATCAGCCCCTTCATACCTGTCCCTGCTCCACCAGAGTTAGCATGAAGATTGGAGTGGGCTTTAGGTGACTGGCACTTCCTCACCCTATGCCACACCTCTATATTTGCAGAACACTCTGCTTCAACCAGAGGCTCTCCCACCTAATGTGTTCTACCCATGGAGAGCACTCTGAGGTACTGAGATATGAAAATGTGGCTATCGTATCTGCCCTCCACAACTATTCCCACTCTGCTGGGTGGGTGGGGAAGAATACAGTGGATGCTCCTGAGTGACTGGTGTACCCTCTTTCACCCCCACCTACCAATCTAATACATTACAGCAGCCAGAGAAGAGATGTGGATTGCACATCTGCCCCATCATAAACTGTGCCCATTCCAAAAAGTTTCACACACAAGCTGGAGTGGGGTCTAGGATGGTGGCCATTAAGTGACTGTCCCCCCCATCCCACCGCCACCCATGGGGAGCACTCCTCTCCCTCCATTACATGTTTGCACATAGAGAGCACTCCTCCCCCTCCATGCCTCCTTCGAGTATGGGGAGCAATTCTCCTTCTCCAACCCTCTTCCACATGGTGGACATAGTTCTTATGTAATCATATTTGGTCTCAATCCTTGTTGAATGCAACATTGTACATATTGTATATACTAATGTAAAGAACATTGTTTTATTTTAATTTATATTATGTGTCCTTATTTTTGTATCTCACACCATGTATTGTCTTCATCATTGCTTGTACAAGGAATCTCTTTGCAAATGAGCTTGCTCAATGGATTTTATCCCTTCACAACAAAGCTGAACATGGAAAGCACTCTTCCCTCCATTCCATATCCACATATACTGTAGGTTTCATTGCTTCCCACCTCTATGCATTGTGAGCACTCATCTCCTGACCCCTCCAGTGCTTCTCCCACTATATTTCACCTCCCCCCATGGACAGCACTTCTCCCACTGCATCCCACCACCTGTACATAGGGAGCACTCCTTCCCCTCCATTCAACCTCCACACATAGGGAGCTTTTCTCCCACTTCACATCAGCTCTGTATATGGGGAGCAATCCACCCCTTCATCCCACTGCCCCTACATGGGAAGCAGTGTCCCTACACGGGGAGCAGTGTTAGTGGTTCAGCAGGTAGCACACTTGCCTCTGTGGTCAGGAGATCAGAAGGCTGTGGGTTCTATCCCCACACCAGGCACTTGAGTTAAATCCCAATACTGACACTGTAGTGCAGCATGAGGAGGGTGCTGTCTTTTGAATGAGATGTTAAACCGAGGTCTGCCTGTTCTGGTGGTAGTTCAGATGGATGTTAAAGATCCCATGGTACTTCTCAAAAAGAGTAGGGGAATTTTTATTTTAGAAAAGGAACATTACATATATAAAACACATAAGGGAAAAAAAAATAAGCAATATACAGGAATTTTCAATATTTACACAAATCCAAAAAGGAAAAATTAACTTGAAAGTAAAACAAAGATCACTCTAAATGATCATATATACAGTTATTTTCCTATTTTCTGGAAAATTTTATTATCCAAGTTAGTTTATGCATCCTAGTTTAACCATAAAGAACAATTTATCCATAAAGGTTTTACTTTTTCCACTGGATAATTTTTTATGTCTTTCAACTGAATTTTTTTCTAGTGTTCTCCGAACGTTAACTAATATTTCAACATACATAACCATTTTTTGCAGTAGTACCCACATGCACCTGGCCTGCCATATGTAATATCTTATTACCGCCAGGGTGATATATACTGTGTCTGCATGATATTTATCCCAAGAGCTAGGAGGCACTCCATACATTAGCTCACTATATGACAATGCTTTGAATCTGGACTCGGTCCACTGGGCAGCTAAAAAGAACCGAAAGTGAACTGCATATGGGCATTCTAAAAATAGATGCTGTTATGTCTCTAGCACATGTGTGCGTGTATCCCTAGGGCAGTATCTATCTGATAGTTGTTTGTGCTTATTGTTATTTTCAACACTAAGCCTCCCATGGTTACCCAACCATGTGCTGTCCTAGAGAAAGGCAGGTAGTCTAGGATTATTGCGCTGCTGTAGTATTAATTGTAACCTATTTTCTGGACAAAGTGGAAATTCAACTGCTGTATGACATTCTTTATGTACTACTTCTTTATAAATAGCCTTCCTGTCCATAGTTTCAAACTGTAAAGGAGTCAACTCCCATTTCGTGGCATTTTTCAGACTATCAGAACCATGCTGTGGAATGCATTCAGCTTTGCTAAGTAATCTTTGTTTCCTCAACTGCCATGCCGTAAGACAGGGGGCAACCCATTTCCATACCAATGGTTTCCATATTTTGCTCTCTGGTTTCAGTACTGTCCTCAGATTATAACTAACAAATAAACTAAAGAAAAATGTAATTGGATGTACCATGTTAAGCCCTCCTATGATTGTCCTATATGTATACTCTCTTTTTATCAGTTTCAACCGGGAACCCCAAAAGGCTTGAAAAAAAATACTGTGTAATCTCATCCACACTTCTTGTGGAGGAGGATATACTTAACTAAGATACAGATAAACCAGACCACTAACGATTTAATTAAGGTAACCCCTTTCTTTTTAGAAAGCTCTTGACCCTTCCACCCTATAACCATTCTGACTGCCTGATTCATACATGTTTCCCAATTCAACAGTGTAGAATTTTCTGGGCCAAACATAATCCCTAATATCTGTATCGAATCTCATGAAACTGGTATACCTGTAATACTGCCTTGCTCAGGAAGTGGGGCATTTCCCAGGGTCACACCCCTACTTTTCTGAAGATTAATTTTAGAGCTGGAATACTCTGAAAATCTTTTAAAACCTGAGAGAGTGCATCCTCACATGTATCAGCAGCTAAAGTGAGCACTAAGTCATCTGCATAGGCCAATATTTTAATGGGCTGTACCTCTAACCCTACTGTTAACCCATGTACTCTAGTCTCTTTAAGAATATGTTGTATAAAAATATCTATTCCAAAGACGTACAACAAGGGACTTAAGGGACATCCCCGCCTGGTTCCTCTGTGCACCTGGATTTTCTTTCCCCGCCATCCATTCACATTTGGGATTATCTGCGCCTTGTGGTACATGTTCTTAATCCACCCTACAAATTTAGATGGGATACCAAAAGCTTGTAGTGCATGAAACAGAAAGTCATGTGACAACTTATCAAATGCTTTCTCCTGGACAAGCCCCAGCACGTATCCCTGTATATCACCTTGTTCACCTATGCAAAATAACTCTCTTAAAGTTATTAAGTTGTCACATTGCTGCCTGCCAGGTATAGCATAAGACTGTGGAGTACTAATTAAATATCTTGCTATGACAGATGACCTAGCTAATAGGATTTTACTTAACATTTTTGAATCTGTATTTAGTAGATTCAAAGGTCTCCAATTATTAATATCTGTCTTTGGGCCTTTTTTATGTATCAAAACTAACAATGTAGTGTTCATAGAGTCTGCATATAGTCCAGTTTCTAAAATATAGTTATAAAGAATTTGAAGTGCAGGGACTAGCGCCATCTGAAATTTCCCATATAATCCTGCCCCCAGCCAGTCAGAACCAGGGGTCAAGTCTATTTCCAGGTGTTCTATTGCATACTTAATTTCTTCTACCATATTATCTTTTATTAGCTCTTGTGCATCCTGCCTACTGACTTGCGGTAGACCTAATGATGTAAAGTAAGCCTGATCAATTAAGGCTGTGCCGTCTTCCTTCAATAATTGCCCTATATGTTGTTCTACTATGTGTAATAAGTTTTGGGGAGCTGTGACTTTTTGGCCTGTCGTAGTGTGCAATTTGGTAATAATTCTATTCTCTACCCTCGATTTGCATTCCTTGAAGGGATCCATGGATCCCTTCTTAATATTTGTTCCAAAATGGAGTTGTTGAGTGAGAGATTTCGCTTGGTTGTATTGGTACACATACATCTCCTTTTTTTATAACACCAATTTGTGAACAGTAATCTAAATGCCTTAACTCCATTTGGGAAATCAGATGTTGCAACTGGTGCTTTAATTTAAGGTGTCCCCAGTATTCCTTGGTAGCCCTATACCTAACCTTCTTCTGAAATAAAGATTGCCAAGACCATTTAGAGTCTTCCCACCATTCTATCAGGTTATTATAAAATTCTGCTAAAGAAATTCTAGCCGTCCATTCCTGCTTCCAGTGCTTCTGTTTACCTGGATCTTCTAAGATGGATTGGTTTAACCGACAACCCACTTTCCTACTTCGGGGGGTATTACCCATGCAAATTGTATACTAACAGCCATATGGTCCAAAAATTCACTAGGTCTTACATCAGCTGTTAGTATGGTTAGCATAGCAGTTACAAATAGCCCCGTCAGGCAGCAGTCATGATCCAGCCATACCACCTCCACAGTGCAAGGAGCCTGATCCACCTACCTCCCAAAGAGATAGATAAGGTGCCACTTGCCCCCTCGGGCGGTGGTCACAATCCAGCCATAGCACCTCCACAGTGCAAGAAGCCTGATCCACCTACCCCCCCAAAGAGATAGATAAGGCGCCACTTGCCCCCTAGGGCAGTGGTCATGATCCAGCCATAGCACCTCCATGGTGCAAGGAGCCTGATCCACCTACCCCCCAAAGAGATAGATAAGGTACGATGCTTGAAAAATTGTCACGATTTCTCTGGGCTGTGTGAACGCTGAACTGGATCATCACTTGCAATTTGCTGTTTTCAATTTCAGCACCTTCTCAGGGTAGCGCTATTGGCTCCACACCTGTGTAGAGCTCCCTGATTGGCTGGTCTCACTCACCTGAGACAGGAGCACCCGAGACATGCATCCCTGTACTTGGCTTCTAATTTATATATTTTAATTTAGCCTGTTCTACTCTGCCTGTGTAAAGTAACTTACCATTCCCCCCCACTACAGTTTATCTCCAACTGTATGTGCACTGATTCAGTACTAGCTCTGCAAACTTCCCCTTGATTTTTCATCTCACCCTCTCTCCCCCTTCCAGGCCTCCTTTAAATGCAGTCTCCACCCACTCCTATCTGATGTTTCAATTTATTTGGTTACTTACTGTCAACAGCTGCAGTTCCCCCTAACCCCCTTTTTGCAACTAAGCCTTCTAGCAGCCTTATCTCATTCTGTCTTGCTGAGGCATACTATTTTGGTACTTTAGGTTTGCTTATTGCTGACTAGCATATCCTGTCCTGCTGACTAGCATATTTTGTCTTGCTAAGGCACTGTTTTACTTGAAATACCCCTTTTACTGAAAAAAACAAATTACTGAACTGTGACTGATTTGCCAAAAAACTGTGTTTATTGTCTATAAATGTTCCCAGCAACCAAGTGTTACACCTCCTTCGTGACTTTGTAGCTCTCTCTCTCTCCAGACTGCAAGGCGCCAAGGAAATCGCAGGCCTTTCAGTTGCTAATTGAGCTGTTTTTGCTCAGACTACTAGCCTTTGTGTTGCCCCACTATTAATTCGAGCTACTCTCTCCTTTCTCTAGCCGAAAGCGGTATACATTTATCTTGCATAACTTTGTTTTTATACTTCCCCAAACAAGTCGCATACGGAACAACAACCCCTGGGACCTATGTAATCTTCCATTTGCCCACTCCACTCTGCACAGGCACCTCTATCAGCCCCCACTGAAGAAATATATCTCTTGCAATCCAGACATTTTCTGTCCTCCTGTCTATTCTCCTTTGCTTAACGAGGAACCCACATCAAATAAATTTTGTTCAGAGACGTGCCACTGTCAGGGCTAATCTTAGATCCCCTTTTAATGCATACTGACCCATATCTTACCACAGCAGTAACTACCCATACAACAAATTTGGGGACCTAAAGACTCTGGTTAGCAGCTCCCGAGATAGTACACTCCACTTTTTGAATAAGCTACCATGGCAGGTCTCGGCTGGCTTTACCTACTAGCCTGCATTTCCCTGATACCTAATTTTAGTGGACCCCCTGACAGATCTGACACTAATAAAGGGACATGCCCTACACCACTAGGACATCCACTTAATAAGACTCTGTATTCATTATGCTGCCCCTGGTTGGCCCTGATTCAGTCAAATTTTGTTGAATCCACTCGACAGGGGACTGCAAACTACTCGGCTATGCATGGCCCCAAACTCCAGCCACCCATAAGCTGCATAGTTGGATGTTACTCTGCATGGTCCTTAATCTATGTACTGGCAGGGCAACACAAGAGATCAACTCGGTCCCTGGATCCCTGCAATCTAACCTACATAAAACGCAACAAGGCCCGTGCTTTTAAACATCTCCTTGACAATCTGAGAAGTATTGTGCTCCTCCTACTTCTGTGCTCAGAAGACGTCGAGCTCAGTTCTGGCCCCACAAAGTTGATTTCATCCCCAACCAAAATTACTACCCTAAAAGGAATCAGTTTTCTGCATGCCAATGTCTGCAACCTTCTAAGGAAGTTGGATTCTGTCCAGGCCTGGATTATCCACACTGCCCCAGACATACTTGTGATCTTGGAATCCTGGCTTCGGGCATCCACACCAGACAGTGAGGTTAATATCCCCAACTATCTCCTCTTCAGAGCAGATAGAAAGACTAGGGGGTGAGGAATAGCCATTTACGTTAAAAACAAATTTACAGTATCTATATTAGATGCTACTTCTGTTGCTGGGGGCTTTGAAAGCCTGTCTCTCAAGGTTGAACCGTCCCAATCTGTGGCACTCTGCATAATAGGTTGCTATAGACCCCCAGCAGCAGGACCACAGCTCCTGGCTCATCTGTCTTCACAAATGGACATGACACCTCTGGAAACAATTATATTAGGTGACCTTAACTATGACTGGATATCAAATGGATTGCTACCCCTAAAACAATTCTGCGACTCCCATGGGTTCACCCAAATGATTATAGAACCAACGCACATCAACAAGAAAAATCAAATGAAAAGCACACTTCAGGACATCCTTCTTGTCAACAAACCACACTACTTTTCCCATGCCGGTATCCTTCCAGCAGATGTTAGTGACCACTGTCTCATAGCTTGCATAAGAACCATCTAGAACCCACTATCTACATCAAAGTTTTCTACCAAAAGATCCAGATGGAACTTTGACCCTCTGGCCTACATACAAGAACTAAAAAACTCCTTGCTATGGCAGACTTTCTACCTGGCTAAATCAGTGGGTGATGCCTATAATGTTCTCCATGAAATCATAGCCAGTGCCCTAAACAACCATGCTCCTCTAGTAAAAGCATGAATAAAAACCAGAACCTGCCATTGGTTCTCACCAGATCTGAAGAATGCTTTACTCAAAAGAGACCAGCTATGGAAAAAGGCCGAGAAATCGCAGACCGATGCAGACTGGTGTCTCTTTAGGACATCTAGAAATGCCTGCACGAAAATGGTCAGAGAGGCCTAGCCCAACCAAATTCTGGTCCACCATAAAGGAACTGTCTGGACACTACCCAGGTAGTGCACTACCCTCCAAAATCACCATCGACAGTGTCACTATCAGTGATAAATCTGAAATTCTTCAAGCCTTCAACAACCACTTCGCCACTGCAGGCATGGCATTCGATAATGCACCAGTAAGTAGTCTCCGTCCACAGCTCACCGCCCAGCATCCAGACCAAAGTAACAAAGATACGATCTTCTCCTTTTCCCCAACCACCATAAAAGAAGTTGAAGACCTTATGCTACGGCTAGATACCAGAAAAAGTGCAGCAGCCGACTCCTTCGACCCATACTTTCTGAAAATAGCATACCACACACTTGACCCAGCTATATCACACTTATTCAACCTGTCCCTAGCCCAGGGCTCTATCCCCATGGAATGAAAAACCGCTCATGTTATCCCCTTATTTAAAGCAGGGTACCCATGCAACCTGAACAATTATAGGCCAATCTCTCTTCTACCGATACTCTCAAAAATGCTGGAAAAAGTCATGGATTTACAGCTGAGATCGTTTCTAGACAACTCTACATTGCTTAACCCCATGCAGTCTGGCTTTAGAGCAAAGCATAGCACTGTTACAGAGTTGGCCAAAGTCACTAATGACTGGCAACAGGACCTTGACAACAAAAAATTTGTTTATGCTGTGTTTTTAGACCTCAGCAAGGCCTTTGATACCGTCAACCACTGCCTACTTCTCTCCACCTTAAAAACCATAGGTATGGATTCAACCTCACTGGACTGGCTTCAGGATTATCTCTCTGATAGGCAGCAACAAATTAAGGCCAAAGGTGAGCTCTCTCCTCTGAAACCAATAAAAAGAGGAGTCCCACTGGGTTCCATACTGGGCCCTCTACTGTTCGCCAACTACATTGACAACTTGGACCTAGGCATTACAGAAGCCAGTATCCACTTGTTTGCCGATGATACAGTGCTCAATCTAAGCCGTGACTCCCCTGGAGCCACATGCACAGATCTACAAACTGAATTCAGTACGCTGCAGCATCAGCTTCTCAGCAAAAAGCTACTGCTAAATGCAAAAAAAAACTAAGGCCATGCTGTCTACCCCATCTAGCACTAGGGCCTATTCTGCTGCTGCTGGCACCCTTCCTCTCATAACTACCCTTCTAGGCGAAGATCTTGAGTTCGTGCCTACATTCAAATATCTGGGTATATGGCTGGACAACAAACTCTCCTTTGTGGAGTACACATAAGAATTGATGAAAATGCTTAGGCAGAGGATTGGCCTCTTCTTCAGAATTAAACACCTTCTGACCACAGATGCAAGAAGACAGCTTGTTCAATCAACTTTCCTCTCATTAATCGACTACGCCGACATTACCTATGGCCAATGCTCTGTCTCACATCTTGCAAAACTGGACGTCCTGTACCACAGAGCGCTAAGATTTATAACTGGTCTCCCATCCTTCACACATCACTGCTCTTTATATGCAGCCATAGGGTGGCCTTCCTTTCAATATAGGCAGTGTAGAAATGCAGCACTCTGGACATTCTGAGCCCTTACCAACAAACTCCCAAATTACATTGTTGCCTGCCTCCCCCTGAGCCCAATCAGTAGCTATGCACTAAGAAGCCACTTGCTAATTTCTCTGAAAATCCCCAGGATCAGTACCCACTTTGGCAGGGCTGCCATAAGCCACTCTTTACCTATGCTCTAGAGCAGGGTACAAAGATCCTTGAGACTCAGCTCTCCTGTCAGTTTTGCCCTGTTTAGGATCATTTATGACAAAACATTAGCTGAAATCTGTAAGTGTTTCCATAGTTCCTAGTCCTGCTGACGATTCACTCCGTATCCTTACCATATCCAGCCACGCACCTAGTTCCTCCCCTCCCTATTTTAATCAAGTCCACTAGTCAGCTGCCATAGTGGCCCTCGGCACCCAAGGCACCACTTCTCCCATATTACTCTCCTCTCACCATTTAAGCGGACCATACAGACCTCATTAGGGGCCCCTATGCAGCCCTAGGACCCTCACCCAAGTATGGTAAATGGTCACTGAGGGCTGAAATGCAAAGAATTGTACCCTCTGATGGAGGCTTGACTAAGAATCACTAAACATACCACCTCAACTTCTGCATACATGGAGTCTGTATATACCACAGCAAAGTTGAGTGATGCATGTATGTTCCTACAAGAATGCTTGGAATGTATATCGTGCACCTACCACTTTTCTGTAAATTTGTTTGTAACTCTTTGCACATGTTTTACTTTGTATTCTCAATCTATGTATGTATAACTGTTTTGGACAACAGCAGGTCCATCTTGTAAATGAGCTTGCTCAATGATAATCGCCTGGATAAATAAAGATTTGAAATAGAAAATCTATCTGGGTTTTTAAATTTCCCCTGTGGTAGGTATCACCTCCAACTGGGTCAGTGTTCTGATATCCATCTTTTAATCCTGCCTGAGAAATTATGTTTTGCAAGGCATTAGAGTCACAAAACATCTTAGACGTACATAGCCCTCTATCAAACTACTGCATACTTCAATTAAAATCTCCAACTCACAGCAAGAAATGTGAAGTATGTGAATACAGTTGTACTTTCTTTAAAAGTAACACTCTCTGTGCTTTCGTCTGGGGGGCATATATACAAATTATACAAAACCTCTCAGTTTGATAGGAAAAATCTAATAATAAGGTTCTACTGGGGTGGATATCAACAAGTCATGACACTTACAAGGCAGAATTTTTAAATAAAATACCCACCCATCACATGTCTCACCTCTTATAGACCAGAAGGAGGGTCCAGCAGTCCAGAGACTAGAGGCTAGTTGTAATTCTCCATGCATCTTAAGCCTAGTATCTTGAAGGCAAAAATATTGGCCTTTTGTCCCTGTAATGAAAACTGAACCCCCATACTTTTTCTCCTACTTTTAATACTGTTGACATTGAGTGTCAAAATAGAGGACGTTCAGAAAGAAAAGGAAGATGAATCCCCTGTGGTGTCTTGGAGAGCCTACACTGCCTAGTCGTTTTGGCTATGGATTCCCCCCCCCACCTTCTTCTGTGTCTGTGGTGGAGGCAATTAATGAAGTGTCTGTATCTTTTTCCCCCTGACTCCCCCTTTGTAGGGTCACTATGTAATGTTGCATATCTGTTACCCTTTTTTCCATGCTGCGGGAGTTTTTGTACTGTCTGCTTCTTTCTGTTGTTTGAGAGAAGATGGTTTCCCAGATCATGGCCGCTTCTTTGGACCCACTGTCTGAAAAAGAGCCTCGCTATTAGTGGGAGGGAGCATATCTATGACATCAGGATCTACCCTTTTCATGATGTTTTTAGAAGCAACTAGTCTTGATTCACTTTCGGGGGGGAGTTACAAGTGGTTCTGCTACTGGGGCCTGAGTATCCACGACCTGTTCTGACTCTATACCTTCATCCACATTTTTGGGTGCCTCCTTTGTCCATACAATGTCCTCTCTCCTTTTATTGCTTTGTTCAGCTATGTCTTGGGCCAATTTCTGTTGGACCATATTGATTAATTCCTCATGGGATGGACAGTCGTCCCGATTATGTGAGGCCTAGAGACAGCGACCATAAGCATGTCCAGTACATTCAGATAAGTTGCACTGGAATAAATTCAAACACTGTGCTGACTTATGACCATATTCCAGGCAATGGCTACATCTAGCTGTGTCACATGCTGAACTTAAATGGGCTCGTGATCCACATTTAAAGCAGGATCAAGGTTGTCCAGCATAAAACAGTGAACCCTGGTCCTTCCCCAGATAAAAGTTGCTAGGAAGATGAACAGGTCCTGTATTTGTGAAAAATAGCTTCACCATTATTCTCCACCCGCCATCCCATATCTGTTCACTATCAATTGAAGGAGTGGGTTTCTCTAACACCTCACATCTCTGTCTTAGGCAGAACGGGATGTCTTCTACATTAATTCTTTCATTTTTAAACATGATGGTGATATTTTTCATTAATGGTTTGGTGAGAGGAATAGCTACAAACAGGGTCCAGAGAGGGTTATTCTTTTGTGAATTATATTGTGCCCAAAATCTATCCAAACTTGACGCATTTTTGAAACTAATGTCAAAATTTGAATTACCAAAATTAATCAGTGCAAATATTTTGGAGGAAAAAAACTTCATAGAACCTTTTATTAAGGATCTAGCTACATACAGCCTATCAGGTGGGTTATATAACCCTCCCTTATACAACAAGTGCACCACATTTCTCCTAGGTGATGGCTTTCCTGTAGTTTTAAACAAGTCTGCTAATCTAAACATTGGTGCTAACTCCCCCTGTCTCTCTGGATCCTGTACTATATCGTCTGCAGGACCCAGCCTAATAGGCTGTTCATCTATTTGTGAAACATCAACATTCTCCCTGTTCACATCAACAACATTCTCCCCACCTTCAATTGTGTTAAAAAATACATTAGTGTCTGAACTACTAGGTTGCAACCTTGATGAGTTACCCTTTGGGTCGTTGGAGCTCATATTTGGATTTGTGCCTGTTGTAGGTATACTGGAAAGCTTAGTCATCATGCTTTGATATGAAGGATCATTTAGGTCAGGAATCCAACTATCTTCAGTACCCTGTATCCATCCTGCATCCTCTAGGGCATGTGCTGGTGACCAGTTTCCAGACCCTATGTCTGTATTTTCGGGGAATTTTTGGTTCGTAACCCTGTCAGTACCTAAAGCCTTACTCCACCCATGCTTGGTTTTATTATGCGGAAAAGATCATTCCTGTTCATGCTGTGCTGGTTTGAAAGAAGTAGATGTATGGCCTGCAGTTTTAGCAGTCTGTCGACCTGCTCCCAGTCTTCCTTTCACCTTTGCTCCACCAGCCGTTTCCTTGCGGGGCTGCAGCGGCTCTTGGCACACAGCTTGATCACTGTGTAATCTGCCAGCCACTTTTCCCCTGCCTGAGAAATCTGGACGTTTCTCTGCTCATCTTTCTGAATCACTCCTTGGACCTGGGGAAGGGGGGTTGCAGCTCTAGGCACACAGCCTGCTTGCTGTTTCTATTGCCAGCCACATTTCCCCCTCCTTTAGTCACCTGGGAAATCTCTTTAGCTGGAAGCTCATTCAACCTGCCTTGAGGGCAGGGGATTGTGGCTCAGGGCATGCAGCCTGAATACTGCTTTCGCTGCCAGCCACTTTCCCCTCCCTGTTTACTGTGCTGGGAGTATCAACATCTGGTGGCTGACTTGGACTAACTGGAGGGGGAGGATGCAGCTGAAGGCCTGCAGCCTGTATGCTGTTTGAAACGCCCACCGCTTCCCCACCTCCAGCAGACTGAAGCTTTGCATTTGCTTATACCTCATGACAGTCTTGTGGGAGAAGTTGCGGCTCAGGGCACACAGCCTGAATGCTATCTTGACTGCCAGCCACATTTCCCTCCCTAGACTGTATAACTCTTTGTGTTTGACTGGGAGTGCCCTGTCTAGCTGCCTTTTCAGTTTGGGTAATGGCTGCAGCAACTCCTGGTACTACTGTCTTATTTAGGGTACTTCCCTCCAACATCCCCAAACGTACCTCTAGTTCCTGGGCTTTTCCCAGGTATATTTTCCTTTCTGCCCTTAACTTCTGCCACTGTACCATATCTTTTATCACAATGGTTTCTTCTGCCAAAGCCGACTGCTGCAAAACCTGCACCACATTGTTATTACTATCGCGAAGCACCAGATCAACCACTGCAGGCACGTCTTCACTTTCTGAAAACTCCACCGCTACCACAGCTAATTCAATGGCCTCTTGTGAATTGAGAACAGAGGAGGAGGCCTGCTCTTCTGTCTCTTCCATGTCCATCTCACATGGAGGTTTCTTGGGAGTGGCCATCTCAAATCAGATGGACAGAGCTCCCCCTACTGACAAGCGTAGGGGAGATTTTATTGTATAAACATCAAAACACAACTTTCAAAAAGAATGATACATCGTATCATAAGTACAATAATACAAAAAGCAATGACATGCAAAATATTTTCTCCATATTTTGACTTAGACATATACTGAAATTAAACCCTTACAAAATAGGAAATAAAAGTAAAGTCACATACATGAATAACGAAAGGTAAGAAGGAATTATTAAACACATACATCACCTCACCAGTTTCACGTCCTACTTCTATTTTATAAATATTGCAAACCCTTTCCACCACTGAAACATGCTTTTTGCAATGTGGAATTGTTATCTTTTATGTATACCACTCTCATAGCCTCCATAACCAAAATACTCAGGGGGTGGGATATTCAAACTGCGCCAGGCAGGGGCGCAAGCCTGGGTGCAGCGCAACTGGGTTGAGCCAGGGTATACTTCAGGTGATATTCAATGGTGCTCAGCCATGGCTCAGCACCATTGACTATGGCACTGGGGGTGCCCACACTGCACACGGCACAGTGGCATTGCGCCAGCGCAAGTGGCAGGTGAGGAGCATGTGGCTGGGTCAGTGCAAGTGCAGTTGCAGTAGGTGCAGCAAGAGTGATATTTAGACATGATTATGCAAATGAGTCCATTACGTATGCAAGGCTCAAATGGGGTCATTTGCATGTCATTATTGCCACATTTGCATTCAGTGCACTGATCCCAAGTGACTTGCACCTGGTGCCCTGCTAGGCTGCAGCTGTTGGGGACTGACGCCCCCTGATCCTCAGCGGGCAACGTGGGCATAGTAGAAATATATCCCTGGTGGTTCAGTGGACCCTACCCCATCACCCAATCATGGGCATAATAAATACATATCCCTGGTGGTCCAGTGGACCTGCTCCCTGCCTGATCATGGGTATAATGACTATAGTATACCTGGTGGTCCACTGGACCCACTCTCCTGCCTGATCGTGGTCATAAGTGTTCACAATATCCCTGGTGGTCCAGTGGACCCGATCCCCTGCCTGATCATGGGCAGATGTATTAAATAGTAACCCTGGTGGTCCAGTGGTACCCCCTCCCCACCCACTGTTACCCACCACCCTGCACCCCCCCGTCAGCGGTGGGTGGCAGCTCCTCACCCACAAGCCATCCAGCCGCCCGCCAACTGACAGCCTATGGTACAGCTGTACGTCTATTAGTCCACTATGTGGGCCAATGGGCATGCAGACCATACTGTACTACACAGTCCTAAAATGTAGATGGTTCATTCACATTTTGGGACTTTAATAATAATGTTCAGACGCTTCATTGGCCCACGTAGTGGTCCAATGGGCATACAGCCATACTGTATGCTGTCACTTCAGCAGGCGGCCAGGTTGCTTGTGGGTTTTGGAGCTGCCACCTGCCGCTGAATGGGGGTGTGCAGAGTGGCAGGTCACAGTGGTCAGGTGGGGAGGGGGTACCGCTGGACCACCAGGGTTATCATTTAACACATATGCCCGCGATCGGGTGGAGGAACAGGTCCACTGGACCACCAGAGTTATTATATTTACATGCCCATGTTCAGGTGAGGGGGGGTAACAACACCCAGACTGTGTCTCTGGAGGTTGGGTGGCCACCCACAGCAGGCGACTGCCATGTTGCACCCGGCAATATGGCTGCCGCCTGTGGGTGTCCCCTGACATGCTCCTGTTTATTATGGGCATATCTCTTTGTGCCCCCCTGTGTGGCACAAGTTGGGTTCATGCCTGTACATGAGCCACACATCCCAGGCTGAATATTAGGATGTGCTGCATATGCATGGGCATGCCCCCCGCACTTGCACCGTATACATTACTGGTGCACCCAGCACATCGGGGGTTGCACAGTGCAACCTACCCCTTTGAATATCATGCCAGGGCACATCAGTGGGTTGCACATGGTGCAACCCCTTTGAATATCCCACCCAGGGTATCATAGGACATGAGCTTTTGTTGTAACACCCATTGACATCAGGCCTGCCATATAAAAATCTTCAAACAACAAAAAAATACAATTAATGTGCTATAATCATATTTAGCAGTAAGTTGTGGGCAGCATCCTAAAACCAAAGTTTGATAATCTAATTCCAGTAACCATTTAAAACCTCATTTTTTGCTAGAAAAATCCATAATCCTTTTATATATGAACAATTAAACAAGAAATTATCCATAGTCTCCTCCATGACTTGACATTGTAAATAGGGACAATTTCTTTCACTTTACATTTTATGTTTAGTGTTACCCTTACTATTCAGTCTGCCATAGACAGATAATCATAATACCTCTCACATATGTGTGGGTACCCTTTCATTGCCTAACTGTTTGAGGACTGATCCTTTAAGAGAAACTGGGCATTCATCAAAATCTGGCTCAACAGGATATATCTGTTCCAAAATTATTTTATATCATTAAACCCCAGCATTTTGGCTCACCAAAGCCTTAGAAATAGCCCAATTTATCAGTTTTTGTGCACAGTGTTTAAAATATTTTAAACATCAATACGAGAAGGGAGTTATAGTGGAAGGGTATTTCATAAAGTAATATATTCTCCCAAATTATTTAATATCCATAAATGTTGAGGTGCCCTTAAGGTTTGTAGCCCAAAGTTCAAATTTTGTGATAAAAATAGTGAATTAAAGAATACAATTGGATTGATCATCCCCAATCCTCCTTGGGCTTTTGACAAATAAGTAAAGCAATGCTTGATGGGATTAAACCTGCTTCCCCATAGCATAGAAAAAAAACTTGCATATAATCAGGTCTTGAGATATATTTGGGGAGGGAAAACCATAGCTGTATATAACAAACATGGTATTAAAAATCTTTTAATAGATATACTCTTTTAATTTTCAAAAGTTTCCAGCCCTTTCACCTTTGCACTTTTGACTCTTCTCCCTTTAGAGTTATTTCCCAATTCACTTCTGGGCAATTCTATGGACCAAAAATAATACCAAGGATTTAAATAGGGTCAGAGTAAACTTTAATACTTACTATACTTAAAAGTTCTGGGTAACAGGACCTATAAACAGGCCCCTGGATTTCTCCACATTCATTTTTGTATTTGAAACCTTAGCATAGCTTTTGAAGTCCTGTAAAAGTGATGGAATTTGTGTCACATTTGATAGAAACACACAGACATCATCTGCATATGCCTGAACAGTCAGAGTGTAACCATTTTGGTCACCGGAGATACCTGTCAAATCCCTGGATGAAACAATCTGTCTTAACAGGGAGTCGAGAGAGAACACTTATAATAAGGGGCTCAGTGGACACCCCATGCCTTGCCGGGTGTCACTGAGATAGGTAAAGTAACTTTGCCTTTAACGACAGGATGAACTATAACTGCAGAGTATAGTAATTTTATCCAGCTTATGAACACTGTAGGTATTTCATAGTGTTCTAGTGTGGAAAATAAGAAAGGACAGTGTATCCCGTCAAAGGCTTTGCTTTGATCTAAAGATAGTATACAACCCTGTTGTTGTGTTCTATTAGAGTATTCTATTACTTCCCTAATGATTATCAGAGCACTTTGGATTTTTCTGTTTGGTATGCCACAAAACTGTAAAGGGTACATCAAATCTCCAGCCACACTACACAATCTACTATTCAAAACTTGAGATAATATTTTAAAATCAGAGTTCAAAATTGTAATAGGCCTCCAATTATTGATTTGTAGTTTATCACCTGTTTTAAATAAATACACTAACAGGCCTGAGGTAAAGGCAACTGGGACAGAAGGTTGACTTTGAAAATAGAAAAAAACTTTTTCTAGACATACTGATAAAATCCCCGAAAATGATTTACAAAACTCATAGGGTAACCAATCAATACCTGGGGACATTCCTAGTTTCTGTGAGAGAATCACAGTTTTAATTTCCATAGCTGAGATAGGGTTTACTAATTTTAGTACATCTTTGGGGGAAGGGGGTAGACTAACCTTTTTTAAACAATCTGTTACTTCCTCCGTTTGTGGGGAAACCAAAATCTCTTGCAATTTTATGTGATTGTAAATAATGTTATAAATACCCTTATCTGATTTAATAGGATTCACCTCTTCATCTTCTAGTACCTCCACACGTGAAGCTTGTTTTTTCACCTTAAAAGCTTCAAAAGGGTCACCAATTGGGGTTTTCTGCATACCGAACTGCAACTCTGTTCTTAAAGTCTTGGCTCTATCATATTGGTATGTTTTCATTTTCATTTTTAACAGTTCAATTTGTGAGGAATAATCATACCTGGATATTGTAGCCATAGACTATAACTATTGCAATTGATTTCTTAATTTCAAATAATGAAAAAACTGATCATTTGACTGTTTTTTCCCATATCTCTGGAACCATTTTGTTTTATTTCTTCTTTTGTGTCTGCCAACCAATCCCACATGTCCTCATATAAATCTGCCACTGATGTTCTTGCCTATAGGAGGCTGGTCACACCCTCTAAGACCAAAGGATTGTATAGTATAAATGTATTTAAATGCCATCTATTGCCCCTCCCTTTTTGTGGGGGAAATGTTTTAAAAGTAATCTTAACCAACAAATGGTCCATAAATTCACTTGGAAGTGTTGTATAAATAGAAGGAGGCAAATTCCTAGAAAAAAATATATGGTCTATCACAGAAGTTAACTTCCCTTTCCTACATGTAAATAGGGGTCCAGATACTTGATAATTCCTTCCATTTTGTAAATCTGATAGCTTAATAAGTCTACCTAAAGCAGATGTATCACAATATAATTTTTTCCCACGATGATCCAAGTTATCGTCAGGGAGTTCGCAATTAAAGTCTCCCTCCAAAAATTATGTGGCTGGAGGTTGCCAAAAAGGGTAAAAGTGTATTCAACAAAGTAACTCTACCTGCTTTAGTTTGTAGCCCATAGACTATAATATAAACCTATAATTTGTATGGCACCATATGCCATCAATTATTAGAAGTCTACCTGGAATAAGTTCAATCAATTTGGTTAAGGTAAAAGAAAAGGATCTAAAAATTATTTCAATTCTGTCCACTCAATCTAACCCAAATGGCCTTTAAGAAGGACCCCATACCCATTCTGCTTTAAAGAGCCTGCACTGATCTGAAGTATGCATCCAGGTCTCTTGGAGGAAACAGATGTCAATTTTCTCATGGTAGAGAGACTGGAAGAATGCTATTCTCTTAGGGGTATTAAGTAAACTGCAACAGTTTAAGGTTCCTATACTTAAATTTGCCAGAGGTTCAAACAAGATTTAAGGTCCTTTCTTCCTCTTTTTCTTTATCCCCCCCTTTTGTAATCAGGCTGAGATAGCCTGTTACTGGAAGTTTGCAAAGGGACAGCAACCCCAATATCCATATCAGAATCACCCCTAGAGTATCCAATATTGCAGAAGAGTTCTCCATTTCTACTCCAGGTGGTTCTACAGGGGGGAGAGGGAGGGGGAGGTTTAGAACTCCTAGTGGTTTGTCTTTCATGTGTCAGTACTTGGTTCTGTGGGGATGTGGGAACTACCAACTGTGGAGTATCATGGTAACACACTGGGGGAAAGTCCTTTACATTAGTTATATCAGGGGATTCTTTACCTACCCCCCTTGTGATTGTTATAGAAATCTCCATACTTCTTTTTGGGAGCATCTTTTTTGGGGGGTAGGTGGATTGGGAGGGGAAGGAAGGTGGGGAGGGTGTGAAGTACCCTTTTCTTCCTCTTTCTGAGATTTACCAAAAGCTTCATCTTGTGCCTTTTGTATTAGAAGCTCTGGGTTAATGACTGTGGCCTTGTTCCTAGCAGCCCAGGTACACTCCCTACATCCATACCCAGACTCTTCACACAGGTCACATTTTATCTGATTTATACACTGAAGGCTGATGTGACCTACTTCCCCACAGATCTCACATCGGGGGTATCACACATGCTGGACAAATGGATGCAATACCAACACTTGTAACAGGCATGGGGTTGTCCTGCATAAAAACAAACCCCCCATCCCTATCCAGCATGAAAGAATTTGGAATATGCTCGATATTGTTCTCCATTTGTCTGAGTTTCACTTTATGCTTCCAACTTCCAGTCCAAAAATACTCTGAGTCAAGTATAGCTTCTGGGGCACTTAGCATTTCACATTTTTGGGATAACCATAAAGTTATGTCCTTGACGTGGACCCCCTCATTCCTAAACATAACTGTAACATACTTAATCAATGGCTGAGTTAAAGGAATGACTAGAAAGGGGGTCCACAGAGGAGAAAACTTAAGTTGGTTATACCTTTGCCAGAAGATATGGGGACCTAAAGCTTATGTCAAAATTGTCCTCCCCAGAAATATTTATAAAAGCAAATACAACTTTCGGGGAAAATTTTAAAGACTCTTTAAGAAGGTTCTTTCCCCACATAAACCTGGTCAGGCCTAATTTCCAGGCCTCCTTTGTAGCAGATCCATACAGCATTCCTACGTGGAGCTGCTGTCTTTTTCTTTTTTGAAAAAAGTTCAGATAACAAGGGTTTTGGTTGTGGAGCCTCCTCCAAATTTTCCGGGTCAATGTCAACTCGCTCCCAACAATACGCGCCACGACAATTAGCTCCCAACAATTCACATCCATGTCAATTAACTCCCGTACTTTTCACTCCGCGTATTTACATTCCCAGTACTACATAAATTTGTCTGAAATATTCAGATTCATATTCAAACCTTCCTAAACTTCCACAAGTTCAACTTTAATTTGCACAGTGGAAAGTGCAAGGGTCTCTCTCTCTCTCTCTCTCTGATTATTTTGTGTGAGTAGTAACATGACAACAGTCCAAGTCCTTGGATTTAAAGTAGTGTCCGACCCATGGAGGAGAGAGCAAAGGAAACCAAACCTGTTATGATTCCCTGGTGCCTTGCCCTGCAACTCTCCTGCCTGCTGCTGCTCTTTCTGCGTTGCTAGGGTCAGAACCTCCCTGAGACAGGTGATTGGCAGCTGCCCTTTTTTGCGAATCACAGGGGCAGGGGCACACGATACCAGTCTGATCTTTTTTTCTTTTAGATCGATCTGTGCGATGCATGTAGGTGAGCTGAAGTTCTTGTTTTTAGAATCATCATGAAAATGGTAACAAGTTGCATTTGAATTGCTATCAGGTGGTGCCATAGTGCTGGGGCTCTGTGCATCTGCTGCCTCATCAGAACAGGGGCTCTCCAGGACTGAAACTAATGTGAACTTGGGTAACGTTGAACGCATGTCGGATTGCTACGTAACTGGGGGTGGGCAGTGATGGTGTTTTTCCTTCCTATGTCCGATGTTCCAAGTTGCGTTTGAATTGCTTTTGAAGTGCATCTGCTGCCTCGTCAGAACAGGGGCTCTCCAGGACTGAAACTAATGTGAACTTGGGTAAAGTTGAACGCATGTCTGATTGCTAGGTAACTGGGGGGGGCAGTGATGGTGTTTTTGCTTCCTATGTCTGATGTTCCTAACATATGTAAAAATCAGCGGCAGGGAGTTGACGTCAGGAGTGAGTTGACATCAGGAGTGAGTTGACAGGAGCGTATTGTTGGGAGCGAGTTGTCGCGGCATGTAATGTCGGGAGTGAATTGACGCGCTCCCAAATTTTCCCTAGTCTCTATATCCAAAAAGACCTTAGTTTTAGTTTCCTCCTTGTTTCCCCGTTCCGAATCAATGTTCTCTATAATGCAAGCATTTTTGAAGGCTGTATCCTGTGTACTAGGTGAGGTAAATCCTTCATGGCAGGTACCTGAATTTGAACCAAGGGGTGCCATTCTCAGATTGTTGAGAAAAGGGAACCAATGGACTCCAATCCAGATCTGGAAGCCAAGTACCCAATGGGTGTTTTTTCCATCATGATTCCAGTAAAGCTTCAAAAGGATTAGTTGGAGCCGGGTCTATTGTGAAAGCAGATTGTATTGCTGCTGATGTTGTTTGAGGTTTCCCTTTCTCAGGTGTAGCCTGAGAACCCAATGAGCTTTCCTCTTGCGTTTGCAAGTTAGTGGAGAGATTTATGTTAGCAGACATTAGAGCTGCTCGTTTCATTTTAGTCTCCTTCATAGAAGTTGTTTTTACTGTCTGTCCTTTTGCCGTAAAGGAAAAGTTAGTCACATTCTTCTGATTTAATGGGTCAGTTTGATATATCACAGAGTCTCCAGGCTTTTGTTTTAGAGGAGAGAATACCCCTGTGTCTGTTTTATTTGGTAAAGTAGTCTTAATACCAACAGTGAAAAGTTTCTCCTGCATGCCCTTATCAAAAATTGGATTTACAGGGTCTGTTTTAATCTGCAAACACACTGGGATGTCAGTTTCCCCTCTCTGCTGTGTGCTATCTTCACACCTTTTCTCATAGCTCTCAATTTTCTTTTGATTAGCCTCCAGAGAATACAGCTTTTGGCATACACTATCTATCATGTTTGAGCTGCCAGCTGTTCCTCCATAATTTAGTTTAGAAGATTCAGCATTTGTTTCAATAGATGCTCGCTCATATCCTGTGCAGCATTTTTGTTTGATGATCATGCGGCACAGTTTTTGACATTCCTGTCTTTCTCATTTACAAGCCCGCTTGGGGCTTCAAAACACATCAAATATCCTTTCTCATCCGACAGTTTCCTTAAGTTCTGTTTCCCAGAATACAATTTAAGAGGGCAAGCAGTATCATTTAGAAGAGATAAATCTTTACTTATCTGTAGTTTTTCCAGTTTCAATATGCTCCTCCGAGATCTGTATTTCATCCGATGATTGAAAAAATACAACATCCTCTTCATCAATATCAAAATCGTCTTTCTCTGAACCCATAGTGTTGGCCCCTAGGATTTCAAGACTGGAGGAAGAGGCCCACTCCTCTATCTCACAGATGTCTGATTCATCCACCAGCCCACACCGAGTGGCCATTCCAACAAACGACCAACAGCTCCCCCTACAGCTCAGTAGGGGAATTTCCACGGTGCCCTGGCCAAATTTCCCCCATTCATTAAAAATACCACCAACAGTTCAATCTGGTTCAAGGTCAGTTGGCATTCATCTGTATCCCCATCCTCTGGGTTGTGCCTGAAAATAGGCATGATTTGTCTAGTGCACTTACCCAGTCAACAAAAACTAACTAAATAAATAATAAATGAATAAATTGCTCCTATCCATCCCACACCTACACATGGGGACACCTCCACACATTTACATCACTCCTCCTCCTCTACCACCAACCCACCTCTGCATATAGAGAGTATTCCTAACCCCATTCCACCTTCCCATATGGGAGCACTCTGCAACAGCCAGAGACAAAGATGTCAGTCAGGCATCTGCCTTTCCACACCTATTCCCACTCCACATGATAAGCTCCAAGTTGGGCAGAACATAGGTGGAGTTGAGATGTAATGAGTGGGTTGCCCAGGGACATGGTGCTAATATCCCTAATCACCTCTCTGAATGAGAGAAGTCCCCTTGCCTGAATCAATCTTTATTATTTTCTCCACTCACCACTTTTCTGCTGATTATCCTTCTGTTGGCTTGTCTTAACAGTTGCTCTCCTCCCAAAGCAGGACTACAGACCACTAGGCAAGGGCAGATTTTTCCTCAACCTCTCCTGTCTTCTCTTTGGACCACACCACAGGTCGAGCCAATGTCCAGCACAGTCAAGAAGATATGCTGCACAATACTCACAGCTCAGCCCCAGATGGGTATGTTCATTCTGTGGTAGACCATACTTCAAGTTCTCTCATAGTTCAACTGAGAGAAGGGCAGCACATGGTCCTGCTCTACCACCACAACAGTAAATGGGACACCACAACATGCTTGGCACTGTACAGACAACACAGCACAGTAGCATGCTCTCTAGTCTGTCTCACCAGGCTTCTCCCACTCTCTCTGTTGATGATGTCTCTATTGCCCCTAGCCATCAATGGTCCCGTGCATACACGTTGCATTGTAGCTAGCTCCAGCCACTATGGAGACTACTGAAACACTGAGTGCTTTAGCAGCTGAACCTGAGGCAACCCGAAAATAAAATACAAGAATTTGAACATTTCTGAGCTAATTTCGGGCAGGGGGGAGTTGAACACCCTGAGCACCCCCTGGCTACGCCCATGCAATCCACAACAGTTCAGACACATGCAATCCTTATGCTTAAAGGCACTCTTCCCAGCCCAACCAGCCCCCCTGCCTGCCCCGACACACAAATGAACACCAACTGCTTCCCCTCTGACTTCATTTGCAAGCAGCGAGGATCCCTCACTCTCAAGTTGTCAGTCCTGTACAAGTAGCAGATTTGGGGGTCCGGGACTGCAGTAGGACCAGTTGCTGTAATGGAGCTTAAGCCTGCCTGAATACAACAGGACAGCTAAATTGAGTTCCCTTAATCCCTACGGATGGAGGGCTGCTGCAAAGATGATTGCTACAGCCACTTATCACCACCAGGGATTTAAAACAAGAGCTGGACTATGGCAGGCAGCCTGCCATTCACCTCCTCCTCCTACATTGACTGCTTACAGCACTTGCCCAGCTCCTCCTCTGCTACCAGTGCCCACCAGCGTTCAGTAGTGTCGTTGGGTGGCCCCCTTTGCAATGATCACGCAAACTCCTCGACTTGCTACTAGACCCCGAAACTGATACTCTCTTTTTACTTCCTTCCTTCCATGTCTGGTTGCATTTACCAGTTTCCAAACACCCAATAAACTTTTTTCTAGTGTCTACTTAGATACAGAATATTAAATATATCAAAATAAAATATTATTGCTTTGAAGAAGACAGAAGCCTTTATCATGGCTAGGCTTCAATGTATGTATGGTTGGAGAACACTGAAATCTCATCTTGATTGTTTTACTTCCTTATTACTGTTTTGTATTTTCAGATTAAATCAAATATAATTGTTTTTGAGAAGATAGAAGCTTTTATTATGGCTTGTTTTGGTTTGATCCACGCGCAGTGAAGCATTGAAGCATTGAAGCATTGAAGCAGTGAAATCACTACAATTTTGGCAGCCTTGCACCATTCTTCTGATCCTAAAGATATGTACTGTATCACAATGGTTGCGTAATTGTAGGTCTATATTCAAATGTCTTTAATTCATTAAAATTACACACTAGGAAGAATGGTCTTAATGAGCGTATTTAAGGTTTCATAATTTGACCTCTTGCAATTTTAATGACCTTGCAATCCTGCAGTCATCAATTTGTTTTACCTAAATATTTCTTTGCTCAGTTCATCAATAGTCCAATAAGATTCAGAATAACATTACTTTAGAACAAAAACTGTATAAACTTTGGGTTTGATTTTGTGCAAATATTAACTTCTCTCTGAGTTGAAAATGCAGAGAAGATTAGTTGAACATAGTTTTCTTTTTCTCCAAACCTTTACTTTGGAAATTTGTAAAACAAAATATGAAAAAACAACACTTGACCTTTTGCACAGGTCTTGACCTCCCATAAAGGGAATGCCTTAAAACTTATATAGGAGTCGTTCAAGAGTTATCCCAATGTAAAGATTTAGTAAACTATACATTTAATGCATTTTAATAATAGAAGTTGCCAAAGAGGACATACAATAATAAAAGAAAATAATTAGTGGTACAGCATAGATGCCTAAAAGATATCAAACCATTTGCTTCTAAAAGTTTCCCAGACAGCCATGTCTTCTTTATGTGTGTGAGCATTGTTATCTTCTGTGTCTTCCTTCTTCCCCCAATCTGGTCAGTGAAAGCTTCACATATAGATATTGTTGGCTAATAATTACTAAAATGAATCTGCTGCTTTTTTCCTGAAAGGATTTAACATGATCCCATCCTGAAAAGATCTAATGTGTCCCCAATAAGCAGATCATTTTGTTTCAAGTGTTTTTTTTTATTCATGTTAAGAACTGAAGAATTCCATTGACTTGCACTACATTGCTAGAATTACATCAGCATCTGCTGTTAAATTAGGCTTGACAAGATAGAAACCATATTTTCTGGTAGCATAGTGGTTTCAGAAATCAGGCTGTCAGAAATTCAACAGCAGTTATCCCAAACAAATGTAAATATGTCTCAAAGTATAGGAGTTACTCATAACTCATCAATATGAAAGTTGTACAGGATGAAAATAGCTTTCAAATGAGACTTTCATTAATCTGCACTATTTATATTTTTTTAAACTATGGCCATCTGATTACCTGAATTTTCACATTTTCATTTTTCTTCACAATTTTCACCTTTCAGATGGCTATATTTAAAAAAATCTAATGAATTCAGATTAGTGACTACCCTCATTTGAAAGGTCATTTTATCCTGAACAAATTTCATGTTGCTTGTATATTGTTAACTTATGTACTTTCCAAGATATTTACACGAGTTTAGCATGACTCCTACTGTGTTCAATCAGACAGAAAAATATGAGGTTATTTGGAAGACCATATTTTACAAAAATTAAAGAATTCAGATTAGTGACTGCCCTCATGTGAAAGGTCTTTTTGCCCTAAACAACTTTCACACTGGTTGTTTTTGCACAACTTAAATAGTTTTAAAGATATTTAGATTTGTTTGGAAGGTGTGCACATTTGCTGTCAGAGAAAAGCAGCTTTGCATTTTGTGTCCATCATTCTAAACAGAAAGAAGGCAATATTTTTAACTGCCATAGGGATTTTCAGTGTTATGGAAGGATACACTGTAAACTACTAAAAAGTGTGTTCCACGGAAACCCATTTTCAAGCTAATACGATATGGCTGAAGGATCTGTCCACAGCCATAAAAAGGATACTGACATGTTGCATGCTGCTGTAGGATGTACCTCTGTATGGCCTTTGCTTGTGAAATTGGACAGTGACAGCAGAGGGAGTCAAATGTGTCTCTCTGATTGTTAAGCAAAATCAGTTAGTTGCTGCATCTTTGTGGAAGTGATTTGAGAAGGTTTTACTTCAATAGGAAATGTTTTGAGGAAGTACTTTGAAAGGTTTTACTCTGCTTATTTGGATATGGTCTGAATGCGTCTGAGTTGAGGTTTAGACTCAGAGACAGCCTGCTCCATCTCAGTATTGTGAGACTAAATGTTTTATACTTTTATTGGTTTTCCCAATGCTGCCTTTTCTTTTATGCTCTGAATTGTTGACCACTTATACCTGTGATTTTGGAAGTGAAGTTATTGTTTTGGAATATCGATCTATCTTGTATATATACTGTATATTATGTATGTAGTCACACATAACCAGTCGAACACTCACCACCTCAGAGTAAAACAGGCACCAATCTTCAAGATTTTTTCATGACTTAAGAGTCCATTTATTAAAGAAACACACAGACAGGCTGTACTCACCTGATATGTTTCGGATAGAATCTTTTATCAAAGGCTAAAGCACAGCCAAAGACATAACATTTAAATAGAACTCAGTAATGATGTCATATGTCTGTTACTAGTCTGTTCACTTGCAGTAGTAATGTTTAGAAGTCTATCTAAAGTGATGTGTTTTTTTAAGTTGTACATAATCTGATTACAATTTTAATGAATTGACCAATGAATCTGAAATGTCTTAATTAGTGGCAGATGTATGATGTCATTACTGAGTGCTAATTAAATGTTATGCTTTCTGCTGTGCTTTAGCCTTTGATAAAGGATTCTTTCTGAGGGAGCATGACATTACGCTCCTGCCATTTCACTCCCTACATCTCAGTCCCGCACCAGTTCGCCCCCGTGTCATTTCACTCCCGATCATTATGCTTCTCCACACATATTTTGACAAAATGCTGTGCTGTTTGTGCTTATTTATGGTGTGCAGCACAGAAGTGTATCTCCTACCAGCTGGTACATTATGAACTCCACTGCCCCCAATAAGTGGTACTTTTCAATTCCAATTATATGTAAAAGTACTGGGGGATCCACAAGATCTAGACCCCCATAGGTCTTAAGTGAGTTTCTGAAGCTCCTACCTCACTGCTGGTCATAAATAGGGTGGTGGAAATATCACATAGCTGTCTGTGCCACATTATACACTCGAAGCATTACAGTTTTTTTGACCCAGGAAGCTGAATCTCTGTTTAAATCTAAGTTACATAAAGATAATAGATGTAAATGCTAGGTTCCACCTTGTGTCTCTACCCTCAGACTATGGAAAGGCTAGAAATATGTCAAATAAGAGTGTTGAGTAGTACTGAGTAATACATTGGCAGTGGTCTACTGGTTGATTACATGCATGTACAGTAGTATCATTTAGAAGTGATGTTTATAGGAATAGCATGACAGCTTAAGAAGCTAAAACTGGTGCCAGCTCAGCTTTTCTCAATCAGGACATTAAATATAGTGTTAAAGTAAAGATTTGCTCTTTAATACAAGTTAGTCAATGCAGGAGTGAAATGCCTGAGAGTGAATGTGCATAGGGGTCGAAATTATGCAGGAGTGAAATGACAGGAGTGAAAGTGACGGGAGCAAAATGACAGGAGTGAAATGTTGTAGACCCTCTATCCGAAATGTGTCAGGATAGCACAGACTGTCTGTGTGTTTGCTTAATAACTGGACTTTTATGTTATGAAAAAAGCTTGAAGACTGGTGCCTGCTTTATTTTGAGGTGGTGAGTGCCCAACTGGTTATGTGTGACTGTAATTGTATTTGTCAGGAGCACCACCGTCCCAGTGCAAACTCTACTATTTTTTTATATTATGTATATACTTTATGAAATGGCTAGTTACTTTCCTGCAATTTGAGTGGTTCCTAGCCACAAGCTGGAAGTATCTAACACACAGCTAGAAATGAGTCCGGCAAAGGCCAGCTTGACTTTTCCACAGGTATAACTGCTTCCACAGAACCTTCTCACTGAAATGGCAGGCATCGGTGATCTACTAGCCACAGTAGCCAAAACAGTAAAATAGCCACTTATTTGCCAGAAATCACAATGTCATCTGTACCAAAACCCAATTTCAACGTAGAACTCACAGAAGAAGACCTTCAGCAGTTATTACAGCCTGAAAATAAGTTCACAAGAGAACAACAAGGACAACTTGCACCTCCAATACAAAGTGCCAGAATGCCAGTATCTCAGCCATTAAGTCCAAACTGAATGAAATCTCCAGACAATTCTATGCAGAGGAATGAAGGACTGCTGGACAGGAATATGCTGAACCCAGATTTTTCAGTCTTTGCCTGGCATTAAACTGCCACCTAGGATCCACAGCTGTAGGCCACACAGTCAACATACTGACAGATCCGGAGTTTAAAAGCAAAAATGAGATGTTTACTGCAAGACTGAAAATGTACAGACAGGCACACAACAACCAGTCAGAGCACCATGAACAATGAAAAAAGCTGACTTTCACAAACTATGGAAGTCCCCTGCTCCATTGCTGAACACCATGCCTGGCCTGCTGAGAAAAGTCTGCGTAGACATGCAATTATACATGGTCAAATGCAGACAAGAGACACTGCGCCAGTTAAAACCCAGCAACTTCAGAATAAAATTCAGTTCAGGCTGAGCCTCTTGATGTGGATGATGAGGATTTGATGGAACATATATGGGTGAGAATAAACCAAAGGGCTGGTAAAAAGATTGTCATGGGACTGATCTATAGGCCACCATCCCAGGATTCAGCAGACAATGTCAACTTATGCAACCTAACTCATAAATTAAATCCAGAAAATAATCTTGTGGTGATGGGTGACTTCAATATGCCAGGGATCAACTGGGTGAGTTCTCAGGGCAGATCAGTTTCTGAGAGGAACTTTATAGACATCATTAATATGCTTGGTTTGGAACAATTTGTCTCATCCAGGACTAACAGTGACAACATTCTGGACTTAGTCATGAGTAATATGTGTGAGCAAATTGAAAACTGTCATACAATTGAACTCCTTCACAATAGTGACCATAATGTGGTTAGGTTTGATATCACTAACATTCCAAGGAAAGTAAATGGTTGCACCAGGATCAAATGTTTTGAGAAGGCTGGCTTTAAAGGGATGAAATCTGAGCTTAGAGCCTGGGCCTGGAAATCAGATTTTAAGGGCCTTAACCAGGACAAAATGTGGGACATTCTACAGAAGAATCATAATCACCTGACAGTGAAATAGGTGCCTAAGAAAGTTAAGTATAATGAAGGTGGCAGTGTACCGGGCTGATTCAACAGAAGGATCAGAAGGCAAATTAGGAAAAAGAGGAGGGCATATAGGAAGGCAAACCTGAAAGACTCCCAGGAGGCATGACTCGACTATAAGAAATTAATTAGGGCATGCAAAAATAGAATCAAATCAGCCAAATGTAATTATAAACTAAGGTTGGCAATGAAAGTCAAAGACAACTACAAAGTATGTTTTAATTATGTAAATCACAAGCAAGGGGGGAGTGTCCAGGTGGGGCCACTAGAGGATGACAGAGGTATCCTAGTCATGAATGAGAAAAATATGGTCCAGATGTTCAACAATTACTTCGCCTCAGTTTTTAATAAGGAAGTAGACATCCCTGTAGTAATTTCACTAGATAGTGGTGAGTAGAGTATAATTTTTAATGAACAAGACATTAGGGACAGACTACAGTAACTAAATTCCAATAAGACACCAGGGCCGGATGGTATCCACCCAAGAGTAATTAAGGAACTGTCCGGCAAGCTAAATGGTCCAATCACACAACTGTTTCAAACATCTGTGAATAATGGCTGCATGATAAACAGCTGGAGGGATGCAGCAGTTGTGCCCATTTATAAGAAAGGCAGTAGAAAGGCAGCTAAGAATTATTGCACTGTGAGTCTGACTTCAACATTGGGGAAGGTGCTGGAGGGTATACATAATTAAGGAGTATATTGAGAATTTAATCAGGGAATCAAATCTGGTTGATGTAACCAAACATTTCTTCACCAGAGGAAGATCCTGTCAGAATAACCTACTGCAGTTTTTTGAGGGTGTTAGTAAACCTCTTAATAAGGGATTTCCAGTGGACATTATTTATTTAGACCTCAGTAAGCATTTGACACTGTGCCACAAATTGATTTAGTCAGTATCTTGCTACAAACAGGTATAAGAACTAGTGCTGTTGCTTGGATTTGTTCCTGGTTATATGGAAGGAAGCAGAGAGTACAGGTTCAGAGTGTGGCATCAGATTGGAAGAATATGCTCAGTGGGGTGCCACAGAGGTCTGTCCTGGGACCAGTTTTGTTTAACATATATGTGTCTTCCGTGAAGTGTAGCGAAGGTGCATGGCTTTCTAAATTTGAGGATGACACGAAGATTGGATCAGTTGTCCAGAATGAGCAGGTGGCCTTTAACCTACAGAAGGAGTTAACCAACCTAGAAGCATGGTCTTTGAAATACAAACTCAAATTTAACATTGATAAGTTTGCTGTAATTCATTTGGGTAGGACTAACTTGGAAGCCCAGTATCTATTAAATGGTCAGCCCCTTAAGGTAACATCTGAGGAAAGAGATTTGGGTGTTGTGGTGACAAATAACCTAAAATTTAAACAAAAATGCCATTACAGTGCTAAGAAGGATAATGCAATCGTTAACTGCATTAGAAGACAGATCAGAAGTAGGGATAGGGGTGTGATTATGCCTTTGTATATCTCCCTGGTGAGGCCCCACTTGGAGTATTGTTTCCAGTTCAAAGCATGATAGTACAATTTTGAAAAGAGTACAGCAGAGATGGTGTTGGGCATGGATGACTTAAGCTATAAAGGCAAGCTTATAGCCCTAGGGTTGTAGTCACTAGAATACAGACAGTCGCATGGGGATCTTTGCCTACTGTTCAAATCATTAGCAAAGGATGACCTCTGGGAATGTTTAGACTTTGATTTTAGAGAACATAATTATAATACAATGGCACATACCCTTCAGCTTAAGGTGGAAACAAGCACAACAAAGCAAAGGGCTGGAAGGTACAGTCAAAGAGTCATTGGGAATTGGAATAGCCAATCCATGGAGGTGATAGGTAGCAGTAGTACGATGGAACTCAAAACTAAATTGGATGAATATTGTACAAAGAAATGCATATCAGGATATCCCCTGGCATATGGGGAGAGCTTCTAATGGGTCTTTGGCCTAATTAGCTCATATATAACCTACAAAACCTATAAAAAAAGCAGACAAGAATGAGTCCAATACATGGCCATGTGTGGATTACAGGGACTGTGCCAGTTAAAACCCTGCAAATTCACAGTAAAAATGGATGAGGATAGGTCTGAGTATGTAGTACTCAATTTATATGAGCAAACAAAAAAAATCACACTAACCCTCTGGAGCATGGAAAGCAAGGACGTTGGGGCTACATGTACTCACAATCAAGAGTCCCACTCTGCCCTGTTTATAGCTTTAAAAAATATATCAGCAAGCTGCCACCAGATCTTAAAGCACTGTACTTACACCCACTCCACCTGCCCCAAACATACCTGACAGTATGTCAGTATGATATATAGCAGAGCCTTTATAAGTAGTTAGTTGTTTGCGTGACTGTGTGTGTGTTGTGTGACAGTGTGAGTAGTGATTGCTCAGACTGAGGGAACTCAGTAGGAGAGATGGACCAAGGTAAGGGAATGTCTGGGGCGGGGGCAGCTCTGGGAGAGTGTGGTAGTGGTAAGCGTCGTACCATGCACATGTGTGGAGGGCATGGGTGCCCATTCCTGTTGGACCACTCAAAACTTCTTTCCAGTCTGTGTATGTACTGCAGACACTGTCCAACTCCCTGACTTAAAAACAAACATTAATGAGTACAATGGTGGCATGGTGAAGCATGGAGAGATGCCACAAAACAGGCTTACAATGCATCCAAGTAACTATTAAAACAAATTAATGTTGTGATTCATGACGTGATCGTGAATCATGATTTGTGACTTAATTTGTGACCGTGATGATGATGAAGAAACATGAATGCCTATCGCCTATGGCTGTACTTCCTCGATGAGCTGTAGCTAAAACTCCCAAACTTAAAAACACGTATCAATGAGTACAATGGTGGGGCAGTGAAGCCTGGAGCGATACTACAAAACAGGCTTACAATACATCCAAGTAACTGGAAAAAAAATTAATGTTGTGATTCGTAACGTGAATGATCATGAATTGTGATTTGTGACTGTATTTGTGACCGTGATGATGAAGAACATGATTTGTTTCACGAGTGACTCGTGATGATGGTCCTGACTTAAAAACGCATATTAATGAGTACAATGTTCATGTAGAATTAAGCACCATGCCTGTCCAGTACTCTGAAGGGAAGCCAAAGAAACAACTGTGACTTAAGTTACAGATGGAGATTGGGCCCTAAAGAGATGCAAATGCACAGACAGGTTAAGATTGCGCTGTGCACTGAAGAGATGCAGATACAAAGGCACAACACCTAACCAGTGCTCACCATCAGAAATTCAAATCTGGAAAAGAATACCTTTGTCAGTTGGGGTGGGCACGGTGGGGGGGGGGCAATGTACTGCACTGCTGCAGTAACAGTCACTAGCACTAATACCAGTAAAGATACCACAAAGAAGTACAAAAATCACACAGTTGCAGTGGATAGCAGCTTCACATTGCTGAAATTATTATGTGGCTCAATAAAAGGTGTCTGATTTGATGACACGTGTCACACACATACTCACACACACACACACCAAGTAATGCATAGCAAATTGAAAACTTCAGTAATATAACCATATATTTTAAATGAACTAAAATTATGCACTGCGGCAGTAACAGTCACTAGTACTAGTACCAGTAAAGATACCACAAAGAAGTACAAAATTCACACAGCTGCAGTGGATAGCAGCTTCACGTTGCTGAAATTATTATGTGGCACAATAAAAGGTGTCTGATTTGATAACACTCGTCATACACATACTCACACACACACTAAGTAATGCATAGCAAATTGAAAACTTTTGTAATATAACCACATATTTTAAACAAACTAAAATTATACACTGCTGCATCACAACAATCAGCAAAAAAATGGCAAGAAACATTGAAAATATTACTGTGTGTACATTAAGACAGTTATACAAGAAAAATATCACCAAAACAGAAAGCACTGTCTTTTTCTTCAAGTTAATCTACCTACACCACAGATACGCCCCTCCCCCAAAGCACACTTCTACTGTCTCTCAATACACAGACTGAGTGTTGTACATTAACATTCAAAATCCATACACAAACAATAAATGCTCGATGATATGGGCACAGGAGAGTTTCCTATAATCGATGAACTAAAGTTTCAGCAAAAGAAATGAATCAAAAAGGCTTTTTTAACAGCTTTTTGAAGGTTTGCATCACAGAGAGCTCTCAGATCAGATTGTCTCCTACAGCTTCCTACACACACTACCCAAAACTGAGGCTGTGCAGAACAATCTAGAGCCCATGTGATCTGAAATCCCATGAATCACTGCAAAATTCGCCTTTGGAGCTTAAAAACAAGGCAAAGTGAGGTGAAGTACATTGTTTTCAATGTACTTCGCCTTGAGAATTGGTGGAGTAGTGGTTTGGGAAGGCGGAGTAATGCGAAGTCAGTGTTTTCAATGGACTTTGCGTTCGTTACCCATTAATAACACAAAGTACTGCGCTTCGCGTTGTGGTGCACTCCGCTAATTCGCCTTCATTCGGCGAATTACTCCATGGAGTGAATTGGGGCCACTATCCATGATTAGGTATAACACATCACATGACTGTGCATTATCCCACAATGACCTCACATCTCCCACTTTGCCAACATGCCTGCACTACTTTCCATCCCTCTGAACCTTTTCACTGGTAGCCTAGACAAGAAGATCACTCCTCACCTGGAACACACAGGCTGCCACAAACAAAAGAAGTAAATCTGTGTAGCCGTCCACATTGCAACAGTCATCTGGTTGATCCTGCCATGATTTTGCTAGGTAAAAACTGATAAAAAAACTTATCTGTTTGATCCTGCCATTTTTACACTGTTTCACATGTAATGACTTGTGCTAAACAAAATGCTGCCAGAGGTTTAGAATGAGGAACATTTTGTTCAAAAGAATGTAAGCTGTGGGGTTTTAAGGTAAGTTTACTGACTTTTGCATAAAAGACACCGCTGAGTGTACAGTGAAGAGAGTGAGCGAGTTTACAGCTTCAGAAGAGTAGACATAAGTGTGAGTGAGCAAAATATGCCTTTTGGTAGTGGAGATAACCAGTTCAGGTCTTTCTTTAATAGATCTGAAATGGCTATGTACAACGTTATCTCTGATGTTAGAGGCTTGAGAAAAAGAAATTCTAGTACTGTTACCAGTGTCAGTGGCTCAGTAGGTAGCACACTCGCCTCTGAGGCTGGGAGATCAGAGAGCTGTGGGTTCAGTTCCCACATCTGGCACTTGGGTTAATATCCCAGTACTGACACTGTAGTGCAGCATGAGAGGGGTGCTACACTTCTGAGGTGCCGTCTTTTGGATGAGATGTTAAACCGAGGTCCCATCTGCCTGGATTGGTGGTAATTCAGGGGGATGCTAAAGATCCCATGGCACTTATCGAAAAGAGCAGGGGAATTTCCCCGGGGTCCTGGCCAAATTTCCCTCATTCACTAAAAATACCACGAACAGCTTAATCTGGTTCAAGATCAGTTGGCATTCATCTGTATCCCCCTCCCCCAGGTCGTGTCTGAAAATAGGCAGGATTTGTCTAGTGCACTTACCCGGTCAGCAAAAAATAAATAAAAGTTCAAATTTCAAATGTGGACATTTAGAAGGATGGACCAAAAATGGCCCCAAATTTTCTTAGACAAATGATTATATTGTGTGACAAAGTAAATTTTATCCTTGTCACTGGGAGGTCTCTGTTTCAAGGTTAGTAGTTGTGTTCTGCCACAACTTTCAAAAATTAATGAGCCTCACAATATGTGAGCCGCCTAACTCACCCAACTAGGTAACTCACACATTGTGAGGCTCACTGACTTTTAAATTTTTCTACCTGAGGCACCAATTTAATAAAAGTATTTGCACTAGCCAGTGCATCTTTAAGTTTTTTTCCAGTTGTGAGTGCTCTGAATTTTTTATTTTATGCTCTGTGTGTTTTTTCTGTAGCACCCAGTCCCTGTGGTGCAAGATTCTTTTGGGACTAATATATGGTGAATCTTTAAGATAAAAATCTAGATTTTTACTGAGGTTGTTAGTTAGGGAGCCAGCCACCAACACTGTGGGGCATCTGGGCAGACTACTCAGATTTTTATGCACTTTTGATAATATATAAAACTAGGGATGGGGGGGGGGTCCCAGGCTGTAACCCGATTCTGATTCCGACTCTGATTTATTTCCAAAAGGTTCTGATTTACTCTGATGAAATGCAGACATATTTTAGTCTACTGAGTATGAGAAATGCATCAGTATTATTCTTTTAGATCCTGCTGTTAAAAAAATTTAATGTAATTTAAAAAAAAAAATCTGTATTGTCATTTCATCAAGATCAGCAAACAGCCAACAGCAGCACTCAACAGTACTGCAGTAGTGAGTCACTGATCAAAAAGGTCAGAGCAGGGTACCAAAAATTAAAAAAAAAATAACCTTTTTTTTCTCCAGTCTCTTACTGAATACTCCCTGGCCCCTCATGACCAACAACCGTATGAAAGGCAACACTCATGATACTGGGGAACTGAAGAAAGTCAATCCATTAGGGTCTTTTTTGTTTGATTGACTTGTTCTTCCTAATCCTGTGTGTCAGCCACCAAATGACATTCATAGGAAACCGTGGGCTGGATTCACAAAACTCTTGAATATCCTGTAGTTTCAGAAAAACTTGGCTCAAGTGGGTTGCCACTTGTAGAACTGAATTTCCTCCTGCACCTATGGTATTCCTAAAAGTGGAGCCGATTTGCAACCAGTTCCACGATTTATGACAGCTTGCAGGTGGTGTTGCCATGGAAATCCCAGCAGCTGTGGAAAAATTTTATGGACAGTGGGACCAGCCATGACATCTTCCACAGCTGCTGCAGATGTGAATAGAAATCTCCACAGCTGCTGAGATTTCAGTCCACAACTGGAGTTGCAGTGTGGGACTTGGTCCCAAAAACGTTTGTGAATCCAGCCCAGTGTATGCAGCTCATTTGGGACTTTGCAGTGAAAGGAGGCAGTGTGTCAAACATCAGTGAGAAAGAGAGAGACCAACAAATTCAACAGCAGAAAGAACAGTAGTGTGCAGACCTTCACAGAGTCTAGCATGATTTTTGGGGGAGAGAGGCAGCATGAGCTGGATATGGGATGGGCCCCAGCCATACCTCCCACCCTTTTTAATTGATACATTATTTTACTTATTTGTAATTACTTTGCTTGCCTACCAAGTGTAATAGCAAGCATGATGGGCCCTAAACCATCCACACACTCCTGCCTGATTGACCAATTATTTTATCACTTGTGTTTTGTAACTTACTTTTTGGTTGATCTTGCCCCCACCACCCAGCATTGCAGTTTTGGGATATAACCTATAAGCTTCCACAATTAATAATTACAGTCAATGATGGTAATTTATTTTTTTTATAGCTGTTTGGCCCCAACCACCACCTACTCCTGTCATGAGGCCCACCTGCCAGTCCACAGTCCCATTGCCCCGGCCACCCCCTGTCGTCAAGCCACTGGAGATATGTATGGTGCAGGACCTGAGGACCACAGGGGCTGGCACTCATGGCTGCTGTGTGCAGTCAGCTATAGTATAAATACATTTTGGGGGCAGTTTTTTTTTTTATAGTGCTGTTTAGCCCTGACTGCCATCTACTCCTACCATGAGGCCCACCCGCCAGTCCCCATCCCAGTTACCACTCCTGGCGGCCATGCACATAGGTTATTTCCTTTGTGTTCCCCCCTTGGTCCCACCCTCCACTCCAGACATCCAACAATTCACTGCCTGTTTGTATTTTTAACTTGCTGAATAAACAAATGAAACTCCACCCGGGTTCCCAAATTGAATGTGAAAAAACACATACTGCAGTAAATGTAATATACACCGTGACCTCACAAGAAGGAATTTTTTTTCAATTTGATCTTTCTGTTATGGTTACTGACCTTTGTCCTCTGAATTCAAAGAAATAAATCATTAAATTAAATATCATCACCATTGTTTTCAAACACCACCAAGGCGGCACCCTTATTATGAGACACCTGTTGCAGCTGTTCGTCATAATTGCTTTTGTGTTCCTGCCACTCTTCACTGAATTGATTGGTAAGATAAATTGTTGAGATGGACTTTTAGGAAAGTAAGGTGCTATAGATTTTCAGGAGCAAGCCTTGGGTAGCTATCAGACACAGCCTTTCCAGCCGTGCTAAATATATGCTCATTATAAACACTAATGGGAGGACAACTAGTAAGCTGCATAGCAAAGGCAGATAGTGCAGGCCACATGTTTTTCTTTTCCAGCCAGTACCCAAAAAGGTCATCAGTAATATTAATGAGTGGTTCTCATAAACAGGCATCCACAATATCAGACAAAGACAAAGACAAAGAAGGCGGCTCCACAACAGACACATCTGAATTATCAGTTTCCATGAGTTTTGACAAAAAAGTTTGAGAGTCATCTGTGTGCTTTCAGAATGACATGCCATTTTCAAGGGCCATGAAACAGGACTTCGTGCAGGACTACCCAATGTTGATGAAGGAGTACATGGTGGCACTATGTGGAAATTATTACTGTCAGTGCCAATAGATTTTGCATCATCAGATGCAGCATCCACATCATGTGATTCACTTATATTGTCAACTACAGTTCCTTGCTTTTTCTGTGCAATTGCTGAAATCAGCATGTTTTAGTATTCAAGATAAGAGTCACTGAGAGCTGGAGGAGGCAGCTGTTGCAACTTAAACCAAAGGTCAAGAAGAGTTGAAAGAAAAGCATTTTTGTCTGTCGTGAGATTGTGAAGTCTTCTACAATTTTGGAACTGCTGTATCAGTCAGTCTGTAAGAGATACACCATATTTGTCTCCTTTTTGTTCACGACCTATATACAGCCTCCTGATCTGCTTGTTCAGTAAACCTATGATGGGAATAACCTGGCTTAGAGTACCATTCTCTTAGCTAATCTGTCGAGTTGCTTCCTCAAATGGAGTCAAGAGCAATGTAAGATGCTCCATGAGGTCCCACTGGAATGAATTCAGCACACCATCTAATACGTTGTGCTCAATGGTATATTCATGGACTGACGTCTTTGTGTGAAAAGTCTCTCACATATGTAAAACATTGAATTCCATCTTATCATCTGATCCCCTGAGGAAATAAAACTCTCTCCACAACTGCTAGATTGGATGCTCATTGGCAATAATTTATTTTGAGGCACTAATTCATAATTACATTTGACTTTCTTTGCATACAACAACACATCTCAAACAGTAACCACAGGTGTCCATTCATTGCTTCTGGACTTTTCTTCCTTCCTGGTCCTCTTCTTCATGCATGCTTTGCCTTCATGGTCCGGACACACAGATCTAACCCCCCCCACACCATCTCCAGTACCAGGTACTGACTTACCAGGACCTCCACCCCCTTAGGTCCAGACACTATAATGCGACCCCTAGTGTCTATCCTTCCCCACCCTCTTTTATTCCATGCCTGGGTGCCATTTTCCCCAGCACATGTTGCCCGGACCCTCCCACCTTTGCATCTACTGCTCCATTTTTCTCTCTCAACCCCCCCCATTTTCCCACTGACCCTTGTCCTGCTGGTGATGGAAGATGGAGCTCCCCCCTTGGGGGCTAGTATCTGGAACCCCTCTTATCAATCCCCCCCGCCAGGTCTATCATGGGTCTCAGGAACAGGCACATACAAAACTCTGTGAGGTGAACCCCATCAGAACTATACACTTCTGCTCTCTCGAAAGATATGTCTCAATGTTGTATATGTACTCCCCCATTTCGATTACTGCTCTTGCCACCATCCTATTGAGCCATTTTCTCCCCTTCTTCACTGCCTTAATTTCTTTAACCCCTCTCCACACTCTGCAGGATGTGATCTCGGACCAGCCAATGACCACTCCCGGCCATCAACCCTTCACTCTTTCTAAATCTGCTGTCATGGCCTGTACCAGCACCCCCCCATGGTGTTTCTCCCAGGTCGCTTCCCCCTAAGTGTATGGTGAGCAACTCTGGCCAGCTTCACCAAATCTGAAGCTCCTCCAATAGTGGCATCAATTGTGCCCAACTCATTTCCCTTATTCCTTGCCATTGCACCCTAGTGTGCTCCACATCTGTCCTTAGTTGTGACCCACCACTCCTCAATGTCGCAAATCTCTTGGCCCAATAGATAAAGGAGTGCCCCACCAATTGGACCTGATGTTTCTCTCCTGCAAGGACAAAGAAAAAAAAAACATGGTGAGAACCGTTTTGTCATTACCTCACATACTTGTAGCAATTGGATCTCCACCTCCCCACCTCCCCACCTGCTTTACCTCTGCTTCTGACCCCCCCCAGGCAGCAGCCTCCTTCACTGCCCCATGCGAAATGAATGGGGGTGAATTTATTGTGGTTCACCCTGACAAACGGAAGTTCCTTCTTAAGGACACCCTCAACCTGAAAACCCATCACCGGGCTCCCATCCCCATGGCGGAACCATATCCCCCTCCTTGTTCCCTGCAACCTACCATATGCCTCCAATTCCATCACAGCACATTCCTCTCCTACTCCTTGTCTGACCAAGACCATGGTTTCACCCCTGTCCCTTTGGTCCATTTTAGACCATGCCAAATGAATGATCACTCCTGTCCTGTCCCCACTCCATGTCCCAGGCCTGCAAGCCGTAGGCTGTCTCCGACTTACATGGGACCATCACCTCCCCAACCCTGAAAGCTCCCTACACCACGACTGTGAAAACTGCTCTAAATAGGCAGGCTTCCTTTGCCATGGAGCATACATGTTGCAGGGCCCCCATTAATCTCTGGAGGAGCTGGCCCATATGGGCCTCCTCCTATCCTTCTTCACCTCCTGCCCTCTCTGCCAACCTGTAACCATCTGCCTCACTTCCCTCCCTGCCATGGCATCAGGCCAATCTCTGTCATTACATACCCAGCTAATGCTGGTCAGCTGTACCCCCATTGTGGTATAGGCCATCCCCTCTTCCCACTTTCCCACTACATATTGCTTCACTTTGTCTTCTGAAACTTGTTTCCCCGTGTCCCAGCCAGCCCTGGCTCAGAGTTCTGGAAAAGCCTCCCAAGCCCCTTCATATGTTCTCAGAATGTTGGGCACCCAGGAGTTGTGGTACAGGTGTCTGGCCTTTTCCTTCCAACCTCCCACAGATGGTCTGGGACCCTGGTCCTGTGTGCCGCTGCATTTGGTATCAACTCCCGAAACCTGTCCAACTGTAAACAGGAAAGACTGTCAGGCACATCATTCTGGACACCTTCAATATGCTTCACTTTGAATGACAAATTCAGTTGCAGACCCAACAGAACCAGCCGACACATAACCCCTCCTACCAAGTCGGTGACTCCTCCTTGTCTGTTTACTACCTCCACCACCCCTCTGTTGTCACACCAGAACAGTATGCATTTTCCCCTAATCCTGTCCCTCCTAGACCTCTAGCTATACCAAAATGGGAAAAATCTCCAAGAAGGTTATGTCCTTCAGTAAACCCGCCACTTTCCAGGCATCCAGCCATGCCTCTGAGATCCAGTCCCCTTTGAAATAGGCACCCATCCCCAGAGCCCCCAAGGCATCAGTGTATAGTTCCAAGTCAGAGTTGTATACCCATTTTTCTTACCAAAATGTAACCCCATTATAACCCTTGAGGAACTCTTCTCACACCCCTATGTCCTCCCGTACCCCCTTCATAATGTCTGCCCAGTGGTGGGGCCTTTTTGATTTCCCTGTAGCTCTCGCCAATCTCCTGGTAAAAGCTCTGCCTGGGCTTATGGCCTTGCAAGCTAAATTAAGGCGCCCCAGCAGCTGCTGCACTAATACCAGTGGCACCCTCCTCTTCCCTTTTACTTGTGCTAACAAACCCCTGAGTCATGCCACTTTGTCACCTGGCAGGAGGAAGCATTCTTGCACTGTGTCCACCTCAATCCCAAAGAATATCAAGCTGGCGGCTCGGGCCCTTCATCTTCCCTTCCACCAGTGGAATGCCTACGAGCCCACACATCTCTTTAAAATCTGACAACATCCTTTCTGTCTCTGACTTATTTCCTCTTATGAGCAGAAAATCATTCAAATAATGGACCACCCTCCTATGCCCGTATCTTTGACCGAACACCTATTGCAACTAAGAACTAAAAGTCTCAAAGGTGGAACAGGCCACTGAGCATCCCATTGGCATGGGTTGTCAAAATATAGCCCACCCTCAAATTGAAAACCCAATAGGTCACAGTCCTTTGCTAGCCATGCCTCTTGCTCTGCCCTTGTCCTCACCACCACTTGGTCCAGGGATGCATATGAGACTGCACGTAGGCCATCTGGGATCTCCTCATTTACTGAGGCCCTCCTCCAGGTAGGAAAGGTGGTAGATGAGTCTAAACTCACCTTCCTGCTTCTTTGGGACCACCCCTAGAGGTGACACCCAGAAATGGGAGCAGGGAGGTTCGGGGAAAGGGCCCTCCACCCTCCCGGCTAATGCCTCCTTCCGAATTTTTGCTTGAACAATGTCCTCTCTCCCTTTCACGGAGCCCAAATTTTTTGCCATCATTACCCTGTTCACACCCAGAAAACCCACCTGAAAACCCTCGTTGAAACCTTGCCATAGAAAACCGTACTAACTGTGTCTGGATATTCCTGTATCCAGGCCTCAATCACCTTCCATGCTATGGGGGTACGCTCTAACGGAAAACCCCAGTGCCTCCTCATTTTTTTTCACCGTCCAATTCCACCTGTAATTGGGTTATTCCCCTCTATTGTGTCCCCTTGCTGCTCCTCCCCCTCCTGACCAAAAGGACTGCTCCTGGTACTGCCCCCTTTGCTGTGTACTCCTTTTGCCCCCTTGACAGCAGTTTCCCACTGGGTGAAGGCCTGCGGACCAAGAGCAGACATGCCGTAATTTACAGTTAGGCCACACACAAAAGGACCTGTTGTAGCCCCAACATGTCTTCGCCACCTGGATGGGGGTGCCCTTCTTACTGTGCTCCCCCCGGATACATTAGCGAGGCCTGATAGAGTTCTCACACATAGCTCTGAGTGTGTTCACTCCCACCTCAGGTCCCCCTTTGCTGCCATTCTCTTCCTAAATGCCTCATCATACTTTAACAATCTATACCCCAGTTTTGCCTTGTATGCATCCCTAATGACTGCCTTGTACATCAAGAGGAGGATTGCTAGCTCCGGCTGCTTTTCAAGGTTCAATGCGCTGTATATAAGGAAACCTGACTGCCACATGTCTGTTTTATCCCTTTTTTTTGCCCCTCTTCCTTGTGCCTCACTACCATTAGCGCCACTGCCATTTCTGGTTTCCCACTGGCCCTTCTGCTCATATTTTTGGCTGTGTTTCTTGTCACTAGCCCAAAAATGTCCACATAATCCCCTTTCCAAATTTTTTCCTTTAGTGAAGATGGTACGTGGTCACCCAGTGTGAAACCCAGGGGTCCATCGTACAGCTTCTTCTTCACTGGCAAGTTTCCAATGACCCCTTCCCCTTCCTTGCTTCAGTTTTTTATCGCCTGCAGTGCTTGTTCCATCTTTTCCACTCCTTTTTCCCCATATCCCCTATCAACCCTTCTAGGTATTCTTTCAAATTGCCCTCATTTGTCACATCTATATCACTGTTACCTCCGATCAGGCCTGGCCCAGATGGCGTTGGTGTGGACTCAGGTGTCGGGACAGATGAGGGACAGAGCCCTGCTTCTCATGGCCTCTTCCCTTCCCTGCCCATTCTTTTCTCTCCTTCCTCCTCTTTGATGCTTCCTCTTCCTCCTCCATCCATTTTGCTACTTCGACCAACTCCATCATCTTACTCATCAGATTGGATGCCCCTTTCATCATCTTGGCGCTGGAAACTGGGGCCTTCTTTGGTGCCATCTTCCCGCTATTCAGCTGTAATACTACAAAAGAGGGATGAGTATACAAATGTGAGTGGACCTTGCCATCAATCTCCAACCCATCTCTCACACCAGTCCTTGCCAGGACCTGTTCTGTGCGGCATGCCAGGTTCTCAACAACCAGGGCACACCTCTCCCTGTCCCTCTGGCTGCACCTTCATGGGTGAGCCCCTTAGAGGCTCCCTCCTCTTCTCCTCATGTCCTTGTTTCTTGCCTTACTCTTCTTTGCTGGGTTTTTCCTCTTTTTTTTGTGCCCCCCCACTCCCCCGATTATCCTGCAGACACCTTGAGCCCCCCGCCCCACTTGGTGGTCTCCCCCTACTTCCTCACTGGGCCCCTCGGGGACCCTTTTTCCTTTTATCATCCCACTTGCCCAGCCTACTCCTCCCGGGGGTGGGCATTGTCCATGTTTCTTCATGGCTCCCATGCCACATTGGCCCATCCCCCTCCCCTGCAACAACCCCTTTTCTCCCCCCCCTTGCCCTTATCCTTTTGGACCTAACTTAGAAGTCATTCTCTCCCCTCCAAATTTTCTTCCCTGCCTTTAATACTTGATATATTCCTTGTCTCACTCCAAAGAGACACCCAGAAATGTGGCAGGGCCCGTTTGCAGCCCCATCGCGTGACGTCATCCTCCCGTGAACTGCATGCTTATTCCTTCTTAAAACCTTTGTGAGCAATCCTCCACCTGGTGAAAGTACTGAATGTCCATGAGGTACTTTGTTTGCTGTCGTTTCTCCTTATTATTTCTTTTTATTTTCTTTCTGTTCCCGAGCTGTTCCAAAATTGCACGGTTCCTCACCCTTCAGGCAGGACATCCCCATGCACCAGCTCCACTGTCCCCAGTTGCCACCAAATCTGCATGCCAGGTCTCCTCTGTCCTACTGCCCGAAGCTCGCTCATCACCTCTCATGCCCTGGCCTTGCCCAGGCCTCGCCACCACACCAAAATCTGCCCCCTTGTTCCCCGCCGCTCTCTCTCGCTTTTGCTGTGCTCTTTTTTTTTTTAAATATTCCACCAGGCCAACCTCCTTTGTCACCTTGAGTCACCAAAAACACCCCCTTCCCTCATGAGACCCACCTATATCCTGCCACGCCTTCGGCCTCTCCAGGCTGAACCAGTATTCACATGTGGCCTGTTCATCCCTCTGGGCCTCCTCTGACTACAAACGCTCCCTTGCCCTTGCACACCACCCAAGAAAAAACCCCAAAAACAAAAAAAACTCCTTTCTGCCCTTAAACCTGTGCTGTTCCACATCATTGAGCCAGACAAATGTAAAATCTATGGGCCTGCAGGGGGCGTTTTCCCCTCGTTGCACGCTACTGTTCACTACCGCTTGATGGGCCCCTTCCTCATGACCTAGGCCCCTTTCCCAACTGTGCTCAAACAACAGCCACCACAAAACTTTTCCCATACTGTCACCATCAGTGCAGTAGCCTCCTGTCCCCTGCCAAGCCCGACACAGCTCGCCTGCCTGTAGCCACATCGCCTCCTATCCTTAAACCTATGTCCTCCTGACTTCTCCCCCGAGGGCCTCACAAGCTGCACCTTGCTGGACCTTACGGCCCACCGACTCCCCCTCAAAGTCCGCCACCTATGGGAGTATCCAGCCTTCCTCTTGCCCTTCTCCCATATAACCAGTACCATTTCAAAAACCAGTGATGAGCAGAGCCTTTGCCCTACCAAACGTTTTGTTCCACACAAACTGCAACTTACTGGCCCCCGCTGATCCCCAACTTCTGCTTGTGGCCCACCTCCTATGGGAATAGCCAGCTTGCACCTCGCTCTACTAACATTGTCACCAGTACCATTTTATAAACAATTCAAAATGAAGGGTACTATCAAAACACTTCTTATTACTTTTTCACCCCAAAAGAACAAACCGCTGCTCCATGTGGCCTAGAAGGCCCCAAGAGCCCCAGCTTGTGCCTTACCTTAACTTGCCAACAAAAGTGTTGACAATCTCAATGAAAATCCCATCAAAAGAAGGCTAATAGAGGGTTACACAATCTTTTATACCCCTCCAGGCCCTTCATCCAGGCTTCCTCCAAGCTCCTCCCCTTGGCCAATGGCTTGCTCCCCTTCCATCCCTGTGTCAAATGACACCTGCTGACCTCATCCCTTCCCTCTCCCACTTCCCCTGTCTTACTGTTTCCTCCAGGGGCCATCTGACAATTTAGACTGCCTTTTATTGGCAACCCTATTTATCAGAACATCTTGTTTTAGTTGCTGTATTGGCAAGCTGTTTTTTTCTGGAGATCAGCCAGTATACCATGTGATTTTACAGAGTGACTAAAATGGCCACATATTTTCTTTGCAGCTCCCTCTAGTGTTACTATACTGTTGTCACTGGAAAGGAAAGCTTGTACTAAAAGATTTAATGAGTTTGCAAAGCACAGGATGTAAGTAAAACCACCACATTTCAATCCACTAACAATACTGGTGCCATTGTCTGAAACCACTAATCCATTATTGAGTCTCAGTGGCTCTAACCATTCAGAAATGTTTTCACACAACTCTCAAATATTGTCAGTGGTGTGATGTTTACCATACATGTGAACACAAAGAGCTGCCATTCTTTGTCTTCCTTCCTGTACACTGCTGCTTGTGGGGTGTTTGAAGATAATTGTGATACCCAATGTGCTGTGATGCACATATAATCAAGTTTGAGAACTCATCCACACATCTGCAGTCAGGTGCACAGCACCACATTCACTCTCTTTAAAAAATTATTTTATTTTACTTTGCATACATTTGTACATTTTGGGAAAAGTGACAGTTGCAAAATATTTACAGACTGATATGTTATAATGTGGAACAAAATATTTTAAAGGGGCTCTAAAACCATCATTTTTTACCACAGAAAATGGCTGCAGGTCTTGGCAATAAATTCAGCTATTAACTAATTAATTTTTAATGCTACTGGATGTGATCTGCTGTAAGCAGTTTTTGGTTTATGCATCTCAGTAATGGTCTCCTGTTTAGTTTGTACAGGGGCGCAAAAACCATAGGATTCCAGTGATGAAGCTGTAGCTTGTCTGAATACTTTTGTCAATGAAGTTGAACATGTTATTTTTATGCACTGTCTTTCGATCTCTTCACCCTCACTAGTGTCTGTAGGAATATTTTCATCACAGATATTTTCCCTTGCTCAGGACTGCTGTCCAGCTAAATGGTTGGATGTGCTCTTTGCAAATGCCTTTTTAGTGATGTTGTCATGAACTGGCCCCTCACTTTCTCCCTGCTAACTTCCCTATTACAAAAGATGCAGACAGCAACACATTCATTTTTGGAACTTATATGAAAAGAGCTCCACACAACTGAGGTGGAACATTTCGTGCATTCCAGAAACTGCAGCAATTTTGGTGGCTGGTGTTTACGACCCTCATTAATGCACACTGTGGCTGTCCCCAGAAGAGCTACTGTGATTGCTGTTGATTTTTTCCCACTACTGGCTATGGCTAGTGGCGGTGCTTGCTGAATGTGTTTTTGTTTTTGCTTGTTGGGTTTGGGAACCCAGGTGGCATCCTCTACCTCATCAGTATAACATTCTGATTCATCAATTTTGGAAGAGCATACCAGTGATACATCATGATTGTGATCTTGTTCTTGTACATTTATAACCTCTTCTTCATCAGAGACACTGCTTTCTGATGAAGGGGCTGGATATGCATGAGTGGCATATTGTGGAGTGCCACATCTAATGGTACTAGATAGAGCCTTTTTTCTTAATCATTGACTTTCTAGGCCTAACTGTTTTGTCTACCTGTTTTTGTATTTTACTTGTATCTGATTTTTCTGGCAATGCTGACAGTGCTGCACTACTTTGATCAGGAGATTTACTAAAATTCGTTTCTTTTCATGGTTGTGTTGTTTCATCTTTTTGTGGTTGTGTTGCTTCATTGTCAGTTGTATTAATTATATTTTCAGCAGTGAAGTTCCCTTTTTTTCCTGAATTTCTTTTCGGGAAAAATTTTTATTGTTACGTGAACCAATTTCAGCCATGCTACTGGTGTTGGCCACATGTTCCATTTCCATAAGAGACTTGGGCCCACATATTCAAAGGAGATGCATGGCACAAAACAGAGATGTGCAGTGCATCCTGGAAAATGCATGGAAGCGCAATATTCAAAAGGGAGAAATGCATCAAGCATGTCGGAATGTATGATTGTGCAGATACAATATATGCAGCATAGAAAAAGGGGGAAGGCACCTGAATATGCCACACATGTGTCTAGCCAGTCATAGGCAGGCTGTAGAACTGCAAAGAGGTGATCCTGCGACAACCCTTGGAGGTGCACCAGGAAGTGTTTCAGGCACCAACACACAGTAGTCATACCAGAACAGTGGTACCCAAAGCCACAGTGGATGTGACATCACCAGCACTGCCCATGACACCAGCTGTGGGAAGGCCCAGAATTATGTGTAAGGGGGTGCGTATGCAAGGACCAGAATATTACACTACTGTATACTTAAGATGAGGTCTGCCCAGTAATACAGCGGAGCCAGCCAGGATGCAACTCAGTCCCTTGAAGTAAATGACATGTCACAAAATACTGCATGAGAAAATGACTTAATTCTCATTGCATGGCACTCTTTACTGCAGCTTGCTGCAGTACTCTGCAGTAATACTGCAAGGTACAGTGTAGCATCCTGATTTGCTTTGCTGAACATATGGGAGCAAAAATACAGGGACAAGAACCATACACTACTGCAGGGGTGTCCAACCTTTTAGGGTTGTGAGCCATAAATTTGGTGGTTGAAGAATTTTCAAAAACTTATTTAGAGGCCTGTAATAGGCATGCACCATTTAAAAAAACTAAAACAAAAAAAAAGCATCTTCCATGGATAAACAAATATTTGAAAAAGAAAATTCGTATCAGGGATAGAACCTGGAAAAGAGCAAATAAAACAAAAAGGGAGGAAGACTGGGTTAATTTCAGAATTAAGCAAAATGAATGCAAAAGGTTAATTAGATCTGCAAGAAAACATTTTACAACATCAAAATTGAGACAACTCATGATCCTAAACAATACTGGAATATGATAAAGGATTGGAAAACCCTTTGAGAGTTAAGTCTTGTATAAAAATGTCTAATAATAAGGGTGAGCTCCTTGACTCAAAGAAAACAGCCCAGTTGTTGAATAAATATTTCTTAACATTGCCTGATATTACCATCCCAGCTGGTTCACAAGTACAAACAGATTTAATAAATAAAGAAACTAATAATGAAAATTGTCCTCTTTTTTATTTAAAAAAAATAAAAATCTCAGAAGTTAGGTGGGAAATCTTAAAATTAAATAAAAATAAATCATGTGGTATGGACAATATTGAAGAGAAATTTATGAAAGATGCAGTTGAAGTCTTATCACCAATACTGACTGATTTATTTAATCAAAGTTTGATGGAAAATGTTTTCCCTCAATCTGGAAAATAGCCAAAATAGTACCTATATTTAAGGGGGTGGGGATTCAAATGGCCCCTCAAACTATAGACCAATAGCAATTCTCTCCATCCTCTCTAAGTTAATGGAATGAATGGTGTTTGGCCAGTTGTACAGTTACTTAGAAAAATATTCAAAATTGACTAAATACCAATATGGCTTTAGGGCAGGTTATTCAACTTACACTGCACTAGCGGACTTTGTTGATAAAGTGGCAGTGGCCTTGGATAAGGGAGAGTCCACGGGCACAGTGTTTGTTGACCTGTCCAAAGCCTTTGATTTGGTCGACTACCATTTATTGTATGAGAGGATTGGTATAGCTCCTAGGTCATTATTATGATTTAAATCATATTTGAGTCAAAGAAAACAGCAAGTAGTAGTAAATGGTCAATTTTCTGAAGTAGGTAGTATACTAAGAGGTGTCCCTCAAGGTTCAATTTTGGAGCCATTATTGTTTTTGTTATATATTGATGAATTACCTACCAAAATAAATAATACACAAGTCAGGTTGTATGCAGATGATACAGTACTTTTAGCATCAGCCAAATCTCAAAATGAAATGATGGTTAAATTACAGATGGATTTTGGTGTTCTACAGGATTGGTTTTCCAGGTCTATATTAGTGATAAGTGATAAAAAAAACTCAGGTTATGTTTTTCAATAAAAAAAACAAAGGTTAATAAAAAACAGATCAGAGATAGGGAAATACTAATAAGGAATGGGAAAAAATTGATAATCACAGATCAATATAAATATTTAGGTGTAGAGATTGATTATACTTTATCTTTCTCAGCTCATATTAATGATACAATAAAGAAAATTAATAATAAGATAGGGGCACTACGTAGGTCTTCAAGGATATTAAATCCACAAACCCGGAGGTTAATTGCAAATCAAATAATACTGCCTGTATTAGAATATGGAAATATGGTGTATAATTTTGCAGATCAAACACATTTAAATAAATTAGTCATATCATATAATCGATTGGCAAGATTTGTCCTGAACTGTACCTATAATACTTATTATTGCATTTTGTATAAAGACCTAAACTGGGACAGTTTATCAGTACGATTTGAAAAACAATATTCAGTATTTATCTATAAAATATTAAATGGGATGACTGATGGAAACATGGAATTGCCTTCAGTTAGTAAATATTATCCATATCTTTTAAGGGATGTAAAGCATACAGGTTACATTTTTCCAAAAACTAATACAAGATATGGTACTATGACACTTGAGGCTCAGACTGCAAATATTTGGAATAATATTCCCCCTGAATTAAGGAAAGCAACTAAACTATCCCAGTTTAAATTAGGATTGAGCACTGTATTTTATGATGAATGTACTTGTTTTTAAAATGTGGATAAATGTGTTAGTTGCTGGTCTGATTGAAGATTTTTGTCTTGTATAATGTCAAAAATTATTTTATTAGTTGTTTTATGTAGTCTGAATTTTTGTATGTTATATTGAATGTAATTTGTTCTTGACACAGGACAACTTTGAAAATAGGTCTGTGACCTAAAGTTTTCTATCCTGTATAAAAAATAAACATTTTTACTACTACTACTACTACTACAACATTTAAATTTCTGAGTAAGACATGAGCCACAACAATGTGCAGCCCGTACCATACTCAATGTGCGGCCTTTACCATACTGATATTTACCTGTATTTAGCCATATTTAGGAATTAAAATAATAACATAGTCATAGTCAATAATCATATTTTACTAAGTTTTATTAAGTTACAGTATTTTTCAAAAATTGTTGTAATTTTAATAATTATTGATAGCAGCTCTGGAGCACCTCTAGTGCAAACACTCTCATTGCATACTGTTGACCAACTTTTTGTAGTCCAGTGTGAAGAAATAAAACAGGCAGCAGCAGCTAATTTACAAACAACTTCAAAAGCACCGGGGAGACTGACAGGAAAGCAAAGCATTATTTACAAAGTGCTCCCTTGGCTACTGCAAAGCCTTTAATGAAGAAAATAGATTGTCAGCAGCTCTGATTTCAGCTGTGGATCCAACCCTTGAAGCTTTTCCCATTAGTTGTGTCATGTAGCAAGTGTCCTCACCGAAGAAATAAAACAGGCAACAGCAGCTAATTTACAAACAACTTCAAAAGCACTGAGGAGACTGTGAAAGGGAAGCAAATCATTTGTCAGTTGGGATGACTTCAGCAGTGGATCCAGCCCTTGTAGCTTTGCCAACTAGTTTTGTCTTGTGCAACAACTGTCTACAGCTTAGAAAACAAACAGGCAGCAGCTGAGAAGCTTCTTCTGTAGAAAGGCGGAACAGCAGAACAGCTAAGACACAATTATGATTGCCCAGCAACCTGCCTCTGCAAGTAACTGACATGGAATTCACGTGTCATTCACAAACCAAGAAGCATAATTGACAAATTACTACTGAGCCGGCTGAACATCAAAAACGCTGGTTGGCACCGCGACTCACAATTTCAAGGTAATTAAAGACTACTGACGAACATAAAAGGTGATGACAAAGACTGTGATGTGTACTTGACTCAGAATTGACAAACCCCTCATGAGCCACATCAAACTGCTTTGTGGGAAACATGTGGCTCGCAAGCTATGGGTTGGCCACCCCTGCACTACTGTATACTCAAGATGGGGTCTGACCAGTGACCTGAACTTAGGCATTACGATACAGTAACTCTTGATCTTCTTATAAAGTTCTACTTCTTGCATACCTTGGGTGGGATATTCAAAAGAGTTACAGATGGCATAACAGGGGTGCACCATGTGCAACCCACCAATGTGCCCTGGCATGATATTCAAAGGGGAAAGCTGTGCTGTGCAACTGCTAATGCACCGGGGCGCATTGGTAATGTATACGGTGCAAGTGTGGGGGGCATGCCCATGCATATGTGGCACATCCCGATATTCAAGCCGGGATGTGCGGTGCATATGCTGGCACAACTTCACCTTGCACCACTCAGGGGGGCGCAAAGTTGTGCCTGGTAAATCCAGGAACAAGTCCTGGCCACCCATGGGTGAACTGCCATGGTGCAGGGTGCAACAAGGCAGCTGCCAGCTGTGGGTGGCCACGTGCCCACCCAAAACACTGCCCACATGCTCCCTGCCCAGGGAGCATTGTGCCCCCCCATCACTGATCACAGGCATATGATAATTATATCTCTGGTGGTCCACTGGACCTCATTCCAATGCCCAATCAAAGGCATATGTTTATTATATCCCTGGTGGTCCAGTGGACTGCTTTCCAATGCCCGATTGCAGGCTTTGGTGAATTATATCACTGGTGGTCCAGTGGAGCCCCCTCACAGCATCCGATTGTGGGCATATGATGAAATTATCCCTAGTGGTCCAGTGGAACCCCCCCAGCACCCGATTGTGGGCAGAAATACCAAATGACACCCAGGTGGTCCAGTGGTATCCCCCTCCCTACCTGCCCACTGAGGCACCACCACCCAGCACCTCCCAGTCAGTGGCAGGTGGTAGCACCCCACCTGCATGCCACCCAGGCACCCACCGACTAACAGTGTACAGTGGGGTCTGTACGCCTATTGGTCCACTGCGTGGGCCAATGGGCATGCAGACCATACAGTACTACACAGGCCCGAAATGTGAATGAATGTTCATTCACATATCGGGCCTGTGTAATACTGTATGGTCTGCACATTCATTGGCCCACGCAGTGGACCAGTAGACATACAGGCCCTACTGTACGCTGTCAGTTGGCGGGTGGCTGGCCGGCATGCAGGTGGGGTACAGCCACCCACCACTGACTGGGGGGTGGCGGGGACCTCATTAGGTGGGTGGGGAGAGGGGTACCACTGGACCACCTGGGTGTCATTCGGTATTTCCGCTCACAATCAGGCACTGGGGAAGGGTTTCCACTGGACCACCAGGGATATAAAGACATATGCCCATGATCAGGCATTGGAAAGCAGTTCAATGGACCACCAGGGATATAATAAACATATGCCCATGATTGGGCGAAAGGGTGTGATGACCGCCAAGGGTCAGCAGGGCGCTGGTCCTCAACGGCTGCAGCCTGACAGGGAGCCAGGTGCAAGTCACTGGGGATCGGCGCACCACATGAAAATGAGGCCATAATGACATGCAAATGGCCCCATTTGTGCTTTGCGTACATAATGGCCTCATTTGCATGCTCAGCGCTGAATATCGCAGTTGATGTCCCTAGCATAACCGCACTTGCACTGGCTCATCCCCCTGCTCCCCTTCTGCCACTTGTGCTGGCACAATGCCACTGCACCATGCGCAGTGTGTGCGCCCTCAGTGCCATATTCAATGGTGCTGAGCCATGGAACAGCACTGTTGAATATCACCTGGTCAATGCCCTGGCACAGCCCAGTTGCACTGCACCCAGGCTTGCACTCCTGCCTGGCATAGTCTGAATTTCCCACCCCTTGTCTTTATTTGCTTTACTAACTGCTACCTTCACACTGTTAACCATTTAAAGCTGTTGCTGATCCTTTTTCTGCTAAATTTCAAAAATCTCTGTGTTGTTTAAGTAGTGCGATATTTTGCTTTTCTTCTTACCTAGGTGCATCACTTTGCATTTTTAGGGCTGCAGTGGGCAGAGCTCTGAAGAACTCTTGTGAACAACAAAAAAAATGGACTCACTGGATTCTGACAGAAGAACAGTGTGGAGTTCCATCACAGTCTCATCCACAAGCTTTGGAAGCCCTCTGCTCTCTCTAGTCTCCATCAGTCACATTGCAATATTTTGTTCCACTTGCAGATATCAGGGTGGAGCATGGCAGAGTCTGCCATGTTAAAAATGGCTGCCAAACTCTGTTGCAGATGTGCGACTACTTGCACATGTGCAATAGGGTTTGCTGGCCATCTTGGTCATGGCAGACTATGCCCTGTTCCACCATGATATCTGCAAGACAAGACTGTGCTAATTTGTTTTTAGATATATATGTTATTATTCATCCCACCCACCTGGACCTCCTTATTAGCACCCCCCCAGAAACATAATAGTAACACTGGGGGTGCCCAATCCCCCAGTGTCTCAGGAATCTTTTGTCTGGTTATTGGTCCCTTTATTTTTTTGTTAACTCTCCCACCCACCGACCCTCCCTCTCAGCAACCACCTCCCTCAAAACATAACAGTGACACTGGGGTGCCCAATCATCTAGTGTAGCAATCAGGAATCATCTGTCCTTTATGTATTTATTTTTAAACCCTGTAAAGAAACCATCCATCAATGTGAAACCCTGTAAAAGGAAAACGCCCATTGATTTCTTTGGCAGCCATTGCTGTCACCCACCCAACCCTCCACTCATCCCCCACCCCCACCCCTCAAGCCCTTACCTACCCATTGGGTTCCATTGCCGTAATCCTCTCTGGACTGCAAACATGCCTTCACTCTTCAAAGCCAGACTGCGAACTGAAGAAACAGGTATGAGTTTCAATGTGTTTCAATGGTGTTTTGAATTAGTGGAATAATTTGGCAATTTTTGCATATTTTTGGCCCAAATTTTCAACATGCCTTTTTTGGGACAGCCCCCCCCCCCCCTTTCCCTCCATGAACAATTGCACTGGCATTTGGCAAATCTGCCCCAAAAGGTGATTTTGTGATCCCTGCATGAAAACACCTTTCAGACAGGAGTTGAAAACTTTCTCTTTCCTTGTTCATGAGCTGGGGTTGTAAGAAGGCTATGTTGAAAATTTGGTGTATAAATATTAAAAAAATAACAAAGTTTTGAGCCTACAGTACATTTAATTTTGCAAATGCAGGCTCATAACTTTGATAATTTTCAATATGTTATCCAAAATTTTCAACATAGCCATTTCTTTACAGCACCTCATGAATGTGATAGCTGACATTTTTCAAATCCTTGCCAAAATGTTTTGTTTTATATCCCAAAACATGATTTCACAGTCTCAGCATGAAATCACCTTTTGGACAGGAGCTGAAAGTTTTTGAGTTCGGAAAGGTGATTTTGAAGTCCCTATGCAAAATCATCTTTCAGCCAGGAGTTGAAATTGTTATCTGCCCTTCTTAATGAGGCAAGGTCATAACAAGGCTATGTTGAAAATTTGGTGTAAAAGTATTAAAAAACAACAAAGTTATGAACCTATGTTGAATTTTGTGAATGCAGGCTCATAACTTTGATAATTTTCAATATTTTTATCCCACATTTTCAACATAGCCATTTCTTTACAGCACCTCATGAATGTGACAGCTGTCAGTTTCAAATCCTGCCAAAAATGTATTTTTGCATCCAGAAAGATGACTCCACAGTCCCTATGAGAAATCACCTTTTAGACAGGAGTTGAAAATTTTCTCTGCACTTTTACGTGAGGTGGGATCATAAGAAGACAATGTTGACAATTCCTGGTAAAAATATTACAACGTAGCAAAGCTATGAGCCTGCATTCAAATTTACACACACAGGCTCCTAACTTTTGTAAGACCTCGGCTACAGCCCGAAGCCTCTGGCCAGAGTTTGTTTAACATTAACGTTACTCTGCCATTTTTTTTGCTCACCTCGCAAACCTTGCCAGGTTCTTTTGCCTTTTATCAACCTTCTGCAGTAATGCAATTATTCTTCTAATTTTGGTGTAATCAGCAAACTTACAACCCAGTTACTATAAATAAACAAACAATCAAACAAATAAATAAATAAATAAATATATTAAAAAGCACTGACTCCAGTACAGGATTTTGTGGGACTCCAATGGTCACATGTTTCCAAGTGGATGTATGATTAGTTATTATATCCATTAGTGTCCTGTCCTGCAACCAGTTTCTAATCCATTGCATTACATTCCCAATTACACTTAGGCTCTCCTTTTGATGAACTGCAGTAGACTTCTGTGTCTGTTCCTCAGAGCGTTGAAGGCTTTGTATAAGTCCAGATACATAGCATCTACAGTACAGTTTTCCTCTCTTCAAGTTCCTTGGTGACACCTGGGCAATGGCTGGTATTAATACCTGGGAAGACCAAATGCAAAATAACAGACCTCTAACATGGAAAGCTTGTAAAGGATCGGTATTGATTTGCTGACTGTGATTTGTTATAAATATTTGCAGAAAGCTCATATTTTAACAATTGCATTAAAGAGTGGAGTAAACTGTCCAGAGAAATCAAATCATTATATAAGGAATTCAAAATTAAAATCAATGTTTGGTATGGGCTATTCACCTGTCTACTCAGTTTTCTGATTTGTATTGCAAAAAATGACAATTCTTACTGAAACAAAAATGGGAAAACAATATTGATTTTTGCTGGAGTGATATACAATTGTCTAATGTCATGGCAACTACAAATGTATTTAACTCAACTAAAAATAAAGTCACAGGGTGAGACTTATAAATATTTTTGCATCTGGTTTACAAACATAACTGCAGGAATCCACCCAGAAAGTTAGACCACAAAAGTTGGTCTAATGTTCTGGATGGAATTCCACACTTGTGTCCAACAAATTGGCCTGAACCCTGCAGTTGTAGCAGAAATTGCTGTAAACTGCTGATGTCTGTGAATGGGATGCAAACATCTGGATACATCTGCATGGCTGCAGCAAATATAGATGCAAGTGCCAAATCCACCCTTTAGAAAATCTAACCCATATAGTTTAAGCTATTAAAGAAGGTGTACCACTAATCATTATAAGATGGACTTTTTAGTCTTTTGCCATTTTCCTTTTTTGTATCTCAGAAAAGGCAAAAACTTCTAATTTAGCTCCATCAAGAGCTATTAGATTTATGCCCATCAAAATACGCTCCTGCCTGTCAATTGTGTTTACAGTGGACACTTATATATTTTTTTTCAATATGCTAATCCAATTGCTTCCAAAAAGAGTTTCTGGAGTTTCTCAAATTTCCTAGTGTCTATTTTCCATTGCAAAAAAAAAAATCTCTCAGTGTTACTAATATCTACTATGATATTTATTCATGGGGCTGGATATTCAAACTGCGCTATTCTGTGGCGCAAGCCCTTGTGCTGCACAAAATAGTTGTGCAGGGGTGTGGCCGGGGCTATATTCAATGGAATTGCGCTATTGAGCAACTCCTTTGAATATCACCCCCCGGCCACAGCCACTGTGCATGGCGCAGTGGAACTTGCACCACCGCAAGTGGTCAGAGTGGAGCATTCAAGATGCGGTGGCGCAAGTACCATTGCGCCATGCGCAAATTTCTGATATTCAAAAGGTGACATGCAAATGGGGCCATAATTCATGCAAGGTGCGGGGGGGGCATTTGCATCTATTTATGGCCCCATTTGCATGCCATTAGCATGCAGGTGTGCCGATCCCTGAGGACTTGCACCTGGCGCCCTGCCAGGCAGCAGCCATCGGGGACCAACGCCCCCTGCAGCCTGATCGAGAGCATAAGTGTAAAACTCCCCCTTCCCCCCAACTGGCCCGATTGCGGGCATAAGTTTAAAACAACCCCACCCCGACTGGCCCGATCGTGGGCATAAGTTTAAAAAAAACACCACCCCCACTAGCCCGATCGGCGGGCATAAGTTTAACAACAACCTCCACCCCCACTAGCCCGATCACAGGCAGCAAGAGGTCAAACCCCCCAAGAACATATCCCTGGTGGTCCAGTGGACTGTGAAGCCCGTCAGCGGGCAGCAAGAGGTCAACACACCCCCCAGGACCACCTACCCTGGTGATCTAGTGGCCCCTCACCCCACCCACCCACAGAGCCCCACCACCCCATTCCCTGTCAGCTGGCGGGTGGCAGCATCCCACCTGCCTGCCGCCCCACTGCCCACTGACTGACTGCCTGGTAGGGCTGCACGCCCATTGGTTCAGAGCAAGAGCCAATGGGCATGCAGCCCATACAGTACAAGGCAGTCCAGATATGTGAATGAATGATTTTGACCTCTTTGCTGCCCACGATCAGGCTTTGTGGTCCACTGGACCACCAGGGATATGTTATTGGGGGGTGTGTTTGACTTCTTTGCTGCGTGCAATCGGGCTAGTGGGGTGGAGGTTGTCGTTAAACTTATGCCCGCGATCGAGCTAGTTGGGGTGGGGTTGTTTTAAACTTATGCCCAATTGGACCAGTAATGGGGAGGGAGTTCTACACTAATGCCCATGATCGGGCCAGTCAGGAGTGGGTTACTATATGCCTCCACGATTGGGCTGCAGGGGCACAGGGAGTATTTGAGGGCCACCCACAGGTGGCAGCTGCTGTGTTGCGCCCTACAATGTGGCAGCTCACCTGTGGGTGGCCCTCGACTTACTCCTTTTTTTTTGGATCAAAGTTGTGCAGGCACAGGTTGGGGGTTGCGCCTGCACAACTCTGCACAGCCCGCTGAATATCGGGCTGTGCAGTTTATCCATGGTTCCTCCCCCTCTGGTTCAGCATGCCTTCATTAGCATTGCGGTGTTGCTCAGCTTGACTTGGGGGGCGCAACTGCCTCCTGCTGAATATGGCAGAATGGTGTAATTTCGGACTTGCGCAGGCGCAACCCTATTGCGCATGGCGCAACCCTTTTGAATATCCAGCCCATTGTTCACAAAGTTGGGGATTTTGCTTTTTCCGCTAGAGTAGAATTTTCTTCCTTGCTGTAGCCAGCATATTTATTAAATATTGATACATTTTTATTCTGGATCATTGCTTGTGTGAAGTTCTAACATAAGGATATCCTGGTCAAATGGGAGGTTTAATCCTATTATTTTGTACATAAGCCATTTATCCACCCCCCCCATCAGCATTGTGATAATTTATGACATTTCATAAACATAAGGATTAGTGTTCCCCATGAGTCACTATATCGAGAACAACATTTGTTGATAGATGAGTTAAATTTGTTAAGGTTTGTGAGTGCACTGTACATACTGTGAACTAGATTAAATTGTATCACTGCAATCAGATGCTCTTTGAGATTGATCATGGGGAATTCATAATTACTTTCAATTGCATTCTATTACATTGCCTCTTAAATCTCCTAAGCATCTAGGGCTGGATTTTCAAACAGGTTGGGGACTAAGTGCCGACCTGCAGCCACAGCCACAGCACAAAATCTCCATACCTACCGAGATTTGTATTTTCAGTTGGTGCAGCTGCGGAGGATGTTACACCTGGTTCCTCCAGGTGTAACTTTTCCCCTCAGCTGTGCTGAAAAATGTCTGCAAACTACCACAAATTGCAGAGCTGGTTACCAACAGACTCCACTTTTGAGAAACAAAAAATCAGAGTACACCCTGGCCACCCCCCCCAAAATGCAACTACAAACACACTTTCAACCTAAATTGGTATCTTACTGTTATGGTTACAAAAGGAGTGGGGGTCTCTTAGTATTCACCTCTGGGCCCCAATGTGAAGACACCCAGCTACAAGCATTGAGGTAGACCTCCCATCAGCTGGGTCCCTACTCTAAACTGAGCTGCCCCAATTGGCTTACCTTTATAAGGTGCAACAGCCCAAAGATAGCTTAATTAAAGTATGGGCCCATCCAAAGTAGAGGCAGCTGCTAGGGAGCTAGTTAAAATAAGAAGGCCACACTTCTCCGTGAACAAATCAAATACAAAGAATAACAGCTCACCCTTGCTCATTCACAAACTACAAATGGGATGAAAAACAAGGGGTGCTTCTGTGGATTGCTTCACTTTGAGAACACTATATTGGCAGGAAAAACTGTGATTTTGTAAGTGGAGACCTACTTTCACTGGTTTCTTCCAGCAGCAGCAGGAATTCAGAGGGCTTTGACAATCTAGTCCATAGCCTTTAATTCTATCAAGTTACATTTCTTTTTTGATAATAATTGATTATGTATTTTGCCAGTCATGTTATCTTTGATTTTATTTTCTCAAGCAATTAGATCCTTCAATGTGGATGGGGGGCAATTTGTTCTTAAGAATCTTACTTATAGCACTCTTAAGTTATAAATATAGTAAATAGTACCCTGGATTATGCCCATATTATAATACCAATTTATCAAATGGAATCCAGTATCCATTAAGAGGTCTTCTAGTTCCACTAAGCCATTTTCTTCCCAATCATGTAATATTCTATTTTAAGATATTTTGCCAGTGACACTATTTCTGTAAATTGAAGCAAATTTTGAATGATTTGACTTGAATTCTGTTTTTTTATGAAAGTCCACCAAAGTTGCAATTGTTTGCGTAAAACATAACATATTTTCTAGATCTACTTTATTAATAAACAATACATTTCTAAGATTCCATTTAAGCTTATCTTGTTCTATCTCAATCCAACTAGGGGTCTCTGAGTCCTTCCTAGTAAACCACCAGTTCACTACTTCAAGCTAATAGGATAAATATTAATTATATATATTGGGTAGTTGTAGTCTCCCTTTATTTTTGGAGGCATACAATTTTTCTAAACTTATCCTGTGAGTTTTTCTTTTCTAAAGGACTCTTCTATTGACTACCTTCCATTGCTTGAAGAACCCTTTCCTGATTTTAATGGGCTGAGCTTGGGAAAGAAACATAAAACATGGTGAAACATTCATGGAAACAATATTTACTCTTCCCATCAAAGTTAAAGGTAATGAGGACCAGTTTTCCATACCCCCTCATTTTTTTTCAATAATGGGGGAAAATTAAGAAGAAACAATTCCTGAAAATGTTTTGAGACTTTAACCCCTGAATATTATTTTTAATTTTAAGTTCTTTTATTATAAAGAAAACTGATACTGAGTTGAGATCTAATCCTGCAGGTGGTTACAAGGTGCAGGGCAGTACTGTATATATACAGGAAGTGCATGTATGGTTGTATTGGAGGTCAGCATACAGAAAGGGTGCTGTTTACCTCATACCGTCACTATACAATCATGGAATTTTCTGCTTACAGGTCATAACTATACACACAAACAATAACAGGAGTTTTAAGTAAAGGAATGACTTACAGTACTTCGGCTCTTACGCTGAGGTTCACTTGCTCATCTGGAGTGACTGATCCTGTACCTTTATGGCCTACTGTAAGATCTAAAGCTGATGTCACCTGACCAGTTGTTTCAGTAGTCACTGTGGTATAAGTATCCCCCACACCTTGACACCTCCAGCAGTTGTCGTTATCTAGGAGTTTTGCTTTGTGTAGGGCAGCAGGAGTTCTGTACCATGCATGCAGAATTTTATTTTACATTAATCTGCTATTGGCTTCCCTAAATCAGTAGTGAGTGTCCTTCCATACATGGGCCCCTTGGGCTTTAGTAATTGGGATGCCTATGAATTTCTGCACCTGCCTTTTGATTGCTCAGACTGGCAGGGTGTCCCGTAATTTGGTGAAAATCTTCACCACTAGGTCCTTAGACATTGCCATCCAGAGTCTAATTACACTCCCTCATCTACCTAGTCATTCTTCTGTGAGTAGTGGTTTCACAGCCTCTCTTATTTGGAGATACTGCCAGAAGTCACTCTGTTGCAGCCCCCATTTATGCTTAAGACATTGAAACGTGGCTACCCTGGGACTGGAAGGATCCAAAATGTCTGACACATGTATAAAACATTTAGCCACCCATTAGGGCCAGTGGCAGGGCTTCTTGCCTATCAGTATATGGGGGTTATCCCATTGTGACATGTGTGATATGGGGATTGGGGAAAGGCCAAGTTTTTTTTATGTCCTACCCTCCAATATTTCACCGCAGGGACAATCATGGGGTGTTGTTCTCTGACTGGCCCTGAGGTTTTGTATAGAAGAGCTGAAAGTGAGCATACCCCTCCCATGATGTGTTCCATGTCCACCCATTGTGGGGAGAGCTTAGTCAGGGGACATAGCCAGTGAAGACACTGCACTGTATGGAATGCCAGATGGTAGCCCTCCAGCCAGGGCAGACACCATCCCTTCACCTTCCAGTGGGCTCTTAACTTATTGTGGCTAAATGTCATTATTTTTCCTTCCCAAAGGAAGTTCCCAATTAGCCTGTCTATAATTTGAGGCCATTTCTTAGGGAGGAGGGTGGGGATGTGGGTAAGCAGGTAGAACAGCTTGGGAGTGGTAACCATTTTTATTGCTGCAATTTTTCCTCCCAGAGTGAGTCACAGCAGTTTTCATCTGTCAAATTCAGTTTTTCTGTAATTCATGAGGGGCTGTAGGTTTGTGTCCCATAGTTTATCTAATTGTGGGGCAATTTGTATTCCCAGATAAGTAATTCCATGTGGCTCCCATAACAGGCTACTTTTGGATGCCAGCGCTTGAGTACAACTATTGTTTAGAGGCATCATCTCTCTCTCTTCACCTGGTTTAGTTGGAGACCTAAGTAAGTTACAAATGAGTCTAGAAGTTTTGAAAGTGGAGGGAGGGCCTAGGATGCGTTAGCTAGTGGGATAAGGAGGTCATCTGTGTAGTTGGGTACCTCTTCTCCCCAATCATTAGACCCGTAATGTCTGGGTATTGCCTGATTGCTGCAGCTAAGGGGTCAACTGACAAATCAAAGAAAAGGAGTGATAGGGGACACCCTTGTTGAGTGCAGCGGCCCAGTGTGAATGAAGAAGATAGTAATTGATTTGTCGTGACCTTTACAGATGGAGAGTGATAAATGGCATGAATCCATGCATCAGACCATTACCCAGTTCCCAAATGGGAGAGCACCATGTGTAGGTAGTCCCATTCTAGGGAATCAAATGCTTTTTCAAAGTTGCTGGTGACCACTACTGCAGGGGTGGGGGTATCTCTTGCCATGTGAATGAGGTTAATTAGAGTCTGAATATGGTCCAAGCTGTTCCTCCCTGGGAAAAAAACACTTGTGCGGGGTGGATCAGCTCTGTCAGGAGTGGACTTAGCCTGTTGGCCAGGATTTTAGCAAAGATCTTGCTGTCAACATTAATTAGGGAGATGGGTCTATAATTTGCTGCTTTGGCCGAGTCTTCCCCCTTCTTGGGGATCACTGTTATTACCACTTCCCATAGTATAGGGGGGAGATAGCCTAGGCTGTCTGTGTCCTGGTATACTTTGGTCAAGAGGGGGGTTATTTGGGCAGTGATCTGCTGATAAAATTCTATGGAGTATCCATCTCCCCCTGGGGTCTTACTGGACTGAAGGGTTTGGATGGCATAGGCTAACTCTACCTCAGAGATAGGGGCTTCCAGCATCTGAAGTTGCTGTTGGGAGATCTTGGGGAGGGTAAGTTGGTCCAGAAACTGCTGTGTACCTTGCAGTGGGGAGGCTCACAAGGAGGTGTACAGTTTGGCATAAAAAGCAGCCATAATGTCATTGATGGTCTGGGGGTTGCTATGCACTATCCTATCTGGGTCCTCTAGCTCTGATATGTGCCTATCTGCCATCTGCTTTCTCAGCTGGTAAGCCAAGACTTTACCACCCTTGTCTCCACTGACACAGTAGCTGTGTCTCAGTTGTAGTATGGTTACCTCTGCTTTCCTGTTCAGGAGTTGGTTGACCTCCATTCTCAACCCGAGGACTTCTCACCCTAGTGGTGTGTGTGAGGAGGAGTGTGGGAGTGCCTTGTAGGCTGCCTCGGCCTATTTAAGCTTACTCTCCATGAATACCAGGCACTGTTTCCTCTCCTTGTGCTGCAGCAATGCGTAGCTCATGATGCTGCCTCTCATTGAAGCTTTGTATGCTTCCCATGTATTCCACGGGCTTGTGTCTGCCATGGGGTTGTTTTAAAGGAAGATAGTGGCCTCTTTCTATGCCCATAGAGTGAAAGCGAGGTCCCTTAAGAACAGTGGGTCCAGCCTCTAGGACCTGGAGGTTTGGGGGGGAACCCATGAGAATTGCAATTGCACTGGGGCGTGATCTGAAATCACTGTGGGCAGAATGGCCATGTTTAGGATGTTTTCTGTTGGGGGGAGAGATGACAGCCAGAAGTCTAGTCTACTATATAAGGCATGTACTGTCAAATGGAAGGTATAATAATGCACTTGGGGATGAAACAATCTCCAGCAGCCTGTCAGACCTAAGTCTGTGATGAGCTGGGGCAGGACTTTGTTTGCTCTAGTGTGTGTCTCCTTGCCTGAGGCACTTCTGTCCACTTGAGGGATTAAGGTAAGGTTAAAGTCCCCTCCTAACAATGTTGGGGTATTTTGGGGTACATTGGTGCTCAGTGAGTTGGCCAAGTTATGGAAAAAACTTGGGGCATCCTGGTTGGAGTGTAAACATTGCATGGAACTAAGGGTCCTGTCAGGGTGGTGATGTTCGCTGGCATCCAGTGGCCCTCTGGGTCAGCTATTGACCCTGCAACTGTCCATTTTAGGGTTCTGTGTAGGAGGATTACTACTCCCCTCTCCTGAGTCAGGTCACTGGCATGGATCTCCTGCCCCACCCAGTCTTTTACTAACAGTAAGTAATCATTGTGCGTCAGTTTGGTCTCCTGAAGAAAAGTCACTTTGGTTTTCATTCTTTATAGATGGGAAAGGACTTTCTTTCTTTTAATGGGGGTATTTAGCCCTCTGACGTTCCATGTGTAACAAACTATATCATCCATGGTCATTCAGTGGCGGGTTAATGCCAAATAAAAATTGAGCGTCTTGCTGAGAATGTGGGACTCTTTCAGGTTGTACCCATATACCATCAAACTGAGCCCATAGTACCACTTGATATTTTCCATTGCCTCTTCACTCAACCATTCAATTTCAATGGTCCTGTCTATTTCTTTCTCTCTAACCAGCAAGTATAAGAGTGCTAAGTGCCTGGCAGTGATATACAGCTTCTTATACAATAACATGAAATACACAAAATACAACCATAAACTATTTACAACTAACCTAACTGAAAGCTGTCTTAAGGGAGGCTATCAGGTTAAAGGCATATGAAATATTTTGTCTGATGGCCAGCCTGGCCTCTCTGGGGGTGTCAGCTGTGCCTATTGCCTGGTGCCCAAAGACTTTGTCTATCAGTGTGATGAGGCATCTTGCCATGGTCTGGGACTCTTGGCCCTGACATATCATGTGAGTCATCAGCTTTGCTGGGCCTGGTTTAGCCACTGAGACTATCTAGGGCATGCATGGGTGCTGTAACATGTAGATATCCTTGCACTTCCTCTTGAGGCCCTAGTCTGGCACTGTAGAGCTTGATAGAGTAGGCACAGGTAAAATGTGGCCTTGCCCTCTTAGTCGTCAACCGGTGTTCAGGGTTAGGTGAGTAATTCCTTCATTGGTGAACTAGGGGTCTACATACTGCACCAGCAAATTTTAAGTTATCAACACCCATGGAGGGGGTGGGGCTCTGTGTGTTAAGGCAAAAGCTCTGTGGAACTCTGTTGAAACCTTCCTGGTGCCAGGGTGGGCTCAGGTAGGTTAGTTACATTTCAGCCAAACACACGGGAGGTGGCCTTGTTTTTCTGGGGGGGGATTGGCTATGGGGGAAGTGAAGGCAGGATGGAGAGAAGAAGGGGGGCTAAGAGGATATTTTCAGGTGAGTGCCACTTTCTATCCTGAGCATGTGGTATAGTCTGCCCTCAGATATTCCCCACTGCTTTTACCTGTGTTGTGCCTGCTCTGCAGTGGCCTTAAACTGAATCTGTACCCCTTCTATGGGCAGGGCATGTACCTGATGAGGGAGTAGGATGTCTAGTGCTTTCCTCAGACATCATTCCTAGTATCATTTATTTTATTTTTTTTTTTACCAGGATAGACACACTAGGCTGAAAGCTTGTTTACAGGTGTGACCTGGGAGCACAAGAAAGTTAAGTGACTTATTCAGCAATGCACAATCTGCAAGTGGGGGCTGTGGGATTCAAATCCAGGTCTCCAGGTTTGCAGCCCAGAGCCTTAAACCACTGTGCTATACTGCCTCCTAGATGTTATCATTTATATACAAAACAAAACTTAAACATATCATCTATCATTACTATAGGACTAACATGTTCCACTACATTCTGGATGTTTGAAACCTTGCCTTTTCAAAGTGGACTTTTCAGTTAGGGGAGAGAGACAGGCCAATGTGGCCAGCATTTGTGGTACCCTTTCTTGTGTTAGGATTGGGGTATGGGGCCCTGGGAGGTCTACTGCTTGAGAGGATTTCCAGATTGCCCACCCTGGGGATTTACGCTCCGTGACCTCTTCTATTCCCCTTTTGGTCCTGTATTTGACCTCATTAACCCCTCACTGTACGAGACCCCTTAAAAAAAAACTAAATTTCACTTATCTTGAAGGCCTAGCCTGTTAGGCCACTTTCGCTGAGGTTGGTGCCACTTGCTGGACTTCTCTGCCGTTGAACAGTGGGCTGCTTTTGCTCGAGTGTGGTCCAGTCTCTTCAAGGCCTATGAGTGCAGTGTCCTTGGCTTCTTGCACATCAGGCCTGTATGTCAGAGCTTGAAGCTGGGGAAGTGTCTGCACTGGGGGGGGGGGTCGCCCTCATCTCCTCCAAAGATTTGGATTGCTCAGATTGCACTGCTCTGGTCAAAGTCAAGGGCAGAAGACTTTGAGCGGCAAGAAGTGCATAGTGGTTGCTTGTGAAATAAAGGATGGTGATGATGGGTTCTTGTTCTTTCATCGGGCTGTGGATGTCCATGATGTCGTGGTCTTCATGTCCACTGCTGGGCCAATCCCTTACTGTCTGAAGCTCCTTCCGGGTGTGACTCTCATCCTGTGGTCTCTTCCTGGATCTCCATAGAAGCAGTGGGTGCCTTTCAGAGTGCACTGTCTGCTGCATGAAAATGACTGCTTGTCCCCCATTCTCCCTCATGGTATCTGGAGCTGGCCTGTTGTTGAACTCATGCTCTGGTCTGCTATTGTTGTGGTACGCAGCTCGGGGGGGGTGTTGGCTTACTCATTTTGGGCCAAGTCCTGTTAATGCAGTCCATGAGTGCTTCTGGGATGCCAGATATTAGTGGTGTGCCATTTGAAACAATTCTCATGTCTGCTGGGTATTGGAGGGAAAAAGGCACATTTAGGGAGTGAAATAGGTGTCTGGCCTGTGTGTACACTTTTCTTTTCTGTGCCAACTCCCATAAGTAGTTGGTTGTGAGAGTGACATCCACCATCTGTTGCATAATTTGGGTGAACATTTTCCTTATGGAGGCCTTCATCCCAGCTGTCTCAGCTCCACCAGTCTCCATGCGGTCAAGGTGCATAAAAGCATACAGGGATAAGGAGCACTGGTGTACACCTTAATCAAGTGATCTCCATTCAGAGTGGATTTTCTAAAACCTCTGATGTTCTGGTTGTTACAAGAGTAGTTTTGGCTGATCAGCATGTATGTGAATAGATCCAAATAATGGGTTATCTGCCCTAGATAGCGTGTGCTACGGGACAATGCGGCCATCTTGTTTGCTCCTAGGCCACATTCCAATCCCTTAAATATTTTTATTAGGCTTATAATGTTTTGAGATTTTATTAATTTATATTTATTTATTTAAAAGTTTTACCAAGAAAGATATACTGAGCCATATGGCTTGTTTCCAGATGTGTCATGGGGAATGGGTTAGGGGATAAAACAATACACATTAAATTAAACTGTGAATGGTACAGACAAACACCTCAAACACCTGAAGCACAAGCAGCTCACCTGAGTAGCTGAGGAAGCCAAATCTCCAGCCTGATAACTTTCGAGGCAGCTCCCCCCCCCAAGCTAGGCACTCGGGACAATCAAGCAACTGAAGCACAAGCAGCTCACCTGAGTAGCTGAGGAAGCCAAATCTCCAGTCTGATAACTTTCAAGGCAGCTCCCCCCCAAGCTAGGCACTCAGGACAATCAAGCAACTGAGGCACAAGCAGCTCACCTGAGTAGCTGAGGAAGCCAAATCTCCAGCCTGATAACTTTCGAGGCAGCTCCCCCCCCAAGCTAGGCACTCGGGACAATCAAGCAACTGAGCACAAGCAGCTCACCTGAGTAGCGAGAAAGCCAAATCTCAGCCTGATAACTTAGGCAGCTCCCCCAAGCTAGGCACTGGGACAATCAAGCAACTGAAGCACAAGCAGCTCACCTGAGTAGCTGAGGAAGCCAAATCTCCAGTCTGATAACTTTTGACAGCTCCCCAAGCTGGGCTTTTCGGAACAATCAAGCAACTGAAGCACAAACAGCTCACCTGAGTAGCTGGGGAAGCCAAATCTCAGCCTGATAACTTTCAAGGCAGCTCCCCCAAGCTAGGCACTCGGGACAATCAAGCAACTGAAGCACAAGCAGCTCACCTGAGTAGCTGAGGAAGCCAAATCTCCAGCCTGATAACTTTCGAGGCAGCTCCCCTCAAGCTAGGCACTCGGGACAATCAAGCAACTGAAGCACAAGCAGCTCACCTGAGTAGCTGAGGAAGCCAAATCTCCAGCCTGATAACTTTCGAGGTAAAGAGAGCCTCTTCTCTTCATCTGAATGCCTGCAGAGGGGTGCTACCTGATGAACACTTATATTTTATGAACTTTGTTCCTGTTCACCACTGGGTGGGCTTGTTATTTGATTCTCTTTGTGCTACTAATTGCTGAAGTGTAAAGCTAGGGACTCACTGGCTTTTCTAGAGTTGCCTTGCTGATTTCATCTTAAAGCCAGATATGCCAAGCAGCTAATATAGATCAGACTTGTTTAATATGGTGGTATTTGGAGCTAATTGCTGATTTCATCTTAAAGCCAGATATACCAAGCAGCTAATATAGATCAGACTTGTTTAATATGGTGGTATTGAGCTAATTGTGCTTGTTACTGAAGGCATTAGGTTAGCTGGGTCCTAGTGTGACCTCATTTTGGAATAGCCCTGTTTGCTTAAGGTGGAGCTCCTTTGTGTAAGTCACAACATATTCTCCCGCTGCATAGTAATGAGAAGCTTTGTTTTCTCCACAACATAGGCAGCTCCCCCCCTCCCCACCAAGCTAGGCACTCGGGACAATCAAGCAACTGAAGCAACAAGCAGCTCACCTGGTAGCTGAGGAAGCCAAATCTCAGCCAGATAACTTTCAAGGTAAAGGCCTCTTCTCTTCGTCTGGGCGCCTGCAGAGGTGCTTCAGCCCGGCCAGCCGCCATCTGCCCCCACCCGCCCCAACCACCCTCAGCCAGAGCGGCTGTCAATTTAAGGATCCACCCCGTGACATCACATTTTATTTATTTATTTTATTTATTTAAGAGATTTACCAGATGAGCATTCTGAGCGGGGACAGCTCGTTTCCAGATGCGACCTGGGGGTTACATAGATCAGGCAACAGATACAGTAAACAGTAAAGCAGATGCGACCTGGGGGTTACATAGGTCAGACAACAGATACAGTAACAGTAAAACACAATCCGGTGATATCACGTCCTGTTGCCCAGAACCTATCTCCCCACTTTCCCATTTGCAGGTTATACCTGCTGGCCACTAGAGGGACCTATGCTCCCTCACTACTTCCTACTCCTACCTGTACAGCACTACTTCCCTGGGATCTTGCTCACCACAATGTATTGGCCCTGCCTCACGCTCTGCCTGTGCCTATCCCCACTAGCAGTGCACTTAGCCACTACCCATCTGCTAGTCACACTGTGCCCTAGCACCCCTCCCTCCCTTGCTCCTGAACCTCCTCTCCTGCCCTTGGGACCCTCTGTGTCCCTGTCCCCCTACCCTCCCCTAGCTTTCTCTTCACCTAAGGCACATCTGAGTGTCTTCTTATTCTTCTTTCCCTCCTGTACCTCCCTGCCCACCCCTGCCCCTTAGCCTCCCTCCCTCCCTCTCATGTCAATCGTAGGAAAACCTCTCACCATTTCCCAGCCAGAATGTTAGTCATGCTACTACTCCTGTCAGGGAACATTCATCAAACCCTGGCCGGTTCCCAGGAGCTCCCCAACTCGCACCACAGGCCTATGCATGGTCTCCATGAATATCTGTAGCCTCCCAAAAAGTTTGACTCACTACAATGCCTGGTCACATCAATTAACCCTAATGTCATCACCCTGGTTGAGACTTGGCTGTCAAAATCCTCCCTGACTCCCTAGTCTCCCTTCCTGGTTTCACCCTTTTCGGTCCGACCGTGTTGGGGAGGCAGGCGGCTGTGCTATTTATGTCAAGAATCTCTCCGACTAGCCCTGCCCACCCCTCATCCTTGACTCCAGGGCCCAGGTGCTTACGCTGAACTAACCCCTGACCCTTTAAAGGGACCCTTTATCTGACTACTGCATACGTGCCCCAGGGACCAAATGCAGGTCATTGCCTCTCTTACAGAATACCTTACCTCTCTACCTCCTTCCGCTGATCAAATTCTGGTGGGTGACTTAAATGTCAACTGGCTCAGCCCCTCCTCCTCCTCTACCGAGACTCCTTTTCTGCAATAGACCTAGCGCAACTAGTTACCCACCCTACCAGGACTAACCCCAAGAGAGGCTCCAGTACCCTGCTTGATGTGGTACTCACCCACGCCCTAATCAGATCCCCAATGTACAAGTCCTCCAGACTCTCTCAGCGATCACTCCCCATTCTATTCCACTGGTCAACCTCAGTCCCCAAACCCATAGCACAGTCCACATGCCGGCGGCGTCTAGATACCTGGTGGACTGATAAAACTTAAGGAACTTCTGTCCCAAATTGACTGGTCTCCCTATACAGGCAACTCCTGACATTGACACAGCTCTCTCCTTCTTTACCCAAACTTTTAATAATGCCTGTGATATCTTTGCCCCAGTGTTGACCCGCCATTCTAAAAGGAAGAATGCCCCCTGGGTTACCCCAGCTTTGATCCACCAGCTCAAACATAGGGACAACCTATGGCACTGTGCCATTGAGACTGGCCGGCCCAATGACAGGCGGTTATATGCTGCCGCCCAAAACAAGTGCACTCGGGCCATCAGAAAGGCCAAGTCTGAGCACTATCGGTCCTCACTCACTGCCTCATGGGGGAATCCCAGAACCTTCTGGGATAACATTAAACAGTTAAATGGGAGTGCACACTCCCCCCACCCAGAATCAACATTAATGGTGTGATCTCCTCAGACCCAACCCTCATAGCCAACCACCTCAACACCTCATTCACTGACCTTAGCCCTATCCTCCCTACAAATTTTTTGACCCTCCTCCCCAGCACCTGCACGTAAATCTTTCTCACCCTTATATTCTCCTCCCCCCGTGTTTCTGCCCAGAACTTGGGCACCTTGTCACTACCCTCAAGAGTAATAGTACAGGCAGTGACACCTGGATCCGTGTATCCTAGGGCTGGTCTTGAACACAGTCCTTACCCCGATCACATGCCTCATCAACCACTCTCTTTGCCTGGGAAGGTTCCAACTGCCTGGAAAGTCACCACTGTCACCCTATCTTTAAAGGTGGTGATAGGACTGTGGCTGGAAACTGATCGACTGATCTCCATTCTCTCTCCTTTCTCCAAGGCCTTGGAAAAGTGGTGGCCTCTCAAATCTCTGACTACCTCTCCACCTACAATGTCCTTTGTCCTGAGCAGAAAAGCTTCTGAGCGGCCACAGTACCAACACAGCCCTCCTAGAGTTCTCCAACTTTCTCACTCCTCCTTAGACACTGGTTCTCTGGCTGGTGCTGTCTTCATTGACCTCTCGAAAGCTTTGACACTGTCTCCCACCCCTCCTTCTTGATGCCCTTAGTCTCTGGTTTTGCTGCTGGGCCTATCTCCTGGTGCACCAGTTATCTGTCTGACCGCTCACAGCGTGTAAAATTAATGGGACCTACTCAGACATCTGTCCCATCTTTTCTGGGGTTCCCCAGGGTTCCATTCTGGGCCTTACTATTCTCCCTTTACCTTAACACCCTTCTGCAGCTCTTGCTCGGGGAACATTCTGTCTTGCTGATGATGCAGTCATCTTTGCCTCAAAGTCGTAACCCTACTGCCCTCCAGGACTTGCTGCAGAGTCCTTCACTGAAGCGAGGGCTGGTTCAAGGAACATAGATTGGTGATAAATCTAAAAAACAAAACCATGTTCTTCACTCATCCCCAACACAAGTCCTGCAACTTCAAACTCTCATTCACTCTGGGTCCTCATTCTCGAACAAGTTTGCTCTATAAATACCTAGGGATCCATTTTGACCCCTCCCTCTCCTTCCATGGACACATCGCTGCCCTAGCCACTGCCACTAATATCCGACTTGGGCATCTTACACGGTATTAAACACTGCCTCCCGGAGGCTCTCGACCAGCCAGTCACCTCCTCTATCCTGTCCCTAGTGGACTATGGACTGCCGGTGTATGGTGCTGCTGATCAGACCACACTCCATAAAGTCCATTCTACTCTGAATAAGGCCTGCAGGTTAATTACTGGAGCACCTGAGGATGACACACCTGTCTACTGTATGCTAAAGCACTGGTACTTGATCTCGATGGCGCCTAAAAATATCTTACCTGTACCCTTACAAAAAAGACCCTCCTTGGGCTTTCCCCACCAGGATTGACCACCACCATATGCTGCTCTGTCCCACTAGTTCATACTCGGACCTCTGGGAAAACCTCTCTTGTTATCCCTAGAGCTAGAACCTCTCACGGCCAAAGAGCCTTCAGCTTTAGGGCCCCCTCCTGGTTCAACACACTGCCCCCTCCATCTCCGAAGCTCCAACTATATCGTGCTTCAAAACTTCCTTATCGTAATCACCTTATTAACACCGATGCTGTAACTGCCACTAGTCAAAGCCGCATTAATACTTATGACAAAGCTTATTACTAAGCTGCTAAGGATGACATAACTCTGGTATTGTTTGCATCCATCCTACCTGTACCAGCTTGCTTGTATCTATGTCTTAATTTTACTGTTATACTTATGTGTTGTACTGCTATACTGTGTATTTTGGTTTGTCTTACTGTGACAAGGTACCTTTGTAAATGAGCCTATGGCTCAAAGGTTTTCCAAACTGCTGTTTAAATAAAATAAAATAAAAAAAATAAATAAAATATACAGTACAGAGTAAGTAAACAAATGCACACTATAAGTAAGAGTAGTGTGATTAACCAGGCACTACAACTCTTTGTTAGGAGCATAACTGAACATATCATGAGTTAGGGGCATAGTTAGTGGTACAGAGTGTATTGGTGAGAAGAAATGGATGGAAGAGAGTGGGTTGAGCTAGATGAGAGGGTGAGGGGAGAAAAAGGAGATAGGGATGGAATAGGAGGAGAGTGGATGGGAGATATAATAGGTTAACTGGGTGAGCAGAGGTAGTAAAGGGGTGATTGGAAAGACTAGAATGTACAGGATAAGACTGGGGAGGTAGTGAGGGGGAAGAGTAAGAGTAAAAGGGAAGAAAGAGGGTCTTGAGATGGGGAGGAGTAAATATGAGAGCATGGAGAGGATAGAAAAGTAAAAGAAGGTGGTGGGCTAAGGGCATTTACAAGATGGAGTAGTGTGGCCTTGGAGGAGTGAGAAGAGGACAATTTTGGAGGGAGCAGAGTGAATTGCTAGGGGGAGGGAGTTCCAGAGATTTGGAAGACAGAAGGAGAAAGCAGATTGACCAGCTAAGGACTTACAAGATGGAAGCAAGCGGGATCGATAGCCTGAGTTACGGAGAGTATAAGCAGAGGGGGGCAAATGGGAGAGGAGGGAGCTTAGGAAGGGAGCAAAGCCAGCTTCAGAAATGAAGGATGCACAGTGGGATAAGTGATGGTCTTCCAAGGAGGTGAAGGAGAGATCTGAGTATAAAGAACAGTGATGTGTACGGGGGAGGGATGCTTGCCAAGGCAAAACAGCAGAAGGAATGAAAATGTGGATCTAATCTAAACTCCTACATTTTTTTACTAGGCTTATAATCTCCAAAATCAGGCAAAGGAGTTGGTATATGTTGAAAATCTTTTCTGAGAGATAACATTTCTGAACTTTGCTGTATTGACTTTATATCTGGAAACGTCGGTAATATCAGAGAGTATTTTAAGAAGGGGTTCATGGATGTAATAATGTTATTCAAAAATAATTAGAATGTTGTCTAAGTACAGCAGAATCTTGTATTCACATCCATTGATGACTATTTCTCCCACTTCTGAGGAGTTGCTAATTGTTTATGCCAAAGGCTCCTTATAAATAACAAAGAGAAGAGGTGATAAGGGGCCCCCTTGATGTGTGCCTCTAGATAATTTAAAGCTTTTAGATGCTGGGGAATTGCACATAAACCCAATTCAGTGTAAAACCTTTTTCCAAAAATCCATGTTTGGCAGGATCTCCTGGAAGAAGTTCCAGGAGACCCTGTCAAACGTCTTCTTTGCTTTCAAAATAATTTCAACTGCCTTCTCTTGTTGCATTAGATGCATTAAATGTAAGGCTCTCCGAATACTATGTGATCCTTTAATGAAGCCTGTTCAATCCCAAGCAACCAATTTTTTAATAACTGCTTCCAATTTATGAATAAAATTTTAGTGAACATTTTATAACCATTATTTAAAAATGAAATAAGACAATAAGATTTACAATCAACAGGAGGCTTGGCTGGCTTTTGGAATTAATGTAATGAGGGTTTCATTGAAGGGCAGAGGGAAGTCAGTAGTATTTATTAAATTATAAAAAGGGCCTTTTAAAACTGGAAAGAGAACTGTACAAAATGTCTTACAAAGACTGCAGTCAGCCTAATGACTTGCCCCATTTTAGTTCTTTATTAGCTTGTGTAATTTCTTTACTAGTCATATATTGTTCAAGGTTTGTTTTTGTGTTCTGTACTGATACATTGCAAATCAGCTCAGTTCAAAGGGGATCTTGTTCTTGGAATGGTGTCCTCTCTATCTGGAGTATAAAGTCTGTAATAAAAGGCATAAAAAATATTAATTTGCTGATGATGTATTAAATCTCCCTGCTTATTCTTTATATTATATATATGGTACTAGATGCATCTGCCTGTTGCAGCTGCAGAGCTACTTTATTAACCTGTCTGGGTTTTTTTTCTATAATAATAATGCTTTTTTCATGCTTTACATAAAGCATTTTGTGCATTTAAAGATACTAAGTTATTATAATGTTCTCTCAATTTAATTTATACCTTGAGGTAATTCTCAGAGGTGAAGAAAATATAAAATTCCTCTGTTTCACCAATTGTTCACTGTTTTTTATCTCTGAATTTTGACATTTATTTCTTTTTAAAATATACATTTTAGTGATTTCTCTCATATTATTTTTCAGAATTTCCCTGAAATTATTAGGTGATGCATCATTGAAGTTATTAAATTCAACAAATTTATCAACCATATTTTGGATTATCTTGATATATACTTCAACTGTAGTTAATACTGCATCAAAATGCCAGATTCTTCTGTTAGCATTAAGATTGTGAATCTTTAATAGAAACAATATGAGAGCATGATCTGAAATATGTAGTGAACTGTAGTCTACTTATTTATTTGAAAATTAGTAACAGAAAGAGGAACACTAAGGCTCATTTCCAGGTGCAAGCCGGGGATGTGGTATTCTAACTCTTTTATCTCATAAGACAATCAGAATATGTAAATTGTGGACTGCGACCTATGCACAGTAGAACAAAATAATAATGTATATTTATTTTCTGGATTCTTATGTCTATAGATAACAAATAGATTGAAATCTAAAAAAAAAAAACAGTTCAGCCTGGTGACTGCTTTTTTTTTTTTTTCTCTCTGAGGCCCAAGGTTCTAACAAGAGGATTTAATTGAATATTAATGCCTCCATTAATTTCAAATGCAGCTGAATGTTGTGATGCTGCACAGATAATTACATTTTCAATCACAAGAGTGTGGTGTACATATTTATGGAACTTGTACAAACAGAAGAGAGAAAGAAATAAGTGCCTTCGGTGGGACTGTAAATATCTGTGCAGCACCAGATTGTGCATTTGAGAAAGTGTAAGGTGCCTCGGGACATCCCAGTTTCCATATGTCTTTGTGGTATAGCTGGTAGCACAACTGGAATGGTTTTCCAGGAGGTCTGGGTTCAAGTCCCAGCTAAGGCATTTATTTATTTCTCTCTTCGGTTTGTATGCGTACCAATCACAACACCAACATCCAGCCTTACTCAGATGACACTCTTATTACATTAGCACTATAGTGCCACTACAGTAAGGACCAAGAAAGTACTTCCATACAAAACACAAATGTTTGACCAATTAAAACTTGGCTGTCTTTTGACATCTGGGCATGAAATGGAAGACACGCCCTCAGGTGCAGAATCTTATGGTCTGCCAATTTAGCTGAAATTGTTTTCCATGGTTGTTATGCTATGGGGTGGAAAAACAATATAAAATATGGATCTTGGTCCATATAGTACTAAAAATATAAGAAACCTGTAATCAGAGAGTAGCAAATCCTGCGCAAGTTGAGTACAATCCCTAGATAGACACATGAAAATGTTTCCACTCGTCCACATTTTTCCCTTTAAGAATAATTATTATTTAAAGAGAGTTTGAGACCTAATATTTTGAGAAACAACCTCCCTGAATATATAAGGCAAGTAATTTCATTAACTCAACTAAATGTATTGCAGTAATAAGGCACTGTGCATGTGTCAAATAGCTTTTAAATGAGTTTGGTTTGTGACAATTACATATTGTTTGAAGAGAAACTAATGTGTGTGGGAACTCTAGCACTTTGTCTTTTTGGCTGGTGGTTTTAAGCTTATATGTTGAATTTATGAGCTGCAATATAATATTAGAGGAAATGTCTGAAAATAAATTTTAATATTAATTTTTATTGTAGAATAACCTGCCACCCATGAGGAAGGAGAGATTGTTCCTTAAATATTGGTGGACATGCAGATGTCTCAAACTCTCTGTAAATAATAAATATTCCTTAATGAAAAATCTGGGTGAGTAGAAGCATTTTCCTCTGTCCATCTAAGGATTGTACTTAACTTGCATGGGATTAGCTACTCCCTGATTAGAGGTTTCTTATTGTTATGGCTGTGGGCAGAGAACTACAGCCATTTTGCTATCTGTAGCTTGAAAACTGAGTTTCGTGGAACACATTTTTTGGACTTTTCAATGTATCCTTCCACATCTACAAATCACTGTGACAACTAAAATAAAATAATCCCTTCTTTCTGTTTAGAATGTTGGAGACATAACTCCAAGCTGCTTATCTGATCGCCATTAGGAAACTGAAACAGCTTGTTAAATATTAGTTGCCTATTAAACTGGAGATTTGTTTACCCACTGCGAAATGCAAAAGCTTGCACATTTAAATGATTAGCATTTAAACATTTTTTGCTACTAACATCAGTTGGGGATGAATATCTTTCAAGAAAGATTCATACCTCATAAATGTTACCATTTCCCAGCAAATTTTGTAAAGGTTTACACTGTTTTTAACCTGTCAAGACCTATATGATAAAATACCAGGTCTTCAGTGAACTACGCAGACTAAATACATCAATTTAGTTTTGACAGAAAGGGCTGTGGCCGGCTTCCCAAACATAACAGATAAAAGCTACTGAGATCTCTTATAGCAAGAGAGAGAGAGAGAGAGAGAGAGAGAGTGTGTGTGTGTGTGTGTGTGTGTGTGTGTGTTGGGGAGGGGTGGAGAAACATTGAAACTTCTGGCAAGGGAGACCTCATCTAATGAATTCACTGCTGGCAAACCATGAATGATACAGAAGGAAATTATTGTGATACCTTTTATTGGACCAACATAGATGTAATAAAAATAACTTATACCATTTATAAAATTCCCGATCAAACAACTGCAAACAGAAGATTATTTTTTGTCATTTTATAATATGATATACTGAGGTATTTATTTACTGAGTTGCTGGATCAAGGTGTTAATAAAATAATACCATTTACTTAACTCATTCAAGATTCCATAGCATTTGGGTGCATATATATATATATATATACACAGTATACTGTATATATGTCTCTGTTTGCAATAACTTTGTTTACAGGCATTACTAGTATCTTTTGAAATATTGTTTGACTTGTGATTACTAATTTTGAGTATAGTTCATGAAATAATGAGCTTGATATTTGTTATTTTATATAGTCCCCCATTACTTCTCATGCATAGCATATAAATCCAAATCATTCCAAGGCCATTATGGCACATAATACTAATACTGAGCAGCACAACAGAGCTCTTTTGCTAATAAATGGCTGCTGATATAATAAATAAAGAACAAAGTCATAAATGAGGAACCAGTGGCTTACGGAAAAATCTACAGGGATTTATACAGGGATTTGATTCTGCCTTTGTGGGAAAAAAACACAGGGAAAATGAGAGCATCTTACAGAGTAATGGTTATTTGGATCTGGGACCACTGAATATTTCTCATCCAATATTTTGTATCCTGGATAGGGCAGGGGACATGCTGCATCTCATTGTCACAGGGATGTTCATTTACACATTTTTGCACTGTATTTACTCAGGCTGTCCCAGATTAGATGCAATATCTTGTTTTCAGTGGGGTCATGATTTTACAATTTTTATAATGTATTTATTCAGGCTACCTAGTCCAGGACCCCATATTCAAAGGAGATACGCAGTGCATCCTGGTGGAAAAGGGAGATGTGCCGCACAACTCACACAATGTGCAGCAATGTAATATTCAAACATGCGGGATGCACCAGCCACAAGGGAATGGGCATGGGCACACACAAATGGTATGCCATTCAAGTCGAGGGGGAAATCCCATGCATATGCCATGCTGCAGCATATTCAGTGGGAATGTACTCCTAACAGTCCAGAACACAGCAGCCCAAAGATAGGCCATGAATAGCTGGCCTAACCTAGCCAGCTACCCACAGGCAGGCTGCAGATGTGCACCAACATGCACAGCAGCCTGGCAGCCCTGGTGGACTAGAGGTACCCTCTTTCCATGCCCAATCTTGCCAACTGCATCCCTGAAGAGCTCCATAGTGTAGGGCCCCCAGATCTGATTACAACAGAGGAAACCATGTTCCATATCCATAGTCTAGAGGACTTCCATTACTGCCCCATACACAGACACCCTCATTCCCCCCACACCCAACCTGTGGCAAATACTGGCACTGCTCTCCACACCCTGCCATGGCCAGCCATTGACTGCACTGAACCCGGGCTGGGGACCTGCACTCTGGAATGATCCAACTGGCTGTACCATGTATTAAGGCACCTTGCCAGCTGTGGATCCACCAGTGCATGCAGCTGCATGTAAATCCCTGGCAAACTGAAGAGGGAATTTACATACCTCCAGTACATGCCTTGCCAATGCTGTATCTTTCTGCTGTCATGCACCACTGCAAGTCCACACTTTCCCCTGTTCCCCTGTGTAACATGCCATCCTCTAGACAGCTGAAGTATCCCAGGTGCCATGGGGTGCAGTATCCTGTAATGCCATTTGCAGTCTACACTTCAGGCTATACATAGTTCATCCACAGTTTCCCAATTGTATAAATGAATGAGAGGTCAGCTGTAACATGCCTGTTTTGGGAACTGTGTGAGTGGGTACAGCATTGGCTATCACCCACACTGAGCAGTGCAGTGGCACCAGGATGATGGATCTGCATGCAACTGCCTGAGGAGTATGGCCACTGGGTGTTATCACCTACACACAGCTCATACCTAGGTATAACACATTCCAACATCCACTACGAGTGCTCCACCACCTGCTGATAGAATGGTACAATCCCATTACAAAGCCAGTCATCATAGTGGGATGAGCTGGGGTGCAGGGAGGGGGCTGTCTGTGCACTGTTGAGGGGCAGCGGGGGCCACTACACTATGTACATGGACTGTAGGTGTATTCAGGTGCAATTAGGCATGGCATTGGGGTCCCTACAATATAGAACCAATAGAGGCTGGACTCCGGAACAATTGGGGCTTTTGGAATGGGTGGAGGGCGTGGTACTATACCACCAGAGACTTTAGGGCCTGCCCCACATGGGAGCGATTGGGGTAGGGGCTTGGGGTTGAGAGCTGCTCTGGCATATTCATCCCCATGTCAGCATGCAAATAGGCTAATAATGAGCATACATAAGGCCCCTTTGCACCCCGCATGCTCAATTAGTTCATTTTCATTCCTGAGCTGAATATTACCCATGGGGGCTGTGGTGCATACCAGTATGTGCCACACATTCCCCCTGGAAGGTATTCAGTCAGGATCACCCTGGATTCACCTGACTTGGCAGCTACCTGCACTGTGACTCCCCCCCAGGGTCACATTTTCAACAGGAATGATGAAGCCCACCAGGATGAAGCACAGTGTTACAGGTTTACTACATGACAAAAGGGATTAACTCCCTTTGAAATTGCATTGTTTGCTGCAGTAACGCTACTGCAGAATTCTTCAGTGTTGCACTTCATCCTGGTGGGCTTCACTGTATACACACCCTGTACCAATGGTGCATTCTCTTTGAATATTGTATCAGTGCCGACCAGCACACCCTCTTTGTGCAATGCATCTTTCTGCTCGTGCATCGATCCAGCACTTAATATATCCCCCCAGATGTAAAATATTGTTTTTAGTGCATTCTGATTTCACCCAATGCAGCATAATGTTGTGTAGATGTAAAGCCCCACTGAAAATAAGATGCAATTTCTTCTGTGAACTATCCAGGCTAAATGTATAACAATCAGCAGGCATATTCTAGGAAAACACATTGTAAAAATGTATAAAAAGAAGACCACATTGAAACTGTCTCTCCACAGATCTGCATTGTGCAAATTCATTAGAAATAATGGGTAAAAGCATCCCAAAAGCTGTCCACAACCATAACGGCTCTGACCAGTCTTTGTTTCAGTATTGGAGGACTCCAGGACCCTGTGGGATCACAATACACAATTTCAAAGTGTGGTGGCACACATCTGAGTGCAAAAGGCTACTTGCCTACCACCTCAATGTTCTACCATGGGCAAAGTTGGCATGCTGTTGACAGATTTATTTATTTATTTTGCAAATTGGTAACTGGGAAAGGCACACTGAAGTGAGGCTCATTTCCAGGTGTGATCTTGGGATGGAGTCCCACCAGGAGAGGGTTCCTTGGCACACAATTGCAAATTGTCCATTCTAGATATTATGTGGCACAAACCTAACATGGTAGAATGTGACAAGCACAGGTGTCTGTGCTTGGAACAGCACCAGTTCAAGTGCATGGTGCTATGCTATGCATCAAGTCACAGCCAATGGCCCTGCAACTGTAATCTTCCTCACACAGTCCCTTTCCCCTCACCTGTTGGGCTGCATGTTGGATAAAGACAGTCCAATGTCTTCTGCTGCTGTATTGCAGTCTGTGGTGATCCAATGACCTTCACAATAACTGCAGCCCATATTTATCTCTGGCATCCAGTGGATTCCCATCCCTAGCCTTTTATTGGCACCTCCTTATGACAGCTGACTGAACCATCCTCATTTTCCTCCTGATTCACAAGCCAATGACCATTGTAGAACTACCTGTGACAGTTTTACCTGGGTTGGGGTTGTTGTGCCTTTTGACTCGGGATGGGAGAACTGGCAAGCCACTGAGCTGGTGTCAGCATTAGCCTGGTTGCCCCAGCCAAGTTTCCTGTGCAGTCAAAAAGCCCACTGCAGCTGTGCTGGGAAAGTTCAATGAACCTTGTGTGTATAGCCCAACAATGGTTCAAGTCAGAACATTTGAAAAATGGATGTTGCAACTACTTTACGACCCAAACCAGGAGTCTCTGGGATTGCAGCCACATGACCAGCAGCCAGCATCTTGCAAGCCTGCATGGGATCATAAGCCTTCTATTACAGGGCTCCCTAAAATTCTACCTTGGTTGCCAGATCAAAAGAGTACAGCCAGAGCATGGAGCAGTGCTTCTGCATTGACAGTGCTGAGCCAGTCAGGAAGCAGATAATCAGTGTGTGGGCAGGACAATGAGCAGCTGTTTGCTAGCACTCTGATTCAGGTTTTGCACTTGGACATAGGAACCTTCAGGATCAACAGCCCTGTAGCCAGCAGCTGCCCTCTTGTAAGCTTTCAAGAGGTCCAGGTTGCTGGGCCAGCAGAATGCAGCTGGTGCTGTATTCCTCCATTGACTGTGCTGAGACAATTAGGAAGGGGCTCGTCTGTCTGATAGTCACACAATGCTCAACTGTTTCCTGGAACTTTGATTTGGGTTTTAATCTTGCAAGCTTCTGCCATTATAGCAGGGCTCTCTAGAACTCTCTCTAGGCCATTGGACCAGCAGAGTGAAGCTGGAGCTGCACTCCTTTGAATCATTTAAGTCATTGACTTCATTCTATATTGTTGATTGTCTGGAGCTAAACAGGAAGTGGATCATCCGTGTAGGTTTTTGACCATGCTCGACTGTCTGGCACCATGATAATTTGGGCACTGCGTCTGAGCCATGAGCCACATGACCAGCAGTCCTTGTCTTGCAAGCCTCCACAGGCATGTGAGTCCTTTATCACAGTACTCCTCAGAACTCTCTCCAGGTCAATGGACTAGCAAGTACAGCCAGAGCAGTACTTCTACATTGACTGGGTATGATCATATCTTCCTTTTAGCCCCCCATGGATCCTTTCCACATTTATGCACTTAACTTTATTATTGTTACCCTTATTCTCCTGTCTTTGTCTCCTCTCTCTCTATGCATCCCAAAGTAGGTGTCTTAGCTCCTTTTCACCCTCCCATATTACCTTTTCCCTCTCTCTTTCTCATCTATCACCTTTCAGTGTCTCTCCTTTCCTTATCCCTTATATGTATCTAAACTTGGAAACTCTTTGGCACTATATTCCTACTTCTTCCCCATTCAGTGTCAGAGAGTACCCCTCCCTCTGATGTTCTGGTTTCTCACATAATGTTTTCATAGCCCTTTTTTGTCTGCTCTCTTGAAATGTTGAACACAATTACAGCCTTACCATGGTCCCACCTACTATCTCAATGCCTAAGGGTCATAGTATCTTCCACCTTAATGAGAGGAGCCTTCTTCAAAAGATCTACTAGGTTGTAGAAACTAACCCCAGTGTCCTGGTCATCATGGAATCCTGGATTACTTTCTTGACTATTGACAGTGGCACCCCTATTTCTGTCTATGTTCCCTTTCAACAGGATCAGGGAAAGAGAGGAGGTTGTATACTTACTGTATATGCATCTTATGTAGTATCCCCTATGATGTTGTTGCTGTGCTGTTGTCCCTGCCTCCCATGAGCTCATTCTACATAACATTTCTTTCCTTCAATTTCTCCCCATCTTCATTAGTGGGGTTTACCTCTCCCTCAAAGATATAGTAACTCTTGATTCCTCTGGGGAACTTATTACCCTTATGGATTTATATATAAATTAATCCTCTCCTTCTGTCAAATGGTTTACTTAAACTGTTCTGTCTCTGGACCTTTTTCAGCTTATCTATAATCTTACCCATCACAACCTTCACTTCTTCAATCACTAGCTTTTTTACTGGATCCTTTACTCCCACCCATTACAGAACATGTGTTACAGGTAACCTTTCAGACTCCATCAGTGGCCACTGTATGGTCTACTGCATATGGAAAACTCATCTCCCAAATAACCTCTGAGGTACAACTGGACTCTTTCAACCTGATTAACCTCTTGAATGACCTGTAGTATACCAGCTGGGCTACTTTTGTCCACTGCTTTGACATAAATGTTGCCCCTTCCATCTTCCTTTTTTCTTCCTACTTCACATTCACCTGGGACAAACACATCTCAGGAGTTCTCATGTAAATTGTTTCTAGCTCCCTTGGGTGAGTTCCAAACTCAACTCCTTACAAAGGGCTCATGACTCAGCTTGGGCCCTACACAAGTCCTTTGGTTGGCATAAGAACTGGTGGAGGTGTTGTTGATTGTGTAATGCCTGCACACAATCTCTCAGGCTGGCAAAAACCAACTATATTGCCTCAAACCTCCAGAATAATCTTAATTCCCCAAGCAAATTGGAGAACGTTATTTGCTCCATCTGTAATACCCCTCCCACATATCCACACCTACCCTCAAACTCACCAACTATCCTGTGGTTATTCATGAATCTTCTGAGATGGCTGCCACTTTCAGCATTCATTTTACCACTGGTGCCATCCCTTCTGCTCCCTCCTCTCCTTCCTTCTCTGTTTGCTTTCTCTCACTCTTAGAACCATGAATTAAACATGGTTTTACTGATTATACATGGTCAGTGACCATGGTCATTCAGGATTTGTCCATGATGTTAGCTGTGGTTATCCATGGACAACCAATGGTGGTAAATTGCCCAGGGGTAGACCATGAACTACCATAGTCAATGTTACTTGAGAATTATTCACATTGTGGAAACAGTATAGTGCAGTGGTTAAGAGCACTGAGCTGCAAGCCTGGAAAAGATGGTTTGAATCCTATAGCCACCACTTGCATACTTTGTGACCATGAATAGAGGTGTGCAAAGTCTCCAAAATTCACTCCTTGAGGTAATTCTTAGATTTCACAGAGCGATTTTGTGAAATTCGCAGCTGCGAATTTTGCGGATTGCACTGCAAAACATGAAATTTCACCCACAAATTTTGTACTTCGCCTGCAAAATTCTTGCTTCATTGTTAAAGACTGCAAGTTTTGGTGAAACTTTCATACAAATTGAGAGAATTGAAGTTCTGAAGTATTTAGAAAACTCTGTGGATTCCGTGAAGTGCAGATTTTCAGTACTTCACATGAAATTCTCAGGTGACATTTAAATTTGCAACATCTCTAACCATGAACAAGTCATTTAACTTTCCTGTGCTCCTAGGATGCACCTGGAAACAAGCCTTGGCTTAATGCATCTTTCCTGGCCCAAAATTAAAAAAAAAAAAGTAAAATAAAAGACCATGGTCATACGTGGTTATCCATGGTTGTTAATTTCAGATGTTTCATGCATTATAAAATACATTTCCATACAGCCTAGATTATTTCACTTTTTTCAACAACCTTAACATTCCATAATGGATACATTTTATGCGCGCGCACACAAACACACTTTTTTTTTTTTACTTCCCCACAGTTGTTGTTGTTCCTCTTTCTAATGGAGTATATCCTTATTCATAACTGGTAGAATGGCATATTAGCTAGTAATACCAACTACTGTAGAATTAAACTCTTTTAAAATGTGGTGAGTTCTCAAAATAATTTATATATGCTTAAGTAATTAATTACTTTCTGTAAACCTTATTTTTGTTCATAAATTGTAAAACAAAGTCATTATTTTGATTATTTACATATTGTAGGATTAAGTGCCAAATTGTGAATTCTGATATGAAAATAAATGATGCACATTTGGTTGTTGTGCCATGCTGAAACATGAAAAAACCAAGACTAACCATGGCTGACCATGCTATGCCCAGAACATTTTGAAAACATAATCTGAAAGGTGATAATACATGGAAATTATGCTTAAAGATTTCTACACCAGCTTTGACCAAGAAAAATAAAACATTATTAATTAACCTTGTCTATAGATAAACTGTAGACATTAGAAACACAGTTGCAAGTTGAATATATTTTAAGAAACTGTTTTTTCTTTGAAAAACAAAAAGATATTCTAGATGATAAGAAGTGATGTAACTTAGTTTGAGAATTAAACTAATCCTGGCACGAATTTGGATGACATTTGATTAGCTGAAATAAAAGAGGGCATAAAATTGAAAAAAAAGCTAGAAATAAAATAAATCACAAAAGTTCTATTTTTGAATGTAATCTGTATACCTGGATCTGATTTCTCTAAGCAAGCAATAATACCTGACAAGGTGGGTGGTATTGGGCTATACCCACCTTCCGAGGGGTGTAATGAGGCCTGATGCTGAAGGTGGAGAGCCTTATAGTCCCTGGAAGGGTAGGTAGAGCCCAATATCACCTACCATGTTGGGTATTATGGCACTTAGAAAGTGGGTGTAGGTGATATATTTAAAAAAAATAATAAAATAAGAACAAAGAAATTGAGAAAAAAATATTTTAACTCACTTTTCTTCCTTTGTGATAAAGTAGTCCCTCTCTTGGAATATTTAGTAGTAGAGGGCACAACTGTGTTTCAGTGTTTTTTTTTCTTAGATTGTAGTACAGTAGTGTCATTTATTTACTGGTGACTTCTCCTGGTAACCCCCCCGGGCTTTTCTTGATTCCCCACTATGCCCCATGGATGAAGTATCACTCAGGATTGCTGGAACATGCTACAAAAAAGGACTGGGGACTGCCACAGTATGCACAGTGACTTTTTTTTTTCAAATTAACATGACGGCTGTCATTAAGGAGCTGTACAGAACATTTGAACATAATCAGACAAGCATTTGTCAATGCTGAATGTTGACTGCTTAGATGTGCTGTTTAGGTATTTGGAAGTGAAAGTACCATGCTTAAGAACTGTCATGAGCTCCCCCAAGACATCCATTGTGTCTTTCTGTTGAGTATTCACAGAACAGGGTGAGGGGCAAGGGCCACAGCATTACAATAGTTGCAAAGATGTGAAGAGGTTGACAATAGTCCATTCACAGGCAGAAAAATCTTGCAGAAGGTGAGTAAGTTGAAGGTGGACAAAGCGATGGGACCAGATGGCATACACCCAAGGATATTAAAAGAAATGTGAAGGGAAATAGCAGTACCTCTGGCAGCCATGTTCAAAGAGTCATTCAAGACAGGTGTGGTACCAGACAATTGGAGGAGGGCACATATGGTCCCTCTTTCCAAATCCAGCAGTAGGGAGGAGGCTGGGAACTATAGGCTGGTCAGCCTCACTTCAGTAGTGGGGAAGATCATGGAGATATTGGTTAAAGAAAGGATAGTGGGGCATCTAGAAGCCATTGGAGCCCAGGACCATAGACAACATGGATTCACAGTGGGGAGGTCATGTCAGACAAATCTGATTGATCTCTTTTACTGGGTGACAAAGGAAGTAAATCGGGGTGGTGCAGTGGACAACGCATACCTTGATGTAAGCAAAGCCTTTGACATGTCCCACATAAGAGGCTGATAAAAGAGCTGAGTAGGCAGGACATGGGAGAAAGGGTGGAAAACTGGATTAGAAACTGGGTAACAGCCAGGAGGCAGAGAGTGGTGGTAAATGGGGCGCAATCTGGGGAGAGTGGGTGACCAATGGGGTGCCACAGGGTGTGGTCCTGAGGCCAGTCCTGTTCAATGTCTTCATTAGTGACATTGAAGAAGGGCTGAAGGGAAAGGTCTGCCTGTTTGCAGGTGACACCAAGATGTGTAACACAGTGGATACCCAAGAGGGGGTGGAGAATGAGGAGGGACCTGGGGAAGCTTGAGAAATGGTCAGAGGACTGGCAACTGAAGCTTAATTCAAAAAAGTGCAAAATTATGCACATGGGACACAGAAACCCTGGGGAAAGATACAGGATAGGTGGGGGGGGGGGTTGTTGACAGTCACAAAGAAGGAAAGGGACCTGGTGGTTCTTATTTCAGATGACCTGAAATTGTCAAAGTGGTAAGGCAGCTGAGAGGGCCAGTGACATGCTGAGGTGCATTGGCAGGGGTATCACCAGCATAAGGAGGGAGGTAGTGATGACATTATATAAAACCATGGCAAGGCTTCACATGGAGTACTGAGTGCGGTTCTGGAGGTCACACCTTCGTAGGGATATTAACAGGCTGGAGATGGTCCAGAGAAGGGCAAATGAGATGGTACAGAGCTTACAACACAAGACTAATGAGGAGAAATTAAGGGACCTCAACATGTACTCACTGGAAGAGAGGAGGGAAAGAGGGGATATGATAAAAACATTCAAGTACCTCAAGGGTATAAATATAATTACTGAGAAGCAGGAGACAGCTGCTATAGGCATATGTGCCAGCTTCTGTGTGATATTATTTTGTTCTTACAAATCTGTAATCTCCAGCATTTCAATAACCTAATGACCACACTGCCTTCTTTAGGCAGTTTTATGCTGGTTGATGCCTGGTGTCAGATTGCAGACAGAGTGCTCACCAGATTGTGTTGCCATTTGAAAAACTTCATAGAGTGTTCTTTTACTGGGAGGCATTTTGGAATGCTGGTGAAGGTCTCACACTTTTTATAATGATTTTATCTTCTTATGTGTGTCTCCTTTGGACCCCCCATCCCCACACCCCAACAGTCATCAGTGGCCACAGCTACAGCCTTCTTCTTGCCAAGATGGTGGGTGAAAAACATAGAAACATAGAATTTGATGGCAGATAAGGACCACTTGGCCTACCTAGTCTGCCCATGTCCCTACCTAATGGATAAGCTGCAGATTCTAGTTAATCAACAGCTTACTTCCTCCTACCCCCCCCCAGTAGCATTGCCTTATGTCTGTCTGTGAGCAGCTGCCTTCACAGTCTGTGAAGTCTGACGTCTTTCAGTGCCGCTTATTGGTCATCTTCCAACACAGGCAAGACATTGCCAGCCCAAAACTAACTCAGGACAAGCAGGTTTCACAGTGAGGAAGAAATGAAGTGTGCAAGAATCAAGTACTCATTAAGATACGGCATCAATTTTAAGATCAGAATACTGGTGTGGACACTGCAAATAGAACTCAAACTTTTTAAGCAGCCTTATGAAGAGTAAAGGCTTCTCGAAGCAGTGGAGTTCTGTTTATTGTGCTGTATGTGGGCTGCATCTAATTCGGTAATTTACTGTACCTTATGTCTGGATGTATGGTAGGCTCAACTTTAAATAAGCACTGCACCTGAATTAACACATGGTGCCATAGAAACATAGAATTTGTCAGCAGAAAAGGACTGCTCAGCCCACCCAGTCTGCCCAAGTGTTCTCTACCTACTTGTAACTCCTGCCTGTATATGTTACTGCATGTCTTATTCTGCCTGCATCCATCAGGACCTCCTTGTGAATGAGCTTGCTTAATGGATTTTTCCTGCAATGAACTTGAACCTACTCCACTTCCATAGTCCTATTGATCTCCGTTGACCCCCTCCTTCCCCTTTTTCTAGTACACCCCTATATTTATCCCATGCATGCTTCATGCCCCCTACCATTTTAGCTTCTACCACTTCTCCTGGCAGTCTGTTCAAGGCATCTGCCACCCTTTCAGTAAAGAAATATTTCTTCATATCTATCCTGAATGCTCCCCCCCCCAGTTTCATTGTATTTCCTTTGGTTTGGGTGCTTATCCTCATTTGAAGGAAACTCCCCAACTGTACGCTCTTTACCCCTGTGAGGTACTTTGTAGGTCTTGATCATGTCACCTGTTTCCCTCCTGTCTTCCACAGTGTACATGTTGAGATTCTTCAGCATTTCCTTGTAGGGATACTTGTGGAAATTTTGAACCATTTTAGTTGCCCTCCTGTGCAAAACCTCCACCTTACGTCCTTTTTTGAAGTGTGGACTGTAAAACTGGACACAGTACTCCAGCTGGGGTATAGCAGGGAGTGATACAATGGCAGCACAACATTCCTCCTCCTCCTCCGAGTGGAGATGCCACTCCTTATGCACCCCAGAATCCAATTTGCCCTGCTCATAGCCTTGTCACACTGTACTGCCATCTTCAGGTCCTTTGATATAATAACCTCAAGGACCCTTTCATGTCTAGTGAGTATCAGTACCTCTCCCCATCCTATACCCAGCATCGGGGTTCCTATGCCCTAGGTACATGATTTTGCACTTGTTGGCATTGAACCCCAAGTAAGTAAGAAAATGGAATTGATTTAAATGAATTGCAGGCCTTTAAGCAGCTTTCCGGGGAGTGTGTATGTGTGTGAGTGGGGGGGGCTCTGCTACTATAACTATTTGCTTTTGATTTGGTATAATGTGTGAACAGACTAACCCTGCTTCCCACTCTGTGTGCTATATCGGAGATAAAGAGCCCAAATCGCATTGGCCCAAGCATTGAGCCCTACGCCACCCGACTTGTCACTGATCTGGGTGCCAAGAACTACCCCACCACCACCACCCTCTGTACCGTCCCCTGTAGCCAGTTCTCTATCCATTTATTCAGACCACTTTCCACCAGTACCCCTCCTTCTCCTCACTCTTCTCCTCCTTGGCCTGTGTCCCTCCTCCCGGTAGTCCACACCCTTTCTCTTCCTTATTCTGACTGGGTGGTGGTGCCTTCTGTATTACACTCAGACCACTCTGCCTGCCCCCTTGCAGGGTTACTACACATCCGCCTTTACCTATATCTAGAGTGGTGACCTCATCAGGCTCCCATGTCTGGACCTTTCTACCAACCTCAGTCTTTGCCTCGATTTGCTTAAATACACTTTAGTAGAAATATACCCCTCTAATACTGCCTTTTTATTTATTTATTTATTTTTTTTTTTACATATTCTCTCATGGGCTACGGTCAGCTTGGTCATCCCAACCGACCTCCCTAGCCCTGCCCTCAACATCAGGCCAACCTGCTCTCCTCCATGGATTACCCCCATGGTGAGGTGGTGAGGAGCTTACAGGTCTACCCACCACAGCAGGATCTGGTTGAGGAGGCACCATTTGGGGTGGGCAGGGGGGTGAGCTCATGCTGCATGACAGTAGCCCATTTTCCACTTTTCTCCCCTTTGCAGAGTGCAGGCATGCAATGAAAGTTACAGCGTGCCAACATCCGCCATGCTCCGCCACCCTTTACAACACCTCTGTAGTAGTGCCCACGGTCATCACCAGGTGCTACTACAGAGTGGTGGGTCCCTGGATCCCGCCCTGGGATAGGAGAACAGTCCTCTGGATGCTCAATCCTATCTCTCCCTTGCCAACCCCTGGCTGGCTGGGCTTGTGTCCGAACTCAGGTTGGCAGTGTGGCACGAGGTGTGGCATCCAGCACCTCAACCCTCAGTGCCAGTGGCCCGGCAGCAATGCTGCCTTTAATATTCCCTTCCCCTTCCTGCTCCAGTGTACCCTGTCCCCTGCATACAAGTCACTATTCCCCCCAGACCCTACCCCGGTTAGACAGTAACCCATAATGTTTCCTGTGGCACCAATCCCTCAGCCACTCAAACTCCTCAAGCCTACCCTTCTTCCCCATGCTTGCACATGGTACCGGCAGTACCTCCAAGAATGCCAGTGACTTCCTCACCTCCTCACACTGCCTGCCCAAGTACTCAAACCTCCCCCTCACTACTTCCACAGTGTCCCCTGCCAAGTCATTTGTACCCACATGCAACAGTAAATGAGGTTTCTTCCTCCCCCTTGCTGCACGCTTGAGCAGTGCCTGCCCTGCCCCTCCTGCAGCCAGCCTGGGGACAAGTTCAACCCAAATATGGCTGTGTCTTTCCCCCTTTCTGCTCCATCTTACCCATTTCAGCATAGAATTCAACAGGACGAGTACCTCCACACCCCTTACCCCATTTCCCTTCTAATGTCCCTTCCACCACCCCAGTATTCAATCTTCCCTGTCCCTAACCCCCGCCAACTCTACCCTCTGTGACTCCTGTATCTGTACCCCCTACTTCCGCCTCACCCCTTTTCTCTGCCTTATTCCTCCCATCCCACTTGAACCCCTTCCCAGCCTGACTACTTCCTGCTGGGCTTCCCACGTCGACCTCCCCCCCTCCTCTGCTGATTTCCAACCCCTCTCCTATCCCTGCTGTTGTCGATTTAGAGCCTCCATTCCCTTCTACCCCAATAGTGATGCCCCTTCCATCCTTCCCCCCTTCCTGTAGCCTTCTCTCCTTCAGTCACCACCTTCTCCTTCCTTACCAGCCCCCTTCTACCCTTTTGTCATCGCTATCTCTTCCCCTACCTCTTGCCATCCCTCTCATGCCCCGCTTGTCCTCCCCCCTTCAGTATGTTCCTGCTCCCCTTCTCTGCTTCATAGCAGAGGTTTGAATCTATTTGTAGTAGATATCTGTCCTACATCTCTTCCCCGTATCGGTTCCCCCCCCTCTTGTTCTCCTCTGTGGCACCCTTTGTCCCTCCCTACCCGTAGCCATCTGCTCTCTCCCCTGGTACTCCTCGTGGTCTCTTCCTCCCCCATCAGAAGGCTGCCCCACCCTCACCTCAGGCACCCCCTTCCTTCTTCTCTCTTTTCTGCTAGTGCCTCTGATACTGGTGTCAGTTTCAGTCCCTAGTTATTCTTCCTCGGTTCCCCTTTGCCATCCCCTATTTCCCCTTCAGGATGCCTCCCACACTCATCTGCCATGCCACTTACATTCCTCCCTAACCTTCACAGTTCCTCCCTCAAACTAGCCAGTCATCAACAGACCATACCCCCCCATCCTCAAAGCCCAGTCTAGCATCATGGCAGACGCACACCCTGTACACCCCTCCACCCTTCCAAAGATGCCTGGCCTATTGACATGTGGCACCTGTCCCATTTTAGCCTCCATCTTATGTTACGGGCTCTCACTTCCAGGTTCTGTACCCTACTACAACTATTAGGCCCCTATTTACTCAAATTCCTGCCCCCCCACACTAGTCCCCCTACTGACTCCTTGCCGACTGGTGTAATTCAGTCTCAAATCTCGTCCATTAGATATTGCATTACTGTAGCAATCCTAAAGCCTCCTTGTCTGTTTTTCACCCCTCAGCTACCATACATTTTGTTCTCGGCTGTCATATAGTTTCAATTAGCTCAGTTAGACATCCTATTGCACTCCAAATATTACTCAGCTCAGTTAGAGAAATAAACAGAGCAAATAAATATGTATTATTACAGCAATCATAACAGTATAGCTCAGCACTTAGCTCAGTTAGAGAAAGAAACAGAAAAATTAAATCTGTATTATTACAGAAATCCTAACGTATCCAATCATTGCTTTGTCTCCACTCCAGAGAGTCTGCTGTAATATAGGACCACAGAGGAGCCTTGGTGGGAGGGTGGGCGACTGTCTAGTCCAGACATTGCTCCATTGAGCTTTCTCACTCCCCCTCTCTCACTAGCTCATTCTTCACTCCCCCTCTCTCACTCGCCCGATGTATTTCTCCTGACGCTGCTGGCTGTCCTTTTGCACTGGGCTTCTGCTTGCTTTGGTGCCTTTTTCTGCCCACAAAGCAATCCACAGCGGTCCTGACACAGCTCTGTTGAGCTCACTCACTCCCCATCTCTCACTCGCTCATTCTGTTTCTCCCGATGCTGCAGGCTGCCCTTTTGTACTGGGCTCCTGCCTGCATCAGCACCTTTTTCTACCCACAAAGAAATCTGCATCAGTCCCGACAGAGATCCGTTAAGCTTGCTCACCACTCTTCTCTCACTTGCTCATTCTGTTTCTCCTGGAGCTGCAGACTGCCCTTTTGTATTGGGCTCCTGCCTGAGTTGGTACCTTTTTCTGCCCACAAAGAAATCTGCAGCAGTCCCGACACAGCTCCGTTGAGCTCATTCACTCCCCCTCTCTCACTCACTCATTCTGTTTCTCCTGACACTGCAGGCTGCCCTTTTGTACTGGGCTCCTGCCTGCATTGACACCTTTTTCTGCCCAGAAAGAAATTTGCAGTGGTCCTGACACAGCTCCGTTGAGCTCACTCACTCTCCCTCTCTCACTCACTCATTCTGTTTCTCCTGGTGTGCAGGCTGCCATTTTGTACTCTGCTCCTGCCTGCATTGGCGCATTTTCATGCCCACAAAGAAATCTGCAGCAGTTCTGAGAGAGCTCCGTTGAGTTTGCTCACTCCCCCTCTCTCACTCGCTCATTCCGCTTCTACTGGCGCTGCAGGCTGCCATTTTGTACTGGACTCCTGCCTGAATTGGTGTCTTTTTCTGCCCACAAAGAAATCCACAGCAGATCCAATAGCACTCCTTTCAGTTTGCTCACTCCCCCTCTCTCACTCACTCATTCTGTTTCTCCCACTGCTGCAGGCTACCCTTTTGTACTGGGCCCCTGCCTGCATTGACACTTTTTTCTGCCCGCAAAGAAATCCACAGAAATCCTGACAGAGCTCCGTTGAGCTCGCTCACTCCCCCTCCCACACTCACTAGTTCTGTTTCTCCCAGTGCTGCAGGCTGCTCTTTTGTACTGGGCTCCTGCCTGCGCTGGTGCCTTTTTCTGCCCACAAAGAAATCTGCAACAGTCCCAACAGAGCTCAGGTGAGCTCAGTCAGTCCCCCCTCTCACTTGGTTGATCTTAATCTGTCCCAAACACTGATTTCCCAAAGCAACTGTGCTATTCTGCGTCGGAAGCGCAAAAACACATTTCAGCCAGGATGTGAAAAATGACAGCTGTACTGTTCATAAAGAGGTGTGAAAAAATGCCAGTGTTGAAAATCTGGCATGAAAATATTACAAATTTGAAAAGTTACAAGGGTGCGTGGCAACTGTGCAATGCACAGTTGTAACACAGTCATTTTATGGACTTTCGTCACCACATTTTCAACATAGGCATTTTACAACCTCTGCTCATGAACAATGCCACAGTCATTTTCTCAGTCTATCCTGAAAACTGATTTCCCACAGCGACGGTGTTATTTGGCTCCAGAAGTGTGAAAATACATTTTGGCCAGGTTGTGTAAAATGACAGCTGTACTGTTCATAAGTCAATGTTGAAAAATGGCAATGTTGAAAATGTGGAGTAAAAATATTATAAATTTGCGACGTTATGAGTGTGCGTGAAAACTGTGTAACACACAGTCGTAACACAGTCATTTTATGGATTGTCATCACAAAATTTTCAACATAGGCATTTTAGGACCTCTGCTCATGAACAGTGTCACTGTAATTTTCTTAATGTGTCCCAAATACTGATTTCTCACAGTGACTGTGCTATTCTGTGCCGGAGGTGTGAAAACAGATTTTGACCAAGATGTGAAAAATGACAGCTGTACTGTTCATAAGGAAGAACAGTAAAATGGCAATGTTGAAAATTTGGAGTGAAAATATTGCACTTTCGCAAAGTTATGAGCGTGCGTAGCAATTGCACAACACATGCTTGTAAAACAGTCATTTTTTTTTATTTTTCCCACCAAATTTGCAACATAGACATTTTGAGATACCACCTCTCAACAGGAGTTTAGCATGTTTGTAGTTCATTTGCATCATCAGGTAGAGAAAAAGGTCTGGCTCCCATATGACGCACAGGGAAAACGCCGGACCTCGCCCAACAACTAACACACTGAAATCTGGCCAATGGAAAATCATGTACACAAATGGTCACAGTCTGGGAAACAAGACCCCAGACCTGCAGGCAATAATAATAGAGTCTAAACTGGACATAGTAGGCATTAGCAAGACATCGTTTACCAGTAACCACACTTGGGAGACTTCAGTACCTGGCTATGTACTGTTCAGAAGAGACCGAGTTGCAAAAAGGAGGGGTGGAGTGGCTCTTTATGTCAATGAAAATATCAAAGCTACAGAAATTCAGAATACACATAAGGAGCCAGAAGAACTGTGGGTCACTCGGGAAACAGGAAATGGGACAGCCATACGAACTGGGGTTGTTTACAGCCCTCCAGACCAGGGGTAGGACATAGACACGTTACTGTTGAAAGATATACAAATCATGACAGCTAAAGGTGAGGCTCTGATAATGGGAGACTTCAACATGCCAGATACAGATTGGTCAATACCAGCAGGGACATCTGCCAGAACTAGACACATGGTGGATTCCATACAGGGGAGGGCCTCAAGCAACTGGTACAACAACCCACAAGAGACAGGGCTATCCTAGATCTAGTACTAACTAACAGGGAAAGGATCACAGATCTCCAGGTAGCAGGTCACCTGGGTGCCAGTGACCATCACATGGTATGATTCAATTTGGCCACTAGAACAAAATAATCCCATTCCAAGGCAAAAATTTGGGACTTCAGAGGAGCTGACTTTGATAAGATGGCCAATAGAGTTAAGGTACAGGTGAGGGGGTACAGGCAAAGTGGACAAGCATTAAAGATGCAATACTTGAAGCAACATCCCATTGTATCAGTGAGAAAAAAAAGTACAAAAGAAGAAGGAAACCACTTTGGTTCTCAAACACAGTAGCAGAAAAGGTCAGAGTCAAAAGGCTGGCCTTCAGGAAATATAAGGGAACGCAGTAGGATGAAGATAGGGAGGCATACCAAACTTCCCTAAGGGAAGCAGGGAAGGCAGTAAGGCAGGCAAAGGCCCAAACTGAGGAAACAGTAGCATGAACAGTAAAAAAAGTTGACAAGACTTTCTATAGATACATTAGTGAAAGGGGAAAGTCCAGAGTGGGTATTGCTAAGATCAAAGGGGATAAGGGGTGTGTGAGGAGGAGGACCATGTAATAGCATCTATCCTAAATAGATACTTCTGCTCGGTATTTACTGAAGAGAAGGTAGGGCAGGGCCCACAGCTCAGCACCATGGACATGGGGGGAGGGAGTTGTGCACTAGTCCCTTCACAAAAGAAAAGGTCCTACAAGAGCTCAATCAGCTCAGTGTGGACAAGGCAATGAGACCTGAAGGCATACATCCCAGGGTACTAAAGGAGCTAAGGGTGGATCTAGCAGAGGCATTATCAGAACTGTTTAGTGAGTCTGTGAGTACAGGAGAGGTCCCAGAAGACTGGAGAAGGGCTCATGTGATCCCTCTCCACAAGACTGGTAGCAAGAAAGAGACAGGGAACTATAGACCAGTCAGTCTTACCTCAGTAGTGGGCAAGATTATGGAGACACTCCATAAGCAAAGGATAGTGCAACACCTGGAATCCATAGGAGCACAGGATCCAAGACAGCATGGGTTTACAAAAGGAAGGTCCTGTCAAACTAATCTCATAGATTTCTTTGACTGGGTAACCAGAGTGGTGGACCAAGGGGGGAGCAGTTGATGTTGCCTACCTTGAGTTCAGCAAAATGTTCGATACTGTTCCACATAGAAGATTGATTAATAAGCTGGGTAGGCTCAGGGTGGGTTAGACATTGGTCAACTGGGTGGCAAACTGGTTGACGGGCAGAAAACAGAGAGTGATGGTAAACAGTATACATTCAGAAGAGATGCAAGTCACAAGTGGGGTACCTCAGGGATCAGTCCTGGGGCCAGTCCTCTTCAATATCTTCATCAGTGACATTGCAGATGGACTGGAGGGTAAGGTTAGTCTGCAGATGACACCAAGATCTGCAACAGAGTAGATGATCCAGCTGGGGTGGGTAGAACGAGAAGAGATCTGGATAAACTAGCAAAATGGTTGGAAGAATGGCAACTGGGGTTTAATGCAAAGAAATGCAAGATCATGCACATAGAGAAGAGAAACCCTGAAGCCACCTATAGGCTGGGAGGGGAGTTGCTGGCAGTCACAAAGGAAGAAAGAGACTTTGGTGTCATCCTCACCGATGGCCTAAAATCATCCAAACAGACCACTAAAGCAGTAGGTAAGGTTAGAGGGATGTTAGGGTGTATTAGTAGGGGTATCACAAGTCAGAAGAGGGAGGTAATAATTCCTCTTTACAAGACACTGGTTAGGCCCCATCTGGAGTACTGAGTGCAGTACTGGAGGCCACACCTTCACAAGGACATTAACCAAACTGAGGCAGTTCAGAGAAGGGCAACCAAAATGGTGCAGGGACTGCAGCAGAAAACATATGAGGACAGAATAACTGAGCTCAATATTTATACCCTAGAGCAAAGGAGGGAGAGAGGTGATATGATTGAAACATTCAAGCACCTTAAGGACATTAACAAGGTGAAAGAGTCTTACATGTTTCAATATAAGAAAAAAAGCAGGACAAGAGGATACGGCATGAGATTAGAGGGAGGAAGATTAAGGGGTAATGTGAGGAAATTCTTTTTCACAGAAAGGGTGGTGGATGCATGGAATGGCCTACCAAAGGGAATGGTGGATATGAATACAATGCAGGGCTTTAGAAAGGCATGGGATAGGCATAAGGGAGCAATACAGATGAGTATGGATAGGTAGGTCATTGACAGAGCAAAGGCCGATGGCACATTCATAAGGTAGAAAAAGAAATGGGCATACTGGATGGGCCTTGCAGTCCTTATCTGCCATCAACTTCTATGTTTCTATGTTTCTCATGAACACTGGCACTGTTGTTTCGTTAATCGGTCCCAAAAGGTGATTCCACGCAGTGACTGTGAAATCACCTTTCTGGACCAAATAACACCATGACAGTGACTGAATTCATGAGGAGGGTTCCCGAAAACCTGATGTTGAAAATTTGGTGCCAAAATTCCCCAAAATGCCTGAGATATGCCTCAAAGTTGAAAAAAACCTATTTATGCCATTATACAGCTTACCAGCAATTCTTCAGTTCACAGTCGGCTTTGAAGAGTGCAGACGTGTTCCTGGTCCCCTGATGATTATTGCATCAAACTCCGCAGGTAAGTATGGGGTGAGGGAGGTGTGGGGAGGCAGGGTCCACAGAGGGTGGGCGTGAGTTGTGGGAGGGGACAGGGAGACCTCGAGGGACCATTTTCTTTTTTTACAGGTTAACAACAACAAAAAAATCTCGGGACTTTTTTCTTTTACAGGGGCATTTGGCATGCTGGGGTGGGCTCCCAGCATGCCAACTGAGTAGTTTTTACGGGGGCAGCTGTAGCTGACTGGGGATTGTGCACCCCCATTGGCACAAAAGGCAGGGGGGCGCAAGAGCCGAGGGGGGATTGGGCACCCCCTCGGCACAAATCTTCTGCTTTTTTGTGGAGGGGAGACATTATGCCAATGGGCAGTAGGCCTCCCATTGACAATGTGAACTAGGATGGGGACTGAAGCCAACGGGGATTGAGGCCCCCGTCAGCAAAAACACACTGCTGTGGGGGGGGCATATGCTGCCGATGCAGGATTGGGCACCCTCTCAGCATTGGGGGCTGATTAATATTGTTTTTGAACACGGTGGCAAGCAGCCACCATGTTTACAAACAATATTACAGAAACAACGTTCCGCCCAGCAATGATGGGTAGCTCCCTCATTGCAGCGCAATGGCTTACGCTGCAATGATGAGGCAGCCCCTGATTGCAGCAGCTGAAATGTTTCAAGGTTGTGGCACACTGGCTGAACTAGTGTCAGCAGCAGTGTGCCACCCTATTGGGGAACAGGGGCCAAGCCTCAAAAGGCAGTGGGAGCATTGGCCACAACAGTGCCGTGCCTCCACAGCCTGCTTCTGCAGCAAGCTGCCGCAATGTTTCTTACTCATGCGTGCAATCAACATAAAAAGGTGCAGACTTAACGGCATCTTTTTCCCCTGCTTCATTTTTGTCAGCTTGTTGCATTGTAATGAGGGAACACCGCACATATGAGTAATGGTAGTTTACTGCTTTTGCCACTCACAGAGAGATACACAGTGGCAGCTTGCAGCACAAATGGAACAGGATGCTCAACCAGAGGTGAAGGTCATGACCGAGGGGAACAAGTAGTGCTCAGAACAGGAGATGATTATCAGCACTGGAACTGTATGAATTTATACCTTTTCATTGACAGCTGGTTAGGATTGAACTGCAGTTTGTGGTTTTCTTAATCGGTGGAGGCTGCACTGCAAATGACCCACTACCTGGAGCTGCACTTGCCTGTTCAAGTGTTCGAGCTGAAGTTTACAGGTCTGTGGCTGAGAGATACTTTTTTGTGACAGGGTATCCTAGATTGGCACTCATTTTAGGTGTGCATTGTTGTGTGACAGATGCCCACCTAAACAAGTGTCTTAGCCAATCAGATTTGAGTATTCATTTTACCCATTTTCTAACACTGTTTAAAATTATTTAGTCCCTTTAGAAAGCTTAACTGGTTCTATCTCTAAATCAGGCTAAAATAACAACTGGAAATACTTTGTACAGTTTTACTAGAGAATCTATACCATGAGTAACTTAAATGATGCAACTTCTAATGTGTTAAAAACAATGTTTACATTTTAATCTGGACACCATCCATGATTTAATCTTAAACAGGGTACAAGAGAATAAATGTGACTAATACTGCATCATAATTAAAAAAGAAACCATGAAAACCATTACTTATCAAGTATGAACACTAAAAAACATATTTAGATCATAGACTATCATGGCTGCTGCAAGACATAATTCAAAATGTTATTTTATTAGAAACATTTTTTTATTTACCAAACTGAAAGTAGTCCCAATTAGTGTCTCTTGATTATTATAATTATTTTTTTTTGCAGGCATGTCTGCATCTAGCATTGATATGCTGTCCATGAATCCTGGACCATGGACCATGAATGGAGTCATCATGAACAACGATCTGGGACAGAACAGGCATGACCATGGATGTCAACAGACAACCTTGTTTGTCTACAAAAACATGGACAACTGAAGAGTGGAGCTCTCTCCAATTTAGCCTCTGATGTGTTGTCTGCCCTCCTCTGTCTCAGCCCTGTCCAAAGTCATAGTCCTGGTGGTATGGACCCTAAAGTTTTTCACTCCTCTACCCCCACCATTATTGCTCTTTATCTCTTCTTATAAATCTATCCATTCTGCTTTTTTCTGTTTCTGTCTGCTGGAAACTGGCTAAAGTTGTCTTACTCCACAAAAGGGGTGAAACCTGCACCCCTGGGAATTATCACCATTTCTATCTCCTCCCCTCCATGGCTAAACTGAAGGAAAATCTGGCCATCTCCAAGCTCTTTGACATTCTCATCTTCTCCTCCTTTTTCTCTCTTCCTTCCAGTCAGGCATCTATGAAGCCCATTCCATGGCCTCCTCCCTCTTAGATGTCACTGATTCTATCCTGAAAGAGATGGATATACATCATGTATTGGCAATTATCTTTATTGACCTGGCTAAGGCATTTGACTCTGTAGCCCATTCTCTACTCTTAGATAAGTTGAGAGGTGATGGACTGTCAGTTTTTGCCATTGACTGGTTTTGTTTTTACTTCTCTGGTTGTAGTCAGTCTGTCCAGGTCTGGCAATCTGTGTCTGATGCCTTTCCATTAACTCTAGTGTGCCTCAAGGCTCTGTCCAGGCCCAGTCCTCTTCTAATTTTTCCTGAATGACCTCCTCTTGGCTTGTATCTTAGTGAATATCTATATCTATATCTATATCTATATCTATATCTATATCTATATCTATAGCTATAGCTATAGCTATAGCTATATCTATATCTCTATCTATATCTATATCTATATCTATACATACACATATACATATACATATACATATACATATACATATACATCATATACATATACATATACATACACATACATATATATAATGTATATATATATATATATATATATTCATTGCAAACAAACTTTGTTAATTCATCAGTTAGGGTTGAAGTGACAAAAGTAAGGAAATGAGATGTTAGGGTTGAGGCCCTAACCCCCCCACCTGCCACCCCACCCTCCCCATCCACCACACCAACAGGCATTGAGGCATGCCATGGGGTTGTTAGGCCAACTCTCACAGTTACATCCAGACCCACACTCCCTCAAGCTGCCCATTTGTGCATAACAATATGTGTGTGTGTGGGGAGCCGGGCCCACACATAACAACGGAGCTACAGTAGCCCCATAGGGCTGAAAAGGGACCCTTGTAACACTAATTTGCCAATTAGGGAGGTGTAGCTGAAGAAGTCCAGGGAGGAAACAAGGCTGGTCAGAGTGACCAATGCTTCCAGAGAACTGAAATTGGCACAGGGCATTAAGACCAGAGAAAAGGAATTCTTCAGATACATCAGAGAAAGATGTAAAAACAAGGATCAGATTGTGAGGATTAGGAGGGATGGGGGCTGGGTGGAGAAGGGGGAGGACCAGGCAAAGATGCTTAATGATTATTTCTACTCTGTGTTCATGAAGGAGAAAGGGGGCAGGTACCACCTGCAAGAGGGGGAGTAGGCAGTGGGGAGAAGGGGTAAAGGATATAGAGATTACAGTGGATAGGGTGCTGAAGGGATTAAGGGCTCTGGGGGGGGTAAGGCAATGGGTCCAGATGGTATTCACCCTAGGGTACTCAAGGAACTGGCAGAGATCCCGGAAGGACCTCTGGCTGACCTGTGCAATACTTCCTTGGTCACAGGATGTGTTCCAAAGCATTGGAGGATGGCCCATGTGGTACCCATTCACAGAAGTAGAACAAAGGATGAAACAGGCAACTACACACCAGCGAGCCTTACATCAATTGTGGGAAAACTCTTGGAGACAATCCTAAAGGAGAGGCGGGTAACCTTCTTGGAGAACAATGGGCTCCAGGATGGCCAGCAGCACAGGTTTGTCTCAGGAAGAGCCTGCCAGACAAACCTGATTACGTACTATGACTGGGTAATAAGGGAAATGGACAAAGGCCATGCAGTGGTTGTCCTGTATTGGGATTTCAGCAAGACCCTTGATTCTGTGCCACATGGGAGGCAGGGGGAGAAGCTGGAAAATATGGGGTGGGAACAAGATGGTTAATTGGATTACCAATTGGCTGAAGGGAAGGCAGCAAAGGGTGATGGTGGTGGGGGGGCTCTCAATGCCAAGGAATGTGACCAGCAGGGTACTGCAGGGATCAGTTTTGGGACCAGTGTTATTCAGGATATTCATAGTGGTGTTGTCCCATGGGATCCAGAGTAAGATCAGTCTCTTTGTGGATGACACAAAGATGGGAGTTGTGGTTGATGACATCAGGGGGTGGAGGGAGGCTACAGGAGAATCTGACCAAGGTACAGGAGTGGTCAGAGGCATGGCTGTTGGGGTTAATGCCAAAAGTGCTAGATTCTGAACTTAGGGGCTAATAATCAGGGAAGGAGCTATCAGCTGGGGGGGGGGTACAGCTGGAATGCATCAAGGAGGAAAAGGATCTAAGGGTACTTATAACGGGGAATATGAACAACTTAGCACAGTGCAGAAAAGCAGTAGCAAAAACCAACAAGATGCTGGGGTGTATTGCAAGGGGAATCTCCTCCAAAAATAGGAAGGTGATCCTGCAGCTGTACAGGCCACTGGTCAGGCCACACCTGGAATATTGCATGCAGCACTGGCGCCCTTTCCTGAAGAAGGACATCAGATTTCTGGATGTGTCCAGTGGACAGTGACAAGGATGATCCAGGGGTTAGAGGGACACTCCTATGAGGAGAGGCTGGGTGAGCTGAGCATGTATTCCCTGGAGGAGAGGAAGGATAAAGGGGACATGATCAAAACCTTTAAATACTTAAAGGGGATAAACAAGACTAGCAGAGGAGGGATTTTCCAGATCAGAAGGGGGAAGGTCACAAGGGGGCACCAGCTGAGATTGGAGGGAGGAAGATTCAGGAGGGAAGTCCAGAGGAATTATTACATGGAGAGGGTGGTGGACAAGTGGAATGCTCTGCCTGAGGAGGTGGTAGCCTGTAGCACAGTGGGCAGTTTTAAGAAGGGATGGGGCAGAGTGAGGGGGTATTTATGAAAATGGGAGGGTGGGTGGGGCAGCTGCAAGTTGAGAGGTGAACTGCAGAATTGAGCAGACTCGATAGCCCATGAGCTTGTTCTGCTGGCATTTTCGTATGTTCATATGTAATATCTCAGTAAACGTACAAGCTATGAAAAAAATTCCACTGCAGTTGTAATCATGACTTCGAAACCTCCACGCATACTTACTGCAGGTAGTGAAAAATCCATTGTGCAAATCTGTTGAATGGTTGCAAAGTTATTAAAGTGCAAAATTTGAGGGTTAACATAGAAACTCCATACTAACCCTAAACTACAGTGGCGTTATTACACCACTATAATATATAAATATATTCATTGCAAAAAACATTGTTAATGCATCAGCTAGGGTTCATATTAAAGCAAAAAAAGTATGGAAATGAGGTGTTAGGTTTCCCAACCCTAACACCCTTCACCATCATCCCCCCACAACCAATCGTACCACCCCACCTCCAACCTACACACAGCAACAGTCGTCGGGGTGTGCTTTAAGGTCATTGGCCCTAATGCTCACCCCATTTTATGTTGAAAGAAACTGAGATGTTACAGCATAGGAGAATGGGGTGAGTGTTAGGGTCGATGATCCCAAGGCACACCACAATGCCTGTTAGTGTGTCTAGGGTTGGGTGGGGTGGTATGGTATGGTTGATTGTGGGAGGAGGGTGGTGTGTGGTGTTAGGTTTGGGAACCCTAACACCTCATTTCCATACTTTTGTCACTTTAATATGAACCCTAAATGATGCATTAAAGAGGTTTTTTTGCAATGAATATCCTTACTTTTTGAGAAAATGTAATCTTACCCTTGTGTGGTTGTAGAACGCAGGGCCCCTCCCATCAGTTTATAGTGTATTGTTGGAGCACAGGGCTGCTCCCATGCAAGCATATTGTAACTATTCCAGATTTTCATGTGGGAGTGCAGGGCCCTCCAGACCCAGTGCTCCTATCTAGCAATAAGTGTAGAGACATTGTAATTAACTCTCATCTCTCTGTGGGAGCACTGGACCCTCTAGGGTCTGAGCTCCCATAACTCCAAAATGGTATATTTTTGTGGACGTGCAGGGCCCATGTACAGTATCCATAAGTGTACAAACATTGTAAGTAAATTTCAATATCACCAAGTGCAAGGTGTTGCATCTTGGTCGGGGAAACCCTAAACACAGGTACACCCTGGAAGGGGAGGTGCTGGAAGCCTCAACAGGGGAAAAAGACCTAGGGGTCATGGTGGATACATGTATGAATAACTCTGAGCAGTGCAGGAGAGCAGCTAGCAAGGCAAACAGGATGTTGGGATGCATGCCAAGAGGATCACCTCTAGGAGCAAGGAAGTGATTCTGCCGGCTGTACAATGGACTGGTTAGACCACACCTTGAGTACTGTGTACAGTACTGGAGACCACACTTGAAGAGGGACATACAGCTCCTGGAGAGGGTTCAGAGGAGGGCAACAAAAGATGATCACAGGGCTGGGGATATGACTTACGAGGACAGACTTGAGGAGCTCTGCCTGTTTTCATTGGAGGAGAGGAGAGACAGGGGGACATGATTGAGGTCTTCAAGTACCTCAAAGGGAATAAATAGGGTAAACATGGAGGGATCTTTAGACTAAAGCAGGAGGCATCACCAGAGGCATGGTTTGAAGTTGGAAGGTGGAAGGGTGAGGGGAAAAGGAGGAGGTTTTTCACTGAGAGGGTGGTGGACCCTTGGAATGCTCTGCCTGGTGAGCTGGTTCAGAGATCCACAGTGGAGGGCTTTAAGAGAGGGTGGGACAGACACAGAAAGTGGATGTATCAGATGATGGCCTGTCCCGGGGGGGTGGGGATGGATGATAGGGGTTTCTGGAGCACAAGGGATGGGAGGGTCTCTGCACCCAACTAAGGATCTAGGTTCGAGCAGACTTGATAGACCATAAGGCCTAATCTGCTGGCAAATAGTATGTTAGTATGTTAGTACTGTACCCGTCCTCTCCCTGTGGAAGTGCAGGGCCAGGATTGTATTTAACCCTCATCTCCCTGTGGGAGTGCAGAGCCCTATGCTCCCATTACTGCATAATGTTAACCATATGATGGAATACAAGGCCCTCTGGGCCCTTTGCTCCCATCTATCCATAACTGTAGAGACAGAGGACAGGGCCACAGACATTCCAAGTATCCCTTGTGCTGCAAATGGCACACTGTCACAGTAACCATAGGGACATTGGAAAAAATGCCACCACAGCTGTAATCAAGGCATGGCAACTTGCATACTAGCTTAGTACCCCTAAAGTACACCTAGAGGTGTATTAAGCTGCGTTTATCAAAAAATCTATATCTCGAAGCATTTTGAGATATAGCCACCAAAAATACCGGGACCATCACAATGTTGTCCTATGAGAAATTTCTAAACTTCAGAATGTGATAAGTATGGAACTGATGTCAGTTTTATCACCAAACCAGCAAAAAGCACATCTGTGGGGCAAGCCCATTCTACCCTGCACATTTCAGCCCAAAAGTCCTAACCATTTATTTGCAATGAAGTGACAAAGAAACAGAAATGTTTTGAAAGTATTGAAAGGTATCAAACCTTCCATCTTCTCCTGAAAGTAGTGACTCAGATTGCGACACTTCCTGTGAAAATTGCAGCCTGTCTTTCACAAAACAGTGCCTCAATTTGCAACACTTTTGCAAAATAGTGTAGCAATTTGCAAAAGTGTCACAAAAGTAGTGTTGCAAATTTGCTATATCAAACTGGCCCAATTAAAATAAACATATTTCCAGGCATCTAATCAAAAATCTGATGCCAGCATCGTATTCTCGGGCCCCGATTAGGCAAATACAAGCATTGGTGTTTACCAAGGGGCATTATGTTTTGAATTATAATGTTTTTTTCACGTCACTAACTGAAAACAAGATGGCAAAAGCTTGAAAGAACTGGCCCCATCTGTGAAAGAGAAAGTACTTTCGTGAAAGAGAAATTGTACTTTCGTATGGGACCGCTAATTTTTCCCATAGAAGATAATAGGAAACTTGAAATGTTAATAACTTTTGAACAGATTAATATTTTTTTACCAAACATTCAAAAGGCACATCTGTGACCCAGACCCCATGTACCCTAAATGTTTTGGACCAAAGCACCAAGCAGTTTCAGAGAAATGGCATGACAAAGAAATTGACAAAAAAAGTTGTGTTTTTTACATTTTTTGACATTCTGTAGCTCCGCAACTGTACATCTGACCAGAATGGAACTTGCCAAACCCAGATATCTGTGGTAACAGATGGTGCATGCAAACATTCAGGCAAATCGGTTAAATGGTTGCAAAGTTATTAAAGTGCAAAATTGTGGGTTTTACATAGAAGTGACAGTTGAACCCTAACTATAGTGGCACTACTGTGCCACTATATGTATGTGTGTTTGTGTGTGTGTGTGTGTGTGTGTGTGTGTGTATTCATATTCATCTCAAAAAACTCCATTAATGCATCAGTTAGGGTTCCCGTTACAGTGACAAAAGTATGGAAATGTGGTTTAAGGGTTCCCAACCCTAATACCCCATCCCATCCCCCAACCAACCCTACCACCGCACCCCACCTTCAACACTCCATCAGGCATTGGGGTGTGTCTTGGTGTCATCTACCCTAACGCTCACCCCATTCCATGTGTAAGTAAGCTGAGATGGTACAGCATAGGAGAATGGGGTGCATGCTAGGGTCAATGACTCCAAGACACACCCCGATGCCTGTTGACATGTGGAGGGGGGGTAGTGTGGCAGGGTTGGTTGGGGGGTGGGATGGAGGGTCAGTGTTGGAAACCCTAACACCAAATTTCCATACTTTTGTTGCTGTAATAGGAACCCTAACTGATGCATTAACTCTTTTTTTTCGCAGTTTTTTGCAATGAATTTCCTTACTTTTTGTGAAAGTATCACCATAGCCATAATTGTTTATGGGAGCATATGGCCCCATCTATTCATAAGTGTAGAGACATTGTAATTAACCTTCATCTCCCTGTTGGAGCACAGGGCCCAAATCCCATGATTTTCCTTATTTTTCTGTGGGAGTGCAGGGTCCTTTGGACCCTGTGCACCCATCCTTCCATAGATACATGACCAAATAAATGCCATCTGATTACCTTACAACATGTTCCTAGTACAGAACATTTTCAAATCCCCACCAACACACAATTCTGTGCAACTGCAACAACATTCTGCACCACAGGTTCGAAAAAACATTTTGGGCAGGATTTGAAAAATGACAGCTGTGACATACAGTGCACGAAGTGAGGTAATAAGAAGGCAATGTTGTAAATTTGGGGCCAGTACACTGAAAAATTCCATAGTTACGAGTGGCCGTACTGAAATTGCAATGAATGGTCATAATTTTTTCACTTTTCCATATTTTGACCCCAAATGTTCAACATAATGCTCTTATCACCACACCTCATAAACCCCATTGGTGAAAATTTCGTAATCCATGGCAAAACACCATTCCATGCTACAGGTGTGGAAACATATTTGGGGCAGGATGAAAGAAATGACAGCTATGCTGTGCATGTAGTGGTGTGGAAAATGGTTACAGAATGTTGGACATTTAGAGTGAAAATATTAAAAATTGCCAAAGTTGCATGCATGCATAGAAAAATTTCAATGACCGCATGTAACTCAGGTGTTTTTTTGGTATTTTTGCACTAAATTTTCAACAAGTGCTTTTTGAGAATCCACCTTATGAACACTGGCACTGTCATATTGTTACTCAATCCTGAAAGGTGATTTTGCACAGCAACCGCGCCATTCTGTGGCACAGGTATGAAAACGCATTTTGGGTAGGATGTGAAAAATGACAGCTGTACTGTTCATGAGGTGGTGTGAAAAAGTGGCAATGTTGAAAATTTGGAGTGAAAATATAAAAAAATGCTGAAGTTACAAGCATGCATAGAAAAATTTCAACGTGCGTAACTTGAGCGTTGTTTGGTATTTTTGCACAAAATTTTCAAGATGTGCTTTTTGGGACCCCACCTCATGAACTCTGGCACTGTCATTTTATTAATCAGTCCCAAAAGGTCATTTTGCACAGTGACTGCGAAATCACCGTATGGGTCCGATTAACAAAACAACAGTGACAGTGTTAATGAGGTGGGGTCCCAAAAAGCCCATGTTGAAAATTCGGTGAAAAATACTGAAAAATGGCTGAGATATCAAAATAAATTCAAAATACTATTGAAAGCCATTATACAGCACTTACCTTGATTCTTCAGTTCGCGGTTCGGCTTTGAAGAGTGCAGATGTGTCCCGGTCCACAGAAGATGGCAGAAAATGATCTCCGGTGGTAAGTATAGGGCAAGGGGGGGTTGGTGGGTTGCTCAGTGGGAGGGTAAGGAGGAGGGAGGGGGAATAGGGAGATGGTGAGGGGTCATTTTCTTTTTTTCAGGAAAAATAAGACATTGGGTGACTGTTTTCTTCTTTTTCAGGTATACATAAACATTTTGGGACACTGGGCATGGGCTCCCCCAGTGTCCCACACTACTGGTGGTGGTGGGAGGGTATGACATAACCGGGAGTGAGCTCCTCAGTGTCCCAACCTGGGGGGGTTCTAGTGTCAACACAGGGATTGGGCACCCAGTTGTCGGCAATGTCAGGAGACTGTTTTCTTCTTTTGTTATCGACAAACAATTAAATGGAATATGAATCTTTTGGGGACACTGGAAGTGGGGTCCCCAGTGTACCACACTGGTGGAGGGGGCATCTAGTGCTGACATGGGGACTGGGCATCACGATGTTGGCAGAAACATTTAAAAAAAAATTCTGGGACACTGGAAGTGGGACTTCCCAGTGTCCTACACTATCGGGGGGAGGGACCTCTACCTCCACTGACAGGGGGATTTGGCACCCCAATGTCAGCAGAAACTGTATTTTTTTAAGCATGCCTTGGCCCCCTTAAGGACATTAAAAGGATGACATATCCTTTTACTAGGTAAACACCAACAGGTGTTTATCTAAACAGGGACCAAGGGGTACAATTCTGGCTTTATTTTGGCCAAAAAATGGACAGAAAGCGTTTGGCCATTTATGGGGGCCGCTGTTTTTTTAATTAAAGTAGTGTCACAAATTTGCAGCAGTTTTTGTGCAACAGTGCTGTTAGTTGCGTGAAAAAGGTTGCAATTTGCAGCACTTTTGGAAAAGTAGTGTGCTTTCAAGGTGTACATGTATTTTTCACATAGGCTATAATGGGAAACTTTAAAGTTTTATAACTTTTGAGCAATTTTTTTTTTCACCAAACCTTCGAAAGGCACATCAGCAGCTCAAACCCCGTGTACCCTAACAATTTCAGACCAGAACCCAAGCCCTTTTGGAGACGCAGATGAACAAAGAATTTGCACCTGGATGGTAAATTACACATTTTGTGGCAATCCGCAGCTCCACAATTGCAAATCTGACTGGAATGAAACTTGCCAGATCAAGAGATCTATGGTACCAGACGGCGCATGAAAAATCTTGGGTTTAACATAATAGAAGTGGCCAGGAAACCCTAATGAGAAATATATGTATATATATATATACATACACACATATACATACATACTGCATGTATATATATATATATATATATATATATATATATAGATATAGATATATATATATATTATATATATATAGATATATATATATATCTATACATATAATATATATATATAGATATATATATATATATATATATATATATATATATATATATATATATATATATATTAGTAACATGATAGCAACACTATATTTAGGGTTGAATAGGTAGTTTAATGTTAACCCCAATTTTTTGCAGTTTAATAATTTTGCAACTATTCAAACAGATTTGTGTGAAATCTTGCATGCATGGTTTCATGGAGCAGTTTTCTGTATGTGCCAAGTTTCATTCTGGTCAGATATGCAGATTCTGAGATCTGGATAGTAAAAAAAGTGAATTTTCATCTTTTTTTGACGTTGCTGTTTTTAAGCTGTTTTCTTTTCTTTAACTTACCAAGCGTCCAGCCAGTTTGGCATTTGTGTATGAAATTTTCAGGATAGAAAGGGGCTGCTCCCAGATGTGCCTTTTGATGGGTTGGTGAAAAATATTAATCCATTCCAAAGTTATAACATTTAAAAATGTTGGTTCTGAGCATGCTCAGTAAGCACTTCAAGATAGCTGTATGAAACAAGAAAGGAATCCTTTTCTGTATGGGATCAATCCTTTTTTGTGAGGAAGAAAATCTTTTCTTGTTTGCCACCATCTTGTTTCCATTTTTTTCTAAAAAAAACAAACAAACAAACAAAACAAACATTTCAAAAGCCACAAAAAATGACATCCTGGAAAGAGACCAACACATCTCTTGTTGATGAGGATCCCTTCAGGCAGATTCTGCACTTAAGTGTTGGAAAAATTACCCCAAATGTGTTTTTTTGTTACATTTTAAATACTTTCTTGTGACTCACTTCTGCTTTTTTGTTTGGATATTCATACAAACATTTTCATATAAACAAAAAATTCTGTTTTTTTTAACTCACCTAGTGCCCAGACAGTTTGGAATTTTGGTCTAAACTTTTCTGGGTAGAATGGGGCTGGCCCACAGAAATGACTTTTTATGGTATGGTGAACAAAATATTAACCCATTCCAAAGTTATTACATTTTGAAATATTGGATTCTGAGCATGCTTAGTAAGCACTTCAAAACAGCTATATGAAATGAAAAATGACTCCTTTTTTGTTTGGGGCCAGTCCTTTTTCATGAGGGGAAAAATACTATTTTCCTGGTGTCTAGTGACACTGCTCACCCCTTAGATCACTATCTATACTATAATTTTTTTGTTTTTCCCTAGTGTCTATTGACATTGCCCACCCCCTGATCCCCATCCCCATATTGCTTATTATTTTCCTGGTGTCTAGTGGCACCCCCACCCTCTGATCATCATCCTCACAATGATTAATTTTGTCCCTGGTGTATAGTTGCACTCTCCACCTTCCAATCACCATTTCCATATTGTTTATTATTCCCTGGAGTCTAGTGGTGCCCTCCACTCTCTGATCGCTGTCCCCATAATTATTGTATATTTTCCCTGGTGTCTAGTGGCACCACCCCACCCTCCAATCACCATCTTCATTTACATTTTTTTTCCCTGGTGTCTAGTGGCACCCCCCCTCCCCACACACACACATACACCCTCTGGTCACTGACCTGTCTAAAATAAAGAAAACAGTCTCTCAATGTCTCTTTTAAACCTGGAAAAAGCAAAATGGTCCCTCACTACTTCAACACCCCCACCCTGACCCCCAATCAGCACCCAATACCCTGCACTCCCCACACACTCCAACACCCACACACACCTGAACAGGTCCCAGGGTAAAGATCCATTCTCTGATCGCAGACATGTCTTGCTACTGGAATTGCCAACTGCTGTATGAGAAAGCAAAGTAAGTGTTGTTCAATGTATCTTAATGGGGTTCTCAGTTTTGTGGTGTAACTTTGACATTTTTGCAGATTTTGAGCCCAAATTCTCAACATGGTCTTTTTGGGGCCCCACCTTATAAACAATGGCAGTGGAATTATGCAAATCTGGCCCAAAAGGTGATTTATTGATCATATGATAAAATCTCCTTTTATCTGGATTTCACAATTTTCACTACCCTTGTTCATAAGGTGGGGTCATAAGAAGGATATGTTGAAAATGTGGGGTCAAATGGTGGGATAGTCAGAGCAGATGTGCCATGCACAACAGGGATGCACCAGCGCAAGTGCAGAAATGCACCATTGTGTGATATTCAGTGGGAGCTGGCTGCACAGCACAACAAGCAATGTGCCAGAGTGCAACAGTAATGAATGCATGCACAACCACAGGGGGCGGAACCATAAATAAAAAGCGCAGTGCGATATTCAACAGCATGCAACATGTGCAATAGCGGAGCAAGCAGAAGTTGCTTGACAGTGGAAATGAGCCAAAATAAAAGGGAGCAAGAGAGGGGAGGAAGAATGCACCACAGGGAAGCCACAGGTGAGAGTGTGGAGACAGAGTGCCAAGGAGGCAAGACAGGAAGCAGGATGCAGGAGTGGCCAGGAGTAGGACAGGGCCACCCAGAAGTGTGCCTGAGTGAGGGTAGGAGTGGGTGTGCCCATGTCAGTGTGTGCAAAAGGGCCTGAGAGTGCCAAAGTGGACTGAGGGCAGTGCCAAGAGGCAGGACAGCCACAGGCGAACAGCTGGAGGTGAACCAGGTGCAGGGGAAGCACCAGCAACAGACAACGGGGGGAACAGGAGAACAGCCACCCGGGGAGGGGAAACCAGCCAGGGACATGGCCTGTGCCACCTTCCAGATGGAGGCAGTAATGAGGGGTGTGAGAAGGCAGGCAGCAAGGAGGTGCAGTCGTGGAAGGGCCCCTCAGCAGTACACCCAGAACAGGCAGTATTGAGCCCGCACCAGTTTCAAACAGTACTCTGACACTGAGATTGTGGGCCAGTACCACCTGAACGGGCAATTCTGAGGCAGCTCTGTGAGCTGTGCAGTGAAGAGATGCAGGCACCCACACAATGGAGCCATGCACTGTCAGTGGAGACAAAGGTCACGGCCATCATGTGCGTGCTCACCATGGGCACCTTCCAGAGACCAACAGGGGACATGACAGGCATAACCCAGTTGGCCGTGTCATGCCAACTCACACAATTCCTCATCTCACTGCTGCCACATGCTGTGGATTACATCCATTTCCCCAGCACACTGGCCGAGTGCACAGCACACATACAGGAGTTCCACAGGGTAGCATGGTTGCCTGGTGTGCTTGGGGCCATTGACTGCACCCATGTAGGCATCCATATGCCACTTGACCCAGAGGGTGCGGCATACATCAACCACAAGGGCTACCCAATCATAAACTGCCAGGTGGTGTGCGATGCCAGGGGGTGCATAACCAATGTCTGTGCCATGCACCCTGGGGGAGCACATGATACCTTCATCTGGCACCAGTCTGCACTGTGCCATGGGTTTGAGAGTGGGGACATCCCCACCGACCATCAAGTAGGTGAGTATGCATATCACGCAGGATGACGTGAGCAGATGTGTGGGGGTGCATTGTCAGAGGTGCCATGGGCACTGGCCATGATGACGCATAGCATAGTAATGCAGACCACCATGCTAATGTCTCCCCTCTGCACACAGGTGACATTGGTTACCCGCTACGGCCCTGGCTACTTACACCATACAGGTGCCCCATGACCCCATCGCAGCTACGGTACAATGAGGCACGTGCCACAAAACGGAATGTCATCAAGTGGGTGTTCAGGCTGCTAAAGGCATGGTTCGGGTGCCTGGACACATCAGGCGGTGCCCTACAGTACAGCCCCTGGAAAGCCTGTGGGCTATTCCTGGCCTGCTGTATCCTGCACAACATGGCCACCGACTGTGGGATAGCCGTAGACATCAAAGAGGGGAACAGCGATGGGGACAATGAGAATGCCAGTCCAGCTGGTGTAGGGCAGCCACCCCCTGGGTGATGAGACCCCCAGCTGTTCCGGATGGCACAGCAGCACCGAGACACCATCGCAGAGGAGCGATTTGGACAACACAGGTATGTCACGGGGCCATGTGCAACCACCAAGGGCAAGGGCACAGCTCACAGACAGGCAGGGCTGGACACCAGGGGCGGATGGCGATAAGGGAATGAGACTGAGCAGGGGACCGCACATAGTGGCAGGGATGGGCAGGACTGAACCACGACACATGTACACCCGCAGCGCACACACCACAACACAAGCCCAAAGGGCAAATGGCACCACCCCAACAGCCACCCCACACCTCACAGGACCACACATGACCATGCCCAGTGCCTTTACTGTGTGCCTCCCTCAGACACTGGGCACCATTGCACAGTGACAGACAGCGCCATGCAGGCATCATCATCATGCACATGCAACAGTGGCCAGAAGATGGAAGGGTGTGCACAGGGACTGTATGTGTGCAGGGCAGGGTACCCAACCATGCATCACACAATGCACACCACAGGGCAGCAGCAGACAGTGGCCACGGTGGGAGACAGGTCAGTCATACGGCACAGTACCACAGCCGCCATGGATGCATGGGCAGCCCCGCCGAGACCTGCCAGCCATGCCAGGCTGACCAGTGGCCTCATGGAGTGGCACCGATGGGCCCTCAGGGGTGACACTGCATGAATGCGACCGTGTCCACACAGCGGTCTGCAGCCCACCGAACATGTCCACGCCAGGCGTGCTCGGTATGCCCACAGCCAAACCAGGTGTCGACATAGCAGGTGTCACATGACATTGGGAATGGGGAGTGGACATGACATGGTGTGGTGTCTGCGGTGGCTGGGCACCAAACTGGGTGGCCAGTGTAGCCATGACAGTTGTCATCCAGACAGATGTGCAGGTATGCACTTGGCTGGTCCCTTGGACACCTGTGGAGGTGGATGGGCGATCCTCTGTGTCCAGGGCCTCCCTCTCGGTGGACACACCCACCACCGCTGCCCCATGTAGATGATCAGGAGCTGTAAAGGAACACAGTAGCGTTAGTGGCTCCGTCTTTCCCTGTGGCATGCCCTCCACCACCCACACACTCGACAGCACCAGACCTACCATGCAGTGATGGGCTGTCACCCATCTGAAGCCACTCACCAGTAATGACCTCAACAGTACACCACATGCTGCTGGCCACCCATTCTCCTCGTGGCATCAGGCGGGCATCTGCTTTGGCTTCACTGGTGGCAGTACCTGCCGCCCGGATCACAGACCTTGTCCTGGATCTGCCTCCTGTCCATGCCTACCTTCTTTTTACACTCCTGCACGGATCGCTGGTGGCTGCCCTGCTGGTTCACGGCATGCCACCACCACCCCACGCCGCAGCACGGGCCTGTGGCATTCCCATATCCACTAAGCAGCGGTTCCCTGTCCAGATATGCCTTGAACAGGGCATCAGATTCAGCCCTGTGAAGTTGGGCCTCCTCCTTCTCCCCCTTCCCTGTTCCTCCTCTTCCTCACGCTCAGTCATGCTCATGCCTGTAGGAAAGAGAGGTGTTACCTGACTGTGCAGTCCACAAAGCCCTCCCAAACCACAGTACCCACATCCCAACAGCATGCAACCTACCACAAGGACTGCAATACTGATCCATGGCCTCTGCAGTCCCAGGTGCATATATAGCATAACGCCTGCAAATGAGGACATGCACAACTGTAAGTGGACACTAATGCAGTGGATGCACCGTGGAATGGCTAATGAGCTGATTTGCATACACAGCTGAATATCACACTGTTGCACCTTGCGCAATGTTGTTGAGCGTGCTCAGGCTATAGCGCACCACTGTGATGTGAGCAATCAGCACCGCACGGTGCATGCCCGAGTTGCTGATGCTGACGTGTGTGGTGCTGCTGACATGCTGTGTGTGGGAGGCAGTGCGAGCATGGCCACCACTGTGCCTGGAGTGCTAGTCTCTGCTTGCATGCCCGTGGGGACCTTTTCATTATGGTGCGCCATGGGCACCATGAGCACCATAGCACGGTAGAGGCCACTCGCAGGGCATCACACACATGCACCCTACTTGCGTACATGCATGGCATCCCAATAGCACTGTGGTGCTCGTGCAGCAGACAGACCTTGACCCTGAGTCAACCTTTTGCCCCCAGGCACCATGCATATGCATGGCTGCACCCCTATTGCACAGTTTGGTGACAGCCACGAGTAGGGACGGCAGCACAGTACTATGCTGCCTCCACACATGGGGCATATGCGCTACAGGCGCCATTTTGATGCTGTTTGAGACAGCACCATGCCTAGGACCAGAGCGCTGGTCTGGAGTGCCATCAACTGGCAAACCTTGGTGGTCTGGTGGAGTCACATGCTGGTGCCCTCTTTGGGCAGGAACCCTCCAGAGATCATGGACTGCAGTGTGGCAGGAGGTTGCAAAGGGCCTGGAGGAGGCAACAGGGAGCAGCAGGTCAGCAGAGCAGTGTCATAACCCAGTGGCGGGATCCTGACCGCCTGGGTGACTTGAAACACACCGGGGGGTGCCATGCCATGTTAGGTAGGTGCTCCATCCTCACAACTGGTAGTGTCTGTCTGTCCAGGTATTGTGGTGTGCATCAGGCCATGCCACAGGGGGTGGGAGCCATCCTGTGGGGAGTGGTGGTGGTGGTGGGGGTGCATCATGGCTGTGCTGTGCGGCAGAAGCACACAGCGGAGGCTATGTTACTGACCTGTACTGATGTTTCCCTCTCCAGGTTTGCACCCTAGACCCAGAGGATCACAGGCCTTGTTTGGTCTGTGGATGGGGACAGCAAGCTGGAATGGGTGGCATGGCCTTGCAGCTGGGGCACAGTGGTGGAGCAATGGGTCACAGCACCCATCTGACCAGGATTCAGGTGAGTGCCATGTTTCCCTCACATCTGTGCATGGTGGGTTGCAGGGTAGTGGCGGGGGGCATGGACACCTACACTTGGCCCCACTGTCATGATGCCACATGGTGCACTCAGCTCTGTCCTGTGGCACTGCATGTGTGGCTGGTGTAGTGAGTGGGCTGTGTGTGCACTGGGTCAATGTGCCAACTCACACAATTCCTCATCTCACTGCTGCCACGCTTGTGGATTACATCCCATTCCCCAGCACACTGGCCGAGTGCACAGCACACATGGGAGTTCCACAGGGTAGCATGGTTGCCTGGTGTGCTTGGGGCCGTGGCTACCCATGTAGGCATCCATATGCCACTTGACCCAGAGGTGCGGCATACATCAACCACAAGGGCTCCAATCATAAACTGCCAGGTGGTGCGACGCCAGGGGGTGCATAACCAATGTCTCGTGCCATGCACCCTGGGGAGCACATGATACCTTCATCTGGCACCAATCTGCACTGTGCCATGGGTTTGAAGTGGGGACATCCCCACCGACCATCAAAGTAAGGTGATATGCCATATCCATGGGATAGCGTAGAGCAGATGTGTGGGGTGCATTGTCAGAGGTGCCATGGGCACTGGCCATGATGACGCATAGCATAATGCACAGGACCAGGCTAATGTCTCCCTCTGCACACAGGTGACATTGGTTACCGCTCTGACCCTGTCCCACCACAGGTGCCCCATGACCCACTCGCAGCTACAGGTACAATGAGGCACGTGCCACAAAACGGAATGTCATCAAGTGGGTGTTCAGGCTGCTAAAGGCATGGTTCGGTGCCTGGACACATCAGGCGGTGCCTACAGTACAGCCCTGGAAAGCCTGTGGAGGCTGTTCCTGGCCTGCCGTATCCTGCAACATGGCCACCGACTGTGGGATAGCAGTGACATCAAAGAGGAACAGCGATGGGGACAATGAGAATGCCAGTCCAGCTGGTGTAGAGCAGCCACCCCCTGGGTGATGAGACCCCAGCTGTTCCGGATGCACAGCAGCACCGAGACACCATCGCTAGAAGGAGCGGATTGGACAACAGGTATGTCACGGGGCCATGTGCAACCACCAAGGGCAAGGGCACAGCTCACAGACAGGCAGGGCTGGACACCAGAGGCGGATGGCGATAAGGGAATGAGACTGAGCAGGGGACCGCACATAGTGGCAGGGATGGGCAGGACTGAACACGACACATGTACACACACGCGCACACACCACAACACAAGCCCAAAGGGCAAATGGCACGCCCACCCCAACAGCCACCCCCACACCCTCACAGGACCACACATGACCATGCCCAGTGCCTTTTACTGTGTGTGCCTCAGACACTGGGCACCATTGCACAGTGACAGACAGCGCCATGCAGGCATCATCATCATGCACATGCAACAGTGGCCAGAAGATGGAAGGGTGTGCACAGGGACTGTATGTGTGCAGGGCAGGGTACCCTAACCATGCATCACACAATGCACACCACAGGGCAGCAGCAGACAGTGGCCACGGTGGGAGACAGGTCAGTCATACGGCACAGTACCACAGCCGCCATGGATGCATGGGCAGCCCCGCCGAGACCTGCCAGCCATGCCAGGCTGACCAGTGGCCTCATGGAGTGGCACCGATGGGCCCTCAGGGGTGACACTGCATGAATGCGACCGTGTCCACACAGCGGTCTGCAGCCCACCGAACATGTCCACGCCAGGCGTGCTCGGTATGCCCACAGCCAAACCAGGTGTCGACATAGCAGGTGTCACATGACATTGGGAATGGGGAGTGGACATGACATGGTGTGGTGTCTGCGGTGGCTGGGCACCAAACTGGGTGGCCAGTGTAGACATGACAGTTGTCATCCAGACAGATGTGCAGGTATGCACTTGGCTGGTCCCTTGGACACCTGTGGAGGTGGATGGGCGATCCTCTGTGTCCAGGGCCTCCCTCTCGGTGGACACACCCACCACCGCTGCCCCATGTAGATGATCAGGAGCTGTAAAGGAACACAGTAGCGTTAGTGGCTCCGTCTTTCCCTGTGGCATGCCCTCCACCACCCACACACTGACAGCACCAGACCTACCATGCAGTGATGGGCTGTCACCCATCTGGAAGCCACCACCAGTAATGACCTCAACAGTACACCACATGCTGCTGGCCACCTACTCCTCCCGTGGCATCAGGCGGGGTACATCTGGCTGGCCCCCACTGGTGGCAGTACCTGCCACCCGGATCACAGCCACCTTGTCCTTGATCTGCCTCCTGTCCATGCCTACCTTCTTTTTACACTCCTGCACGGATCGCTGGTGGCTGCCCTGCTGGTTCACGGCATGCACCACCTCACCCCACGCCGCAGCACGGGCCTGTGGCATTCCCCGCTATCCACTAAGCAGCGGTTCCCTGTCCAGATATGCCTTGAACAGGGCATCAGATTCAGCCCTGGTGAAGTTGGGCCTCCTCCTTCTCCCCCTTCCCTGTTCCTCCTCTTCCTCACGCTCAGTCATGCTCATGCCTGTGGGAAAGAGAGGTGTTACCTTGGACTGTGCAGTCCCATAAAGCCCTCCCAAACCACAGTACCCACATCCCAACAGCATGCAACCTACCACAAAGGACTGCAATACTGATCCATGGCCTCTGCAGTCCCAGGTCGCATATATATAGCATAACGCCTGCAAATGAGGACATGCACAACTGTAAGTGGACACTAATGCAGTGGATGCACCGTGGAATGGCTAATGAGCTGATTTGCATAACCTGGCTGAATATCACACTGTTGCACCTTGCGCAATGTTGGTGAGCGTGCTCAGGCTATGGCGCACCACTGTGATGTGAGCAATCAGCACCGCACGGTGCATGCCCGGGTTGCTGATGCTGACGTGTGTGGTGCTGCTGACATGCTGTGTGTGGGAGGCAGTGCAGAGCATGGCCACCACTGTGCCTGGAGTGCTAGTGCGCTGTATGCCCGTGGGGCACTCGTGCTATGGTGCGCCATGGGCACCATGGCACCATAGCACGGTAGGCCACTGCAGGGCATCACACACATGCACCCTACTGCGTTACATGCATGGCATCCCAATAGCACTGTGGTGCTCCGTGTGCAGACAGACCCTTGACCCTGAGTCAACCTTTGCCCCCTAGGCACCATGCATATGCATGGCTGCACCCCTATTGCACAGTTTGGTGACAGCACGATAGGGACCGGCAGCACAGTACTATGCTGCCTCCACACATGGGGCATGTGCGCTACAGAGCGCCATTTTGATGCTGTTTGAGACAGCACCATGCCTAGGACCAGAGCGCTGGTCTGGAGTGCCATCGAACTGGCAAACCTGGTGGTCTTGGTGGAGTCACATGCTGGTGCCCTCTTTGGGCAGGAACCCCTCCAGAGATCATGGACTGCAGTGTGGCAGGAGGTTGCAAAGGGCCTGGAGGAGGCAACAGGGAGCAGCAGGTCAGCAGAGCAGTGTCATAACCTCCAGTGGCGGGATCCTGACCGCCTGGGGTGACTTCAGAAACACACCCGGTGGGGTGCCATGCCATGTTAGGTAGGTGCTCCATCCCATAACTGGTAGTGTCTGTCTGTCCAGGTATTGTGGTGTGCATCAGGCCATGCCACAGGGGGGTGGGAGCCATCCTGTGGGGGTGGTGGTGGTGGTGGGGGTGCATCATGGCTGTGCTGTGCGGGCAAGCACACAGCGAGGGGGGCTATGTTACTGACCTGTACTGATGTTTCCCTCTCCAGGTTTGCACCCTAGACCCAGAGGATCACCGTAGGCCTTGTTTGGTCTGTGGATGGGGACAGCAAGCTGGAATGGGTGGCATGGCCTTGCAGCTGGGGCACAGTGGTGGAGCAATGGGTCAGCAGCACCCATCTGACCAGGATTCAGGTGAGTGCCATGTTTCCCCTTACATCTGTGCATGGTGGGTTGCAGGGGTGGTGGCGGGGCATGGACACCTACACTTGGCCCCACTGTCATGCATGCCACATGGTGCACTCAGCTCTGTCCTGTGGCACTGCATGTGTGGCTGGGTGTCGCAGGTGGGCTGTGTGTGCACTGGGTCAATGGCTGTGCCACTGCCATCACACTGAATAGCTATGTCACTGTACGGCCATGTTGGTGCTGTGCAGAACATGGGCGGTGGGTGTGTGCAGTGTTCTGCGTGGCTATGGGTGCCTGGGTAGGTGGGTCTTGTGGGTGCAGACACTGTGGATGGTCACATGCCATCACAGGGGCATGGCCCATGGCTGTATGCTGTGCACATTGGGTGGGCTACAGGGGTCTGGCCAGTCATGCGTACTGACTCTGCTCCATTGTCCCAGGTGGACAACACTGGACTACCCTGAAGCGGCACACACAAGAGCTACTACAGGTGACCCGGGCTACTTTGAAGCTGCTCCAGGGAATGGAGCGTGGCGACCGAAGGAGGCACAGGTGGCGCCACAGGGACTGGAGTGAGGAGAGAGGCCACCAGTAGGGCCTGCGGTGCACGTGATGTGCATTCCCCCTGGACTGTGTCTCACACCCTTTTGTCCCACTCCCTGATGCACCTTCTTGGCCCATGCCCACCCCCACCTGGTTTGTGGCCCCCCACTTTGTACATAGTTCTGTTTGTTTTGTTGTTTGTACAGTTTATCTATGCAATATATTCATGTTTGATATAACTGTGGTGGTCTCTGATTTGCAGCGGGCATATGGTGCTTTGCTGCAGTGATGTGCATGGCATCGGGAGTGGTGCAGGCATGGACGTGTGTGTGTGTCCAGCAGGGCCCCACTACTGGTGTGGGTGGGGGACATGGTCCCTGTCTGTGGTATGTGTGTTGTTCCCTGTGCACTGGATGCCTGTGTGCAGTGGTCCCTGGTGCATGCACTGTGTCCCTGATGCCCCTGTCAGTCTGTCCATGACCCATGCAGCTGGGCCCCTTGCATGTCTGTGGTACGCATGGTCTGCTGGCATGTCATTGGTGGCTGTCTATGCCAGCCACCCTCTGGGCACTGCACCATTGCAGCTTGCATCCTGTCACCAGTTTGTTGCATGTCTGCCTTGGGTGACACTGTGGGCTATGCTGTTGTTGTCCGCCTCCATGCTGTTGCTGGTGTCTATTGTGGTGTCTGTTCTACTGTCTGTCACTTGTGCTCCGGCCGCATGCTGGCAGTGGATGGCTTCATGGTGTATGCACCAGATGGCTAGTTCACCTGTGCCATGGTGGGGTGCAGGCCATGGGTACATGGCATCAGTGGACACACACCAGTGGCATCTGTTGCCCCACTATTGTGGCCCTGTGTTGAGGTACCCTTGGGAAAGGGTGGGGGTTTGTCCATGCCCTGTGTCACATACTGTGTGGCGCATGCCTCCATGCACCACAGTGGGTGGCTGTGCTGTCTGTTGGGGCCAGTGCTGGGAGAGGGTGTGTGCATGGGTGGGTGTGTGGGGTGCTGTCCTGTTGGTGGTGGTGTCCAGGGCAGGCCTTGTCACATGCGGGGTCCCTCGGGTACTGACACAGGGTCAACCTCTCTGCTGCGCCATGGGGGGGCCATGCAGGGGGGTATTGTGTATGCAGTTGTTGCGTCAGTGGCTGGTGTCACCTGCTGTGGGGTGATCACAGTGGGGCTGCCATACATGGCTCCATGGTGGACAGAGTTGCATTGTCACGGTGGTGGTGGTGGCATGCATTCGGTGCCATGCATTGTTGGGCACTGCTTCTGGGCCAGGTGTCTGGGGATCACTGTACAGGGTGTGCTCTGCATTAGTGGGGTGTGGTGGCACTGGAGGGCCTGTCCTCCTTGTGTTGCAGTCACTGCTTGCTGGGGCGGTGCTGGGGCACCATGTCCCGGCTGTTGATTCAGTGCTGGTGTTCATAGGCTGGTGGTCCATCCAGCTCACCTCTGGTTGTGCAGTTCATGGTGTGCCTGAGAGGTGGTGGGGCTGTCTGGCCTGCTGCGTGCTCCTCCGCCCATGGCTTCCATGGGTGGTGCACCCCTGCATCCTGTCCCTGTCCCTGCACATCACTGGTTGTGCTACTGCGCATCAGCCCTGCTCCACTGCATATCCCTGGTTGTGCCATGGTGCAGGTGACACGATATTCAGCTGTGTTGTGCAAGTGCACCTTGGCCTGCGCCTGGTTTGAATATCACGCGTGTTGCGCAGTGGCGCACTGCACTTGCCCCTGCTCCTGCAATTGCGCATCTTTTTGGTGCAGTCTGAATATCCCACCCAAAATATACAAAAATGGCACAGTTATGCACATCCATTGATATTTTCCTACGCTCATTCGTAACTGGTAATTTAAAATATTTTGACCCAAAATTTTCAACATATCATTTTTTTACACCACCTCATGAATATGACAGCTGTCATTTTTCAAATTCTTCTGAAACTGTGTCTTTGCACCTGTGGTGCATAATAACATTCTGATGGTGCAGAATAATGCTTCTGTGGGGATTTGAACATTTTCAGTACCAGGTTCATGAGGTGGTCTAGTAAGAAGGCTATGCTGACAATTTGATTGCTGTTTTGAAACAAATGCAAGAGCAGTGCCCAGAGGGCCCTGCAGTTCCACAGTGACATACATGTCCACATCTATGAAAAGGTATGGATGGAATGGAGTGCTAGGCCCTGTGGGCCCTGTGCTCCCATAGACAAATGAGATAAGAATATACTGTCTCAAAAAGTAAGGCAAGTATTTGCAAAAAACTCCATTAACACTCCATTTAGGGTTAAGACTATAGCAACAAAAGTCAGGAAATGTGATTTTAGGGTATCCAACCCTAACCCCAGCCCACACCTGAAGCAAATCTGGGTGGAGTCTTCCTTGGGGTTGTCAACCAAAAAGCTCACCCCACTGTGGCAGCAAAAAAGTTCCGATGTGGTGGACACAGATGTGTATGTTTCAGAAGTGCATGCAATGGGGTGCACTTTAGGGCTGACAATCCCAAGAAGTCTTCACCCATGATTTGCTTCAGGTTTGGGGGGGGTAGGGTGGCAAATGACATTTCTCTATTTTTGTCGCTATAGTTTTAATCCTAAATGGTGCGTTAATGGAGTTATTTTTTTTGCAAAGAATATATATATATATATATTATGGTAGTGCTACCATAGTTAGGGTTGAGTAGCACTTTTAAGGTTAAAGGGTCAAACTTTGCACCTTACTAACTTTGCCATTGTTCAATGGATTTGCCTGAAATTTGCAATACACGGTCAAAACTATACATCTTGGGATCTGCCAACTTTCATAGTAGTCTGATATACAGCTTCCGAGTTATTAAGTATGATCTGTGCACACATTTATGGTTTCTGGTGAATTCTTTGCTCTCATCTACAGGTCACATGGTTTGCGCGACCAGTCCAAAAACTTCAGGGAATGTGCGGCCAGAGTCCCTGATGTGCCTTTCGAAGATTTGGTGAAAAAATATTAAACAGTTCAAAAGTTGTTCAAAAAACAATTTCCCAGTATAAGTCAATGGGAAAAGTTAAAAAGTTTGACAGTGTCGCAAATGCACTTTTTAGTGTAGTAAATGGCCCTAGTAATGTCACAAATCTGCCGTTTTGTTTTCAGTTGGCGATCAGAAAAATGCTTGCCATTTAAATTTGGGACCCTCTAGCAACACAATTCTTTTTGTGTTCACCTAGTCGGACCATGAGAATGTTAGCCATGTCTTTATTTTGGGGTGAAACACCCTAGAAATATGTTTTTAAAATTTCTGGAAAAAACAGTGTCACACTCACGACACTTCCATGAAATGCCTGCGAAAGCTTTCGAAAATCATGACACTACTTTTTCAGACTATGGCCAAAATGACAGCAGTTCTTTGCCACCCTGCTGCAAAAGAACGGCTTGGTCTTTTGAGCTGAAATTGGGAGGGGAATGCAGTCAGCATCTCACAGATGTGCCTTTTGCTGGTTTGATGAAAAAATATTGCATGGCTGCAAAGTTATGGCACTCTGAAGTTGGCATTTTTTCCCATAGACTAACATGGTGGTGTATGCTGCGCCTTTCAGGGCTCGTAGCTTGAAAACAATGTGAGATACAGATTTTTTGTTGCAAGTTGCATAGCCCAATTGGCTATGTAATAGCAAAAACCTAGCCAGGAAAATCATGATTTTTGTGAAATTTACATTTTTTTCTACGTCGTGCAGTTGCTGAGATATTAACAATTAAGTACTTCCAATGCTTGTTTTAAGCTTAGATACCCATTACAATGCATACATCCTTTGTGTTTCTCTATGTACCAGGCATCAGGGTGCACGTTGGGGTCATTGGTCCTAACTCTCACCCCATTCTCCTATCCCTCAGCTTCTTTATACATGTGATGGGGTGGGAGTTACAGCTGACGACCCCAACACGCACCATGATGCCGGTTGTGGGGGTGGGCTGGAGGGGTCCAAGGGGGGCTTTCAACCCTAACACTGAATTTCCTCACTTTTGTCACTGTAGAACAACCCAAACTGATGCATTAAATGGAGCTTTTTGCCATATATATATATATATATATATAAATATATATATTACTGTATATTATAGTGATGCAATAATGCCACTATAGTTAGGGTTGAGTGGGCACTTTAATAACTTTGCAGCCATTCAATAGAGTTGCATGAACTTTTGCAAGCTCGGTTTTGTTTGGTAGATTTCTGTACGTGCCCAGTTTTGTTCTGGTCGGATGTGCAGCTTCCTAAATCTGGATAGTGAAAAAAGTGATTTTTTGCAGTTTTTTTCCAATTGGTTTTCTTTGAATTTGGCTACTGCCCAGTTGGTTTAGCATTTTGGTGTGACATTTTCAGGATAGAAGGGGGCTGGTGCACAGTTGTGCCTTTTGCTTGCTGGTGAAAAAATATTAATTTGTTCCAGTTATTTCATTTTTATTTTTTTTAAATGGGTTCTGAGCATGCTCAGTAAGAACTTAAAATAGCTGCATGAAATGAAAAAAATATTTTTTTTTATAGTGACATCATCCCTTTTTCATTAGGGGAAATCCTTTTTCATTTACTACCATCCTGTTTTCCGTTTCTCCCTGAAAAATAAAATTTGGAACACAACAAAAATGACATTCTGCAGTGAGACCAACACATATGGCTTTACTTATTGGGACCCCCTTAATTGGATTCTGCACTTAACTGTTAAAGAAATGTCCTTGAAAATTTTTTTTATTTGCATTATAAATTTTTTCGTCACTCATGATTTTCAAAAAAAGATTATTTTTTCATACCATGAGTGATAAAAAATTATCCTTTTTCATCAGGGAAAAAACATTTTCCCTTTGTCATTATCCTTACCCTGGTGTTTAGTGGCACCCCCCCAGATCCCACTGCTGTCCCCCTACTTATAATTTATTTCCCTGGTGTCTACTGGCACCCCCACCCCGTGATTGCTGTCAATGTATTCATAATAAATTGACCTGGCCTTTAGGCTCCTCCTGTCTGCTCCAAAGGGCACAGAAAGAAAATTAACCCCGGCAACACATTACAGTGCCTGGTTGCTGCCCAATTCTGAAGCCATGGTGTGACACACACAGAGGTGAGCATGTTACATGGCGACTCTAATTTAAACATGTTTTGAAGTATTTTAAGCATTGACAATGTATACCCTCTTAGAAGCCAGTATGCTGTCATCTGCATGTCTTCACATTTTGAGAAAGCATTTAGCACTCAGGATGTGTTTAACACTTTAATTCCAGTTGAATTTCCCAGAAAAGGTTTTTAAAATCCATTTGCACTTTTTTTGTGTTTACAGCACTATAAAAATAACATAGCTCTGTATCCAATAAGTGGTGCTGGGAGAGCAAAAGAGTAAAAGCAAATACAGTACATGTTCTCTGAAAATGTTATATCTTAGATATAAATAAGCTGTATTCACAGTGAAAGTACACATAGAAAATGTCATATATCCTAACTTCTAAACTAACCTTTTGCAAATCGAGCACTTAATGCTTGTATGGGTTTGCATCCAGTATTTTAAGTTGAAATAATGCTTTATATTAATTTTACAAAACTTGTAAATAGAGCACTTTGTGCAATTATACAGTATGCTTGCAGTGAAAGAAGATGATCTTGACACTACACACAGTGTTCAGCATTGTAAATGCAGAGAAAGGCTACAAGCAGGTACATAAAGCCATGTCCAGCATTTTTTAAGGTTTGGATTTTTTTTATTTATTTTTTTTATTTAGTTGTTTAACCAGGTATAGCACACTAAGCTGTAAGCTTTTTTACAGGAGTGACCTGGGAGCACAAGGAGGTTAAGTGACTTGCTCAGGGTCACACAGTATGCAAGTGGAATGTTTAATAGATCATTAAGTTAACATGGACCCCACTAGAGGTGTGTTTTCACAAAAGGTTTAACCATATAAATGGCTAAGACTGGCACTGTCAGGAGGAGTCTAAAGGCCAGGTATGAAATAGGTAGCACTGGTTGGTGTACATTTGAATACCACTAGGTAGTTTTAGAAGTAGAAGTGCAGTACAAACTGGGGCGTGTTCTCACTGTTCTTATTTATATTTTTATCATAGAGGAACCTTACAGATTATTGACATTTGTATAGAAAAGACAATGCACAAATACATTTAAACTAGTATGTAGCACTAGAATCAGTTGCATGATCAATTGTAATGTTGCAAAAAAAGCTATCTAGGGAATGTAAAACTGTAAAGTTGTTATTTTATCTACAGTCTCCCAGAAGAAGCCATAAGGATAAGATTATACTTTCTTAAAAAGTAAGGAAATCATTTACAAAAAACTGCATCAGTTGAAAACCCCGAGGAAAACTACACCCCACATTTGATTCAGGGGTGGGGCAGGGCTGAAAAGACTGCAGACAGTAAAGGTCCATGACAATTCAAACTGTCATAGGTCCCTGGTATCTAGTGGTACCCCCTACCCACCGACTTCTGGCCCCTAATAAAATAATGGGTGTTTACTCACCTGGTAAAGGTGATTGTGTTGGTTGACATCCATGGCACTCCAGACATTACCTCATGGGTTGTGACCCCACCTGATAGGCTAGTGATGCACATGACTCAGGATCAGATTTCTCCCATATCCTAGTCCCAGAAGCCCCTGCTCTCTAGTTCGAATCTTCTAAAGCTGAAAATAAGGTTAGTGAAAAACGGAACAGCAAGAAAAGACCCCCATACATAGTGTAATAGAAATAAGGTGAGTATACGCAGAGATAAATGAAATCGGGCTAGGGCCCTAATTTATTCCCCTGACAATACAATCTAGACTCGATCCCCTAAGGGGTCGACAGTGGACATCCTGGATGTCGAATGCATGGAAATGAACATTCAGCTCAGTGTAAGGTTGTTTGCACCTAGTCTGTACGCCTCTGACTACTATGTCGGGTGGGCCGTGGAGTGCTATGGATGTCAACCAACACAATCACCTTTACCAGGTGAGTAAACACCCATTGTGATTGGTTGACATCCATGGCACTCCAGACATTACCTCATGGGTAGATAAGAAGCAGTACTGTGTATGTGGGAGGGAGACAAGTGGTCTAGGGGTGGAAAGAATTGGTGTTGGCAGTGGCCGCAGAGAGGACTTGGGTCGCAAAGGTAGTTTGCAACTGGGACAGGTGATCTAGGTGGTAGTGTCTGGCAAAGGTGTGGATAGAGGTCCACGTGGCTGCCTTGCAGATGTCCTCTGCTGACACGTTGGCCCTCTCCACCCAGGATGTGGCAATCGCATGAGTGGCGTGAGCCTTGATACCCCAGGGAGGTACCTGTTGCTTCGCCAAGTAGGCCTCCTGGATAGTTCTCAGCAGCCAGCCAACGATGGTGGTCTTGGAGGCTGCTCTCCCCTGTCTCTGTCCCCTTGAGACTATGAACAGTCTTTCTGTCTTTTGGATAGGTTGTGTCCTGGACAAGTAGGTGGCTAGAGTGTTGCCCATGTCCAGGCCTTTAGGAACAGAAGCGTCTCCCAAGTGGGAGTCTCCCTGAAAGGTGGGTAACGCGATAGTCTGTTCCCTGTGGAAGGGAGATGAGACCTTGGGTCAAAAGGCCAGGACAGTCCGTAGGCGTACTCCGTGGGGCGTGAACACCGTGTAGGGTTCCTTGCAGGACAGAGCGCCTAATTCCCCAATTCTGCGGGCTGAGCATATCACCACAAGGAAGCAGGTCTTTAACCCAACCCAGAACAAATCTACGTTCTGGAGGGGTTTGAAGGGGGCCGAGTTGAGGGAGTCCAGCACCAGGGGGAGGTCCCAGGGGGTGACAGTTGGGCACCACTCATAGCCGTAGCATCTCGGCCGTCCTTAGGAAATGCAGGGCGTGTGGGTGGGCCCCAGGACTGTGTCCGTCTATAGGCTCCACAGCTGCTCCAATGGCTGATAGCTGTACCCTGAGAGACAAATGAGCCAGACCCTTATCCAGTCCTCGCTGGAGGAATAACAAGATAGTGGGCATGTCGGTGCGTTCTGGGTCCACTGTCTGGTCATGGCACCATCTGGTGAACACCGCCCATTGCCTGCTGTAGGTGGAGGTGGTTGACGAGTGTCTGGACTGCAGCATTGTAGCGATGACCGGGTCGTGGTAGCCCGTGTTCCTTAGTCTTCTCCTCTCAGGAGCCATGCTGTCAGTTTCAGGGTCCCGGGGTTCGGATGTAGGAGTGGTCCCTGATTCAGCATGTCGGGGTGGTAGGGCAGTCTGAAGGAGGCCACCGCCATGGAAAGAATCGTGGCAAACCACGTCCTCCATGGCCAGTAGGGAGCTACCAGAATGATGGTCCATCTCGAGGAGCGAATTTTGGTCAGTACCTGAGGTAATAGGGGAAGAGGGGGAAAGACGAAGGAGTGGTCCTGGGACCAAGGTTGTGACAGGGAGTCGGTTCCCAGTGACTGGTTGTCCCTGTACCTTGAGAAGTAGTTCCTGACCTGTGTGTTCTGAGCCGTGGCCATGAGGTCCATGGGGATAGGTCCCCAGGTGTCCTGTATCATTTGAAGAAGGCTGGCGTGGAGATGCCACTCTCCTGGGTGAATTTGCTGCCGGCTCAGCCAGTCTGCTCGAATGTTGAGCTTTCCGGCGAGATGGACCACGCTGAGGTGAGTGAGGTGTGTCTGGGCCCAGTTGAGGACTCGTGCCGCCTCCCTCAGCATTGCTCTGCTTCGGGTGCCTCCTTGTTTGGCGATGTATGCCACCGTTACCCGGTTGTCGGATCGGATCAGGACTGATTGTCCCAAGATGTTGGGTTTGAAGGCTGTTAGTGCATGGTAAACTGCCCGCATCTCCAGGATGTTGATTGATAGCCTGGATTCTGAGTGGGTCCATAGGCCCTGTGCTGTCCTGTTGGCCAGGCAAGCACCCCATCCCTGAAGGCTCGCGTCTGTCTCGATGGAGACCTGGGGAATTGCCTCCAGCGGGACACCCCTGGTTAGGTGTGATCTGACTGTCCACCAGGTTAGTGACTTCTTCACCGCTGGGGGTAATGGGAGGAAGGTCTTCAGGTTGTGTTTGTCTGGGGATTCCCATCTGAGGACGTGGGTCTGTAGTGGCCGCATGTGCCATCTGGCCCATGGGACGAGGTCGATACATGAAGCCATGCAACCTAGCAGCTGTGCCAGGGTAGCCATGGATGCCCAGCGGCTGGTGCGAACTATGCGTGCCAGGAGGAGTAGGTTGAGGATCCTTGCCTCGGATGGTCTTGCCCATCCCTGAGCAGTGTCTAGGCTGGCGCCTAGATGCTCTATTTGTTGTGTGGTTGTTAGGTGGCTCTTGTCCCAGTTCACTACCCAGCCATGTTGTTCTAGGGCTCCTAGAGCTAGGATGGTGTGATGGAGGGAGGTCTCCCTGGAGCGGGCCCGGATCAGCCAGTTGTCGAGGTAGGGGATGATGTCGAGACCCTGTTCTCGAAGTCTGGCTACTAGTACCACCGACACTTTGGTGAAGACTCTCGGGGCTGAAGAGAGTCCGATTGGTAGGGCCTGGTATTGGAAGTGTTGGCCGAGGATGTGAAACCGGAGGTACTGTCTGTGGGCTGACCTGATGGGTATGTGGAGGTACAGGGCCTTGAGGTCTATGGACATCAGGAAATCGCCCACCCGAAGACTGCGGAGGGTTGACCTCAGGGTGTCCATCTTGAACGTCTGTGGCACCACATGTTGGTTTAGGTGTTTGAGATCCAGGATGGGGTGGAGGTCTCCATTTTTCTTTGGCACAAGGAAGAAGATGGAGCATACTCCCGATCCCTGCTCGTGTGGTGGTACTGGTTGGATTGCCCTGTTGTCGATCAGGTCCCACAGGATCTGTTGTACCTGATGAGCGGTGGTCCTCTTTTTTGACACCGGTGAGGTGACAAACCTGTGTGTCAGGGGAGTCCCTGATAACTCTATCGAGTATCCCTTGGACACGACTTCGTGAACCCATCTGTTGGAGGTGGTGTGGAACCACTGGTGACTGAAGAGCGTTAGTCTTTGACCCATGGGAGGGGAGCGGCCTTGTTCTAAGGGGGTCTGGCGTGAGTAGTCATTGCGGCTTGCCTCGCTGGGCTCTGCCTCTTCCTCCAAATCTCGAGCCACGGGCTTTGAAGGATGAGGTGTAGTAGGATTGGGTGGAGGGGGCACGAGTTGAAGTGTAGTGGCCTCTACCTCGAAAGGGAGTGGTTGAGTGAGTGTCCCTGCAGGTTTGGTATGACTTCTGGCTCCCCCGAAATCTCCGCCTATTGGAGGGGAGTTAGGAGTGCCTACTCTTGTTTCTGAGAAGTTCCTTGCCCTTCTCTTTCTGTTTCAGAAACTCTAAAAGACCCTCCCCAAAAACATGTTTGCCCTTCAAGGGTAGATTTTGCAGTAAGGTCTTGGACTCGTTGTCAGCCTCCCATAACTTAAGCCACAAGGCCCGTCTGGCTCTGTTTGAGATGGCTGTTTCCCTTGCGTTCAGTCTGAGGGTGTCAACAGCCATGTCGGCTAGGTACCTTGCTGCATCGATGGTGCACTCTAATAGCTCTGTCTCTCTGGATTTGGGGTTGGCCTGCTCAAGGAGTTCCTCCAACCAACGTATTTGTACCCTTGCTGTGTAGATGGCTGCTGTGGACGCTCTCGCCGCCATGCCCTCTGTTTTGAAAGCCTTCTTTAACATGTCCTCGACCCTCTTGTCTGTAGGGTCCTTTAGAGAGATTGTCCCGCAGGGTAGGATAGTCCGTCTGCTGAGGGCGGCCACCTGGGGGTTGACCGTTGGGGCGGAACACCAGGTGTTTGCCTTGTCATCCTGCATGGGGTACATGTGGTCCAGGTTTCTTCTGTTGGGCATTTGGCCTGGGTCGGCGGATTGCCACTCCTGGTTGACAATGTCCTCGATGGACGGACAGACAGGGAAGGACTCTCTAACGGTGGATCTCTGTTGGATCAGAGGATCTAGCTTGGATTGAGGTTTGTCTTCCTCCATCTTGAACCCCATGGTGGTTTTGACGATCTTGATGAGGCCTGGAACCATGTCGAAGGAACATAGCTTGGAAGTAAGCAACGGGATGGCCTGTTGTTCCACATCTTCTTCGTCGGAGATGGCCCCGTCTTCCTCTTCTGGTAGGTCAGTGTCCTCCCCGGTGTCGGGTTTGGAGACAACTGGGTTAGGTTCCATCAGATCCATGCTATCTTCGTTGGCCCCTTCCCCGACATCTTGATCCAGAGGCGGATTCGCAGGTAATCTCTGTTGGGTGAGGGACTCCAATTTTTCCATCACCCTCAGCATAAAGTTCTGCTGACTCTCCATCATGGCCACGGTCGCCTGTTGGTTCCACAGGAGAAAGGCACCTGGGTCCAACCAAGATGAGCCACTAGGGCCAGGGTTGCTGGGACCCATGGTGGTGGACTGTCCCAAGGATAGGTCGTCGTGGTGAAGACAGGCGGGGCACAGTGGCCCAGGGGTGTGGGGCAGGAGGTTGGAGCTGCACGCTGTGCACTTCTTGGCCTTGACCATCTGGGGAAGACAAAGGATGAAGCGTTACCATGGGTGCCAACTGGGCCTGCACCGGGCGGTGGGGCCCTGATAGGCAGATCAGAGATGAGCTCTGTACATAGGATAGAGAGAGAGAGCGAGAGGGTGTGTGATGGCCTCAAATAGGGGTTGCTGTGGTGAGGGACCCACATGGAGGCTGAGACTCTGGGGATCGCTATAGGGAGGGACCCCAGAAGGTGAAGTTGCTGGTGGTTCACATGGGCTGCTGTGGGAGGAGCCCATATGGGTGCACAGGGTACACCAGCCTTCTGCTTTTTTTTTAGTGACTTGCTCAGGGTCACACAGTATGCAGTTGGGGGCTGTGGGATTCAAACTCAGGTCTCCACATTTGTAGCTCAGAGCCTTAAACCACTGCGCTATACTGCCTCCTCTTTTTTCTCCAAGAAGCTGGGGGGGGAGACGAGCCAGGGCTCCTGGGGCTAGACCAATGTCCTGCCAGTTGGTAATGCTGAGTTTGGAATGCGGTCAAACATCTCTTTAGGCCCCCCCCGAAAACACTCCTGTAGACTCCCGGTCCCAGGAAGTGAAGTGGAGGATACCTGGGCCGTCGCAAGGAGCTTGGCCCGTGAGAGAGAGAGAGAGGGGGATCCTTCCCCTGAAGACTCGTGGGGACCTGGAGGAAAGGGCCGTAGAGCTGGAGGGCCTCGTGGTCCTATTTAGAGGTCAGAGTCCCCGGGCGCTAGAATAGGAGGTAGGTGAGCGCGCCAGACCACATGGTCATGGGGGAGCTCCGAGAGGAGCTGATGCCTCGCGCCACGGGCAGGGGAATGGTGAGAGAGCTGAATAGCTGGGCCTGAGGCCGGCGTCCAGGAGCATGCACAGGGGACAGCTACACGGCCGCTGCAAGCAGGGAGGATCCAGAGCCAACGGCGGAGACCCATGTAGGTGTGGGTGGAGAGAGCCAGCCCGCCGCCCGGAGACACATTGCTGGTCCTCCTGACCTAAGGGGAGGTGAGAAGCACCTGCCTGGGCCCAGAGAGGCCCGAGGGGGAGAGGGAGCGGAGCAGTCTGGCTGCGACCCGGGGGCGCTGGTCGCAATTCCGTGTGAGCGCCTGCCTGGGCTCAGGAGAGGCTGAAGGGGGAAGGGAGCATAGCAGCGTGGCTGCAATCCGGGGGGGCACTCGCAATTTCGGAGCTCGGCGGTGTGCCAGCTCGCTAAGACGGCGAGGGGAATAGGGGAGAACCAGAAGCGTTCTGCAGAGTTCCCAGGGGGAAACTTGAGGGGCTTGTGAGCGCCCTTGGTGAACGAAATGGCAACAAACCATTTGGCAGCATGAAAACACCAGGGGCTGTTTCAACAAAATAATGCTCTCTCGGGTAAAACTCGATATTAAAAGAGAACAGGTAGAACAAACCATTCGGCAGTATAAAACCAAAACCAAGAAAGCTTGCTTTAAACATGAGAAGGCCCTCTGTTAGATAAACCCCTATAACTACAACAGGCAAGGGTTTCTCCACGGAATTACAACGGAACAAATGAATTTAAGAAAGGCGTTAGCTCTTTATATTTATGCCTGGTTTGTTTCCTGCTAAATAGAGGGGTAATGTAGGTTGAACAATTAGGATTTAAAAGTGGCTTACCTTAGTAATTTGGACAGCAGGGACCCTGGTGTGCTAGCCTGATCAGATGCAAAGTTTTAACTGGAGAGCAGGGGCTTCAGGGACCAGGATATGGGAGAAATCTGATCCTGAGTCATGTGCATCACTAGCCTATCAGGTGGGGTCACAACCCATGAGGTAATGTCTGGAGTGCCATGGATGTCAACCAATCACAATATATATTCCCTGGTAGTCCAGTGGTCCCTCCCCCCTTCCTGCTCTCCAATTGCCATCCCCATGTAACATTTGTATTCCCTGGTAGCTCAATGGCCCCCCTTCCCCACTCTCCAATCACTGTCTCCATGTAAAATGTATATTCCCTGGTAGTCTAGTGGTCCCTCCCCCTTCCCTGTTCTGCAAGCCATCCCCAATGTCTTTTTTTAAGCCTGCAAAGAACAGGTCCCTAACTGATCATCCCCAAACCCCACCTCCCACTTATCACTCACCACCCCACACCCACAGTACATCCCCATACACCCTCACTCACCTGAACAGGCCCTAGATTCTAGATCCACTCTCCAATCAAAGACATGTCTTGCTGCTGGAACTGGTGACTGCAATATGTGGTTCAATATATTTCAATGGGGGTTGCAACTTTTATGCATAACTAAGTCAATTGTCATTTTTACAGCACATTTTCAACATGGCCTTTTGGGGACCCCACCTCATGAATAATATCAGTGACATTATGCAACTCTTGCCCAAAAGGGGATTTCTTGGTCAGTTGATGGTTTGAACTTTTGGGCAGAATTTGAATATTTTTCCTGCCCTTGTTCATGAGGTGGGGTCATAAGAAGGCTATGATGAAAATGCGTGGGGAAAAATATGTAAACATGGCAAAGTTATGCCCATGTGTTGTAGTTTTGCTATGCATGCCTTCTTATTTCCCTACCTTATCTGTGTCACAGCTGTCATTTTTCAAATCCGGGCCAAAATGTGTTTTCACACTTGTGCTTGCAGTTGTGCAGAATTATGTTTTGGTGGAGATTTAAATATGTTCTGTACTGGTTACATGAGGCTATACTAACAGTTTGGTTACTGTTGTCCTATAAGTGGAAGTGCAGGGCCCTTCCACAGCTACATACATATACTCATCTACTGGAGGGCCCTGCGCTCCCACAGCCAAATAAGGATATGATTACTCTATCTCAAAAAATATAGATGGGTGGGAGTGCAGGGCCTAGAAGGCCAAATTTTTAACATGGTCTTCGTATGACCCCACCTCATAAACCCCATAGGTGAAAAATTTAAAATCCATGCTGAAGCGCCATTCTGCTCCACTGGTGCGTAAACACATTTTGGGTAGGATGTGCAAAATTAAAGCTGTACTGTTCATGAGGTGGTGTTGAAATATGGCTGTGCTGAAAATTTGGTGGCAAAATATTGAAAATTACCAGTTATGCACGTGCATAGAAAAAGTTCAACTATTATATGTAGCGCCGGCATTTTTAGGAATTTTTTTTACCAGATTTTCAACATGGCCTTTTTGGTACCCTACCATATAAACACCGGCACTGTCATTTCATTAATTTATCCTGAAAGGTGATTTTCCACAGCTACCATGAAATCACCATCTGGGCCCGATTAACGAAACAACAATGATAGTGTTCATGAGGTGGGGTCTAGAGCTATTACAGAATGGGATATTTCTGAATCTATGAAATTTTGGTGAAATTTCAAAAAATGCAGCAACATTTCGCAGAATTTCATTGGAATTTTCACTGACTTTTTTTAATTTAGTTACTTGATTATAAGTCATCCTTTGTTCAAGCTAGAGCTCTGAAATATGACAGATATACTATTTGGGTCAATGTCCACTGACATGCCAGATATCATGAAAATCAGATGAAAAGTCTCAAAATTGTAGGTGTTCAAATGTCATTTTATTGTTTGTGCAAAATGTCATGAATATTTTTATCTGCATATACCTTAACCAAATATTGGGTCAGGAATCTTAAATTTGGCATTATTTCTTGATGGTAGGTATTCTAACAATGTGCCAGACTTCATGACAATATGATGCAACGTCTCAAAATTATATGTGCTCAAAATCTGTCATTTTATTTTTTTCAAGAAATTTCATGAAAAAATTTCATCTGCATAACTCAGGCACCTTTGGAGCTAGACATGTGTAAATTAGTACACATATCATTTTTGTAATGCTTATAGAGTGATCTAAATACAGAGAGAATAAGATATGACATTTCTAAGTTACAGGGGTTCAAAATGTTAATATGTAAATATTTTGCAAAACTTTGTGAAAACTAGCAAAAATGTGGATGTTTGTAACTTTTCTGCTCTTGCATGCATAGAGTTAACATTTGACATGCATATTCATAGTCAGTGTATCCTGGTGTCTAATACAACTGGATAAACTGGTTAAGCAGTTTTAATTTTGCAAAAGAAAAATAATTATTAGTAACATTTTCTCACATATCTATGATAGCATATACTGTAGATAAAACATCCAGATTTTTTTGTGTGGAATTTAACATTAACAATGCACATACCACTACTTCATTTGATAAGCTGGATTGAGCTTTTTGCAGTCCTACTGTTTCTCTCTGAGTAACTATTCCCCCCTTCTCTTTTGGCATAGCCAGACTGACTCAGTAGAACTGCTGATCCCACTGCTATCCACTTTGTTCTTTACAGTGACAAACTCCCTTAAAACGTGAATCACCTACTCCTTTTCCTATCAACCTACCCTGTTGAAATAGCAAGAATGATTTCATCCTGCTTCCCAAGACATGGTGAAACTGTGCATCTAACTCCAGAACCTGGTGACCTCCTAGGCTGCCTGCCTTTTATACCTCTATCCTTTAAATAGAATCCCAGATAAGGCTGAGTAAAAATAAGAAAATTCCAGTTTTATGGAATTTTTCATGATATTCTGCAATTTTCGCAAAGACTCATGGGATTTGACTTTAGGTACAGAATAATGTTATTTTGCAATTTCTCACAGCAAGCAATTAACAAAATTGGCACACACAGTCTCCTTGTAAGGTCTGAAAACCTGCCAAATATAATGGTATTGCATTTTCTAGTTTTAAAGTTTCAGGGATTTATACATTCTGGGCCAGATATTCAGACTGCACCAGGCTGTGGTGCAAATCTGGGCGCAGCGCAACTTGGCTGCTCAGGGGCATTGACAGGGTGATATTCAACGGAGCTGTGCCATGACACAGCATCATTGAATATAGCACCCTGGCCACCCGCAGTGTGCATGACACTGTGGCACTGCACCAGCACCAGTGGCCAGAGTGGAGCAGTGGGATGCGCTAGCGCAAGTTCCATTGCGCTAGGTGCAACAACTGCGATATTCAAAAGTGCACATGCAAATGGGGCCATAATGCATGTAAGGCACAAATGGGGCCATTTGCATGTCATTATGGCCCCATTTGCATGCAGGTGCGCCGATCCCTGGTGACTTGTTCCTGGTGACCCTGCCAGGCTGCAGCCATCGGGGACTGACGCCCCCTGCACATCATGGCAAAGTGCCCCACTGCCCGATCATTGGCATATGTAGAATATTAGAATCGTCCTATATCCCTGGTGGTCCAGTGGACCACTCGCAGCCCGATCACGGGCATAGGTCTGTTTAAAACATGTAACACTATCCCTGGTTGTCCAGTGGATGGATCACAGCCCAATTGCTGGCATAAGTCTGTTGAAAACATGTAACACTATCCCTGGTGGTTCAGTGGACTGCTCGTAGCCCTATCATGGGCATATGTTGCGAATTATAAATGTCCCATATCCCTGGTGGTCCAGTGAACTGCTCGCAGCCTGATCATGGGCGTCAGTGAAAAATAATGCAACACCAATCCAACCCTGGTGGTCTGCTATGCCTCACCCACCCGCTGGACCCCTGCCCTGCTCTCCCCTTGGTCAGCGGCAGGCAGCAGCTCACCTGCCTACTGCCCACCACCCTGGGCTGTGCCTTTTCGGCAGGGCTGTACACAATGGTCTGGCGTGAGCCAATGGTACAGCCCATTACCGTCTACACAGTCCAGATATGTTAATGGATCCATTCACATATCTGGACTATGTAACTGCCAATATAAACTACATGCCTATTGGCTCATGCTGTGGATAATCAAGCGTCACATCCCTACTGTCTGATGTCAGATTGGCAGAAGTAACAGAGTTAGCAGGTGGGTGGGGAAACTACCCGCCCGCCCAGCGACCTGGGGGAAGCGAGGCAGTGAGACTCAGTGGCCCAGTGGGAGAGAAACTAGACCACCAGGGTGAATTGATGTTACATTGTTCACTGAGCACTCAATCAGCTGCTAATCAATCCACTGGACTACCAGGGATATGGGACATTTATAATTCTCAACATATGCCCGAGATCGGGCTACGAGCAGTCCACTGGACCACCAGGGATAGTGTTACATGTTTTCAACAGATCTATGCCCACGATCAGGCTGTGAGCAGTCCACTGGACCACCAGGGATAGTGTTACATGTTTTAAACAGACCTATGCCCGTGATCGGGCTGCAAGCGGTCCACTGGACCATGTGGGAAATGGGATATTTATATTTATCATCATATGCCCGCGATCGGGCAGCAAGTGGTCCACTGGACCACCAGGGATAGTGTTGAATGTTTTGAACAGACTAATGCCCGCGATCAGGCAGCAAGCAGTCCACTGGACCACCAGGGATAGTGTTGAATGTTTTAAACAGACTTATGCCCATGATCGGGCTTAAAGCGGTTCACTGGACCACCAGAGATATAGGACTATTCTTCTTCTATGTATGTCTGTGATCAGGCATGGGGGCACCACCACAAAGGTGCAGCCGGAGCTTGGGTGGCCACCCACAGGTGGCAGCAGCCATGTTGCGCCCTGCAATACAGCAGCTCACCTGTGGGTTGCCAGCTGTTGGTCCTTTTTTTGTGCTCACCAGTGTGCTGCGCAGGTAGGGGTTGTTCATGCATGGGCTCAGAACATCCTGGGCTGAATATCAGGATGTGCAGCATATGCAGGGGCACGCTCCCCCTACCTGCGCCACATATATTACTGATGCACTCCGGCACATCGGGATTTGTGCCAGGCTCAATCCTCATTTGAATATCGCACCGTGGTGCATCAGTGGGTTGTGCATCAGAAAGGCTCATGTGATCCCACTCCACAAGAGTGGTAGCAGGGAGGAGGCGGGGAACTACAGACCGGTCAGTCTTACCTCAGTAGTTGGCAAGATTATGGAGGCACTCCTTAAGGAAAGGATAGTGCAACACCTGGAATCCATAGGGGCACAGGATCCAAGACAGCATGGGTTTACAAAAGGAAGGTCCTGTCAAACTAATCTCATAGATTTTTTGACTGGGTAACCAGAGTGGTGGACCAAGGGGAGCAGTTGATGCTCCTACCTTGACTTCAGCAAAGCTTTGACACTGTTCCACATAGAAGATTGATAAATAAGCTAGGTAGGCTCGGGTGGGTCAGAAGTTGGTCAACTGGGTGGCAAACTGGTTGACTGGCAGAAAACAGAGAGTGGTGGTAAATGGTATACAGTCAGAAGAGATGCAAGTCACAAGTGGGTACCTCAGGGATCAGTCCTGAAGCAGTCCTATTCAACATCTTCATTAGTGACCTCCTGCAGATGGACTAGAGGGTAAGGCTTGTCTGTTTGCAGATGACACCAAGATCTGCAACAGAGTAGATGATCCAGATGGGGTGGGCAGAATGAGAAGAGATCTGGATAAACTAGCAGAATGGTCAGAAGAGTGGCAACTGGATTTAATGCAAAGAAGTGCAAAATCATGCACATAGGGAAGAGAAACCCTGAAGCCACTTATAGGCTGGGAGGAGTTGCTAGCAGTCACAAAGGAAGAAAGAGACTTGGGCATCATCATCACTGATGACCTAAAATCATCCAAGCAGACCTCTAAAGCAGTAGGTAAGGCTAGGGGGGTGTTAGGGTGTATTAGTAGGGTATCACAAGTCGTGAGGAGGTAATAATCCCTCTGTACAAGACATTGTTAGGGGTCTCATCTGAGTGTTCAGTGCAGCAGCTGGAGGCCACACCTTCACAAGGACATTAACCAAATTGAGGCAGTCCAGAGAAGGGCAACCAAAATGGTGCAGGGACTGCATCAGAAGACATATAAGGACAGATTAACGGAGCTCAATATGTATACCCCTTGAGCAAAGGAGGGAGAGAGGTGATATGATCAAACATTCAAACACCTTAAGGGCATAAACAAGGTGAAAGAGTCTAACATGTTTAAATATAAGAAAAATAGCAGGACAAGAGGACACAGCATGAGATTAGAGGGAGGCCGATTAAGGGGAATGTGAGAAATTCTTTTTCACAGAAAGGGTGGTAGATGCATGGAATGGCACCACAAGAAGTGGTGGCTATGAATACAGTGCAGGGCTTCAAACAGGCATGGGATAGGCATAAGGGAGCAATACAAATGACTATGAATAGATAGGTCACTGACAGAGCAAAGGCCGATGGCACATTTATAAGGTAGAAAAAGAAATGGGCAGACTGGATGGGCCTTGCGGTCCTTATCTGCCGTCAACTTCTATGTTTCTATGTTTCTATGTTTCTATGTTTCTATGTTTCTATATGCATGGTGCAACAGTATTGCGCCATGTGCAACCCACCCTTCTGAATATCTGGGCCTCGGAGTTTACATTCTTGCAAAATTAAATTTTTAAATGTTGCTAAAGTTTGACTACTTTTAATTCAATCCCATTTAAAGTTGCAAATATGAACTTTTTTTTCAGAAATGACTATGTGGTATAGTAGTTTAAATGTTTCAACTCTGGTTAAATTTAGATATGTAGTTTTAAAATTACAGGGAACTAACTGAAATTTAAATCTTAACAACATGTTTGGCAGGCCATAACTCAGTCCCATTTAAAGCTAGAAATCTGAAACTAAGTGCCTTTACAAATGTAGTTATAACATGTATACCTGTCAATTTTTGTAACATTTCAATGAATACGATCAAAATTATACTAAAATTACAGAAATCTGAATTTTGGCAAAATATTTGGCTACCTATAAATCCGCTCCTATTGAAGGTTGAGACTTAAAACACAGTGCGTATACACATTCTATGTGCTTCTCCATATCCTGATATTGTCAAGAAATGCGGGTAAGAAATTTTAAAATGTTCTTAAAATAACTGAAAATTTAATTTTGATTAAATGTTTGGCCACCCATAACTCCACTCTCTTTCAATCTATGTCTCTGATATTTAGTACACTCCTGTAAGCTGTTAGTTACTATTTATGTGCCAAATTTGGTGTGATATGGACATGTACATTTTAAATTATAATGAAATAACTGAAATTTAAAATTTTGCAAAGTACCATGGAATTTACATGGAAATTACACAGAATTCTATGGAATCAGAGCAGCCATTCCATGGACATTTTGCAGATTGAATTTTATATTCTGCACAGCTCTAATGGGGTCCGAAAAAGGCCATGTTGAAAATTTGGTGAAAAAAAAAACCTAAAAATGCCAAAGATATCAACATAAGTTCAAAATGCCATTGAACTACATTATACAGCACTTACCTTAATTTGACAGTTCATGGTTTGGCTTTGAAGAGTGCAGACATGTCACGGTCCACAGAAGATGATAGCTGATGACCTCCAGTGGTAAGTATAGGACAAGGTGGGGAGTGGGGTGGTGGGTGCTGAGTGGGAGGGTTGGGATAGGGGATGGGGATGGGGTAGATGATGAGGGGCCATTTTCTTTTTTTCAGGATGCTGTGGACTATTTTCTTTTTTACAGGTACAAGTTAAAAACATTTGGGGACACTGGGGATGGGCTCCCCAGTGTCCTACACTGGCGGGGGGGCTTCCAGTGCTAACATGAGGATTGGACACCCTGCTGTCAGCAAATGAAAAGGTTTCATTTGAATACATATTTTGGGACACTGGGAGTGGGCTCCCCAGTGTCCCACACTGGTGAGGGGGGAAGGGGTCTTCTACCGCCAACATGGGGACTGGGCACCTCAGTGTGGATAAGAATATTTTATATTACCATGCCAGGGACCCCTTCCCCTTAGAGGCAGTAAAAGGGGAAGAAATTGCTTGATTTAGGTAAACACCAACAGGTGTTTACTTAAACTGGGGCTGAGGAATCAGGTTCTCTGGTCAGTTAGTCCCAGAAATGGTCAAAAATGTTTTTGTGGCTGCACAGCTGTTAGTGCTGCAAATTGTGGCACAACCCTACCCCCGCTGTTTCACAAAACAGTGCCACAATTTGCAAACACCCCCCCAGTGTTTCACAAAGCAGTGCTGCAATTTGCAAGCACTTTGGTAAGAGTACTTTTGCAAAGTATGGCACTAGTGCCACAATTTGCAGCAGTACAAATGGACCAATTAAAATAAACCTCATTTCTGGGTATTATTATAAAAAAGTAAATACAGAATCCAATTCCTCTGCCCCAATTAGTTGTTGGTGTTTACCTAGGGGCAGTATTTTTTAAACTATATAACTTTTTTCACCTTGCTAACTGAAAACAAGATGGCAGTATCTCGTCACTACATTCTGCATTTGTGAAAGCAAAGTGTTTTTGCATGCCACATCTAATTTTTCCCATAGGAAATAATGGGAAACTTGACATTTTCATAATTTTTGAATGGATTAATATTCTTCATGAAACCGTCAAAAGGCACATCTGTGACCCAAACCCCATATACCCTGAACGTTTCTGACCAAACCCCTAAGCCATTTTTGGAGAAATGGCATGACAAAATATTGGCAAAAAAGTAATTTTAACATGTTTTTACATTGCATATCTCTGCACCTATACATCCAACTAGAACATAACTTGCCAGATTCAGAAGAGATCTATGGTACCTAATGGCAGATGCAAAATGTCACACAAATTGGTCAAAAGGTTGCAAAGTTATTGAAGTGCAAACTTCTGGGTTTAACATAGAAGTGACTATTGGCCCCACAATTCTAGTATTATATATATATATATATATATATATATATATATATATTATATATATATATAATAGTGGCACGATAGTATCACTATAGTTAGGGTTCAGTATCATGTTTAATGTTAAACCTCAAATTTTGAAGTTTAGTAACTTTACAATTGATCAATGGATTTACACAAAATTTGGGATGCTCTGTCCTGTGTGGTAGATCTCATGATGTGGCAATTTTTGTTCCAGTCGGATGTGCAGATTCTGAGATCCGGATAGTGTCAAAAAGTAAAAAGACACCACTTTTTGCAGTTTTTTCCTTATTGCCTTGCTCCCAGGCAGTGTGGAATTTTGGTGTGATTTTTTGGTGGCAGAAAGAACTTGGGTAACAGGACTGCTAGTGTTATGTTGGTGCAAAAATACTGTAGAAGACCTATTTTTTACTAAAACAAAATGTTTGCTATATACACTGTTTTGAAAATCCAGTGAAAATTATATGCCAGTGAAAATATATACTACAATTGACAAGTTAGCTTGCTCTTGCACTTCAGCTAAATCAATCTGCCATGAAAATGTTGGAGTGGACAAAACAGTGAAATTTAATGGCAATGAATTCATTGTCCTCTATAGTATTAAACTGTTGCAAAGTTATTACATTTTTAAATTCCCATTATTTCCTATGGGAACTTCATTTTTCAGGATAGAGGTAAAAAGTTCAACAAAGGAATTGATCTCATGAAAAAAGGATTCAATATCATAAGATCCATTCCTTTTTTGTGAGAATTAAATCCTTTTTTGTTAGGAAAAAGAAACCTATTTCATATCATGAGTCATGAAAAAGGATCCTTTATTGTCACTCGAGAATCCTTTATTGTCCCTTTCATTGAAGTCCCCAGAACTTTACAGTTTTCCCCTGGTGTCTAGTGGTCCCCCCATCCTCCAGTACCCCTGCCTTTACATTTCTCTGGTGTTTAGTGGCACCCACAACATCTGATCACTGTCCCTGTTCTTTTTTAATCTATTATAAAAATCTAACACCGGGATGCCCACTCCCAGTGGTGAATGACCCTCTCCACTCATTGTTGTAATATTAATTGCTGACATCTGGGGGCCCAGTCCCTGTATCAGCATTCACAAGTCCTCCCCAACAGTGTAGGACACTGGGGAGCCCACTCCCAGTGTCTAGAAATACTTTTAATTTATTACACCACCAGCAGTGTGGGACACTAGGGAACCCACTCCCAGTGTCCTCAAATACTTTTAATATTTGACTTGATTCCTGAAAAAAAGAAAACTGTCCCATGAAGTCTTTTAAGCAATACGGTATGACCAGTGGTTAGATTAACAGTCTGTTAATCATCCCCTTGTGGTGTAATGTGGCATGAGGTGCAGCTGAGTGCCATATTGTCACAAAGGCGATGATTAACAGACTTAATCTAACCTCTGGTAATACCTTATTGCTATTACTACAAGATCATTGGATTTAGAATTGTTTGAAAGCAATTTTAATTGTTTAATTTTAAAATCTATGCTGCTTCAAGGAAAAATGGGCCTTCCACAGTGGCAAGATTGAATGCATAAGGAAGTCTCTAGTTGCTATGGTTCTACTGTAGAATTGGTGATAGCAGTCCCTAACTGGCCAGTGATCTGTTTGAAAATAAATGTGTTTTTTTCTGCTTTAAGATATGCAGTCATTCATTAAAAGCATTTTCCATTTATTTTTAAAGGATTGCCAGTTTTACAGGGACCCGCTAGTTTCCTTGGTGATATGACGCCAGCGTTCTGCAACTCTGTAATCTACTGATGAATAGCAAAAATTGCAGAATGGGTGATATTAAAGTATTGTCAGTGGCGATCCTTGTTAGTCAAATAGTGTGTTTGTTCAGTAAAGTTTTGTAGTTATACCTTCATTTACATAATTGTTTTAGTGGAAGTTCCATTTTTTTTCTCAGAGATCTTTCTAACCTGAGCATGCACTGAACTTTTTTCACGGCGCCATCCTGGAGCAGTTTTAAACAACACAGCAGCAGCAGCATTTGCGCTCAACTAGCTTCTGATGCAAAGTAGTCTAAGATGACAGGGGGATCTATCCTATGTTACATTACAGCGTATTGAGTTATTTTCATTTTTTAAACAAAAGCGTAATCATTTTTTTGTGGAGTTTATTTTGTTTTCTACTGTTATTTGTGGCTGCATTGATAGCAAGAAGCTGCGAGCTGTCACTTTGCAAGGCAGTAGTTAATGGGCACTCTGATAGAGTCACAAACTGTGCCGCCTTATGGAATATTTTTTTACTGGTTTATTTAATATACTGATTTGACAGCTTGACTGGTGTGGGTATGATGATGGAGACAATCCATTTCTAAGTAGTTGATCTATTGAGGGAACGTTATGTTGAAGTCAGACAATGAGTACAGACAGCCATTTTTAAAAAGAAAATCTTGATTCCTTGATAACTGACTGGAACTTTTTGGTTAAAATTATGAAAAGCTGCACTCAGCAATCTGGCTGAACATACTAGGTTAATATGAGTTAATGAAACCCTCTTAGAGCCATGTTAGCCAATCACAGTGCTTGTAATTTCTCTGCCTTATAATGTGCTTCTATCATGCTGCCATCACTCTATTATGGTATCCTGTGCTCCCACTACTGCATAATGAAGAGCCCTGTGCTACCAGTATTGCATAATGGTATCCATATGTGGGAGTGGAGGACCCTCTGGGCCCTGCGCTACCATCTACCCATAAGTATAGAGACATAGCGCAGGCCTAGACTCATTCCAAGTAACACTTGTGCTGCAAATGTGGCAATATCTCAGTAACCATAGAAACTTAGTTAAAATTTTCCACAGCAGTTGTAATCATGAACCTGCAACCTGCACATCTGCTTAGTACATGAAAAGGTGCACTAAGCTGCCCATAATGAAAAAAATGTATCTCATACCGTTTTTGAGATATAGCCGCTGAAAGGTGGTGGGGACACCATAATGTTATCCTATGGGAAATGTAAAAACTTTGGAATGTTATAACTATGGAACCATTACATATTTTTTCACCACATCAGGAAACGGCACATTTGTGGTGCAAAGCCTTGTTGCCCTGCAAATGTCAACCCAAAAGTCCTAACCATTGTTTTGCTATGAAGTGGCAAAGAAACTGCTTTTTTGGGAAGTGAACTTTCACAAATGTGCAGAATTTTCATGAAATTCCATGGAGCAGTCATACAAACTTTTGTGAAATTCTGCAAAACTTTCATGAAGGTTCCGCAGGTAAAATGGCAGAAAAAGTTCAGAAAACATATTTCCAGGCATTATTTTGAAGACCTAATACCAGGATCAGGTTCCTCTGGCCCCAATTTGGTCAACACAATTGTTGGTGTTTACCAAGGGGCAGTATTTTTTGAATTACAGTGTTTTTTTCTGCATCGCTAACCTAAAACAAGATGGTGGCAGCATGAAAGTAAAAATCTCATTTGCAGCACTAAAAAGTTCTTTCGTAAATGTTTTCGAGCTTGGCATGTATTTTTTTCCCATAGGCTATAATGGGAAACTTAAAGGTTTAATAACTTTTGAACAGATTAAACTTTTTCACCAGTTCTTCAAAAGGCATTTCGGTGATCTAGTCCCCATATACCCTGAAAATGTCAGACCAGAACCACAAACTGTGTGGGCTATAGAGATAAGCAAAAATTTTCCAAAAAGTGAGCATTTTTCACACTTTTTGGCATTCTGCAGCTCTGCAATCGTACTTCCGACCAGAACAAAACTTGCCAGATGCAGAGATCTGTGGTAGCAAACAATGCATGCAAAATTTCAGGCACATCGGACAAAAGGTGCAAAGTTAATAAAGTGCACAATTTTGGGTTTAACTTAGAAGTGGCTGTGGCCGTGCGACCCTAACAATAGTGCCACTGCTGTGGCACTGTAATATATATATATATATATATGTATGGGATATGCAATGGAAGCAAGTGTAATAAATTATTTATCTGCACAAGAGCAGTTTGACCTCGGGTAACCTCACGAGTAGCGTAAGCCACGAGTGAGGTGTCTGAGTTAAACTGCTCAGTAGAATAAATCATTATTACCGAGTTCCACTGCATATTCCATTTATGCAATTCTTTTGTTTTTGCTTTTGTAGGGGGCATTTGTTAGTCAAAAAAGTGAATAAAAATTAAATTTTCTGGCATTTTTTTCTGATTATAGAAAATCTAAAAGGAATCTAGAAATGAAACACCTCTGATTTTGTAGATATTTTTATGCTGAACAACTTGTGTACTCAAAGTACCATACTATCATTTTTTGTTTTTAAGTTATTTGCATTTGTTTGATGAAAAAGTGCAAAAAAAATTAAATTTTCTGCTGTTTTTCGCTAATTCTGAAAAAACTAAAAAGTATCTATAAATGAAACACTGCTCATTTTGTAGATATTTCAGTGCTGAATAAACGCTGTGCTCAGAGTACCATGCTATTGTAACCCCTCACCCCTGCCTTCTTAGCAAAATGACGGGTGGCATGCTGTTGAAGCTGACAGCAGTACCTGGTGGGGACTGGGTTCGGGGAGGATGAGGTTACTCGGTACAGGGGACCTAGGTTTGGCTACTCTGAACAGGGGCAGCCAAGTAAATCTGAACACAGGAATCAATAACTGTAATGTCCAGAACCAGGAATGGGATTCTTCAGTGTGGCTTTTTTTCACATCCTAGCTGAACAAACAAAGCATAGATGGACCCGCAAGGGGCTACATTTACTGGTAATGCAGATTAGAGACAACAGAACACTTTATCACTATTTTCAGCCCTCAGGCTCTAAACCCACCAGGCAGCACGCCCAGACTTGCATAGCTTTGGTTTACAATGACAACATACCTACTTAGGTGTTCCCACTGGCCCAGTTTCCCCGCCGGCCACTTGATCCACGGTCCATTGAATGAATAAACCAATTATCCTGTTCACGGTTCATTTGAGGAATGAACCAATTATCCCAATTGTGGTCCATTGGAAGAATGAACCAGTTATCCTGTCGTGGCTCCCCACACCACACTAGAGTCTGCGACTCTTAGAGAGAGTTTTCCTTACAACCTCACGTCTGGGTACTTCCCCCATCACTGGCCAAGTGCCTGAGGCAAAGTAGAAAACCACAGAAGAAATCCATAGAGGTGGACCTGGTCACTAAAGATGGGGGGCCAACCACCTCCAGCTCCCACAGCCCATACCCAGCCATTTCTCTAGAAAACTGAACAATTCCTTTACTGAACTTTTAAATGTAGATTAAGGGTAGACATCTGTCACATCACCTCTACATGTTATTTGTATCCCAACAAACTCTTGAAACTACTTTTACTTGCTTGGCCCATTTCTCTAGGCTTCCCAATATTTAGTAGTTCAATCCCTACATTGTCACACAAGTCCCAGGGTGAAAAAACATAGGCCCTTTTAGCCAGAGCAGACACTCACCCTTATGTTGCAGATGCCCCACAGGCGACTCACAAATCTTCTTTTCTCCCAAATAAATACTGGAATGAACAGGTAGCTTTTCCTCCACACGCAGAACTAGGGGGTTGCCCCAGGAATCTGCATGGAATCCTTCTCATCCCCCCCGAAGGGAGGGGGCACTGAGACCCAAAAACAGCAGTCTCCACCACTTCAGTAATCTTTCTGTGTCTCTCTTTAAGGTGGAGACACACACCCTATTACTGAAAAGTAGCCCTCTGTCAGGGCTGAGGCTCCTAGAGCCTTCACTGAGCTGCTTTACAAGCAAGCTCCCAACTTCCAACTTCACTCACATGAAGACAAACTGAAGACTGACTTCAAAACTCCCAACATTCTATCTAACTTCCTTTGCTGCAGATTCCAATGTGGCTCATGCAGCTGCGAAAGTTCTATTGGTGATGTCATCCCTCAGTCTCAGCTGAGACTGAGAACAGAGTGAGACAGTGTTAAACCCATTTAACTGGAGTTTCACAAGCTGCCTTCCCTGCCTACCACTAGGTCTTACTGGGATTCTAGTAACCCCGGGTAACAAGGGGGTTACACTACCATTTTTCATGTTAAATTTATTTACATTTGTTTGCGGACAAAATGAAAAGAAATAGGAATTTTCTGCTGTGTTTTTGCTAATTATCAAAAAATCTAAAAGGTATCAATAAATAAAACACCACTCATTTCGTAGATATTTCCATGCTGAGCAACTTTCGTGCTCACAGTACCATGCTATCATTTTTTGTTTTAAAGTTATTCGCATTTGAATACGGTTAATACTGCTACTAAGGCCAAACATTCTAAATTACATAAGCACTGTATAGATAAATAGCTGATGACATAAGTACTGTGTGGATAAATGGCTGATGACATAAGCACTGTATAGATAAATGAAATTTATGTACACAGTTACTCAGATAAATGGATTTATCACACTCTGTTTATCTCCACCCCATTGCATAATATATATATGTGTGTGTATATATATATATATATATATATATATATATATATATATTATGGTAGCACGGTAGTGCTACCATAGTTAGGGTTGAGGAGCCATTTACATGTTAAACCTAAAATTCTTCACCTTAATAACTTTGCAACCATTCAATGGATTTGCCTGATATTTGGAATACACAATTAAGAGCTATGCATCTTGGGATCTTCCAACTTTTGTACTGTTTGGATTTATGGCTGTGAAGTTATTAAGCATGATCCGCGTGCTTGTTTACACTTTTTTGCAATTCTTTGGACATCTCTACAGGTCACGCGGTTTGCGTGACTGGTACGAAATCTTCAGGAAATATGCGGCTGGGGTCCCCAATGTGCCTTTTGAAGATTTCTTGAAAAAATATTAAATGGTTCAAAAGTTATTAAAAAAACAGTTTCCCATTATAAGTCAATGGCAAAAGTTAACAAAAAGTTCAACACTTTCGCAAATGCAGTTTTTACTTTTTCAAATGGTCCTTTTACTTTTGCAAATCCAAAAATTTGTTTTCAGTTGGTGATCAGAAAAATGCTTGGCATTTAAATTTGAGACCCTCTAGCAACACAATTCTTTTTGTGTTTACCTAGTCGGACCCTGAGGATGCTAGACATGTCTTTATTTTGAGGTTAAACACCCTAGAAATATGTTTTTCCAGTTTCTGGAAAAAGTACTTTTGCAAAGTAGTGTTGCACTCATGGAAGTGTCACAAATTTTTGTGAAAGCTTTCGCAAATTGCGACACTACTTTTCCAGGCTATGGCAAAATGACAGCAATTCTTTGCCACCCTGTTGCAAAAGAATGGTTTGGTCTTTTGGGCTGAAATTTGGAAGGAATATAGCCAACATCTCACAGATGTTTCTTTCAGTGTTTCAGTGAAAAAATATTACAGGGCGGCAAAGTTATGGCACTCCAAAGTTGAGACTTTTTCCCATAGGATAACATTAGAGTGTCCACCACATTACAGGAATAATTTGCCACCCTGCTGCAAAATAATGGTTTGGTCTTTTGGGCTGAAATTTGGAGGGAAGAAAGCCAACATCCCACAGATGTGCCTTTCAGTGGTTTGGTGAAAAAAATATTACAGGAAGCCGAAGTTATCGCAATCCGAACTTCTCTTTTTTTCCCATAGGATAACATTATGGCGTTTGCTGCACCTTTCAGGGCCCGTATCTCGGAAATAGTGCGAGGTACGGACTTTTTGTTGAAAAAACACTTAGCCCCCTAGTAGAGGGCTAAGTACAAAACTAGCCAGGAAAGTCATACGTCATATGACTTTTACATTTTTTTTCTACGTCGTACGGTTCCTGAGATATAAGCAATTTAGTATTCCAACTCCTCATTTTCTGCCCTGAGACCCATTATTATGCATACAGTCTTTGCATTCACTGTGTTTCTCTATGCAGCTTTGAGGGAAAACCAACCTGTGAGCTTACATTACTGCTACTCTTACCACTTCCGCTTGCAGTTCCGTACCTGTTTCACTTACCGTTCCCGTCTACAGCACCACATGCTTTACCCTTTGCATTTTCATTTGCGGTTGTGTTTGCATTATTTTAACCATTTGTGTCTACAGTACTGTTTATCTTTCTGTTTCACTTTGTGTCACCATGCACATTACCATTTGCATTTGTGGGCATCGTGTTACTATGTGACAAGACATCACGTAGTGGGAGCATGGGGCCTAAAGGGCCCCGCTCTCCCACCACCATATTACATTCACTATTTCTCATTATCATTCTCAAAAAGAAGGGAAATTAGAGGCAAAAAAATCCATTTAATGCATTAGTTAGGGTTGTTCCACAGTGACAAAAGTGAGGAAATTCAGTGTTAGGGTTGCATTCTCCTATACCTCTGCTTCTTCACACATCTGATCGAGTGAGAGTTAGGGCCGACAACCCCAACGTGCACCCCGATGCCGGTTGGGGGTGTGGACGGGAGATCAAAGGGGGGCTTTCAACCCTAACACCAAATTTTCGCTTTTGTCACTGTAACAACCCAAACTAATGCATTAAATGGAGTTTTTGACTCTAATATATATACAGTATATATACATACATACATACATATATCAAAAACCATAAGAGTAGAGCACACACCAGCCTCTTTTAAACAAGGGCACCAGTCTCAATTCAGCATACAAACATTTTTATTTCATAGTAAAACAAATGAAGACCATCAGCCTGATGCATTTTGGATGGTCAAACATCCTTTGTCAAAGGCTAAATGCAGTAATTGTATATGGCAGTTAAATACAGAATTTGAAAAATGTCACAGTGATGTCACAGTTTTCATGTCCACTGACTGGTTAAAATTAATTAGCTGTTGAAAACAACATATTCTTGATCCAGTCTCTATAATGAGAACAGACATGACCAGGAAAAGACAAAGCAAGAGATGGGGAGATGTGAGAATGGGCAAGAGGGAGTGAGGGGGAAGGGAAATATTGGGAATAAAGGGGAAGGGGAAGCAAGGGGGAAGGGAGAGGGGGAAGGTTTTCAGAGGTTAGGGTAGAGAGGGGATGGGGAAGAGATCAGGTGAAGGGGAGGGAAAGACGGGAAGGAGGAGGGAGGGGAAAAGGAGGAAGGGAAAGGATCAGAGGGACCACGGGTGGAGAAAAGGAGAGGAGAGAAAAAGGAGGGGGAAAGGAAAGGAAAAGGAGGGAAAAGGGGAGTAAAGGGGGGAGAAAAAAGAATAAAGGGAAGGGAAGGATAACAAACAAGTGAATGGGGGTGGGGGGGAAAAAGGAAAAGTTAGAATCTTCCACCAGTGGGTATAAAATTTAAAAAGGACTGAAGGTCCCTGGAATAATTGACCATTGTGTATAAAACCTTCTAGTATTAAATATATAATAACATTAACAAACTTTGTAAGTGCATCAAGATAAGTCAACCACAATCACAGCCATAAGGGGTTTACATTTTCTTTTTCCTCTTTAAAAAGGGTTTCAGTTCGAACCTGCGAAATCACCTTTTGGGGCCACTTAATGAAATGACAGTGCCACTGTTCATGAGGTGAGGTCCCGAAAAGACTATGTTGACAGTCTGGTGAAAAAAATCCTCAAAATGCCCAAGTTACATGTGTCCATTGAATTTATTCTACACACGCACATAACTTTAGTACTTTTCCATATTTTGCCGCCAAATTTTAAAACAGCCATTTGTTTCACACCACCTCTTGAACAGTACAGCTGTCATTTCCCACATCCTGCCCAAAATGTGTTTTTGCACCTGTGGCATGGAATGGCATGGCATTTGTGGGTAATTACATTTTGCCTTGTATTTCACAATTACTCTCTACCGGGGTACATGAGATGGGGTAATAAGATGGCTATGCTGACAATTTAGTCACTGTTGTTTGACACATGGAAGCGCACATCCCAGAGAGCCCTGCACATCCACACCTACATACATATGCGCATCTACAGCAGGATTGGAGCACCAACTCTACCACGCCACCTGCACCCTACCACCCTCCACACACCAGCAGGCATTGGGGTGTGCCTTGGGGTCATTGGGCTTAACTCTCACCCCATTCTCCTATACTGTACCATATCAGCTTGTATACACATGGAATGAGGTGAGAGTTAGGGCTGATGATTTCAAGGCGCGCCCTGATGCCTGTTGGTGTGTGGAGGATAGGAAGATGGGGGTTGGGTGGTAGGGTTGATAACTGTAACATCAAATTTCCTGACTTTTGTCACTGTTATAGAAACCTTAACTAATGCATTAACAGAGTTTTTGCAATGAAAATATACATATATATATATATATATATATATATATATGTATATATCTACACACACACACACACACACACACACATATACATAGAGAGAAAGGGAGAGATATGCAGCAAAGTTTAACTTCACCAGCATAGTAGAGGCAAAGTGGCAAACTCCACCTCAACATATAGCTATGTAAAGTGCCCATTGAAATGAAATACTTCGACAATTTGCATCATAATGACTTCGCGTCATGATGACTCTGTGTTATTTTGCTTTATTTTCTTTTAAATGTGGAGTGAGTGAGCATTGTAACAGCTCACAGATCACATGGCTCACAGTCTGCAGGTCACATGCTTCAGGCAGGAAGTTAATCATGCAAAAGAGTGAAAGACTTTCACTTTCACCTTACCCAGTGTGTGAGAAAGAGTTGTGTTTGACAAGAGACAGAGAGATAACAAAATATATAAACCTCGCTGTGAGAAGAGACAGAGAGATAGCAAGAAATATAAACACCGCATCTAAACTTGAGTACCTTCTGGGATAGTGGTCCCCTCCCTGAAGCAGGAGGTAGCAGTGCCATGGAAGCACCACCTCCTGTGGCACCTACCAATGCGCCCCAACCAGTGCCACCATCTCCCATGGGCCCTAGCAGGAAGTGAGGGAGGAGCTGCAGCAGTCACAGCTGTAGCAGCAGCAGCAAGTTTCCCCACTCCCAGCCCCAACTGAGCAGCAGCCAGCAACAACATCTGGGCCCCCCTAACCTGTGCCCGGTCCTCCCCACAGATCATTAGTGTGGGAGTTCTTCCTTACACTGCCCGCGAACACCAGTGTAGTGAAGTGCAACCTGTGTGGTGAGGTGGTGCACTGTGGCTCCAAGGGAAGTCATCTGGGCACAGGTGGTCAGCGCACCAACCTGTACAACCACCACCATGCAGATTGGCAGGCCAAGCTTTCTGAAAAGGGCAGAAATGCACCTGCTGGGAAACAGGTGGCAGCACAGCCTCCACCTGTACGTGGTGTCAAGTGGGGGAGGGCCGTGGAGCAAGCAGCTGCTCCACAACCTGCAAGTGATGGTGGCAACTTTGCATGAATACCTGCCACACATGCTGATTTGGGCCTTATGTAGAGTGAGTTGGACCATGTGAACCACCAGATTGACAATGTGGAGCAGCAGATTCGTTTTTGTTTGTCCTTGCACCCACCACCCTCTCCATGAAGAAATAGTTCCTGATGTTGCCCCGATCCATCCCCCATCTTCAAATTTTACCTCCTTTTTCATGCACATCTCTTTTTCTGAAAGATGCTACCCTCTTGTATGTTGTTGATTCCCTTTCAGTACTTGATAGTTTATATTATGCCCCGCTCCTTTCCTTGTGGTTATACATATTAAGCTTTAGACTCCACAATATTTGGAAAACTAGTTAACTTGTCATGGGTTGAAATTGGAGCAATACTCATGCCATCAGCAACTTCACTACCACCAGTGGGGACAACAGCATCTCCAACCATGATTAAAACTACTGATTGCACTGTGAAAAACATACAGAAATCCATTTACTGGCATCAACTACTGTATGCACTTCTGCTGCATACTACCATGTCCACAGCCACTATTGTCACTGGCAGCAGTGCCATGGCCAGAAGCATATTTGCATGCACATCTCTTTGCAGGCATTTTTTGGGCTTACACAGAAAATTCACAACAAATTGAGATTTCTAAAATTTGGGGTGGATGGGAAGCCAAAAAACAACAACTGTGGCTCACAGATGTAGATTGGGCACTAAACAGATGCATACACACAGATGTAGATTGCACACTATAAAGAGATGCAGCCGCACAGACACAGAAACACCTTAACCAGTGGTCACACAAATCCCAAACTGGAAAAATAAATTATACCTTTTGCGGGTTGGGGGGCGCTGCAGTAGCAGTCCACTAGCTAGATAGAAGGAAGCAGTAAAAAATACCGCAGAGGGATACTCAATTCAGAGTGCAGTGATTACTGTGTGGCACAATAAAATATGTCTGACTTGATGGCACGCACACACACACGCACACGCACACACATATACATACATTCACACACTACAGATAATGCACAAAAAATGTAACAGTGCAGTACACCATATAAACAAATCTTTTAAATAGAATGAAAATATGCACTGCACCATAACAAACAGAAAATAATTGTCAAAAATTACTTCACAAGTATTACTGTGTGTACATAAACACACAAATACTAACACACACTATTAGTACAAAACAATTAGAAAGACTGCCTTTCTCATGTGAATCTCACTCCACCACAGATACACCTCTCCCCCGAAGCACACTTCAACAGTGTCTACCTGTACACAGGCTGAATATTCAAAATTAACTTTTAAAATGCACACAAAAACAATCAGCACTCAATGATCTAAGTACAGCAGGGTTTCCTACAGTTGATGTACTAAATTTGGAACAAAATAATTGATCAAAAGTGATTTTTAAAGCATTTTCAATGGTTTGATTCTTAGATCCCCAACAGCAAACTGACTCCAGCTTTCCACTACACACACTACGCAGAACTGAGGCTATGCAAGACAATATAGAGCCCATGTGACCTGCCATCCCATGAATCAATGAAAAATTCGCCTCAAATAGAAATAAACAGGTGGAGCAAAGCGAAGTCCGTTAAAATCAATGGCACTTCATGTTAAAATTAAGGGGAAGGCTGTAATACAAGGTGAAGTAACGGGAAGTCAGTTGGAAACAATGCACTTCACGTTCAAATTTATTGGCAGAGCAATTTGCTTCATGTTGTGGAGCACTACAAAGATTTGGGGATAATATGCAAAGTGCTCCACGTAGTGAAGTGGGAGCACTTTGCACACCTCTATATATGTATATGTATATGTGTGTATGTATATATATATATATATATATATATACTGTATATATATATATATGTATATATATTCTTTGCAAAACTCCATTAATGCATCAGTTAAGGTTGTTTCCACACTAACAAAGGTGTGAAATTCAACCTTGGGTTACCAACCCATTAGCTCATTTCTCACTTATCCTCTCACACATCAACAGATGTCAGAGTGTGCCATGGGGTCGCCAGCTTCTAACTCTCACCCCATTCCATATATAAGCAAGCTGGCATGCTGCAGTATAGGAAAATGGGCTGAGTTAAGATTGATGACCCATGCCACACCCTGATGTCTGTTGGTGTAGAGGATGGGGTGTGGGTGGTGGTGGTGGATGGTAACTTTAATGTTGAATTTCCACACTTTTTGTTGGTGGAAACAACCCAAATGATGCATTAACAGATTTTTTTGCATAGAATTTTCTTTCTTTTTGGAAAAGTGTAATATAAGTAGTAAATGGTATGTGTGGGTGGGCCCCACGCTCCCACTAAGCTGCCCATTTGTGCATAATGATATGTGTCTGTGGGAGTGTGGGCCCTCTGGGCCCTGCATTCCCACTTACACATAAGTATGCAGCCATACAGCAGCCTTATAAGGCAAGGAACTCTTGTAACACTAATTTGCTAATATCTGGGGAACCATACTGTAGCAGCTAAGAAGAAAAGTCAAGTGCCATAATCATGACAGTGAGTAGTTCTCACAATACAAGTCAACCAAATCCATATCTCACATCATTTAAAAGATACAGCCACTGAAAAGCACTGTGAGTGCTAACTCTGAGGACGTAGTAGTGTCCCACGGACATGAAAATGAGCAATTGGAACACTAATTACCAAATATCTTAGTAACCGTACAAGGTAGAAAAAAATTCAAATTTCATGGTATTCTTGGCTTTCCAACCTACTTCTGCACTTAGTCATACAGGGGGACTAAGAACTGTTGTGACAAAAAATCTGTATCTCTAACCATTTTTGAGATAAGGGGCCCCGAAAGCCATCACGAGCACCACAATTTTATCCTATGGAAAAATTTCTCAACTTTGGAATGCTGTAACTATGTACAATGTTTTCATACAAAACCATGAACAGGCACCTCTGTGGGACTAGGGCTTGCCACCCAGAAAATTTCAGGCCAATAGCATAATCAACCTTGCCACAATGAAGTGACAAAGAAAATGACACATTTAAAAATGTGTTCGTGCTGTGTTACCGTGATTATTTTAAATGTTATTGCAGCACTCCTATCTCTATAATGAGAATGTGACTGGAAACACAAAAAATAGTGCCGCAGTTACTTTTCTTATGATCACGATTATTTTTGAGGTAACATAAAAAATTGGCGCTAACAAAAAAATGGCAAAATGGTGAAATAAATTTGAAAAACACATTTCCAGACCAGCTGGTGAAAAACTAATGCCAGGGTCATGTTCCTTTGAACCCGATTAGGTAAACACAAATGTTGGTGCTTGCCAAAGTGCACTATTTTTTTAATTACAATGTTTTTTCCCTCTTGCTAACTGAAAACAAGATGGCAGCAGCATGAAAACAATTTCAGGCAGCTCAACAACAAAAAATATGATTGCAAAAATTGTCGCAGTGCACATATAAATTTTCCCATAGGCTATAATGGGACATGAAAAAGTGGAATAACTTTTGAAGAGAGCAATATTTTTTCACCAAATCTTCAAAAGGCACCAGTTCAACCCAGGGCACATGCAGACAAATCTGAACCCACTGAAATGCATTCTTCAGTCCATTATGGCTTACCAAAGAATTCACAAAAAGGGTGATTTTTCACTTTTTGAGTGCCCTATGGTTCCGCAATTGTATATCTGACCAGAACGGAAATGTCTAGATCCAGAGATCTATGATAGGTGGATCGTCATTCCAAATTTCAGGCAAATCAGACAAACGGTTGCAAAGTTATTACAATGCAAACTTTGAGGTTTAACATAGAAATGGCCATGCAACCCTAACTATAGTGGCACTACCGTGCCATTATATATATATATATATATATATATATATATATATATATATATATACACAGTAATGACACTTTTGTTTTTGCATCATGAATCTCCATCCTCCTGTTGGAACAGTCCCTGCAGCATGACTTTGATAATGTCCAAGGCCGGTTCTGTGCCAACCAGCTCTAGATTAAGACTCAAAAGAATTGTCACTGTACTCTTTGGTTCTCATGGGACGGGGTCATAATGTCACAAGACATTATGCCGCGTCATATAGTGTGCTGCCAATACAGTGCAATTTCTTGCGCATGACATAAGTCTTTTTTTTTGCTGGGAGCACCATCCCCAGCACCCCCATTATGGGGGTACCAACCCACAACTAAAAATAACTAACTGGGGTTAAAGTAAATATCACACAAAGTGTGAAAAAATAAAATTTCTATGTGTCTGGGACCAGGAATTGAACCCGGTCCCAAATGCTCTGCTTACATCCCTTGCTGCCAGTGGCTCATCTCGTCAAGCCATGGCAGCTGTTCAGTGGAAGTCCATCCCAACAGAGATCTTATCCTCTGCCTGGGACAGTGAGAGGGTGCAGTACCGCTCACAGAACCATTTGTGGTATTGCACCCTCTCGCTGTGATGTACCACACTGTTTCTATTTAGTGCTTCTGTCGTATGCTATTAAGCATATGACATATTGATCCAGTAGGGGTTCTTACTGCTGACTTAGTATACACAGCTAGACCCCTAGCTTTTTACAACCCTTGATTTGTATATACCTCAAGACAGTCACTTATTTGAAGTACCTTGGGGTGTGGTTTGATAGTCATCTCTGTTTTTCTGTCTACATGACTCATCAAGAAATTATGTCCCAACCTTGATGCCATCTACAGGGGTAAATTCTGCCTTCCACTCTTAATTTGGTGTGACGTAATTCTAAAATTGATCCACTGACTAATTGACCATATGGATGTGGTCTATGGTAGTGCTCCCATATATATCCTAGCCAGACTGGATCCTATGTTCCACTCTTTCTGATAATTAGCCAGTAGGGAATGTTACCAAGAAATGGACACAGTGTTCACTATGCAATTTAAAAGGGATATTGACTGTTGCCTATATGAGTCTTTGATCCAGGATCTCATTACACAGGACATGTATGAGTTTTTGATAGTTGAATTTCCTGTCAGGGCAACATTTTATTGTTTGTCAAAGATACATAAAGATGTTAGGAATCCACCAGGCAAGCCAATTATGTCAATCATTGGCTCCCTTATGGAGCCCTTAATGAAATATGTACTTTAGACTCCAAAATCCAAAAGGTTGCCACCTCTGTTCTATCCTACATTAGGGTTACCTCCCATATGTTGGAACTACTGGAAAATGCACAAATATCTCCCAGTTGGAAATTGGTTAATCTAGATATAACATCATTATAAACAGACATCCCACATGAGGGGGGGTTGATAGCCTTGGAGGAGGCTTCACACTCCAGGACACAGATGCATACAGAACAAATTGGACTAATGCTGAACCTCACAGATAAAGTACTTAAATCTAGTTGTCTCATTTTTATGGGCAAACATTTTAAATAGATCAAGGGTTTGGCAATGGGGGCTGTCTTTGCTCTCAGTTATGCTAACACATATGTGGGCATGTGCTAGAATAAGGTCATCTATTCAGAGCAGGAGAATCCATTATTTAGCCTTATACATTTGTATAAGCACTGCATTGATGATGTATTCTTAGTCTGGAAGAGGTCATAAAGACAATTACATGACTTTGTGGGATACTTACAGAACAGCAACCCAAATCTGATTACTGTAGCTAGCAGTGAGAAAGAGATTAATTATCTAGATCTGCTAATATGTGTGGATCAGGACCATAGGCTACAAACAGATTTGGTCAGGAAACCAACAGATCCAAATTCCATTTTACATTTTACAAGCTGTCATCCATGCCCACTGATTGAGAATATTCCAGCTGGTCAATATATTCAAGTGAGGAGGAACTGTTCCCAAAACAGTGATTTTGCAACAAAAACACAAGAGCTAAGGAAAAGATTAAGATAGAGAGGGGTTATACTCCCCAGTCCATTGCCAAAGGGGAAGCCAGTGTTAGAAATTTAGAGAGATGTTTGGCAAATGACAATTTAAATGTTGGATACAATACAGACATTTTACAATAGAGACATAAACCTTGTGATCACATTTTCCCCACAGGCATATGCCATTAAAATCAGTGCCCCCTGATTTCCTCCAACCCTTGAGCAATGACAATCCTTTGGATGAGCCTATGCCCATTACTAGTTCACCACCACCACCTTTCTACCTGAAAATCATCACTCCAGTAAAAGCAAAAAGTACATCATTAAAGCAATTGACAGTACCAGAGCCAGAAGTGATATGCTAGACCTTAAGCTCATTATGCTCATCCTCGATATTATTCTCATTCCATTGACGAAAATCTTAAATCTGTCCCTTATCACGGGTAAATTCCCCTGACTATGAAAAGCGGTGGTGGTCACACCTGTCCACACAAATGGCAACCATACCCTCCATTCTATTTATCAACCTATTTCCATACTCCCCCTCCAAAAAAAAAGTGCTAGAGCGCATAGTATCGGACCAATAGTCTGACTACCTGGGCAAATATCAGCTACAATGCCGTAAGCAACATGGCTTCCTTAAGGAACATAGCACTACAACCACCCTTGTGTAGTTTACTGGATATATTCACAGCGCTGTAGACTGAGGGCTGTTGGAGGGGGAAACCTATATAGATTTCACCAAGGCCTTCAACACCATTAACCATGAACTGCTCCTGAACCAACTCTCCCAGATGGGTCTATCTGCAGAATCAGTATCCTGGTTCAGAAGCTACCTCTCAGGGAGAGTGCAAAGAGTGAAAATACAATCTGACCTCTCAGATAGTTTTGCGTTTCTACAGGGGTGCCCAGGGCTCAATTCTTGGCCCACTACTCTTTACTTTGTTTCTTAACCATCTCCTACAGGCAGGAGAAGACAATGTTTTATTATACGCAGATGATGCTGTGCTCTATTCAAGTCACCATGACCCTGCGGCACTCGAAAATCAGAGGCAGTCAAATTTCTCCATAGTAGAACAATGGTTCCTCAAATCCAAATTACTACTTAACTATAAGAAAACCAAAACCATGTTGTTCACTTCTGCCCACAATAAACACAAATCCTATCAGCTACAAATCTGCAACAATCAGTATTCCCTCTTAAAATAGTACAAAGCTTCAAATATCTTGGTGTAACACTAGACTGCACTCTCTCATACACCCAACACATTGTTATTGTTGCTAACACACTGCCTTACCACTGAAGCTCTAGAAATTGCTGTCTCAAACTCAGTGCTGTCAATTATTGATTATGGCCTAGTGGTATAATGTGCTGAAACTCACACAGTGCTCCAACGGATTAAGACCATGCTTAACAAGGCCTGTAGACTTGTGTTGGGGGTAGACAAGCTGACATACACTTGTGTTCTGTATGCACAGTCTGGGCAGCTCAATCTGGAGTGTAGATTACAATATCATGTCTGCCTCCTGTCCAAGAAATCCACCCTAGGTATTACCCCCCCAAGAGTGTAAAATCTCCTCACAACACCCAATGCTGCCAGAAGTGCTAGGTGCATAAACAACTATACCCTTAAAATACCCTTTCACCATGCATCTCAAGGTCAACGATCCTATGAATACCATGCACCACTCTGGCTTAACTCTCTGAGGGAAGACTTTCATAAGGAAGCCAAGCTAGGACTGTTTAAGTCAAACCTCCATGCACTTCTAGCATCTACTAGTAGCTGTGACTGTGGTAACTAACTCCCTGACATTGCCACCCTTTCCCTTACTTCACTGTCAATGTATAAACTACCCCTGCCTCTTCCCATACCCCTTCTCTACTAAGGTCCCCATCTATTACTACTACCTCTTTCCTACTACTGTGTACTTCCTTTCAAATTCCACTCTAGCCATTTCCTTTCCCCTGAGCTTCCTCCCCTGATCACCTCCTCTCTCCTCCTCCTAATTTAATCTGTTCCTACCTCCTGTATCTCAGCTCCTTCTTTTCCTCTGCCCCATACCCCCTCTTTATGCCACTTCACCCCTCCTGTTACTGCTCCTCCCCTCCACTCTCATCCACCTCCTTTACTCTTCATTCTCAATACCCTACTCTACCTTGCACTCTTCCCTCTGACACTCAGCAACAAATACTATGCTATCCTATTGTACCTTGATAAAAGAACTGTTGTTAAAACATATCTTGCTATGTTTTTCTCACCATTTAATTTGCCTTATTATTACCCATGTATAGCCCCATCTATTTATTTGTACTATGTATATACCCTTTATAGTCGCCTATATTTTGTAATCTGTTATCTTTTGATCTGCTTGTTATCTTTTGTCTTGTTTGAAATGATGTGGAACCTCTTTAAATGAGCCTCTGGCTCCAAGGTACTTCCGAAATGCAAATAAAAAAAAACAGGGTGCAGGTTACATGGTTCTCATTATTGACAATGGAAAAGTTGACTTGGACACCGGTTATTCCAGATGCTATTGGCCCTCCCAGTGAGTACCTACCACTCCCAGAAGCCCTTTGGTGAAAAGTGAGGTATTCATTCACCATCTTAACTGTCAGCCCTAGTTCTCTCTCAGGCTCCTCCTCTTCCCCTGTTTTCAAGCAGCCAGTCTCCTCTTTCACCTTACTGCATCCATTTATTTACTGAAAGAATCCTACAATTATCCTGACTTCCAGCCTTGCTTGGCTTTCTCGATTCTATTCTCACAGTCCATCAGTGTTGCTCTTTACTTCTCTGCTGTTATAGGTTTTAGACAGTAGCCAGCAGCGGGGGGTGGGGGGGAGTGTTGAGGTGGTTACCACATGATGATCATTTAGAGATACCGGAAATGGGCTTGGGGGATATGCCTGAGAATGTTGGAGGGGAGTATCCAAAGTGGCACTGGGGATGGCCTCTCAGTGGCTGGAATTGACATATAGGGGAATGGGGCTGTAACAGGGAATGTTATTTCACTTATGACTGTATATTGTATTTTTTACATTGACTGTACTTTACCTATGAAAGTACTTTCCCAATCCACTTTACCCTGAGTCACACCTGAAAATAAGCCTTAGCTGAATGTGCCTTTCCCAATTACCAAATTTCAGTAAGTAAACACCACTGGGGATGGGCTTTTGATGGCTTTATTTGATCATTGAGGGAGGGTGAGCAGTACTGTGCCAAAGAACATTGGCTCACTCTGGCCACAATTGAACATTGGGAGGGTGTTAGGACAGCAGTGTTACACTATGGATAGACTTCTTGTGGCTACAGTCAAGTGGTTGGTGGGGATTGTGCAGCAGCTTACTACCTAGCATGGGCACTAGGTGACTGCAGTCAAATGTTAGGAGAGTGAGGCAGTAGCATGCCACTGGAGGTGGCCTACCAGTTCCTGCAGTCAAATGTTTTGATGGTGGGAGAAGGCAGTAGTATAGATTCATCTTAACCCCAATTGATTGTCAAGAGAACAGGGGCTGTAGTCTGCCACTAGATATTGGTTACTGGTGGCTATAACTGATCTTGGGAATCAGGACAGTATTGTAATCTTGTGGGTAGGGTCCCAGTGTCTGAAAGTGATAATTTAGGGGTTGGGCTGAAGCTCACCATCAGACATGTGCCCATGCCACAGCTGTCAGGGGAGGGAGGCTTTGGGGCAGTAGCTTGCCACTAGAGATGAGGTCCCTGCTGCCACAATGGATTATTAGGAGGGATTGGGGAAGCAGCAAGCAACCAGATAAGAGCTACCATTAACCACAATTGTTTTTAAGGGGCATCAAGTCAGTAGCATGCCACTGAAGATGAGCAGTTGCAGTACCATTGTAGATGGGCTTCTGGTGGCTGCAATTGATCACCCAGGGTTGGGACAAGTCTAACAACGCTGGGGATTAGCTTCTGAATCTACATTTGAGAGTAGGTGGTTGGAGGGGGGCTCTCAGAATTTTCCTTCAAGTGTTACTTTCTGTCTCCAGGGGTTGGTGGGGTTGCAACACTAGGGATAGGCTCCAATTTGTTGTTCACAACCGAGGATGTAGTCTTGGACACTAGAAATGGACTCCCAGTGCCACATTATTTATTAACCCACAAGTGGTGCATTGAAAGTATTAAGTGTCACTGGTGTTGCATTTCTGGTGCTGCTTTTAACAATGGTGAGGGTTGTTGGACTTAATTGGCACAACAGAGGGGAATTGAATGGGGGGATCTTACGACTGGCCAAAATGTGCACACGTACACACCATTAATTCCTGAAATGCAGTTTTAAGCTTATGAAAACAATTAAAAACTGCTGAAAAATTAAACTTTTCATTTGTGGCCAGTGCTTTTTAAATTATTAGAACTTTCTAAGTTAAAAAAACAAATCTTACTCAAAACATCAAAAGCTTCACCACTGTGACTGGGACTAACAAACCTTAGCATTTTAGATTTCAAATCATTCCCAGTTTCTGTTTTGCGTATGCCAAAAAAGCATCTTAAAATTGATGAATTTTACTACATTGTCCCCCTTCTAACCTTAAAACTACAGCATAACATATCACCAGATTTACAGTTTGGAAAGTCTGCCACAAAGGTTGTTCATGACAATTATTAGGTGTACAAAGGTTGGAATTTATTTTTTATGTATTTATAAATGTTTTTGTTTACAGTGTAAGGGCACAAGACTGACAGATTTTCAGGTATGGCCTAGGTACATACAGTATTCATCAAAAACAAAACATTTTCAAATGAACATTCCGGTAATGAAAGGATTTATATAATGCAGGTTTACATTATACATTTGCACTATACAGTTGCATTTGTACACTGTAGCATCAAAGTACCTACTCAGCCTTCACTATAGGGGCACTACTGTGCTACTAAAATATACAGTATCATACAAACATAAAGTTACAATTAATGGCAAGGAGGGTCTCAAAGCCAAAAGTCAGCAGAACAAAGAAAAAAACCTCTGTTGCTGTCTTTTGAGCATACCATCCGATTTCCAAAGAATTAAACTTCAGTATATCCCATCCATTACTATGATGGTCATTTGCAAGAAATACATACATTTACAGTAGTCACTAGAGGTCATCTGTTCCTGGTGATTATTCCCTAGCTGAGTTTGAGGTCATCACCCACAACCTGTGACATTATCATCATACTTAAAGAACAACAGATTGTAATATTACAAGATGAGGACTATTCAGAAAGGGAATAAGCATCAGAAGCAGAATAACTTTGAGAGATAGAGATGTGGTTTTTGTTCAGATATCCTTAATAAAATCAATTATGGGAAGGTGTGAAATGTAAATTATTTTGGAATTTTAAGGTAAATGTGAATCTGCAACATCTCTGAACGAAAGCCACATCTCTGTCTCTCAAAGTTATTCTGCTTCTGATGTTGAAGGTGATCTTACAATTGTTGTCTGTTACTGTATGTAACCAGGTAACTTACACTATACAGAGATTGTTTCTTTCAGCATTATAACTGCTGACCCTGCCTGACTACCACCTGTTTCACCAGGACAGAGGCAAGCGTGGAGGTGGTGTTGCCATCTGCACTCATTCCACCCTTCCCTCTGCCATCCTTCACAAGGAGGCTACCCCTTCATCCCACTAGCTACTCCTCCTGAAACTCCCTCCCTTCCTCCACCCCACTTTTTGTTGGAGTTCTCTACATTTCCCCAAAGTCCTCTTCAACCTGTCTTCCTAACATCTTCTCCCCTCTTGTCTCCCTAGCCACCATGAGGGAACTCATCCTTCTTGGTGACTTTAACCTTAACTGGCTCTCCCAGCCCTCTAACCACATAATTTAATCTATTGAATCCCTAAACCTAACCCAACTTATGCATGAACCTACCAGGTTCAACTCCCACACAGGCAACCACTCCCTCCTCAATTGGGTGCTAACTTCTCACCCCCATTGGATCACTGTGGCCGGGACTTTCTTCAACTCATTCCATGATCATTGCCTCACATATCGTGGCAGAAAAGTCTGCCTTCCTCGTTCTTCCCCCAAATACATTTGGCATAGACCCCTCAGATTCCTAGACATTGACAACCTTCTTTCAGATGTCGCCTCCTCTGACTGATCCCCCATCTATGCTGATTGTGACATTGATGTGGTCCTCTCACTCTTCAGTAAAATCATTAACAGGGTCTGGGATGTGCATGCCTCACTCAGAAAGCTACGAGTCAAATGGCACCACCACCCCTGGATCACCCCAACATGGTCGATATGTTCAAAGTCTGTGACCAGGTGTGGGAAAATTATAGGTCTATTGGTGATCCAGCTACCTTGCAGTGCTACAAGACTCTATGCAATTCCTGTACTAAATCGACCTGTAATGCCAAGGCCCTTTACTATCAGTCTCAACTTCAGTCAAATCTACGTTCCCCAGTCAACTTCTGGAAAGTCTTTCACTCCCTACTTGACCCACCAGGACTGGTCCTCCCAGAGCTCCCTCCTAATTGACGGTATGGCAGTTTCTGATCCTCTCACCATAGCCTCTCACTTCAACAATTATTTCACCACCTGCACCCTCCCTAGCTAGCCTTGTGCAGTATCTCCCCCTGTTGCCCCACCCTCTACATATCATGCTTTCACCTTCCAACCAGTCACCCCCTAGGAAGTCCTCAATGCATTCTCCTCCCTCAACCATGAAAAGCACAGTCCTGAAGGGTTGGATCCCAAGCTTCTCAAACTATCTGCCCCAGCAATAGCAGTTCCTCTCATGCACCTACTGAATCTCTTTCTCGCTCTCCCTGTGGTTCTCCAAGCCTGGAAAATGGCTAAAGTCCTGCTTCTGCACAAAGAAGGTGACCTCCTTCTCCTCTCCTGGGAACCACAGACCAATTTCCCTTCTTCCTGCCTTAGCAAACTTACAATAAGCCCTTGTGTTCTCTAGGCTCACCACGTTTCTTGACAGCACCTCTTTCCTCACCCCTTCCAGTCAGAATTCAGAAAGAATCACTCTAACATCTCCTCTCCTCTCTTCTCCATGTGATGGGCTCCATCCATACAGTTATGGATAACAGTCATCTTACTGTGGCCATTTTCATTGACCTGGCAAAAGTATTTGATTCAGTATCCCACTCCCTCCTCCTCAATAAGCTGGTCTCCGCTGGTCTCTCAACCTCTGCCATGCAATGGTTCCACTCTTACAGTACCTCTCTGGTTGCTAACAATCCATGAAAGTTGCTGAGTCGATGTACATCCCCCTCCCAATCCAGGCTGGAGTATCCCAAGGCTCTATTTTGGCGCCAATTCTATTCTCCATTTTTATAAATGATCTTTCCTCAGCCTGTGTCTCCTGTGCATATACATGTATGCTGATGACATGGTACTCTACCTTTCAGGTCCCTCCTGTACTGAAATTGAAACCATACTCCAGAAAGACTTCCTCAATGTACTACACTGGTTTAAATTAAATCAACTTACTGTGAGCACAAAAAAGTCTCCATGACCTTTGGCTCCACACAGAAGCTAGCTAAACTCCAGCCTCCACCCAGTTACCACATCCTCGATAGCACTCAACTTGTAACAGTTTCAACCTTCAGTTACTTGGGTGTCTGGCTAGACAGCAAGTTGGACTTCTCGCATCCCACTGATGCTCTACACGCTAAGCTGCACCACAAACTTGGGGCTTTGTGCCATAACAAAGACTGCCTCACTCTCACAATACATTGAGAACTCATCACCAGACTAATCCTTCCCAGCTTTGACTATGCTGACATGGTTTATCGTTTGCCCCCCCCCGCTCTCCAAGCTAGACACCCTGTGCAACATTTTCTGCTGCTTCACAACAAACCTGCCTTCTCTAACTCACAACTGCTCCTTATGCTCCTCACTCTCAGTGCTTCCTGTTCCTTTTCATTGCCAGCTGCACAGTGTCCCTGGTTGCTAAATTCTGTTTGTCCTGCTCCCTACTTACCTATCCTCCCTCCTCCCTCCTCTCTCCTATTGGTGCATCCAACTATGCACTTTGCTACAGAGGCTCTCATACCATCTTCATCCCTCATGTGCATTCATTTGCTGGACTAGCAGCTTTCTTATATCAACTCCCCTCACTCTGGAATTGGCTCCTCCCCACCACCCTATGGCTTCTCCCGCTTTCTCGCCCTTAAATGACTACTAAAGCTCTCTGCTCAGCCCTTCTGCACTTGCCAGCTTAACCTTGTGATATCCTCTCCCCTGCAATTCTCAATTCCTCCTGGCTGAATTCTCTCCTTGCTTTGCTGCCTTTTGACCCATTCTTCTCCTTCCACCTCCCTCCTCCACTGAAACCAGCTCTCCTCTAAACCATCTTCATTTTTCTTTCACCCCATGCCCTCCTTTCACCTGTTCCACTCCTCCTGCCATCCTTACTTAAGCCCTCCTCCCCCTCTGCTATCCTTTCCGCTCCACCCCCACCTCCTGCTCCCCCTCTGAATTTTTATACATACAGATAACTGACTCTATATTACGATTATCTCTCTACCTAACTTTTGTACTCACTGATTTGTAAATTTTTACATATTTAACTTATTATGCTTGCTTTGACTGCATCAACTGTGTTCTGTTTCATTGCTTTGAGTTTTGTACCATCTGTCTGTATTGTTGCCCTCTTTCCTCTGGTCACGCCTGGAAATGAGCCTCGGCTCAGTGTGCCTTTCCCAGTTACCAAAATGTTAAATAAACAAATAAATAACTGCCTAGTGGGTGTGGCTTGGACACCTTGAGGAATGGCTGCCTGAAGCATGAGCTCCTGTTACCTGTTATTTAAAATCCTGATTTCATCCATTCAAAGCTAATCCTTAACAAGTTGCAAGGCATTGGAGCATTGCTACTGTACATACCTGGAACGAGGTGAAGTCTTGAATCTCAGGTGATGATCCGTGGGCAGAAAAGTGGAACTAAGCATTCGACATGAGGCTGGGCCCTGCCACCATCTTGCATCCCTGAGATGGAGTCGATCCCTCCCCCTGCAGTGGACAGGGACCAGAAGAAAAGGCGAAATATGTTTTCACAAATGCTCCTCCAAATGGGCCACCTAGAACAGGCAACCCAGCAAAATGCTGCAGACGTTTTAATTATTTTTCACAGGACTAAAGTGGTGGAGCAAAGGCTGGCAGACATGAAGGACTAAACCCACCACATGAACAGCCGGCTGAGGGAACAAGACTGCATGATCCAGGTGCTATGGTAAAGGGTTGAGGACTTGGAGAACCACAGCCACCAGAATAATCTGCAGTTTGTAAGTTTTCCAGAGGGCTGCAAGGGGCAAGATGTCATTCTGTTCCTACAAAAATAATCACCTAGTATACTGGGGCAGCAGAGGGGGGCTTGCTTGAAATCGACCGGGCACATAGATCTTTGGCCCCCAGATCCACTCCTGGCAGTCGTCCTCACCTCATACTGGCCAGGTTCCTGCATTTCTGGAACAGAGAGCTCATCATCCTAGTGGCTAGAGCCAGTAAACAATTGTTTTGGAAGGGACAAAGGGTTTTTATTTTTGAGGATTGCTCACAGGAACTATCACGTAGAAGGAAGGCCTTCATCACTGTGAGAAAAGCCTATGTGGACTTGGGGCTAGAATATTTTCTGCGGTACCTGCCATGCTGTGCCTGGTGCTAATTGGTACACTGCATTCCTTTGATAATCCTGAAGCAGCTGAAGCATTCTTGGCCTCCTATGCCCCTCAAGTGGGGGAAAATACACTGAGCAAGACCAAGGGGCTAGGGCACTACCTTCTCAACCTGCAAGCATGGACTACAGCAGTCAGGGAGTGATAAGAGGCAGAGAGCTCCATCCCTCCAATCCGCAGCCAACAGGACAACCTGAGTCAGTGGATCCCTGGACACCGGTGCCAAAGGGCTGGGACCTCAACCACAAGAAGGGGGCAGAGGAGGGAAAACACCTGGACAAATCCCCCTGGCTCTGTTCGCACAGCCGAAGTGCCAGCCAGGATTCCAAGGCATCGCTGAAGGAGAAAGGCCCGCTACCCGGGAACAACAGGTGTGCAGTACTTAGTGGCTTACAAGATGATGATTTGCAGCAGCTTGGGCTTGAGAAGGCCCAGTGTGACTCGATCCCAGTGGAGCAGGCCCCTCCTGATGAACTGTCATCATGGGCCAAAGCAGCTGTTGCCGCAGCACAACTGAACCCAGAAAGGCATGAGGTGGCTGAACACAGGGCAGAAGTCACCCCTTTCCCATTGCCGCTGGATGAGCTGAATGTGGCAGGCTGAAATGTTGGTCTCATCCTTATTTCATTTCTTGGCCTGTGGGACACATGTCATAATGGAACTGACCCTCTGAGGTATTGGAGGTGCATTCCACAAGGGATGGGGGGTATTATACTGTTGTTTATACATGTTAATTGTTGGGCCTAGAGTTTACGGTCCCTGTCGCCCCCCCCATTTCAGTAGAGACCCACCTCTTTGACCGGGTCAAGCCACCCAATTAACGGAGAGGGTTTTTTTTAGCGGTTCACAGCAGGTTATAATTAAATGGTACAGTTAGCCATTGGCTGGTCACAGGACCAAAGTTCATAAAGCTGTAATTTTGGAGAAGGCATATTGGAGTGGTCACTGGGCCACACTGACTGTGCTAGCCGTACTCCTTGCTCACCTGCCGGTACACTCTTCTCTGAGTGGCAAAGAGATAGAGAACTTCCTGGGCAAAGGGGTTAGGTGGATATGTAGATGTTCCACCACCCAAAGAAGGAACATTATGTTTACTGCAGCCTCCCCCAGGCTCATAAACATGCATGAATGGGGCACTTAATGGCAACTGGTGGCTAGAAGGTCATACCCCCCTGCCTGGAATCCCTTTTCTGTGGTAAAGTGGTACGGGGGGATACACAGTGCCCTGGAGCAGCAACTGATGCCAAGCCCAGAGGGCAGGGGCACCACTCCTGGGTTTTTAGCCTATCTATCAGCCTATTCTTATAAGGGGAATGCCTCCCCACATTTACAGTCACCCTAATATATTATGGTCCCATTTGACCCTGCAAAGCTGATTTACAGAAGTTCTGTTAGTTACATTTATATGTCTTATGCTGCTTGATAGAGAAGGTGCAATTGGTTTAATGACCTTGCACTCACAGCTGGATCCTCCATATAGCAGCAGGAACTAGTGAATTGACTGATGTCAGAGCACAGGGGGAGGAGTCACTGATATGGAGGGAAAGCAAAGGGTGAGGAGGGGGAACCAATGCTATGGCAGGACAGGGCTGCTTAGCACCCCCCAAGGGAGTTATCACCCCCTGACCACCCAGATTCTCCAAGGTTTCTATATGACAATCCTCCATGTTGCTCAGCATTAATATAGCAAGATGGGATCTGCAAGCTAGGTCATGCATTAGCTTTGAATCATTTAAGGTACAGGTTGGTGAACGCTGTAGATGGGCATGCCACTAGGGTATCTATCTAGGCAGTCAGCCAGAGGGGTCCACCCCTAGTGACCATTGCTTGCATCTGGGCTACAACTAAGCTGATGCACCAAGCGGCAACTGGTCCCAGGTGTGGGACACGGTGGGGAGGTGGGGTTAATGCAGTTGATAGTTATATGCAATGCAGTTTTTTGCATTACAGTTCAGATATGTGTACATGTACATTATACTATTTCAATTTAGATATGAAAGTTTTTTTTTGATGGGCAATCAAGGACTGTGGGCACAGGGTAGTTGGGGTGGTGGGAGCCTCAATTCTGGGGAAGGGGTAGATGTTGGAGGCCACTGGAAGCACCTGGGTTGGAGCACAATTTACACAACTGGTCATCATATTAAATCCTGATGTCAGTATGGAGACTAACATGGTGTCTTGGAATGTCAGGGGGCTTAACTAGCCCGTCAAAAGAAAAAAGTAATGCTACAACTCAAGAGGATGGGCCCCCTAGTGACATTCCTCCAGGAGACCAAGTTCTCAGCAGGGGAAGTGAAAAAAGTCAGGCAAGGGTGGGTAGGGGAGGAGGTCCTCAGTGTTGCACTGTCCAACAAATGGGGAGTATCCATACTCATTCACAAGATGCTGGGGTGGAAGGTAGTTAGGCACAAGGTCAATAGAGAGGGCAGATGGATGCTGGTTGAGATGGGAATGCCAGAAGGCCCTCTAGTCCTCCTTAACCTTTATGCTCCCAATCAGAACTGCCCTCAGTTCTTTAAAGATCTCAACCAGACCCTGATGGAGTTTAACACAGAGGGCTTTCAGGTCACGGTGGGGGATGGATTTCAACCTTACCTTAGAACCAGGTGTGGACAGAAGCAGGGGGTCAACGGAACCACATAGGCAGGCAGCAAGAGTGGTTATGGAGCTCATGGCTGAACACTCGCTCCTAGATGCCTTTTGCTCCAGACACCCTGGCATGAGGGACTACACCTTTCTTTTCAGCAATTCATGGAACATCTAGCAGAATTGATCCTTGGTGGATATCAGCCACCACTTATGATCTGGTGACCAAAGTGGACACACATCCAATTGTTATTTCTGACCATGCCCCCCTTGAACTTAGAATGCTTTGGGGACCCAAGGAACCCACTCTGTCCACCTGGTGTCCGGACACCTTATTATTATTAGAGGACCCACAATTTCAACAATGGTTGGGCCCAGAGATGGAGGAGGACTACTGAGCAAACGATGATAATGGGGAGGTTTCAGACTCCACCCTCTGGGAGGCTTATAAGGCCACCATACAGGGCAGGATCATTGCAGATGCTTCATTTAGGAGGAAGTGCAGAGACGCTGAACAAGCTGACCTTGAGAAGAACTTGGCCAGGCCCAATACAAAGCAATGCACAAAGGGACCCCCCCCCAGCTGTCTTGGCACAACTAACTAATGCCAGGTTCCACCTCAACTCCCATCTAACGAGGAAAGTAGAACTCAACCTTAGAAGGCTGGGCCATGCCTACTGGGAAGGTGGGGAGAAGGTTAGCAGATTACTAGCCTACCACTTAAAAAACAGAAAGGAGGCTAGAACAATCCTAGGACTAAAAGACAGAAAGGGCACTCTGGTCACGTCCCTGCAAGGGATAAATAAGGAAATGGCTGAGTTCTATAAGAGTCTCTATTCCTCCCCATCCTCTCCAGAGGCTAGTACAATAGAGAAGTTCCTGGCTGACCTACCAGTCCTCAGAGTGGCAGTGGCTCAGGCAACCCTCCTGGATGAACCTCTCACAAAGGTGGAGCTGGCTGCAGCAATCAAGACCATGAACCCTCACAAGGCCCCAGGGAAAGATGGTCTGCCGATAGCGTTTTAACAGACCCCAAGGAGAGAAGTGATGGGTTATCTACTAGCGGCTTTCCAGGACTCCCTATCTGAAGGGACTTTACCACCATTTATGGGGGAAGCGGTGATTACTGTTCTCCCCAAGAAAGGGAAAGATCCCCTAAAATTGGGCAGTTACTGGCCCATATCCCTTATAAATGAGGACACCCAGATCTTGGCCAAGGTCCTGGTGGCCTGTTTGGAGAGGCTGCTCCCAAGACTCATCCACCCGGCTCAGGCGGGATTTGTGAAGGGGAGATTAGGGTCAGACCATCACAGGACCCTGGTCACGCTGATGCATGGGGTACAGAATTGTAACACTCCTTTGATAGCTCTGGCAGTGGACTTCAAGAAGGCCTTTGACTCAGTCGAATGGTCCTACTTGATGCTCATGCTGGAGAAAATGGAGATAGGCCAGTTTCAGAGCATGAGTGAAACTTCTGCACTCTTCCCTGATGTCCTCAATACTGACTAATAAGAGTATGTCTTCAGCTTTTAGTCTTCAAAAAGGAACATGCCAACGCTGTCCTTTGTCACCCCTGCTGTTTGTCTTGGCAATAAAGCCATTAGCCATTGCAACTAGGGAATGTAGAGACATACCAGGCATCACTGTGGGGGGCACGAATCTTAAGACTTTTTTATATGCAGATGACCTCCTAATCACCACAGCATACTCCCCCAAGATTATCTAAAAGGTAATGAATGCCATAACCAAATTTACTGTGGTCTCAGGCCTGCGGGTTAGCCAGGGTAAAACTGAGGCCTTGCCTCTCAATAAGGCAGGATTAGCCCAAAACACTGCAAGGCTGGGACTGAAATGGGCTCCAGATGGCATCAGATGCCTGAGGATTACTTTAAACCCCAACGCCACCAAAATTTTGGCGTCAAACTTCCAAGCTCTCCTTGCAGGGATAAGAAGTTATTTAGATCACTGGAAACCCCTGAAGCTGTCCTTGTCAGGGAAAATAAACTCCCTAAGATTTATGACAGCTCCCAGACTACTTTATCTCCTAGCACATTTCCCACTATATATTCCCCCGAGATGGTTTCAGAAGGTGGAGGCCCTGCTGGGGGTGGGGCCGGGGGGTCCTATGGGAAGGCCGCCCGCCACACTTCAGCAGACAAAAATTGTACCAACATTGGGCTGGGGTGGTTGGGGGTTGCTCTGGTTTCAAGGATACCAAATGGCATTCATCACCCCACAAACTATGAAATGGTTTGCACCAGATGGTATTATGACTCCAACCTGGGTTCCTCTAGAGGCTTCATTAGTGGGCTCCCCTTCTCTGGCTACTGTGCTCTACAGGGTTAAGAGACCTCCAGGGGCATTGGCTCCTCCCATTACAATGTCAGTTAAATACTGGGAGAAAATACACTCACTCCTGGGCTCCAGCCCAACTCCATGATCCTACATGCTGCTGTAGAATAACCAAGCTGTCACAGTAGGTTAGGCTAAGATCCACTGATGCCTATGGGAAACCTAGGGGATCAGACTGGTGCAGGACATGCTGATCCCAGGTACCAATGTTCTTGACTCATTTGCCTCCCTAAGAGTGAAAGGTACCATCGCCCATCCTCCCATTTCTGGAGGTACCTGCAAATAAGGGATGCTATTTAGAGGCCGGCCCGACTACCGGCATCCTCGACCACCTAGGCACTTTGGATGACTCTGGAGAAAGTCTGGGCAAGCCTGATCCATTCAGACCTCAGAGAAGCTGCAACAGACCCATCACTCCAGGCCCAGTGGGAGCTGGAACTAGACCCATTGCTGGCACAGGATTCAACATGCATGTAGGGATAAGAGATCTCAGCTGATCATGAACAAAACCCTACCAAGGTGGTACTGCATTCCAGCTAAACGTAAGAGCTTTGACCTACTCCAGGAGGACACACACTGGTGCTGCAACCAAATGGGGACTCACCTTTATCATGTCTTGTGGTCATGTCCTCAAATACGGCCCTTTAGGGATGGTGTGTACATGCGTGCTTGGAGGTAACCCCACATTACTAGTGGATGCCTGGCTGCTACTACTGGGCTGTGCCCCAAAGTCTTTCTCTAAGCATGACCCTCAGGCTCAGTGAACCACTGCCATGGGGGCAGCAGCTAAGAGCTTGCTCTGGATGTGATGGAAATCCACCAGCTGCCCCTCCCTTACTGAACTGCTACAGGTAATGGCACAAATGGCCACGCACAAAAGACTGTCCAACTTCGATGCAGGTACAATGGCCAGGTTTGACCTCTGTTGGCCACCATTCCTGGAGTCTAGGTTTTGTCATGATGCTGTAATGGTCTCTCCTCCATTGAGTGCCCTGCAGGTATCCACCTCTGAACTCTAGAAGCCACCACACCAGTCTGTCATATAACTCATGGCAAATCTTACTGCAGCCACCTTGATTGCAATAAGTACATAGTTATGTTAGTAGGTAACGAGACTCCGTCAGTGGTTATGCATGGGTAGGAAGTACCAGACACCCTGGGACACCATCCGAATAAGGCTTTACTGGCCAAGGCCTAGGGTGTAGGAATGAACCCCCCAGATTTGGATGGGGGGAGGAAACACATGCCCTGCTTCCCTGGGTATACAGGCCTATACAAAGCATAATACACACACTTGGAAGAGGGCTGCCTGTAGGTACTTTCTGTATTATATATGTTATACCTGTAAGGTGGGGTGTTACCCCCCAATATTTTCTTGATGTACCCATGCATATAGTATGTAAAATGATAGTACAATGTGCTGTTGTTTGTTTAAAAAAAAACTTTTAACCATTAAATAAATAAATAAAAATATGTATTATAATAGAAGCCATGAATTCTATTAAAATTTTGCATTTTGACCTTTGATTTGTATACAAGGACAACTTATTTTGCAAAATCAAACTTTTAATTGCTAAAAATAAAATATTAGACAGCCTGGATTCGATCAAGTATATTGGCAATGGCCATATGTTTAATACGAAATACAATAGTGATCATATTTACAGAAATAAAAATCATAGAAATTATACAATGAAACAGCATCTGGTGAAATGGTTTGTTGTTACAGTGCAGGATTCTCATTAGAAGGGTTTTAACAACATTACTTCCCCCTTGGACCTTTTAGGCCTAGGTTAGCCTAGGAATGTTATGCACTGAGTTCTGTTGAAGCCAACTGTGATTCTTTCACTGGAGTCTGGAGTGATGGAGCCTCTCTTTAAACTTTAATTTAAAATTCTAATTAAAATAGGGGATTGCAGGTTTTATTGTGTGTGCTTTCTCGCAGTATATTTGACTGTTAAAGAGCCAATAGACAATTTTATCATTCAATATGCTCCCTTCTAATGCTTCAAGTATTGTACCAGTCAATACCCATTGTTTCGATGACACTTATGCATTGTGTCCAGTTGTCTTTATTCTCCAGCAGAAACCATACATATACTGTACATGTCTTTAGAAAACAGCTGCAAACCTGAGTTCTCCTTTTCCTACTGCAGTGATAATTAGCAGTGAAAGAATCCAATATAATACTGTTTAAATTCCTTTAAATTATTACCTTCAAAAAATTAATTTTTCATCAAAGATTGTAGAAAAATTCATGGTATCATGTGTGCAGCTGCGATTTAGTAATAACTTCACCTATTATTACCAGTGTCAGTTAGATAAAAGAAAAATGGCATCCTACTGTGCTGATTCTAGCACAGTCCATATATAGAAATTTTTAACTATCACTTATAATCGCCTTGACATACTTAAACCTTCTCTCAATTAGCACCCTAAATGACACCAAGACATCTTAATGGGGGACGGAAGCTAAAACGAAATATTCATCCAAAGAATCAAGAGAAAAGTAACAAGTAATTAAAGTAGTTCTCTAAGTTGTCATCAGAGTTTCTGTTTAACTTTGTGACCAATAGAATTAAAGTTTAGGTTGTTGTTGTACTGGACCTTTTGGGCACCTCTCCATAATGCACGGCAACATGATTCTGTAGGGTATCATTCGGACACAACATCATAAAATCCTGTCAGTGGAACATTTTCTAACAGAGAAACAAAACAAATTAATTATTTATTTGGTGATTTAAAATGTGGTAACTGGAACCAAGGCTCATTTCCAGGTGTGACAAGCATGGGGGTTGGAGGGGCTAATGGGAATACAGTCATAAGGCACTACAGACTTTCACAGAGCAAAAATGAAGAGTGCAGAGTGCTAAGTACATAGACACTCCAAGTCAGGAGAATTAGGTAAGAGGCCACACATGAGAAGCCAACAGTATAAAATACCTTGAGTGCAATGAACTGCATGAGGATTTAATACAAGGATAAAATGGGATATATGACAAAACATCTAAATAAAAGGGTACAGCAGCTAATGCCAGAAATACTGTTTAAGATGTGCAAAAAGAATTGAGGTCTATAGTTAAATCTATTGGAGCACATTTTTTTTAAAGAGGCATGCACACATTTAAAACAAAGAAACCCAAGGGCAGGTCTGTCGGTCTAGCGGCTGGGCTACCACTCATGATGTTGGTGACACAGGTTTGGTACCCTGGGATATCTGGGGTCAGCTGGGGGGAGAAAGCTTGAGTATCCCAGATGATTTCCTCCTCCAGGGAGGGAAGACTACAGACTTTACTGTGCTCCCACCACCTGGGTCACCACAGGAAGTTGTGCAGCTACAGCAAAGACAGGCAGGTGGATGCCAGTAGTGTCATTGTATAAAGCATGCATTATATGGTCATGCACTCACTGATACATGGCACATCAACATATAAGGGTAAAAAACTATGAGCAGCATGATACTAGCTCCTTTAGGAGTAGACTAACCCAGACAATCATATGGTCTTATCACACTTGATGGACCAGATGGGGGGCTCTCTGTCTTCCCCTAAATGGATCATACTTAGTTGCAGGATCTTCACTAGAGGAGAGGATTCCAGCAGAGGAGGAAAACTGCTAGTGGGGGACTTCATTAGTGGAGAAGGTAGATTTGAGAACAGGAAGGGAGGGAAAGAGGGTGGGATGAAGTGCCTACCTGGTGCCTTGGCTCAGAGTGATGGAAAGTGGATCATAAGGGTCATTAGGGCAGTGGGCAGGAGGGGAAAATGGATTTCATTATCCACCTGGGGATAAATGACTTGGCTAGAGATTGGCATGTGAGGGTGCAAGGAGATTTTAAGAGAACTAGGGAGGGGTCTTAGGCAGGTAATGCACTCGATGGCTTTTGAGGTGTTGCTACCAGTCTACAACAGGTGGGAGGACAGAGATCTCTATACCAGGAGCTTTAACTGGTGGCTGAAGGAATGGTGTAGAGAGGAGAGGTTCCACTCCATTGGGGACTGGGGATTGACTTGGAAGGATAACGGCCTATACAGGGTTGATGGTCTGCATCTGTCTGGGAAAAGAATCACAGTCCTCAGCGGTCCATTTTCAAGTTACTTTGATAAACATTTAAAGTAGCTGAGGGAACAGTAGAAGAAATCAGAGAGGTATAAACTGCCCCCCCCCCCACACACACACACATACAGATTAAAGCAGAGAGAAGGAATGATTCAAGAGGAGGTAAATCCACTGGAGTGCAAAATAAAGAAAAAAGAATAGTGGTAGAAATGCAAGGGAATGGGAACATGAGCTGTAAAAAGGGGAAAATGAGGCAGGCAAAGAGGATAAAAGGGGGGATAGCAGGCAGAGGGGTAACAAAATGCTGAAGGCAAAGTGTGTAAACACAAATCTAGGGAATAAAATTCCAGACCTAAAGGCCATTATGGTGGAGGCAGACTTGTATCCATTACTGAGTCATGGTGCACAGGAAACCATGACTGGGACATGGCCATACCAGGCTATACTTGGTTCAGACCAGATATGGTGCAAAGGAAGGGAGGAGGGTTCATGCTGTATGTAAGGAAGGGTATCAAAGCAAAGGAGGCACAGGGAATTCAGGAGGGAATTAAGGGTTTAGAGGAAATGTGGGTCACTCTGGACACAAGAAACAGAGCCACTATTTGCACTGATGTGATCTACAGACCTGCAACATGGGTAGAAATTAGATGAGGTGCTGGTGGAAGCCATTAACACAATGGCAGAAAAAGGTGAAGTGCTGCTTCTGAGGGACTTCAATCTGCTGGATGTAGACTGGAGCCTCCCAGATGCAGCTTCAGCAAGAAGCAGGGATGTCCTGGACTCTCTGCAGGGGACATTTCTTAGGCAACTAATCAGGGATCTCACTCCTGATGGGGCAATACTAGAACTGGTGCCCACTAACAGGTGCAAGGTTGGAGGCCACCTGGGGGACCACTGATCACCATATAGTGTGATTCAACATAAGGACGATAATGGAAGAGAACCACATAAGTATGAGGGTCCTGGACTACATAGAAACATATAATTTGCTGGCAGATGAGGACCGCTTGACCCACTTAGTTTGCCCATTTTCCCCTGCCTACAGGATCACCACGGATCCTACTTGATCTCTGATCCGCTATTCCTCCCCCACTTCCTTTCCACTAAAATTCCCTTGTGCCTACCTCATTCATTATTGAACCCCACCACTGTTTTCACCCCCAACGCCCCTGCTGGAGGGTTGTTCCAGGAATCCACTACTCTATCTGTGAAGAAGTACTTCCTCACATGTTTCCTAAATTTATCACCCTCCAGCTTCATATTATGTTCTTTTGTTTCTGAGCATCTTTTTTTTCTGAAACGTACTTTCTTCCTGCACTTTATTTACCCTCTATGTAAAGATCTCTATCATATTCTCCCTCTCTCTCTCCCTCCTGTTTTCCAGTGTGAATATATTCAGGTCCTTAAGTCCCTCTTTGTAGGGCTTTGGATGCAGACACTGCACCATTTTAGTTGCCCTCCTCTGGACTGCCTCCACTCTGTCTCACTGTACTATAGATTGGGTCTTACAAATTATCTATATAGATGCAAGACTATGAAGAAAGTAGGAACTGTACTCATGGAAACAGATTCAGTACAACACCCAACACCACCTCCCTCTTTCTTGTCGATATACCCCTCCCTGTTCACCCCAACATCCCACTAGCCCTCCCTACTGCCTTGTTGCACTGTCTGGCCACCTTTAGGCCATCCAATATGATTGCCCCTGGTCTCTTTCCTGTTTGGTGGTTGTCAGTACAACCCACCCATTTTGTACTTTGCCCCCATATGTCTGTGCCCTAAGAGCATTATTTTGAACTTTTATGCATTGAAACCCAGCTACCATACCCTTGACCACTCCTCAAGTTCTCTCAGGTCTCAGCAAAACCTTTCCAGGCCCCCCTGGAGAGTCCACTCTATTGTAGATTTTGATGTGATCCACAAAGAGGCAGACCTTCCCTTGCAGCTGCTCTGCAATGTCACTTATAAAGACATTTAAAAAGGACCAGTCAGAGCACCGATCCCTGAGGCACCCGGCTGGTCAGCTTCCCTTTCTTGGAGTGCACTCTCTTTACCACCACCCTCTGCCACCTATTCTCTAACTAATTTCTTTCCCACATAAACACATCTGGATCCACCCCAGAGCTATCCAGCATGTTTAAGAGTCTCCTGTGTGGAACAGTGTCAAAAGCTTTACTGAAATCTAGATAGGCTGGATCCACCACTCCATCCTGATCTAGTTCATTCATCACCCAGCCAAGGATATCTATCAAATTCATTTATATGATCTCCCCCTACCCCTATGAATCCATGCTGACTCAGGCCCTGTAAACCACTGGATTCAAGATATTCCACAATGTTTCCCTTCAGAATTGAATCCATTAACTTTCTCACCACTGAAGTCAGGCTGATTGGCCTATAAGTGCTAGCCTCTTCCCTGCTACCAATGTTGTGCAGTGGGACATCCACTTTCCTCCAGTCCTCAGGAACTACAATAGTCCTGTTTCCAATGAGCGGTTAAATAGGACTGTCAGACTTACAGCCAGTACCTCTCTGAGCTCTCTCAGTACCCTTGGATGCACCCTATTTGGCCCTATCACCTTGTCCATGTTCAGTACTCTCTCCTCCAAGAGTGGACTAGTGGCCATCTTCCTCCATCCAGTGCTTTATTACTTTTGTGTGGCCCCTTCACTTTTCCCTCCTCTGTAAACACTGAATAAAAGTATTTGTTCAGAATGTCTGCCTTTCCCTGGTCCCCTTCTGCAAAGTAACCCTCTTCCCTTTTAAACCTTACAATCTCACCCCTGGTCTTTCTCTTTTTGTTTACATACCTAAAACGTTTCTTATCTCCTTTTCTTACCACCTGGGCTATTCTTGCTTCCATTTGCATCTTAGTGCTTCTTAGTGCCCTACATGCTTCCATATGTTTCCACTGGCACACTTCTCTAGCCTCCTCCCTCTGCATCTCCTTATACCATCTGAATGCAGCCCTCTTAGCTTTTACCCTTTTTCTTACTGTTTTGAGAACCATAGCAGTCTCTTTTTCCTCTTGCTTTTTTTTTAATTTACGGTTTTATCTCCTCAGCCCTGGTGTCCCCCTAGGTCACCCCCAACACCCCAGAACACTGCAGCCATGAGACATCAACCCCATGAGATTGCCCTCTTAAACTGAAAATTGTCTTGAGGAATGGTTCCATCCACCACAGCGTGCTCCCAGTGGCCATGCCAGGGGTTGGGATGACCACCGATTCAGAAGGTCCTAATGCAGAGGTTTTTTTACTGCTTTCCCATTGCAGTCACACTCCCCAAGGGCAGTGGTATGCAAGGAACCCCAAGGAGGCATGTGCTCACAAGGATGTGCTGCTGCTCTGGACTCCAGCTGATGCCCTCCCTTCCCACATGGTGTCCCTCACTGTACTGCCACCCATGGTCACCAGGTGGCTGTAATACAATGGGTATGGCAACCCTCCCTCCCTGGAGGAGAAGAGCAACCCATAGGTCGCTCAGTCCTGCTTCCTCAGGCCAGCCCTCTGGCAATCCAGGCTCATTCCAGAACCCAGGTCGCTGGTATCTTGAGCAGTAGCTCTACCGCTGTACCAGCTGGCCAGCAGTTTCCTCTTGCTTCTGCTCACTTGCTTGACACAGAGCTTTGTTGCCCTCACTATGGTCTGAGTTATCTTTGTCCACTTTTCCTCCACTCCACCCAGGTAACCCCCTCCACCATGTCATCCCTGAGACATACACCCATCTTTATAAAATCTGCCCTGATGAAGTCCAGGACCCTCGCCCTTGTGTGGTTCACTTCTGCAGTCATCCTTATGTTGAAACACACTCTATGGTGGTTGCTGGTCCCCAGGTGGCCTCCCACTTTGATGTCTACAACACTGTCACTGTCAATGAGTAGCAGGTCCAGTATTGCCCCATCATGCATGGGTTCACTGACTTGTTGACTGAGAAATGCCCTCTGCAATGAGTCCAGGATGTCCTTGCTCTTAGCTGAAGCCACAGCTGTGAGGCTCCAATCTACGTCAGACAGAATGAAATCCCCCACCAGCAACACTTCCCTCTTTTCCACCAGTACCTTATCTAACTCCTCCTCCTGTGACAGAGGCCTGTAGATCATGCTAATGTGAACAGTGGCCCCATTCCCCTTCTCCTGGGTGACCCACAGTACCTCTGCCTCCCCTGTATTTCCTGTATCTCTGTCACTTTTATGCTTTCCCTCACATGAAGAACCATACCTTCTCCTTTCCTTCCTACTCTGCCTTTCCTAAAAATAGTATAGACTGATATGGGCATGTCCCTGTTATGATTTTCAGTGCACCATGACTTGGTAATGGTCACAATATCCAGGTTGGCCTCTGCTATGATGGCCTTTAGGTCTAGAATCTTATTTCCTAGACTTCTAGCATTCACACACATAGCCTTCCAGATTTTGTTAGCATTCTACTTGATACAACCCTTTTTTATGTTTGCTTGCACGTATGTGCAAGAAACATAGTGCCATCATCCGAGTTTTCCAGAGGTGTGTCAGCCTCTTCCAATTCAGTCAGTGTGTTTGCAGGTGCAGTAGCAGTGCTCCAATCACTGCTTCAGCTGTCTATGACAGCAGTTGAAAATGCAGTGGCATACAGTTGAAAGGAGAGCCCTCTCAGTGAGCAGAGCCCCCTCAACACGCACTCACGCATATTGCGTGCTCATGCATCCCACGCGACATACATTGTATAGCCGACGGGGGTGCCCAATGTCCATCGCTCCACGCCATCCCCCCCAAAAAAGTTTCAGGTGCCACGCTGGGTGCCCACCCCAGCATGGCTCACGCTCATATGACCGATGGGGTGTCCACCCCCGCTGGCTCCAGCCCCCATACAGCTTTTCCAGCTGCCACGCTGGGAGCTCACCCCAGTGTGGCAAACATCCCACGCCGCCTTAATAATAATAAAAACCTGTAAATTAAAAACGGTCCTCGCAGTCTCCCTGCCCCACCTGCACCCACCCACTGCGCACCTGCCTCCCCACCCCTCACCCCATACTTTCATCAAGTCCAGCACGACAATCTTTGGTGGACACGCCTGCACTCTTCAAAGCCTAATGCATGAATTGAGAAAATGACTGTAAGCTGTATAGTGTAATAGATAAGGTTTTTTCAACTTTGCTGCATATCTCGGGCATTTTGGGGAATTTTTGTGCCAACTTTTCAACATGGGTTTTTTGGGACCCCTTCTCATGAATGCTGTCACTGTCATGGCATTAATCGGGCCCAAAGGGTGATTTCGCAGTCACTGCACGAAATCACCTTTTGGGACCGATTAATGAAATGACACTGCTAATGTTCATAAGGTGGGCTCTCAAAAGCCTATTTTGAAAATTTGGTGAAAATTCCTAAATGATCTTGTTTTGACGAGCGCAGTGCTGCGTAGTTCCTACGCACGCCATAAGTTCACGAATTTTCAATATTTTCACTCTAGATTTTCAACATTGCCATTTTACCACACCTCCTTATGAGCAGTACAGCTGTCATTTTTCACATCTCACCCAAAACGTGTTTCTTCCCATGTAGCGTACAATGGAGCAGTCGGTGTGCGAAATCAATGTACGGGACACATTAAGAAAATCACAGTGACACTGTTCATGAGCAGAGGTCTTAAAATGGCTATGTTGAAAATTTGGTGAAAAAATTCCTAAAAATGACTGTTTTACGAGCGTGCGTTGCTGAGTTCCTATGCATGCTCATAAGTTCGCGAATTTTCAATATTTTCACTCCAGATTTTCAACATTGCCATTTTATCACACCTCCTTATGAGCAGTACAGCTGTCATTTTTCACATCTCGTCCACAACGTGTTTCCGCCCATGTAGCTCACAATGGCGCAGTCTGTGTGGGAAATCAATGTATGGAACAACTTAAGAAAATCACAGTGACACTGGTTATGAGCAGAGGTGTTAAAATGACTATGTTGAAAATTTGGTAAAAAAATTCCCAAAATGACTGTTTTAGGAGCGCATGTTGCACAGTTCCTACACACGCTGGCAAGTTTGCGAATTTGTAATATTTGCACACCAGATTTTCAACAGTGCTATTTTACCACACTTCCTTACGAGCAGTACAGCTACCATTTTTCACATGTCGCCCAAAATGTGTTTCCGCACACGTAGCGCACAATGGTACAGTCGGTGTGCGAAAACAATGTTTGGGACAGATTAAGAAAATCACAGTGACACTGGTCATGAGCAGAGGTCTTAAAATGGCTATGTTGAAAATTTGGTGACAAAACTCCATAAAATGACTGTTTTACGAGTGAGCATTGCGCAGTTTCCACGCACCCTTGTAAGTTCATGAATTTGTAATATTTTCAGTCCAGATTTTCACCAGTGGCATTTTTCTACACCTCCTTATGAACAGTACAGCTGTCATTTTCCACAACATGGCCGAAATGTGTTTTCACACTTTCAAAGCAGAAATGCGTGGTCGCTGTGGGAAATCATTGTTCGGGACAGATAAAGAAAATCACACTGACACTGTTCATGATCGGAGGTCCCAAAATGCCTATGTTAACAATCTGCTGTAAAAAAATCCCCAAACTAGTTACATTACAGGTGTGCATTGCACAGTTTCTACGCACGCCCGTGACTTCACCAGTTTTTTTAAGATTTTCACAGCAGATTTTCAACGTTGCCATTTTTTACACCTCCCCATGAACAGTACCGCTGTCATTTTTCACATCCTGTTCAGAATGTGTTTTTGTACCTGTGGTGCCAAATGCCGAGTCACTGTGCAAAAGCAGTTTTTGGCTAACAAACTGATATTGCCACTGTTCATGAGGTAGGGGTCACAAAAAAACCATGTTGAAAATTTGGAGTGAAAATGCCAACGAATGCCTGAGGCTTTAGGGTTTCCGACCAAAATGCCCCACCCTGTAGAGAATGACAGGCATCAGGGGTGTGACTTGGGATTCTTGCCTGTAATACTCATACCATTCCACCCCCACCCACACCCTGCAGCCAGTGAGAGGCATCAAGGTGTGCCTCGGACTCTTCGGCCCCAAACTTCAGCCCATTCTCCTATACTACACCCATCTCACTGTATTTCCTGAAGGAATGGGGTGCGCATAAGGGCCAAAGACCCCAAGGCACACCGTGACACTTGTCAGTGTCTGCAGGGTAGGGTGTGGTGAAATGGCATGGTCGTTATGCCTGCCGACCCAAAGGCACACCCCAATGCGTGTCACTCTCTGCAGGGTGGTGGTGGGGTTGGCTTCAGTTCAATACTTCGCTGCCATTCCTATTATGCAGCTCTGTAACTTCTACACTACCGATGCCAATGCCAGCAAGCAAACATTTGGCACTGACAAATGCTTGTTCCTTTTTGTCCTGATCTTCCCTTTTTTTTAATGCTTGCATTCCCATCCCCCTTTGTCTCTATTACCCTGCTTCCTTCCCTACTTTGCAATCTTGGGTGTTCCTCTCCCCTCAGGTTCTCCCTACTTTCTACCTCTGCCTGCGGGGTGGGGCAGTTTCTGCTCACTTCCTTTGCACAGAAAAGATGAGGGGCGATTTAAAAACAATATGTGAATGCCTCAGGCACGACCTTGTGGGGGGGGGAGACCTGGGTGGGGTGGAAGAACAGTGCGTTAAGCTAAAAAAAGACACAGTGAAGGCAACAAACCTCTGTGCAAAGCAAAGGGGTCATTATGGTGTTTAAAGGAAGTAGCTGAAAAGGTAATGGCAATAATGGTTGCTTTCAGTATGTATAAAGAGACACAGAGGGAAGAGGACAGGAATGTATAGAATGTGCATCAAGAGAAGCAGAAGAAAGCAGGTAAGTGGTGAGGAGTGCAAAGATGCAAACTGATGAAAGAATAGTCCAGGAGATAATGAAAGGGGACAAGACACTTTTCAGGTACGTAATTGAAAAGAGGAAAACTAGAGAAGCAATTGTGAGGTTATGAAGGGCACATGGGGTTGTGTAGAGGAGGATCAGGAAAAGCAGATATCATGTAAACACTTTTGTTCAGTCTTTATTTATTTAGTTAGTTTTTGTTGACCAGGTAAGTGCACTAGACAAATCCTGCCTATTTTCAGGCACAATCAGGGGGAGGGGGATACAGATAATGCCAACTGACCTTGAACCAGATTAAGCTGTTGGTGGTATTTTTAGTGACCACATAAAAGCAGCAGGGGCACTAGAGGAAGGGAAGTAGACACAAGTTCCTTTACAGAGGAGAGAGTTCTGAAGGGACTTGCAAATCTGAAAGTGGACAAAGCTATGGAGCCAGAGGGGGTACACCCAAAGGTACTGAATGAGCACAGAGAGATACTGGCTGCACCTCTGACAGTTCTTTTTAACAACTTACTGGAAGCAGGAGTGGTTCCAGAGAACTAGAGGGGTGTAGATGTAGTCCTGGTCACAAAAGCAGTAGCAGGGAGGAGGCTGGCAACTATAGGCCAGTCAGCCTGACATTGATGGTGGAAAAGTTAATGGTCACAGCTAAAGGAAAGGATTATGGAGTATCTTGAATCCAGCAGGTTACAAGACCAGAGGCAGCATGGATTCAAAGGAGCAAGATCATATCAGTCAAATCTGATAGATTTCTTTGACGGGGTGACCAGGAAATTAGATGAGTGTATGGTGGTAGACATGATCTACTTAGACTTCAGTAAGACATACGACAACATTCACATAGATGGCTCATAAGGAAACTGGACAGCTTAGGGGTACATCCTAAGTTGTTTAACTGGGTAAGAAATTGGTTCAGAGATTGGCGACAGAGGGTGGTGGTAAAAAAAGTTCACTCTAAGGAAGGGAAAGTGACCAGCAGGGTGTCACATGGCTCAGTACTATGACATACAGTACAACAAAAATGGTTCAGAACTCAGATTGCTTGTAAGTCCCTGGAAGAACTTCACTCACTCACTCACTCACCCACTCACTCACTCACAATAATGACAGTTCCCCCCAAAAGTTTTTATTTTCTCCAGTAAGTGCTCTGATCCATTCAACACAGGGACAGTCTTTATGTACCTCCACACCCAGCACTGCCCTGGTGCTTCCCTTATTAGAGTTAAAGCAGGGAGCATTAAGCACTGGGACTAGTCCCCTTTAATGTCTTTATAAGTGACATTGCAGATGAGTTGGAGGGGAAGATCTGCATGTTTGTAGATGACAACAAAATCTGAAAAAGGGTGAACACTCCAGAGGGTGTGGAAAGAATGTGCAGGGACCTGAGACAACAGCTTGTCACCTGTGAAAATGGGCAGTTTGTTCATCAGGCTCACAAGGATAAAAAATAAAAAATGAAAAGAAATGAAATGAGAAAGCCTGAGGAGTAGTCAAGGACATGGCAGCTTGGTTTCATTGCAGAAAACTGCAAAATCTTACACAGAACCCCAGAGGTGGAGTAAAAAAATGTAAGAATATGGTATTGATGGTCACCAAACAGAAAAGGGACCAGGACACCTCTGGAACTGAGCATTGCTACACTCAGTATGCCCTTCTGGTAAAACTTTTAAATAAATAAATAAATAAATATTGGATGACCTCAAGGTGGTGAGGAAGTGCAGCAAGGCAGCTGGTGGGGCCAGCAGGATGTTGTGGTGCACAGGGTGGGTTATCACCGGCAGAAGGATGGAGGTGATGTTGCCTCTGTATAGATCACTGGTGAGACCCCACATAGAGTGCTGTGTCCAGTTCTGGAGGCCACATCTCAGGAAGGACACGGACAGAGTTGAGGTGGTCCAGAAGAGGGCAACTAAAATGGTGCAGGATCTACATCAAATGCTCTGTAAGGAGAGACTGGAGGACCTGAATATGTACACCCTGGAAGACAGGAAGAGGGGGATGGGGGATATGATAGAAACCTATAGATACCTCAGGGGGTAAATAAGGTACCATAGGGAAGTATTTTTCAGAGGAAAAGGTGCACAAGAACAAGGGGGCATGCAATGAAGCTGTAAGAAGATAAATTCAAGAGAGATGTGAGGAAGTACTTCTTCACTGAAAGAGTAGTGGATGCCTGAAACAGCCTTCCAGAGGAGGTGGTGAGGACAAAAACAGTGGTAGGTCTTGAAGCATAACTAGAATTTGCACAAGTGATCCCTGTGGAAATAATTGGAAGGGGGATGGAGATCAAGTAGGATCTGTGCTGACATTATAGGCTGGAAAAAATGGGCAGACTGGGTGGGCCAAGCAGTCCTTATCTACCATCAGATTCAATGTTTCTATGCCAGTGATCCTGTGGAGCCTGGTAACGCAGGAGAAGGGCTGGGATGGGATGAAGGGTTGCCAAGCTGAGAATGGCCATACCGGACAAAGGGGGTAAACAGAAAAAATAAATAAATAAACTCAGCATCTAAGTGCAAAATACTGTGAGATGGATTTTCAAAAGGGTTGGATGCAGATACAGAAGTAAAATCCACCTACAACTGCACCAGCTCAGTTGCATCAGAACTGTTCACTGGTATTTTTAAAATACCTGTCTGTCTGCAACAAAAAGATGAGATTCGTAGGATAAAAATTACATGCATCAGTGTAATTTCTGATGCACCTGCATGTGATTTTGGAACTGACTGCATCTGAAACTTTGATAAACATGCATCCAACGCAAGAGTCAGCCAGGTGGATCTCATTGAAAATGCAGCCCTGAATGTTTACAAGTACAGTATAAAATACAGAATGCCTATTAAACTCAAACCTCTGAATGGATTACCAAGACTACTCCTTATTGCAAATGTGTTACTCTGCGGTAGGGTATGATGGAAACTGTGGGTTCAGTTTTACATAGACTGATCCAGAACACAAACAGTTTTGCACTATGCAGATTCATTTATTGGCTATATGGATCTGATCAGTTTCAAGAAGTGAGACTTTAATCATCATTGTAGATGGGATAGTTCATTATTCACAAAACCTGACTATGGATTTCCATAGATCACTGCAGATATGAAAAATGTGGACTTGTAAGTAGTTATAATATTATGCCTCTATTTTGTGTGCAGTATTTGGGAAACAATGGGGTTTTGTGTGCTGCCCATGATAGCATTTTATATCAAGCACCTGGGTGCAGAGTTCTGTGCCCAGCATGCTAGCTATCTTGACAAGAGCATTAAGTGATCATGACAACTAACATGAGCAACCATATTTAACTGAGTCATTGACACAATCAGAGCTATTTTCAAAAACAACATTTGGAAAAACAAAAAAGCATGATAAAAAGACATACAGTGGTCAGAATTCTAAATCATGGTTATCACACACACTAGATACAAAGTGGTATCTTCTTTAGAAAAATGCAATAGTGCAGCTGTAGTGGATGTGTTAAAGGTAATTCCACATGTTCAATTTACAGGGTCAGCTGCAAAATATCTGCCTGGTAACAAGGCAAAGGTGAATGAATAGGCTGAAAGTGGTTCTTCAGTGTAGGGCAATGTAACTCTGTCAGTGCTTTGGATAAATGAACAGGTGGCAGAGTTTCAAGGAGATAGGAAAAAAATGTTTATATAATTAGCTGCCCTTCCATCTTCCTTTCCATATGAGTTATTTATTCTAATATGTGTTGATAAATTTTTGATAATTAAATAAACTGGCTTTGGGGTGCCCTCAGATATACAGAGTTCCACTCTCCTCACCAGCTACTTTTATTTCTTTCCATATTTTTAAGACATTGTATGACATCAATAACATCATTCCATGCTATTGATCTGAATGGCCTGGAATGGTGATATTGATGTCATAGAATGTTCAGGTAGTATGAAAAGAGACCACAGCAACTATTGAGGAGAGAGGGATATAGGGTAGGTACACAAGAAAAAAAATTATTAATTTAACAAAAAAAGTCAACAACATACTGTATCAGAATATTGGATTGAGACTAAAAGGACAACAGGAGAGCATCTAGAGGTGTAAAAACTATTTCCTGTCACCTTTAGGATGGCATGGAATATTACCAGCTAGGAGTTAAAAAGGTCTATGAATTTTTAGTATCATTATTATTATTATTATTATTATTATTATTATTATTATTATTATTATTATTTTGCAAAATAGAGTCTTTATTAAAAGGAAATGTAAAGAAAAACTACAGCACTTCACAAAACACATGGTGGGCATTTGGAACAGTCTAGCAGAGCAACTAGTATCAGCTAATAATGTAGCAATCTTTAAGCTCGGACTTGACTTTAAGGAAAAAGGGGTGATGATGGTATGCTCACAGGTGGGTGAGAGGGAGGATCTCGGTGTACCAGTGGTCTTTATTCATCCCTATAGTTGTATGTACAATACATTTGGGAAGTGTGTCTTGTGAAACAGATACATGTTTTTGAAAAAAAATGCATTAAGTTAAATGAAAAACAGAGCAAGAATAAAGGGAATCCATACACACTACACATAGCAGAATAAGAACAGCACAACATAAATGCATGACTTTCATAACATAAAACATCAAGATACATCGCTAAACTACTGTATACTCAACAGTTAACGAACTATTAAAAATTAAAGCAAAGGGGGGCGTGGCTTGGCCGTCAACTAAGATGGGCATTTAGACAGTTAGCAGTGACTGACTGGAGCTATTTACTTGATTATTACCCATGTTTCCTGTGGGCTCGAGACCAATAACACTAACCAGAGGATGTCTAAGCACCTCTTACCTGCCCTCAGCATGTGGTGAGATTTTTGTTTGTGGATTCTGCCTGGCATCTGCAAAAGCTGGGAGACCCCGACCTGCTGCATGGCACACAGCAACAAAGAAGGCCATGAGCCTTCAGTGAGGGAAATGTTCTTGTCCGTCCTCAGTAGGATGGACAAACTCACAATCGCCAGTAATAACATTGCTGGTGCCTTGACCAGTCTGGACTCCTGACTTGGGCTGGCAGAACAGAAAGTGACCAGCCAGGAAGAAATAATTCAGAGACACTGTGCAGTGTTGGGAGAACAGGTGGCACAAATCCGGGGGATGTAGGAGAAACTTGACGATATAGGAACAACCTACGGCTTCTTGAGTTTCCTGAGGGGTGTGAGGAGGGTCGAGCTACCCAATCCCTCCAAAGAGCACTACCGGATATCCTCAAACTACCCTCCGGCACCAGGATTACTACACAGCGGGCCCATTGCACCTTATAGGTGCAGCCTGCAGCTGGAGAGTGACTGAGGCTTATCCTGGCATGACTACTGAACTTCGTGGAGAAGGAAGCCATCCAGTCCAGGGCGAGAGAGCTGGGAGCCTTGGACTGGCAGGGCCACTGGATCATGTTGGTCCAAGACTACTCTAAGGACTTGGTGGCCACAGAAAGGGCTACACTGAGGTCAGGAACAGATTGCACAACCTGAGTATTCCTTTCTTGTTCAGATACCCTTTCGACATTGAAGTTTCACACAATGGCTCCTCCTTGCAGTTCTCTACACTGGAGGCTGCCACTGACTTTCTGGACAAATCCTTTCCTGGCCTGTATAACAATTAGAGGCTCAGCCCTGTACTGAGCACATCCTCAGCCCACAACAAGGACTACACTGACTGGTGCTCCCCGCTCACGTTAGACCAGCAGGCCCCCGTGAATATATCCCAGCCACAGCGCAAGTTGTGGGAACCGAGTCCAATAAATCAAAAAAAGTGGCCACAAAAGGATGCCCACAGTAACAGAATGCATCCACAGGAATTAGTGGGTGGGAACCTGAGGCAGACCTCTACAACCTGACACGAGGACCAGCAAGGGCTTGAGGTGACCAGTCTGTACCTTTCAAAGTATAGATACTCTCCACTACTACTGGTCACCCCACCCAATGAAGCCTAGACCTACAGGAGATGGATATAGAAGCTGCAAAGAGGGCTCCCAAAGAACATGGCCGACATGACCGGGACTGGGCAGATGCAGAGGATATCCTTGAGGTAGCCCAAAACAGAGAGACACTTGAACTGTCGGCAGCCCTGGAGAGATGACCGCATGGAAGGCCCAGCAGCCCACAGAATGAAGACGGGTGAATGATCCCTGCGGATGTGCTTCCTTGACAGGAGCTACAGATAAGTGCAACATTTGTGTGGGGTAGCAAACAGAGAAGTGCAATGGGGGGAACTGAACATAGGCGAGGGGGAGGATGCTGTGGGGAGATGAGCGATTATTCTTCGTTTACAGCTGCTCGCTTCCTGTCTCTCGCCTCGTCAGGTAGCAGGGAATTCATGGGGCAGGATATATCTCTTCTTGCCCCTTTTCTGAACCTGCTGCCTGGCATATTTATTGTACTAACAAAGATGTCTGTGTTCCATTTTTTTCTGTGTATATCTTGGGAGGGCGGGTGGTGGAAGCGTATTCTGTTAATCACAATGTATGGTGTTATGGTACCTTTTAAATGCCCCCTATTTTAGGCTAGTGGGGTAGTTAGGATCCATTGACTTGCTGCTCTGCTACCCTATCCCCCGCCCATCAACCTCCCCACTGCACAAGGGACCCTCCAGGTCTCATGAGCGTAGAGAACCCTCACCCGCACCCTTCTTGCAGGGAAGCTGATGCATTTAGAGCTGGTGAGTCGTAGACCTGCCTACTACATTGGACTTGATTTCTCCTGTGGCTCACATGAGACCCCAAGAGGCCTACCCAATGGGGAGGAGAGGTAATGGAACTACTACCCCCGGGAAGACCATGAGGCCTGCACTTTACAAGGAGAGGGGATGGGGTGGCGGGGTTTGCCTTGTGAGTGCGCTGTCCACCTCCATCCTCCTAACATGGAAATCCTCTGATGTGCAACTATGGCCGGGCATGACCAGGGAACACTACCAACCCTGTGCTGTTAAAGTGCAGCCCCCCCACTAGAGAGTGAGGTAGCTGTAAGGGAGAGGCGACGAGTGCCATGGGGGTCCAGTGGTACACGAGTACTCAGGGGGTGAAAGGTCCCTTCATACCAACCCCACATGTACAATCCAGGTGGGATAGCAGTTGTATCCTACCCAGGCAGCTTAGCCACCCTCCCCACCATCACCTTTCCCCCCGCTGCACCTCGTTGAACCCGTAGCTGAAGCAGACAGATGAGCCGTATCCCCTCCCAACCACATCATGTGGGGTATCAGATAAAGGGCCCTCCATATAGGCCCACCATATGACGTCTGGACAGGGCACGGGTAATGGAGAGCTTGTCTGGATAGATCCTCACTGACAGGCCCTGTTTTGGTAGCCCTCAAGTCTAGGATACACCCTGCAGCTCCGGGACGCTGTTCTCCCATTAAGTGTTAGTGTTCACTTATAGTTGGGTGCTGTTTGGTTGCCCTCTACTAATTAATACAGCCACATTGGCCACTTGGCTATGCCAAGCCATTCCTCAGGGTAGGACGGACCAGCCATTGGTTGTTATCACAGCCGGCTATAGTCCGAACTGAGACCCTCAGAGTATTTTAGGTTGGTTTTACATTGGTACTTTACTGTTACACTTCCTGAGAGTCGAAATACTAAGCTTTTTATTAAAGTGAATCCATACTATATTAAGTTGAAGTCCCCATCTGGTTTTCTGCCCACAGGAATAAATATCAGGGGTCGAGTCATGCTGCACACCCCCCAGAACTCTCCCCAGGGAACTCTCCCCTAAAACCACACACATTCCTGTCCCTGTCAAGGGTAGCCTTAGAGGTAGACCCCTTACTCTTTCTCCACCACCCTGCACTGGCTGGGGGTCTTCAGAGGCTGTTTGTCTGAGAACCAGCACCTGTCCGGAGAATGAATGAAATAGTGTTGCATACCTGGAATGAGTGAGGCCTGAACTCCTCCATCAAAAGAAAGAAGGTCCTAGCCCACCTGAAACATCTGAAGTCCTAGAAGGCCTTCCTCCAAGAGACGAAGCTATCTGGGTCAGACCATAAACTACTACAGAAAGACTGGGTGGGACAGTTGGTGCACCCAGAGGCCTCATCCTGGAAAAGAGGGGTAGCCATCCTGGTGCACAAATCTCTGTCCTGGAAACTGATGGACAGCCGGTCTGACAAAGAGGGACAGTGGGTGGTAGGCCTATACGACACCCTGGCTGGTCCTATAGTGCTGGGCAACGTATATGCCCCTAATCAGGATGACCCCAGTTTTTTTTACCTCCCTAGCAGAAACACTTACCTCCTTTGCTCCATCCTGCAATGCCTTGATGCTGGGGTGGGGGACTTTAATCTGATTCTGGTGCCACATCTTGACAGAACGACATGGGCACCGAGTCGCACTTACAGGAAGGGCGAGCCCTAGGCCTGCTAATGGAGGACATGGGTCTCACAGATGTTTGGAGCCTCTTTCATCCCCGAGTTCGGGATTACACTTTCCACTCAGAGGACAACTACTCCTATAGCAGGCTGGATTTCTGGTTCTCATCCCAGACTCTTCTTCCGGTGGTCATGGACTCAGTCAGCCTCCCCAGAAGTATCTCTGACCATGCCCCGGTCCAGCTCATATTGGCCTGGAGCTCTACTGAAATCCCCTCTCACTCCTGGAAACTGGACCCACTCCTCATGCGTGACATGGATTTCACCCCTGGGCCAGGACTGAGGCTTCTCTTTTCCTTCAGCCCAACCCTGTCTCCAACACCTCCCCTGGGAACACCTGAGAGGCCTTCAAAGCCACAATGAGAGGAAGCGTAATGGGGAAGGCAGCACCTAAAAGGACAGAATGAGAGCAGAAGCTGGTAGATCGCGAATCCCAACTTGTGCTAGCAGAGACCATTTATAAGGCCATGCCCTCTCCTTCCCCCTCCTCTCTCACTGGTTGCAAGATCTTGGGAATCCACTTGGAGATTAACCAGCTCCTAAACAGGAAAGCCAAGGTTGCCATTCTCCAGCTTCATCACACATTCTGGGAGGGAGGGGATAAGGGCAGCAAGGTGCTGGCATACAAGCTCAGGAAACAGTAGGCTGCCAGCCATTTTCCAAGCCTGAGAGATGAAAGAGGGGTACTGGCCACCGCCTCAGCAAATATTAACATGGTTATGGCCTCCTTTTACTCCAGTCTCTTCTGGTCCACTCAACCCACTCCCCCATTAGGGATCCAGCCATTTCTCAATAAAAAAATCTCACTACCCTCTCAGTCCCCCAGGCCAGTATACTGGATGCACCTATGTCAGTAGGAAAGGTCGTAACAGCCATCAATGATCTGAAGGGAGGGAAATCTCCAGGTGGGGATGGATTCACGGTGGACTTTTACCAAGCCCTCTGCCAGCTTCTGGTCCTTCTGCTCACCGAGGTCTTTAGGGAAGCTGAAACTACTGGAATTGTGCCCTGACGCTACATGAGGCCAATATTATTGTCATGCACAAGAAAGGAAATGACCTGACCAATCCAGGCAGCTATCGCCCGATTTCCCTCATCAATGTGGACAGTAAGGTGTATACGAAAGCACTCGCCAACTGCCTGAGGCCCCTGCTACTCACCTTGGTCTACCCATCTCAGGTAGGGTTTGTACCCGGCCATCACAGCTCAGATCACCTGAGATCCCTGCTGAATCCGATGCATGTGGTGAGGGGGATGTCAACGCCAGCTGCTGCCATCGCAGTGGGCTATGAAAAGGCCTTCAACTCCCTTGAATGGGATTTTCTGGATGCAATCCTAGCACACCTGGGTTTGGGTGACAGCTTCCAGGGTACAGTACGGGCCATCTACAACAAGCCAGTGGCCAGAATATCTACTAACCGAACCACCTCTCCCCTTTTCCCCCTAGAGCGGGGGACAAGGTAAGGATGCTCTTTGTCCCCACTCTTATTTGTGCTAGCGGTTGATTCTCTAGCTGCAATGGTCATACACCACCCTGACATTAGGGGTATAACAGTTGGTTAGAGCTCCTACCCGACCCTTATGTATGCTGGCAATTTGCTCCTCCACCTTGCGGATGCTCCACTATCAGTAAACCCTCTCCTTTCTGGATTCATTTGCCCTGATCTCGGGGCTTAAGCCGAACCAAGCAAAAATGGTGATGATGCCCCTAAATAGGCACTGCACCCAACAGATAGCAGCACAGACAGGCTTACTGTGGGCCCCATTCGGGATTACATACCTGGGTATAGTGGTGACTCTGAAACTGGAGGATAACTGGGGAGACAACATCCACCCACTATTGGTCAACACCGAACTTGAATTTGAGAGCTGGAAACTACTCCAGCTTACCCTTGCTGGGAAGATTGCGGCCATTAAAATGGTGACAGCCCCAGATTCTTCTACCTCCTCTGAAGTTGTTGGCCATCTGTACAGACAGTTGATAAGACCACATCTGGAGTACTGTGTACAGTTCTGGAGAACCCATCTCCACAAAGACATAGACAGGGTGGAGGATGTCCAGAGGAGGGCAACCAAAATGGTGCAGGGTCTGCACCAGAAGACATATGAAGAAAGACTAAAGGAGCTTAAGATGTATAGCCTTGAGGAAAGGAGGGAAAAGGGGGACATGATAGAAACTTTCAAATACCTCAAGGGAATCAACAATGTCCAAGAGGGTAGTATCTTTCAGAAAAAGAGATGTGCAAGAATAAGGGGGCACTATTTGAAGACAGAAGGGGGACGGCTCAGAGGTAATGTGAGGAGGTATTTCTTCACAGAGAGGGTTGTAGATGCATGGAACAGCCTTCCTGAGGAGGTCGTAGAGTCAAAAACAGTGGGGGAATTCAAGAATGCATGGGATAGACATAAGGCAATTCTAGTGGGGGGGTAAGAGGAAGTAGGCTGTTGGTTAATTAGGATCTGCAGCTTATCCGTTAGGTAGAGAAATAGGCAGACTAGGTGGGCCGAGTGGTACTTATCTGCCATCAAATTCTATGTTTCTGTGTTTCTCCCACTTACCAATTTTACCACCCAAGCAAAGGACTCAGCCCATTGACAAATTGACTGGGGACCTCTATAGGAGAGATCCAAACCCAGATTCAGTCAGAATAAGCTCCAAGCATACTGGGGGGGGGGGGTGGACTTGCCCTGGATAAAGGGATACAAATGGGCTTTCCAGTTGGCACAAACTTAAGTGGTTTGGTGCCTCCCGGGGGAAAGGCCCACAGTGGGTGAATATGAAATGAGAACAGATGTGATTCCTGGATGCTTCCTTCCTTTCTCCCTTTCATTCTCACCTGTGAGCCTGCCAAACTCGAGTAGCCACCCTATACCCTCACCTACCATAGTGGCCCCTAGGAAAATATGGCACCTCACTGTAAACAAACTAGAGCTGGACCCCCTCCGCATTACTCATGCCCCCTGTAGCACAACCCCAACATCACTATAGACAACAAAGAGTTGTCTGGCCGTAATGAGGCAACAGAGGCATATCGAGGGTGGGTGACCTCCTGGACCTCCCAGACCTGAGAAGCCTTCCCTTCCAAGCACTCCAAGAGCAATGGCAGCTGTCCCAAGCAGACGTCTGGAGGTACCTACAGATGTGGGTGGCTCTCCATCCCCTGCTGATCCAGTCCAGACATAACCTAGCAGGGCTGTCCATCCAAGGCTGGATTGAGCACCCGAAGGGTCTGGCTGGCCACATTTACAGGCTGCTCAGGGATACTCTCCCTTTCCAATCTGGGACAGCAAAGGCCAAATGGGAGAGGATGCTGCAGTGTGAAATCCAGGATCCCCAGTGGGGCCAGACATGGCAGGACTCAAACAAATGGTTCAAAGATGTGCACACCAGGTTACTCCAAAATAAGATTTCTCACTCCTGGTACAAAACCCCAGCCATTCTCTACAAAGCCAGCATCTTACCTTCAGACAAATGCTGATGCTGTCAGGGCCAAGGGGCTGATCTCTTACATACTGTATTTTGTGATCTTGCCCGAAAATCTAACACATGTTGCAGCAGGTCTGCTGGGTGGCCTCTGCAGTGCTGCAGAAACCCATCCCCCAAGAACCCACCTTCCTCCTCCTGGGCCTAAAGAATGACCACCCATATCTCACCCCTCAGGAACATCGCTTGCTTGCTCTCCTGGCCATTTAGACAAATTGGTCTGTAAGTGGTGATCTACTATTCCCCCCCACTAGCGGTGAGATTCTGGCCTCCCTCTCGAACTTAGCGTCCTTGGATAAAATCTTGCACCTGAAGACTTACCAGTTGGACAAGTGCCTGAAATGCTGGGGCCCATACCTTCAATATGTCAACCCCCCAGCTGGGGTTGGGTGATGCCCTCAGGGTAACAGAAGGATATATCATGTTTTGAGTCTCACCCAGGTCAGTGGGGGAGCTATGGCTGTTGTGTGCACCGTGACCATGTGGGGTGGAGTGGATGGAGGGTAGAACAAGATTCAGGGTAGGGGTGATGTGGTAAGCTGGCCCCCAATATGCTGTAAGGGGGTCTGGCTGTCTATATTAGTACTTAGTCTGCAGATATCACACTCAGAAAGCTAGAGAAATCAACCAAAGCAACTGCATATTTCATTATTTTCAGATTTTAATTCCTTTAGAAATGCAGTTTTAAAGTCACTGTTGTGAGAAGCAAAAAGCCCCTAGCTCCTCGTCTTTTCTTGAGGCTTCAAAGGGAGTAACAAGTAATCAAACAAATCCACATTTTAAGGTGTGTAAAATTGTGACATCACAGCCTTAGCAGGCTACCAATTAATAATCAAAATACTACTAATCAAAATAGCTCAGAAGAAGTGCAAAAGTAGTGCTCTCTGAATTTTATACAAACGTCTACAAAACCTATGCACATTCACATGAAATATAAGTTTCAATTCCTAAATTTATAACAAAAGCTATGTTTGAAGGTAACATAGAAACATAGACTTTGATGGCAGATAAGGACAGCTTGGCCCACCTAGTCTGCCTATTTCCCTACCTACAGTATAAGCTGCAGATCCTCTTCTTACCCCCCACAAGAATTGCCTTATGTCTGTCCCATGCATTCTTGAATTCTCCCACAGTTTTAGACCCCACAACCTCCTTAGGAAGGCTGTTCCATGTGTCCACCACCCTCTCTGTGAAAAAATACTTCCTCACATTGCCCTTGAGCCATCCCCCCTCTATCTTCAAATTGTGTCCCCTTGTTCTTGCACATCTCTTTTTCTGAAAGATGCTACCCTCTTGGACTTTAATGATTCCACCGAGGTACTTAAATTTATCAAACTTCTCATTTCTGAAGTTTCTATACAATTCAAACATTTTAGTAACATTTGCCCTACTAGTTAGCTCAGATCCTCATTTAATAACATTACTTTCTATAAATGTTTTTTTTGAAAACCATCTTGCTGTGTCTCAAAGATCTGCAGAAAATGATATATATTTTATTTATCATGGTTCTCGCTATATAGTAAAGTTGTTTGGAAACAGATTGAAGTGTGTGTCCACCATTATTAGGTCCACACACTTCAGTAATTTTTACCTAATTCCAATCTTCACTATCTATTTAAGAAAAGACCCACAGTTTGCATTGAGTACACCAGGGTGCATTCATATTAAGTTTCTCTTTTTTCTATGTATTTCAAAATACACGAATATACATAATTTTCATTTTATTCAAACATACATATATCCAGAAAAAAAGAAAAAAGTAAAAGAAAAATAGAAGGGGGGATGAAAAGAAGAAAAGAGAAGAAAAGGGAAGAAAAAGGGGGAAGAAATGAAAAAGAAAAAGGAAATAGAAAAGTTTTTGATATATTTACTTTAAATAAGGCTTAAGATCCCATGTTTCATTGAGACCCAAAGGACTCACACTCTTCATTCTGTAAATCCAATAGCTAACAGAAGGTTTGTTCTATTGCCTCCTTTTTTACCACACTTAGCAACTTCTATGCCCGTACATTTCATTCCACTTGGATCTCCTTGATGGGTTTTCAGAGAAATGTCTACCTACTGCTTTGTCCATGCATCTATTTCTTATATATCCAATATGTTCTTGGATTCTTTCCTTTAGACTCCTAATGGTTCTCCCTACATATGCCTTTGGCATGTACACCAGATAACATAAACAACAAATGTCGTATCACATGTTGTCAAATCCTTTATGATAATAGTCTCATTAGATTTAAAAGCACCTATATTGTTTCCTTTATTTACATATTGACATATGTTGCATCTTTTACATATGTACATGCCTTTGGGTCTTTTCAGGATCTATGTTTGTCTAATATTTTGAGATCCATCAAAATTACTATGGACTAGTTTGTCTTTAAGACTTAGTGCTTTCTTAAAAGATATTCTCTGCTTTGGGCCTATCACCTGTCTCACTTTTTCATCTGCCAATAAGAGCTCCCAGTTTTTACAAATCACATTTCCAATAGCTCCAGCTATATTGTTGTATTCTATAGCCATAGTTATAGGACCATATTCAAATATTCCCACCTCCTTACTTTTGTTACACAGTTCTTTTTGTGATTTATTCTTGACATCATCCTTAGCCTTTGTTAGAATGTTTTGACTGTAGCCCCTCTGTATGAATCTGCTTTCTAGTTCTTTAGTCTGCACCTCAAATTCTTTTTGATTTGCGCAGTTTCTTCGTATTCTAAGTATCTGACTATACGGTATTGAGTTCTTTAATTTTTTTGGATGTGCACTGTCATAATTCAATAATGCATTTGTTGCCATGTTTTTTCTAAAACTTTTCATTGTTATTCTCTATGTGATAGAATCTCCCATTATTGTAATGTCTAGAAAATTAATCTCTGTTCTCCCTGTCACATATGTGAACCTCAGGATTATGTCATTCATATTAAGCTTTTCCGCAAATTGTTTAGCTGTTTCTTCATTCCCTCTCCATAAACAGAGGCAATCATTTATATAACAAAACCATGTTATCACATTATTGCTATAGGGATTGTTTGATGTATTACAGATGCATTGCATTTCCCCAAACCCCATGAATGGGTTGGCATATACTGGTGCCATTACTGCCCCCATGGCAGTACCACATGTCTGAACAAAATATTCTTTATCAAAAATAAAGGCATTATGTGTCAGAATAAATTTGAATGCATTCACAATAAATTCTATTGGTGTTGCTTGTTGATACTTGTTATTTTCTAAATAGAATCTATGGGCCCTAATGCCTTCCTCATGTCTGATACTTGTACAGTATATAGGCTTTCCACATCAGTGGAGAGCCACATGTATTCTGGTTGCCATTCAACTTGCAAAGCTTTTTTTATTGTGTCTCCACATCTCTCAAATAGGAAGGGAGTTCTACAACTAATTTTTCCAAGAAAAAATTAACAAAGCTGCCTAAATTCTCAGTGAGTGATCATATTCCTGAGACTATTGAATGTCCTGGTGGATCAGTAATATTTTTGTGTATTTTTGGAAGAGCTTACAATGTAGGCATAATCTGGTTTTCCCGCCAGATGTAATTAAACTCATCTGTAGTGATTTCTCCATTAGTAACTGCTTGATTCAAAAGATGACTCAACTCCCTTCTGTAGGTGTGTATTAATACTTACCCAGGGTTACACTGGGTCTCTGCTTAATAACTCTGGAATATACAAACTGCTCACCCATATGGACCTCTTTCCTTTGTTGATATATTTTCTTGTTTCAGGAGAAGATTGCTGCCTGGACCATAAGAACTGGAGACACTTCTACCTGGGTTCTGCCGGCATACCCTGTGGGAGGTGACAGATACTCAGTAAGGAAGGAGACAATGCCCAGTCACAGATTTGGTTCACTTAGCTCAAAGCCATGAGTACCTCTTTACTGTCTCAATTTTTTAGTCTCCCTCTGCCCTCTTGTGATTGCAGCCCGGTGTGACTGCTCTGGGGGACAGACGACAATCCTGGGAATCAGAAAAGGAAATGCCTACCACTTAGATGTAGTTTAACCTGAGACCGCTACTAATGTAGGATATTTAACTTTGCAGTTAGTTTTGACTCTTGCACACTCTGTACCCTGATAAGAACCACAGTTATTTACTAGTTGTTCTGCCTTCTTTGTTATGCTATCCCTGCTTACCCTTTTCCCTTCCCTTCCTTCCCTCCCTGCTGCCCTCTTCCCTCCCCAATTTTCAGTAATTGTACCTGTTTAAATAGCTGTACCTTGTTGTATCATATATAAGTTGGAAAATGAATAAAGAATCTCTAAAAAAAACAAACAAATAAAGCAAAGAGATGGACAATTTGCCCTGAAGCTTGATTTGAAATGCTATACCTGTTTTACATTTTTAAGATTAGCTACACACTGCACTATAGCAAATATTATTATTATAAATTGTAAGAAATATATAACAACTTAAAAATTGCAATTTAATTATAGTATGTGGTAGAGTGTTGTTGTGTATGGATTTCCATACGCTCAACATCATTGTTGTACATGGGCAAAAGGTAATTGTGCACAATTCAAAGGTCATAACAAGTTGTTGTGCTTAGCTCAAAGATCATGACATATTGCTGTGAACAGTTCAAAGGTCACTAATAGTTGCTGGGTCTGGATATCTTCTGTTAAGCCCTACGTCAACATAATCATTTATCTAAGGGTACCCCAAGGATGCTTGCTGGTGCCAGCTTTGGTTAATATATACATCAATGAGATCTTAGAAGACCTTTTTGATCTTGATTTTCATTCCCTGACAGTAGCAGGAAAAAGAATCCCATCTGGCTTATGCTAATGACTTGGTTTTAATATCTACCTTTGTATTAGGCCTCAAGAGGAAATTGGAGCACATTGCAGATCTCTGTAAGAATCACAAAATGTGGGTATATAAAGAAAAAACTAAGGTAGTGATTTTTGGAAATAGGAGTGAAGTATCACCAAAAATGTGGATTAAGCAGGATAAAATAGAAGTACTGTAGTAAAGCATCATGGTTATCTGGGTGTCAGATTTTCAGAAAACAATACATGGAAGGAACATCTAAAGACAATATGAACTAAGTTACATGTGGCATCTAATGCTTTTAAAATTTCCCATGCCAAAATAAGTTCTGTGGCTGGGGTTCTTAAAGTTCTGAATGTAAAAATTTAAACAAGTGCCTTGTACCTGCTGAAGTTTGGGGCTCTACTGATCTGAAACAGCTGGAGGTCCTACTAAATAAATTATATAGGTATATTCCCCAGTCATTCCCTTCAGTCATAGAACATCGACTTCAACGATGGTGTTTAGAAGAAGAAATTAAATACTCTATGGAAAGTTTTGCATTCCCTAGCATTCAATTTATTAAAAAAATATATTCTCCCATATGGATTGGGACACTTCAGTTGGGAAATATTCTTAAAATCTTGGGAAGAAATAATGTGTCAGGTTAAAACTAGGCTTAGAGACATCAATATGGCCAAAAACAACAGTTGTTTAAATAACTTTAAGTTGTTTGGTCATTATGGACAAATCAAGAAAAGTCAGGTTTTAGAATTTTATGTTAGACAACTGACTAGTCCAGTTTATGAAGACTGCTAACTAAATTCAGTTTGGAACTGTTTACTTCCAACTATGTATCCACAAACATAAGAGAGAAGGGATCACCTCTCCGTTTTGTAAATGTGGAAACGAGTGGAGGATGATCTAAAGCACATTATACTTATGTGTCCTTTATATAAGGAAAACAGGACTAAATGGCTAAGGGGCGCTTTGGGTTGTCTTGGCCTTTCTCCCAAACAAATGATGGCATTGTTGTTTTCTATAAATGATGCTAAAATACTGAACAAATTAGGTTCTTATCAACTGTACATTTCTGAAGGTTGACAAAGAGTTATAAAAATCCTATCACCTCTCTCCCTTCTTTGCTCTAGGGTATACATATTGAGCTCCATTAATCTGTCTTCATATGTTTTCTGATGCAGTCCCTACACCATTTTGGTTGCCATTCTCTGGACTGCTTCAATTTGGTTAATGCCCTTGTGAAGGTGTAGCCTCCAGTACTGCATGTAGTAGTCCAGATGGGGCCTAACCAGTGTATTGTAAAGAGGGATTATTACCTCCATCTTCTGACTTGTGATACCCCTACTAATACACCCCAACATCCCCCTAGCCTTATCTACTGCTTTAGTGGTCTGCTTTGATGATTTCAGGTCATCGGTGATGATGATGCCCAAGTCTTTTTCTTCCCTTGTGACTGCCAGCAACTCCCCTCCCAGCCTATAGGTGGCTTCAGGGTTTCTCTTCCTTATGTGCATGATCTTGCACTTCTTTGCATTAAACCCCAGTTGCACTCTTCCAACCATTTTGCTAGTTTATAATTATCTCTTCTCATTCTGCCCACCCCATCTGGATCATCTACTCTGTTGCAGATCTTGGTGTCATCTGCAAACAGACAAACCTTACCCTCCAGTCCATTTGCTATGTCACTGATGAAGATATTGAAGAGAACTGGCCCCAGAACTGAACCCTGAGGTACCCCACTTATGCCTTACATCTCTTCTGACTGTATACCATTTACCACCTCTCTCTGTTTTCTGCCTGTCAACCAGATTGCCACCCAGTTGATCAACTCCTGACCCACCCTGAGCCTACCCAGCTTATTAATCATGTGGAACAGTATCGGAAGCTTTGCTGAACTCAAGGTAGGCAACATCAACTGCTCCCCCTTGGTCCACCACTCTTGGTACCCAGTTAAAGAAATCTATGAGATTAGTTTGACAGAACCTTCCTTTTGTAAACCCATGCTGTTTCGGTTCCTGTGCTCCTATGGATTCCAAGTGTTGCACTAACCTTTCCTTAAGGAGTACCTCCATAATCTTGCCCACTACTGAGATAAGACTGACTGGTCTGTAGTTCCCTGCCTCCTCCCTGCTACCACTCTTGTGGAGTGAGATCACATGAGCCCTTTTCCAGTCTTCTGGGACCTCTCCTGTGCTCAGAGACTCACTAAACAGTTCTGATAATGGCTCTGTTAGTTCCACCCTTAGCTCCTTTAGTACCCTGGGATGTATGCCATCAGGCTCCATTGCCTTGCCACCCTGAGCTTATCGAGCTCTTGTAGGACCCTTTCTTTTGTGAAGGGACTAGTGCACACCTCCCTCCCCCCTGTGTCCATGGTGCATAGCTGTGGGCCCTGCCCTTCCTTCTTTTCAGTAAATACTGAGCAAAAGTATCTATTTAGGATAGATGTTTTTACATTGTCCTCCTCCTCACATGCCTTATCCCTTTGATCTTAGCAATACCACCGCTAGAATTTCTCCTTTCACTAATGTATCTATAGAAAGTCTTGTCATTTTCTTTTACTGTTTGTGCTAGTGTTTCCTTGGTTTGGGCCTTTGCCTGCCTTACTGCCTTCTCTGCTTCCCTTAGGGAAGTTTGGTATGTCTCCCTATCTTCATCCTGCTACGTTCCCTTATATTTTCTGAAGGCCAGCCTTTTGGCTCTGACCTTTTCTGCTTCTGTTTTTGATAACCAAAGTGGTTTCCTTCTTCTTTTGCACTTCCTTTTCTCTCTAACACAATGGGATGTTGCTTCAAGTATGGTATCCTTAATGCTTGCCTATTTTGCCTGTACCCCCTCACCTGTATTTCTTTTTGCCAGGGCTAGCATAACTCTGTTGGCCATCTTATCAAAGTCAGTTCCTCAGAAGTCCCATATTATTGCCTTGGAATTGGATGATTTAGTTCTAGTGGCCAAATTGAACCATACCATGTGATGGTCACTGGCCCCCAAGTGACCTTCTACCTGGAGATCTGTGATCCTTTCCCTGTTAGTCAGTACTAGATCTAGGATAGCCCTGTCTCGTATGGGTTGTTGTACCAGTTGTTTACGGCCCTCCCCCTGCTGGGAATCCATCATGTGTCTAGTTCTGGCAGATGTTCCTGCTGGTATTGACCAATCTGTATCTGGCATGTTGAAGTCTCCCATTATCAGAACCTCCCCTTTAGCTGTCATGTTTTGTATATTTTCTAACAGTAATGTGTCTATGTCCTACCCCTGGTCTGGAGGCCTGTAGACAACCCTAGTTCATATGGCTGTCTCATTTCCTGTTTCTAGGGTAACCCACAGTTCTTCTGACACCTTATGTGTATTCTGAATTTCTGTAGCTTTGATATTTTCATTGACATAATGGGCCACTTCACCCCCCTTTTTGCACCCAAAATACAAATCTGAGTGGCAGAAGATAATAGGTCAGCACTAATGTGCAGATGAATAAGGTTTACCAGGTCATAGCAGCAGTTCCTCATGTCTTTATTATGGTCATAAAAGTAGTTACATTTTCATTTCAATTTCAGCAGTCTAAAATCTAAGTCCAAAACCTGGGTAAATCAAGTATCAAATGTCTGAGAAGCTATAGGTGCCAGGGAACTTAGAAAGTGAAAAGGCCATCAGCTCAAAGTGCAAATAACTTAAAAATGCTGAACTACTTGTTGTTTTTGTCTAAGTGTGCAAAACAGAGCACACAGTTTTCTGCTGTGCTTGTCCATTGTCCATGACACTGAGGATGCCATATTCAGTTGGATAGTGCACTGACTATGAGTTTGCATGGGAAGTGGTGGCAGTTTTGTGGCCCTGCGACCAACTCTGCCCCACCCTGAATGCCTGGTCCCTTAAGAAGCAACTATTCTCTGGTGCCCAGTGGTTTCTCCTACCCTTCGATCGCTGGTCCTGGTAATAAATAATAAATCCCTGGTGCCTTGTGGACCCCACACCCTCTGATTGCTAGCCCTGATATTAAATAATAAATCTCTGGAGCCTAGTGTTCCCTCAATCACCAGCCCCATTATATGTTTGTACATTCCCTAGTGGTCAGTGGTCTCTGCTGCCTTCCAGTCACCGGCTCTGGTATCATACAGTAACTCCCTGGCATCTAGTGGCACCACCCTATCCACTGGTCACAATCTGCATGCAATAACTCTAAGTTCCTGGTATCTAGTAACCCCTTCCCCACAGAATGGGCATCGACCACCCATCCTGCCAACCCCCCATCTGTCTCAGCAATGTCACAAGAGCCCATATGGCAACAGCACAGCCTTTCTCTCACCACCTCGACTGGCCCACCATATGCAATGACAGGGAGCATGCAACCCCTGTACTGTAAGGGGAGCACACATACTGTATACAGTATGTGTGTTCCCTTTACAGTAAAGGGGATGTGCATTCTCTGTCATCACATATGGTGGCCAGTCAAGGTGATGAGATGAGGGTTATGTGGGTCACCATGTGAACTCCTGCATCAGGTAAGAAGGGACTGGCATGGTGGGTGGTCAGTGCTTGCAGTGTGTGTGTGAGAGCCTCTAGACACCAGACACTCTGTAATAATGCATGGGAGATAGGGAGCAGTGGATGGGGGGTGCCATTAGACATCAGGGAATTATTGTACATTACCGGGTCTTGCCATTGGAGGGTGGGGGAGAACCGCTGGATATCACAGAATGTATATACATATAACATAGCTGGCAACCAAATGGTAGGGGGGCCACTAGGCACCAGGGATTTATTATTTAATACCAAGGCTAGTGATTAGAGGAAAAGGGGGCCACTAGGCACCAGGGACTGTATATACACATATGGGACCAGCGATCGGAGACCATGGGGGACCACTAGGCACTAGGGAATGTATATACACATAACAAGGCCAGTGATTGGAGGATAAGGGGACCACTAGGCTCACAGGGGTTATTCTTTGTCTACCAAGGCCAGTGATCAGAGGGTGGGGAAGCCACTGGACACCAGGGATGTACTTCATTTTAATGGGGCCAGAGTTTGGAGGGAAGGGGTGTCACTATCCAATAGGGAGCAGATAGGGCCCCACACTGTCAATGTGGTTGTTGTCTGCAGTTGCTCCCACAGCCACTAGGATTGCCCAGAGTAAATCAAGCTTCTTCTCAGTGGATTTGTGCTGTGCAAAGTCATCTGCACTAACCATTCTGTGCAGCTCAAATGTACTGAATGTTGCATTGTGCCAGTATTCCTGTTCCTTCCCTTCCCTTCCCTTTGCCCACTGCATACATTTTGTTTGCAGGTGCTAACCTGTTAGGGTGCACAAAAGGCCCCTTTCAATATTGAACATAGGCAAACAGTCTATGTGAATGTATCATATTGCCTTTTGTGGATCTCTTCCGGGTCCATCTTGAAAATGAGTTTACGTCAATGGTGTTTAGCCTGGTAAAATAAAGATTTGATTGATTGATTGAAACAGGGTGCAATCACTTTGCCTGCTGGGCAAACTTCTGAATATCTGGCTCCAGAAATTAAGCTTATCCACACCACATGCAATCTTATCCATATAAGTTACACCCTGCTAACTCTCTGACATCATAAAACATGCTGACATCTTTGCTAGAGCATGGCTAAATTATTTATGCTGTATGCTGTCCGCTGGTCGCCCCTTATCAAGCGATGCTCGCTGCTCCCATTAAATGACCAGGGTCATTCCCTTAGTCCTCCCTTCCTCAGCCTAGACTTGCTCCCCACTATAATCTCCACCTTCAACTGCTCTTCCTCACCTCCCTCCCAGCACACCCACCTCTCTCCTCTATCTCCCCAACCTGCAAGAACACCTACCCCAGTATGTTCTACCTGCCCCCTAGCCCCTCCCTTTCTTTGCTTCACAGTGCATTGACAGTTTCTACAGCCAGAGGCTGCTTACTGCCTCCTCCCATCCCCCTTCCCTGGGAGTTGACACCACCTTCCACCTGCCCACTGCTGCACTCCATGTTCCACCACTCCTCCCCCGCCTCACCTGAGAACCATGACAATGCCACTGGACAGAGGCCAGCAGCTGTTTTCTTCCCCCCACCCTCCCCTCTCTCCTCTCCCCTCCTCAGACAAAGTCCTCTCCTGATCACTCCTATTGCCTCTGTGTCCGCATCTCCCAGGGCTGCTCCACCTGCACCCCAAAAACCCTGGCCTAACTGGCCATCTATAGGGATTCTAAAACTGTTCCAATATCTTGAAGTACCTATAATGAACCATAATTGTAACAATGGCTATTGTAAACCATGCTCTGTATACTGTACCTTTACTGTTTGTGTCTCTTATGTTTTTTCCCATGATGTGGAACCTTTGTAAAAGAGCCATGGCTCAAAGGTTATATCCGAATTAAATAAACTTCTAAGCTGACAGCCTTTGCACTTTCCATGTTGTCTGCCACCTACACCTCTGCAGCCATTGGAAACTTCTTTACCAAGGTTTGTGGGTTTTCTGTCTGACTGTTGAATCAAAATTGAAATGTGACTGCTTTGAAGGTTGTAATATTTATTTATTTATTTTATATTTATTTATAGCTGTCAAAAATTTTACCAGGGAAGACATACTGAGCAGGTATCAGACAGGAGGGAACTCTAGTCCAAGCCTGTCTACAGTTGTCTCAGCAGTGCAGTCCACAACCCCCCTTTTTTTTCAGTTAATAGTTTTTATTGAAATATTTCTTTTTTTTTTCACACATACATCAAGACAAACAAAAATAACATGCATCATTAGCAGAGAAGGATCACTGCAGTAATATATCCATAAGCTGCAAACAGACAGCATATGTGGAGGAAGAATGCAAAAAAGGACTAAAGAAGGAGAAGATGGGGGGAACCCCCTGAACTCTCTGCCCAACAGTGATGCAAGGTCCAGAGAAAAAGCAAGACCAGGTATCTGCATGGTGCTACTATATTATTCTAGGGCACTACTAACATTGTGTAATTATCTTCACATTGCATGGCTGACTAAACTGAGCTTGTGTCCAGGACCGTCACACCGGGAATACAAAAGGAGAAGAGCCAAAACAGTGGCCTCAGAAATATTCATCCTATCCCCATCCTAGGTTTTAAATAAGCAAGAAAGGGGACCCAGCATGCAGTATACACTGCAAATTCGTTGGATATAGTGTGAGACATGTGGTCTAGGGAAGGCAGCTGTGCGAAAGCACGTTGGAGTTCTGGGATAGAGGGGACTTCAGTTGACCTCCACTGACAAAGGATAAGGTGCTTGGCTGAGAAACCAAGAAGGGCACACCCCCCCCCCCTTAAAGTAATGATCCAGCCTGTATTTAAATATATTTAAATATTTGCTAGTCGCCATAGTTTCTGGCAAACCTTTCCATGAATGAACCATCCTTTGTGTGAAGCAGTATCCTATCTTCACAGTTCTAAAGTGTTTGGCATGCAGTTGAAGTTTTTGCCCCCTTATGTCCTGTTAGAGGTCCCTAGCTCTAAATGCAGACAGCTTCTTATATTGTTGTGTGTCAAACATTTATATACTGTAGTAAGAACACCTCAGTCTCCTCATTTCCAGTGTGTACAGTCCCAAACTACTTAACCTATGATCATATGAGTGGTTCTCCATACTCTTAATAAGTTTTTTTGGTTTTTCTGGACCCTTTCCAGCGTGTTAAACTCCTCTACATTCTGTGGCAAGTAAAACTGTCCGCACCATTGCAGGTGGGGCCTCAACAGTGCTCTATACATAGGCAGCACCACCTCTCTATAGCTGCCTGTGATGTTCTTCCTAATACATCCCAGTATCTTATTGCACTGGGAGGCTGCCTCATTACACTGCTTATTAAACCTTACATTGTCAGTCACTGTGATACCCAGATCCCTTTCATACTCAGAGACTTTAAGAACCGTTTCCCTTTGTCTATAGTATACTTTAGTATTTCTTTATCTGAAGTGTATTACTACACATTTATCTAGCTCAATCTCCATTTTATACTTTGAACAACCTTTCCAGACATTCATCCAATACAGTTTGAAATGACACTACCTGTTCTACAATATCCACTAGGTGGCCTAATTTGGTGTCATCTGCAAATTTGTAAGGCCAACCCCCTTTTGTAATAATCATACTAGATGCATAAATGCTGAACAGTTGCCACTAACACTGACCCCTGCAGAATTCCTCTAGTTATATCTGTTTTACCAGAGTCTTGCCCATTCAGCCCCATTCTTTGCAACCTACTACTCAGACATGACCTAATCCACAGTATGATTTATGTTGTCTTTTTGTAGACAACTTATTAGTTTGGTATGTAACACTGTGTCTAATGCCTTTCTGAAATCTAGATGGACCACATCCACTGACCCATCTTTGTCCAGTGCAAGTACAGTGAGCACAATGCAATTATGAAATGCAATGTCCAATAATAAAGACATGAAGTAGTGCCGCTATAACCTGGTATGTTGTATCATTTCCACATTACTGCTCACCTAATATCTGCCACCATGCAGATTCTTTTTTTTTTTGCAGTTTGATTATATAGTGGCAATATGTAGAGCTCCTAGCTTTGAAATGAGTTCAAAACATTTACATGTGCAAATAGGAGCTTTCCTACTCATGCATCCCAATGTTATACTGGTTGGTCAAAAACTGGTGTCACACTGCTGATCCAAAGGCAGGTAGAGGAGGTTTTTTTTTTTTTTTTGCAAACCTGTGGCAGTGATTGCCCAATTCAAACAGTGTGTTGGAATGATAAATCTATGAAACCCCTGCGGGTTGCTCCAGCAAATGGTAAAATATTGTTTGTGACTGCAAATGCCCACCCTGAATTTCTGGGGGCAACATCATCATTTCAATAGTTATAAGTTCTGTATTTAAATATTTGCTAGTCACCACAGTTTCTGGCAAACATTCCATGAATGAACCACCCTTTGTTTGAAGCAGTATCCTATCTTTACAGTTCTAAAGTATTTGGCATGCAGTTGAGGTTTTTGCCCTCTTATTTCCCTATTAGAGGTCCCTAGCTCCAAGTCTAGGCAGAAAGCAAAGAAAAGTTAAAAAAATAACTAAAGTAACCAAAATGTGCATACAATCATGTTACTTGCATTAAGGAAAAAGATGGAATCACCAATGCTTCTTTTAAATTCAATCACAAAAGGATTTTAAAAATCCTTTTTGCACCTGGTACACCCATGTCTGAGATTTCTAGATGGAGGATGATCAGACATTCTTTCAAGAACTGTACTTTCAGAAGATCCTGCTAGAGATAAAAGGGTATGCATGCAGAAGAGCACAGCAATATGAGTGTGGTAAAAACCGTGAAGCCAAAATAGTATGAGCGAATACAGCGACAGAGAAATAATAGTGCTGAACCTTACAGCGCCTACCTGTAGTCAGTCACGCTTAGCACTTCAAGCAAGGAAAGCTGAGGGGAGTCAGCATGCTGCCATTGTGGCTTAGAGGACAAAGCTACAATTCAGGAAGGCAATACAGTGGGAAGCATCAGGGGTTCAATTTCTACCCCACACTCTATGTGTATTTTGTTCCTGTTTTGATTTCTATGTAATGCTTTTGTTTCCTCTTGCACCTGACCCTTGTGGGCCTGATTTTGTCCCCCTCCCAAGTGTAGCCCCCCTTCAGAGTTGATTATAATTATTAGGGGGATGTGGGGCCAAAGTCCCCCATGTGGGGGTGTGGGGGACATAGCCCACCATACTGAAAACTAACTTCTGTGTTGTGTGCTGTGTGTTTGGTGGTGTCTGGAGTGCTGGATTTGTGAGATTGTTTGACTCACAATTTTTCCCATGATGCAATCATTTACCATGTGGTTTTGCTTGTGCTTTGTTCGACCGCACAGTAAAATGTTGACGATTATTGCCCTGAACCAATAAAATACATTGTGGAAACCCAGATCTTCATGCTGGAAATTGAAAAAGTGATAGAGGACTTAAATGCAAGGAAGCTATCAGGAATAGACAGTCTTGCCATAGATTTTTAAAAAATAATTTGGAGAGATGGAGGAATGAAAAATCCAACAAATGTGTAAAGAGGCTTACTGATCAGGTCATTTGCTGCCTCCATGATGGAAGCTAACTTGAGCTGTTTAGAATATTAAATTCCACTGGTAGGATGCCTGCAGAATTACCATTCCGATTTCATGGAATTTGCAAGTAAATTCTGTGGAATTTCACCAAATTTTAAATTTCAGTTATTTTAGTCGAATTGTTAAAGTACATATCCCAATGATACTCAATTTGACAGCTATATAGGTACTGATGGCTTACATAAGTGTACTAAATTTGGAGTCTGAGATTGGATGGGAGCCAAGTTATGCTTGGGCAAAATTTAACTAAAACTTATTTTTCATTTTATTTCATCTGATTTTAAACATTCTTATCCAAATTTCCCCATAGTTTCAAGATTTAGAGAAACATGCAACATTGTTATGTGCATCAAGTTCTAAGACTCCAGCTTTAAAGGTGGCTGTGCTACAGGTATCTACACATTTTGCCAAAATTCAGAATTTTGTTTAGTATAATTCTGGAAGCTTTCATTGAAATGTTATAAAATATTGCAGGCACATTGGATATTGCTACATTTATATATTTAACTATTTTCAGATTTCTAGCTGCAAAAGTGCATGAGTTATATGCAGATAAACATTTTCAATAAATTTCCCACCAAAAAATGCCAAGAGGTTTAGCACTTATACTTTTGAGACAGTGCATTCTAATTTCATGATATTTGGCGCACCACTGAAAATCCTGTCATCAAGTAACCTTGCTACGTTTCAGATCTCCAGCTCAAAAGAAGCCTGAGTTATAACCAAATTAATACATTTCAAAATATTCCACTGGATTTGTCAAATTTTAAATTTCAATTATTTTGGTCTAGTTTTGAAAGTGTGTACTCAAATGATACCAAGCTTGGCAGGTATACTGGTAGTAATGACTTTCATAGGTGTGCCAAATTTCAGAGTCCTAGATTGAAAGGGGGTAAGTTGTGGATGGCTGAACATTTAATCAAAAATATTTTTCAGTTATTTCCTGCTAAATAAAAAAAATCTTATCTCCACAGTGTCAGGATTTAGAGAAATGTGCAACATGGGTATGTGCACCCCATTTTATGTATCAAACTTTAAAGGGGGCATTGCTATAGGTAGCAAAACATTTTACCAACATTCCAATGTTTGTTATTTTAGTATAATTTTGAAAGCATGCATTATATCTGCAAAATATTATAACATTTTGCAGATATAATGGTTATTACTTCATTGATATATGTACCTAATTTCAGATGGCAAGCTTCAAAGGTGTCTGAGTTACATGGTGATAAAAATTTTCATGAAATTAAAATAAAAACCATGACAGATTTTGAGCACTATAATTTTGAGACAATGCATCCTAATGTCTAGTTATTTGGCACAGTGTAAGATGTTCTATTGATAATTACATATTCCAAATGTCAGATCACTAGCTTAATTGATAGATGAGTTATGATCACATTAATAACATTCAAAAATTCCATAAAAATTCCACAGATTTGGAATGTTCTTATTTCACACCGCTCTAAAGCTAACATCATTGTTCTGCTAAAAAATAATATGAACACTCACATTGACTATAATTGCTTGGATAATCTATTAAATGTTTCTGGATATGACAGGATTTAACAATTTGGGTCTGGATTGGGTAATATGGATATTGTGGGCTCTTTACTGGGGTAACCCAGATTTGTATTTTTGTAGCAGTCACTGGGGTTTCAGCTTATACATGCACTGATCATGAGAGGCACATATGACATTTCCTAAGGCATTTCCAGACAGCATTTGTCAGTGGGCATGTTGGCAACACTGCAAATATCACTCATGACTAGAACCGATTAAGAGTAACAGCTCTTTTAAGAGTTTTATTGCAACAGAACAAATATTTTGGAAATCACATTTTAGAAACAGAAATACTGTATAAAGATTATTTAGTGCAGGTGTTACTTTGATGGTCCCTATTTTAGCTTTTAACATGTTTTGTCATTATAAACAACCATCTATCTATCTATCTATCTATCTATCTATATGTTCATTGCAAAAAACTCTGTTAATGCATCCGTTAGGGTTCATATTAACAGTGACAAAAGTATGGAAATGTGGTGTTAGGGATCCCAAACATAACACCTCACCTCACAGACCCCCAACACAACCCTACCACCCTCCTTACCCCCACTGTCCACACACCAACAGGTATCAGGATGTGCCTTAGGGTCATCGGCCCTAACACTCACCCCATTCCATTTGTAAGGAAGGTAAGATGGTACAGTATGGAAAAAAGAGACACCAGGGACAGTTTTATTTTTATATATTATAAACATCATTATTTTGGGACATGGAGTGGGTACCCCAGTGTCCCACAGTGCTGGGGGTGGTCTTCAGAATGCCAACACAGGGCTTGCACACCCCGATGTCGGCAACCAAATAAGTTACATATTTCTGGACACTGGGGGTGAGCTCCCCAGTGTCCCACACTGCTGAGAGTGGGAATTCAGAATGCCTACATGGGAATTGGGCACCCCGATGTCAGCAGCCATATTTTAAATAATAGCCTTGTTGGGGCATCCAATACTAAGGGTGGGCATCCCAGTGTTGTAATTAACAATAAACTATTTCAGGACACTGGTGGTGGACTCCCCAGTGTCCCACACTACTGGGGGAGGGCTAAATGCCAACACAGGGATTGGGCACCCTGATGTCTGCCAAACTTTTTTTTTTATTAAAACATGCCTCATCCCCTTTGGAGACAGTAAAAGGAGAAAACATCCTTTTATCAGGTAAACGTCAACAGGTGTTTACCTAAATGGGGGCTAAGGAATCCAATTCTGCAGTTATTTTGGCCAAAAGATGGGTAGAAAAGGTTTTTGTCTTTTTTACAGGGGCTAATGTTTTTTTCTCTTAAAGTAGTGCTGCAATTTGTGGCAGTTTTCCCACAACAGTGTCATTAGTTATGCAAAAACTACCACAATTTGCAATAATTTCATAAAAATAGTGCTGCAAATTTGTGACACTATCAATGGCCGATGTAAAAAAACATATTTCCAGCCAATATTTTTAAAAACTAAGGACAGAATCATGTTCCTTGGGCCCCGATTAGGTAAACACAACTGTTGTTGTAGACCAAGGGGTACTATTTTTTGAATTACAGTGTTTTTTCTCCATCAGTAACTGAAAACAAGATGGTAGCAGCATGACACTACTGATCCATTTGCAACACCAAAAAGTGCTTTCTTGAAAGCAGAAACTGCTTTAGCATGGCACATATAATTTTTCCCATAGGTTATAATAGGAAACTTAAAAGTTTAATAACTTTTGAACAGATTAATATTTTTTCACCAAACCTTCAAAAGATACGTCTGTGACCCAGACCCCATATACCCTAACAATTTCAGACCAGACCTCCAAACCATTTTGGAGGTACAGCATGGCAAATGATTTGTACCAAAATGGTAATTTTCACATTTTTTGACACTACACATCTCCATAATCGCACATCTGATGAGAACCAAATTTACCACATCAAGAGATGTATGGTACCTGACAGTGCATAAAAACTTTCATGTGTATCAGTTGCAAAGTTATTAAAGTGCAAAATGTGCAGTTTAACATGCAAGTGACCATTGAACCCCAACTATAGTGGCACTACCGTGCCAGTATAATATATATATATTTTTTCTTAACTCCTCTATTTTTAATCAAAATTATAAAAAATACAGAAAAATGTAGAGCCAGTTTAGTGCACAATGCTGTCTGAGCACAACTTCTCAGGGAAAGTAATGACCACAAAAGAGCCTATGTACAATCATAAACACACAAATGGATCCATTTTATAATAGAGGAATAATGCACTCCAGGGTGTGTGTTGTACTGGAATACATTAACTCCATGCCTGGGATGGTTGGGCATGAGACCATAGGCTGAGTGTGTCCAATGCTCCAGGTGTTGCACTATCCCATCATGACACACATCCTGGAGTGCATTATTCCTATTATACATGGCTTGTTTGTAGAGGAAAGAAAAAAATAGAAAAATACTTTAAAAGTAAATTTTTTTGTCATTTTGGAATGGGTAGGATTACTTACTAATAAAATAGTGTGGATTTCTTGTGTTAGCCAATAGGTGGTACTGCTCTGTTTTGGGGGAGGCTCTGCAGTACAGATAGCAATCCTTGTCAGTGCTGCCAGTCTTTGTAAAGTAGCCTTGTTCCAATATTTCATCAATGTTTATTAAGCAATGTGTGGCTTTTGATTTTTTTTTTTGTGTATGTGTTTCTCTAAGTTGGTATTGATGCTGAATTACATTGCCGACCCCCCTTACCCGCCCCTCTACGACCAACCACTCACTGCTGAGAAGATGAAAAAATGAGGTACAGAGATGTTTCAGATGGTTTTCAAGTGTTTTATCCGGTGGCTTTTTTTGTTTAAAAAACAAAAGTAAGAAAGTAATTTCAGGAGCGAGCGAGAGTCACGCTTTGACAGTTTGAAGACGCGGCTGCTCGCTGTGCATGTTCACTCCATGAATTCATTCCTCATGTGTGTTTTTAAATAAGAAGAGGAACTTTTGGGGTTTTGCTTAGATGTGAGATGGTTGTGGGTGGGTGTTTTGTTGGGAGGTGACTTTTTGTTTAAGTATGGAAAGAAAGTGACTTCCAGAGTGAGCGAGTGAGTGAGAGAGTGAGAGCCCTGCTGTGACTGTTTTAAGATGTTTTTGCTCACTCTCACTCACTGGGCAGGTTCACTCTGTGAATGTGTTTCACAGATTTTTTTTTATAATAAAAATAGGGTGGGTATTATTTTGGCTGGTTTGTGTCCTGTGGTTTGTTTATTCTGGGATGGCGGGCATGGCATGATGCCATTAAGGATTGCAGCTTTCACTTTAGGTTTGTATTGGGTTCGTAGTGATTTTTCAAAAATATTTGATGCAGTCTTTTATGTGCTGGTACTTGATCTGTGGCGTTATGCCAGGATAACACCACTGATCCAGTCCCACACTGACCAATGAGAGCCTGAGATTTTTTCCTGCCATTGTATAATCATAAACAAGGCTCTCTGACTTATGTGTCACAAGGATTATGTCACTTCTTGAGTGAATGTTGATGCTTGGCCTCTAGCCTCATGTCTCACTATGCGCCCAAGGCAAGACATTATCTCAGCTCAATGCATGCCATGGCATGCCCTATTGCTTAAATAATCAAACGTGCAGTGAAAAAAGGAATGCTGTTTTACTAAACAATGTACTGTGCTATAACATGGATATAAAAATTATGAAAGCTGATTGATCAAGAGACAGCTTCACCTGTGATGGTATCCTAGCACAATCTAACAGGTAAAAATTGCCCAAAACATAGTCTACTTATGACTGTAATCATAAATAGATCCATTTTAAGCCCTTCAGGGCTTCTGTGACAGGGATAACATCACATCTCATGGTTGATGGTGGTCAGCACTTGGCATCATGCCTCACAGTACACTGGTGCTGTGATGTTATCCCAGCATGACACAACCTGGCATGCCTTCTTGCTTAAGTTACATGGGTACTGAAAGGTGGCAAAGTATTTTTATCAACTGTTTATTTACTCAGGATAGCCAAATGCAAAAGTAATATTTTGTTTCAGTAGTGTCTGATTTTATCATTTATTCAGCTGGATGAACAGGAGCACTTGGAAGTTATGTGACTTGAGTAGAGTTCATACACTATAGAAATGCTGTAGGCATGGTGGGATTTACACTTCAGTATCTAGAGTCCAAAGGTTGTGCTTTAGCTAGTAGACAATGCAGCTTCAATTCATCATCCACACAGTGGCCCCATGCATGAATGGGTGGAAATTATGTGCTGGAGGAATGTATCCCACCCCTGGAGCTCTGCACCTGAGGACAGGTGCACACCAGCAGCATTCACAACCACCAGCCACCTGTCCATGGCCCCATCCCCCCGGGCATGCAGGTTCAAGCGGAGCAGATGGGAGGAATTGTGGTCCCAGGTGGGCAGCCAATCAAATGGCCTGCCTGGGACCCAGAGTGGATCCCCCTATGCAGGATGGCATGGTACCAAGATTGTACATCGGGCGCTGGCATGGTGGCACAGATGCACCCACGGACTGCATGGGTGGCAGGTGGCAGTGGTGCAGCCCCCCCACATCTGTCCCAGAGGCATCCCCCACTGACAGGAGCACTGCTGCTCCCCACTCCAGCCCAGGGAAGCATCCCACCCCACACCTCCGATGCCCACCTGCTGCCATGAACAAAGTGGAGCCCCATCCCCAACAGTGAACCATCCCCCTCACACATTGGGGCACCGGTTCGGCTGATCGCACACATCCATGACACCACCCCGCATCACTGACCACACCACCCCAGGGCCTTGCTGGAGGTGCCGTGGCCATGGATCAGCCAGCAGCAATGCCCAGTGGACACCTCTTCTGCAGACTGCACCAGGAACTGAACATACATTTACAGGGGGGACTGTGAGCTGCAGGGATGGGGAGCTCCAAGTGTTGGAGAGCAGTCACTCAGGTACAGTTGCTATGCCAGGGGGGATCCTGTGGGTGCATGAATATGGCCATGTATGGCTGTTATGGCAGGGTCCCCCCTGGTGAATCTTTCCCACCCCTGCACCCTCCTGCATGTCACACTGTGCACCATAGTGCATCGCAAGTAGTGCGGATACACACCCCCTCCTTCCCCGTCACATTGCTGTCCACATGGTCAGGGGATTGGGTGCCTAGGGTGCACTTGTAATGGCACAATACTTTTTACATAAAAGTTGGCTTTATAGAGCACCTACTGTATTGTACTCATAATAAAGTAACCCCCTTCATAAAGGACTAATCCTTACCTTACCTTAGCTTAAGGCAGATCTCTAAAATAGCAAATTGTAAGTTTGTATGGAAACAGGTAGGAAAGTGATCATATTTAGGCTCCTTGGAAATTGTAGCACCGAATCTTCCACTTTCTAGCTGACTGCCTTACCAATGAATGCAGACACTTTGTAATATCATAGTATGGAGAGTGATGAAGCTCTCACTGTTAAAATGAATGGGGTGACTATTTAGAATGTTTGGTTTGTATGTTCAAGGTCAGGTTTAGTGGCTTCAAATCAAAATCATTACTCAACTGACGACCTCATTAGCTGAATGGTGGCTTTGATTTAAATGACCCAGACTTTATATATATATATATATATATATATATATATATATATATATATATATAGATATGTTATAAATTATGATGTCATTCTTAGCCAATCAGGATTGCATGTTTCTAAACATTCCAGTAACTCTTATAACCATACAAGGGTCTCTCATGCAGACAACTTTAAAATTCTGGGCCCCAATTCACAAAAAAATGCAAAGGAAACACAAAATTTTGCGTTGCATTTTGCAGTTGCCTAGGTGTCTAAAAATGCTATTTACAGTTGGATAGCACACCATGCTATCTGACTGTGAATAGGGGTAGTCCAAGTCAGTGGTAACATTGGTACTGCCAGCGCTACCCCAGTAGCGATGCCCTGACAAGAAACCAGGAGCATGGGCCCACAAGGAGTAATGCAGGGGCACTATTTCCAGTTCACAAAGGCAGCCATGCAAATTAGCCCATTGTGTATGCAAGGTGCTAGGTGGGCATTTGCATGCCCATTACTGGTCCATTTGCATAGGCTACAAGGAGTTTATGATGGACCACTCAGCCCCTACCCCACAGGCAGTCACAGTCCCTGATGGCAGTGGTCCCACCCCCCCGATGGTCACCAACTGCTGACCTGAGAAAACAAAGCTGTCTCCCTGGTAGTAGTGATCTCACCACTGTTTGCTGATTTCTGGCACAAGGAAAAAAGAGTCTGTCTCCCTGGTGGCTAGTGCCCCCTCTCGCCAGTCACTGGCCAGATATAAAGATATTCCCTGTGGTCTAGTGGACCCCACCCCTGGTCACACACAGATCGCCACCTGATATCAAACATATACTGGCATCCAATGGCCCCTCCACCACCCAAAGCTCCTCCTGAAATAATAATAATATCCCGGTGGCTAGCGGTCCCTCCACCCCGATTACCCACCCAATATATAAAAGACCTCTCTGGTGGCTAGTGGTCCCTCCCCACCCAAACACCAATCCAACATTGTCATCATATTCACTGGTGTCTGTGTAACCTCCTCCATACCAATCCCCTGTAAAGTCAATATAAACATTTCTGTGGTGGTCTGGTGAACATACCTCCCTGTCCCCAATCCCCAGTAAGGAAATTAACATCTATTCCCTGGTGGTTTAGTGCACCCCCACCCCTCCAGCCATGGCAGGTAGTGTCCTGCCATCCTGTTCTCCTATCCAGAACACAAGCCGGAAACCAGCACAGCCCTCCTCTCTCCACCTTGGCGGACCTCCAACTGAGCAAGTGCTTTGTGATTGGGATAGCACTGATATACAGGTCCCCTCTACTTCATTTGCATTGTGGCCCCCTCCACACTTTGCCCCAGAACAAACCCAGCTTCTGCACACAAACCAGGCTTTTGTGAATGGTTCTATGTCAAAACAGCGATAGCAAAATAGCATTCGCCATATAGCAAGTGTACATCGCCGGAAAACCAAAACAGCGATGTACACTCTCAGTGATGACAAGTGGGCAAAAACAAATATTTTTGTTATGTGGGGGGGCTGTGCCCCACGCACACCCCTCATGGGAGGCTTCACCCCCCTGCACCCTTCTAACTAAAGATTATCAACTCTAGGGGCTGCATGTTGAGGAGAGGGTGAAACTTGTAAAAAATGAAATACTCCCCGCTGCACCATAAAACTAGTGTGCACCTCCCCAGTCCTGAACCCTGCATCCTTCCCATTGTAGCCAGCCACACTCACCACCACATCACATGGCCAGCTTGGCAGTTGCTTGCCAAACTACCTCCCACATACCTGCTGTCCTCTCCTGTTCCCCTACTGTCCTCGTCTGTTCCCCCTCCTCCTCTAATGCACGCCTTCTTGTTCCCCCATCGCTACTCTTTCAGGGTAGCACACATAACAAGTGCTGAATTTGAATTGCTCAATTTAAGCAGCTGTTTTGATGGGATACCTTTGTGAATACCGCCTTGGTGCAAAACCCGGTTTGTGCTGCACAAACTGGGTTTATACCAGGGCAAAGTTTTGTGATTCTGGCTCCAGAAGTTTTAAGTTCAGTTAGTATAGCCCATTTTCCCACATGAGGGATTTCTTAATTTTATACAAAGTAAACAATTTTGATTTAAAATCCAGTTTCATTTTCTAAGAAAACAGCAATCTTTATGATGATGTATCACATGTTTTTATTTTATAGTTCTGGTACCTCTTATGGCTATAAAAGTTTCTTCTTTAGACCTTTATGTACAAGAACTACTCAGCTTCGCTTTGCAGTTCTCTCACCCAGTCAGCATGAGCAGACTTTTTTATAACCATAAGACATGCCAGAATTGTATTGTACATACTGTATAAACATACAAAAAAGCATGTGAAAAGATAGATACCCTTTTCGTTTCACATACTCAGAGGTCAAAAAACATCTGAGGGTGGGGAGTGGGCCATCAATCTTAACAGTGGAAGGAACAGACTGTCAAAGCCTGTCAGCCTAAATCTGATCTCTTCCCTTCCTTTTTCTGGAAAACCTAAAGTTAAGTCACTTCAAAGACCTGCTTTATGTTGAGGTAAAGCTTCTATATTTGTATTTAATTTGTCTCAGAAGACCAGGGAGACAGAAAACTATTTCATTACAATTACATTACATTACAGTTTGCATTAATATACTTTATATCACACCTTTCTGCAATCATTTCAAAGTGCTTTACAATCAAAATATAATACTGTACCTAACAATCAGTGAAGTGCTGCAACCTCTGGGATGATACCACTTTTTTAGCAGCATGGTATGCAACAGCTTTCTGTTAAACAAATTACTCTTTTCTCTGGAGGGGGGTCATCTGACTAAGGAGACCCAACAACACACCTCTAGTCCATGTGCATTTAAATGATTGCAAGTGGATAAAGTGGATAAGGGCTGAACAGAGGAGCCAAATGTAAATGTGAATACGATTCAAAAAGGAGAAACCCAACTACACCTCTAAACCATCAACAAGCTGAACACTAGAGCACGATAAAAGCATAATGTTTATTAACGAGTAGCACCCCTCTCACAAACCACGCATCAACGTTTTATGTCACCCTGATGCTTTTTCAAGATGTCATACCAAGTTACAAGAATGCCTTAAATAGTCCCTCATAGCATGCATGATTTAAAAAGACATACAGTATATAATGCGTAGAAAAAATATCACAGGATAAATATTACAAATATAAATATGCACACAATACATATCCATGTGCACAAAAATGCCATCTATTTAACTTAGTTTCATAAAGATTAAAAAAAGCACACTACATTCTTTTTATTAAAAATAGAGCTAATTGGAAGTGTCCATTTAACCCTGGATATCTGCCTGTATGCAATCTGTATTGCCAATAAGTTTCTTGACATGCCAGAAAATTATTCCGGTCCCCCCCCCCCAAACTGACTGACACTTGTTCCAATCCATGGAAAGTAAAGGAATGTCCAGTTCCAAATGTTTTAACATGTGCAGCTAATGCATTTTCAATTGTCCCCAGTCTAATATGGCTGAGATGTTCAATTATTCTATTTTTAAACTTTCTCACAGTTTTTCCTACAAAAAAAAAACAGCTACATTGACAAGTGATCAAGTACACCAAAGATTCAGTGCCACATGACATAAAGGATTCTGGACAAAACAGTTCTTCGCTGTTTGGTAAAGGACAGTTTTGTCCCACCTTACTATAGCTGCAAGCTGTGCAATTACCACTCTTGAAGTCTCCAGACTGCAGTTTTTGTCTGCTTAGTGTATCATCTATTCCAGTCCAGCTATGCACTAAGACACCCTTCAAGTTTTGTCCTTTTCTGTAAACCCTTCTATCTCTTTCAAATTTTTTCATTTTAGCTTTTTTGATTCTTTCATCGTGTATGTATACTGTCTCTTTAAGTTTACTCGCATATGTGCTGAAGCTTGAGTGTGCTTGAAATGAGTTAAAAAGTGCTTCATTCTTAATTAATTCTGTTTTAACTTCTTCCTTTATGGGGGCAGCATTTCTTAAGATAATATTAATAAGCTCTGCTGTCAATTCTAATAAATGAATCTGCCATTATTTTAAGAAGGTTCTTTGATCGGTCCCAAATGTGGGTTGTTTGACCCATCTTAAGCCTCACAGGACCCAATTGACTTTTAAATATCCATCTGTAACCACCCCTCACTATTTTACACAGTTAGCTACCCCTTGCACCCAGAACTGGGTACAGACTTCAATACATTTAGACAATTGGTACCACCCCTAGCTTTGGGAATGTATACCAGACTCATCCTTCTAGAGATCACAGGGGTGGGGGTGTACAAAAGCAATATGAACTATGAGGTATTTACAAAAACCAGGTCCTGAGGAGAGAACTGTTTGCTAGGGCTATGCTAGACCTAACTTCTGGAGAGGTACCCAATAACTCCACACAGGAAGCAATAACATAACTGTTCAAACCATAGTTGGGGTTCTAGAGTGTGCTTTATTCCAAAAAGATGGTCTCTAAAGCAAGGGGAGACCCCCAAGATTTACACATCATGGCACTAGGAACTTACAGAACAACAAATCCATGTTTTTTTATTTATTTATTTGTAGATTCAGAAACAGCTTTGAGTATAAAATCTTTTACAAAGGTTCCATGTCATAACACAGAACTAGACATAGACATGAAATTCATTTTCTTACAATACTTTAGGTTACAGACAAATAATGTAAACAATAAAACTGTCCAATTACAAGGCTAAGAGCAAAAAGGATCCTAAGTCAACAAGAGAGGGTCAGCTGCCATGTGGAAATGCAAAAGCAGACCCAACAGGGCCTTGTCTGGGTAGCGTAGGGATATGGGCATCATGCTTAAGTAGAAAAGAGTAAGTAGCAGGAGGGATGGTGCAGTATAAGGGAACTGCAAAGACAGAGATGGGGAGGGAAAAAATGGCAACCAGTGCAGGAGGTAGAAACAAGTTGTAGGGGCAGAATTAGGAGCAGGTATTGTAAGTTAGTGAAGGTGTCTGACTGTATCTGACAGAAAACTCTTTGTATTCCCACACTGTAGGACATTGCACATTTCTTCCAGTGGCACTGTCCACAACTGAAAACACATTTACTGACAGGACACTTGTACTCTGTTTCCCACATGTCATAGGACACTGAACATTGCTTCTAGTGGCTCTGGCCACAATTGAAAACACATTTGCTAATAACTAGTACAACCCACTTCAGGGTGTAAAATCCTCTTCAGACATTGGCCCTATGTCTAAAGTAACCAGGTGTACTACTGAACCTCTTAGTCCTGAACTGTTTACTCTGGATGGGGGTCTGCCCACCCTTTGCTCCCAAATCCATATTCAACCATTCTTTCAGAGTTACAACTTAAATATTTGAAAACACTCTTTGGAAAATGCTTAACTGAATGAAACTTTGGCATCCAGCATTTAAATCACTACCCTGGTAGTGGAAGAACTAAAGTCCCGAACAATGTGATATAGTTATACCTCTGGACATCACACACTTCAGCCAACTTTAAATGAGAACAGTCTCACACTTCTGAACAGAAAAGTTTGCATTTCCCTTTTAGCCAGAGAACACGACAGCAGAGGTACTTGCTTTCAGCAGTTAAAGTCAGATCCTACTCAAGCAATAGCACGTGATGAGGTGTGAGTTAGCTCCTGATAGCATGCCCAGGTGCCTTATAGTGCCTTGTGCCTTATGCTCTTGGTCATGCTCTTATCAGGAAATAACCCACACCTTGGAGTGTGTTATTGCACTTATAAAATGGGTCCCCAATTAAATATAAGAAGAAAAAAAAATCAGGAAAATGCCCGACATTTTTAGAAAAGGAGCTTTTTTATAGTAGCAATAGGAAAAATAATTCCCTTATTATTGTCCTGCCTATATTGCATATTGGCTACATGGGCAGTAGGGGCCCCAACCCCCCCCCCAAAAAAAACATCATAGTACTCAGGTTAGATTCCCCCCAGACAGGCATACAGTATTTTAATTTCACTGTAATTTTTTTTCATTTTCGTGTGGCTGGCATGCTGTTAGAGGGACTGGGGCTGTTTGCAAGCATGTCCCTTTGCAGCAGCCATAGCTCAGAGCAGCTTTCTGTTTTACTGGGTCTGCCAGAGCAACCACGTTTTTTAAAACAAAACTTCAGGGCATCTAATAGGAAGCCGTTAATGAGTAGAGCGACTGTGGTTATGGGGGGGGGTCTAGAGTATGGGGCAGTGCAGGAGGACTGAGGCAAAGAGAGCTATGAGTGGAGAGACCGTTCCATTTAGTGATGTAACAGGCAGCAAAAGTAGGCATGTTGGGGAGCTGCAGGAATGAGGATTAGTGGGACAGCTGTGCAGGACAACAACCTTCTGCTGAAAGAAAATAAAGGTCAAAGTACGGGGCAGTGCAGGAGAGGAGGTAGGGGCTGTGGGACTAAGGAAAAGAGAGCTAGGAAGGGAGACCGTTCAGTGGTGTAGCAGGCAGCACTAGTGGGCATGTTGTGGAGCTGAGGATGAGACTGGTTTCCACCATGGTGATGGCATTGATGGGTTCTTTCTTCTTCCAGTCCAGTTGGGTATTTCTTCTACATTTATTAGAAAATTTATGCCTGGTATTTGTGCCATTTTTGTGGTTTTGGTAAAATTTTCTCCTCAGAATGGCACTGTGGTAAGGTGTTCTGTAGCACAATTTTGGGTCAGTGCCTCAACTGCCATTTCCCACTGCTCCACTGTTAAGTGTATTCCAATGATTTTTCTTTGGTTTACAGTTGGCAGAGGTCACTGATATGTTACTGTTATGGGGCTGCAGGAAGAAAGTTAGTGCCGGTTGGCTATGATATCTCCTGGTAAGGACATGGGTCTGATGGGCTGTTGGCCAATCAGATTTCTTTATTTTTAAAGACCCATTTTATAATCACTGTTAGACATTTCAGGCATATTCAAAACATCCTGGATCAAAAAGGGGATTGTTCCTGGGATCCACCCACTAGCAGTCCTTTTCACTCGTCCAGGGATAAAAATCAGAAGATCCTGCTATAGACAATGGTTTCCACCACTGCACTTGGCAAATTGGAGAATTATCAGGACTAGGGTGAGACTGCAGGGCTCTCAACTTTAAGACCTCAGCTGAGCAGTTCTCACTCCTCTCACTTCAAGTTGCAACTCTACACTGACTACTGTCTCAAGATTCTAAACTCCCTTCTCACAGCTGGCAAAGGCTTATGCTGCTGTGAGAGTTCCAAATGAGCTCATCACTTTCATCTCAGCTGAAGCCAAGTAAACAAAAGAGTGAGCAGGTGAAAAACCCATTTAACTAGCTAATCACCAGCTGCCTTTCCCTGCCTAGCACTGTAACTGAGGGGATTCTAGTAAACCCAGTGGTTACATATGGATTCTCAGTGGCTCCAAGAAAACTGCTTGAAGCATGCCCTGATAGACAGCACTGGTGACCCCTATCCAGCTCAGGACCACCAGCCTGCCTATCCCTCATCCCTCTAGGGAAAATCTAGCTGACTTAGACTACCTACTGGGGAATACCTATCCCCAACAATTCCCAGGGTACCTGTGAACAACAAAGGAAAACATACACTACATTGCATTACTTTTCCCACAATTTCAAACCTGTGAAGAAAACATGTTAACACCCTGTTAACCATAAACAGTTCTAAAACCACTAAGAAAAGGGGAACTTGGATGAGTTCCAACATCCTCTTCTGTTCTTCTTTTCTTCTTCAGGAACACCTGCAAGAGAAAAAAAACACAAAAACACATTCTGCATTCCAAACAGTGCCTAAACCTCCACATAACACTGAAGAACCCCCAAATATATTTTCATAAAGTACAAAAGTAAAAATATGGAAAGAAGACATTTATACAACACATTTGGGGATGGGATTCCCTACAATGTCCCAACTAGTGGGAATATCACTGTTGCCTATAGACAAGACTTCCTCAAAAGTTTGCACTTTACAGATAAACTCTGGAAGCACTACAAAACATCAGGCCAGCAAACAGATTTCAATGCTTACCGTACGCTACTGAATTCATGTAAGAAACAAGTCAGAGCTGCTAAGAGCAAGTACTGTATAGACCTACTGATTAACTCGGCCAATGATCCCAAAAAATTCTGGTCACACATCAAATCCTTCCTAGGATCCTCACAGTCAACTACCCTTGGTGATATGCTGATAAATGATGTACATTGCAATGATTCACAAACCATAGCTAATTCTTTCAACCTGCATTTCTCTGATCTCTCCCAATATACCTCTTCCTTCAAACCCGCTGCAGTGTCCTCCCACTCCTCATCAGGAACCTGTCTGGATAAGTTGGAAGTGTTGTCCCCTGTGCCTCCTTATACTCCTCCATTCTATTTTAAGGCTGTGTCTAGAAAGGAAGTCCTGAAGCTCCTGAGGTCCATCTCTGATCATACCAGCTCTGGCTCAGACTCCCTGGAACCCCGCCTCTTGAAACTTGCAGCTCCCCTTATTGCATTACCGCTGGCCAAAATTTATAAATTATCACTTTCAGGTGGAGTGGTCCCTGACCTCTGGAAAGCTGCTCGGATCACACCTGTACTTGAAAAAGGGGATCCTAAGGTTGTCATGAACTACAGAGCAATTGCCATACTCTCAGTACTGAGCAAAATCCTGGAGAAAATTGTCGCAACTCAGACAACTGACTACTTAAGCATAGCCTGCTCTCGGATACCCAACATGGCTTCAGGAAAGGACATAGCACGATGACTGCACTCCTTAAATTCACCACTGACACTCTTTCAAAAATGGATACTGGCAATCTGACTGGGGCTGTCTTTATTGACCTCACAAAGGCTTTTGACCTTGTTGATCACACTTTGCTTCTCTCCTCGCTTCGACACCTGCATTTCTCCTCCTCTGTTGTTGACTGGTATGAAAGCTACCTGACAAATAGAACTCAAGTGGTGAAATTTAATTCATCTCTATCGAACAGTACCACCATTAACATTGGTGTACCTCAGGGCTCCATCCTAGGGCCCCTCCTATTCTCTCTTTACATAAATAACATTGGAGCTGCTCTAAAATCCTGCTCTGCTATTCTATATGCTGATGATCTTGTCATCTATACAAGTTCTACTAATATAGACACTATCAACACAACCCTTTCCTCTGACTTTAACAATATCCAAAACTGGCTATATGACCACAAACTGGCTGTCAACACTAGCAAAACTAAAGCCATGCTGCTTGGATTGGCCCCAAAGCTCCATGCTTGCACAACAGCACTGACAGGTGCAGGACTTAGAAGGTCAATTATTGGAATGTGACCTCTTTCAAGTACCTGGGCATCCTGCTAGATCAATCTCTTGATCTTAATCTTCATGTACAGTCTGTTTGCAGAGCTGTCAACTCAAACTGGGTGTTGCATATAAGACTAGTTATATGCTCATGCCATCGGCTAAAATAGCCATTGTGAGGGAGATTGCTCCCACCCTAACCTATGGGCTTCCTTATTTGGGGCTGCTCATAAAACTGACCTACTCAGATGGGATATTACGTGATAACAACATAGTCGCTATGCCTCTTCTGCTCCTCGGCTTAAACACCACTGTCAGCTTTATAATGATCTTGGTTGGCTGTCTCCGTTAGCTAGTAGGAAATACTACTTTGGCTCTCTTATTGATTTGATAATTCGAAAGCAAACCCCTAGGTGTCTTGCAGCTATGCTTGTTCCTCAGGACACACTCCATGGTCTACGATCAACTGACAAATCCTTTCTGAATTTGCCGAGGTGCCGCACGAGGAAAGGAACTTTTGCATTTGAACATGCGGCTCCACAGCCATGGAATTCCCTTCCCCTCGACATTAGACTTTCTAGCTCCCACACATGCTTTAAAAGAAAACTGCACTCGAATCTGCTGATTGCTGATACCTGTTCCTGCTTTCACCCTACCTAATGACTGATGTCTCTGGCCATACAATAGTGTTTCCTCACCTCTATATAACCCTCTTACTGCCTCAGCCTGTCCCGGCTCCCTTTCCCTGCCCATATACAATCTTGCACTGCAGGCATCTCCCTTACACTTACATACACTCACATAATCTAATTTCATGGCTTGCTCCCCTCTTCCTCACTTACCGACCTTTTTCTTAATGACACCCCCTGCTCTCAATGGTTATTTCTTCCTTTTGTATTACCTGTTTTTGTTTTTGTGTACCTTGTTTCTGTTCATATGATGTGCCACCTGAACATTTATTGTCCAAGGTCCTCTCTATTCATTGCATAGATAAGCACCTATGAACTTATGAATGGTCTACTCTGTATGTCTCTGATATATTGTATCCACTTTAACTCATTGTATGTAAAGCGCTTTACTTTGTATGTTCAGATATATTGTATCCTCTCTAACTCATTGTATGTAAAGCACTTATAATTTGTTATCCTGTTAAGTTTCTGCATGTCTGTACTCTCCCGGGTCGTGCCTGAAAATAGTCATTTTATGGCTAGTGCACTTACCCGGTTAACAAAAGCTAAATAAATGAAATAAATAAATTGTCCATTAAAGAGTCTCTCCTAGGCTGTAGTCTGCTGAAGAACAGTTCTTGGACAGGACAAGGCCTGTATAGCACTGCAATCCAGGGGGATAGTCTTTGATGAAAACATTAAAGTTCCTTGGATAGTCTTCAAATGTAGGATGTGTTGTGCAAAGTCAGTTAATGTAAATAAAAAAGTTTTCTTATCAGCTCCTTGAAGAATGAAAACAAAGGATCATCTTATTTCTATGAGCTGAGGACCTTCCCTCTTCAGATCAAATGACATCTTCGGATACTGCTCGGCTGATAACCTCTGAAAAAAACAAACAATGAAAGAGGAAAACTGCTGGGGGATTTCATCTGGAAGGCCAGATTATGAAACAGGAAAACTGCTGGGCTGATGAATCTGGAAGGCCAGATGATGGAACAGGAAAACTGCTGGGCTGACGAATATGGATATACCTGAAGAAATCCTGGAATACCAGAAGAACCGCATCTTCCTCCATAGATACTGCTGCTTCAGATGATAGACACTGGCCTTCCTCTGCTCACTTCCATTAGGCATGCTGGGCATATTCACAGGGAGTGGCACCATTAAGTGTAGTACCACTCAGGGTGCCAGGTGAGGACTATGACCCCTTCTGTGTGTTCCAAGTTGATGTTGTGAAATGTCTCATTCCCAGCCCCATCCACAATTCGCACAGTGTCCATAAACAGAGTACTGCTCAGTCTCCAGAATCTAAGGTGATCACTGATGTTTTTGACCCTTATACATTCTGCTGTACCTGGGTGCAAATTCTTACTTGCCTCTTCCATTAGCCAGGACTGCCTGTTCTGTTTGATTTCCTCCCAGACTCAGTGAGGAAAGGTAGGAAAGGACTTCTCATATGTGACGTCAGCCCTCCTATGAGTCAGTCTTTCCTCCTTACTACTCTTTACTAGTCTGCGGCCCATGGCCTGGCTTGGGGGTGGCCAGGCCTGGTCAAGCCAGTGTCTCAGACTCAAAGAATGAAAGAACTTGTTCCCCACTATCTCTGTGGACAAGTTGCTAGAGCCTTCTCCAACTGTCTCTGGCTCCTCTGAGGCAAGAGTTTGAGGTGACTCACAGTAGTCCTCAACATGAAGATACCCTTCTTCATCCTCCTTTTCCTCACTCATGATCTGTGCCCAAGAGTGAGCAAACGTCCTCACTCCTGAGATATTCCATTCCTCACAGAGCGCAGAGGTAGACACCTCCCAATTCAATGTCTCTGGCTGTTCATCATCCCCCACTAGGCCAGGACTTGGACCCTGATTCCATAGGTCCACTGATCACTCTGTTGTGCTGTCCATTTGGGACACAGGTGTGGATACCTCTCTCTGTTCCTGCCCTTGCAGTGTATCAACATCAATTTTATTTGCTCCTTCACTAACACACTCTGTAGAACTTTCCCTAATAGGTTCAAACTGGTGCTGCGTGCTGCTGCAGGCAGGATCCCTTGCCCAGGTCCACATGGGAGCCAAACAAATTCTTGTTGCCCTCTCTAGCATTGCACCCCTGCTCATTCCAATCTTCACAAGGCAGTTGAAGCAATGGGATATCAGAAACACATCCCTTCCAGCCTTTAGACAAACAATGCATAGTCTCACTGGATAACTAGAAACTGCTACATCCAGAGGTAACCTTTCACCACAGTAGGCTCTCTCTACCTCTCTCAGTGCAGCCACCTCACCTCCTCAGTGATCATAGCTCGAGCATGATCCAGATAGTAGGGAGTTCCTGAAGCCATGTCTGAAAGCAAACACACAAACTTTGTTAGCGAATTGCTCACTTGTCACATATTGTCTCACAAAATGGCTCCCTACTGCTCTGTTTACATTGCCGACCCCACCCTGTCATGGCGTCTGTAACAGTTCTCATGCATCGAAATCTTTCAACTTGCTCAAAAATGTGTTTCCGAGCTTTCTGGCAAATGAAATTACTTTAAACTGCAATCGATTGCTTTGGTGGTACATTTCAGCACATTCATGCAAATTTTTAAACTGGTGACTTGACTTTGCGATCAACATTAATTCAGGAAAACTCTATTTACACATGCTCAAAGTCACTTGTAAGTCCCACAGTCTTTCTTTGCATAGGATTGCCTGTTTGATGCATCCAACTTCTACAACTCACAGTTCTGCTGCTTAGAAAAATTTACTGTTGCTAAAACCATATATCATTGCTCACAGTCTATGCTCAGAATTTGTTTGTTGTGCCTGTCATTACAACTTGCAGTCCTTCTTTGCACAAAAATCTCACTGCTTGCACACAGGTTCAGCTGGCTTGATAATCACACACAGTTTGTTTGCACAGTTTGCTTGTTTAGTCAATGAATTCAGTAGCTGGTTCCCTCCGATGGACAATTTCAGCCTGCTGCTCATCCTAGAAAGGCCTGCCAATCCTAGGAAGGCCTCTAGGGTGAAACGGGCTGGTGGTCCCTCCGATCATAGCCACGAATGCCTCGATCACTCTCCAATCAGTCAGACAATGGGTTGAGCCCCAAATTACACTCTACTAGTCTGTTTACTAAAGTTTAGAATGCTCATAAGCCCCTCAATGGTTGATCCTGATCTAACCAGCTCACATGCTACTCTCTCTCTCTCCTCCTCAAACACTCTGCAGCACACAGATGCTGGCCAGGGGGCAGGACTGGATGTAGCCACACCAAGCACTCAACGCCATGCAAATGAGCCTCTATCTCTCTCCTCACTTGCTCTTCCATCACAGCAATTGCCGAGCAGGAGCAAATTTAAACTGCAAACTATAAGTTTTTTCCTTGACTGCAATTTCAGCAGCGGGAGTGCTGCTTTGACCATTTTTACCACAGTTTCTGGACAATTTCTTTAGCGACTCCCCCAATTTGCACACAAATCACATGAAACTTTTAGGACACATATCTGAGTCTGTTCCTCAAAATCCACAATACTTTTGGCACTTGAAAATTGTAATTTAAAAGTTCTTCTAGCACTTTTGATGCAGAAACCAGGACACACATTTCAATTCTTTACTGTCCATTACAAGTTGAAAATGCACAAGCAGCACTCTGTTCTTTTACTGTACTGGAAGGCACACAAGCAGCACATTTGGATAGCATTTTTCTGGGCAAAATGTCCTCTTGTCCAAAGCTTCCTTTCTGTTTGGGCTACACCATTATCAGACAGAAAGATGCTAGACATGCCCTCAGAAATAATTGTGGTTCTATCCCCAAATTAAACATCACCAGATGAGCCCCCATATTTTGTAACCACCCCCTCGTTAAGTCAAACAGTTAGCTACCCCTGGCACCCATAACTGGGCACAGACTTCAATATAGTTAGACAATTGGCACCACCCCTAGCTTTGGGAATGTATACCAGGCTCATTCTTCTAGGAATCAAAGGGGTGGGGGTGTACAAAAGCAATATGACCTATAAGGTATTTACAAAACCAGGTACTGAGGACAGAACTTTTTGCTAGGGCTATGCTATACCAAACTTCTGGAGAGGTACCCAGTAACTCCACACAGGAAGCAATAATGTAACTGTCCAAACCATAATTGGCATTCTAGAGTGTAGCTTTATTCTAAAAAGATGTTCTCTAGAGCAAGGGTGGACCCCCAAGGTTTACACATTATGGCACTAGGAACTTGCAGAACAACAAATTGACTGTACCTGACAGAAAACTCTTTGTATTCCCACACTGTAGGACATTGAACATTGTGGGGGATAATCTCTGAGGCACTTCACACTCCTTACACCTGGGTTGTGTCCACCTGATAGGTTGCTGATGCACATGTGACCTCAAAAGAAGTCCTGCCCCTTTTCCCTGTGATGCTGCCTCTCCTGGATCAGTTCTAATTGCGCATCTGTACAGGTTGTGGCACATCACAACAGCTCCCCAGCAGTTACTGATTCTACACAAATAAGGTAAGCACAAACTTCTACCTGAATGATAAGCTAGGCTTCAGAATTGTTAGCAATGCCTTATAGCATCTTTTGAGGGAAACAGAAGCGTCTTGTGGCTGTTCATCATGAATAGACTACATAGGCAATGAAACCAGAGAGGTTGATATCCTAGAATTTGTGGTTTCTGTTTGTTGGTAATCAAATAAGTCTAAGCAGCTTGTGAATGAGAATAAAAGAATAAAGAAAATCATAACTGACTAGCACATCCAGATAGATCTCACTTGTTGCTTCAGAGGATTGGCTTTTCACCAGTATGCAGCTCACGTGGGTCTCCTGTTAGCAGACCAAAGTTTTAATTTGCCCCGATGTAATTTGAACTGCTGGGCAATTTGGGACCCCTGCTAGTGGTCCCAGACTCAGCCCCAAATATCTTTATATCTATTTATTCCCAACTATTGGCAATTTGTGAGAGAAATGGAACAACTTGTGGCCCCTTCTAGCAGCCACAGGAATGGATCCTATATTGCCAAATATCCATCCTCACAGAAAGAGTTTGTCTGTGCTCAGTCAGTAGATTATCTAAGATTAAATGCAGAGTGTTTTGCAGCCTACCTTGGCTTCCTGACCCCTTCCAGTGTTGTTCTTTGACTTTTTTGTTAAGTCCCCTCTGCAGCATTGTCCCCCATTCCTGTCATTCAATCATGGCATTCTTTCACACCTCCACCATCTCTTGTGTATTCAGGGAGGGTGTTGACCATGATTTAAGCACCTCTTCCAAGTCCCTGCATCACCCAGACATCTGCTTGCATGATCTGCACTGCCTCGCCCATGCACGATGCACTTGTCATCCCTGGTTTGCGCATGCGCAATGTGCCTTTTGGCTCTAGGTGCACACATACATGATGGGCTTTAGGAGTTCATGCATATGCACACGACACAGCTCCATCTTGTGTATGGCACCTTGGCTCTCCCACTCACGCTACCATGAGCTTGTGAGTCCCTGGCCTGTTTATCTCCCCTCTATGTTATTCAGATCTCTGGACAAGCCTGTTGCATGCCCATATGTACCCTCCACTGCTGTTTCCAGAGGTCAGTAGGGGGGAAAGCAGATGATAGTGATATCTTAGAGCATGGCTCAAAAGATCCTGATACTCCCTCCCAACCATTTAGTCACAATTCTCTCCCTGTCTTGTGCAGAGTTCAACTCACTAAATTTAAAGGGCCCACAGTATTACAGGGAATCACACATTCTGCTGTTTGGTCCTTCAGTTTCTTAAGTTTTCATCCCAAATTTCCCATGTGGTAAGGGTGGAAGAAATTCATGTCTAGAGTGTTTTTTATCTACACTCCTGTAATGAGTTCCGTGGGTCTGATCCTAAACAAATTCCATTTTCCCATTCATCCACAGACATGGGCAAAACAAAAAACTGCAGGCTCTGTAACATGCCCATTCCATCGGCGCAACTAGGACGTATTTGCACCTCTTGCACACAGGACCTACCTTTGTCAGCACAGGCAGTAGAGGAGGACACTTTTACAGATACTAGTGAGCATATAGATGCCCCAGATGCTACACAGGCTAATCCTTCTATATCACAAAATAATGTAGACATCAATGCCATTCTCCTACAAAATCAGCAAGTCCTCCAGTTGTAACAGCAACTCATGACAGCCATGTGGGACAAACTGGCTGAGATTTCAGCTAGACCTCACATTTATCACGCCCCTAATTCCCATACACCACCAGACAAAACCAACACAAATGCTACAGAGTTGCCCTCTAACTCTGAGCCAAATTCAGAGGATGAGGAGGACAAGGAGGTCGAACCACAATCCCTCATGGCAAAGTGATGCTTCCTTGATCAGATACCAGCTTTGGTATGCAGCATTATGACCAGAGTGGGTTTTGAGACACCTGCCACACCAGCTCCCCATTCTAAATTACTACCATCTTTACAGCCGGCAGCGAAGGCAACTGATAAATTTCCAGTATGTGAGGCCATTAATGAAATAGTTAATAAAGAATGGGAATCTGTATACCCTGCCCATATCCCAGAGAGAAGGTCATAGGATAAGATGTATCCCCTGGAGGCAGACAAACTAGCACTATGGTGCACCCCTCTCAATGTTGATCCACAGATAGCCTCACTAAATAAAAAGACGGTCCCACCAAGTCCTCTTCGGTGCTAAGGGACCCAGTGGACAGATAATTAGAGGATATTTTAAAGAAAAACTTTTAATTAGCTGGCCTGGGGGCAAGGGCAGCTAAGAAGGCCATTTATGCCACCAGAGCCCAGCTCGAATGGCTGCAAGAGGCACAAAAATCCTTGATTCCTAAGATGGCAGAGTCAGTTACTAGACAATGCCATCTTATCCACTAAATATCTGGCAGACATGGCCGTGGACTCTCTAACTATCAATGCCAGAGCTGCCACACTCCTAAATAGGGCTAGGAGATATATATGGATAAAATTGTGGAACACAGAAAACGAGTCTAAATCCCTTCTTCTGAAGTTACCATGCAGAGGTAATCTTTTATTTGGAGAGGGTCTAGAGAAAGACGTAAAGGGAAATGAGGATGGTAAGGCACTGGGGAAGGATAGAGTTAGTAACTTCACCTACCTACCAGCCAGGCAAGCCAATCATGCACACTCCTTTCGTGATAGACGCAGAGGTCAATATGCACCCAGAGATCAGAATTACGGATCATGTTTTAACCCCTACAACACATACAATAGATACCGGTGAAGGGGGACATTGACCAGAGCTAGAGGCTCCTACCAGATTAGAAGAAGGGGTCACAACAAACAATGACTATCCTTGTTGCACACAATGTCCCAGGGTTCCTGTAGGTACCTGACTAAGACTATTCACACACGAATGGGTCAAGACCATCCAGGACAGATGGGTTCTGGAGATAATTAGAGAAGGTTATGCAATAGAATTCGCAGAAAGACCAAGACTAAACAGGTTGATAACCTCTCCAGTACCAAGACACAGGGTTACCCCCTCACAGTTACAGAAAATACTGAGAGAGCTAACAGACAACAACGCCATCACAAGGATGCCCTCAACAGAGGAGGGCCAGGGTGTGTATTCAATACTCTTCACAGTGCCAAAAAAGACAGGAGATCTTTGGCTAGTCCTCAACCTGAAATTCCTGAACAAGAGTATCAAATACCACCCTTCAAAATGGAAACAATGAGATCCACTCTAAAGGCGCTCAGACCAGGAGACGTACTCACATCGATAGATCTGAAGGACGCATGCCTTCACATTCCCATAAGACAATCACATCAGAAATTTCTCAGATTCCAAATCCTGGGGAAGCATTTCCAATACATGGTGCTCCCCTTCGGACTAGCATCTGCTCCCAGAGTATTCACGAAGGTATCGATAGTACTCACCTCAAAACTAAGAGAGCAAGGAATCCAGGTAATACTTTACCGCGATGACTGGTTGATCAGAGCAAGATCAACCCAGCAATCACAAAGGAGAGACAAAGATTGCTATTTAATGCCTCAAAACTCGTGGCTGGATGATAAACCAGGAGAAAAGCCAACTCAAACCTTGACAAAACCTGGAACACCTAGGCAATCTCATAGACACTCTACAAGGAACAGTACAGCCTTTGGAAAAGAGGGTCTCAACCCTATTAGCCATGATAATCAGACTAAGAAACACAAAACACCCATCACTAGAAGACATTTCCCATATACTAGGTCTAATGGCATCATGTATAGATACCATCCCATGGGCAAGATGGCACATGAGACCACTGTTATCCTTCCTCATTCAACAAGGTCCCACATACGACTTGGATTTTACAAGAAGAGTGGTACTCCCACCAGAGATTACATGTTCATTAGTGTGGTGGTCAATAAAGGGCAATTTACTAAGAGGTATGCTGCTAGACATACTAACGGACATACAAGTGGACACAGCCGCCAGCCTGACAGGCTGGGAGACAACGACAGGACACAAATCAGCACAGGGAAGGTGGTCAATACCAGAATCAAAATTGCCTATAAACGTTCTAGAAATAAGTGTTCAGAGCATTACTACACTTCACAAAGGAAGTAAAAGAGAAGAATGTACTAATAAGGTCAGACAATCAAGTGATGGTATCATACACCAACAAACAAGGAGGAACAAAAAGCAGGGCAATGCAAAGAGAGACAGAAAGACTCATACCTTGGTCACAAAAACATCTTGCAAGCCTGACAGCCATCCACCTGGCAGGCAAGTTGAACACAATGGCAGACTGGCTGAGCTGATGGATGATACTCCTGGGAGAATGGATGTTACACCTACAGATTTTCCAGTCCATCAACAGCCTTTGGGGACCAATGGAGATAGCACTATTGGCATCATACAAGAACAATTAGTGCCCAAGGTTCTACTCCCAATTTCAGGATCACAAATCCATTGGGGTAGACACACTATCAGCAACTTGGAACTTCCAGGTCACCTATATCTTTCAACCCATTCCATTAATACCACAGGTCCTGAAGAAGATCCGCAGGACCAGAACAAGACTAATACTGATAGCATCGTACTGGCCCAGGAGAAACTGGTTCACCACAGTGGTGGCAATGTCCCTGGATCATCCCTGGATACTACCAGTCAGACATGACATTCTCATCCTGGAACCAATATATCACCCCAATGCAGCAAACCTCAAACTGACGGCTTGGATCCTGAAAGGGAGAGACTGCTGAGTGCAGGCTAGCACCCTATAATCATTGACACTATGGCACACTCAAGAAGAAATTCCACCACAAGGACATACCAAAGGCACTGGAAAGTATTCCACAGGTGGTGCACAGAGAAGAATATAGAACCATTAATTTCGACAGTTGCCAGTATTCTACTTTTTCTCCAAGAGGGTCTGGACAAAGGTTTGTCACCAGCATCACTACGAGTGCAAGTGGCAGCAGGTGGAGCAGCCAGGGGCCCAATAGAAGGAACATCCCCAGGGGCACACTGAGACATCGCAAGATTTCTTAAAGCAACAGCTAATCTCTGTCTAAAACCCAGGCAGTGGACAGCCCCATGAGATCTCAACCTGGTACTCAGAGCAATGATAGATGCACCATTTGAGCCTCTGGAGATGGTGTCTCTCCAACGGTTAACACTAAAAACACCTCTGCTAGTCGCCATATGTTCAGCCAGGTGCATCCAGGGGCGCCAACATCGCGGGTGTTCAGGTGCTCCAGCACCCACAAGGTTAATTTGGGCACCCACAAAAAACCTCAGTCAGTAAATAAAGTGTTTCCCAAATCCCTGTACTCACACAGGTACAGACAGGCTCCTTCTTGCTCCATCTCCACCACTAGCCCCACCCAGCAGGCCAATGCTGATTGTGAAGATCCGCCTCCTGGCTGCAAGTTGCAACATTCACAGGTTTCTCCTTGCTCTGTCTCCACCTCTTGTGCTCTGGCCCCACCCAGATCCAGCGGGCCGACCGTGGTACCACCCTTATTGAAGTTTCGCTTGGCACCTGCCACTGTGCTCTCGCTGGTCTCGATGCCATTATTCATCAATGATCTCCACTAAGTTGATTCAGCCTATCAGTCATTATGCATCAGGGGCGGTCATCATCACACTGCTCGTATGGAATACTGAACAGCAGTAAGCAGAGATACCTTTCTGGAACTGCTTAAAAATAACTTAAGCATACAGGTACTTTTAACTTTGTGATGCTCCGTGGCCATGCCGTGGCTTGATCGGACCTTGTGGGAACTCTTGCAGGCTGCAGAAAGCAGCCAGGAGTATTTTTGTGACTTGTGATGGGGCGAGGCTGGGGGTGCCACTAGAACTGGTTAACTGGGTCAGGAAGGCCAAAAGTTTAAAAGCAGGAGACGGTGGGCTGCAGTCTGCTACTACAAAATGACCAGCTTTTGCAGATTTGTGGTGGGATTTGACTTTGGTGATGATGCAGGGCTCCAGTTCATTGAAATTCACAGCTTTCTTTCATTAAGCAAGCATCTTCCCTTAATAAAGTATATTACTGGCCAGTGTCAAAGTGCTGTTATTCTTTCTACTGGTACAACACTTGGGTGTTGGTAGATATTGATGTAGAGGGCTGCTATAATATAGAGTTGTCATGTGCATGGCAGAAAAAGCATAATTTGCATAAACATTACATGACCATTTTATTTTAATAAGTTAACACATTAACTACAGAGCAGGAGTATCTTCAAGTCATGGCTGCTACATTCATCTTGTGCAGAGTCAGGACTGCAGATTTTTTTCATCTAGTTATATATTTACTCATTACATAAAACTGCATTCCTAAAGTGACAAGGATGCAAATCTTGTGGATCTGCTTCTGACAAAAGTTTATATTTTGCTGTTACTATTTACTGATTGGTGGCTCTTTGTGTTTGTTTTTTTGGGGGGGCTAGAAAGAAAACAAACTTGTATGTGAATGGGGTGAGTAAGAAAGAATGTGGAACTGACTGCAAATGCTATAACTTGCTGTAAATGATAGTGTTAGCGGGTAGCAATGATTGTTATTTACAATCTTGAGAGAGCGATGTGGGCTGTGCTGATACAAAAGGCCTCTGTGCCCTAGTCAAATCTTTGCTGACCATCATACCTCACAACCTTTTATCAGAGATGAGGAACATGTTCTTAGACATTAAGATCCAGCCCAGAATACTGTGGAAACCATTGTGTTTAGTAATAAAAAGTTTATTTTTTGATTCAGCATGATAGAATATTATGAATTTCTGCTTTAATGTCTAAACAGCACATTCTCTGTATGGGTAGCACCTTTTCCACAACAAGGGATAGCCATTTTGAGGGGTAAAATGAAGGATGTCTTTTGTAATCAGCGACAGTTGAAAGATATGCTGACCATCAGTTTACTGCTATGTTTGCAGCTGGCTTTTCCTGCTACGTTTTTGTCTTGTACAAATGTGTTTGAGAGTGTGTTTGTGGTGGGGTGGGGGGGATGCTGGGCTAGGGCCAGCGGCCTTACGAAAATAAATATTTTATAAATAAATCCAAATAATTTGAAGTCTGTCTTGAGATACAATATCAATACCCAACAGGAAGGGCTGTCGTGGTGGTCCTCTTGTCCACTAAAATATAAATAAATGAAACATACAGAAAGTCAGTAGGATTAGGGGATAATTAAAAAAAGGAAAACCCCTGTTCAGTAGATGACTGCAGCACCTGGCAGCAGCAAAGAGCCCTCAAAGGCACCCTTATATCCTCTATTGTGGAGTACTGGTGGTGGTGGTGGCACACATATTCTAAAATGCATCACCCCCAAAATGCATCACAAAGCTTACAAAATCCTATAGCTTCTGGGGGCCTGGTCCAGCCCCCAGATCCTGGCTATTTAACTGCTTTGAGCACCCATAACATTTTCAAAACTTGGCACCCCTGGGCGCATCAGTGAAATACAGACATTGTCGTGCAGAGCACCATTTCTGGTATTCCATGAGGACAGAATTACGTTAACAACTATTCCCTCATTCATACCCAAGATAAGTACAGCGTTCCATTCTAAACAGGATATTGAGATCCCAGTGTATACGCCAGCAGAAGAGGTAGATCAAGAACCCCAACTTCAACTACTGGGCATGAAGAAAGTACTTGCGACGTACCTCACTAGGACAGCAGACATAAGACAAACAGACCAGCTTTTCATTATCACTCAAGGTCACAGGAAGGGACAAGCAGCTTCAATATCCACCATAGCTACTTGGCTAAAATCAGCAATCACTGAGGCATATAAGGCAACAAATCAAGATCCACCTATAGGCATAAAAGCCCATTCTACCAGAGCATTGCCACATCATGGGCAGAAAGGAACATGGCATCAGTGGAAGAGATATGTGCAGCCGCCACTTAGGCATCACCACATACTTTTATTAGACATTACAGAGTGGATGTCTCTTATGAACTCTAAGACAAACTTTGGTCGAGCAGTGTTACTAGTCGCTAGATTGAACACAAAGACAATGGCTGACTACCCCCCCCAACTTCTCAGGGTACTGCTATTTAATCATTAACCTAGGTGTAAGGAGTGTGGAGTGCCTCAGAGATTATCCCCCACAATGGTAGTTTACTCACCTGGTAAAGGTGATTGTGGGGGTATACATCTCTGAGGCACTCCACAGCCCACCCGAGTAGTCAGTTAAGAAGAATAGACTATTAAGTTTTATGAAGTTTAATACTGGCATGCCGTATGGGCTAGTTAGTATTAGTATGTTGTCAATAAGGAAATAAATGGACAGTAGGTCCAAGGCATTAACAACTCTGACAAGGTGTTGTTCTTTCTCCTGTTTGTCGATTATCAATATACATGTATTTCAAAGGAATAAGGGTACATAACAGGTCAAGAGAGGTTGATTTCTTAGTAGGTACAGCTTTGGAAGACACCAGACTGATCCAGGAGAGGCAGCATCACATGGAAAAAGGCGCAGGACTTCTTTCGAAGTCATATGTGCATCAGCAACCTATCAGGTGGACACAACCCAGGTATAAGGAGTATGGAGTGTCTCAGAGATGTATACCCCCACAATCACCTTTACCGGGGTGAGTAAACTACCATTTCTTCCAGTGGCACTGTCCACAACTGAAAACACATTTACTGACAGGACACTTGTACTCTGTTTCCCACATGTCATAGGACATTGAACATTGCTTCTAGTGTGCACTGGCCACAATTGAAAACACATTTGCTAATAACTAGCACAACCCACTTCAGGAGGTAAAATCCTCTTCAGACATTGGCCCTATGTCTGAAGTAACCAGGTGCCCTTACTGAACCTGTTAGTCCTGAACTGTTTACTCCAGATGGGGGTCTGCCCACCCTTTGCTCCGAAATCCATACTCAGCCATTCTTTCAGAGTTACAACTTAAACATTTGAAAACACACTTCGGAAAATGCTTAATTGAATGAAACTTTGGCATCCAGCATTTAAATCACTACACTGGTAGTGGAAGAACTAAAGTCCCAAACAATGTGATATAGTCATACCTCTGGACATCGCACACTGCAGCCAATTTTAAATGAGAACAGTTTCACGCTTCTGAACATAAAAGTTCTGTGTTTCCCTTTTTTTTTATTTATAAAGGTTTGAACCATTGAGGTAAAAACTCATTCACAATGGTGACCATACACATTCATACATGCAAGTTACAATAAATAACATTCAGACAGCACAGCAGTTGTTAAGAACAATCACAGGGTTTAAACAATGATAATACATACTTTTTCACTACAGAAGTTGATACTTGATTGCTTTCACATCTCCTAAAAACAACTGGAAGAGTATTCCTATGTGCTGGGACAAAGTGGCTAAAGCAAGACTGGGTATGTTTTGACTTTAAAAGTGGAACCATCATTTCTTTTACATGGGAGTTCCACAGGGAGGGGTCGATTTGCCAGAAAACGTAATTGATCATGTGAGAATTTTGGCAAGGTACTAGTCCCACATTTATAGGCATACAGTGACTTGTGCAGTTCCCGCCTATTGTGTAAGGAGACCCAACCTAGCTGATTGTACATGCCACAGTGGTGCGTCAGTTTAGTACATTTGAGCACCAGCCTGGCTAATCTATTTAGTAACACATCTAGCCTGGATAGTCTATCCAATGTGGCATTTCCATATAGGATATCACCATAGTCAATTAGAAGAAGAATTTGAACTTTGATAATGAGATTGAAGGTTTCAGGATTCAAACAATTTTTATTCCTATACAAGAACCCCACCCTCCTGCTCACTTGGGTTGTTAACTTTTCTACATGGGTGTTTCCTAATCCAAACTAGTTCAGCCAGTACCCCAAGTACTTGTAGCAGTCGATGCATTCCAGGGCAATTCCAGCATCATCCACTATAACTAAAGTTGCAGTCAGTTTGAGTGTGCATGTTGGGCCAAACAATATACATTTCATTTTTGATGTATTAAGTTTTAACTTAAGGTTTGCAAAGTAAGTTTGCAACAACAAAAAGCTAGCCTGTAAATTGTCTTGTACACGCAAAAGTGATTTGTTAGAGAAATAAATGATTATGTTGTCCACAAACAAGTGGTACTGAGCCTTTTAGCTAGAGAACACAACAGCACAGGTACTTGCTTTCTGCAGCAAAAGTCAGATCCTATTCACTGTTAGACATTTCAGACAGCTTCAAAATATCCTGGATCAAAAAGGGGATTGCCCCTGGGATCCATCCACTAGCAGTCCTTTTCACCCCTCCTGGGATGAAAATCAGGAGATCCTGCTGTAGACAACAGCTTCCACCACTTCTTTTGGCAAACTGGAGAATAACAGGACTAGGGTGAGAATGCAGGGGTCTCAACTCACAGCCCGCAGTTGAGCAGTTCTCACTCATTCTTCTTCCAACTACTAACTCACACTGACTCCCATCTCATGATTCTAAAACTCCCTCCTCACAGCTGGCAAAGGCTTATGGTGCTGCGAGAGTTCAAAATGAGATCATTTCTTTCATCTTAGCTGAATCCAAGTAAACAAAAGAGTGAGCAGGTAAAAACCCCATTTAACTAGTTAATCACCAGCTGCCTCTCCCTGCCTAGCATTGATACTGAAGGAATTCTAGTAACCTCAGGGGACTGGGTGGTTACACCTCCATAGTACCTCACTGCCAATATAGCCATTTAGCCTTAAGTGCAGTACATTCCAATACAACATAGTTATACCTCTCCACAATTCATATGCTATTCTGGTGGAGCTTGGTTCCTCTATGGTGGCACCCACAGTGGAGACCAAGGAGGATGCTGGGAACCTCCACTAGGGAAACCCACCAGGAGGGCAGCAAAGGGCACCAAGGGGGAAGGAAGCAGCTCCTTGTGGTGGACTCATTTGTTAGGGGGGTAGAACTGGGGGAGGTAGGGAGGGGAGAGGGAGGTAAGATGCCTGCCTAGTGCCATGGCTTGGAGGTACAGGAAGCAAATCCTCAGGATCGCGGGAGCAGTGTTATGGGAGAGGGAGCTAGACATCATTGTCTGCCTTGGGACAAATGACCTAGCTGTGTATGGAATCAGAGTAGTGCAGAAGGAGTTTGTGGAGTTGTTGAGGGGCCTTAGACAGGTAGCACACATGGTAACCTTCTTGGAGGTGCTGCCTGTCTATGGCATGTGTGAGGACTGGGTACTCTACACCATGCAGTTCAATGAATGGTTGAAAGACTGGTGCAGAGCACAGGATTTTGGCTTCATTGGGGACTGGGGGTCCACCTGGAGGGATGCAGGCCTATACTGATGCGATGGTCTGCATCTGTCCAGGAGGGGAACCAGAATCCTAGGTGATAGGTTTAAATGCTTCGTTGACTAACTTTTAAACTAACCGAGGGTGGAGGCCCTGATATGAAACAGGAAATTACAAACCTTCCCCCACAAAACAGGTTAGTTAGTGAGGTAAACACCAAGGTACTGAGGTCGATAGGGATCAGGACAGGGGTAAATGGAGAAAAAGGCAAAGGCAGTGAGGGTAGGGATGGGGCAAAAAAGGGTAAGGCCATCATAAAATGGAGGACAATGAGTACCAATGCCCATTGTCTGGGTAAAAAGCTTCCTGAGCTAGTGGCCTTGATGGAAGATGGACACCTGGATATCATGGCAGTCACAGAAACATGGTACACAGAGAAAAATGACTGGGAACTCAACATACCAGGGCACACAATCTGAAGGGGGGACAGGGAGGGTAAAAGAGGAGAAGGAGTAGCTCTCTACATAAGGGAAGGAATTAAATCAATGGAACGTAAGGGTAAATGGGGAGGAGAGGACCCACTGTGGGCCCCCTTGGAAGTATGTAGTGGCACTACAGTCTGCACAAGAGTTGTATACAGTCCCCTATCTCAGGTGGAGGAAACAGACAAGGAAATGATAGAAGGCATCCTCAGAATGGCAGAAAAAGGGGAGATATTGTTGGTGGGGGACCTGCATATGCCAGATGTTAACCGGAGCACGTTTACTGCAGCCACATCCAAGAGAAGAGTTATTCTCGATGCCCTACAGGTGGCATGCCTCAGACAGCTAATGTTGAACTAAAAAAGCTATAGCAAGCCTTCATAATAGATTGCCTAAATACCAACAGATATGGGACTCCTTACATGCTTTGTATTCTCTCTAATGTATCTGTATCTTGATGCCTATATTAGATAAAATATTTTTGTGTTAAATGGACTGTGGTAAGGGGAAGTAGGGAAAGGGGGAAGGGGGGGGAAGGGGGAGACAGAACCTTTGTACCCGATCTTTTTTTTTTACATCAGGTGTATAGAATTAATACTTATGGTTCTGTCTCATGTACGTGTTAAAATGTACAATAAACTTTAAATTGAAAAAAAAAGACAGCTAATGTTAGAACCCACTTGTAAGGGAGCAATCTTGGACCTGGTACTCTCAAATGGGGACAGAGAGAGGATCACAGATTTAGAAGTGGGTAGCCATCTGGGATCGAGTGACCACCACCCAGTGTGGTTCACAATAAACACAACCGTGGAGTCAAGCCATACAAAAGCAAGGGTACTGAACTTTAGAAGGTATGACTTTGGCAAAATGGGGGAGTGCCTAAGGAATGCACTAGTAAATGGGCAGGAAGGGGGGAGGAGAAACAATGGGGAAAAATCAAAACTGCCATCATAGAGGCAACAAGCCGTTGTGTGAAGCAAACAAAGAAAACAAAATGAAGTAAAAAAAAACACTATGGTTCTCAAAAGAGGTGGCAAGAAAAGTTAAGGGGAAAAGATAGCATTCAGGAAGTATAAGAAATCACAGAAGGAGCAGGACAGACAACTGTATCAGTTAAAACAAAGGGAAGCAGGGAAAGCAGTCAGGATAGCAAAGGCCCAAACTGAGGAAACGATAGCCAGCTCAGTTAAGAAAGGGGATAAAACCTTTTATAGATACATTAGAGCACGAAGGAAGACCAGGGAGGGATAGTGAGGCTTAATATAAGGGAGGTGAGCAGAGAGTGACAGTGAAAAGGCAGAGATACTGAACAAATACTTCTGCTCGTATTCACAAAAGAAGAAGAGTGGAGGTACCTGAACCAAACGATAGAAGCACTCTTGGCAGGGGGGGGTTGATACCAGTCCATTCACAGAAGAAAGGGTCCTGAAAGAACTTTTAAAACTCAAGGTGGACAAAGCAATGGGACCTGACAGGATTCACCCCAGAATTCTAAAAGAACTAAGGGGCGACCTAGTGACACCACTGACTACCCTTTTTAACAAATCATTTGAGGATGGTGTGGTACTTGAGGACTGGAGGAAGGCAGATGTGATCCACCTTCACAAGAGTGGGAGCAAGGCAGAGGCAGTCAACTACAGACCTGTTAGTTTGACCTCAGTGGTAGGGAAAATGATGGAATCACTTCTGAAAGAAAGAATTGTCAAGTACCTAGAGGCCAGCATGGCACAGGACTCAAAGCAGTATGGATTCACAGCGGGAAGGTCATGTCAGACGAATCTAATAGATTTCTTTGACTGGGTGACCAAAGCAGTATTGTGTTGAAGTCCTTTTTTGTTTTGAACTTGAAAAGAACCACTTGCTATATGTGATGAACTGAATAGGTGCATGGAAGGTGCTACAGGGCTCAACACACATTTCTATAGCTCGGTAAACAGCAGTATGGTCTCATGAAATAGGTTGGGGGGAGGAATTTTTTTTTTTTTTACTTATTTTAAATGTTCCGTTTTGCTTTTTTCCTCTTTGTGTAATGTGAGGGACCTTCGGTAGTTTCCTCTGCATGCAGCTCTTCAAAGGAGTCAGCATTTGTTTGATGTCCCTGCCGCTCATCAGAGGCGCCCAACGCACTTTCACATTCGTGCAGCTCGTTGGGGGAGTTCGGGTTTTCTTCGGTGTCTCTTTCTTGTTTTTTGTTAGCTGAAGACACTGTATCATTTGTTTCTAGCTGTCTCAACATTTTCTAAAGATTTTGTTCATTGAGCAGCATGTAGTTGATGGAGTACTGTGCCATGTTTCAGCTAAGGTGCTTGTTTTTATTTGTGGTGGGTCGCGAGTCTTCAGGTAATTCGCGGTGCATCCGCCCACTCGAGTTTGCAAGTTGAAGTTGAAAGGTCAAGAGGTTAGTGATATTTGTGGGCTGATGCTCCTCTGTGGTTAGGGACTTGTTTTAGGTGGGCATTGTTGCCTGATAGATGCCCACCTAAATGAGTGCCTCAGCCATTCGGATTGTAGCTATGATTTTACTCATTTTCTAAGGAGGAGATAACCAGAACCAGACCAAGAGGGAAGGCCAGGAGGTGGGGGCAGTGGGCAAAGGAGGCCCAGAGTGCCAAGAGTACAAGAAGAAAAAAATGGAGTAGGCAGGGAATGTAGGCATAGGCAGGTGGAGTGGACAGGCAGCAGTAGAGGTGAAAGTGGCCCACAAGAGGAGATGGAGGAAGGTGGGGAAACAGAAGCCAGGGCCAATAGGTGGGCAGGGTGGCAAATGGAAGAGTGACTCAAGGCCAAGGGCAATAGGGACCAGGGGAAACTGGAAAGGGAGGGAGAGAGGCAGAGGCAGGAGCACATAGACAACAGTGGAAGGGAGAGCAGCTTAGAAAATATGAAATGTAGTGGGACAGAAAGGGACACAAGAACCAGTAGCCAGCATGGAAAAAACAGGAGGGTCAGGAGTGGAAGATGGCCAGTGGAGGTAAGAGATGGAGGGCAAATGGAAAGGGGCATGGCAGGGCCAATGGCAGCATGGGGGTGCAGCATGAAAGGCAGACCAGGGTCGAAGGGAAGAAGAGATAGACCAGGCAGGGAGGCCAAGACAGGGGATAGGATGGGCAGCAAGGAGGCAGAGCAGGCCAAGCAGGTAGGGGAAGCAACAGGCACTGCTAAGCAGAGGAAGGGCCAGAAGGGAGGAGAGGGAAGAGGTAGCAAGTGGGGCTGAGGAACTGCCCAGGAGGGTTGGGGAGGCACTTGTCTCACAAGGAGGTGGAGAGGAAGGAACAGGAGCAACAGCACAGATGAATGCAGAGGCAGAAAGTGCTGCCACGAGCTGCAGCTATCCTAGTGGGAGCACCACCACTAACGATCAGAGGCTGATGAAAAAGGTAGAGCACAAGACAGAGGAGGCAATTGGAATGTCAAGCAATATCACACCCAAAAAAAAGGATGTGCAAAGCAGCAGCCAGTGTGGGACAAGCAAGATTACGAGCAGAACGGCAGCAGGTAGGGAAGTGAAGACATTGGGATGAAGAAAAACAGAGTGGTTGCTGGCTCCTGCAGTAGTTTGTTGTTTCTCTGAATATTTTCTACCTACAAGCAGTTGCTAAGATGTCCTAGAGGGGAAAATACAAGGGGATTTGTTTCTTGCTGAAAATTGAGTGATTGCTTTTGTGGAGCACTGCTAAGATGTTACGGGATGGGGGAGGAGAGTAGAGAGCATCGTGAGAGGTAGTAAGAGGGATTTCCCAGGCAGCTGACATCAGCGCCTTTTCTCTAGGGGGATCACATGACTGAAGAGGCTAATACAGCACCTCCAGTCCTATATTTAACTTCCATAGCACCAGCGACCCTGGACATTTTTGAACCCTGAAGCATGAGCATGAAGGGCTGGCAGTGTAGCCTAGAGGTTAGAGGAACGAGGTGTGAATGAGCTTGATACATCCAGCAGACCAGACCTGAGTTTGATTCTCACAACCTCCACTTGCATACTGTGTGACTGAGCAAGTCACTTAACCGCTCAATGCTCCCAGGCCGCCCCTGAAAACAGGCACTTGTGCCTAGCGGGCCTTACCCAGTTACCAAAGACTAAAATTAAAAAAAATAAATAAATTGAGGACTATGGAGCAGGAGGATGGCATTTGCAGGGATGTCCTCAGGACCACACAGAACTCTGACCAAGTTAACTCTCAGGTACAGGTAAAATTCTGATTCTGCACACGAAGGAAGTCATTCCATAATTGTCGGAGGTACTGTGGGGGCTGAGCTGATAAGGCTGTCTGTGTTGAGCAAGTTAGATAGGTAGGAAAGATAAGGACTAAGTAACAGGGGGGATCTGGGAGATAGGTAAAGTGCATGCTGTCATCAGGTTTATCAGGACACCTAGAAAAATCCTATCTGAGGTAACCCGATAAACAAGTTCATGTAAGGGACATGTAGACATGTTCAGGGATGTTTTTTGGAAATGACATTGCTGCCTGGTGTGCAGTATGATTGCAGCACTCGGGTAAAAGCAGGTAAAGGCTGAATTTATTTTTCTCTGGGGCAGCACCAACTCCACTTCTATGTAGGATACCAAGGGTCCAGATTGGGGGGTAGACTGTACCTGGCAGGGGTAAAGAAGAGTTCACTCAGGCAGGGGTTGGGCCCAGAAGTGGTGATAGTGAACTGGGTCACTCCCCTATGTGACTCAGTATGTTTGGTCACCCCACTGAGGATACCAGAACCTGCTACATCCCTTGCTATTAGGTCTATCTCTAGGGTGGGCCTGCAGTGATCTTGGAGTCCAATGAGATGATAATGACAAGAAAAGCATTTGTGGTAGGGGACTCCATCATAAGAGAGGTAGAGAGGGAGTGAATGTAGGGGACCAGGGATGCAGGATAATGAGGTGCTTCATGGGGGCTTTAGCTGGGAGGGATGCACACAGTGTAGGGATGATTGCCAGGTGCAGAAGGGTAGGACTCACTGTCATTGCCACCTAGGGACTAATGACCTGGCTAGTAGATCCTTAGGGGAGGTGAAGGACAGATTTTTGAAGCTGGAAAGAAGACTGAAGCTGGAAGCAACTTCAGTCTCCTTTCCTGAGATCATGCCAGTTTGGTGTAAGGGTGAGCAGAGGCCTCCTTTCATCACTCACTTCAAATTGTGACTGAAGGAGTGGTGCAGGAAAGAGGGCTTTAGGTTTGTGGAGGAATGGGAGAACTCCTGGATGGACAAAATACTAAACAAGAGGGAAGGCAAACATCATTCCAACGAGCACCGGGATGTTAGGGCACAAGTTTACAGGGCACATCAGGGCAATTTAAACTTTCATAGGTGGGGGGCAGTTCATTTGATGATACTGAAAGTACACCTACTCAACTGATGAAGGCCAGGGCAGCCTCTCTCCAATGCTAGTAAATACAGAGGGGTAGCAGGGTATAAAATGAATTAAGTCAAACAGGAAACAGAAAAAGATACAGAGCAGGAATGATTGGGAGTCCAAGAGGAGGTGAACAAGGTTACTAGGTGCAGGGTTAAAAAAAAGGGTGGGGAAAGGTGAGAAGGAATGAGTCACAAGGAGGAACAATTTATGTGACCTGGAGAGCTATATGCTCCGATGACAGAAGACTGGAGAACAAGACCTGTGACCTGCAAACAATTGTGGAAGAAACACAGCTGGACCTGTTGACAATCACACAAACACTGGCAACACAGTATCACAACTGAGACTTGGCCTTTCTAGGATATGCAGTGTTTAGATGGATGAGGGAAGAAGGAAGGAAAGATGAGTGACGGCATTGTATAAGTGAGGATAAGAAAGCCACAGAAGTCATGGAAAGTTGGGGTATAAAGTGTACAGGGATAGTGTGTTTAGAGTTAGTTGTGGATGGGATGAGAACCATCAGGATCAGAGTGGTATATAGGTCACCAGCTCAGAAAGAGGGGCTGGCGCCAGCTCGGTGGTGCTGAGGGTTGGGGTATTGGATGCCTTATCTCATGCCACACCAGCAACCTGGGTTTGGGAATGGACTTGGGTCACTCGGGGGTCTGCGGTGAGGAAGAATTGGCGTCTGCTGACAACTCTCCTTCCTCGGAGGTGGGGGGAGTCAGCATTGCGCTGTAGACTTACACTCAGCAGAGGCTAGGGGTCAGCACAGGTGAGATGCTAGAAAGGATGGACCCACGTGCAGGGTGTAAGACTGCCTTTGTGGAGGTGGAGACAGTCACCCCACCATTGTACATGCATGAATCCAGGAAGAAAATGGAAAAGGATCAGAGCTGGTAGGCTGTGCCCATGATCCCCATAATCTAGATGTTGGCTTCCGGGAGTGGGGGGAGGCCAACACCCCTCACCACCAGCCCTGTCATGGCGGTGTAACCCATGGGGGATGGCTGATTGGAGTGGGTGCAGGGAAAGTCTTGCCAGAGAGACGAGTTCCCTCCGAGGGGGTGGCCGGAGCCGCCTGCCAGCACCAAAAGAGGAGTGAAAAATGCATATGGGAAAAAAAGAAAGAGGGACTGAGAGGACACTGGGGGACAGAAAGCTCTGAAATATGTCCACCAATGTCACCAGACAGGCCAAAGCCAACTACCTCACCTCAAATTTCCAAACAAATTTAAGCTCCCCTGCTAAATTTTGGAAAGTTGTCCACTCCCTCTTCAACCCTCTTTCCCAGGTTGCCATCCCCTCCCTCTCTATTGTTGGCTCCATTATCTCCTGCCCCCTGAAGGTGGCCTCCTCCTTTTACCACTTTTTCTCTACATGTGCCTATTCCCTCCTCCCTTCATACTCCTCACTCTCCCCACTACTTCTCACTTCACCACATACGTGGTTTCAGCTTCCATTCTACCACCATCTCTACTACCTTCTCTGACTTACTCACTTTAAACCCCCTAAAGGTTTGCAGCCCTGATGATGTTGATCCTAAACGTCTCTATCAGCTCCTGCTATTGCCTCCCCATAACTGACCTCTTTAATCTCTTTCTGTTTGGGAACAGTTCCAACAGCTTGGAAGTTTGTTAAAGTCAACCACCTCCACAAGGAAGTGACCTGACTCTCCCTCGGAACTACCACCTAATCTCCCTCCTTTCTTCTTTTGCTAAGCTTCAGGAATGTCTTGTTCTTTCTTAGCTCACTCCTTTGCTTGATCTTCTGCCTTCCTTAGCCCCTTCCACTCTGGTTTCCCCAAATCCCACTCCACCTCCACTTCCATCTTTCACCTCACTGACTCCTAAAAGGGTTGGATGGAGGGCACATAACTGCCTCTATTTTTATCGACCTGGTGAAGGCATTCAACACAGTCACTCCCCCCCTACTACTGTACAGTTGTCCTTCTGCAGGTCTAACTGCCTCAGTGGTCAGCTGATTCCATTCCTACCTAGTTGGGAGGTCTCAGTCACTTCCTGTCAGTGGTGTCCTATCCCATACTCTCCCCTTTGAGTCTGGGATCCCCCAGAGCTCAGTTCTTGTCCCACTCCTTTTTTCAATATTCCTGAATGGCCTGTCTAAGTTAAAGGAGAACTGCACTGAACCTGCAAGTCATTTTTCCCATCGGAAACCATTTTTTCAGTGTAGGTTAAAATTCTGTTCCATCTATATGGGCTTTTTAGTAATCTCACTGGGTGTTTCTGCTTTACAGTCTGATGGTAAGTGCCATTTTAGAACCGTATGATGTAGTTTATGTCCCAAAGAACCTCAGAGTTCTATAATAGAATATAATTGATTTGTCCCAATAATAGAAGCATAGAACAGGGACATAAACTACATCATATAGTTCCAAAATGGTTCTTCTTACCAGTACCATGTAAATTAGAAATGCCCACTAAGATAACTGAAAAGCCTGGCTGGCTAGACCAATAACAGAATGTGTACCAGTATTTACAAAACAGCTTCTAATGGGAAAGCTGACTTATAGATTCAGGGCAGTTCTCCTTTATGGCAGATTTTGGGGCAAGTTTATTGGGGATATGAGGAAGTGCCACTTCACTGAAAGGGTGGTAGATGCCTGGGACAGACTGCCAGCAGAAGTTGTGGAGACAAAAATGGGGGGGTGTGGGCTTCAAGCATGCTTGGGACAAACATGGTGGAATATTAATAAATAGGCATGGGGGAGGGTCACCGAATACCAATTAGAATCTGCAGAGATAGATTAAGCACAGAACATTTGGGGTGCATGGGTTAAGCATTCCTTTTCTGCTGGCAAATTCTATGTTTCTATGTTTCTAAAGCATGTACATCATCCGACATTCAACTGTATACTGATAACACAGTCCTATTTGCCTCTGGCTCCCTGATCCCTGAGTTGTCTGCCCAGCACCAACATATCTTCCAAAGTATCCAGGCTTGGTTCCAGGAAAACCAGCTTTCCATTAACTTAAAGTAAACAATCTCTGACTTTTGACTCCATTAAGTACTGTACACTGGAGCACTGCTTGACAGCCATCTTGACTTTTCAATCTACATTGATGCAATCCACTACAAGCTCTTCCCTAAATTGGGAGCACTGTACAGGAATAAAGCTGGTATCCCCCACACTGCTAGGCAGGAGATAGTTTCCCAAATTATCCTCCCTGCAGTTGACTATGGTATGTGGTTTACAGTGCTTACCTCAAAGCCACTCTGGCCAGATTGGATCCCCCATTGCACACCTTTTGCCATTTTGCTCTTGACTGCCCCAACCTCCAAAATTCATCACTTCTCCCTGTACACATCCCCCTCGTTCCCTTCCCTTGATGGTCACAGCCTCTCTCACTGCACTTCTCTCATTGCCAATTACTGGTTAAGAACATAAGAATTTGCTGGCTGAAAGAGATTGTGCAGTCCATCTAGTCTGCCTGAGATGTCTACCCCCCCCCATCTACTGCTCTTGTTGAGGTGAATACATTGACTGTCCCATGCCCGTTTGAATTCTCTGACAGTCTCAGCCACCACCACCTCAGGTGACAGGCTGTTCCAAGGTTCCATGACCCTCTCTGTGAAAAAGTACTTTCTAACATTGGTTCTGAATTTACCGCCAACCAGGTGTAAGTTGTGCCCTCTTGTACATGCAGTCCTATTTTCCTGAAAGAGGTTACCAGTATGTACTGCGTTTATCCCTTTAACAAATTTAAATGTTTCTATCATGTCTCCTCTGTTCCTTCTCTGCTCTAGGGAGAATAGATTTAACTGGCTGAGCCTATTTTTGTAAGGTTTGTGGTATAGTCCCTGCACCATCTTGGTGGCTCTCCTCTGCATGGATTTGAGACTGTCTATGTCCTTTTTTAGATATGGCCTCCAGAACTGCACACAGTACTCCAAGTGAGACCTCACCAAGGACCTATAGAGTGGGATGATTACCTCATGCTTTCTGCTAGTAATACCCTTACCTATGCATCCAAGGATGCCGCCTGCCCTTAGTGCTGCTTTTTCACATTGCTTTCCATCCTTTAAATCATCCGATATCATAACTCCTAGTTCCCATTCCATCTTTGTCTTTTTCAATTGCTGCCCTTCCAGGACATAGTTATTTCTTGGGTTCCTCTTACCCAAGTGCATTACCTTACACTTTTTGGCACTAAATCTCAACTGCCAGATCTTGGACCATTCCTCCAGCTTTCTTAGATCTGCCTCCATTCCTTGGACCCCTTCCTGTGTGTCAGCCCTGTTACAGAGCTTTGTATCATCTGCGAATAAACAGACTTTCCCTTTCAGTCCCTCAGCGATGTCACTGATGAATATGTTGAAAAGGATTGGGCCAAGTACTGATCCCTGTGGAATCCCACTGATTACTCTCCCCTCCTGCAGCAAAGTGCCATTTACCATGACTCTTCAAGTCCTGTCCTGTAGACAGCTTTTTACTCAGTTGACCACTTTCTGATCTACGCCCATTTGCTCCAATTTATTTGCTTGCCTTCTGTGTGGAACCGTATCAAAGGCTTTGCTAAAATCCAGATATACTATGTACACAGCCACACCTTGGTCCACTGTTCTTGTAACCCAGTTGAAGAATTCTATCATATTTGTTTGGCATGAGTGTCCTGCCAGGAAGCCATGCTGCTTTGGGTCAAGTTTCTAACTTTCTTTCAGGTACCCCAGTGCCCTTTCTTTAAGCAATGTCTCCAATACTTTACCCACCACTGAGGTCAGGCTGACTGGGTGGTAATTTCCTGCTGCCTCCCTGCTACCACTCTTGTGCAATGGCACAACTGTTGTCCTTCTCCAGTCCTGTGTTATCTTCCAGTGACTTGCTAAATAGTTTGGCTAGTGGGGCTTCAAATTCCCTCCACAGTTCTTTCAGAACTCTTGTGTGTATTCCTTCCTGCTCCATTGCCTTGTCCACCTTTAATTTAGGCAGCTCCTCAAGGACCCTTTCTTTTGTAAAGGGGCTGGTGTCTACTCCCCTGTTGTGGACATGTGCCTTGGCTAGTGCTGGACCATTACCTTTGTCTTCTTTGATGAAGACTGAGTAGAAGAATTCATTGAGTACTTCCACCTTGTCTTTGTCATTCTCCACCAGCTGTCCCTCTTTAGTTGCTAACCTGGTTATTCCTTCCTTACTCTTCTTTTTTCTCATATATAATGAAAGAATGTTTTGTCTCCACTCTTCACTCCCTGTGCTATTCTTTCCTTCATATGGGCCTTGGCTACCTTTATTGCTTTTCCTGCTTCCTTGAGTTTAATCCTGTATTCTTCTCTGTCCTTCTTGGATTTGGTCTCCTTGTACTTTCTGTAAGTTTTTTTCTTATCTCTAATTATAGTCAACACCTCTTTGGAAAACCAGAGTGGGTTCTTTGATTTTCTGGTTTTGTTTATTTGTTTTGCGCATTGTACCATCACTGTATTTATAGTGGTTTTCAGTTTTATCCAGGCATCTTCCACAGTTGCCATGGCATCGGTTACCAGCAGGTCATTAATACTTTCCCTCATTCTTGGGAAATTTACCTTTCTGAAATTGAACACCCAGAGTTTGGTGTGACAAGGGTTCTCTGTGTTGTTAATATAGAGCCAGACTGACCTGTGGTCGCTGGTGCCCAGGTTGATCCTTACTTGCACATCTGACACCCTGGCACTGCTTGTGAGTACCAGGTCCAGAATAGCAGATTCCCTAGTGGGTGTCTATACCAATTGATTAACTCCTGACCCCCATAGTGCAATGAGGAATTCTCTACTCCTCTCTGAGGAGGCAGTGAAGGTGGACCAGTCTATATCTGGTAGAATGAAGTCCCCAACCAGTAGTAACTCACCTTTATCAGCCATCCTTAGTATGTTTTCCAGAAGGTCTTCATACTTCTCAATCTCCTGGGTAGGGGATCTGTAGATAACTCCTACCTGGACAGGATCCCTGTTACCAGCTCCCAGAGTGATCCATAGGGCCTCTGCATCGCTGTGCAGTCCCTGGATTTCAGTTGAATTGATCCCATCTCTGATATGCATAGCCACCCCCCACCTCTCTGTCTTTTGCAGTCTCTCCTGAAGAGAGTGTATCCAGGGATAGCAACGTCCCAGGTGTGGTACTCCATGAACCAAGTGTCCATGATAGTAACCCAATCAAGGTGGGCCTTGGCCATCATGTTAATGGGGTCTGGGATTTTGTTTGGTACGCTACGAGCTTGAATGCGCATTGCCTTCCATCCCTGGTTAGTTCCGATTACTCTGTTTTCATTTTGTGTCCTTAGTGCACTTTTCATTTCTAGTGCATTTGGAATATCTTTGTGTAATTCCCCAACCTTTGTCACATGTGGTGTTTGTGATGCAGTGTTCTGGTTCCATCAACATTTTTGGTGATGGGGGAGGGGCATAAGCTGGTCCATAAGATGTGGTGGTTACTGGTGCCTCTTCCCCTCCTTCTAGTTTAAATGACTGATGAAGTTGTTGAATTTTCAGGATTGGCATGCTCTCCTACTACCACTCCTCCCTCCTTTCCTACTCTCCCCTTATACCACTACACTGATGCCTGTTTCTTCTCCCTTATCGAAGCCAAGACCCTTGTGGGCAGTCTGCTTTCTCTTACAGACTTCCTTTTGTCTGATCCTCCCTTCCATTGTCCATTTGTTCTGCCTCTATTCCTGATGCTCTGAAGACTCTTTTCCACATGCACATCACTCACACCTACACCTGCCCATAATCTCCCATGTTGCCCCAGGACCTACACCGAATTGTAATTTATTAGTGCTGTGCGAAATGCAGAATTCTGCCGGTGGAATTAGCATGAAATGACCATTCAGTCAGTGGAATTTATGCCAGAATTTCACTGGTTCTTCTGAGGAATTCTGCCTGCTGCAATCCATGGAATTACATTCTGCAGAACAGCATGTCTTACATGGAAAATCATTCTCTAACCATTTCTGTGGAATATATTGAGACCCACAGAATAGAATTCCATGAAAATGTTGCAGAAAACTCATTCCACATTTTTCTGCTGCAGAACTTTGCCATTCCATTTCAGGTAAAATTCGGTAGAATTTTGGCAGAATTTCAAAAATTCCATGAAATTCAGTTCTGTTGGAATTTGAAAATTCTGCACAGCACTGTAAATTATGTATATTAAATTGTTTTGGGGGTCTTATTATACCTGTTGCACCTGTCTGATTCCTAGGTCACCTTATTCAAAGCTGCTTTATTTATTGTAAATTATGAATACTGTAATTTGTACTTACACAAGTATGTTTATTGTTCTCCCAAGCCTGCTTTTATCCTGAGTGATGATTATCATTGTCTATGTGCTGCTGTACGATTTTCTTTCTTGTACCCCTCCCCCCAAGTAGACCTCTGGAAATTAGTTACTTTGGCTCAGTTGGCCTTTCTGTGTAAAACTCTTTCAATTAATAAATAAATAAGACTGGAGAGGCAGCAGAACAGGAGGAGGTGCTGCTTATGGGTGACTTCAGCATGTCAGATGTGGAGTCTAGGATCCCAGTAGCAGTAAGTGCAAGGAATCAGTTACTTACAGAGGAATTAAAGGAAGCATTCTTGGTGCAAAACGTTGAGGAACCTACAAGGATGGAAGTCATCCTCGTCTTGGTCCTACAAAGCAAGGACAGTAAAGGGGATGTCACAGCAGACCCACTAGAACCATCAATCACCAATCTGTGTGGTATAATACCTAATTAAAGGCATAGAGGAAGCTGTCACAAATAAAGCTGCAAGACATTTTGTTTTACCTTCTATTTATCCTCCTTCTGGGGACTCGCAGGCAGCTTTGGTTCTGTCCTTAGAGGAGTCCATCTTCCATACCCCCTCGGGGGCGTCATGTAGCCTGCAGCTCCCCAACTTTTTTCCACCTCAATTTTTTTCCCCACCTAACCCAGGACACCTGGTAACTATGAGCACACATAGGATGGAGTAACCATGCATGCTGAGAACCTGGTAATGGCCTCTTCTCCCCACCTGGGCTAATGCCACTTCTCCCACTGGCTTTTGGCACTACCACAGAGCCTCAACTCAGTGGCAGCCAAGAGCCGAGGAGAAGTTGTTTCCCTCCCAGGAGATGAGAGCTGCCTGGTGGCTGCTTATCCAACCACCCCCCAGCTGACCCTCGGTGACCTGAACTCATTTCTGAACTTGGGTCACCAGCGTGAAGTGAGGTGTGGTGTCCAGTGACTCAACCCTTAGCACCACCAGGCCGGCACAAGTTGCTACACTTCTGAAGTGTGGATTTTGGTAGGACACAAGAGAAGTTGAAGCAGAAACTTGCAAGGCTGAAAGCAGTAGAGGAGCTGGAAAAGAAATGGGAATTGATTAGGAATGGGACATTACAGGCTACAAGCCTATTTGCTATAGTGGTACTGAACAATAGGATGGTAAAAAAAACACCATGGCTCACAAGATAGGTGAGGGAGAGGTGAGGGAGGCTGTGGTGGAGAAAAAGAAAGCCTTTTAAAAAAATGCAAAACTAGCCAGGCAGAGGAGGCTAGGGTAATGTTGCTAAGCAGGACGAGAGAAGCAAAGAAGACTGTGAAGAGGACAATATCTGATGCTGTTTTGAGGACAGCAGATGTAATAAATTAGTAGAGCAAAACTTTATTTCATCAAGTCTGGGAGAAGTTTAAAACAAGGGAGGGAATAGTAAGACTCAAGATGGGAAAAGAGTTGGAGGAAGAAGAGGATAAAAGGAAGGTATACATACTGAACTAGTTTTTATGTTCAGTATTCATAATGGGCTGCTGCCTGAACGTGTTGTCAAGGCCAGAAGGGAAGTGGGGGATGGGGTTTCAATATGAATTTGATTTCAATGGACAGGGTACTGAGGATTAAATGTGTTAAAGATGGACAAATCAAGGGCTGCCCAATGACCAATGGGCAGTGCTATCTGCTCACATGCTGGCCATTCAAGTTTGGAAGTGTGCTTTGGAAACTGTGCAGACACAAGGGGCCCTATGCATGAATGAGGCGCACTGGCTACATGCATATATCTGGGGCACATAGCCACTCCACACCCATTGTGCCACCTGACCCACATTCAACAACTGTGGTGCACAGCCCCTTGGCACCTGATCCCTGGCCGCATGGACAGCAATGCACCGAGGTGGGCAGTGGGCATGTTGGAGGCAGGCCCGCACTCTACACCATTCACAGAGGTGCGGAGTGCTGGGCTTAGGGGGTGCACCTTACACTGGGTAACACCCAGCCATAAGGCATACGAGCCCGTCAGGATGCCGCTACCAGCAGCAGCCAGAAGGTGGGGGCACTGCAGACCCCCCCACATGGATTAGCATGGAGGTCTGGGGCAGTGGACTGGGCACCTTTCCACCCCAGCTTGCAGTGCACATCATGCCCTCCATTGTTTTCTGCACCCCGTGGGCACAAGTGATCCATTTGTGGATCGGGTCCGGATATCCAACTGGAGGCACGCCCTGTCCATGGACATGTCCTCCATGCATCTGAGTGCCAGAGGGGCAGGCCACAGACAGGTGGCATCCAGTAGTGACTACCTGTTGGGGCACACTTGTCTGCAGGTGTGGAACTTCATGAGTGGGTAACATGCCTCCGGCACATAGTACCCACCCATATGTTCATAGGGCCCAAGGCTTTTAAGTTGCTGCTACATGGAAATGCTCCCAGCAGATAGGATGATGTCAGGTTCTGCTGCACTGGTGACCCCTGTAGTGGTCCAGGAAGCTTGCCTCCTCTCCAGAGGGAAGCCAGTGTATGCAAAGTCAGCATTGGACACATCAGGGGAGGTGGGTGAGGTTAGGGAGAAACATGCAAAAGTGGAACCAAACAGTCAGGGAAAAGCCCTCACTTGTCACAGGCCCTGTACCACTGACTGGGCCATGGCTCCCAATCTGGATGTGGACACTGAGGTGGAGGATTTCCCTCTTTCCCCTGACTCTACCACAGGGGCAATACATGGGGACTTAGAGAGCCTGGTAAGTTCCAGAGATGGTGAGTGACAGGGCTGGTTAGGTGGGGAGCAGATGGGATCTAGTGGAGATAAGGGGTAAAACACCTTGATGAATAAAAGATGGGTAAATCAGTGAACCTACATGGGCTACATCCATGAGTGCTGAAAGAGAGGGGACAGGTCCTAACTGCAGTACTAGCTGAACACATTAACTGCTCTCTGGAGATAAGGTGAGTATCTAGGAAATGGAAGACAGACGATCTAGCTTCCCTGCTCAAAAGCAGAAGTAGGAATGAACCAGGGAGCTAAAGATCTATCAACTTGACATCTACAGCAGGGAAGTTACTGGAAACCTTGACAAAGTAGAAATTAGTGAGATTCCTGGAGGCAAATAGACTTCATAATATTAGAACACAGGGCTTACAGTAGCGAAGTCATGTCAGAAGAATCTGATCAACTTTTATGACTGGATGACAAAGGTGGTGGACAAGGGTCAGGCGGTAGAGATGCTGTAACTTGACATCAGCAAAGCCTTTGACTCTGTCCCACCATTGACTACCCTTTTTAACAAATCATGGGAGGATGGAGTGGTACCTGAGACCTGGAGGAGGGTGGATGTGATTCCCTTTCTTTCCTCTACCACTCCTTCTTGCCCGTTTGCTAGTACTTTTCTGAGGCACTCTCCCATTTTGCCAAAGTCAGCAATCCTAAAGTCCAGTACCCTCAAATTTGTATGGCTTGACTCTATGGCAGGGGTTCTCAAATGATGAGGCCAGCCTCCCTGGGGAGGCCCCAACCTGTTCCAAGGGAGGCTCAAGCAATTCTGAAAAAGTACTGTATTTAAATTTTGAGTTTTTTATATTTTGTTTGAAAGGAGGAAGCAAACTGAAAGAAGATAATAGTAGGTGACATTTATGTATTTATTACAAATCATTGACAAGAGAAGGTGAAGAGTCAAGACTTACTTCAGGAGTACCTGGAGAAGGGTAGGAGTGAATACAATTCAAAGATAACTGCAAAGCAGTCAAGCAATACAAAATGAACAATAGTGCAAACAAATATGAAGAATAAATTAATAGTGAGTGGTGGTAATTGATCAATTTGTAGATGATGGCAGAACAACCCAAATACAAGGGTTGAGCATGAAGTGCTAAGAACAATAGTAGGAAGGAGCAAAGTAATCCCTAAGAAGTTGCATAAGAGCAGGGTGGGGGGGGGTGAGGTATGTAGGAAGGTTATTCCAGATAGAGAGGAAACAGAGAAAGTAGTCTGACCCCATGAAGGTACTGCAACAAGGGGTAACAACAGTTCAAGAATCAAAATAGTGGAGCAAGTAGGCTGCCCTGTTTGTGTATGTGTGTGTGTGTGTGTGTGGGTGGGGTTACAGTAAGCTGAATAACATTTGTTTTATTTGTTAGTCAGTTAACACCTTTGAGCATAGGTGCTCTTTTTCAAAGGTTCCACATCAGTGAAAGACAAAGAACTGAATGAGAGCCAAGTACTCAGAGGGGTTTCAATTTATTCATGGTGTACTGTGCAAAGTAAAGTATATTAATTTTCTTTGAGGAGGCCCAAGATTATTTCAGTTTTTGGGGAGGCTCAAAATCTTTTCCATGGATTTGGGGAAGCTCACTGTGACAAAGTCTAAGAACTGTTGCTCTATGGCTATGTTTATCGTGAACCACACTGTTTGGTGGTCACATGTTGCCAGATGGCTACCCATTTCTAAATCTGAGATCCTCCCTCCATTCCCATTTGAGAGTACTAGGTCTAGGACTGATTCATCCTGAGTGTGTTCCAGCATTAGCTGTCTGAGGCATGCCCCCAATAGGACATCAAGAATGACCCTACTCTTTGATGTGGCTACAGCAAAGGTGCTCCAGTTAACATCTGGTATATTCAGTACCCCCATCAGCAATATCTCCCCTTTTTCTGCCATCCTAAGGATGCCTTTTATCATTTCCTTGTCCATTTCTTCCCCCGAGATTGGGATCTGTATACAACCCCTATTCGGATTGTGGTGCCATTTCCTGTCTCCAGGTTGACCCACAGTGCCTCCTCTCCTCCCTGTTTACCCTTTAGTTCCATTGCTTTGATCTCTTCCCTTACATAGAGAGCTACTCTTCCTCCACTTCTACCTCCCTGTCCCTCCTGTAGATTGTGTACCCTGGTATGTTGATATCCCAGTCATATTTCTCTGTGTACCATGTTTCTGTGACTGCCACAATATCCAGGCTTCCCTGTTCCATCAAGGCCACTAGTTCATGATGCTTGTTACCCAGACTATGGACATTGGTACTCATTGCCCTACATTTTTTGATGGCCTTATCCCTTTTAGATCCATCCCTATCCTTATTGCATTTGCCTTTTTCTCCATTTACCACTGCCCTTCTCCCTATCAACTTCTCTATTTTGGTGTTTACATCGCTAACTACCCTGTTTTATGTGTGTGTGGTTGGGGGGCTGGGATTTTCCTGCTCCTTTTCAGTGCCTCCCCCCTTGGCTAGTTTAAATGCTTGCCAATGAAGCATTTAAACCTATCAGCTAGGATCCTGGTACCCCTCCTGGACAGATGCAGACCATCAAGCCAGTATAGGCCTGTAGCCCTCTAGGTGGATCCCCAGTCCCCAATGAAGCCAAAACCCTGAGCTCTGCACCAGTTTTCAACCATTGATTGAATCACTTGGTGCGGGGCACCCTAGTCTGTCCCATAACATAGACAGGCAGCACCTCTGAGAAGGTTATCATATGTGCTACTTGACTAAGGCCCCTCCCCAACTCCACAAACTCCTCTGGACTGCTCTGATCCCATACCTAGCCAGGTCATTTGTCCCTAGGTGGACAATGATGTCCAGGTCCCTACCCTGTACAGCTGCTCCCACGATTCTGAGGATTCGCTCCCTGTCCTTCCAAGCCGTGGTGCCGGGCAGGAACCTTACCCTCTCTCTCTCTCTCTCTCTCTCTCTATCTTCCCTCCCTCCCCCAGTTCTGCCCCGCTAAGAATTAAGTCCCCCACCAGGAGTTGTTTCCTTCCCCTGTAGGGTCCCATGCCACCCTCCTCTGGGTCTCCTTTGTGGAGGTTCCCAGTATCCTCCTTGGTCTCCACTGCAGGCACCTCCATGTAGGAACCACACTATGCCAGAATGGTGTATGAATTGTGTAGAGGTACAACTGGAGGGATGCACCTCTGTTCCACCAACCTCATCCTCCCTGAGCCCACCTTAGTCCAACCACTCCTCTTTCTTGGCAACTTCTGAGGCAGCGGCAGTGGTTCTGGTGGTCCCTTGGTGGGAGAGGAGGTCCCCTAAATCCTGGCCAAATCAGCCTGGAGACAAGCAACCTCCTCCATCATCCCAGGGAGGTGTCTGCAGATGGGACAACACCGCATACTCCAGAATGTCTCCCGGAAGACTGCCGCTCCACAGCCACTCCACTACATCACTCCCATCATGTCTTATCTGTGGCCCTTCGACTGTTGTTTTGTATGCTTACTCTTTCCTCTCTCTGTTTTCTTATTTTCTGTTTGTTTGTTTTGTCTCCCTACTTTCCTACTGCCTCTGTGTCCTTACAGCTCCTGTCCTTCCTGTTCTGGGACAGGAAGTTCCTGTATTCCTCAGTAGTCTCCTTCTTACTTGATCAGAAACAGACCTCCAACAGCTAACTCTTTTTTTTCTTCTCCTTCTCTCCCTGTCTTTGTCTTCTTCTGTAATGACTTACAACTTCTCTCTCCTCCTCTTGTATGTGCCTATGTGGACCTAGTTACTAGCTACACCCTTTGCAATTCTGCCTATATACCAGATAGGCTATTGTTTGTGCTGTGCTGCCTAACTTTTCCTGTGGCTTTAAGCAGGTGTGGCCTGGCCTTCCATTATAAAGATAGAGTACCCGGGGGTGGTTGGGGAATGGAGTGGGGGTGGGTTGTTCATTTGGTACTTGGTGTCTACAAAAAACAGTCATCAATCTGGTAAAAAAAGACTTTCTTCTGCAACCTACAGGGCAAAACACAGCTCTAGTTTAAGGTAGCTTGTAGTTGGTCTCTCTCAGTTTCTGCAGCAAACATGTTTCGTTATAAAAAAATAGCAGGACAAGAGGACACAGCATGAGATGAGGGAGGCCAATTAAGTGGTAATGTGAGGAAGTTCTTTTTCACAGAAAGGGTAGTGGATGCAGGGAACGGCCTACCTCAGGAAGTGATGGATATGAATACAATGCAGGGCTTCAAATAGGCATGGGATAGTCATAAGGGAGCAATACAGATGAGTATGAATAGATAAGCCATTGACAGAGTAAAGGCCTATGGCACATTCATAAGTTAGAAAAAATGGGTAGACTGGATGGGCCTTGCAGTCCTTATCTGCCATCAACGTCTATGTTTCTATGCTTCTAAACAGAGTCCACAGTTAACTCCTGTTTGTAATCCACAGTCGCTCGAGACTTCTTCAGCTCCTACCCTCATTAGACACCTCTTTCACAGAATTTCAGTAACAGCTCTAGTCAAAAATGACTGCAAAAATTCATCCAGCTAAATTTCCTTCCTGGCAAATTAAAGTTACACTAAGTAAAGACAACTCCAAAAACAGAGAACCAAAACACTGACTTCTACTTACTATTACAGGCCCCTGAATTAAGAATTGAATTCAATTTACTCAGTAAATTACCTCCTTGCTGTAGGGTAGCTGCTCTTCCTCTCTCAGCTTCTGCAGCAGATAAGATCATAAGATGAGTAGTCAATTGGCTAAGGAAGAGAACCTAGAGAATATTCCTTAATGGTGAGCACTCAGAGGTCAGAGAGGTCACCACTGGTAGGCCACAGAGAGGATCTGTCTTGGGACTTGTCCTCTTCCATGCCTTCATCTGTAATAGTTAGGTACCAAAATGGGAAGAGTTGCATCATTGCAGATGATACTAAGATAGGCAGAAGACTGAAAAGTGAGGAAAGGAGAACAGATATAAGGGAGAACCTTGAAAGACTTGAGTAGTGGTCCAGAGTACTGCAGATGAAACACAGTACTCAGTTTTAAAAGAGCCCTTAGAACAATGCAAGTTGTGTCACTCTAGACCTGCAGCAAACACCGGGTGCATCAGGGCCCCTGCACCCAATTTTATAAAAAAGGGGGGGTCCCAGTGCCAAAGACCCAGGAGTTGACACAGTCACAGACTTGCGCCAAACATGTGGTGCACCTGCAGGGTTTGATGTATGGATCCACCACCCCCACCCAAAACAACACTAGGGGGGTTGTGAAGATGGGGGGGTGAATATACCTGCCAGGAGGGGGCCGGGATAGAAAGACCACAGGGGGTGCCCTAGGGGGCATCAAGAATACAGCAGAGCTGGCCCGATGGTGCTGAGGGTTGAGGCGCTGGATGCCACACCTCGCGCCACGCTGGCAACCCGGGTTCAGGAACGAGCCGGGAGGCGCCGGGGGTCAGCGGGGGGAGGGGAAGAGATTGAGCATCCGGAGGACTGCTATCTCTTCCCCGGGGAGGGTGTGGGAGACACTCTCTCATGGAGTGACCTCTGGCGGCAGCAGAAGGTTCGCCTACTGAGCAGCGCAGTGTATGCCAGGGGTAGGCAGAGCTACAGCACTACATTGCCTCGCTGGCCAAGCTCCACGGGGGAGGGGGGACAGAAAAAAGAAAGAAATACCCCAATCCTGTGGATAGATGAAGGTGCCTCAACCTTCTACAGCCCACACTTCCAACTCCAGGCCATCTCCTCTCCACTGCCAGACTTATGTGTGCTGGGCACTTTGCCCTATAAGATAGAGTGCCCTGGATGGATAGGGTGGCCCTACCTCCAGAGGGTTCAGACCCAAAGGTGGTGTTTGGTGACACGAGGGGAGAGGAGTGGTCACAGTGAGAGGTAGAGGATGGAAGCTCCCAAGGTCGCTGGAAGGAGTTCTCCAGGGTTGGAGATAAATAAAGTAAACAAAAAAAAAAGGATACAGCAGCAATGCTAGGGTGGTGATGTGGCACTCATAGAGGGTCCCATTTGCAATGCCAGACAGCTGATCTTATCATACCATTCTGTGGGAGGTAGGCTGCAGGGATGGACAGTGGCCTGGCCCCAGGTGGGCCCAGATCTGGCATCTGTCCATAGGTGTAACAAATGTCAACCCTGTAGGCAGGAGGCAGACTGCCACAATGTGAGGGGCCAGGTTCCAGGGAACTGTTGCAGTTCCTGGAGAATATTCCCCTCCACCACTGGCAGCCCTCAAACTGCAGCCAATGCTTTCCACTTATAGGTGTGAGATTTGTTGCAGCTATGGGGCAGGTGACAGGGCTGTTCCCAGCTGGGGACAAGTCACTGTCCATCCCTGCAAACCCCACATGAAGAAGTTTGATACAATCAGCTATCTGGCATTGCAAATGGCAACTCCACTGGGTGCCACATCACCACTTTGTCATTGCTGATGTATCCCAGACACCTCCCTAGGGCACCCCCATGCTCATTCTACTCCTGGCCCCTATTTGCATGTCTCCCCAATCACTACAGTGTCCGGTAGTAGTGTATGGCCCTTAGACCACCTCCTGGATGGTCTAAACTGAGACCCCTGTTGTGTCCAGAGCAGGGCCTCCAAAATTATAAGAAAGGGGATGGTGCAACCCTGCCATGGTACAAGCCCCCTTGCAACTTGGTACAAGGACACTTCTGCTGCAAGGGTGGCACATGGTGGCTTGGGGGCAAGACGTCCTGATTTTGACACAGCCTACATTCGAAATTCGGGATTGTTGCAAACTTTGATGCAAGGTGCCATTTGCATCCTACTCATTTGGTGCAGGCACCTTGCATCAAAGAATTCCTTTTAAAAATCAGGTTCTTAGTTCCAAAAACTGCAAGGAACTGTAATGCACATAGGGGTACAAGAGTCTGAAAATAGAATACAGAATGGGGCAGCAGTAAAAAAGTATGACCGAGGAGAGCTACCTGTGGGAATGAGTATAAGAACCATGGGTAATAATACTGTACAATCTGAAAGCATCAACACAGTGCATTAGGGCAGTAAGGAGGGCAAATAGGGTGCTGGGATGTATAGGGTGGGGGCTAAGTAGCCATAGTAGCCATGAGATTCTGCCATTATACAGGATTCTTGTTTCTCCTCACCCTGAATATCGTATGCAGTCATGGATCCTTCACCTGAAGAATGACAGGGACGGGGTGGAGAATGTACGAGGGGGGTAACCAAAATGATCCAGGGTCAGCAGTAAAATACATGGGGTGGGGTCACACAATGCACTCTGTGGAGTAGGTTTCCTGCATGAGGTGCTCCTGTGGGTCTTTATTAGAATGCTAAAAAACAGTTATTTTCCACATTTACTGGATTTTCTTTTAAGTGACTGCTTCCTGTCATCGTCACTGGCTATGTATTTTTAATGATGGCAGATCAAATCCTTGTCTCATCACAGTAGCTACAAGATCCACTACTCTCTCAGCTGCAGTCACTTCTGGCATGGAGCCTCCCAGAGAAACCACCCAAGCCACATACTCCCAAGAGACACAAGGCTGAGTCCCCAGTGGACATTGCCCCAAACCAAGATACCCAAACAGACAAAATGGACAGGTGCTTTCCTAAACTTACCAGTATAACAACTTTCTTAACAGACTTGGTGGAGGACATCAAATCTCTAAAAGCAGCCCTGGCTGATCTTCACCAATGAGTGTGGGATTCAAGAAACATGGATCAGCTCAATCGAGGATCAATCTAAGAGAGACAACAAAGAGCTGACAGCCAGGTGGAAAAAAGTTAGGGAGCTGGAGGAATTTATCAAAGACCAGGAAGGGAGAAGTTGAAGTTAATATATTAAATGGTTCTCTTTAACCTGCATAACTGTATATTTCAGGGGTCAAAATTGGCACTGGTCCACTAACCAAATGCTGGTAGATTTTGCATCAGACTAGTGAGATTTTCCTTTAAGTAGCCCTGTAGACTTGTGCTGGAGAGGGTAGCATTTCATTAAGTGCATCAGCTGGGCCATTGGAAAGGTCTGTGGGGTTAGTGGATTTTCCTAGACTAGGTGGGCCAAGCGGTCCTTATCTGCCGTCAAAGTCTATCTTTCTATGTTTCTATGTCAAAGTCTATGTTTCTCAATCAATTAGCCCTGCTTGCTAGTGGCTGCAAAACTAAATTTCAATCACTGTATTTAGAGGTTTGCATTTAACTAGTGGGTGGTGATTACGTGGACTTTAGACTCACATATGCAGAACTACTAATGTAAGTACTTAGCGCACACACACACACACACACACACACACACACTCTCTCTCTCTCTCTCTCTTTAGTTTCTCTTTGGTAAGATATTTAAGTTACATCAGAAAATGTATAGATCTACTTCTAGATAAGATTCCTTCTGTGACATTTGACCTACACAGAACTAGAGTTTTAAAGGATGTTTTCTCATCTCTGGTTGTGTTTCTTATCTAATGACTTCATTAATCTATCACATTCATGTGTAAAATGTGTAGGCTCTGGTATATTAAAGAGAGCTCTTTTTAAGAAACTTGCCATTTTCTTTCTGAAGAAGGACATTGTAGGTTTAAAAGCCTAAAAAGTTCCTATAAATCTCTATTGGTCCAATAAAAGGCATCACATCACCTATTTTGTACAACTGCTTGATTATGGCTCTGGACTGTCAAGTATAAAACCATACTGTAGCTACTGTAAATGCCAAAACAGTGTGGTCATAGCAGAACATCTGAAAAGAGAATAGTTAAGAATAATGTGAATTAAAAGGTAAGTTAGTAATTTTTTGTTTGATACGACCTGAGGCCTACAGCTCCAGTGGGAATACACTCTAGCCTGAGGGTTGATGAATGCCCTTAATGAAGTTGGACAACCTGGAATACTTGCATAAAACACTTTTAAATATTGATATGATGCCATGATGTGACTGCAGTTATTGAAATGTTCATTTTTAGAGCTAGATGGATTAGGTCTAATATATTAAATAGAAAATGGTTATTTAAATTTCAGAATGCAGTGACCATATTGATAGATGTCCAGGCAATCAAATAATTATTAGAGTTAGGCAAATAAGTAAAATATTCAGTCTGCTGGAAAAATGAACTGTTAAGATGTACTGCAAATACTGTAACACATAGCTTAGCAGTCATTAAAGATTCACATCCCATTTGTGATGTCTACTTTGGTCTTTTTACCTTCTATGAGTATGTATCAATGTACGTATGCACAGTGCAGACTGCATTTAATTTTGCATGTGTCTAGTAAAAAACAATAAGGGCTGCAAATGCACTGACAGCATGGACAATAGTGAGTTTTAAATGGGTAGTCAGTGAATTGTACAGTATGTTCCATTTTTCAGGAATTGTATTATAGTCACGGCATTAGCAATACATTCACAAGGAAACTAAATATTCTAAGAAGCCAGTTAGAAGAAAATTGTCTCTTGGCTGTTAGTTTATAATAAATTGTCTGCATGGGACACTATTGTAAATGATATTTGATTCAATAGCTTTTGTCCCTAAAGTAAACTTACATTTATTTAAAATGTTAAAGGTATTGCAAAGATGCATAAAATCTACACTATGACTATGCAGTAAATATTGTATTTACATTTATTTTGTTGTGAAGTGCAGCCAAGCTACAGTGGTTCCCAGAGATCCTGTATATCGAAGCAAATCTTTAGATATATCTGGATATATTGTACAACAAAAAATCTTACAGAAATTAAGGGGTGTTTCTAGTGAAATATACAGCTAAATCTAGATATACTGTGATATATTTCCTGCTATCATTTAAATATAATACTCTAAATAAATAATTCATAATTAGGCTTTTTCCCCATAGGAAAACAAAAGGTTTCCTACACTATATACCCCTCCTAAACTCATATACTACTGAAAGTAAGTCCATATATTTAATCAAGCTATGTTCAAACGAAAGCTCAGTTTTCAAATGTACCTGTTGTACTGATTGCCTTACAATGTTTTTGATTATGCTATTTTGATATGTTGTGTAACTGTATATGACTGCTATTTTTGTAATGCTATTAATTTCTGTAATGACTATTGAGTCATTGTCAGTGGCTCAGCAGGTTGCACACTCACCTCTAAGGCTGGAAGATCGGAAGGCTGTGGGTTCTATCCCCACATCAGGCAGTTTGGTTAAACCCTAATACTGACACTGTAGTGCAGCGTGAGGTGTCGTCTTTTGGATGACATGTTAAACCAAGGTCCCATCTGCCTGTTCTGGTGGTTGTTCAGGTGGATGTTAAAAATCCCATGGCACTCCTTGAAAAGCATTGGGGAATTGTTTTATTGAAGTCACATCAAAAAAGTATATATAACTGCTGCTAACAATTCATTCAAAAATACATTCTATTTCAGGCGTACATTTCAATTTCATTCTTAATCACTTTTACATCATTCACCATAAACCCAACATGTTTAATATAAACCTTGAATTATTCTTCTAAGGTAAATTATAAATACACTAAAACTGCCATTTACTTAAATTTAATAAATTTAAACAGCCCCTTCCACCATTTCTGTACCTTATATGGGGGTTGGCTTGCCACATCTTTCCTATATACTGTAACCATTGATTTTTCTACCAATATGCTATAGGTATCATAAGGCATCATTTTCTGGTATAGGATCCAATGGCATCTTGCTTGCTATATGTAGAACTTCAAACACCAGAAAAACACAGTTAAGGTTCCTTTATTGTATCTATAACAAAGCTGTGGGAAATGCCCACTTATCAGCATATCATAATTTAGGGATATTAATAAATCTAGTTCCCATTTTTGACCCACAAAGGCCCATAATGGTTTTGCATATGAGCAAAAGGAGAGAAAGCACTCCATAGACTCTTCTAAAGCTTGACAAGATCTATATGGGCACAACTGTTCCTCTTGGGACTTATGGTTTAGATTCCTGCTAATATGGAGTCTCCCATAGACAGAAAGTCAATGGATCTCCCACATGAGAACTGGGATTCTTTCATTCTTTAACTACTGTAGTACCCCAGGGTTCAAAGACTGTGGGAGATTCTTAAATTAGGCTCTGTTGGGTAAATACGGGATAAGACCTGACTGTACAGGTTAGGCCCAGAAAACCAACATATTTCAGCTTTTGTCATTCTCCATTTGTGCATTTTCAGCAATGCTGGTTTTATGAATTTTGGGACCTTTAGATGGGGAGGAGAGGGGTTTGGGAGCCTCTAATCCACTCCATTTTTGGAAATAATCTTGGCGGTTGTACAGGGGATTGTCAGGTGAGAGAGTGGCCTTCATAGATTGAGATATAAAGAGACTAAAAAAGAAAATGATGGGTTCAACCATCCCTAACCCCCCCTTGAGCTTTAGGGAGGTAGGTATATGATCTCTAAATGGGGTTTAGCCTACTCCCCCATAGCATTTGAAAGAAGCAGGCATAAGTCCTAGTCTCTGTTTTCTGGTGGGGGGGTAGAAAAACCATAGCTACGTATAATATACAAGGGAGAAAGAATCTCTTTATGATACGTACTCTTTTTATTTTAGAGAGTTTCCAGTTTTTCCATCTTATTACTTTATTTTCTACCTTTTGTAATGCTATTTCCCAGTTTTCCTCTGGGAGGTTTTGGGGACCAAAAAGTAGTCCTAGGATTTTTAAGGGGTCTGCAGATATTTTTATACTGTTGATTTTCTCCCTTCTCTGTGTTGGGGGACCAATAAATAAGCCTCTACATTTTTCTACATTTAGTACTGAATTTGAGACCATTGAATATTTTTTTATGTCTCTGAGGAGATGTGGAATGTGGGTTTTATCAGCCATAAAAATGCAGACATCACCTGCATATGCTTATACTTTGATCTTGCCTGTCCCAGAAGGTCTGGGGAGCCCACTCTAGTCTTTTGAGGCATCTAGTATTCCTAAGAGAGGGTCTAGGGAAAAAATATATAACAGAGGACTTAATGGGAATCCCTGGTGTACCCCTGCCTGGAGTTTTATTCCTTTAGATATAACACCCTTTATAATTGGGTGCACTATTGCTGCTGAATATAATTTCCTTAGCCAGTTAATAAAGACCTCTGGAATACCATAGTGCTGTAGAGTTAAGAACAGGAAAGGGTGGTGAACCCTATCGAAGGCTTTGATTTGGGCAAGTGAAATAATTAGTCCTTCTTTGTCCCTTAATGTATGAAGTTCTATTACATCTCTAACTACCATCAGGGGATGCTGGATTTTCCTATTGGGTAAACCACAATGTTGGGAGGGGTGTATTAGGTGGTTGGCTATGCTCCGAAGTCTATTGTTTAAAACTTGTGATAGAATTTTTAAGTCTGCATTTAGAATGGTTATCAGCCTCCAGTTGAATAGATTGTTCCTATCTCCTGTTTTGAACAAAAATATAACTAGGCCTGAGGTAAAAAAGGGGGAAATGTGTTGAGCATTTAGAAAATAAGAATAGACTGTCTGTAAACATTGTGCTAGCTCTGTTGAGAAGGTTTTATAAAATTCATAATGGAGCCCATCTGGGCCCGGGGATGTTCCAAGTTTTAGCTGCTTAATAATTTCTTCAATTTCTGATGCTGCAATAGGAATGATTAGATTTTTTAAATCTTTCAACAAGGCCTGTGTCCTAATGTTTTCCAAATATTCCTTTATTAAATCTGGCTGTGGAGGGTCCTTCATGTTATGGGACTGTGACAGTTTGGATATTTCCTTGTGCAGCTCCTCCATAGAAGTCACAATATCACCATTTTCATCTGTGAGAGAGTTTAAGGCTATTCCCTCTCTCTGGGCTTTGAAAGCCTCACAAGGGTCTCCTAAAGGTTTTTTTTGTGTCCTGTACTGTAATTCTGCCCTCATCTTATAGGCTCTGTCACATTGGAATTCTTTCATTTCTTGTTTTAGTTTGTCTATTTGAGTGTCATAGTTTTGTCTGGTGGTGGCATCCAGGGTATACAGATACTGTAAGTGGTTTCTTAATTTTAGATATTCAAAAAAATAGTTTCTAGATTTTGCTTTCCCATAATTCTGAAGCAAGGTTGCTAAATCTGTTTTTGAGTCTGCAGACCACTCCCCTATATCATCACAAAGTTCGCAAACAGATGCTCTGGCCCATAAAATATTTTAAATGTTCTCCTGGAGCAGAGGATCCTGCAAACAAGATACATTAAGCCTCCACCTGGTATTTCTTTTTGTGTTTTGTGGAGTAGAATTAAATTGAATTTCTAATAATAGGTGGTCAGATAGTTATAAGGGGATAGTATTCCTAAAGGGGTCTAGTAGACTTTTGGAAATAAAAAAATGGTCTATTTTAGAGTTATGTTTACCTCTTTTGTGGGAGTAATCAAGGCCTTTGTTGAGGAATTTCCAACAGGGTACTAAATCTGCCTTATTACTGCACCTCTGGAGTGCATTAGCATCACAGTAGATTTTTTTTCCTTCCTGGGTTTTATATTTTTTTGAGAGGTCGCAATTAAAATCCCCCCTACTATGACATGCGTGGTGGAGTATAAGTATGGTTGAACCTGGGTAAATAATTCCACTCTTTCTGCCTTAGTCTGGGATCCATAAATGTTTATGAGTCTTACTGAACTGTTTTTCCACCTGCCATCAATAATAAAAAGCCTCCCAGGAATTAAGTCTATGATATTAGCTAAGGTAAAGGAATATGAGTTGAATACTATCCCTACCCCATCCGCTTTGTCAGAGCCAAAAGACCAATATGACGGGCCTCTGGTCCATTCTGCCTGGAAAGCTCTTACCTGGTCTATTGAATACATCCAGGTTTCTTGAAAATAACAAAAGTCTAGGTGGGTATTGGATATAAATTGGAAAATGGCTTGTCTTTTACTGGGTTGCATAGGCTGCAACAGTTCAAGGAACCTAGGCTAAAAGTAGACAGAAGTATTTAAGATAAAAAGCTCTTTTTTTTTTCCTTTTCTCTTTTTTCCCTTTGTAACCATAAGGGTCAGTGGGGGATTCAGGGTTCATGGTCTGATTGTCTGCCTCCACCATATCCATACCAGAATCCCTCCAAGAGGTGGCTAAAGGGGCATGGGGTTCTTAGATATTATGTCTACAGGTTCAGTAGGTGGTGGTGGTGTGGGTTTGGTATTCCTGGTTATCTGTTTCCTGGGGGCAGGAGCTGGAATGGTGTTTTGAGATGCTTGTGTTTGGATATCATTGGCCTCTTCCTGTGAGTCTTGGTAGCAGACTGAGATCAGTTTGTCTAGGTTCTTTTTTTTTTAATTCAACATGTTTTATTAGGCATATCACAGTGCAAACAAAGTTTGAGGATTGAAAGTTGTACCATCCATGTACACTGTCCAGAAAACCCTAAAATATCTTCCCCCTCACCCTCCCCCCCCACGGTGCACTCTCCTATCTTTATTATCCTAAAAATTAGCCAAGGGACAACAAGAGAAGTCATTGAGATATAGTTAGAGAGGGAGGAGAGGTTCGTGAAGACAACCGGAGAGGTCATATCAAGATAAATACAGAGCATATAACGTCCCCCGTTTTTTGTTGAAAGATGAGAGGCGATGGTGCACACTCGCAATTAAATGTTCTAGGTGGAGTGCAAATGATATTTCATGCAACCGTTCGGCATAGGAAATGGTAACTTGATCCATCCAGTGTCTAAGCACTAATTTTTTAACCGCCATTGAGATTAAAGCCATATGAAACCGTCTCTCTTTCACTGGAATTCTGGAGTAATCCCCTAGAATGCATATGACAGGGGAGAAAAGGCCCTGAAGGCCCAACAAAGGATCCAGAGTGGATTCAATTTGGTTCCACAATGGGGATATCCTTTCATAGGACCATAGTATATGAAGGAGCGAGCCTTCCTCTTTATTGCACCTAGTACACATATTGGAGGTAAGCCTCTTCATTCGGGCAAATTTTACAGGAGTATAATACCAATTATTTAGAATACAGTATTGTGTAAGTCTGTATCGGTCCTGGGTGAAATATGTGTATAGGCCCGTCCATATTGCATGCCAGTTAATAACTTCATCAGGGAATGAAGCCTGCCAGACTGGAGAACTGGCACTCGAGTGAGACTGACAGAAAGTGAGAATCAGCTTATATACTGTGGAAATGCTGTGTGATTTACAAACCAAAGTCTTCATTTGTTTGAGAAAAACTTCAATACGAGAAGGGTTACACTCTTTCCTTATTACCTTAACTAGTAGGTGTTTAAGCTGTAAAATTTGAAAGGCCGCTCGTAATTTAAGACCCAGATTAATAAGGATCTCCTCGGTAGATAGTATAACACCATTAGAGTAGAAATCTGCCACTGTGAGCTCAGGGGGAAGGGGTAGCCGATGTCTGGTTATGGAGGTTCCCCCTATTTTAAGATTCAAATTGGCATAGAGCAGCTGAGAAGGGTCCAAACTCGAACGCACCTTATAGAATCTGAACATTTGAGAGAGAACTCTTAGCAAGGTACCTAGTGGGAAGGGCTGCAGGGATTTTGGCAATTTTTTTAAGGGGCGTATAAAAAAGCGACTAGGGGGCTACATTATGGGTAGCGAGAAAATCAGCCTCTATATGTAACCAAATAGGAACATAGTCATGATGAGCACAGAGATCAGTTAACGAGAGCCATTTCCCACACTTGTTAAGGTGACAAGCCTAGTAGTAAAACAAGAAATTAGGAAGACGTAAGCGCCCCCATCTCCCTGGGTAAGGAGAGCTTACTGTAGGATCTTCTAATCACCTTGTTCTGCCAGATAAAGGAACTAATTTCAGAGTGAATAAGTTGAAAGAAGGACAGAGGTAACCAGACATCCAACAGATTTAATGGGTAGAACAGTCTAGGGAGGACATTCATCTTGACAGTATTGATTCTACCCCAAAGCGAGAGACGGAGCCTATTCCATCTTGATAAGTCCTGTCAAATGTTGGACCATAAATCTTCTAAATTAAGTTTGCAAAGTAATGACAAATCTGAGGTAATATAAATGCCCAGGTATCTAATGGACTTGGGAGTCCATTTCATGCCAAAATCACTGAATGCTGAGCTATATGTTAATGAATTAAGGGGAAACATTTCAGTCTTAGTAATGTTGAGTTTGTAATTTGAAAATTTACCAAAAGTATCAATAATACGCAATGCTTCTGTTAAAGAGGAGACCGGATCCGAAAGGTGAAGCAAGATGTTATCCGCATAAACCGAAAGAGCGAGAGTCCTGTCACCTATTGGAATACCAGTGATTAAGGGGGAGGAGTTTAGTCTCCTAATCAGGGGTTTGAGATATATGTTAAAAAGAAAAGGAGATAGTGGGCAGCCCTGTCTTGTGCCCGAAAAAAGAGGAAAAGCCTCGGACAGGACTCCATTACAGTTTATTTTTGCCTGAGGAGAAGAGTATAGAGTCTGGATCTATTTGATAAAGGTCTCAGGAAAGCCCATTTGTCTGCAACGTAGCCCACAGGAAATTCCAATCCACTCTATCAAATACTTTTTCAGCATCGAGGGATATAAGAGCCATTGGAGAGGGGGAGATCTTAGCCACCTGGACCAGATACGCTAATTTACGAAGATGGTCAGCAGGTGTTCTACCTGACACAAACCCAATTTGCTCTGGGCTAAAAAGAGGAGTCCAAACCCTTTCAATTCTGCTAGCAAGTATCTTAGTCAAGATTTTAATGTCACAGTTTAACAAAGAGATGGGACGATAACTTGCAGGAAATTGGGGTGGTTTATCTGGCTTGAGAAGAAGGATAATAGAGGCTTCTAATAGGGATGGATCTATATCTTGACCTGAAAGCATATATTGATATAAACGTAGTAAATGGGGAGCAAGATCATTAGCAAAAACTTTATAAAAATTCGAAGGGAAACCATCCGGATCGGGGGCCCTGTCTGAGGCAAGTTTATGGATAGCAGACAAAATTTCCTGAAGAGATATAGGAGCTGATAAACAAGCTTGTTGTGAAGGAGAGAGAGTAGATAATGGTAAGGCAGATAAATAGTCAAATAATTCCACCTGAGACGGGGATACAAGACGCTGACTATAAAGGGAAAGATAAAACTGCCCAAAACGGCAGTTATGTCTCTCGGGTGTGTTTCAATGGTGCCGTCCAGATCGTTGATCAACTGAATAAATCTGGATGCCTCTAGTTTCCTCAGCCACAGCGCCAAAAGATGACTTGCCTTTTCCCCCTGCTCTATGTATTTTGCCTTAGTTCTTAAGATAAGAAACTCTGCTTTTTCCTGTACCAGATGAGAATACTGATTCCTTAAATTCAACAGAGATTTTAGCACATCAGGAGAAGAGGATGAAGTAAGGGAATGCTCAAGTGTGCGAATCTGACCCAGAAGGGATATAGCAGCCGCCTCTTTCTTTCGTTTACGAGTGGAGGAGAGCCTAATAAACTCGCCTCACAAAAAACATTTTAAGGCACACCATTCATGATCCATCCTGGTGATCAAACCCTGGTTATTTGCAAAAAATGTTGAACCATGTCTGAGATCCTGGTAATGATGTAATCTTCCTTTAAAAGCTGTGTATTTAACCGCCATGTTGAATCCCTTTGAAGGTCTTGATTTAACATAACTGTGACCCAGGTTACAGCATGGTCTGATATAACAATCGGCTCTAGGGCGGAGTCATTAAGACCGTGAATGAGAGAATGGCTAAGTAAGATATAATCTAGCCAAGACCAAGTGGAGTGCACCATAGAGTGAAATGAGAAAGCGTGGGTCTCAGGGTTTAAGAGACTCCAGGGATCACATAATCTGTTGGTATCCAGAAATTCGCAAGAGCCCTTTGGGTTTGAGTAAGGGGCTTAGGCAATGAGTTTGATTGATCCAAATCTTGAGTGGGTGGCAGGTTCCAATCCCCTCCCCGGATTAAAGGGAACATCGAGAACTTCTGTAATTCTGTCGATAATTCCTGAAAAAATATAGGATTTCCCCCCACTGGCCCGTACACACTCCCCAGGACCAATTCAGTGCAGTCCAATAATCCTTAGACTAAAACATATCTCCCCTGTGGATCAGCAATAGTTATTTTGGGTTGAAAGGCTATCGCCTTATGAATTAGGATAGCAGTGCCACCCCTGACGGATGAGTTACCAGCAGCAAAAACTTGCCCAATCCCAAGTCTGCACAAACCCCCGTTTCCCCAGGGAGGAGGTGAGTTTCCTGAATGAAAGAGATATGGGCCTTCAGCAATGATATGTGTTTTAAGATCTGAATTATCTTGTTGAGATCATGAACCCCTCTTACATTCCAAGATATACATTTTTTCAAACCTGTAGCCATAGGATGTTATACCGAACAATACATCACCAAAACGATATACTATGAGAGTGCACCGCTGAACCCTCCCCCATCAAACTTACATACATTTTATTAAATAGGTATTCCCACAAAACCCAAGAGAGAACCCCAACCATACTATTGACCATGATGACATCTACAGGATGCAGGGAAACCCCATCAACAACAATAGGGAACCATGGAATACCATAGCTACCAATCCCCAATCCCCCCCCATAACTACAGTATTTACAAATATCTCTCCACCTAGCTTAGACACCATTAAGGAAGCTAACTTTTTGTTCAATGGGAGAGAGCCCCCAAGTACCCCATTATAACTACCCCCGATATTACTAACCCGATAGAAAATAATAAATATAACAACTGCCCGTACTGGGTACCCTCCGGACCCTAGCTTAGGTATTAATGCAAACCAGCCTGATATGCCAAAAGGAGTCCAAGAATATCAAACCAAATAAAGCAACAAGCGAGAGTAAATGAAGTACTACCCCATACTTCAGAACGTGTGGTGGGTTACTTTCCAGCCAAGATCCTCCCCTCCCAGCCCCGCCCTCTGAAGGAAAAAAAAGAGTGTATTGGATTTAATCTACTAAACAACCTGGAATATCCCAACATGTAAGCTACTTATAAGCTCCATAAAGTACTTCTAACTTCCACGAAAACCAGAATGAAGTAAATTCAGCTCTACATTCTCCAACCAAAATTAGTAAGGAAGCGATATGAGCATATGGTAAATAAGATTATTGAGAGAGCAGAGAAAAGTTCCAGAGATAGATGTACCAAGAGGAGTATTGAGACAAAGAGAGAGACCAGGACAGTAAAGGAGGATATGAGAACTGAAGTCCTCTAGAGAGAGAGAGTTCGAGAAAAGACAAACCTCAATATATTAATCGTAACATAATTGTCTCCCTAAATACCAGAAGTCGAGATATAGAGAGAGAAACTGAGACAGCCCGTGAGAATAGTTTGGGTAGTGAATAGAATAGGTGATATGAGTCTTTCCAGAGTTATATATGTATCATAATAATAAAATCATTGCCAGAAAGTAAAGCATAACAGGCAGCTTCTCAAATGTGCGGGTATTCCCCTGGGGAACCATATTGGAATGGGCCAAGCTGTCCAGTCAGAAAGAGTCCCCACTGGAAACAAATGGCACCAGGAAAAGGGGATCTGAGGGAAAATGGTGCCTCGTTGCCATGCAGAGTTCTCCGGGTCCACAGGCCATCCTCCGCCTCTCTCCTCGATCACCACCATCCTCACCATACTGGAGAAGAACTCCCCTCCCAAGGACGTCCCTCAGAAAAAGTTCCTCATTGGCAAGCCAGCCAAACAACAGAAGGTACAATCAGAGCAAATAGATCTTTGATAGCGAGAAAGCGAGAAAGCCATCCTAAGACTGAAATAATGCTGGCAACTTCTTGCAGAGATCGACTTGGGCCTGTTCGGCCGAGTCGTATGAAAGCCATGCTCCATCTACCAAAACTTGCAGATGTGCTGGGTATGCCATGCGAAACTTAATACTGGCAGCTATCAACTTGCTGACTATGGGATGAAAGGGGGCTCTTTTCCTTCGGGTTTCTAATGGCAAATCTTGAGTAATTCTTAGGCGCCTGCCCTCCCATTGTATAGATTGTAGATCTCTGACTTTGGCCAAAATGTATTGTTTTTCAAGATAGTTGAGAAAACGAATGATCATCAGGCGAGGGGGAGCATTATCCTCCAGTTTTGGACGTAGAGACCTGTGCACTCTTTCTATTAAGTAGGTAGGATTGTGTGGGGAGGGGCCCAATCTTGGTAAAAAGTTTCTGGGTAAATACAATTGCGGAGGGACCTTCTGCTCCTTCTGGTAAGCCAAAGATCAAAATATTGTTCCTCCTGCTGTGCCCCTCTAAATCTTCGGTTTTGAGTTGTAGTTTAGAGATTTGTTGCCTTAACTTAGTGATTTCTGGATCAGTCCTGTCCCTCCAGGCCTCTAGAGAGTAGGTGCGAGCCTCCATATCTGCCGTGTGAGTTCTGAGTTCGGCCATTTCAGTACGAATATTTTTTAAATCAGCAGCGATATCCAGGAGCGTCTCCTTAAATGGTTGCAGCTCTTGCAAAAAACACTCTTCTGAAAGTGGAGTTGATGCCGCCAAAGTAGTAAGTTGTTTAGCTGATAGTTGCTGGAGAGGTTTTACCTTCTTTGCCTGTTTGTCAGATGAGACCGGGGGCGTGTGTCTGGGTAAGGCCGTTTTCATCTCGGCCTCCATATGAACATGTTAAAACAGCAGAAACTACCGGAGAAACAGCCAACAAGCTCAGTTAAGTGGCTAGGAATATGAAGATGTAGAGGATACCCTGATTTTCCAGTTATAAAGCACTAGATGAAGTTAGATTATCAGCTGGGGAAGCGGGAGCCAAGGGAAGCAGCAGCTAGCAAGCCCAGACCATCACGTGATCCAGTTTGTCTAGGTTCTGACTACCTCACAAATCCCTGCTCTCTTGCTCCCTTTTATTTGTATCTGGTCTTTCCTCTGTGTTTGGGTCTCTAGAAGTGGGAGGGGGTCTGGGTGGGGCTGGGGGTGGAAATGTAGGAACTGAATCCTCTTCTTTAGGTGCAGGGGGAGGTGTGGCAGCTTGTTGTGCTTTTTGAATTAACAGATCTGGGCTAATGACTGAAGCTTTGGTCTTAGCTGCCCAAGGACATTCAGGGAAGGTATGTCCAGTCTCCTTGCATAGGCCATATTTGGTGAGGTTGGCACATTGAACACTGATGTGACCCACTTCCCCACAGCTGTGACACTTGGGTTTGTCACAGATACTAGAAAAGTGGGTATGAGACCCCCATTTCTAACATGCCCTGGGTTGCCCAGCATAACCCCCCCCACCACCAAATAGAAATGAGTTGGGGATGTGCTCAATCTCGTTTTCATTGTGGTGTAGTTTGACTTTATACTTCCAGCCCTACATCCAGAATATCTCAGAATCAAATGTGGCTTCAGGAACACTTAAGACATCACATTTTTGTGACAACGAAAAAGTAACATCATCAATGTGTACCCCCTCATTCCGAAACATAACAGTGATGAACTTTATTAAAGGTTTTGTCAGGGGTATAACCATGAAGGGGTACCACAAGGGGAAAAATTTCACCAGGTTATATCTCTGCCAAAATAATTCTTGTGCATATGGGGATCTAAAACTGACATCAAAGTTATCCTCTCAGGAGATGTTGATAAAAGCGAAGACCTCTTTAGGAGAGAAGTGTAGTGAATCTTTTATCAGTAACTTTCCAACATAGTGTCTGTCTGGTCTTGTTTCTAATCCCCTTAATACCTAATTCTTACAGCGTTTGTTCTGATAAATAGGTCAGACAGCAGGGGTCTCTGGGGGGAGTTTCCTAGGACCTCCCAGAGTCCATGCTATTGGCTTGGTTAGGTTGATTTTGAGGCATTTCTCCATCAGCCTGGGTTTCCACTTTTGGGGTGGGGGGGGTACCAGAGCCTACATTTACTTCTTGTACTGTAATTACATTTTGAACCAAATTTTTGTTGTCCCACTGTTTTATTTGTAAAGCAGTAACAAGTTCTGTGATTCCTTGTGGGATTTCTGAAGGGAGTTCCACATCCGTTGATGTTCCACTAGATGCCATTCTGAAGAATTCATAGAAAAATTGTCCTTCTCCCAGTCTGGGTCAGCAAGCCATTGTGCAGTTGGCAGTTTTGTCCATTCTGCCTCCAACAGTGCTTTTTCAGGTGGCCACTGTGCAAAGGGGTCAGAATTTAGGGGGTTGGGATGAACACAGTCTGGGGGGGGTACAGCCTGTAGATTTCCCTTGTTGACGTTCAGCCAGTCCAACTGGAGGTACATCCCCTAGGTCATCACTATATGATGAGGATTTTCTTGAAATGTTTCTTTTGGCAGAAGTAAAAGCAGCTCATTTTTGCTTATTTTCAATCACTGGCCAGGATTTGTTGGGTTGTGGGTGAGTGGTAAATGAAAAGGTTGTTGTACCAGCCTGTTCATTTAGGTCCATTTGAAAGGTTGTGACTATGTTCAAAGTATTTTTGTTAGTAAGTGTGGAGTCAGACCCCGATATTATTTATGGATCCTCGATATTTCCCTGTTGTTACTTTCATCAGAGTTTCCCCCCGACTTTAAGTGAAGGACATGAAACCTATATTGCTCACTGGCTTTTCAGACATTTCAGACATCCCCCTTTCTACTTCTCTCAGCTTTTGGCACACATCACTTTCTATGTTAACACTGCCAGCCGTGTTACTTGGGTAAGCAGATAAAGGTAAAGCATTTACCTGAGGGTTTTGGGAGTTCTCTGTGATTTTTGTCTTCGGGCCTTTTGATGCTCCTGCATCATCGGGAGTGCTGTCAGATGGTCCCCGTCCATTGTCAAACTGCTTTTCCATGCTACAGTTTGAAAGGGCTGATTTCAATTTTGCAGTATAGCGAGCATGTCTGCATTCTTCTTGTGCCAGTTTAGCTAACATGTCCGGTACCTGGAGGTTTTAATGCTCCCTGCATTTTGTTTGCAGCTCATACTTGAAAATGTATCCATCGGTTCGGTTTGCAGGCTCAACTCTTCAGTTGACACAAATACATTGTCTCCAATTTCTTCCTCAATTCCATCCATCCAGGTTTCTTGTAAAATATTTGCCTCTTGGGTTAAGAGGACAGAGGAGAAAGCAGGCTCCTTTGCCTCAGACACAACCATGTTCTCCAGCTCCGTACTCCAAGTGCCATCTTGGCTGACAGCAAACAATTCCCCTACTGGTGAGTAGGGGAATTTCCCCAGTGTCCTGGCCAAATTTATTTTATTTTATTTATTTGTATAATCAGATTTACAACCTTTGAGCCAAAGGATCATTTACAAAGGTACCTCATCACAGTGAGGACAGACAGAGCAACAAATTGACAGAGTTCAGGACAATGAGTGACACATAGATGTTTTCATATGAAGAGCAATTTCAAACATTTCAAGGTGAAAAATGGTAGCAATGCAGGTACCAATGGGGGGCAGGAAGCCGGGGGGGAGTGAGGTGGGAGATTCAGCCCAGTGGGCATTGTCAGGTGCAATGAGATAGTAGCAGGGCCCCATTTAGGAGCAGAAGCAGCTGCGGGGGTTAAACAGTTGGTTCCGAAGAGCGGATTTGAAGGTGGAAATTTGGGGGGAATTGGGAGATGGTTGCAGGGATGGAGTTAAACCAGGTTGGGGCTCTGTAGCAGAATGACCTCTGGACATGGGTGGTCCTAGTTCTTGGTACCAGTAGAAAGGTCTTATAGGAGGTTCAGATTGAGACAGTGGTCGGGTATGATGGATGGAGGCGGTCATCCCAGGTGGGGAGAACCCAAGCAGAATTTTCTTAGTTAGAAGGCAGGTTTGGTAGCACAGTCATTCATCAAGGCTAAGGAGACTGGCCTTGTCATAGAGTTGACAAGTGTGAGTGAGCCTGGGGGCACCAGTTATTAGCCTGCAAGCTTTGTTTAGGGTGAGGCGAATCTTGTTGAGGGCAGTGGTGTCAGCAGCACCATATACCAGCAGGCCATAATTCACTAGGGACAGCACTGACAATGTAATGGCAAGTCAGAGAGCATCAGGTGGGAGGCAGTCCTTGTAGTGGTATTGAATGCCAAGCCGCATGTTAGTGGCGGATGCCAGGGCATTGATGTGTGCATGAAAGGTGAGGGCTGAGTTGAAGGTGATCCCAAGGTATTTGTAGGAGCAGACTTGTTCAAGCAGTTGTAGTGTGCTAGGGTGGATAAGGATTGGGTTTTTGCATGCCTTGTTTTGGGGGTGGGCAAAGAACATTGTCTTGGTCTTTTTTAGATTAATGATGAGTCTGCACTCCTTAAACCAGGTTTCGGCATCATTGGAGAAGCATTGTAGGGAGTCCTGGAGTGAGGTAGGATTTTGGTGGGTGGCAAAAATGACGGCATCATCAGCATAGAAAAGAATGTTGCCAAAGCAGGCCCTGTGCAGGGTGTTTAAATAGAGACTAAAAAGCAGGGGACCCAAGATGGAGCCCTGGGGTACCCCTGAGTGAATGGATCACGTTTCCTAGAGTGTCCTGTTGATTTTGTCACACTGGGAATGAGTTGATAGGTAGCTCGAGCACCAGGCAAGGGGACCAGCAGAGAAACCAGTGTGGCAGAGGACATCCAGTAGAAGAGGGTGGGCGACAGTGTCGAAGGCCTTGCAGAGGTCAACGAACACTGCACCAGCTATGGAGCTGGTGTCCAGATAGGAGTCCAGGAAGTTGGAGAACTCCATTAATGCTGTGCCAGTGCTGTGACCAGCACGAAAGCCATGCTGCTCTGGGCACAGGATGTCATGCTTAGCCAGGTATTCAGTGATTTGATTGGCCACCACTTTTTCTAGGGCTTTAGGTGGGGAGAATGGAGATTGGTCGGTAATTGCTGGGGGAGGACCTATCACCCCCGTTATGAATGGGTGTGACTATGGCTGTTTTCCACACAGAGGGGAATTGTCCCAGACAGAGGGACTGGTTAAGTAGACTGGTGAGCAGGACAAGGACTTCATTTAGGACCAGCCGGAGTATTTTGGGGTCCAGGGAATCATTGCTAGGACTTGCTTTTTAATGCCTTTATTAGGAGCAGCCTGACTTCCTGGGCAGATACCTTACGCAGGTGGAACAAGGGGCATTGGAGGACTGGGTCCATTAGGTCAGAGGGTGGGTTGAAGAAATTACTAGGGAGGACAGAGCTAAGGTCCATAAAGGAGGAGTTTAGGCAGTTGGCAATGCAAGCAGGGTCGGTGAAGGTAGAGCCATCAATAGTGAGATGGAAAGGAGGAGGGGTGTGAGATTTCCCATTTAGCTCTTTAATATTTTCCCAGAAGGTCCGGGCACTTCCCCAAGAGGAGGTGAGGGTGGCCTGGTAGTGGTCAGCCTTGGCTTTATGGATGGCCCATGTGCATCTGTTCCATGTGGCATTGTAGGCCTGTCTATCAGCTGCACAGCCCATTTCAGTGGCTAGGTGCCAGAGGGTATCCCTATTTCTGAGCATTTGGAGAAGGGCAGGGGTAACCCAGGGTATGTTATGTTTTTTGGAATGAATTTTGGTGAGGGGTGCAAAGAGATCACAGGCCTTGTTAAAGGCTTATGAGAAGAGGTCTAGGGCAGCATCAATGTATGGTGCATGTTGGATGGGAAACCAATTAATCTGAGCTAGGAACTGTTTGAGTTTAGTCAGCCCAGCTGGGTGGAGGCACCTATGGAGATTGGTTTGCATTATGGGTTTGGGGGTGGTGGCCACCCAGAGGAATAGGATAGGGGAGTGGTCACTTAAGGAGTCAGGGAGGACCTGAATGTCCTGGACTTTTTGAGGGCGTTTGGTGATGATGACATCCAGGAGGGTGCAGGTTCCTCTTGTTGGGTTAATTCTAGTGGGCTGGGAAACGAGTTGTGTCAGATTTTGGGCAGCAAAGGTGTCTCTTATTGGGGAAGTAGAGGGACTGAGCCAGTTCACATTAAGGTCCCCTACTAGGACTTGTTCAGCTTTATGGGGGAGGGTGACGAGATAATCCGTAATTGCCATCAGCACTGGGTTTTGGTTCCTTGGGGGAATGTAGGTGACTGTGAGATAGAGTGAGACCCTGCAAGGGCCTGGGGTGAGTTTGAGGGTAAGGGCCTGGGCACCATTCACAAGCATGGGGGTGGGGAGGGCCTGACAAATGATGGAGTCACTGGTATAGATCGCACAACCACCCCTGCATTTGCCTGCACGATCCTCCCGGTATAGGGTATGGCCTGGGAGGGAGGAAGGGAGACAAAGGAGTCAGGGGTGGACTTGGACAGCCATGTTTCCACTACGGCTATGATGTCTGGTTGATGTACCATGACCCAGCACTGGAGGGCAGTGAATTTTTTCAATAGGCTGCGTACGTTCAAAGAGGCAATGCAGAGACCAGAGAACTTACCCAGTGGACTGGAGGAGGCAGGGCCAGGGTTGGGGTGAATATTAATGGATAGGAGTAGAAGTAAGACCAGGGTTGTGACCAGGGGGTGTCAGCATGTAGACTTTTTTGGAGTATGCAGAGATGATGAGGGGGCCACAGGGGAGCAAGGTATGGGCAGGGTTTGAAGGTTGGGAAGGCAAGGATGGGGTGGGTCCATGGGGAGCCAGGGTAGGCAGTGGGGGGACGGCAGCTAGGGGATGGGTGCTGGAGTCTAGCGTATATGGTCAGTGTTGGGGGGGTCAGGCTAAGTTGATGAGAGGTGGAGGTGCTGTCCCATATGTGCTGGGGGGTTGAGGCCTGGCTGATGGGTGATGGGTACTAGTATGGTAATGAGGGGGAGACATTTGAGGAGGTGGTGAACGGACATGGTGCCTAGGGTAGCCACAGGGGCAGATGGTATAAGTAACTTGGATGCCTTTCCAAAAGGGTGGATACCACTTTGGAGTAGTGGTAGTGCCATGGACTTTGGTTTACAGGGTGCTAGGTTCAAGACCCCCATGGGATGGGTGGTCTGGGGCCTCGGTGGGATGGGGTTCCAGGTGCTGGGGGGACTTAGAGAAGGCTGGGTTAGAGGCAGATTAGGGGGTGGAAATAGTGACTCCTAGTGGTCACAAAGGGTTAGTAAGGGAGCAGGGAGGGGGTCTGAGGATTAGGCAGAGGGGTCAGTATGTGGGGGCAGCCAGGAGGTAGGGTGGGGAGTGAGGTGTGGGCAAAACAGGAAGACAGTAAGGGAGAGGAGTAGTGGGAGTAGATAGAGGGGTTTCTGGGAAGTAGGAGGAGGAGGAGGAGTTCAAGTAGAGAAATAGGGGTGATAGGCAGAAAGTCCCTCTAGTGGCTAGCAGGTATAACCTGCAAATGGAAAAGTGGGGACTTAGAATCACATCAGGCAGTAAGTGATGTCATAGGAAGGGGACAATAAATTAAGGGTTGAACTTGGGTGGAGGGTGGTTGGGATGGTCTAACACCCCTCCCAAAGATGCAGCTGGAGGGAGGAGGTAGCCTTTACCTCTTAAGGTGCTCAATTCGGTCCCCCATTCACTAAAAGTACCACCAACAGTGTAATGTGGTTCAGTTTCAGTTGGTTACCATCTGTATCCCCCTGGTCACCCTGAAAGTGGGACTTCTAGTCTCAGTGGACCTACCGGGCCAACAAAATTCAATAAATAAATGTATTGTTTTTTTCTCCTCTTCAACTATCACCATTACCTCTCACCCCTAGGATGCATCTGGATACGAGCTGTTATCAATTCAGTATGTCTTTCCTGATAAAACATTTGAATTAACTAAGTATGTAAATAAATAAATAAAGTATATATCTAAAATAAAACAATAATAACTTTTCCAGTTGAAAAGTTTTTAAATGTCTTACCTCCACCTCGACAAAAATGAATAAAAAAAAGTATTTTGCAACAGTTTGAACCCTCACCTCCAACATGCAGATTTTAAAATAAATTCCGAGAAACAACTTTGCAGACAACCTGGGTCCTTGTCCCAAAAGGTAGCATTAACAAACAATAGACTTTCCTGAAAACAGTTTTTAAATAGCCTGGATTCACTTTTCAGAAAGCAAAGATTACAAACAACAGACTTTCCTGAAAATGGCTTTTCAAACAGTTCAGGTTCATATTTTCAGAAGAATTCTTCACAAGAAACAAGCTTTCCTGAAAATTGCTTTTGCAATTGTTTGGCTACATTTCCAAAAATCCCACTTTAGAAACAACATAATTCCTCAAAATAACTTTTCATGCAGCTTGGGGTTATTTGCCAACAAATACACTTCACAAGAACACATATTTCCTTAAAAACAACTTTTGAAAGAGTTTGTGTTCACTTCCCTAACTTCTCACTTCACAAGAAACAGATTCCTCAGAAACAGTTTTTTAAACGGGTTGTTCACACTTCACAAAATGCACATTTCACAAACAGATTTTCCCAAATATGACTTTTGAAACAGCATGCATCTCTCCCCCAAGGGCATACTTCCACAGACCACATTTTCCTAAAAACAGCTATTCAAAGAGTTTTGGATCACATCATACCAATAAAACTGTTCAAGAAACATTGTAAAACAAAACAAAACAAAACATTTAAATGCAGATTTGAAAAAATAAGCATACAACTGAATGGGTCATATCATCTGCAAGTCAGATGAAAAACATATCCTAGCTCCTTCAGAGTTGGCTGGAATCAATTAATCATTTTGATGATCCCTCCCTAGATTGTAAAGTTTAACTCCTGCAGCACTGGGATGTTTTTTAACATCTCTAAAAAAATAAATAAAATAAACCCATTGTTCAACTAACAAAATGTATTATCTAGCTATCTATCAATAGAAAAGTGTTGTGCACTCAAAAAATAATGCCATCTCAGAGCAATGACAGCCAAGGCTGGGACATGGCCATACCAGTCTACTCTCCGTTCATGAAAGATAGGGAAGGAAGGAATGGAGGAGGAATGGTACCATGTGTAAGGTAGGGAATCAAGGCCATGGAAGTACAGGGGCACCCACACATCACAGAAGGGCTGGAGGTGCTGTAGGGCATCCTGGAGATAGTTACTGGGGTCACTATCTGCACAAGTGTGGTATATATAGAGGATAATGTATGGGCATGCATCGGTAACCGGTTTGTTAACTGGTGAGAGGTTGCCATGGTGACCATGTAAAGCTCAAGGGCGAAGCTTGAGAGGTTTATGTTGCCATGGCAACCTCGAGACGGTTATTCAAACTGGTTGCTGATGTATGACCATACATTATATTTTATAGTGTATGGTCATGCATTTCTAGTGGAAACAATAATCAGGATCCTTACTTTTTACATTTTAGTCACCGGCGCAGCCATTCCAGGTCATGCTTTCACTGCTGCAGCCATTTCTGAAAGGCCGTTGGGTTGTGTAGTGCACATGCGCAACGCGATCCCCGTTGTTAACCTATCGATGTGACGTACCATCGAAAGGTTAACAACAGTCCTATGTCACAATGATAGTATTACAACCTTAGGAAATAATGATTTCCTAAGGTTAACAACGTTCCACCATACACTATATAGAGGATAAAGTATGGGGTGTAGTGTGTTATGAGAATTTAACATACTTCTGAGTTGTTGCATAGCACATAAACCCTGAGGGAGTGTGTGAAATTCAAGTAAAACACACTGCGCCCCATATTTTGTTATTTATTATAGAATGGTGACTTTTTTTCCTTTAGAGGTTTAGTTTAAAAGTTTAATATTGGTCCCCTGTCAGCAGCACTGAAGAGCCACATCCTGCCCGTATGGCTGTCGACAGTGTAATGCTGTCAGGCTGTGCCTCGCATCGCTAACTTCCCTTTTACTCCCTCCCACTGCGAGAATACCTCCCGCCTCCCGACCTACTGAAGAAGCAGCCCAAGGTTTTTGTGGTCAGTAGTGTGTGAAGAGAAATGGAGCATTTCAAGCTCGAGCTGTGTTTGTTCAGTGTCTCGAGCACATTCGTTTGGGAAGAGAGTGCGTGAATGCCGTAACACCTACTCAGGTGTTACGGTATTTAACACATGGATTTTTACATTGAAAAAAAATGGAAGCTATTAATTATAGACATCTAGCACAGGGAGTGGAGTTGGATAATGCACTTGGGGACTCCATCATCAACATGGCAAGTAAGGGGGAGGTGTTTTTAGTTCAGGACTTCAATCAGCCAGACATGGATTAGAGCTTTCCAACTTCAGATTCAGCAAGGAGCAGAGCCATCCTTGACTTTACACAAGAGGCTTTTCTCAGGCAACTAGTCAAGAATACACTAGGGGTGAGGCAGTGTTGAATATGGTGCTTACAAACAGGGATGGCATTATGGATGTCACAGTGGACAGTCCCTAGATATTCTAAAAGAAAAAAAGAAGGTGCACTCAGTTAAGGTCAGGTGCCATAAAATATAAATATATTTAATGAACCAAGAAACAACACTCCAGGCTAGCATTGCTGTTATTCAATGTTATTTAATAAATCATTATAAATCCAAAGCAGAAATTAAAATATGAAACATTTATGTATTTCCTAAAACACAATGTACAGGTTCACATACCATTTTAGTGTTAGCAGCCCAGCGCTTTGGGGCTACAAAGACCTCTTCATCAGGGGCAGTCTCTAGGTACCAGGGTTGACCACACAGTGTGATTTAATATTAAGATAGGAACAGAGGCAAATGACATGAGGATGAGGGTCCTGGATTTTAGGTGGGTGGATTTTAAAGAAATGAGAGAATGCTTTAGAAACTGCCTCATTGGGGGGGGGTGCAAGGGAGGGGTACAGGCACAGTGGGGGAAATTAAGGGAGGACAAAATTCTAGCAATCATCCTCTGCATGAAGGAAGTGAGTAAAAGTAGAAGGAAAAGGGATAGTTGTGGGCCTCTAGGGAAGTGGCCAAGGTGGTGAGGGGAAAAAAGGTGGCATTCTAGAGGTGAAAAGAAATACAAGGAGGAAGACAGGGAGGTATACCAAGTAAAACAGAGGGAAGCAGGAATGGCAGTGAGGGAAGCAAAGTTGCAGACAGAGAAAAGGATAGCTAAGGGGGTAGCTAAAGGAATATAAGGCATTTTTCTGGTATATAAGTGAGAAGAGGAAAGCAAGGGGAGTGATAGTCAGGTTAAGGAAGGTGACAGGAAGCAACGGTGCAGAAGAGGATCAAGAGAAAACAGACATCCTGAACAGGTACTTCTGTTCAGTTTTCACAGTGGAGGAAGGAGGGATGGACCACCAGGGAGCAGCATGGACAAAGGGGGTGGTGGACATAAGTCCATATTCAGAGGAAAGAGTCCTGAAGGGACTTGCAGCACTGAAAGTGGACAAGGCTATTGTTCCAATTGTTTAACCAGGAGTGGCACACTAATCTGAAAGCTTGTTTACAGGTATGACCTGGGAGCACAGGAAAGTTAAGTGACTTGCTCAGGGTCACAGAGTATGCAAGTGGGGGCTGTGGGATTCAAATCCAGGTCTCCAGATTTGTAGCTCAGAGCCTTAAACCACTGTGCTATGCTGCCTCCCTGTGGGCTATGGGACTGGATGGGATACACCTGAAGGTACTAAAGGAATAGGGAGGAAGTAGCTGCCCCACTGATGGCCTTATTAAAGAGCTCACTGGAACAGGTATGGTTCTAGAGGACTGGAGGAGAGCAGTTGTGGTCCATCTCCAAAAAAACAGCAGTAGGTAGGATGTTAGCAACTATAGGCCAGTCAGTCTCACATCAGTGGTGGGGAAATTAATGGAAACCCTCAGTCTTACATCAGTGGTGGGGAAATTAATGGAAATCATAAAAGGAAAGGTTGGAAAAGTATCTTGAATCCAGTGGGCTAAAAGACCAAGGGCAGCATGGATTCATGTGGAGAAGAAGTCATGCCAGGTGAATCTGATTAATTTATTTGACTGTGTGACCAGGCAAATAGATCAGGGGATGGCAGTGGATGTGGCATCTCTGGACTTTAGCAAGGCATTCAACACTGTGCCATGTATAAGACTGATAAAGATATTGGAATCCTAGGGGTAGGATACAGAGTGGTACACTGAGTAATGAGCTAGATAGGTGATATAGGGTGGTGGTTAATGGCACTCACTCTAATGAGGGGAAAGCGACCAACGAGGTGTTGCAGGGCTCAGTATTGGGACCCAGCCTCTTCAATGTCTTCATAACTAACATTTCAGAAGAACTGGAAGAGAAGGTATGACTTTATGCAGATGACTCAAAAATATGTAATAGGGTGGACACTTCGGAGGTGGTAGAAAGAATGCAGAGGGACCTTGGGAAACTTGGAGTGGTCAGGAGATGACAGTGGTGGTTCAATGCAAGAAAGTGCAAAACCTTGCAGCTAAGGCACTGGGACCCAAGATCTGACTATAGGATGGAGGGGTACTGACAGTCATTAAGCAGGAAAGGGACCTTGGGTTATTATATCTGATAACTTCAAAGTGACAGAGCTGTGTGACAAAGCAGTGTGTAGGGCCAGTGGGAAGCTGGGATGCATAGGGAGAGGTAACTCTGGCAGCAGGATTGAGGTAGTGTTGCCACTGTATCGCTTGCTTGTGAGATCCCATCTGCACTCTGGTGTGGCAACTCCCCAGACTGTGGGTGCTGCAAAGTCAGGCAAGATATACATGAAGTCCTAGAAGGCTGAGCACTCACTCCCCTAAAAACTGAGAGTAACCGTATTGTTTCCATAGTCCAATTCTTTGTTAAATAAGAATGAGAAAATGACAGTATATAGACCGTTCCCCTATGCGAACTTTTCCCAACAGTTTCACACCAAATGTGGTTCATCCTCTTGTTTAATAAAAAACTAGATCACTGAAACAGTGTGGTTACTGTCAATTTTTGGAGGACTGAGTGCTCACTGTTCAGCTTTCTTGGATTTAATTTCTGAGACCCCGCCTAAAGTATTGTGTTTAGTTCCGGAGGCCGCACCCCAAGAAAGGACATAGACAGGATGGAGGTAGTCCAGAGGAGGAAACCTAAAATGGTGCAGAGGATGCACCAAAAAGCCTATGAGAAGAGTCTGAGGGATCTCAGTATGTACATCCAGGATGAAAGGAGAGAGGGCACCAGGACCAGAGGGCATGCAATGAAGCTGGGAGGGGAGTTTGAGAGGGATGTGAAGAAGTATTATTTCACTGAAAGAGTTATAGATGCCTGGAACAAACTTCCAGTAGAAGTGGTGGAAGTAAAAACAGTAGGTGGCTTCAAGCATACATGAGACAGATATAGGGGGTTATTACTAAATAGGCAGGGAGGAGGAAGGGTCACTGAAGACCAGTTAGGGACTTTGGAAGCAGACTAGGCAGAGACTGTCTGGGCAGACTTGGTTCCCAATCATTCTTTTTCTGATGACAAATTCTATGTTTCTTTGCTAAATAGCTCATAAATCTGTTTGCCCTTTAGGCTTGTGGTATATGGACTCAACACTCTGCATGGCATTATTTCCAGCATTTATTCTCTCTCTGTATACAGCAAAGTCAGCCAGGATAAAATGCTCTAATCATAGTTTCTACCAGTAAAATGCAACAAAATTCTTCAGTAACATAATCCACTGACAATTTATCAGTTAGGCATGAAAAAAAGTGTGATGTGCTTATGACAGTGTATCTATCTATCTATCTTTGTAACATGGCATAAAAAAGGAAAACGAAATGAAGCACTCAGATAGGTGCAAATGCACCATGTGGTACGGTAGAAACCATGGTCTAATACCATAGTAGATCACGGTTTGTATTGTAATACCTTGGCAATCCACTACAGTTAAGAAGCAGTATACAAGTGAAAGAACTATGCAAATAGCTTGCAGTGTGTAGTTGTCCCAAGTTGTATTTACTAAGAATTTTCCTGGCACAGGATTTTTGACTTTTTCAAGACTGTTCTATATTGTAACTACAACAGAAGTTCATGAGTTACTAAAGATTGTACATTTAAACTCCACATATACTGTTAATTATGCTGCAGCAATATTTCTGTAGAAATGAACAGTTACATACTGTTACCATCCCTTCTGATCTACTGCTTTCTAAGCAACTGTGGGTGCAATGCATTGTGGATGACTGAATAATATTATCTGGCCTGGCCTTTTCTTGCTGAATACACAGTGGTAAAGATAAGCATGCAGCTTCTATAACCGAAAGCAAAAATAACAGACACTGAGATAAACAAAGCAAAATTAAAGAGAGAGGATACTTCTGTGGGTGAAAAGAAAAATAAATTGAGAGAAACAAAAGGAAATCAAAGAAACAGACTAACAATAGTAGTCAAAACTAGTATTTGAAAGATGAAAGCAGTAAACGTTATGTTGTTCTATGTCCTGCTGAGTTAGGTAGTTTAGAGGGAAAAAAAGTGAAAATAATATTCCGCAAAATAGTAGTTGTTCAATAAAGTGTTTTTCAGATTGGCTTAGTTCAGTACATTTGGAGAAAAGGTGCTTGTGCTACTAGGATTGTGTGACAGCCACCTATTGGTCTGCAAAGGAACTGGAGAAAGAAAACTAAATGTACCATAGCACACTCCCATCATGCAGTGCAGCCCATATCTTCTAATACATAGAGAGGAAAATCAAAGCACCTAGAATAGAAAGTGAATTGCAAGTTTTTGAAAAGTTGTAAAATATGTTTTGATGTTAGAAAGCTTAAAGCTTGTAAGGAAAGTTATTTTAACAAAAGTGAAACAGTAGCCACGATATGTCTAATAGGTGTGTTCCAATTGTTTTCAAGTATATGTACATCACGTTTAATAGCTCAATTTATAGTATTCTGAAAGTAAATCAGTGTGGTTGTACTCATTTATTAAAGATTATTAGTCATACACTTATTGCCATGTTACAAGCAGATTAAGCCACTGGAAAGGATGGGTGTACAGTGGAATTAATCCATGGTTGGTTGGTTGGACCCACTCGGCCTTCGGCCTTGTGGTCCAGCTCCTCAACCATGGATTAATACCACAGTAGAACCATGCTTTCTCGTGGCTTAATCCTTACATCTATCTATCATATACATTATGACAGATGTATTTCCTATATTAAGCTCCTATTTTTGTTCCATAATAATTGATAATCTCTGGATGGAATAGCCTGAAATTTGGCATATGAAAATCAAGGTATTTTTTGCTCCACTGTAACTCGATAAAAGTTGACAAATGTAACCTGAAACTTTCAAGTTTGGTACAGTTTCACCCAAGGAAGTGCCTTTGATAGGTGATTTTAATGGAAAAGGGGCTGCTTTTTTAATTGTCATATATGCACAGAATGCTTTCTCAGAAATTTATTTATAAGGCTTTTTATAACAATGGGGATTTATGAGTGATGGAAACAAAAACAATCCTTGTTTTGCTTTTTTTCCTGAACATTTGATCATAACTTGGCCACATTTTCAGGGTGGTCATATCAGCACCCCACACAGTGAACACGTAAGTGTAATTTTGTTAGTGGATCCTGAATTGGGTTTTGGGAATTCCCCCTGAAAATCTGGAGTCAATCAGATCCCAAAAGGCCAAGTTATATCCAAAGGTTCAGAAAATAAAAACAAAAAAAAAAGCACAAAATTGAAAGCTCATTATCCCCTGCAACCTTTCCAGTGCTCAGAGAATCATCACAAATGGGTTATCCTCCATCCATCCTATTGGATAATGCACGATCATAAATCTTTCTGGACTTCAGAGGACAATTCCCTGGCTATGACCAGATAATTCAGTTTACTTCATGCATTCCTAGAGGCTGGTCACAATCTAAGATCACTCCCAAACTCTCATGTATTTATGTCCTAATACTCCTTTATTTTTCTTTTCTTTCTCTGCACTCTATTATACTAGTACGTCAACACAGAAGTGTTACCATATGGTTTCTTCTCTAGCATCTCTGCATGACTCTAATAGTCATTAAAAACAAAACAAAGCATGCCATGGGCAGCACAAGCACAAAAGGTGCTACCTGAACAGAGAATGGGCTTTATATTGTGCATGAGTAATCACTATTGTCCTAGCCAAAAGGTTCAGAGGTATGCATCTGACAGGGGAGGAAGTTGGGGCTGGACCTTCAAATAGCATTCTGCCCCACACCACTGTACTAGTCGGGGCCCTCATGTAGCATCACCATCAGTGGCTCCCTGAGGACTGCACCCTCATGTAGCATCCCTCCTAATCAGGCAGCACATTCCACAAGACTACTGCTGCAGGAGGAAGGAGCAAGGCCTGTCTGTCTGTCAGAACAGCTGCAATGCAGAGAAGTGTAGCTATGGTCTTACAAACAGGCACTGGGCACTGCCTTATCTTTGGGCATGTAGTTAAATTTGGGCTATCTCCATCTTCAGCATTACATCATATCTGCCTTTCTGCTGCTGTGTAGGGTAGCTGGCAGTCTTTCTACTGCCCATTGGTACTCCAGCCACCCACCCAACATGGCACTCATAAAGGTCAGTAGTCCCACCATGCCCAAATGACAGAGTACTTGCTGCATGGCTCAGAGCACTGGGGAAACTCTTTCTTCAGCTGGGTGGATAGCTTTGTCCATGCTTGTTCAGGGATCAGCTACCCTCCTCCTTCCACGAAGAACGCTCACCATTGTTGGCTTCCTACGTGCAAAGTGAGCCCATTTTTTCAGGGCTAATGAATGTTACAACTGCCTCTTGCCTCCCTCACATTCCTCTTCATCGATAGCACCGAGCACAATGAACAACTCTTGCACCACCAGTTCCCAACATGGCAGATCTTGTGAGAGTATCACCCAACTTCTCCTGAGGTCACTCAGGATGCGAATGCCACAAGGGGACAGAGGTGCCCAGTAAAGACATTATTTCCTAAAGCAGCAGCCCTTTGCTCATTTAAGACACCAGGGGGATACAGCCCTTAGACTATGCCTAGTCTGGCATTGGCAGTCCATCTCCTGAGATGCCTGACCACACGGGACTTCATCCCTACCTCCAGCGAGTCCCACATGTAATTTTGTAGGAATGGCTGCCATTTTGGTTCAGTTCCAAGATGGTGGTCATTTTGGGCCAGTCATTCTCCCTAATCCCATGAGAATTGGGATCTTGGTTATGAGTACCAGCTGATTCAGCCATCTTGTCTGGGGCTAAATGCTGGCAACAAGCCAACATATGAGGTGAGTCAGCAGCCCTACCTTTTGCAATTACACACTTACAGATATTTTCAAACATATAACCACCAAGGAATATAGTGAACAGCATGAATTGTGCCAGCATCAATGAGTATCAGTACAAACAATGCTATGATAACATACAAAAGCATCTGACCAGTTAGGACCCATTCCTAGGTCCTTGTCACCAAGTAATAAATAAATAAATAAAATTAAGGGGTTGATGCAGCCAGATGTGCATACTGGCAGCGCTGCAGTAGCACACTGGCCTATGGCCCCATAACTTGCAATGTGAGGTGCAAAGCTTCAATCCTGCAGCAGGAACTTTGGCACTAACCTACTGTATGACATAAATGGATGTATTCCCATTTGCTCTGGCTGGCTTTGAGTAACAGGCTTGTGTGCCATGCCTTAACTAGGTATTAGCAAATGACAGTAACACCTCTGTATTGTGTCATCCGATTCCCTCCAAGGCTCTAGTAACAACTAGTTACTCTCAAGCTTGTCTCTGTAATGGTCCTATATCCCTTATTGCAATAGCCTTTACTGTACAAGTCACATGGGTTCCAGGCTGGACCCTCCAGTATCGTCCTAGCTTACAAAAACCTTTCCATGTCAGACCCTCATGCTGTATCCCCACCAGCTAGCTTCATGTAGAATGTACCCTCATGCAGCATCAACTCCAAATCAGGTAGCACTCACAATGAGGCTCATGCACTATTCTATAGCAGCCACTAAGCAACAGGCAGTATGACCCAGGGGAGCATTTCATTGAATACAGCCTGAGGAGTACAGGAAGAGCTGTTAATGGATGAGCATTTTAACATCGCTATTCTGCATGCTTGTTGTGTTGGTTAGGCAATCCTATTCCAGATAGGTCAGGAAATTCCTGCCATGCCCACGAACTGAGGTGGCAAGGATACGGCCCCTCATCCGCTTGACATGGTATCCCTCATGACCCCATTCCTCAGAGTTCAAGCAGGGACAAAACAGATGGCAGAAAAGAAAGACCTTTACCTTACACTGGGATGGCCCTTTCACCCAAAATGTAAAGGCTCAAGAGGCCAGGCATAGTCTGCAACTAATCAATCAACACAGGGTGGAGCATCAAGATTTAGGTTTCAGTCCTGGTTCTTACAGTCCAAGTGCAAAGACAACTTTAGCAGACAAGCAGAAGCCACAGGCAACAGAGGTGGGGGCTCAACTAGGAAAAAAAACAATGAAAGAAGGGAGGCCCTAGTGGACAGCCCTCCAGTGGGTGGCCACCTCCAATTGTTCACCGACCAATGGGCACAAACCACTATAGGCAAGTGGGTCAGGGAATTGGTGATTCACGGCTATGCAGCAGAGCTCACTCAAAAGACAATTCCACACAGACAGACAATATTCTCTATGCCCCGGGACCCTATAAAGGTGGAAGTTATTCAACAATCCCCTCTGCACCCCAACAGGAATCAGGCCATTATCCTGGTGCCTTAGCATGAGATGGGCACAGGTGAGTACTCTATGTTCTTTATGGTCCCCAAGAAAACCGGGGGCCTCCTCCCAGTTCTCAACCTAAAGTTTCTCAATAAAATTGTGGTTTACAAAAAAATTCAAGATGGATATCATCAAGTCAACACTGATGGGGATTCAACCAGGTGACTTTCTTACCTCAGTAGAGCTGAAGGAAGCCTCTCTACACATTCCAATTTGTCCCAGTCACCACAAGTTCCTCAGATTCAATGCCAATGGCCATCAATTCCAGTATACATGTATCCCATTCTGACTGGCATCAGCCCCCAGAGTCTTAACAAAGACATTTGTCCCATATCTGGATGACTGGCTAATCTGAGCCAGGTAACTGGCTCAAGCGCAGAGGGACACAGAGTCAGTGGTTCATTGTCTGCAACAACATGGCTGGTTCATAAATTTGGACAAAAGTCAGCTTACCCCTAAGCAAAACATCACACACCTCAGCGCACAGATCAATACAAACATGGGGCTAGTCTTCCCTACGAAGAAAAAAGTAGTCAATATCAAACTCATAGGGTCAATACTAACACATCCCAACAAACCTGTGCATATGCATCTTCAGTTGTTGGGATTTATGGCATCAATGATAGACACAGTACCATGAGCTCACCTGCACTTGCATCCTCTCCAGAGGTATGTGCTGGACACCTGGGACCAGTCGACCCAGGACTTTGAATGCAAACTCAATTCCAGCCCAGACATTCTCCACAACTTCAGTTGGTTGAGGAACCAGTGCAACCTGACATGGGGAGTACTGCTTGCAATATCACCAACAGTGACAATTACAACAGATGCCAGTTTCCTTGGATGGGGGCAATGGTGGGCCACCATGTTACTTAGGGCAATGGTCCCAATCAGAAGCCTGTCTTTTGATAAACATCCTGGAGATAAGGGCGGTGTACAGGGCCATGTTATTCTTTGCCCCCCAAGTGGTAGGTCAGCCAGTGCTGATCAGAACTGACAACCAAGTGACCATAGTGTACATAAACAGACATGGTGGAACCCGAAGCAAGGAAATGCTCAAAGAAGCATTAAAGGCATTACGATGGGCAGAAAAACCTCTGCTGATGATCTTGGCCACATATCTGGTAGAAGAACTGAACTTGCAGGTGGAATGGCTCAATCGAGTGACTCTTGACCAGACCAAGTGGCACCTGCATCCTCAGGTGTTTCAACATCTGAACCAGAGATGGGGCCCATTTCAGTTGGATCTAAAGGTGTCATAGCACAACACACAGCTACCTCATTTTCATTCATGCTGACTTGACAATGAAGCCAAAGAGGTCGAGACACTGGCAGCACCATGGATGTTCAACAAAGCTTACATTTTTCTGTCTCATCCAATGATTGTGAAGGTGCTCTTCAAAATGAGGGCCATGACAGCAACAATCCTGATGGTGGCTCCTGACTGTCTGAGGAGGTCTTGCTACTCCCTGCTCAGAGCAATGTTGAAAGACACCCCTTGGCCACTGCCTAAATGTCCGGACTTAGTCAGGGGCCAATCATACACCACAACCCCAACGTTCTCTGTCTGATGGCATGGATGCTGAAAGGACAAAACTGTTGAGTGTGGGGTATCCCCCCAGGGTGGTTGAATGCCTTTTGAAGTCAATAAGGCAGTCGACAAATGAGACTTATCAAAGACATTGGTATATTTTCTGTAAGTGGTGCACGGCGCAGGGTTTGTCATTATCAGTGGCAGGCCTTCCCTAAATTCTTGATTTCCTCAAGGATGGCACTAAGAAGGGCATAGTCTACTCCTTTTTGAGAGTTCAGGCATCGGCTGTCTCGGCAATATGGGGATCCCTTCCAAGAGTGGGGCAGACAGGTTCTCATCCAGATGTGGTTAGACTACAGCAGGCAGTGCAGCTCGCATCCCCTAGATGCAGACCCACTTGCCCCCCATGGCATCTTAATTTGGTACTGGATGGCCTTTATAAGCACCCACTCATGTCCCACTCTCCTCATTGGACAGCCATTAGAATGGTGTTCCTGATGGCCATGTACTCTGCTAGATGGGTGAGCGAACTGCAAGCACTTTCTTGCTGAGAGGCATTTCTTACATTCCATAAGGACAGGGTGTCCCTCATAACTGTTCCTTCCTTTATCCCTAAGGTGCTCTCACTGTTTCACATGGAGAAGGTCATTCATCGGCCGGCCATGTCTGCAGACCCCGGTAACCTGTTTGGGGCCCCTCATACATTGGACATGGTGTCCCTGATCAAGGACTATTTGACTATGTCAGAGGACTTCTGTAAGTCACACAGGCTGTCTGTGTTCTTTTCTGGAAAGAAGGTGTGCCAGGTGGCCTCAAAGGAAGCCATCGCTCACTGAATTCGGGCGACTATAGTTGCTGCTTACCAAGGAGCAGGCCAGGATCAGCCTATGGGCATTAGGGCACATTCAACCAGGGTGCTGTCCACCTCTTGGATGGAGAGGGGAAGGGAGGAGCTTCCATACAGGATATCTGTGCTGCAGCTATCTGGTCCTCTATTCATTCTTTTGCCTGCCATTACAGGTTAGCTATAGCTTCTGCTGATGGAGCTACATCTGGCAGGGTTGTGCTTCAGGCTGATGCAGATTCAGTGTGACCGCTTGTTTGTCTCCCATCTGTGGGTTTTATGGGTGCCACTGCAAAAGTCCCATTTGTGATGATTCTCTGAGCACTAGAAAGGTTGCAGGGGATTTCGGTATTTACTCACTTGGTAAAGGTGATTATACCTGCAACCTTTCTAGTGCTCAGAGTCCCACCCAAGGTTGGCCAAACATGGGACTGGGGCAACCAGAAACACGGGGGGTTGTTTACTAGTATATCTCAGTAGATACTCCCCGGTATTTACAGTGGGTCCCTATCTATTATGTTTTTGTAGGTCCTGACCAGTATTTATCTTGTGCCTTATGTATTTACTGCATGCATTGATGTTATCTGTGCTATAATCCTCTGCAGATGTTTTATGCCATATATCATGTGTAACCTTCATTTCTGTTTGGTGTATACCAGTAAATGCCTAACAGTACAGAGAATGTGGTCTCATGGTCATTTGTTTTTTTGTCCTGCCTGCTTTTTTGGTTCTGTTTATTCTTCTCTCTGCTAGGTACATTTCTTACTGGATTATCTGGTTGTAGCTGGGGATTGCCCTCTGGTAGTCCAGAAAGATTTACAATCATGCATTGGCCAACAGGATGGATGGAGGATAGCCCATTTGTGATGATTCTCTGAGCACCAAAAAGGTTGCAGATATAATCACCTTTACCAGGCAAGTAAATACCATTTTTGCCACTCATTCAGAACATTCATTCAGAGCTCATTCAGAACTCATTCACAGCAAAGTAGTTTATGGACACTGGGGTGTCCAAGCCCAGTGAACTTTGAGGATAGCCCCCATTCCCACTCTTTTGTTTAGCCCTCAGTGTGCTCTATATTGGTGGTCAGTACCTATAATTGCCCTCTCCTCATTCTTTAGTTAGCCAATGGGGTGCCCTAGCCCAGTGGCCATTGCTTCATTCAGCACCCAGTGTGTCCAAATCTGGAGGCAATCTGTATTGTTAATTTGGCATCCAGGTTGCCCAGGCCTGGTAGCCATTCTCATTATTGTGACCACCGGAATGCTCAGGCATGATGGCCATTTTGAAGTGAATTAATCCCTACCCTCTCGGCACCCATGCTATATACCCCCCCCCCAACATATAATGTAATCTGAAATCAGACATAGATAGATAGATAGACAGACAGACAGATAGACAGACAGACAGACAGACAGACAGACAGACAGATAGATAGATAGATAGATAGATAGATAGATAGATAGATAGATAGATAGATAGATAGAGAGGTGCTATAGTAAGGGTTAAGAAGGTACTTCTGCTTTAAACCCAGCTGATTTCAGCACCTTAATATCATGGCCATCCTTAGACAGAATAACTGCAATTTGGCACACTCAGGCTCAGGATCTATGGATCCTGAACATTTTGTCATGACTGGTTTAGCAGCTAAAATTTCAGGAAGGTTGATGTGTAAAAACATGGGACCCTATTCACTATGGTGTGGTTATATGTGCAAAATGCATGTATAACAACTGCAGAGCTATGTTTCCACAGACAGACACAGGGTGCACAGTATTCACTACAGTGAGCACCAGCAAGGCACCTGTCTGTGGCCCCACCCCCTGGCACACAGCTATGTGGGGGAAGATCTCAGGATTTGGGCAAACATCCAATGGGGTGCCTGTCCTGCCTCTCCTATTGAATCCATTGCTCTGCATGTGCAGGGGATTCTGGGCAGGCACAGTTCCCAGGAAGTTTTTCACCAGTGGGTGAGTGCCTGAACAGTTGCTCCTACCCCTACAATGAAGCTAGGTGGGCTGGGGCAACATCCATCTCCAGCCAGTGCCAGCGGGTGTCATCGGTGGGGGAACAAAACAGTTATGGCAGAGTCTCCTGTCACATAACTTGTGCCCGCTCGCCCAGCACTTCTTGCCTTAGTGAATGGCGTGGCATGCCATCATACCCCTGATATGTCACTGGATCACCTGTGGCACATAGCTGTGGGATCATCCAGGGGATTGTGTGTGCAAGGGCCTAATGCACCTGTAGTGAATGGCACCGTGGGTCTGCTGGACTCCCGCTGTGTAGTATTCAGTCTTGGGCATGCCTACATGCCCACAGAAAAAGACCCAGCACTCTTGTGCACAACTAAAAACAGCAGACTATTCAGTCCAATTATTCAATTTTTGTAATTTATTGTGAACAGTTTCTGCAAAGTGAAATGGTGTAGCCCAGGGAGGTCACCCACAGACCAATGTTTCACGCCCCAACTGGGTGCTTTGTCAAGGTATAGTGCACCCCCTAGTGAATTAATTTTTATATCCATCTCACCACATTACATTATTAAAAAACGTGAGTATGCCTATCATTCAATTAGTCTCTTGTTACTTATTATGATATTCACATGTTGTTCCACCATTACTTAGGCTTAGCATTTCTAGATTCATCTATTATGTTTAAACAATAAAAGGTGCACTTTCAATTTCATGCTATATTCCAATGCAATCTGTATATTATCATAATTCTTCACTTATATTCACCAGATCTATTTGTTTCTGTACTTTCAACCATAAAGAACATACATTTAGCCCTCTTGCAATTTCAGATATATGATGTGCAGAAATGGGGGAGTGGGTTGGAGGTTGGGGTTTTTATTATTTACAAACACATTCCCATAGTCTTCTCTTTCATTTCTGGAAGACCATTAAAAGACAGATGATTTTCTTTTCGTCCATTGCTATTATAGCAACTTATTTAGCTTTATGGTTGGAGGCGGTGGGGGGGAGGAAAAAGAAGCTCACTTCCTTTAGTGCAAAAGTTTGGCAAGTTCAATTCGATCATTGATTCCAAGCCATTCCAATGCACCCAACTGGTATATCCAGTATGCTTCCCTGTTTGCCAGTTTTGTTTCAATGTCCCCTCCCCACGGTTCTAAGGACACTCTGTCTATTCCTATAAATAAAAGGGAATGTATTGTATTATCATGGGCTGTATTTAGAGGCATTGAAAGCATATTTCAGATTTTTATTTGCTATAGCCCGTATGTGTTCCCCAACCCTCTTTTAACTTTCTCTTTGTCTGTCCCATGTAGAATACCCCACAGCAACTTATGGCTAAATAGATCACATTACAGGTGTCACATGATATAAAATGTAGAATTTTATATTCTTTCTCATCTTTTGACCCCACAAAGTTGTTGGTCTTGCTGACCACATTGCAGTATTTACAGCGCCCATACCATGTGCAACGTGGGTTAGGTGAACCAAAACAAAACAGCTCTCTTGATCATAAGTTGCATACTGTGTACAACTTGGTCTCTGATATTCTGTGCTCTCCTGTACAGTATGTGACCCTTGGTAAATTTAAGACACATCCCTCAAATGTGGTTCAACCCTAGTAATACTACAATTTCTATATATTATTTCCTTAACTGATTTTGCATCTGTTGAGAATGTAGTTACAAAGTTCATTATAGACCCCTCCTGTAAATCATTGGCTTTTTCTTGGAGAAATTCATCTCTGGGTAACCCATCCACTGTTGTTCTTGCTTTTCCACTACCTCCTTACTATACCCCCCCTCTCTGCCAACTGACAGGAAATATCATTCAAAACTCTCAAGTATTCAGATGGGTCTGTGCAATTATGCTTCGTCCTCAAAAATTGTCCTTTTGGGATGTTCACTATTGTATGCCATGGGTGGCAACTGCTTGTGTTTAACAGAGTATTCCTCTCGGTTAGTTTGTAGTGTAGGGAGGTCACCTGCAACATTTCTAGAAATTACCAAATCTAAAAAGCTGATCTCCTTGTTGTTGAAATTCAGCTCAAACTTAAACCCTGGATTCTGTGCCTCTATATAATTTTTAAATCCTTGTAAGTCTGCTTCACTCCTATTCCAGAGTAATACACAGTCATCTATAAACCATCTGTAAAACTCTATTTTATTTCTGTTGTTTTAGTTGTGCATAAGAGTGATGGGTCCTTTTCTGTGTGCATTTGAGACTATAGGACTTGCAGTACCAACCCAGTGGGAGCGACCCTTTTTTGCTTTTCTTTAATGCCTACATGCCACACATCCACAGCACATACAGTAGGCATAATGAATACAGTCCAAGGTTTGTAAGACATGTTGCTCACAAACAGCACACAAATGGATAAAAGTTAAACTTGAAATGTTGTGGTTTGTTAGATTTAGAACCAAATCAGTTGCTTTGTTATTTGGTTTAAAAATGAGTAGATTTTTAAATATTAATTAATTGGATTGTTCTTTGTGTGTATGCACGATTTTTCACAAATTTTTCATAAGCTGTTTTTCCCAAAAGCAGAAAATCCCATTTTATGACTCAAGTTTCCATTTTCATGAAATAACACTCCCGTATTTGTGAAACTTAGCAGTCATGACAGTGGGGAAATGTCTGTGCATGAAATTCTCCAAAATGCCTTGGATCTGAAGTCTGAAACCAGGGTGATCAGCAGAGTAGTATATAAGGGTATTAATTCCAATGTCATTGTTTCCAAAACATGATACACTTAAACAAATTGATGGAAGTTCATACCGTGTTTCTGAAAAACTCTAGTCTCATTTTCATGACTCAATAACTTAATTTTGTGGGAGGAACCATTTTCATAAGGTGTAGCGATCACAAAATTGGGGAAAATGTTTCCACTTTATATTCTTAAATATTCCTGGGAATTGAAGTCTGAAACCAGAGCGGTTAGCAGGGAATGGTGTAAGAGTATCATTTTCGCTGTCAATTGTTAAAAAATAATACTGTAGAACTGTTTATTCTTGTGCAAGTTATATCTAGCTCTTGGCTCTAATAGGCCACAGTTGTGCAAATTTAATTTCACTCTGTGCAGTTAGCACCTAATTCATGCCTGTTGAAAACGCATAATTTCAGCCAATTAGCGCCATCTTATTTTTGTGCAATTATCTTTTGAGCAAATATAATAACAATTACTTTACACAAATATAACCTTTTCTACAGTAGTTTCAAATAATTAATGGAACTTCATGAGGTATTCCTCACAAAAGTTATGCTCTCATTTTCATCACTCTAAATGTTTTTGTGAGCAAGGACTACCTCTTTTATGAAACTAAAGTCATGAAAGTATGAAAATACAGATCTGCTTTGTGTAAGGCCTCAGTGTTCTGGGGCATAGTGTGTGATGATGCAGCTTCTTCATGTCTGGGGAAATGTGTGTATATGATGCAGCTTCTTCTACTCACAAAGTCTGCTACAGGTCCAGGGCAATGGGGGGCTACAGGTCTGGAGCAATGTGAGTGATAATGCAACCACTTTGTGAGTGGCGCACAGAAACATACACACACATTGCCCCAGACCTATATCCTGCAACCTTGTGTCTCTCACCATATGAATGCAATGTTCATCACGGTGTGTAACTTCTATGTATCTAAGCTCCAACCATTGCCTCTCCACTCTCTTACCGTCTTAACTTCTCCTTCTCCCTCAGTGCTATCCCTCAGGCCTGGAAGGTTGCAAAGGTTCTGCCTCTGCACAAAGGGGGCAACCCCACCTCCCTGGGCAACTTCCGTCTGATCTCACTCCTCCCCTCTCTTGCAAAGCTGTAAAAGACCATTATCTATTCAAGACTTGCTAACTTCCTTCACATCTCAAATTTCATCTCCCCCTACCAGTCGGTTTTAGGAAGCACCACTCCACTGTCTCCTCCGCCTTTCTGCGAGTAACTGACTCTGTCTTCACTGGGATTGATGAGGGACATATCACCACAGCTATATTCATTAATCTGGCCAAAGCCTTTGATTCAATGTCCCACCTACTCCTCTTAGACAAGCTGAGCTTTGCTGGTCTCTCAGCTCCTGCTGTTGACCAGTTCCATTCATACCTCACAGGCTGTCAACAGTCAGTACAGGTGGTAGGCATTCTGTTCCCTCACCTCTCCCATTCTAGCTAAGGTCCCACAGGGCTCCATCCTGGGTCCTATCCTGTTTTTAATTTTCCTAAATGACCTGTCTGCTGCTTGTGTCTCCTCTCACATCAATATGCATGCGGACAACATGGTCATTTACACCTCTAGCCCATCAGCTTCAGCTGTGGAAGGTCCTCCCCAGCAAGACTTCCACAGTGTAGTGTGCTGGTTGCATGCAAAGCAACTCAGTGTCAATGACCATCAGCACCAGCCAAAATCTGGTCAGACTCTCATCCCCACCTGTCTTTTCCACACTGGATGACACCCCTCTGGAAGTTGTCCATGCCTTCAAGTACCTTGGTGTGTGGTTTGATGGCAGACTTGACTACTCTGCCCACATTGATGCCATCCATTCCAAACTCACCCTACATTTGGTGCCCTATACCACAACAAGGACTTAAGAACTGTCTCTCCCTCCAGGTCTGGAAGGAGCTGGTCACCAAAATTATTCTCCTGGTCAGTGATTATGCAGATGTGGTATATGGCACCATCCCTTCCTCTTCTCTTGCCAGACTGAACACCCTCTGCAATGTCTTCTGTCATTTCGCCATCAACTCTCCCCCTCCATACTCATTATTGCTCACTCTACCTTTTACTCCTCATCCCCCACTTCCTTCACATTATCATTCTCTCTGTGCCGTCTTCATTAATAAATACTGGTTTGGGACTCGTCCCTCTTGCCTCTCTGCACTTCTCTCCCCATCCCCTCCTTTTCCTAGTCTCTCTTCTCTATGGATTCACATACCTTCTTCATTCCTCACCCTCATGCCTCTGCAGGGCAAGCTGCATTTTCCTAATACTTTCCTTCCCTCTGGAACCTGCTCCCCTTCCCCCACTTCTTCCCCTCACTCCCAGCCATAAGACACCTGCTCAGGTGCCTTTCTGCTCCCTCCTGTCCCTATCATCCCTTCTCATGACTCCTCTTCTCCTCTATTCTGACCCCCTCCTGCTCAGGATCCTCCTTTTTTTATGGGCTTATTGTGACTGCGCTTCAGGTCTGCTTCTCTTGCCCATAGCAATATCAATGTCCCCAACAGGCATTGTGCACTTTTTTTTTGTGATCTTGTTGGTTTTTTTTGGCACCACTCATCTCACAAACCTCTGTTTGCTCTCTAGCCACCACTATCCCTCCATGCTGAACCCCCGATCCACCCTGGCTTCCCCCCCAAGGCAGGGCTGCTGAGACATCCTCCCCCCAATGGAAACACATCCAGGTTACCAGCCACATCGCTGCAACTGCAGGTTTCCCTGGGCTTAACCCTCCCGGGTGGGGCCACTGGGGAGGCCGTTCAGTAGGATACAGTCCCAGTAGTGGTCGGGCATTTTGGGGCTGGTGGCACAGGAGGTGGGTATCATGGACAGATGGCAGCAGTTTTTTGGAATGCTTCCCCCGGGGGCGGCGGGATGTGCACTGATGGCCAACATCTGCCTGCCCCCCCTCAGATGACGGTGCTGGCCATGATGGTACCCCCATCCTCCACCAGGGGTCCATAAAGTGCCTGACAGTCTTCTCAATCCTCCTCCCCCTGTCCGGCCCTCCAACTCTCGAGTCCATCACCGAACCTGGGATGTAGGTACCACCAGTGGACACCTTGCCACTGCACTAGTGGGCCGGCCTTAGTTTTTGTAATCTTTCCACTTTATTTTTGTGATCTTCCAAATATTTCATGCTGTTGCTTACCTACCTGTACAGCAAATTGCTCCTGCACCTATAATTACTGTCTGTGTAACCACATTCTGATGCTTTGTTGCAATTATTTTTATTCTCTGTGTAATCCTCTTCCCCTCTCCTCCAGGTCACACCTGGAAATGAGTTTTAGCTCAGTGTGCCTTTCCCGGTTACCATTTGTTTTTAAAATAAAATGTTAAAAACTGTACCATACCCTCATACTATGTATGTTATTTAATTATAATGGTAAAACATATGTATGACATCTGGGTTGTGATTGTCATTTAGTTCACAGGGGTTCAGGGGGTGCAAAATGGGGCTGTCAGAATTAGGATTCCAGAAAATCCTAATTTCAACATTTCCTTACTCTTTTTTTTTTTACCTTAAGTAATAAGCCGTACTTTGTGCATTGACAGTTTTTTTTTTGCAATGGATCTACCTGTCTGTCTATCTATCTATCTATCTATCTATCTATCTATCTATCTATCTATCTATCTATCTATCTATCTATCTATCCATCAGTTATAAGCCACAGCCCCAATGAAAGTATCACTTATATTTTTCCTGTGTGCAGTTTGACCTTTTGACATCACAAGCAGCGAAGCCACGAGTGATGTCAAAATATCAAACTGCACAAGGGAAAATAGTTGTGATAAAGTATTTTCATTTAGGACCGTTACACATCTGATTAATGCCATGCCTTTAATTATACAATGGCATGAAAAAAATCCTGAGTCCTGTTTGGTAAGAGGCCACCTTCAACAGTGATGTTATCCCACCACAGCATCACTGTATGAAGGTGATCAATGAACTCAATGTCAACCTTAATCAGGACCTACCGTGAGAATATTTGTTATTATACAATGGCAAGAAAGAATCCTGGCTTCTGATTGGTCAGTTGGCCATCACAGCAGGGATGTTATCCTGGCATAACATCCCTGCTGTTCACAGGTCTACTGTCATCATCATGGCTGCTATGGATGATGATCCTGATGAGCCCTTTTTTCCATCTCCTCTTAAGAAACAAAAATATTTTTCCACACTAATAAAAACATTCTTTAAAATTATTTTTTTATTTTATATATAACAACAAGCCATTGTATAATAGGAATAATGCCCTCCAGGGTGGGTGTTATGCTGGGATAACATCCCTTCTTGGGTGTTGGGCAGCCCTCGGCGGTGGCCTCGGGCCCAACCACCCGAGGTGGGATGTTATCTCAGCATAACACCCACCCTGTCAGGCATTATTCCTTTAATAAGGACCTAGAGTGAGAACAGAGTGAGAATATCACTGTATTCTCACTCTAGCTTCATAGCGGCAAACAATATAACTGTTACAGTATATGCCATTTTGTATCCTCACAGGTATGGCATAAATCAATCAATCATCTTTCTATCTAGCTAACAATCTGTCTGTCTGTAAGACTATGAAATACTATCTTTTGTATACATATTATGGGACATCCATAATTGAGACTTTTATGCTAAACAACCAGTTCCCTTCCTACACAAAGCATTTTTTTTCATTTATTCCCTGATTTATTTTTAAATGCATTTTACTGTTACTTTACTTGTTTTTTGCCCTTGTACAGTAGTTCTCATTCAATCATAAGAGTGTCTGTCTGTCTGTCTATCTGTCTATCTATCTGTCTGTCTACCTATCTAATCTCTCTCTGTCTGTCCATCCATAAGCCCATTCATCTAACTGTCTGTCTGTCTATCTCTCTCTCTAATGGGGCACTGTAGTAGTTAGGGTTGCAAATGCTATTCTGTTATAAAACCGTATTTTGCACCTGTTTCTGGACAGGACAGCCTGACATTTTGCATGAATGTTCTAGGGCCTATGACCTCCAAATCCTGAAAAGTTGATAATGATCAGACCAGCGATATAAAAAAGCTACAGAAAGTTGCATACATTAAAAAAATTCAAATTATGACAATTTCCTTCTCAACTGTGGCTCAAACACAGCTGAGAGATGAAACCTGAAAGGTACACCATGAAATGAGTGAATCATTTTGAGCCAGTCAGTATGAGCGACTCGCAAACAGTGAATGCCATTTGAACGACATGGATTAAACAATGAGCGTAAATGTCAGCAACCTTGTTACAGGAGTGAGTGATGTAGGTAGTCATTTGGAGAAGTATGTGGGCAGTAATTTGTGGAGCCTAATCCAAGCTGGCAGTGTAGCTTACAGGGTAGAGTCACCGCCCATGCATGTAGCTACACCGGGGTTCGGGACTGGGAATGTTTTTTTTATTTTTCTCTTCTTTTGGGACTTTAAATAGTATCATGGTGAGTGGCCGGATTCCCATTCCCCCACCATCCTGACTGTATTCCCTCCCACCTGCAGGTTGACCCCAATGTTATCCCCTGCCTCTTCTGGCAAAGCCCCTACTTAAATACAACCTCCTCCCAAGTTTTGCCATCTCCCCAATATCATCCCCCCACCAGTATTGATTATTTTGGAAATGAGGGCCATGGGGCATAGCCCTCTGCATAAGCAGTAAGTGAATATTGCTTCCCCCAGAGAAAAAGTCAGGAGTTGTCGCTGTTTGTGTTCTTCACTGTAGTGCACATCGCCATTTTGGTTTTCAGTGATGTGCACTTGCTGTTATTGTCATCATTGTTTTTCACTCTCTCTAATCACATAGGACCATTACAGTATGCCCAAGGAGGCACCTTTGATAGGCGATTTCACTGAAAAATGTTTAGTTTTTAAATTATTTAAGAAGTAAAATACCATTGACACACATGGGCAGAACATTGTTTTCAACATTCTTTTTATAAGGGTTTTTTTCCTTTTATGACAACAGCATTTTATCATTGTTGTCCCTCAAAACTTTTGATGTAAGTCAAAACCGCTCACATCAACAGTTTTGAGTGATAACTTTCCCTATCTAGCTAAATATTTTCAACAGTTGCAGGTGACCTATCTTGCCTTTGGTAACCCCTCCTGCCTGATCTAGCTGTTTAACAAGCATTGGGCACCCGATGCCAGTATCCCCCTCCTTCCTGAATAGCTGTTTTACCTTTTTGTTTTACTCATTGGTGATGGGTGACCAATCCTGTACCAGTATCCCTCCTCCTGCCTGATCAGAAGTTTTACCTTGTTTTATACTTACCTGCAGTGGATTCTCAATCCCACCGATGGTATCCCCCTTCTCTTCCAGTCAGCTGCTTTACCTTTTTTCCTTACCTACAGAGGGTACTCAGTGCCACCGCCCATGTCCCCTCTCCTGCTTTGCCACTCAAAGTGTGAAACAAAACAACAAAAAGTCTTTCCTGCCCTCTGTCACACACACCCTCTGGCATCTGCATTGTGACACCCATCATAATTCCTCTGCCCCTCAATGCTGATTCCTCAGTGTCTCATGAAGCACTTCTCTACCTTCAATTGAAAAAAAGGCACAGTACCCACTCCTGTTTGACCACAGCTGCTGAATGATGCATGAAAGAACTTCCCACCCTTCCCTCCCTTTTGCACCCACACTCCCCCCCCCCAGCACCCACCTGGGCCCTTCGTTGCAACTCATCTGCCCCTAAAAGCTAATTCCTCAGTGTCCTTCTATATGCTCCTCTACCTATAATGGAAAAGAAATGACAAAAATAAACTAAGTATAAGACATTTTTAGATGTCTTTAATTTTGGCAATATTTTTAACTTTTAGTCTTAAATTTGCTATTTGTGGGTTGACTGACCCCAGATTTGCAGTGTGGTCATATCACCATCCCATCTCACAAACATATCCAATGTCATTTTGTTAATGCTCTCCAAAATGTGTTTTTAGTGGTGGACCCACACCATGATTATTTAGGATCAATTGGACTACAAATGGTAAAGTTATGTCACAATACCCTGACTTTTGGTGTATTTATGGCATGGCGTTCTTCAAGGTTTGACTGATTGCTGAACACAGCATTGGCGTTGCCATACCTTCAGTGTTTTCTCTCTAAGCACTGTTGTTTAAGTGAATTTACTTGCTTTGAAAGACAGTGCTAAAGTTAGGGCAGCACTAATGTTGCACTGAAGAACACCACATCACATAGAAATGGTTCAATGTGATAACTGCAACTCAAAATGAGTGGCATCAAAAACAGTAAGTGCAACATCGCTGAATGTCAAAATGGTGATGTGCACTACATTGACATGCAGAAATAGCAACAGCCGCCCACTATGTCTAAGGGGAGCATGAGGTGTGGTGAATTTTTATGTGGGAGCTATGCCCCCCTGTACCTTCCCTTCATGAGAGTGTTGGCCCCCAGCACCCCCCAAAACTAAAATAATCATCCCCGGGGGATGACAATCAGGGACAGGGGAAAACTCAAGAGGGGGTGCTACTCGGGGGAAGAGGAGGGAGGAAGAGAGACACAAGTCAGCAGGGGGAGAACACTGAGGGGTAACCTGCAGGCTGGGGGGGACAAAGTTGGGAGGGTGGGGAATGGGACTTGAAGCCCCAGACAAAAATAAATAAATGAAACCGACAAAGAAAAAAAAAATTATCCCCCACATCCAGCTCCCAGCCTGGGTCCACAAGCTACAGAGGCAGTGACTGCATCCACCACACCACAAGGCCAGCTTGGAACTGGCCTGATGAACAAAGTCCTTTCACTATGCAAAATACTTACTCCCTACCCAAGGAAAGCACTGATCTTGACATGCGCTATAAACTGTACCTCACCAACTCGACATTCGTTCTTTTTACCTTGCCTAAATTGAATTGCTCAACTTGACTCGCTGTTATCATGATATACCACAGAAACATAGAACCTGATGGCAGATAAGGGCCGTTTGGTCCACTCAGTCTGCCCATTTTTTTTTTACCTTCATTTCTGCTGCAGACCAACTTGATCTGTAGTGCTGTCCCCCCTTCCCTGCCTTCCTTACCCCTATGATTCCCTTGTGCTATCCCAGGTGTTTTGAACCCCACTACTGTTTTGCCCAAAGTCTCAGCTAGAAGGCTGCTCCAGGAATCCGCCACTCATTCTGTGAAGAAATACTTCCTCACATCTCTCCTGAATCTACCCCTCCATCTTCATAGTATATCCCCTTGTTCTAGAGTACCTTTGTTTCTGAAAAATACTCCCCTCCTGTACCTTATTATCCCCTGTGACATATTTAAGGGTCTCTATTATATTCCCACTTGACTCCTCTCCACCATGGTGAACATATCAAGCTCATTTAGCCTCTCCTCGTAGGGCTTTTGATGCAGACCCTGCACCATTTTGGTATCCTTTTCTGGACCGCCTCCACTCTTTAGTTTATTTGATTCAGAAAGCAACCTTTGAGCTGGAAACTCGTTTACAAAAGCTACACATCAGGTATAACATACAATACAACACATAGAAAGGTCACAATAAATCAGAGAAGGAAGGTCCCTTTTCAAGGTTCTATTGCATACAATAATTTCCCACAGTTGCAGAATTTAAAATTGTTTTATGCGATCATGTGTATAGACATTAAATGGTTAGTGTTTAGACTACTATTAGTGCTTAACTGAGGAGACTGAGAAAGAGTAGATAGGATTACAGAGAAGGGAAGTGAACCCTGTGCTGCCAGAGGTAGGCTTTGTCAGATCTTATTAGTATTAGAGCTAGGCGGGAGAGGGAGGGGGAGGGGGATAGGAGTCTATAGTGTATTGGGACTGGAAAGTCAAGGAAAATGTGAGGGGTGTCTTGAAGGGAGGAGGTAGTGAGAGGAGCAACCTAGTAAGAATATGTAGTGAAGCCTTTAAAAGACTGCACGGGGGTCCTCATATACAAGTAGGGACGTGGGGGAGGAGAATGGAGCCTCCCATAGCAAGTGCTGTGTATGAAAGTTATTTCTATACTTAGGGATACAAAGGTGAGAATGGATCTATGTCCTTCCTAAGATGTGGTGTTCAGAACTAGACACTGTACTCAAGTGGAGTCTTACTAGCGGTCTGTCAGGAGGCAGTATAGTGTAGTGGTTAAGCGCACAGAGCTGCAAACCTGGAGACCTGGGTTTGAATCCCATCAGCCCCCACCTTGCATACTGTGTGACCCTGACCAAGTCACTTAACTTCCTTGTGCTCCCAGTTCACACCTGGAAACAAGCTCTGACTTATTGTGCCTTTCCTGGTTAAATAATCCTCCCCTCATGTAGGGGAAACACAACTTCCCTCTTTCTGCTGGTGATACCCCTTCCTATGCACCCCAGCATCCTACCAGCCCTCCCAACTGCCTTGTCACACTGCCTGGCCACCTTTAGGTCATCTGATATGGTTACCCCCAGGTTTCTTTCCTGCTTGGTCCTTGCCAGTATCACTCCACTCATTTTGTACTCTTTCCCCAGGTTTCTATGGCCTAAGTGCATTATTTTGCACTTTTTTGCATTAAAATCCAGCTGCCATACCCTTGATCACTCCTCCAGTTTTCTCAAATCACTGCCCATCCTTTCCACACCCCCTGCCCCGAGTGTCCTCCCTGTTGTAGTTCTTGGTGCCACCTGCAAAGAGGCAGACCATCCCTTCCAGCTCCTCTGCTATGTCACTAATAAGGACATTAAAGAGGACCAGTCCCAGTACAGAACCCTGAGATAGCCCGCTGGTCACCCTCCATTTCTCAGAGTGAACTACGTTTACCACTACCCTCTGTCTCCTATCCCCTAACCAGTTTCTTACCCAGGTTACTACCTTCTTGCCCACCCCCAAGTTACCCAGCTTGCTTACCAGTCCCCTGTGTGAAATAGTGTTGAAAGCTTTGCTGAAAGCCTGGTAGGCTGCAACCACCACCCCACCATGATCTAACTCCTTGATCACCCAAAGAAATCAATCAGATTTGTGTGGCTTGGCCTGCTCCCTGTGACTCCATGCTGCCTCAGATCCTGTAACCTGTTGGATTCAAGATATCCCACAATCCTTTCCTTTAGTAGTGTTTCCATTACCTTACCAACCACTGATGTTAGGCTGACAGGCCTATAATTGCCCGCCTCTTCCCTGCTATCACTTTTGTAAAGAGGGATGACATCTGCCCTTTTCCAGTCCGCTGGGACCACTTCGATCTCCAGTGATCTATTAAATAGTTCTTTCAGAGGTGCTGCTACTACCTTCCTGAGCTCCCTTTGCACCCTTGGATGCAAATTGTCTGATCGCATGGTTTTGTCCACCTTCGGGTTAGTGGGTGCTTTCCGGAACTTCTCCTCATAAAAGGACTAGTGTCCACTTCCCTTCCATAGAAGCTCCTGCTTCTTTGCTGTTCCTTCCCTTCCACTTCCACTGAGAACATTGAGCAAAAGTATTTGTTCAAGATGTCTGCCTTTTATTGGTCTCCTTTCATACAACCCCCCCCCAACTTACAGTCCCTCCCTTTGTCTTCCTTTTTTCACTAACATACCTAAAAAATGTCTTGTCTCCTTTTAATACTGCCTGAGCTATTCTTCTTCAATTTGTGTATTTGCACTCCTTACTGCTTTTCCTACCTCCCTCTGTTTTGTCTGATACACTTCCATATCCTCCTCTCTCTGGATCTCCTTATATCTAAAGTTCTGAATGATACTCTTCTAGCCTTTCCCTTTTCTGCCACCTCTTTCAAGAACCATAGTGGTTTCCTCTTCCTTTTGCTTGCTTGTTTGTTTGTTGCCTTCACTATGCCTTCTTTTAGTTTTTCCTACTGTTCCTTCTCCCCCACAGGTAATCTACCCCTGCAAGTTCATTCCTGAGGCATTCATCCACTATTATAAAATCTGCCCTTTTGAAATCCAGGACTCTTGCCGTTGTGTGGTTGGATTACACAGCTGTTCTTATGTTGAACCACACTGTACGATGATCACTGGTCCCCAGATGGCTTCCCACCTTGATATCTGCAATACTGTCCTTCTTAGTAAGGAGCTGGTCCTGTATTGCTCCATCTCGAGTGGGTTCACTGACTAGTTGCCTAATAAATGCTCCCTGCAGGAAGTTGAAGATGTCCCTGCTTCTAGCTGAAGTAGCAAATGAAAGGCTATAATCTACATCTAGCAGATTGAAGTCCCCCACCAGCAACACCTCCCCCTTTTCAGTCATTTTGTCAATTGCTTCTAACATTTCCTTATCTAACTCTGCCCTATGGGCCAAAAGCCTGTAGTTCATGCCTGTCGAAATAGTGGCTCCATTTTCTGTCTTGAGGGTGACCAACAACAACTCTGCCTCCTTGAATTCCATGTATCTCCATTGTTTTAATGTTTTCCTTCACATAAAGTACCACCCCGCTCCTTTCCTTCCCACCCTGTCCTTTCAGAACAGCATGTAGCCTGGTATGGCTATCTCCCAGTCAGTTGTCACTTGCACCATGACTTAGTAATGGCCACAATATCCAGAATGGCCTCTGCCATGATGGCCTCTAGGTCTGGGATCTTATTTCCCTGACTTCTAGCATTCACACATATGTTCACTAACAGTCAAGGGAAAATTGTTACCCTAACTTTGTATTTCCCTACTTTTGTGGCTTTGTACCTAAACTATAACTGATCAATTGATGTAGTGTATTTGAAGAGAGACACATAGATAGATAGACAGATAGATAGATAGATAGATAGATAGATAGATAGATAGATAGAGATAGATAGATAGATAGATAGATAGATAGATAGATAGATAGATAGATAGATTATAGGATTGCGGTAGCACCCCTATATTAGAGTTGAGTAGGCACTTTAATGTTAAACCTCAAATTTTGCACTTTAATCATTTTGCAACCATTTGACAGATTTGTACGAAAGTCTGCATGCATGCATGGTCTCCTGGAGCAGGTCTCTTGACATGTCAAGTTGCATGTCAGTCGAATTAGTGAATTTTATGCTGCACATAGTGAAAAAATTTGAAAATTCACCTTTTTCACAGTTTTTTTTTTGTCATCACACTGTAGCCAAATGGTTTGGAATTTTGGTCTGAAATGTTCAGGATAGAAAGTGCTTGCCCCCATAGAGTATGTCTTCATTGGATTGGTGAAAAAATATTAATCCATTCCAAAGTGATTTAATCTTAAAATTGGGGGTTCTGAGCATGCTCAGTTCAGCCTTTTGGATAGAGAAATGGAATGAAAAAGGGTTTTTTCTCTTGAGGATTCAATCCTTGGTTGCCGGGGACAATCCTTGGTCACCAGAAAAAAATCCTTTTTCATGATCTACCATCTTGTTTTTAAGTTTTTCTCAAAACTAACTCTCATAACTCTGCCCAAGGAAACATAGAAACATAGACTTTGATGGCAGATAAGGACCACTTAGCCCACCCAGTCTACCCATTTCCCTACTTACTGGATAAGCTGCAGATTCTAGTTAACCAACAACCTACTTCCTGCAACCTCCCACTATAATTGCCTTATGTCTGTCCCATGCATGTTTGAATTCCCCCATTGTTTTAGACCCCACAACCTCTCCAGAAAGGTGGTTCCATGCATCCACCACTCTCTCCATGAAATAATTTCCTCACATTACCCCTGGGCAGTCCCCTCTAACTTTAAATTGGCCCCTTGTTCTTACACATCTTTTTTCTGAAAGATGCTCCTCCTGGACTTGTTGATTCCCTTGAGGTACTTAAAAGTTTTCTATCATGTCGCCCTGTCCTTCCTTTCATCAGGATATACATATTAAGCTCTCTCAGTCTCTCTTAATATGGTTTCTGATGTAGACCCTGCACCATTTTAGTTGCCCTCCTCTGGACTGCTTCCATCCTGTCTATGTCCTTGCATAGATGAGGTCTCCAAAACTGCATGCAGTACTCCAGATGGGGTCTCACCAACTGTCTGTATAGAGAGATAACCACTTCCCTTTTTCTACTTGTGATGCCCCTCCCTATGCATCCCAGTATCCCCCTGGCTCTCCTTACTGACTTCTTACATTGCTTACCCACCTTTAGGTCATCTGATATGACTACACCCAGATCCCTTTCCATTATTGTTGTTGTTAGTACCTCCCCTGCTATTGTGTACTCTTCTCCTGGATTTTTATTTCCCAGGTGCATTACTTTGCACTTCTTTGCATTGAATCTAAGTTGCCATATGACTGACCATTCCTCCAACCTTGCCAAGTCCCTTCTCATCCTTTCTACCCCGCCTTGTGTATCAACTCTGTTACAGATATTTGTGTCATCTACAAAGAGGCATACCTTTCCTTTCAGACCCTCTGCAATGTCACCTATAAAGTTAAAGTGTGGGTTCTGCTCATCCGGAGTTGATGAGCTGCGCTGCGTACTTTCCAAAGTCTATGCCTCCAGAAACTTTTTATTTTATTTTAATTATTTAAATACTTTTCTGCAACTTGCTAAATTCATTGTTAGACTTTACTTTTTCATTACTGATAAACAAGGACTCAGCTGGTGAACAAGGATTCTCGGTCTGGCCATCTGGTCATTAATTTTTCATGACTAGATGGCCAGACCAGGGATCCTTGTTCACCAACAGATTTCCTTGTTCACAAGATGAAAAATAAATGGCAAACAATTAATTTTTCTGGAAAAAAAGGATTCCTGTTTGGCCATCTGGTTGTGAAAATTTCACGACGAGATGGCCAGACCAGGAATCTTTGTATGCCAACCGATTTCCTTGTTTGCCAGTGACAGAAAAGGTTGGTAAACAAGGAGTCAGGATGGTGAAAATTGATTTTTTTCAGCCGTCTCATTCACAAAAGTTGTTGTGGGACTATCTGATTCCCAAAAAATGTAGTATTTTGGTCCATCTACCCCTATATAGCCCTGGTGTCAAGTGGCACTCCCACCCTCAGTCCTCATCCCAATAGTATTTTTTTATTATTATTTGTTTGTCCCCTTTATTTATTTATTTATTTATTTATTTATTTATTTATTCATTCTTTCTGTGTATTTAATATTTTTAATATTGTGGCTTTCTGCCACTATGTACTGTTATCCCTGGTGGCTAGTGATACCCCCACCCATCATCTGAATATTTTTTTTAATTGGTGGTGTTAGTGGCATCCCCCTTGTGGCTTTCTGCCACTATGCTCCATTATCCCTAGTGGCTAGTGGTACCCCCCCCCCCACCATCTGATTTTTTTTTTCATTGCTGATGTTAGCAGCATCCTCCCTTGTGGCTTTCTACCACTATTCTCCATTATCCCTGGTGGCTAATGGTATCCCCTACTCTCTGAATATTTTTTTCTTGTACATTTGTGGTGTTTATGGCATCCCCCTACCCTGCCTGGAGTGTCTGTTTGTTGTTGGCTGCAAAGAAGAAAACCATGCCTCATTGTCTTTTTTGTTAAACCTGTCAAAAAAAAAGTCCATTGCCGATCACGTTCATACCTCCACCCATCCTCCCACTGCGGACCCTCCTCCTCACACTCCCCTGACATCCCCACCAACCCTCACTCACCTCATGAAATCCCAGGTTCTAGACCTGCTCCGCCGATCAAAGGCATGTCTTGCTGCTGGAACCAATGGCTGAAACATGAGAAACTAAGGTAAATGCATTTCTATGTATTTCAATATGGGGGGTCAACATTTAGCCATAACGCAGCCATTTTTTGGAATTTTGGCCCCACATTTTCAACATGGTTTGGGGACCCCACCTCATGAACAATATGACTTTCCTTAGGCAACTCCCACCAGAAAGGTGATTTCATGGTCAGTTGATGAAATCACCTTTCTGGTGGTATTTATGTAATGACAGTCATGTTGTTCATGAGGTATGAGGTCAAGAAGGCTATGTTAAAATTTGGGGTCAAAATTCCAAAACAATGGCTGCATTATGGGCATTCATTGCATTCTTGCTATTCACACTCATAACTTTGGAAATGTTCAATATTTTCACCCCATATGTTCAATGTAGTCTTCTTCTTACCCCACCTCATGTATGCCATAGCTGTCATTTTTCAAATCCTGGCCAAAATGTGTTTTTGCACATGTGATGCAGAATGGCATTGTGGTTGTGCAGAATTATGTTTTGGTGGGGATTTGAACATTTTCTGTAGTGGTTCTATGCAGTGAGATCATAAGAAGGTTATATTGAAAACTTTGGGTCAAATGATTAAAATTTGTAGAGTTATGACTATTCATCACAATTTTGCTATGCCTGTTCATAACTTTGGAAATTTTAAACATTTTGAGGCCAAATTTTCAACATAGCCTTGTTATTACACCACCTCATGTATGTCACAACTGTCATTTTTCAAATCCTGTCCAAAAATGTGTTTTTGCACCTGCACTGTGGATTGGCATTGCGCTAGTGCAGAGTTACATTTTGATGGGAATGAAAAGTTTCTGCACCAGGAACATGAGGTGGGGTAATAACATGGGTAAGGTGACAATTTGTTGACTGCTGTGCTATAACTGGAAGCATGGGGGCTGGAGGTTCTTGTGCTTCCACAGCTACATACATATACACATCTATGGAGGGATGGGAGTGCATGGTCCAAAGAACCCAGTGCTCCCACAATAAAACAAGGATACTATTATACTATCTCAAAAAGTAAGGAAATAACTGCAAAAATCTTTGTTAATGTACCATTAGGGTTCAGGCATCAAAAGTAGAGAAATGCAAACTTAGGGTTCCCAAGTCAAAGACCCACCCCACCCCACCCTCAGCTTCCAACCTAAGACCCCACCCACCCTCAGCTTCCAAATCTAAGGCCCCCATGATGCAGAAACAGGTGTGAGGGGTGCCTTGGGGCTGTGAACCCTAATGCTTCACCCATTCTTTTATTCTGTACTCACTCACTTACTCTTGGAATGGGGTGAGCATTAGGTTAGTAACTCATTAAAGAACACCCTCACACCTGTTCCTGCATGTAGTGGGGTGGGCATTAGGGGTTGAAAGCTGTGGGTGTGGGGTGTTATGGTTGGAAGCTGAGGGTGGGGCAGGGTCTTAGGCCTGGGAACCCTAAGTCTGCATTTCCCTACTCTGATGCCTCAACCAAATAATTGCAGTAACAACATTGTTTGCAATATATATATATGTGTGTGTGTGTGTGTGTTGTGAAAAATATCATTAATGCATCTGTTAGGGTTGAAGCACAAAACATAAAAAGTAGTAAAATAAAATGTTGGGGGGTCCCAGGGGCCTTGGCGAATCTGTGCTATGGTGCTCCTTGAGATTTGAACAATCAATTACTTTTAAATTGCAAAACACTGAAATGTTAATAATTATAAATCTTGTAATATTTGTAATGTCATCATTCTTTTCGTCGAATTGTCCTTGTAATTCATTGCTGTATTTATGTTTTTTTTTTCTCATTGTGCCATCTAGATGGCCCAGGTCCTGCCTGAAAACAATCCCTGGGACTAGTGTACTTATCTGGTTATCAAATGCATAAATGAAAAAATAAGTAAATAAATGCAGCTCATTAACCTTACTTTGCCATCCTCTATCCAAGCATTGCCGAGTAAATATTTCACTGTGTCTTAGAAGACAGTGTTAAAGTTTGGGTCACAATGCCAAAATTATTGGACCGATTGTTTTGAAATGAAACATGTACTTAGCTTCTAGGACTTAGAGAATGCATGTCAATTTCAAATCCACAGATTCAAAAAGGACATACTGCAAAGTGGTTATCTATGCAATCCAACCAGTGCCATGATAAGTATATGGCAAGCAACAAACTACAGTATGAAACTGATAAACCAATGGTTTAAAATGTGGACAAGAACAAATGGCACACATTTTCAAAGAAACTGGGATCATTTCTGGGGTACGAACAATTTATTCAGATTGGATGGCCCTCATCTAAATAAATTCAGTGAAAGGATTCTGAGAGAAATAATGAACTACATGGAACGAAGATATTTAACTACCTGAAAGGGATTACGTGGCTAGCTGTTCCAGCTCAGATTCAAATATATCCACAGGTTCTACCCCCAATAAAGTTACTAGCACTGCAGTGCTCTGGCAAGTCTGGATAGCTGGACTCAGGCATCAGGTTCTCAGCAACATGTATGAAATGTGATGGTAAATGCTGCAAGGCACAGGTCCTTTTATGCTGAAGACTTTGGTAGTGTTCTTTTGTGACTACACTAACCACCCAGAGGTGGATTTTATCACTAACAATAACAATCACTTATAGGGTGATCAGCCTAAAATCAGTGCTGGGAAAGGTCCTGGAAACCGTTATCAATGACAAAATACTGGAACCCCTGTAGCATGGCCTTATGAGGGTCAGACCCTAGCAAGACAACCTGATCGCCTTCTTTAAAAGGTTACCAAGGAGTGGTGGGGCTGTAGATGTAGCCTATCTGGACTTCAGTAAGGCCCTTGACTCGGTGACACATAACAAGCTTTTAGTCACATTACGCCAGTGTGGTTTATATAGTAAACTGGCTTGGGAACAGACACAAAGTGTAACATTGGATGGGAAATACTTCAAGTGGAGAGGGTTATTCCAATGTTGCTTAACATTTAAATCAACAATCTAGGAGCTGGGGTCTCCAGCAAGCCACCTAAGTTCACTGATGACATTAAGTAGGACAGCGTCATGGACTAAAGTAAGGATGAAGACAAACATCAGGAGGACCTGAACAAGCTGGGTAATTGGTTGAACTCCTGGAGTTTCACATTCAGTGCTGCCAAATGCAAGGCACTACACTTCGGGAAGAAGAACAAAGATAGGGCCTAAACACTGTGAGCTTCCTTTTGCTGTGGTGAGAAGGAAGAGGATCTAGGGGATCATAATAATAAAGGGGACAACGCATAACAAAAAATGCAAGTAGCTGTCAAGAAGGTTTGCAGAATACTTGATTGCATCAAATGGGTGAGACCAAGGAGGCAGGGGAAGTCACACTGCCATTTTACAATACCCTTGTAGGACCCAACCTGGAGTACTGCGTGTAGGTCTGGGCTCCTCATTGTAAAGAGGACATTTGGGTAGTAAAGTGGTTGCAACCCATGGCCACCAAAATGGAGACAAATGCAATGAAAAGAGGTGCATGCCCATTAATATGTTCACCTTGGAGAAAAGTAGGCTAAATGGGACCATTTTACAAATGCAAACCAACTGAAATCACACCAAGTTAAGCTGCTTTTAGTATTTTAGTGAATGAGGGAAATTTGGCCAGGGCACCAGGAAATTCCCCATCTCTTTTCAAAACATGCCATGAGATCTTTAACATTCACTTGAGCAACCTTCAGAAAGGGCAAACAGTACCACAGTTTAACATCTCATTCAAAATATGGCACACACTAACACAATAGCACCTCCTAGTACTGCACTCAGGTGTCAGTATTTATGGTATAAGGCCAATCCTGTAGTGGGACTAGATCTCATGATAGGTGGATGTGATACCTAAGTCATGCTGACACCATGACATAATCCCAGTCTTCTACATACTAAACAGCATCAACAAGATTGAACAGAGATGTCTGATTTAATGTCCTTCTGCAGAACACAAAGACATGACCTGATGCTCAGAGGTAGAAAAATTAAGAGTATTATTTAAAGGATCTCAGAAATGTTGCACTCTGATTGGTTGTCAGCATTCTGAGTGCCCTGTGTTTATCTTTAATTAATATGCCTGTAGAGCCTGATTACAAGAGTAGTGATTTCCCAAGTCCTTTTCAGCATTCTAAATTTCAAACTCCGAGTAGCCGTTGAGGATCCTGCTCGATGGACCTAATCTGACTCACCAGTTATTATAAAAGTCCTTACTTGCTCGCTACTATTTTCACCCACTCATTCACTGTTCATATTGTTCATGTTGAGTCTTAACTGCTGTTTAACAGTTGTACCAGTTAGCTAGCGAGTGGACAGGGCTTTTACATTCACAGCCATGGTATAGCTGAACAACAATGTCAGTATTGCCAGTTTCCAACCTGGAATTAATTTACACTCTCTCCTCATCATGTAAACAACAGTGCCAGTTAGCTAGCAAGGAGATTCAAGGCCATGGTACAGTTTTACAACAGAGCCAGCATTGTGTTGCTGATTTGCTAGGGTACTGGCGGACCTTTTAAACTCACAGTCACAAGTACCAGGACAGGTAGTTTGTGGGCAGACAGGGCTTTTAAATTCTCAGCTTCAGTGTGGCTTAACAGAGCTGGCATTGATAGTTTGCAAGAGGATGGTAGGAGCTTTTAAATTAACAGCCATGGTGCAGCATAACAACAGAACTGGTTGCCGTTTTGTGAGTGGGTGGGTGGGGCTCTTATATGAACAGCCAGTATTACATTTTGAGTTTGGGAAGGGGGTCCATTACTAGCCACTGTGTGGTTTAAGAGGTAGTTCTGAGGCACTGGTTTTAGAGGGTCCCCAGTCAATATGTCATGGGGATTATAGTGCAGGAAAATCCACGCTGGAAACAGCGACTGGCAGCACAGCTACAGGGATAGTATAGCGCAGGTAACATTAGTGCTATCCCTGTAGCCGTTGGTTATCTGGAAGAAGAGGATAAAAGTTCCTCTGGGTGGTGTGCTGCCAAGCAGCTGCTGTGGTGTAGAGGGTTAGGCCACAGGCAGCAGAGAGTGGCAGAATGTCGGTGGATTGGGGTTTGAGTCACAGGATGTTTGCTTTTTTTTTACTCCCCCCTCCCAATTTTCATTGTTAATGTGTCCGCCTGCCATACCCTGAATTGTTTGCCCCCCATCCCCAGTTGTCCTACTGGGTTCCCCCTTCCCTTCTCAGTGATCCCCCCAAGGATTCTCGCAGTCCCCAAGCTGCCTCCCACCTGGAGGTGATTATCTGGGAGGTTTGATGAGGTGAAGCCCCCCCATAAAGGGGGATGTGAGGGACATAGTCCCTGCAAACAGTCATAGTGGTTTCTTTTGTTTAGTTAGCTATGGTAGGGCGCACCGTTTTTACTAAATGCTACCTTTGCTTTCGGTGCTTTTCCTTCACTGTTTTTGACAGCACTATTGTGTTTGTTGACTTTATGACCTAGTGCCATTTTAGAATAGGCAGGTACAAAATGCTGTAATTTTAAATTCTTTTTAATACTGTTTATTCGAACCACACTCGAGATGGTCGCCATGGCAATGTGGGCAAGGCAGCACTTGCACTAACTCCATCTCATGACCATGCTCAAGCTCTCAAACTGCTGCAGAAGGACCTTTTTATTATAAAGTCAGTAAAAATTAAAAATAAACGTTTTATATAACAGAAACATACAGATTTTTTTATTACACCCTATTTTAATAATAGCAATAAGCTACTCCCAGGGGTTATGTTTATGTTCAAATGAATCACCCCATGGGGCAAAATGGCACTCAGCTCTGCCTCATTCCATATTGTACCCCCAAGGGGTGTTTAACTAGAACATTCACATAACCACTGGTCATACCTTATTGCTTTAATGTTAGGATGCACCTATTCTCCCAGAGAGCAATAAACCCATGAATTAGTCTACCTGTGAAGAAAAGGAAGATGCTGAACAAGAAGACAGTTCAGAACAAGCCTGTACAAAGGCCTGCTTACAAAGGAAAATTCAGGGAGCCCGTGGTAGTACAATGAGTAGGAATCCCCCTTCAAATGAGTATAGTGCACCTTTAATTATCAGTTCCTCTTTTATCCTCCACTCATTGTCTGTTGGATTGACCTCCTGTACTGTTCTCTCTCCATGGAAATTTCCTCTATTATCCACTACTCTTTCTATCCAACATCTGCCAGTGCTTTCTGATGCACAGGCTGTATCTTTCTTATTATGTTCTCCCTTCGTCATCCACCACATCACAGGAATTGATACAGTACATTATGATACTGATGTTGTTGTTGTTGTTGTTATTGTAAATGTCTTAATAAGACACATTTTACAATGCACTGCTGAAAACTATGTTACTTTTGAGAATGGCTATGAGAGTTTTAACAATATCATTGATGAAGAGATTATTGAACTATTAGGGTGAAGAAAAGGAAGATTTCACATTAGAAGCAATGGTCAATTTTAACACTGTCCAGGGCATAGTGCACATTGATCTAAACTAGTGCAGCCAACCCTCTAGCTGTCCATCTTGACTAGTGCAGGTCTTCCACGGATGTCAATGAGGTTAACAACGTCCCTACTTTATCAGGCTCTAGTCACCATGCTAATACCCCTCTTTGTTCCAGATGGCCAGGTGAGATTATGAGTTCTTCTAGTGTTGTAATCACCTGGCATGTAGCAGTGCAAGGTGGGTCCCCACAAAAGAGTCAATGTGAGGCATTATCACCTCAATGTTAGGGTTTCCAGCTAGTGTCCAGGCTGTGATCAGGAGTGCTGGTAAATCAAGAACTCTTAAATTCTGTCTTTGTTTATGTTTGCATGTGTGTTGATGTGCCTCACATTATTAAGGTCAGTGTCCCTCATTTTCTTACATTTTGAGTGGCAGTGTCCAATGTGTCAGATACAAAATGTTACAAGGTACTCTCTATGGGGTCTGCCAAGCAGGTGGTGGGCTTTAGCTCAGTCTCTCAATAGTCCCTCCCTCCTTCTTCTTCTCCCATCCCAATCTCCCAGCTCTATACTTGCCATGGACACCACTGCAGGCTGATAGAAACATAGAAACATAGACTTTGACAGCAGATAAGGACTGTTTGCCCACCTAGTCTGCTCATTTCCCTACCTACAGGATAAGCTACAGATCCTAGTTAACTGACAGCCTATTTCTTCCTACCCACATGCATTCTTGAATTCTCCCACAGTTTTAGACCCCACAGCCTCCTCAGGAAGGCTGTTCCATGCATCCACCACCCTCTCTGTGAAAAAAATACTTCCTCCCATTGCCCCTGAGCCATCCCCCCTCTATCTTCAGATTGTGTCCCCTTGTTCTTGCACATCTCTTTTTCTGAAAGATGCTACCGTCTTGGACTTTGTTGATTCCACTGAAGTACTTAAAAGTTTCTATCATGTCCCCCCTCTCACTCCCTTCCTCAAGGGTATACATATTAAGCTCCTTTAGTCTCTCTTCATATGGCTTATCTTGCAGATTCTGCACCATTTTAGTTGCCCTCCACTGGACTGCCTCCATCCTGTCTATGTTCTTACGGAGATGGGGTCTTCAGAACTGGACTCAGTACTCCAGATGGGGTCTCACCAACTGTCTGTACAGAGGGATAATGACTTCCTGTTTTCTGCTGGTGATGCCTCTCCCTATATATCCCAGTATCCCCCCAACCCTCCCTATTGCCTTCTCACATTGCTTGCTTACCTTAAGGTCATCTGATATGATTACCCCCAGGTCCCTTTCCATTTTTGTTGTTGTTACTACCTCCCTCCCACTGTGAAATCTTCCCTTGGGTTTTTGTTTCCCAGGTGCATTATTCTGCACTTCTTTCCATTGAATCCAAGCTGCCACACTTCTGACCATTCCTCCAAACTTGCCAAGTCCTTTCTCATCCTTTCCATGCCTCCTTGTGTATCAACCCTGTTGCAGATCTTTGTGTCATCTGCAAAGAGGCATACTTTTCCTTCCAGTCCCTCTGCAATGTCACTTTTAAAGACATTAAAAAGGACTGGACCCAGTACTGAACCCTGCGGTACCCCACTAGTGACCCCTTTTTTTTTTCAGAGTGGACTCCATTTACAATTACCTTCTATGTCCTCTTGTCCAACCAATGTTTTACCCAGACTACCACCCTGGGATGCACTCCCAGGCTGGTTAATTTGATTATTAATCTTTTGTGTGGGACTGTGTCAAATGCCTTGCTAAAGTCTAGGTAGGCCATGTCCACAGCCCCTCCCTGGTCTACTACTTTGGTCACCCAGTCAAAGAAATCAATTAGATTCGTCTGACATGACCGTCCTGCTGTGAACCCATGCTACCTTAGGTCCTGTGCCCACTTACCTCTAGGTACTCAACAATTCTTTCCTTCTGAAGTGATTCCATCACTTTCCCTAATACAGAGGTCAAACTGACAGGTCTGTAGTTTCCTGCCTTTGACTTGTTCCCACTTTTGTGAAGGGGAATCACATCTGCCTTCCTCCAGTCCTCAGGTACCATACCATTCTCCCATGATTTGCTAAAAAGGGTAGTCAGTGGTGTCATTAGTTCTCCCCTTAATTTTTTTAGAATTCTGGGATGAATTCTGTTAGGCCCCATTGCTTTGTCCACCTTCAGTTTTAGGAGTTCTTTCAGAACCCTTTTTCTTTTTCTATGAAAGGACTGGGATCAACCCCCCTATCCAGAGTGCTTCTGTTAATTGGATTAGGCACCTCCCCCTCCTCCTCTTTTGTGAATACTGAGCAGAAGTATTTGTTCGGTATCCCTGCTTTTTCACTGTCTCTCTCTGCCCACCCACCGTACATTCTATTCAGCCTCACTATCCCTCCCTTTGTCTTTCTTCACTCCCTGATGTGCCTATAAAAGGTTTCATCCCCCTTATTAACTGAGTTGGCTCTCTTTTCCTCAGTTTTGGCCTTTGCTATCCTGACTTCCCTCCTTGCTTCCTTCTGTCTTAACTGGTACAGTTCTCTGCTCTGCTCCTTCTGTGTTTCCTTATACTTCCTAACTGCTATCTTTTTCTCCTAACCTTCCCTGCCACCTCTTTTGAGAACCATAGTGGCTTTTTCTTTCATTTTGATTTGTTTATTTGCTTCACACAAAAGCTTGTTGCCTCTGTGATGGCAGTTTTGATGTTTCCCCATTGTTGCTCCACTTCTCCTTCTAGCCTGTTTGCTATTGTTTTTCTAAGGCACTCTCCCATCTTGCCAAAGTCAGCCCTCCGGAGGTCCAGTACCCTCACTTTTGTATGGCTTGACTCTGTAGCTGAGTGTATTGTGAACCACACTGTTTGGTGGTCACATGTTCCCAGATGGCTACCCACTTCTAGATCTGAGGTCCTCTCACTATCCCCCATTTGAGAGTATGAGGTATAAGATTGCTCCTTCATGAGTGGGTTCAAAAACTAGCTGTCTGAGGCCTGCTGCCTGTAGGGCATCGAGAATGGTCCTGCTCTTGGATGTGGCTGAAGCAAAGGTGCTCCAGTTAACATCTGGCATGTTCGGGTCCCCCATCAACAGTATCTCCCCTTTCTTTGCCATCCTAAGGATGCCTTCTATCATATCCTTGTACATTCCCTTCCCCTGACATGGGGGTCTGTATACAACCCCTGTGTGGATTGTGGTGCCATTTCCAGTCTCTAAGGTGACCCACAGTGCCTCCTCTCTTCTCTGTTTACTCTTTTTTTCCATTGCTTTTATCCCTTCCTTTACATAGAGAGCTACTCCTCCCCCCCTCTTCTACCCTCCCTGTCTCTCCTGTAGGTTGTGTACCATGGTATGTTAACATCCAAGTCATGGTTCTCTGTGTACCATGTTTCTGTGATTGCTACAATATCCAGGCATCCCTCTTCCATCAAGACCACCAGTTCAGGAAGCTTGTTGCCCAGACCATGGGCACTGGTACTTATTACCCTCCATTTCTTGATGGCTTTACCCCTTTTGCCCTATCCCTGTACTTATTGCCTTTATCATTTTCTCCATTTACCCCTGCCCTTCTCCCTATCGACATCTTTATCTTGGTGTTTATCTCACTTACTACCCTGATTTTGGGTAGAATTTCCCCACTCCTTTCCAGTGCCTCCCCCTTGGCTAGTTTAAATGCTTGCCAATGAAACATTTAAACCTATCACCTAGGATCCTGGTTCCCCTCCTGGACAGATGCAGACCATCATGCCAGGATCGGCCTGCATCACTCCAGGTGGACCTCCAGTCCCCAGTGAAGCCAAATTCCTGAGCTCTACACCAGTGTTTCAACCACTGATTGAATTCCATGGTGTGGAGCACCCTGGTCTCACTCATGCCTTAGACAGGCAGCACCTCCGAGAAGGTTACAGTGCATGCCACTTGTCTAAGGCCCCTGCTCAACTCCACAAATGCTTCCTGCACTGCTCTCATCCCTATCTCAGCCAGGTCATTTGTCCCTAGGTGGACAATGACATCCAGCTCCCTCCCCCATGCAGTTACTCCAGCAATCCTGATGATTCTCTCCCTGTCCCTCCAAGCCATGGTGTCATGCAGGCACCTTACCTTCTTCTCCCTTCCTCCCCAGTTCTACCCCCCTAACAATGTAGTCCCCCACCAGGAGTTGTTTCCTTCCCTGTGGGGTCCCATGCCACCCTCCTGTGGGTCTCCTTTGTGGAGGTTCCCAGCATCCTCCTTGGTCTCCACTGTGGGTACCTCCATAGAGGAACCACACTTTGCCAGAATGGCATATGAATTGTGAAGAGGTACAACTGGAGGGATGTGACTCTGTTCCACCACTCTCCCGCCCTGAGCCCACTGTGGTCCAACTGCTCCTCTTTCTTGGCAACTTCTGAGGCAATGCCAGTGGCCTTGGTGGTCCCTGGGGGGAGAGAAGGTCCCCCAAATCCTGGCCAACTCAGCCTGGAGATGAGCAACCTCCTTCTTCAGTTCAGAGAGGTGCCTGCAGATGGGACAACACCACCTCCTCTAGAATGTCTCCCGGAAGACTGCTGCACCACAGCCACTGCACTGCACCACTCCTATCATGTCTTATTTCTGGCCCCTTAACTGTTGTTTGGAATACTTACTCTTTCCTCTGTTTATTTTACTTTTTTTCTCCCTACTTACTGACTCCCTCTGTGCCCTTTAGGCTCCTGATCTTCCTATTCTGAGACAAGAAATTCCTATATTTCTCAGTGGTCTCCTTACTTGCTTAGAGTCAGACCTCCAGCAGCTGGGGGGGAGGGTGGAAAGCTACTCTTTTCCTTCTTGGATGGTGAATCTTTTGTGGCTCTGTGATGACTCACTTCCTGCTCCCAAAAAGGAAGTTCCTGTTGTCAGTCAAATCCTGTGCCCATAAAAGAAGAACTGGCTTTGGGGGAATGGGAGGCAGGGCAATATAGTCCCAATAGAGAAGTATAATTATAACAGCAGCTCCTTCTTCTTGGTGTTCTCTGCCTGTCCTCGCTGATGAGAGAAAAGGGCTTGGATTCTAAAATAAAACTAATCATGACAAATAAAGTCAATAAGACATCCACCACGGATTACTTTGAAGTTGATTGATGACTTATAATGAATTTAACAAGATTTTAATAGTCATGCCATGATTTTAAATATTTATTTGCCAAAACTGTATACAAATAAATTTATTTAAAGATTTTCTAATCGAGAGAGGTACATTGAGCTGAAGCTCATTTCCAGGTGCAACCCAGGGGAAGGGAACATAGGAAAAAAGTAGCACGGTATAAACTGTGGAACAACATTAAATGAAAAATGTGTGCAAACTTAGTTAAAAATACAAAACCTCAGTAAGCAAAGATAATAAAGTGCAGTACAGCTCATAGATCACTAACAAGTGCACATACAGAAATGGCAGTAATACTCTGTGAACAGCACATTTTGCCACACAGGGCTGTAACTGTCTACAAGAGTGGTTAAGACTTGACCCAGGGGGAGGCAGAAGGAGGGATAATAGGAACAGGTGGAAAGGGGTTCCAATTTCAGCTGGTGCTTGAGAGAGCCTGGATAAGGGCAGAGACAGATGGAGGAAGCAAGTTGATTCCAGAGTGAGGGAAATCGATATGAGAAGGCAGATTTCCCATCAGTGGAGTGGGGTGAGGAGTAATGAAAGTGTGATGGTCCCTTGAAAAAAAGGAACACAAAGCTGGGGGCAGTTGGGAGGGGAGAGAGGAGAGGAAGGAATTAAGGAAACCAAACCAGTATTTTTTTGTTGTTGACTGTTGGTGCGAGTTTTGGTTATGTGCTAGCAGAGGTCTCCACTGATCAGGCACTACTCCCCCACTGAGCTCCACGGCCTCTGCCCCTTTGACTGTCCCCACCTGCCGGTTGAGGTTTATGGCCAATGCCAAGCATTGGGGATTGTGAGGAGGAGTCGTAGGGGTGGGGGCCATGGACCTCAGGGGAGAGTGGAGCTGAGTGGTTGGATTGGGGTAGTGGAGTCCAGAAGATGCCCTGGGGTGAAATGGGTCCCAGATAGGGGTCCTCCCTGTCTGGTTTCCATATGCAAGGGCTCCTCCATGAGTGGGTAGATGGCTCAGCCAGCCTTGAGGTCCCATCCTACTCAGGCTGTGTTGTGTAATGCCAGTCCATCAAAAGCAAGACTGCAGTGATTGCTAATCTTGTTGGGTCATTGGATCTAGCTTGCATCACTGAGGGCTGGCTGGATGAAAATTATGGCCCAGTTCTTGATTCAGCTATTCTGGCTGGGTTTCGGTGATACACTGCCCAAGGATGGATTGTAGGGCTGGGGCGGGGGTTGCCATTTGTTTTAGAATGGAATTGAGCCATATAGATGTGCTATGAGGGAAACCTGGTCCTTTGAATGTATCATGGGCTCAGGTATGGTGTGCAGGATTCTTCTAATCTATCGTCCACTTTGGGGTGAGAAGCAATTCCTTCAGGAAGTTGTGGACTTCATCATCGACATGGTGTTGGAGTCCCCAGGGGGGTGGTTCTGGGGTACTTCAATGCCTGGGTTGACGATGAACTCTCACAGTTTGGTCAAGACTTCCTCCAATTGATAAGTTTATTGGGCTTCACACAGGTGATTACCTCTGTGACCCATAATCATGGTCATTCCTTGGATCTGGTCTTCCTACTGGGTATGGAGACTTCTGACCTAGTGGTGGAGCCGGTCAGTTGATCTGGCCTTCACATTGTAAGGTTCAATTTCCAGCTCCCCCCCATAGTCCTGCCCCTATGGAGATGATATGGTATTGCTCATTTAAGGGGTTTGTCCCCCAATGGCCTGGCAGCAGTGCTGGACCTATCGGGTCTCCCAAGGACTAGTAGTGATCTAGATGCTCTGGTACAGAGCTATAATAATGCTGTGTCTGAAGTCTTGGACCTAATCACTCCTGTCCATGTTCGCCCCCTCACTTAGCAACCTCAGTCCCCTTGGTTTGATGGGACTTTGAGGGAGCTGAGAAGAGTGGGATGAAGGATGGAGCTTTGTTGGCGGAAATCGGGCCTTGATACTGACAGGCGTAGATTGATGGCCAGTATAAGGACTGTCGATCGGCTATCTCCATTAAGAAGGCAGAGTTCCTGTCCAGGGAGATTGCTGCAGCATAGAATTGACCTGCTCAGCTCTTTCATACTGTGGACAGACTGTGCAATCCAGCCTGTCTGCAGACTCAGAGAGCATTGTCCAAGAGAAATGTGACAAGTTTGCTTGATTCTTTGCTGATAAGGGTTGCCAACATCAGGTCTGAGATCCATGCAGCTCACTCCAATGGGTATTGCAGTGGTTGGTGGGAGGTTGCAGCTCCTCAAGCTGTCTGGTCTGACTTCGGCCAGCCGGTAATCAAGGATGTCATGAGGATTATTCAGAGTATGTGGCCAATCTGCTGTGGTTTGGACCTGGCCCAATGCGCCTCCTTGTGGGGTGCGTTGAAGTCATCTGCCTGGTTCTAGCAGAGATCATTTGGTGTTCCTTAGCATCAGATGTGTTTTCGGACACCCTGAAGGAGGTGGTGGTGACTTCTCTCCTTAAGAAATCCTCTTTGGACCAAGACAGTCTTGCAAACTACAGACCCATCTCCAACCTTCCTTTTTTGAGTAAGGTTATTGAGAAGGTGGTAGCGCTGCAGCTGGAGGATCACTTGACCATCCACAACATCTATGATCCTCTCCAATCTGGATTTTGGAAAAGGCATAGTACCAAGGCGGCTCTTGTTTGGGTTCTCAATGATCTCCTGATAGCAAGAGATTGGAAGAGCCCTTCCATCTTGGTTTTACTTGATCTCTCTGTGGCATTTGACACTGTGGACCAAGGTGTGTTGGTAGAGTTCATGCGGCTGATCTGTGGACTCTTAGGTATGGTCCACAGATGGTTTTAGTCTTTCCTCAGCAGCAGGGTTCATAGAGTTGTCTCAGGGGTGTACTCCTCTGACAAGTTCTCCCTATCATGTGGTGTGCTGCAGGGCTTGGTGCTATCTCCCATGTTGTTCATAGTGTATATGCTGCCATTGGGAGACACTGTAAGGTGGTATGGGCTGAGTTTTCACTGCTATGCAGATGACACTCAGCTCTACTTGTCCTTTGTACCTGATCAGGTGGGAGCAGTCTCGAGTTTTAACAACTGCCTTTCTGAGATTCAAGACTGGATGAGCACCAACTGGTTGAGGTTGAATCCGAACAAGACCGAGGTTCTGATGGTGGACCCGGGTCATCGGGTAGAGGGATCATCAGTGGGGTGACCATCTGGGCTTTGGCTTGGGGGCTGCCAACTGATGATCTCTGAATGGATGCGAGATCTGGGGGTGATTCTTGATGAGGGACTGACACTTAAATTTCAGGTGTTGTCCATTGTCAAGGCTACCTTTTGCCATCTAAGGAACATTGCTCAGATCATTGTTCCATCTGATGACCTTCCAACTCTGGTCCACGCCTTCATGACCTGTTGCCTTAACTACTGTAATTCTCTCTACCTAGGGCTATATGGGGTTGATATCCTCCACTTGCAACTGGTGCAGAATGCAGCAGTTAGGCTGTTGACTGGGCTGCCTCGAGGTTGCCATGTCACACCTATTTTGCGCAATCTGCACTGGCTGCCTATTCAGTGGTGGATCACCTTCAAGGTCAGCTTGCTGACCTATAAGGCCCTACATGGACAGGGGCCGAGTTATCTGCAAGAGCTTCTTCACTCCTACTGCCCCTCCTGCCTACTCCGCTCCACCCGGAATTGCTAGAGATTCCCAGGGTTCGTTTGAAGATCTCTGGGGCCAGAGCATTCATATTTGCATACCCTACCCTGTGGACTTCTCTACCATGTCAAATAAGAGAGTGTCTGACAGTGGAGAGTTTCAAATCTGCATTGAAAACGTATTTGTTTACTCTTGCTTTTTGTGACACTGTGTAAGTCCGATATTTAATTGTGATGATTGGAGTTTTTTAGCTGTGATTTTATCTGTTTTTGTTATTTATTGTTCTAGTGCTATGCTCCTTTGTGGTGAATAGCACCGTTTTATAAATGAAGATGCTAATGATTACATAAAATGAGCCTGCCAACATGAGTGCAGAGGGAGGATGGATAGGGATGAGTACACTAAACAATGGTGTGTGCAGGCGGGAGACTTTGCAGTGAAGCAGCAGAAGGAGTGACAGAGGGTGTTCAGTCTGGTGAGAGAAGTGGAAGGGGCAGTACCATAGACCACATCCACATAGTCAAAGACTGGGAGCACTATTTTGTTAACAAGCTCCCTGCCAACATGCAGTGATGAGCAGTCTTTGTTGTGGTACAGTGCACAAATCTATGGATGGAGTTCTGCATGGATGGCATTAATATGGGCTGAGAAGTCAAGCTTGCTGTCTAGCTACACACTTGGTACTTGAATGCCTGAACTGACTCAAGAGGAATGCCATCAAGAGTGGTGAAAACAGGAGGGGTAGAGAGTCTGGCCAGTTTCTGACTGGTACCAAAGATAATGGACACATTTTTTTTGTGTGTTTACTTTGAGTTGGTTGTATTGGAACCTGTGGAGAACTATGTTGAAGTCCTGCTGGAGCAGGTCTTGCACAGCTGCAGTGGAGGGACCAGAGGTAAAAATGACTGTGTCATCTGCATACATGTGAATATGTAAGTTAGCACAGGCAGAAGGGAGGTCATTCAGTAAGATGGAGAAAAGGATGGGACCCAAGAAGGAGCCCTGTGGGACCCCAGCCTGAATGGGAAGGGGAGATGACAGGGCCTTGCCAACCTGAACCAATTGTTGTTGGCCAATTAAGTATGAATGGAATCAAGCAACAGCGGGAGCTGAGAGGTCAACAGAGCTCAGCTCATCTAGGAGAGTGAGTGGAACACTGAATCAAAGGTTTTGGCAGGATTGATGAATATAGCAGCTGTAATGTGCGCCTGATCCATCCCAGTGAAGACTGCATCAGTAACACACAGCAGTGACCAGACAGCGGAGTGGTGTTTCCAGAACCCAGACTGGAAGGGTGAAAGGAAACTGGAGGATGATTGGAAGCTGAGGAGTGTATAATGGATCAGTTTTTCTTGCAACTTAGAGAGGGAGGGGAGGAGGGAGATGGGACAGAAGTTGCCAGTGGATGAGGAGTCACCCTCTTTGGGGAGTGAAATAACTTTAGCCAACTTCCAGGACTGAAGAATGGTACTTATAGAGAAAAAGAGATTAAGTAAGTGAGTAAGGGGAGCTGTAATGGCAGGAGCCAAGAGGTGGAGGAGCTTGGGGTCCAGCCTATCAGGTCTGGACTTTGATGGATTGAGAGAGGGTATGGAAAGCAGAGTTTCTTTATTGGTGACTTGGGGGGGGGCTGGGAATGGAAGCCAGGTGATGGGTGCAAGGGAGCAGAGTGGAATGAGAGAAGCCTAGAGCAGGAGAGGTAGAGAGGGCACAAGTTGTGAAGAACCCATTGAAGTGAGCATCAACTAGGGTAGGGTCAGACACAGGTGAGCCATTAACCATAAGGACTGGGGGGTGGATTGTGCAGGTGGGCTGAAAAGGAAGTGAATAACCTTCCAGAATTTAGCATGGGATTTAAGGTCATTCTTGTGGTTGGCCTTGAAGTAATGTGATTTTGCAGCCCAGATGGACTTTGTGCATTTATTCCTCAGAGCCCTGTAAGAGATGAGCTCAGGAAATGAGATGGATCATTTGTGGTAGGTCAGGGGCACTGGATTTTCCTTACACAAAATGTTATGCTAATTTTCTTATATTTTACTAATGCAACATAGCACACCTGTATTATCCAGCAGGCTTGATTACCCTCCAAAAGAGTTGGTACACCAAAGTTGATGGATAATAGAGGGTGCACTGTATATCTCTGCACAGCAGCTTTATTGATCCCAACTGATGAAGCAGGGGGTTGACATGGTGGACATAGAGTTCCTTCAGACTTTAAATTATTATGTCACTGTGTAGCATTAGCAATAGCTAACCAATAATAGCAAGTTATATAGTTGTGTGAAGAGATGAAGTGACACAAAAGTACAGAACATAAAAAAGGAAATAAAATAACCTTTTCTTTCCCTCCACCCAGGTTGCAGCTGGAAACAATCTTTGGCTCAGTGTGCCTTTTAAATCAATATTTATTTAAATTCAAGGAGTCAATGAAAATGTCCCAAATCAAATCTGCAGTACTTGAGACCAAGTCCAAGTTTATCACCAAATCAACCCACAAGTTATTTCAGAAGTTAAAAACTGAAAATAATTTACAAAATATATCACAAATATCATTCAATAATAAGTTTTAGAAGCTTTAAATTAGAAACAATTTATCTGGTCCTTCTCCTTCACACATTTGATGACTGAGAAAGTAGTTAGCACAATATAATAGTATAGCTTTGTCCTCATTGTTAAGTAAGAATGCTAATGATTCTATGCTAGTACAATACATGTATAATTGTCCCATGATATCTCCCACGTAGTAGTCCCTCTGTTTATTGTACTATATCATTTAAAAGATGATAAAATGTGTTTCAAATCCTCTGGCTCGGTGTGCCTTTCCTTGACAGCAATTTAAAGAAGTAAATTCAAGGTGACACAAAAAAGTCTCAGATCAAATCTGTAGTATATAAGATCATGTAACTTTGGCAGGAAAATTCAAAGATAAATGTAACCTACTTGCATAGAGTAGCTTGCATCATTCAAGTCTATTCTATGCTTTTTGTTTGAAAAATAATGTTCAGTGCGTATTTTACTTATATGATGAAAGATATATAAGGATATTTTACACTTCCCCTTGGATTGTCTTTATAAAACTCTTTTATTTAATGATGTTTATCTCTTTAAAGCTGATGGACTGGATCTGACTAAGGAGGGAGTCAGTGCATTGGGGCAGAAGTTTGACGTCTTTGCAGAATATTTAAACTAGCCAATGGGGATGGGGGTGCAACACGTGATACATCGAATGGGAAGAACACCCCTCCCCCCTCAGCTAGTGATCAAACAGGAGTTCAGCATGTTTGTAGTTCATTTGCATCACCAGGTAAGGAAAAAGGTTTGGCTCACCATTCAGCGCATGGGGAGACACCGGACCTCGCCCAACAACTAACGCACCAGAATCTGGCTAATGGAAAATCATGTACACAAATGCCCAAAGTCTGGGAAACAAGATCCCAGACTGGTGGGCAACAGTGACAGAGGCTGAACTGGACATAGTAGCCATTAGCGAGACATGGTTCACCAGTAACCACACTTAGGAGGCTTCAGTACTCGGCTATGTACTGTTCAGAAGAGACCAAGGTGCAAAAAGGGGTGAGAGAGTAGCTCTTTATGTCAATGAAAATATCAAAGCTACAGAAATTCAGAATGCACATAAGGAGCCAGAAGAACTGTGGGTCACCCTGGAAACAGCAAATGGGACAGCCATACTAACTAGGGTTGTCTACAGGCCTCCAGACCAGAGAGAGGACATAAACACATTACTGTTAGAAGATATACAAAACATGACAGCTAAAGGGGAGGTTCTGATAATGGGAGACTTCAACATGCCAGATATAGATTGATCAATACCAGAGGAACATCCACCAGAACTAGACACATAGTGGATTTCCTGCTGGGGGAGGGCCTCAAACCACTGGTACAATGACCCCCAAGAGACAGGGTTATCCTAGATCTAGTAATGTCTAATGGGGTAAGGATCACAGAATTCCAGGTAGAAGGTCACCTGGGGTCCAGTGGCCATGACATGGTATGGTTCAATTTGGCCACTAGAACTAAATCATCCCATTCCAATGCAAAAATATGAGACTTCAGAGGAGATGACTTTGATAAGATGGCCAACAGTGTTAAGCTAGCCCTGGTAAGAAGAAATAGAGGTGAGAGGGTACAAGCAAAGTGGGCAAGCAGTAGGGATGCAATACTTGAAGCAACATCCCATTGTGTTAGGGAGAAACGCAAGAGCAAAAGAAGGAGGAAACCACTTTGGTTCTCAAAAACAGTAGCAGTAAAGGTTAAAGCCAAAAGACTGGTCTTCAGGAAATATAAGGGAACGGAGTGAGACGAAGATAGGAATGCTTACCAAACTTCCCTAAGGGAAGCAGGGAAGGCAGTGAGGCAGGCAAAGGCCCAAACTGAGGAAACACTAGCACAAACAGTAAAAGAAGGGGACAAGAGTTTCTATAGATACATTAGTGAAAGGAGGAAGTCCAGAGTGTGTATTGCTAAGATCAAAGGGGATAAGGGGGAGTGTGTGGAGGAGGACCAAGGAAAAGCATCTATCCTAAATAGATAATTCTGCTCAGTATTTACTGAGGAGAAGGTAGGGCAGGGCCCACAGCTCAGCATCATGGACACGGGGAGGGAGGGAGGTGTGCATAAGTCCCTTCACAAAGAAAGGGTCCTACAAGAGCTCGCTAAGCTCAAGGTGGACAAGGCAATGGGACCGGATGGCATACATCCCAGGGTACTAAAGGACCTAAGGGTGGAACTAGCAGAGTCATTAGAAGAACTATTTAGTGAGTCTCTGAGCACAGAAGTCCCTGAAGACTGGAGAAGAGCTCATGTGATCCTACTCCACAAGAGTGGTAGCAGGGAGGAGGCAGGGGACTACAGACCAGTCAATCTTACCTCAGTGGTGGGCAAGATTATGGAGGTACTCCTTAAGGAAAGGATAGTGCAACACCTGGAATCCATAGGAGAACAGGATCCAAGACAGCATGGGTTTACAACAGGAAGGTCCTGTCAAACTAATCTCAGAGATTTCTTTAACTGGGTAACCAGAGTGGTGGCCCAAGGGGCTGCGATTGATGTTGCCTACCTTGACTTCAAAAAAGTTGTTGATACTGTTCCACATAGAAGATTGATTAATAAGCTTGGTAGGCTTGGGGTGGATCAGACGTTGGTCAACTGGGTGGCAAACTGGATGGTGGGCAGAAAACAGAGAGTGGTGGTAACCGGTATACAGTCAGAAGAGATGCAAGTCACAAGTGGGGTACCTTAGGGATCAGTCCTGGGGCCAGTCCTCCTCAATGTCTTCATCAGTGACATTGCAGATGGACTGGAGTGTAAGGTTTGTCTGTTTGCAGATGACATCAGGATCTGTAACAGAGTAGATGATCCAGATGGGGTGGGCAGAATGAGAAGAGATCTGGATAAATTGGCAAAATGGCCAGAAGAGTGTCAACTGGGGTTTAATGCAAAGAAGTGCAAGACAATGCACATAGGGAAGAGAAACCCTGAAGCCACCTATAGGTTGGAAGAGGAGTTGCTGGCAATCACAAGGGAAGAAAGAGACTTGGGCATCATCATCACAGATGACCTGAAATCATCAAAGCAGACCACTAAAGCAGTAGATAAGGTTAGGGGGATGTTGGGGTGTATTAGTAGGGGTATCACAAGTCGTAAAAGGTAGGTAATAATCCCTCTTTACAAGATAATATGCCCCATCTGGAGTACTGCAGGCAGTACTGGAGGCCACACCTTCACAAGGACATTAACAAAATGGAGGCAGTCCAGAGAAGGGCAACCAAAATGGTGCAGGGACTGCATCAGAACACATATGAGGACAGATTAATGGAACTCAATATGTATACCCTAGAGCAAAGGAGGGAGAGAGGTGATATGATCGAAACATTCAAACACCTTAATGGCATTAACAAGGTGAAAAAGTGTAACATGTTTCAATATAAGAAAACTAGTAGGACAAGAGGACACAGCATGAGGTTAGAGGGAGGCTGATTAATGGGTAATGTGAGGAAGTTCTTTTTCACAGAAAGGGTGGTGGATGCCTGGAACAGCCTACCTCAGGAAGTGGTGGATATGAATACAGTGCAGGTCTTCAGACAGGCATGGGATAGGCATAATGGGGCAATACAGATGAGTATGAATAGATAGGCCTTTGACAGAGTAAAGGCCTATGGCACATTCATAAGGTAGAAAAAATGGGCAGACTGGATGGGCCTTGTGGTCCTTATCTCCCATCACCTTCTATGTTTCTATATTTCTCGTATGTATACATCTACAGGATATTAAAAATTACCTGGGAACCTTTCTTCCATTATCCTATCCCACTCCTGACCATACCTTCCGTACAATTGAAGTAATCAATTTGACTTTGAGCCAATTCCCTAATGTGGTGAAATAATATTTTCGCAACCTACCAATTAATGGATTTTCCATAGCTGATACAGTTGTTTAATTTGCTGTTATCAATCTCAATTACTAAATAAGTGTAATTGTTTCACATTGATTCTGTTTCTCCATAGGGTGCTATTTAGAATTTTCATTCTTTACAAGACTTCTGGAAATCTGTCTTTCACACTATCCTTTTACGTATCCAATGCACAGCTCCTTCTGCAAACTGCCTCACCAGTATACTAAAGTAATACTGAGTCCACTAAATGCCCAGGAATGGAATTATTGTTATTTAACAATATATTGTACTCACATTTTTTGTTTAATTTACACCTTGGTTAAGGATGCTTAGAATAGACTTATTTTTATTATAAAAATTTACAAGAGTGTACAATGCTTTTGATTATAAGGACTATAATTAATAAAATAAAGTACAGAAGAAGCTGCTTAATGTGGAAGCCCTGGTGGTGGGCTATTTTCATTTTGATTAAGTGACTGCCCCGTTTAACAGAAGGCAATTGAAATGCTGATTTCTCTGTTTTACATTCCTGCTACATTAGTTGTTGCTAATCCTCCCTCTGCCATGCCTTAAATGATTCCCAACCCTTCCCTTTGTCATGCTAGTATTGTACCAAGCCTCTCTGCTTGCCTTAGCATGGCAGATCATGTGTGCTCTTTTATGTTTGCTTGCTTGCGTGTGCAAGAAACATAGTGCCACCATACAAGTTTTTGTAGGTGTGGCACCCCCGCTTCCAATGCCCTCAGCGTTTTTCCAGGCATGGCCGCACTGCACCAATGAATGTCCCAGCTGTCTGTGACAGCAGTTCAGACTGCAGTGGTGTACAGTTGAAAGCAAACCACCGCTACAATCAGCGGTGGTAACATGTAGGCAATTTGCATACTGCCTTGCCATCAGCAGTATGTAAATTGCCTCCACATCACCACTGTTGATTGTAGCGGTGGTTGTATGTGTGCCCCCCCTTTGTTGTGTGCTGAGGGGGTGTCCAGCCCCCCTTGGCTCATGTACACTGCCCTCCAAGCACACTGTATGTCCGATGGGGTTGCCCAATCCACATCGACTCCAGTGCCCCCTCCCCAAAAAAACAAACTTCCAGGTGCCACGCTGGAAGCCCACCCCAGCGTGGCAGAAGTCCAGCGTCCTCATGTGTCCCCCCACACTGTATGGCCAATGGGGTGCCCAATCCCCCGTTGGCTGCATTGCCCAAAACTTCCAGGTGCCACGCTGGGAGCCCACCCCAACGTGGCAAAAGTCCCATGTCGTCCATGTAAAATAATTAAAAAAACTGTAAAAAAGAAAACGGTCCCTCGTTGACTCTCTTGCCCCCTCAACCCACACCCACCCTCTGTGTACCCCACCTCCCCACCCCCTCACCCCATAATGACCTCCGGAAGCCAGCGTGATGATCTTCGGTGGATGTCTGCACTCTTCAAATCCGACCGTGAACTGAAGAAATATCGGTAAGCTGTATAATGGCATAAATAGGAGTTTTTCAACTTCGGTGCATATTTCGGTCATTTATTTGAATTTTTACACCAAATTTTCAACATCTGGTTCTTGGGACCCCATCTCATGAATTCAATGACTGTCATTAGGTTATTCAGTCCTGAAAGGTGATTTCACGGTCACTGCACAGAATCACCTTTTGGGACCAATTAACGAAATGACAGTGTCACTGTTCATGAGGTGTGCTTTCAAAAAGCTAATGTTGCAAATTTGGTGAAAAAATTCCCAAAAATGACTGTGTTACGAGCGTGCATTGCACAGTTTCCATGCACACTTGCAAATTTGTGAATTTGTAATATTTTCACTCCAGATTTTCAAATTGGCATTTTTCCACACATTCTTATGAAGAGTACAGCTGTCATTTTTCACATCCTGGCCAAAATTCGTTTTTGCACTTCGAGCACAGAATAGCACAGTCGCTGTGGGAAATCAGTGTTCAGGACAGATTAAGAAAATCACAGTAACACTGTTCATGAGTGGAGGTCCCACAATGCCTATATTGAAAATGTGGTGAAAGAAATCCCCCAAATAATTGTATTGCAGGTGTGCATTGCGCAGTTTCTATGCATGCTCGTGACTTCACCAGTTCTTTTATATTTTCGTTCCAGATTTTCAACATTACTATTTTTTTACACTTCCTCATAAACAGTACAGCTGTCATTTTTCACATCATGTTGGAAATGTGTTTTCGCACCTATGACGTTAATGGCGCGGTCACTGTGCAAAATCACCTTTCGGCTAACAAACTGATAGTGTCACTGTTCATGCGGTGGGGCCACAAAAAGCCCATGTTGAAAACTTAGAGTAAAAATACCAAAACATGCCCAGGGTCTTAGGGTTTTTGACTATAACGCCCTACCCTGTAGGGTTTGACAGGTGTCCGCTCTACCCTGTAGGGACTGACAGACGTCAGGGGTGTAACTTGGAATTGTTACCAGTAATGCTCGTTCCATTCCAACCCTACCCCCACCCCCGCAGCCAGTGACAGGCGTCGAGGTGCACCTTGGACTCTTTGGCCCCAGAGTTTGCTCCATTCTCGTGTACTGCACCGATTTCAGCATATTTCCTTACTGAATGAGGTGAGTGTAAAGCCCAAACACCCCAAGGCACACCTCGACACTTGTCAGTGTCTGCAGGGTAATGTGAGGTGAAATGTCGTGACTGTTATGGGTGATGATCCAAAGGCACACCCCAATGCCTGTCCATCTCTGCAGGGTGGGGGTGGAGTTGGTGTCAGTTCAATACATCGCTGCCATTCCTATATTGCATCTGCCTAACTCCTGCACTTGCACCACTAATGCCAGCAAGCAAACATTTCGGCATTGACAAATGCTTTTTTTTAAATTGCATTACAGGTATGCCTCTCATATTTCTCTATCTCTCTCTACCCTTTTTGTAGCATGGTGCAGCTCATGCGTATCAGCCAGAGCAGTTCAACATGACTGTGAAGGATTTAAAATAGCATGCAGTTCAATTTAAGTCATCCAGCCCTCTTTTTAAATCAGGAAACTGTGCAGGAATTAAAAGCCACTTAGCCACTTCAGTGATAACAGTAAGGCAAACCAGAGCAAATAGGAATGGCAAACCAACAAACCAGAGTAATCCAAGTGAGAGATATCCACACCCACCTGGCGGAAAGCAGTCACATGGGGTGCAGAGGGATATAACAAGCTACAGCACACATTTCTTGTTGTGTAGCTTCTCACTTCTGAAATGATTTCTGAAGAGGAAAGAGCTCTGTTCATTCTCCTCCACAGTTACAGCCTTTTTTACTCTGAATCTGCAGTCTTTTTGCTGATTACAAGAGAAAGAGTTAGTAGTTGTACTTTCAGTGCTGAGGCAAACACATTGCTGCAGTTACATATTGCTGAAGTTTTGAATTTCTTGTGACTATTGCATAATAGTCTGGTATTCTCTGTTCTGTAGTACTGCGTTATTTCTTATTGTATTCAGTGAAGAAATACATCACAGCATGGTGGGCAAGGGAAAGTATGGAAAATGTGAAAAAAGTCCCATTGTTGGTGGATCTTTGAAAACAGTGTCACGTAGAGGTGCAGAGGGTTCTGGGGAAGGTGCTAGTGGGTGCAGCACAGTAAGTGGCACTCGGACTTCCAGTGGCAGGCAGTTCCAACAATGCCCCATGCTGTGCCAGTGTCAGCTAGAGTTGACAGCAAAGCTGCTAGTTTCTTCGGTTTGCAGCATAGCAGTCCCACAATAGCTGTTGCTCAGTATGCAAAACTGGAAAGAAAAACTGACATGGATGTCACTGCACTACTGTGTGAGTCCCAGGAGTCTCAGGAGGAGGATCAGTCACAGTTATAGGAATCTCAGGAGGAGGAACAGTCACAGTTACAGGAGTCTCAGGAGGAGGAACAGTCACAGTTACAGGAGCCACAGGAGGAGGAGGAACAGTCATAGTTACAGGAGCCTCAGAAGTTGTCTCAGGAGCTGCTAGGGACTAGGAGCGATGAGGGTGTGTATCCAGTGGCAATCAGTATCAGAAAGCATTATGTTAAGGGTGTCCAGCACCATAAACTATTCTGGCAGAAGAAGTAGAGAAGGAGCAGGAGTAGCATGTGTTTGAGATGGAGGCTGAAGAGGAAGAACGTCCTGTCTGAACATATTGCTACTGTCAAGGTGGAAGAGAAGTGTAGTGAGGAAGAGAATATGGGGAATATGCAGCCCTTGGTGTAAGTGCCAGAAATGTCTGAGTCAAACATCAGTGATGATAGTGATGATGGCCCAGTACCTTTTTTTTTTCCAATTCTTTTTCCCTCCAGTCATCAGCCATCTGGGAACTCCCTTGGATGTAACCCAACCAGCTTTCTCCCATCCAGCCTGAGATCCTCCCAGTCCTAGGTCCCCCCTGGAACTCCGATCTACCACTCTTTCCCACATGACACCCTGACTTGTACCCCCTGAGACGGTGCTGCTATCCACTGAATTTTTGCACTCCTTGAAATCCAATTGTGCAGTCAGAAAAAAGGCCGGAGGATATCAGGGACCTGGGTGGGCAGGATCCAGCGGTGGGCATGGAGGCTGCTGCAGGCTCTTCATCATCTTCCTCCCAGGTGCTGGGGTGTTTCCTTTGTTCTGTGAGCGTGACCACCCTGAAGCGCGGAAGTGCAATGACGTCCAGCATGAGACAAGCGCGCTTCCACTCCCTGCCCGCAGACTTCCATCATTGCCTCCACCTCTTCCCAACATGACCCCGGCTGTAGCACCCCGCTGCCTCCACTGGAAGTCACTGATGCTGGGGAGCCACAACCCACCCTCCCCAGGAGAGGGGAGCAGTCCTCTGGTCACTCAATCCTCTCCTCCCTGGCTAACCACTGGCAACCCAAGCTCACTCCTGAGCCAGGGTCACCAGTATGGTGCCAGGTGTGGCATCCAGCACCTCATCAGCACAACCGAGCTGGCAATGACTTGGTACTTGACCCAATTTGGCAGCTTCCCCAAGCACTCATTAAAAAAAGAGTTATTACTGGTAAAGGGAAAGCAATCCCTTTTATGCTGCTTCCTCGTAAGGATGTTAAGGGAAAGGGTCCTCAAGTTAAAAGGGTACACGTGGATAAAAAACAGCAGGAGCAGTAACAGGCAACCATTTGGCCCACCCCTACGGCCCTGGCCCCATCTGCCCTAGCAATGCAAATCCAGAATCTTGGCAGAGAGTCCCTTGTGTGGGCTTTTTTCTCAGAGGATGAAGAAGATGGCAATATGGCTGTGTGCAATATATGAAGGTCACAAATTAACTGGGGTAAGCTGGGAACTCACTTTGGGACAACTGGTATGCATAGCCATATGCAAACTAAGCATGCCATCGCTGGGCACAGTATAAGTAGTTGGCATCAATGCTCACTTCTGACATTGTACCTGAACAGTCTGAAAGAGAGGGCCCTGGTGATTCAACATTTAACCCTTTGCTGTGTTCCACCCCTATGCATGCGGATACAAGTGGTAGTATTCAGTGTGCGGAATTGGAGTCCTCTCCTTTCCATATAGAGAGTTTTTTAAAGTATGTCTCCACTCTCGGACAAGGCAGTCAGAGCAGCAAGGGTAAAACTGCTAAAGGCAGTACATAAATCTCCTCCAGAGTCCATCCCACTCCCAAGCTTAAGCAACCTGATATTAAATTTGCCTTTGGCAAGCACACCAAATACCACTGTAAACACCCTGTGGCAAAAGTGCTTAACACCACTGTTGCAAAAATGCTGGCAACAGACCTGCTGCCATTAAGAAGCCTGGGTTTGTACAACTCATGGAAAAGGCTGCACTCAAATACAAAGTGCCAGGTCACACTTATTTCTCCACTAAGGCTGTTCTCGCACTTTACAATGACCTTGCTTGCACTGTGCCACGTGCAGTGTCCCACTCTGCAGTACCCAGCATCCTCCTTACCACAGAAATCTGGACTAGCGGCCCATTATCTACTATCAGGTTTACTGCATACTGAGCCTATTTCCCCTAGGGTTTATACCTTGTACACATGCCCATCATCTATTTGCCCTCTGAGAAGTGGCTATACTAGTGGTGGTGGTCCTCGTCAGCATGCCACTTTGAGTATGCAGAGCATGCATGACTCACATATGTCTGCCAGAATACTCACCTGAATTAATAAAGCCATTACGTCCTGGCTGAAGCCATGTGGATTGCCATTAAAGCAATCAGTGATGGCTGTTTTTACCATGTGCCATGGTTCACACATGTCCTTAACCTGTCCTTAACCTGATTGTGAAGACCCTTCTCAATCACGAAGCAGTCAGTAGCATATTGACTGTCAGTCGCAAAATCTGAAGCCTTTTCAGTCACTCCTCACTGGCAAGATCAGAGCTTAGAGTCTACAGAAGCCTAATGGAGTACCACAACACCGGCTAAAGCTTGATGTACTGGCACGCTGGAACTCAATGCTCTACATGCTTGAGAGGCTATCTGAGCAGTACAAGCCAATCAATGACTGTCATGCAGATGCGTGATAATGAAACACAGTCAGCCATTTCACTGAATCCTTCACAGTGGATGTTGCTGGATAGTATAATCCAAATCCTCCATCCATTTGAACAGGCTACACAGATTGTTAGCTCTGAAAATGCATGCCTGAGCCAGATTATACCACTGTTGTGTATACTCCACCAAGCATTGGTCAATGTCAGGGGGCAATCTGAATTGTCAGCAAACTCTGTTGGAGTAGAGCTGACTGACCAAATCATGCAGCTGTTTGATGATGATCCCAGGGTGATTCATATTAACAACTCTGAGGCATTTTTTCCTGGCAACCTTGCTAGATCCACAGTAGAGGCATGGCATGATGGAACTTCTTCCAGGTGGGAAGGCTGATCTGGATCAGTATATTGTGATCCTTCCTGGCAAAGTTGAAAACTGGATGATGGTAAGACACTTAGAGAAAAGGGCACAAATTGGTAGCTAGAGACAAACCTGAAGGAGCAACAGCCCATCTGAAAGTATCCTCTTTGTCCTACTCCAGTACTGTGTCTGCTCCTGCCCCCTCATCCTCACATAGCAGTAGCACAAACCCTCTCTGGTCCATGCTGCAGCAGGTTGGTGTTTCCACACTCCAAATAACTGAGGGCAACACACAAGAGCAGCTGTCTGCCAATCATATGGTTCAGTCATACCTGGATTACCCACAGCAATTGAACATTGATAATAAGCCATTTGAATATTGACGAAGTAAACTGGAAATCTGGCCTGCTCTCGCTGCTCTGGCCATTGAGTACCTAACCTGTCTCTGTGCCAGTGTTGGCTCAGAAGAGTATTTAGTGATTCAGGTGCCATTGTGACTGGCCAGTGAAGCTGTCTCTCTCTGACAGGAATATTGAGTACCTCACATTCATAAAAATGAACTAACATTTCCTCCCATCACATTACAGGTTGTCATCAACTGCAAGATACAATCCTGCTGAAGAAGGTGATGTGGAGCAGAAATCTTCAAAGGAAGAGGAGAGTCTACCAGTGCCACCTGATGATAAAGACACAACTGTGGGGTTTGAGTTCTCCTGAGTATGAGACATATCATGTGGTGTGCTACTCTAATTGTCAGGTGTGCACCCAAATCGTGTGGTGGTATAACGTAATAGTTATTGATGTGTCTGCAGTTAACAGAACAATGATGCATGTCACCCAGAGTCAGTGAGACGGATTCATCATGAACTGCTGGTTTGTAACAAAAGTTGGAGAAAGGTTTGGATTTCTGATTCCATCCTGATTCATATTATGTACCCTCAGATTACCAACACTTTTGTTGTCCGAATACAGCAGTATTTGTAAGTACTGTAAGTAGCTGGCTGCTGTTTAGCCCCCCCCCCCAAAAAATAGAAAAAAGATAAAAAAACCAAAAAGAATTAGTGTAGACAGTGGTATTAATGTTTGTGCATCACTGTTTCTGTAACTTGTTTCATGGAAAACACAACAATATTTCTAGATGTCCCAGTTGGCTGCTGTTTATGCCCCCCTCCCTGAAAAGAAAAAATGACAAAAACAAAATTAGTGTGGACAGTGTTATTTGCACTTCATTGTTTCTGAATCACTGTTTATGCAACTTGTTTCCTGAAAAAAATAACACAATTTCTAGGTGTCCCAGCTGGCCACTGTTTAGGTTTCCCCGGAAAAAGGAAAAAGACAACCCCTCCCCCCCAAAAAATAGTGTGGACAGTGTTATTTGTCCTTTATTGTTTCTGTATCACTGTCTCTGAACTGAATAAAAGAACCCCCACATTAAACTGGGTCAGCTATTGTTACTTGTCTTGCATCTGTCTGCTCTGCTACTGTTGGTTTAAAAAAAAAAAAAAAACAGCATGCGGTTTAAGTCCACTCCTCAGTTTCATGATGTACGGGCTGAGGCTCCTTACACCGAAAAACACAGGAAACCACCCGGAAACATTTGGTCTTATATTCTTTCACATTTTTCATCTTTTCTCTTTCTTATTGCCACCATGTTGTATTAAAAAACATCACTTACTGTAAACTCCATAGTTGGACATCCACTGTTTACCCCCCCCCACCACCACCACCAAAACAAGCATCATTCACCTCCCAAACTCTCATAGTAATAGAGATGATGAGCTGACCACATGGCTTCGGGTTGGACTAAAATCAGTGACCTATGTAGTCACTGCCTGTTACAAGACTGATCAATCAACCATGGCAAACAATAATCTCAGAGGAACCCATAACATCAGGCAGTATCCCTTCACCTCCCTTCCTACGTTTCACACCAACATTATTCAGCACTGAGTGCATGGCCTGTGACCAGCACTGCATAAATGTGTAGTCATCGCAGTGTTTCACTTGGACTGACAACTGCACTGCAAAACAAACAACAATAGTGACATCAACAAACAGAGTCTGTCAAGAACATTTCAACTCCCAAAATGTCAGAGCAACAGTGTCACTGGGACAATGTGTGGCGCACCTGGTGCAGCACTTTTCAGTGAAACAAATTCAATACACTGTTTATATGTACTTACAGTGTGGTTAACAATGACAGTACCATGGTAAAATGCCTGTAATACTTGCTACAAGATTCTGGACATTGGAAATTCAGCTGAAATAAAACGTGAGTTGAACAACAGGGCCAGGCGCTACACTGTGAAACAGAAAAATCTGTCAATGTGGCCTCACAAGATGCTATCATGTCAGGATATTGCATGACTTGAGTAATGTGATGTGTGTAGTACTAATTCGTGCAAGAGTAATGGAAGACATGCTAATCATACTGCTTGGCTGTAGCCTATGGGTTTAGATGAAATGCAGCACCATACCCCAGAGGTGATTTACTGCTATGGTACTCTCACTGTGATGATATCCTCTTCAACACATCACATCTCCCTCCACCATCACACAGGTTAGAAGAAATTTTTTTTGGTCTACTGATGGTTCCTCCCAACTTGTCTTATTAGTATAATGACACCATGCAACGCTTATTAAATTATCCAGTCCATTCTTCAAGTCACGAACATCTCTGCTGCTGGTGCTGGAGTGCTTGGTAAGCTGCTTTCCTGCCTCCTCCATTCCCTCTTTGACTTGCTCCCCTCTTCCCTCTGCCTTTCCCCATCCCTTCCTCTTGAGTCCCTGGCTGCCTTGAAAAGATGCCAGCAAATCTTCCTGCTTCCTCCTGTCCCCGTCTCCCACCTGGATATGAGCCATGGCTCAGTGTGCCTTTCCTTGTTGTGAATTTTTCTATAAGTACATAAATTTACATGCATGCTTCATGCAGCACTCAGTTCAATGTGATGACACTAGATCACAAAACAGATATTCATTTTCTATTCCTCAATATAATTCAACATTTGCTCAGAGATCTCTCAGATACAAGGCAATTACCTATTATAATAACTTACCTACGTCAGTTATGAATGTTATGCCTTTTTCTTTACTTAAATCTCGTTTCTTTAATTTGTTGATGTTGGATTCCAATTGTACCTGTTTGACCTAACGCTCTATGAAGTCTATGTATTTCATGTATTTATTACGTACTATTTGCTGTGAAAAATGGCATTTATGATAATCTGCTTACCAGTTTAAATAAAAATGAAAAGAAAATGAAATGATGACCTGTCATTATTCAGCCCAATGTGCCTAGCACCCCATTGGTGCTCCTATGCATGATTGGTCAGTACCAGCTGATCTACTGTAGACCCATCTTCAGGAAATCAGTGTTCATTTGTTGGACAGCTGTCCGTGGCATGTTTATATGGTATTATGATTATCCCTTGTGTGGTTCATCAAGTGGCCCTTTGGAGGGGTGTGGATCAAGGTACAGTTTAACACTGTCCACATCCACTTAATCTGTTTTGCTGTACTTGCTTCAATGCCTGAGGACACACCTGGCAGGGCCCTAACTGATAGAAATATAGACACATAGAATTTGACAGCAGATAAGGACCACTTCATCTACCTAGTCTGTTCATTTTCCCTGCCTAAGTGTCTACTGTTTCTAAAAGAATTGTTTGTAAATTGATATGCTGCTTTCTCCTGGTCGGTACCTTGGATTCCATCTGCTGCTGCTGCCATGATGATTTTACCCTCTTCTGTGCATGGACTATGGCAATGGACATCTCAGGAAGGTAAGTAAAAGATATCATTGCAATTAGTTGTATTTTTTCAACAGGTGACTGAGTGCTCAAGCTCATTGCAGCGGGCAGCTGGCAGGGGTACTGGCTGGCTGTGCTACCATGCTGTGGAAGTGGGGGTGGTGTTAACTTCATGTGCACCTTATTTGGGGCTGTTCTGGTAACAGTTTAAGAGGGATGTGAGTTGTCAAGCAGTATTTCTTCACTGAGGGTGTTGTTGGATGCGAGTAACAGTCCTCCAGCACAGGCAGTGTTGCCACCTGTCTGGTTTTAGACAGGATAACGCCAGTTCTAAGGGTACTTATCCAGATATCTGTTCATCAGGTTTAGTGTTGCTTAAATGTAGGCTGGTTTTTAGCTCATGTTCAGGGAGGGATAACAGCACTCACAAATGACTGTATCAAATCATGTAATGGTCTGGCTGCATGTCTAGGTTACCATAAAGGTCTTCTGATTCCATGTGTCCCTGTGTGTTTGTGGCACTCTCTGTATGATTTTCTTTTTATTTCTGTCTGGAAGGCTCTATGAATGCTGCTGCTGCTGCTGCTGAGATCCTGATGTAGACTACCAGCCCTGTGGCTTCATGGTGTGTCCATCACAAGTGCCAAGGTAAGTAATAATGTTTGTTTCACTTTTCTGTTTTGTTTTCTGACAGGTCATTTGAGGGAATGGGATAGGTGTATATATAGGTGTATAATAACATCAAGGCAGGAGGTGGTGGTGGTGGTGGGGGGTGGGGAGGGATTGCTGCTGTAAGTGCAGATCAGTTGTGGTGGCAGATTAGGCAGTGAAGAGATGTTCAGACATGGTTAGCCAACCTGCCAGGCGATCCTCCTCTGCTGACCAATGCCATGTTTCCCTGTGTGTTTGTGGAACTCTCTGTATGATTTTCTTTTCAGGTCTGTCTGTAAGGCTCTACAGATGTTGCCGCTGCAGCTGAGATCCTGATATAGTCCACCAGCTCTGTGGCTTCATGGCGAGTCCATCACAAGTGCCAAAAGAAGTAACATGTTTAAGTATACTTTATTATTTAACCTTCTTCAAGCACTGGTTTCATTAGCTCAGTTAAGTGTCTTTCATTACAGTATGTGATAGAGTGACTTCTCTTATATCCCTGGGGTGAGCTGGTATAGGTGTGTCCAATGGGACTATACACAGTCCAAGGCGAAATAACAGTACAGTTTCTTGAAGGAAGCTTTGTCTCCAACTGACTGGGGTTGCAGTTCCTGTAATAAAGATAAAGAAAATCTGACTCCTGTCTGCAGTTCTAATGAAACAAAATAAACCCTCACTACCTCTGGTTACCAGCTATGCTGGTTTGGAGCCTTCAGGTAGTATCATAAAGTCCACTTACAAACTCCACAGTCCTTTTCAAAAGTCTCTGTAACTTGAACTCGCCATTTGCAGCACAGCTTCTGGCTTTCTTTCTCTCTCTCTCTCTCTTCTGTGTTGCCTAGGTAGGTTTTATATACCACCCCAATCTACACTGACTGCAGCTGTGTTTGAGTAGCTCCCTACCTGTTGCTTCCAGAGCTTTCTGTGTTTAACCCTTTCAGCATTTTTAAAAAGGGAACAGAACATTATCCATTCTTCTGCTGACATACGTTACATCTATTTACCACTCTGTCACAAGTAATATGTATCATCATGGCACTTGTGACAATGGAGGTGTGTGTGTGTGTATGTGTGCATTATGCTGTCATGTAATGTTACTTAATTCTTGTTATTTCCTATCTGTGCAGGGATGGTCTGCTGTTTTTGAAGTGGATGCTGATTTTGCTGAAGGCCATCCAGTGTCCTGTTGCTCTCAGTCCATATCCATGAGGTGTCATGGCTGCATAACCAATGTACTAAACCATGGAAGTTCAATGTGCTCTTGCTGCTGTGACTAATGTTCCTTGCCCCTGTTCCTGATCCTCTAACCATGTGGTGTTGCTGCGACCACAAACCAAAACAGAAAATGACTTTGCATAGGATTGTGTCCACAGTAAATTGTTTGCGTAATTATTTGAAGAACATTTTTCCTCTGTTTGCTGTACCACTTACAATGAGAGATATGTGGGGCCCCATTTTTACGCTGTTGGACAGCAACCCTCAAAAAATGCATTGACTATGTGTATATGTGTGTATGATGGATCAAAAGACATGAAATTTTGCCTATTGGAATCTGTAATAATGTAAGTCTATCGTTCATCACAAGTAGCAGAATGTGACATTCTCGTTTGTATATGACCTGAATCCAACAGATCACAGTAAAGCAATAATCTACACAGTCCCAAACACCAGTAAGTAAAAAACTGTTTTGTACCAGTAGCACATTACTGTCCTTTACAAATACAGCAATAAAAAAATGCTGCATGTGCCGCTGCTGGTCCCTGCCTGTCTTATCTACCTCTATATCATAAAAGTTGTTGTGCAACTCTCCATTCAACACACTTTCAATTTCCTTCCAAAACCCATCCCATAGGTCCTCAGCAGTCTAATCACGTCCACCTGTACTGCGTCATCTAGGTGCCTCCATGTCCCCCCCAACAAGGGTCCCTCTAAGTCAGTCACTCCAGTCGTACTCATCATCACATCACCCCTGCTGTCAAAATCAGTGTCCCTTCAGGCAAGTTATGTTCTGTACCTGCTCCACCAGTACTGTAAAGTTTGGAAGAATGATTGTACAAGGAAACTGAAGCTGAATCAAGCAACAACAGTAAGACGATATATTCATTAAACTCTTGTCAACCTTCACACCTCGTAAAGAGACCCATGAAAAGAGAGTCTTGTGTAAACAAGGAAATGTTTATGGCAAGAAAACAAGTTATAGCAGCAGAACTATAAACAAACAGAAAATAAAACTATTCGCATAACAAACAACGAAAACAGAACTATATACAATTATATAGGGCATAGTAAGTGCTCCAGAACAGCACTCACTGGTGGCCAGCAGCTGGCCTCTGCTGTGACCTCCCCTGTCGCCTCCCGCTGCCTGAACGTTTTTTAAGAAGCAAAAAAATGTAAAACTGGTTGACTACAATTCTGGCCTGGCCAGCCTGCAATGCTGGCACCTTTTTTTTTTCAGTTTGTTAATATCCGTGTGGATGGTACAGATGTCCTCCTGCTAGGTGACTGGTGGTGGGATGTCATTCTGGACACTTGGTGCTACAGGTGGGATTGACCCTTTCACCGTGTCCTTGTCAGTGGGCCTGGCACTTGGGAGTTAGAGGTCCCTGGACTGCTGGTGTTTCTCCTTTGCCACTATCTTCAACTCTCGCTGAATCTTTTCAGAATAGCTTGCCCATTTGCTTGTCTTGTCCTTGCCCTGTGGCACTGGTGGCAGTGTGTCAGTGTTGTCTGTAGTACAGACATAAATATGCAGTTTGAACAGAATGAACTGGAAAAGTGTCAAATTAATGAAATCATCAGTAATTGTAGTACAGTACTCTGTCCAGTGTAACATTACTCTACCCTGACCTTCTGCTGATGGTTTACAGCCTAGGCCCTCGCCTAGTCTTCTTGGTCCCTTCCTGCTGTATGTTTAAAAGCCCCCACCACATCTCACAAAGGATTGGAAGTGAAAAGCCCATGAGTATGTGAAAGCTGAGGTTTAACCAATGTTTCAGCAATCATGTTCCGCTAGGCTATTCCCTAATCAACACTTCAACCACTGTCTCTCTAAGGTGTACCATCCATTGAGTGGACCCCCCTGCTTACATTCATGCACCTTGTTTTGCCACCCCCTCCACTTATGTAGTTTAAAGCATTTTAGCACCATATTTATCCCTTTCTGGAATGGGAATTTGCATGTCATGAGCATGTTGCCCACACAGAGCACGAACCTTCATTCCAGCCAGGGATGACTACATGTTTAATGGACCAACCCGAGCCCCATATGATGCGCGTGTTTGAGTGGATGTACCACTCATTTAGAATACTAAACAGTGTATGCAGCAACATGTACAGCGGGTGTATATCTCTCCTCTAAAGGACCCCATAGCTGGACATTGGACACAGTGTTGTACCCAGGATGACATGTGGTGGTGTCTGTCAGAGGTTGTGGTATGTATCTGATGTAGGAAAAGAAACAGCAGTAGGCACTAGGTACAGGCAGTTTCAAGGAAAACATGCACTATTGATGTAGTACAACAACTATTGATGATGATGAATTTATCAACAAGTTGTCAGGTCAAACATTTTAACAGAACACATGACTGACACTGAATGGCAAGAAAATGGTAGGGAGTTTACAAGTGGTTACAGTGATTCTGCTGTGAATGTGTATGGTACATCCATCAGACCTGGGTTTGATTCTCACAGCCTCCACTTGTAAACTGTGTGCCCTTGAGGAAGATACTCAACCTCCATGTGCTCCCAGGTCACACTTGTAAATTAGCCTAGTGCAGAATGGCCCTCTTACTTACCTGGTTGCCTAACATAGAAATACATAACTAAATAATTGTACAAACATGATTTCCTATCACTTTTAAAGTCTTGTCTGACTTTACACAAAGGTGGTAACGCTAGCCCCTTCACCCTGATAGCAGCTTCTGCTGACTAGTTCCTAAATGTCCACCTGATGGCTTTGGAAGGCCCTTCTATTTCATTGTCACAGTTTGACCACTGTGCCATAACTTTGCTGGCCATGATCAGCCCATACCCCCCTTCAACCCTCTAGCCATTCACTGTTCCAAATTCTGCAGATGGCATCATGCACTCCACTAAAGTAAGTAAGTAAGTAAAGTAAGTAAGTAAGTAAAAATTTATTTTTAAGCGCTTTTCAAAGCCAAAGCGCTGTACAAATAGGAGGCAATTAAAATACAAACATATAACACTAACAACAACAATAACAATACAATCACAATAAGATCACAATAAAATCACTCTCCATATGCCTTTAGAAATAAGTAAGTTTTTAATTCTAACTTAAAACTCTTGACGGTCAGGCAGCTTTGTTTCCGACCAGGTACAGAATTCCACAGGGTGGGGGCAGCGTAAGAAAATGCGCGTGCTCCAGATGTTTTTAAACGAACCCTGGGAATCTCTAGCAATCCCTCGTCGGCAGAGTGGAGTGAGCGAGAGGGACAGTAGGGAATAAGGAGATCTTGAAGATACTGCGGTCCCTGTTCATGTAGGGCTTTATAGGTCAGTAACCCGACCTTGAAGGTGATCCGCCACTGAACCGGCAGCCAGTGCAGTTCGTGCAGCACAGGCGTAATATGACTTCTCATAGATGTCCCAGTCAAAAAGCCTGGCTGCTGCGTTCTGCACCAGCTGCAAGTGGCGGATATCAACCTCCGGTAGCCCTAGGTACAGGGCATTGCAGTAATCAAGGCGAGAAGTAACAAAGGCATGGACCAATGTCAGAAGGTCAGCCAGAAGAACTAGGTGTTTCACCCGAGTGATATTCCTAAGATGGTAAAAGGAGGATTTGACAGTGAATGACACCTGAGATTTCAGGGTCAAACCATCGTCAATAATAACGCCCAGGTTACGCACCCGGTCTGAGGCTGGGAGCTGGGCACCATCGATCCATAACGCCCGAAGGAAGCCCAGCCCTACAACCCACCTCAAGGTGACCTGGGTCCACCTTCAACACCTCAGTCTTATCTGGGTTTAATCTTAGCCAGCTGGCACTCATCCAATCATTGATCTCGGATAGACAGCTGTTAAGTATAGAGATTGCATTTTCCTGTCCGGGACTAAAAGACAAATACAGCTGGATATCATCTGCATAGCAGTGAAAACCCAAGCTGTATTGCCTAATAATGTCTCCCAATGGCAGCATATAGACAGCGAGCAACATGGGTGCCAAAATGGAGCCCTGCGGAACCCCACAGGGCAGGAGGACAGTATCAGAGGAATAAATTCCGGTGATGACCCTCTGACTCCGCCCTGTGAGGAAAGATCGAAACCATTGCAGAACTGTACCAGGCAGTCCGCAATAGAGCCACAGGCATTCCAGAAGCACACCATGGTCCACAGTGTCAAATGCTGCAGAGAGATCAAGAAGGACTAGAATAGTACAAGCCTTTTGATCTCTCGCTATCAGGAGATCATTTAGAACCCGGACAAGGGCAGTCTCAGTACTATGTCTTTTCCTAAATCCTGCTTGAAGAGTATCATAGATATTGTGATTTGTGATGTGGTCATCCAGTTGCAGTGCAACCACCTTTTCAATAACCTTGCCCAGAAAGGGCAGGTTAGAGACAGGTCTATAGTTAGCTGGGCAGTTCGGATTCAATGAAGGTTTTTTCAGGAGTGGTCGAACGACCGCCTCCTTTAGGGGATCAGGAAAGATCCCCTGCTCCAGAGATTTCCAAACAATTTCAGCAATGGTCGGACAGATAGTATCTACACAACTTAATAATAGTGGCATAGGGCCCGGATCCAAACTACAGCTGGTTGGACGTACAGTCTGGACAATCCTCACAATATCCATGAATTCCGGCTTACCAAAGTCAAACTAGGTGACACAGGTGTTTGTTTCCCCCTGCCAATCACCGCAAACCCTTAAAGAGTGAGCCTGGCTGACATCCGACCTAATGCTGGCAATCTTATCAGCGAAAAACCGAGCAAGCTCATCACACTTTATTTGTGAAAAATCTCTTCCAGACTGTAGACAGAGTGGATTGCACAGTCTGTCAACAGTCCGAAAGAGAGTTGAGCTGGTGGGTTCCGCATAAGCAATCTCCTGGACAGAGAATTCTGCCTTCTTAAGGTTGTTGCCGATTGATAGATACCATAATGATTCATCAAGCTAAGTCTGTCAGCATCCAAGCAAGATTTCCACCAGGCCCTCTCTAGCCTTCGCCTCTCCTCAGTTCCTTCAAAGACTCATCGACCATAGGTCTTTGGGCACTAGTGGGCGAACACGAACAGGAGCAATTTGGTCCAAGGCCCTGCTCACTGCCTTATTATAGGCAAGAACAAGGTCCCCTGGATCCATGCTCTCACCCGAAATACCCGATAGGTCCAGTACCGCTAGTAGGCCCTCTGGGTTTACTCCCCTTAAAGGGCGATACTGGACCATCTCCGTAGAGGCAGGCCTATTAGGGGGTGCCCCAAAGCTGAATCTTATGGTGTGATGGTCTGTCTGCACATTTGGTTCCATCCCCAGATGCATGACATCCAAATCCAGTAGGAACACCAGGTCCAAAGAGTGACCCCCTATATGGGTAGCAGAGGTAACTACCTGTGACAGGCCCAACATAGACATAAGTTGGAGGAAGGAGTACAATGAGAAATAACACTGCCATTGCCTACTGCAGTGCTGCAGTTTAGTGACACAGACACAGTCATCACAAGTAATGAATCGCCAACATTCCCCAGGATTGACTGGGGCAGGCAAGGCTATGCCACTTCTTAACATGGTATGGCCTTGGCCATGGAATTAGTAGCCCTCTTTTCCAGCAACCATGGAGCCACAGGTGGATATCCTGCACCAGACTGCAAAGGCACTGATTTTAACAGTTGTCATCTGGTATTTTATGACAAGTTATAAGGACTGTATAGATGAGCTGACCACCTGATGCCATCCCCTGCCTGGTCCCGATGATGTTGAGCTCCACAAATCCATACCACTGGCATGATCCACCCCCCATGCCACAACAACCCTGCTGCAGGGATTGCAAAGGAGGTGTGTTTTACAGTGTTTTGTGTCTTGATTTACCCAGGGCCCCATGGGGAATATCAGTGGCTATTCAGCACCAGGGAAGGGGAAGGGGTCAGGTGGCCAGCTGTTCCTTAGAAGCACTTCAACTTCACAACACAGCAGATCAAAACTTTTTACAGCGGTGCCTTTTGACTATGGTGCAAGCAAGCTTCCAGTGGTTTGCTGCAGTGAAACACCAAAAATGGTAGTCTTTCAACTGAGTTTTTCATCGCTACCTTCAATTTGTTTACAGTATAAGTTAGCTAAACAGACACAGGCTCCACACTGCTTATGCTCAGTCCTGGTCCTGTACGGGTGGTGGAATCGCTGACAGTTGGAGCAGTTGCGGTTCCTGCGGCACTTGTTGCAAATGGACAGAAATAGTTCAAATCAGTGTTGGAAGTTGGAACACATAAGATTAAAGCAGCAGTAATCAAACACATTCCATCCTGTGGGAAAACCAAGTGTCATTGTGAAATACTTCACCATGGATCACCACAGACAATCCCATGAAGGCAGGTCAGGAGGATGCACACTAAGGGGTCAGACAAAGAAAAGTACACATCTGTCCAGTTTTCTGGATGGCCTTGCATGCACCTCCCCCTCCAGAGACACAATCCCACTAGGGGATTTCAACCTCAACTGGACTGACACCCCAATACCTGAATATGCACATCTCCTAAAAACACACCAATTAGAACAAGTCATCTCTGCCACCACAAGATATAACATGCGCTCAGACAATGATACCACCTTAGACTGGATTACCACAAATCAAGTGGACCTGGTCCTACAGGCAGGCACAATATCCGACTCCATCAGTGACCACACCCCTACTTACATTGTCCTAACCACCAAACCAGTCCAGCCTCCCCCAAAACTCCTGTCTTTCAGGAAGTTTCACTGCCAAGACCTTGACTCCATCCTAACCAATTCCAGGACTATAAATTGGTCCATACTCCACTCATGCAGGGATGTCTTAACTGTGGTCACATACTTTAATGACGTCCTATGGAAACTTCTGGAAAAACATTTCCCAGTGACCACCAGAAGGGTCAGAGGTGGCAGCACCCACTGGCTATCCAAGGAACTACTGGCCCAGATGAAAATCAGGGACAAAACTTGAAAAGCCTATAAGTCATCTCCCTCCCTCCAGCTCTGGAACACATACAGACAACTGTGCAATTCCTGCAAGCAGGCTATTAAGTTGCTAAAGTGCAAATACTATACCAGCTTGCAAAAACACACGCTCGGTAACCCACACAGTTTTTGGGCCTCAATGGGGTCCCTCCTAAATCCTAAGTCTAACAAGCAGACAACACAACTAAACTCACCCTCAGCTCCCATCACTGAACCTGGTGCAATTGCGGACACTTTCAACAGAATGTTTACGGACCTCTCTCCCTATTTTAGCAAGTTCCCTTACTCAGTCTCCCTCTGACCTATATGGCAAACCTCAATGCTCCCAGCCCTTCCCTAGTACTGCACATGCTCCTCCATTTTACTTTAGGGTCACTGGCATGAAAAACACTGCCAAGCTGTTAGAGACACTCCCTACCCGAGGTAGCCAAGGTAGTGATGGGATATACCCCACCTTCCTGAAACTGCTCTCCCCAGTTATTGTAAAGCCCCTAACCTACATTTTCAACTTCACCCTTTCATGTGCAACAGTTCCTGACTCTTGGAAGTGTGCTTATATTGACTCATATTTAAGGCTGGGGATCCCCCTAGCCCCTGAAAATTATAGGCCCATCACCCTTCTTCCTCACCTGAGTAAATTGCTTGAGAAAATCATTCACCATCAACTATCCGATCATCTAGAAAAATACCACCTCCTGTATCCTCTCAAACACAGCTTCCACAAACACCATGGTACCTCCTCCCCCCTTGGCACTTTTCTTGAACCATATCCTTAGAAATATGAATAATGGCAAGGCCACAGGCACAGTGTTTGTGGATCTGTCAAAGGCTTTCGAACTTGTAGACCATCACCTCCTCTACTCCGCCCTGTTAAACTTCGGCTGCTCACCAGACATGGTCACATGGTTCTGTAGTTACCTCTCGGGCAGATCCCTGTTCATCTTGATTAGTAAAAATTCCTCTGCTCCATTACCTACCCACATAGGTGTACCTCAGGGCTCAATACTGGGGCCTCTGCTTTTTTCTATGTTTATTAATGACCTCCCTGCTGAAAGCATCAATTGCAAGGCCCTTCTCTATGTAGATGACCTAGTCATATACCACAGTGATAATTCCATAGAGTTCTTTTCCAGCACCCTCACAGCAAATTTTGGGGCTGCTCAGAGCTGGTTCCTTGCCAGAAAACATCTCATTAATGAGAAAAAAACAAAGGCTATGCTCTTTGGTTCTAAGCAATTCCTAGCAAAGTTAACCAGGTCAAAAACCCCACTCTTGATCACTAGCCCTGCTGGCCCTCCACTCAAAACTGTTCCTGCCTTTAAATATCTAGGTTCATAGGTTCATACAATGTAACAGGCTCAGGAGGCAGAATGCCCTTTTAGAGCTTGCCACCAATTGGTGGATTAGGATTATATCATAGGTTCAAAAATAAAATGTTTTCCGGCTACCCATTTGAATGTCTAACTTTTCTTTTAAATAAATCCATACTATTACTCTCAACTATTTCTTGTGGTACAGTATTCCACTGAGAGACTACACGTTGGGTAAACCAATGGCTTCTTTTATAGGTTTTACAATTATTTCCTCTTAATTTTAGGTTATGTGTTCTAGTATTAATGCTGGAATTATTTCTTATAAGGCCCAGTGTTTCATAAAGAAGGGGATCATAAGTTGCCCTGTATGTCAAACAAAGATCACCATGTAATTGTCTATAGTCCATGGAGTAGAGGTCCAGTGTTTGTAGCCTAGCCTCATATTCTAGATTATTCATCCCTTTGATGCATTTTGTTACTTTTCTCTGAATTCCCTCTATGAGTTTTTTACCTTTTTTTGTGACTGGTGCACAAAAAGGAGAGCAATAATCCAAATGTGGTCTAACCAGGCTGATATAAAGAGGAAGAATTACCCTAGAGTCTCTACTTTTTATGTACTTAAAGATGCAACCAACTATTCGTTGGCATTTTTTGACCTTAACAAGAGTATTAGTGTCAAAAGTTAGTTTGCTATTCACTACTACACCAGATCTTTTTCATTAGTTGTTTCTGTAAGTAGCACAGTATTTAGTTGGTAAGTGAAATTCAACTTGTTATGGCCTAAGTGCATTACCTTGCATTTTCGTACATTAAAAAGTATCTTATTGTCTGTTGCCCAGACTCCTATCCTATTTAATTTATTCTGAAAATTATATGCAGCCTGTATGTTATTAATTACACATCCAATTTTACAATCATCTGCATATTTAGACACCCAGATGTTACTAGACAGTTGCATTGTGGAAATTAACATAATAAAAAGGATAGGGCCCAAAACTGATCCCTGAGTAACTGAGTATCACTAGTAACACTACTCCAATCTGAGCAGTGGCCTCTAATGGCAATGCATTGGTGCCTATTGTGTAACCAAGATATGACCCAGTTTATTATATTCGGGTGGAATTCAAACTTATACATGTGATTAATTAAAACATGATGTGATACCCTGTCAAAGACCTTAGAAAAATTGAGAAAAATAACATCCACTGGAAGCCCGAATCAAGTGATGAACTAATATTTTTGAAAAAACTCAATAGGTTAGTTAAACATGATCTCCCTTGGAAGAAACCATGCTGAGTAAGATCCTATAGCTTATAATTGGCAGTACGAGCTTCAATCCTAACCAAGAATAATCTTTCTAGAAGTTTACCTATAACTGATGTAAGACTTATAGGTCTATAGTTGGATACTATTTTTTTATTACCAGCTTTATGTATTGGGGTGACAAGAGCCTCATTCCATAAATTAATTGTTTCTCCTTGACTTAATGATGCATTAAACAATATAGTTAGAGGACTGCTAATAACATTTGCTGTTTCTTTAAGGAATCTAGGGTGAATATTATCAGACCTTGGGATGAATGAGGTTTAAGATTATTAAGTAAATGTTTTACTTCTTCTACCAAGAACTGTAAAAACTGTTGATTCTGTTTATATGCCTTAGTTGGTATTAGGGTCTCTTTCAGAGTAAATACACTTGTGAAATAATTATTAAATTCAGTTGCCATGGCTAGCTCATTACTACTAACTCCCTCGGTAGTTTCAATTGAGCCAACTGTGGAACAATTGCCTTTTAGTGAACCAATATAGCTATAAAAGGACTTGCAGTTGTCAATTGTTTCAGTCACTAGTCTCAATTCAAATTTTTTTTTGCTTTTCTTATACTATATTTCACCTTTTTTGTCTTTTCCTTATATGAATTCCAGATGAATGTAGTGGGATTCCTTTTATATTTATTATAGCACCTAATTTCTTTTTGTTTATTTCCCTCTTAATACCCTTATGCCACCAAAGCGGTGATCTGAGTCCCTTATTATATTTCTGTCTGCTAGATACCCATGTGTCCAAGCAGAATTTGATCTTAGCCCAAACGCAGTTCCAAATTTGGCTTAAATCAAGGCCTGGAGGTCAATTTCCCAGTTCCAAGTACTAAATATTTATTTATTCTTTTATAGTTTGCTCTTGTAAAATCTTTAATCACTGTAACCCCATTTATGGTGTCTTTGTTCAAAGTGTACTGTACTGTCACTGTATTGTGGTCACTGTTTCCCAAAGGTGCATCAATAGATGGAATCGACATTTTATCTTCCATATTAGTTAGAATGATATTGAGTATATTATTTTCTCTTGTAGCCATAGCAACTATTTGAGATAGATTTTGATTAATAGTAAGTTCAATAAAAGCAGATTCAACATATCTGTGGCCTTCAAGTGTTAGCCAGACAATTTTTGGAAAATTAAAGCCGCCCATAAGAATATAATTATGGGCAGTTTCCATATTTTGTAATGTTGTTAAAACTTCAATATTATCAATCTGACTTAAGTTAGGGGGTCTATAACAAAGGGCTACAACCAGTTTCCCCTGTTGTAGGTTAATTTGAGTCCATGATCCCTCCCTTAATTTCAATGAAAACATCAGCAACACTGTGATGAAAGTTCACCAAAAATTAGGTGCTGCTTATTGCCAAAATCAATTTTTGTCCCCCAAAGCTCACCTAGCCATTGCTCAAGGAAACCTCCCAACCCTCCTTGACTACTGCTCACCCGTACACTCTACTGCATCCTCTTCCCTATGGACCCGCTTGCTTATACATCACCATATACAACTCCATCTGCTGCATTGTCCTTCAAGCTCCTTTTACCACCCACCACCGCTTACTATACCAGTCCCTAGGATGTCTCTCTCTCTCTCTCTCTCTGCAGAGTTGTTTTGACTTCATTATGGGCAGTCTTGTTGACAGTGCACTCATGAACCAGTGTGTTTGAGGGTGTGTGTATCTTGAGCTACACCAGGAACAGGGCTGCTAAGTTTTGAGGAGGGGGTATGAATGGTGCAATCAGAGAATGGCCATGCATGTGTTGGGGAGGGGGTATGTTGTGTACAATCAGATGTTGGGGGGGAGTATGCTTGCCACGTATTGGGCAGGGGCTGCAATGTGTCTTGGGTGTGATTTGGGAGTATGGGGATGGGGCTGTACTGTGTTGGGGGTATGCTTCGGTGGTATGGGGTCAGGGCAGACATGTGCTGTGTGTGGGGGGCTGCCATACCACTGCTGGGCCATAAGAGGTCCTGTGTGTGAAAGAGTTGAGCATGTACAGCTGTTACAGCAGGGTCACCCCTGGCTTAACCTGTGCCCTCCTACACCCCCAGGTTCACAGCCCTACGCACCTTAGTGAATGGTGCATAATGCAGGAATGTCCCCGACATTCTCCCCTCCCACCCCCAGTGCATTGCTGACCTCATGGCTGGGGGGTCAGGCATGTAATCGCCTTGCATGCAGTTTTTGAATGCTGCCGGGGGTTCACAGGACCCCACTGTGCTGCATTCTGATTTAGGGTTGCCTATGCACCTCAGATACACAGCACATAGGCAATCTTTTTTTGTCATGCATAGGGTCCATTATTTGTGAACTGTAAGAGAAAAGTTTCAACAAAAAACTTAATAGTGTACATTGAAATTTTTCTATGCTCGCTCATTATTTTGGTAATTTTAAATATTTGGATCTCAAATTTTCAACATACAGTAGCCATTTTTTCACACTGCTTCACAAACTGGCAGCTGTCATTTTTCAAATCCTGGCCAAAAGGTGTTTTCGTACCTGTGGCACAGAATGATGTTTTGGTGGAGATTTGAAAATGTTCACCTACCAGCTTCATAAGAAGGGGTAATAAGAAGACTATGCTAAACATTACGGGTGGGATATTCAGAAGGGTTGCACATGGTGCAACACAGTTGCACCATGCACAACCCACTGATGCACCCGGCGCGATATTCAAAAGAGATGTGCAGCACAAATCCCAATGTGCCCGGTGCATCAGTAATGTATCGCAGGCGCCAGTGGGGGGGGAGGCATGACCATGCATTCTCTACACATCCCGATATTCAGCCTGGGATGTGCTGAGCCCATGCAGGTGCAACCCCTACTTGCGCTGCACACAGATGAGCCAAAAAAAGAGGGAGCAACAGCTGACCACCCACAGGTGAGCTGCCATATTGCAGGGTGCAACACGACAGCTGCCAGCTGTGGGTGGCCACCCGAGCTCTGGCAGCACCTGCATGGTAGCGACTCCCCATGCCCAATGACGGGCATATGTAGTAATAGGAGAATGTCCCATTCCCTGGTGGTCCAGTGGACCACTCGCAGCCTGATCGTGGGCAAAAGTACATTAATAAAAACCCTCCCATATCCCTGGTGGTCCAGTGCACTGCTCACAGCCCGATCATGGGCAGAAGTACATTAATAAAAACCTTTACATATCCCTGGTGGTCCAGTGGACTGCTGGCAGCCCGATCATGGTCATCAGTAATAATATTTGACAATCCAATCCATCCCTGGTGGTCCAGCGGTACCCCCCTTCCCACCCACCTGCTGAGCCCCACCACCCCGCTCCTCCATGGCAGCGGCAGGCAGGAGCTCCCCACCCGCCAGCCACCCCGCCACCTGCCAACTGACTCCGTATGGTAGGGCTGTACGATTGGTCCTGGCGTGGGCCAATAGGTGCAGCCCATACAGATTACACAGACCAGATATGGGAATGTATCCATCACATTTCTGGACTGTGTAGTATAGTACAGGCTGCATGCCCATTGGCCCACTCTGTGGACCAGTGGGCATGCAGCCCTACTGCACGGAGTCAGTCGGCGGGCAATGGGCAGCTGGTGGGTGGGGATTTGCCATCCACCGCTGCTGGGGGCTGGGTGGTGGGGCCCAGCGGCAGGTGGGAGGGGTACCACTGGACCACCAGGGATGGATTGATTGTCAACATTATTACCGACACCGCGATGGCGCGAGTGGTCCACTGGACCACCAGGGAATGGGAGGGTTTTTACACGCACTTCTGCCCGCGATCGGGCCGCGAGCAGTCCACTGGACCAAAAGGGATATAGGACGTTCATTTACAAACCCTATGCCCGCGATTAGGCAGTGGGGCACTTTGCCGCTTGTGCAGAGGGCGTCGGTCCCCGATAGCTGCAGCCTGACAGGGCGCCAGGCACAAGTCACCCGGGATCTGCGCACCTGCATGCAAATGGAGCCATAATGACATGCAAATGGACCCATTTGTGCTTTGCATGCATTATGGCCCCATTTGCATGTGCACTTTTGAATATTGCAGTTGATGCGCCTAGTGTAATGGCACTTGTGCTAACGCATCCCCCTGCTCCACTCTGGCCACTTGTGCTGGCGCAGTGCCACTGCACCATGCTCACTGTGGGTGGCCAAGGAGTGATATTCAATGATGCTGTGCCATGGCGCAGCTCTGTTGAATATCACCCTGTCAATGCCCAGGCACATCCCAGTTGTGCTGCGCCCAGGCTTGCGCCACAGCCTGGCACAGACTGAATATCCCACCCCCGGTGTACAGATATGGTAAAATGTCTAGGTTATGAGTGAATGTTGCAGTATTTTAACTTTTACTCATAACTTTGCTAATTTTCAATATTTTGACTTCAAACTTTCAACATAGCCATTTTTCAACACCACCTCATAAATATGACATGTCATTTTTACGTTCACTTGCGCGCATGTGCAAGGAACGTCTTGGGAGAATGGGACACTTTGGAGATGTGCCCCTCCTGTGCAATCCCCTGCTCCATTGAGCAGGCATGGCAGTCCTGCACCAATCGATGCGGTGCTGTGTATGACAGTGGTGGTCTTCTCTTCGAAAACCACCGCTGTGTGCTAGCGGTCATCACGCCCCCAAATCTTTGGTGCCACGCTGGGAGCCCCCAGGCGTGGCAAATATCCAGCGTCGTCTTTTTTTAAAAAAACCTGTAAATTAAAAGCGGTCCCGGACGCTTCTCCTGGCCCCTCCCACAATCCGCCCACCCACTGCACACCCTGCCTCCCCACACACCCCTACACCCCCACCCCATACTTACTCTCGGAGCTTGGCGCGACGATCATCGCTGGACCGGGAACACGTCTGCACTCTTCAAAGCTGACCACGAACTGAGGAAATGCAGGTAAGCTGTATAATGGGCTAGATGGGGTTTTTTCAACTTTGTTGCATATCTCAGGAATGTTTTGGAATTTTTGCACCAAATTTTCAACATGGGGTTTTTGGGACCCCTTCTCATGAATTCTGTCACTGTCATGGTGTTATTCGGGCCCGAAGGGTGATTTCGCAGTCACTGCACAAAATCACCTTTTGGGCCTGATTAATGAAAAAACAGTGCCAGCGTTTCATAAGGTGGGGCTCAAAGAGCCTATTTTGAAAATTTGTGAAAAATTCCTAATAATGACCGTTTTAGCAGCTGCAAAGCAGTGCAGTTCCTATGCAGGCTCATAAGTTCGCGAATTTTCAATATTTTCATTCCAGATTTTCAGCATTGCCATTTTACCACACCTTCTTATGAGTAGTACGGCTGTCATTTTCATCTCACCCAAAATGTGTTTCCGCCCATGTAGTGCACAATGGCACAGTCGATTGTCTTGAGAAATCAATGATATGGGACACATTAAGAAAATCACAGTGATACTGTTCATGAGCAGAGGTCTTAACATGGCTATGTTGAAAATTTGGTGAAAATCTAAAAATGACTGTTTAACGAGCGTGCATTGCGCCGTTCCTACGCACGCTCGTAAGTTCGCGAATTTTCAGTATTTGCACTCCAATGACTTCCAAATACCTAAACAGCACATAGAAGCAAGCAACATTCGGCATTGACAAATGCTTGTACTTCTTTGTCACTGATTTTTTTAAGCCATGTCCAAGTGCCAAATACCACTGCAAATACCTGCAAGCGAACGTTCGGCATTGACAAATGCTTGTTAAATCCTGGATGAGATGTGTTTTCACACTCCTAGTACAAACTTGCATTTTAGTCAATACATTATAAATGTAGCACAACATTTCTATAAGGCGAATCATAAAATGAGTATCTTGAAAATTCGGGGTCAAAATAAAAAAATTAAAATAAATAAATAAATATATATATATATATATATATATATATATATATATATATACACACACACACACACACACACACATATATATAAAATTGTCAACACGATGTGTGTGTGTACTGTCAGTCTTGACCCTGTGGGTATGCGTCTGATCCTGTGTCACTGAGCTGAGTTGGGTTGTGAACTCAGTGACCCAGCTGCATGTAGTGAGGGTGGGGTGATTGAGCTGTTATGCGACACTCCCCAGCCAGGGAGTGAATGGTGCAGGGCTGTCCACATAGGCCTGGGTACCATATACTGAAGGCAACTGTCCTCTTGGCATAGGGCTTTGAACCTCTTCACCCCTGGGTGGCAGATTGCCCTGTGTATTGATTGCCAATGCACACTTTACCTCATTCATTTTAATCTGTGATCACACGGAAGTGCAAGGACCACAGGGCCCTGTGCTTTTGCAGCCCACCAGACAGCCCCATGAATTCTTCATATCCATTACTACATGGAAATGCAGGGCCCACAAGGGCCCTGCACTTTTTTTGTTAGTGGACAGAGTCTTCCTTTGGCACAGGGCATCTGCATCTGTTCACACAAGTCCTGAAGGGACCTGCATGAATGAGGATATGATTCCACTATTTCAAAAAGAAAGGAAATTCTTTGCAAAAAACTTTATTAATGCACCCATTAGGGTAACGTAATGCCACAAAAGTAGGGAAACGTGGCGTTAGTGTTTTTAACCTAGCTCCCTACCCCATCCCCCTTGTTTCACAAGGAAAAATCATTAGGGTTTTGGTTCTCTGGAGTTTTGGCAAATCAGCAGTGGGGTATACCTTGGGGTTGTCAACCCTAATGCTCACCCCATTCCCTGAGCAAACAACATCACACATGATCTTTTTTCTTCACACAGGGGACCACAGAACCCTGCATGAAGAAAACTACAACAAATTGCATTGGCAACATGGGGCGAGACACACTTCTCTACCTTTGAAGAGTGTATCACTATGAGACAGTGGCTTGGAGCTGTAACTTGTGCTTTGTTCTAGAGGCTACAGGCTGGGGGGAAGGGTGAACATTAGGGTTCACAACCCCAAGAAAGACTTTGCCACTGATTTGCCAAGACTCTGGAGATCCAAAACCCTAACTCTTTTTCCTTGTGCTTTTTGGGAGGAGTGGGGGGAAGTTAGAGTTGGAAACCCTAACAATACATTTCCCATTCTTTTGTGGCATTAAGTTACCCTAACTGATGCTATAACAAAGTTTTTTTTGCAAAGAATACATATATCATCTATCTGTCTGTCTGTTTGTGTCTGTCTGTCTATCTAATTTACAGAAAGTGGGTAAGAGTGAAACTACATAAAAATGAAAATGCACAGTATTGTTTATGTTAGTGTATTACAGTACTACTGTTCCTTGCAAATGTTCTTAACAAGAAAAGTAAAGTAATGATATCAAACACAAACATCTGATATAAAAGAGGTTTACCTGATCCATGCTAAATAAGCTATACAATAGAAGACCAAAATTATCTAAGGCCCGTTTTTGGACAAAATGTAATGCATTCCAAATTGAAACAAGCCTTTCTTAGAAGTCCAATTATTTAAAAAAAGATGCATGAGATCTGAAATGTTATGACCTTCGTTTGAAGTAAATTGCTTTGCAGTAGGGTAATTTGAAATTGCTTAAAACAAGAAAAAATTGAGTTAATGATGCATATGTTTTTATGTGACTTCATTCTAATAAAGAATAAGTGTCATTAAAGGAAGTCTCCATAAAATTTATACAATATAAAGTGTTATTAACACTAATTAAAATGATGTTACTGCAGTAATTTTATCTGTTTCCATTTTTAAAATACCTAAGTTTAAATCAATCAACAATCCATGGTAACAGCAAATCCATGTTGTACTTCATAAGTAAATCTTGCCAAAAGCTAGCTTTAAGATGTCATGTCAAAGATGTATTGAATCTTGGAAATAGCTGTAGCACAACTGATAAAATTCTCTCTGTTGAACCAGTTTTTAAAGGGCCTCACTTCAAATTTACCTTCACGTCTGTGAAATAATTGGACCCATTATGGCTATAGTATAGTTTGTCTACGATTTGCATAACAGTAATAATAATAATAAACTTTTTAAAGCACTGCACAACAGTAATAAAATAACACAGGCATAACAGACAATAGGCCTTATATTTGAAGATCGAGGTTAGTGCCATGCTGCATCCCTTCTGCCTATGCTGTTGTGCATGACGCAAATAAAGGAGATATACAATATACAGTATGTACTAGCGCAGTGCATGCTGCAAATGCACAAAGCATGTATTGTATGAATATACCCCCAGAGTGCAGTGCAAAGCAAGGCACTAACAGGTTTGTGCAACCTCAGAGCACAATACCCTACTGACAATTGAAAGGTATGACAGCGGATGGAGAACAGGCTGCTCAGGCAGAAAGTATCAGCACATTTCATACATGACAGTGCTGTTCCCCAAATATGCTACATTTGAATGTCCTCATGCTAATAATTCCTTCCTTGTTCAAGGTCCTTATGGTCTCACCGTAGGACTGCCCCGGAGCCAAAATGGTTAATAGAACCTATGTAAATGATGGAATGCTAGGCTCGAGCTCGGTTTTCAGATAACTGTCCCTGGTAAACAACTTCTAAACCGTCAGATCCTTTACTCTGCTTGCCTCAGTAAGACGTCTCCGGAGAGCTCTCCTTCATTGCTTGAAGAACTTCATTTTTCTCAGTTTTTTCACTAGTAACATTTATTTTATTGGTATTCTTTTCAGTGCCCTTGGTTTTCAGGTAGTACTTGTCTAGATTTTAGTTGATTTAGGGTAAGTAGTCATTTTTCTTCTCGGTTCCTGAACTGGGAAGAAACTGATGACCTACTTCTAGATTTTACTGTTATTTCTTTAGAAAGTCAATCTTATTTGTCCAACTTGGTATAGTCGGTTATTTTAATTTAGTTTAACTGGGGTAATTCCTAGTTTGTTGTGTGGATCCTTTAACTTGGCTAACCCCTGGGCTTGTTTATTTTCTAAACTTCAGGGTATCTCTGATATTTTTTTTTTTTGGTCTAACAACCGAATTAAAAAAAAAAAGAAAACATTTGAGTTTAGTGTGTGGCTGGGTTATGTCACAGAAGCCCAAAAAATGTACAGGACCCACAGGTTTTCAGCACTGTACTGAGTGCGGAGAACTTTTTGCTAAAGCAGATCCATACATTATCTGTATATTTTGTCTGGGGTTTGACCACCCAGACAGAGTGTGAAATCTGTGCCAATTTCCCTCAGACCACCCTTGAAGGAAAGCAAAAAAGGCTAAAGGAAACAAGCATTTGTCAATGCCGAATGTTGCTTGCTTGTATGTGCTGTTTAGGTATTTGGAAGTGATAGTTCCATGCCTTCCTCCCAAGACATCCACTGTGTCTTTCCGTTCAGTATTCACAGAAGAGTGGGAGGGGCAAGGGCCACAGCAGTACAGCAGTTGCCAAGGGGGTGAAGAGGTGGACAATAGTCCATTCAAAGGCAAAAGAGTCCTGCAGGAGCTCACTAAATTGAAGGTGGACAAAGCGATGGAACCAGATGGAATATGCCCAAGGATATTAATAGAACTGCGAAGGGATATAGCAGTACCTCTGGTAGCCATGTTCACTGAGTCATTCAACATGAGTGAATTGGAGAAGGGCACATATTTTCCCTCTACACAAGTCCAGCAGCAGGGAGGAGGCAGGGAACAATAGGTCATTCAGCCTCACCTCAGTAGTGGGGAAGATCATGGAGACATTGCTTAAAGAAAAGATAGTGGGACATCTAGAAGCCATCGGAGCCCAGGACCATAGACAACATGTATTCACAGTGGGGACATCATGTCAGACAAATCTGGTTGATTTCTTTGACTGGGTGACAAAGGAAGTGAATTAGGGTGGGGGCAGCGGACAACGCTTACCTTGATTTCAGCAGTGCCTTTGACACCATCCCATATAGGAGGCTGATAAACTAGCTGGGTAGGCTGGGCATGGGGGAAAGGGTGGTAAACTGGGTTACAAACTGGCTAACAGACAGGAGGCAGAGAGGGGTGGTAAATGGTGTGAAGTCTAGGGAGAGGGGGTCACCAGTGGGGTGCTGCAGGGATCGGTCCTGGGGCCAGTCCTGTTCAATGTCTTCATTAGTAACATTGCAGAATGTCTGAAGGGAATTTTTACACCAAATTTTCAACATAGCCATTTTAAGACCTTGGCTCATGAACAGTGTCACTGTGATTTTCTTAATCTGTCCCAAACTTTGACTGCGCACACCAAATGCGCCATTGTGCGCTACATGCATGGAAACACATTTTGGGTGACATGTGAAAAATGACAGCTGTACTGCTCATAAGGAGGTGTGGTAAAATGGCAATGTTGAAAATCTGGAGTGCAAATATTAACAATTTGTGAACTTACGAGTGTGCGTAGGAACTGCGCAATGCACGCTCGTAAAACAGTCAGTTTTAGGAATTTTTTCACCAAATTTTCAAACTAGCTATTTTTAGACCTCTGCTCATGAACAGTGTCAATGTGATTTTCTTAATGTGTCCCATACAATGATTTTGACACACACGACTGATGCCATTAATAATACATAGGCAGAAACATGTTTTGGGCAAGATGTGAAAAATGACAGCTTACAAGCGTGCGTAGGCCCAGCGCAACAAATGCTCATAATATGGTCATTTTTGGGAATTTTTTCACCCAGTTTTCAACATAGCCATTTTAAGACCTCTGCTCATGAACAGTGTCACTGTGATTTTCTTAATCTGTCCCAAACATTGATTGCGCACACCGACTGTGCCATTGTGCGTTACATGCATGCAAACACATTTTGAGTGACATGAAAAATGACAGCTGTACTGTTCATAAGGAGGTGCAGTAAAATGGCAATGCTGAAAATCTGGAGTGCAAATATTAAAAATTCACAAACTTATGAGAGTGCGTAGGAACTGCACAATGCACACTCATAAAACAGTTATTTTTAAGAATTTTTTCACCAAATTTTCAACATAGGCTTTTTGAGAGCCCACCTTATGAACACTGGCACTGTCATTTCATTAATCGGTCCCAAAAGGTTATTTTGCACGATGACCACGAAATCACCCTTCGGGCCCAATTAACGCCATGACAATGACAGAATTAATGAGGAGGGGTCCCAAAAACCCCATGTTGAAAATTTGGTGCCAATGTTCCAAAAAATGCCTGAGATATGCAGCAAAGTTGAAAAACCCTATCTATCCCATTATACAGCTTACCGGCATTTCCTAAGCTCATGTCGGCTTTGAAGAGTGCAGACATGTTCCCGATCCACGAAGATTGTCACCCGAGGTCCGGAAGTAAGTATGGGGTGGGGGTGGGGAGGCAGGGTGTGCAGTGGGTAGGTGTGGGTTGTGGGAGGGGAAGGGAGAAGTGCGAGGACAGTTTTGCATTACAGTTTTTTTTAATAAGATGATGAGGGATGTTTGCCATGCTGGGGTGGGCTCCCAGTGTGGCACCTGGATGCTTTGGGGGCATGGAGCTGACAGGGGATTGGGCACCCCGTCCAGCCATAAGAAATTTTGCCACGCTAGGTGGGCTCCCAGCGTGGCACCTGGAAGCTTTGGGGGGGCATGGAGCCAACAGGGGATTGGGCACCCCCGTCAGCCATACAGCATGTGCATGGGGGGAGGGGGAAGGCGCATGATCACGCAGTATACGTGCGTGCATGTGTGTGTGGAGGGGGGAGCTCTGCTCACTGAAGTGGAGCTCTCCCTTTCAACTGTATGACCACTGCATTTTCAACTGCTGTCATAGACAGCTGCAGCAGTGATTGGGGAACTGGAGCCATGCCTGCAAACACAGTGAGTGAATTGGAAGACGGGTGCCACACCTCCAAAAACTCGTATGATGGCACTATGTTTCTTGCACATTCGTGCAAGCAACATAAAAATGGCTGAGAAGGCTGCTAATCCAGCCGAAGAGCAACCAATTGAACCGGAGGGGCTGCCCTATGATGGAGCAATAGCTCTACTAAGAAAAGAACCACAGATAAAGCTGCTGAACCAGCCATCATGGTTAAAAAGGAAAGAAAAGAAAAGCATCAGGAACCGGAACCGAAATCAACCACAGTTCCTTCTGCTGAGGAAATCACTAACGCGATTAGGATCATTCAATCCTTATAGTCCTTGGTTCCTGTTGATCCGCAACTGGTTCCCAAAACTCTTGATTCACAGGCTCCTGGTTTAACTGACTAAGGTGAGGAGCCTTTTCCAGATACTGATTATGGGGACAAACCAGATGATGAAGATGAGGATGAAGACTATGGGGAATCCGTTAGAGCCTGATATCTCTCCGGATCCTCATAGACCAGATTCCCCTGATAAGGGAAATGAGAATTTTTCATCTTACTTTGCTTTTATGAAGCAAGTAGCTCAGTCTCTCGACCTCCCATCCCAAGAATCAGCAGAGGATGAGGAGGAGAAAAAGGACTATAAAGAGATGATGGATGTCCCTCCATCTAAAAGGTTGCTCCTTCCACTTCATAAATCCCTGAGAAAGCAGACCGTGAAGGTACTGCAGGCTCCCACTTCTGTTCCTCCTACAGACAAAAAGGTGGACAGGAAGTATTGGGTGTCTAAATCTGGGGCTGAGTTTCTTTTTGGACACCCCAGCCATGAAGGTGTGGTGCAGGCTGCAGTTTGTGACAAAGCTGGCATCCCTCTCGCCTCCCATCCTCCAGAATAGGAATCTAGGAGGATGGATTCTATCACAAGAAAGTTTATCTCAGCTCTTCCCTGGCTATTAGGCAGGCTTCCTACATGGCCTGCATAGCCAGGTACCAAAAAAAACATGTGGTCTACAGTTCTTGAAATAGCCAAAGCAGTCCCCCCTCCCATGGCTGCTGATCTGGAGGAGACTGCTAAGAGGGGCATTGAAGCCTCTAAAACACAATTCAGGATGGCAGTGGATGCAAATGACACTGCATCCAGACAGATGACTTCAGCTGTATCTCTGAGGAGATTTGCATGGCTTAGGGCTACTAACCTCACACAGGACACACAAAACAAGGCTATGGGTTTTCCTTGTGACCGTGTGTCTCTGTTTGGAGAATAAACAGAGGCATACATGAAGAAGATGGACAATTATAAAGCTGCTTGCAGGAGTGCAGCAGTTAAAAAGAAAGCTGCCACTCCCCATAAGCACCATTCTAGGGGTGGCGGGGCAGAACTCCCTATTGGCCTTTTTTCCAGCCTCAAGATTTTCATCAATACCAGCCCAGGGAAAACTTTAGAAGCAGGGGCAGGAGGGGTGGTGGCCGTACCAGCCCTACTGTCCAGCCAGTAGCTCAACTGAAGCAGACACTCTGAGGGAATTGTTTGGGTCACCTCCCCATGCCCAGTAGGGGGCAGGCTGTCCCACTACTTCCAGGAATGGAAAACCATTACCACAGACAAGTGGGTCCTGGAGGTGGTGGGCCTGGGTTGGCAGTATAGCCTAGAGGTTAGAGGAATGAGGGGGCTGGCAGTATAGCCTAGAGGTTAGAGGAACGAGGTGTGAACGAGCTTGGTACATCCAGCAGACCGGACCTGAGTTTGATTCTCACAACTTCCACTTGCATACTGTGTGACTCTGAGCAAGTCACTTAACCACCCAGTGCTCCCAGGTTGCCCCTGAAAACAGGCACTTGTGACTAGTGGGCCTTACCCGGTTACCAAAGACTTGCCCTCAGCTTCAAGGCTTTGCCAATGTTCAGGTCAAGAGCTTTCAAACCATCTTCCTCACCAGAAACACCCTTGCTGGAATCAGAGGTTTCAAACCTCCTTGTGCTCAAGGCAGTAGACTCAGTACCTCCCAATCAGTGGGGAAGTGGCTGTATTCAAGATACTTGCTCACAGTAAAACAAACAGGGGAGTGGTGACCCATTCTGGATCTCAGGTACTTAAACAAGCATCTGACAAAACCAAAATTCAAGATGGTCACTCTGGCTACAATACTACCTTGCCGAGACAGGGAGACTGGCTGGCATCCTTGGACCTCAAGAACGCATACTTCCATATCCCAATCAGAAAGTCACACAGAAAGTATCTCAGGTTCAGGTTACCCTCAGGCCATTACCAGTTCAGGGCAATGCCTTTTGGACTCAAATCTGCCCCAAGAGTGTTTACAAAGTGTCTGGCAGTGGTTGTGGCCCATGTAAGGTGATAAAGAGTGTTAGTCTTTCCCTACCAAGATGACTGGCTGATAGTAGGACAGTCCCCTCAGCAACTCAGGGAGGCATTGTCCCTAACACAAGAGGTCCTATCTTCCCTAGGGTTTCTGGTGAATCACAAACTGTTCTGGAGCCAGTTCAACTCCTCAAATTCATAGGGGCAGAACTGGACACAAACAGCGGGATTGCTTACCTGCCTCAGGACAGAGTAGACAGCCTCATCCAGGAAGCCAAATCCTTCAAGCTTCATATCTCAAGGCCAGCAAGGCACTTCCTTCAGTTGTTGGGACACATGGCAGCTTCCATAGGAACTGTCCTGGGAGCCAGGTTCCAGATGAGAGACATACAATTTCACTTGAGAGAATACTGGTCTCAAAAAAATTATTCTCTGTCAAAACTAGTTCCAGTCACAGCCACTTTTCTGCAAGCCCTGAAGTGGTGGCAGGAAAGAAGCAACCTCAGACAGGAGGTTCCCTTCTTACAGCAATCCCCTTCTCTGGTACTCACAACAGATGCATCCCTCCTGGGATGGGGTGCACATCTGGGCAATCTCACAACTCACGGTACATGGAGCCAGTAGGAATCATTCCTGCACATAAATCTTCTAGAACCCAGAGCAGTTCTGTTAGCTTTTCAGTTCTTCTCCAACCAAGTCACAGGGAAAGTGGTTCAGGTCAAAACAGACAGCACCATCGCTTTGTATTACATAAACAGGCAAGGGAGAACAAGGTCAACTCCTCTATGAACAGAGGCAATGAAAGTTTGGGCCTTGATCTACTCCCTCAATGTTTCCATCACAGCTGTTCACCTTCCAGGCAAGGGAAATGTCCTGGCAGATGCCCTCAGCAGAATGAATCAGAATCACCATGAGGCGTCACTGAACAAGCATGTCTTACAGACCATATTCAGGAGATGGGGCACCCTGGAGGTGGATCTGTTTGTAGCTCCAGACAACCATCAGCTCCCACAATGCTGTTGCAGGCCTCCTATCAGGAGCACAATCCCTCTGGATGCACTCCTGCTGGATTGGACAGGGATGTTTCTGTATGCCTTTCCTCCTTTTCCACTGTTACTGAGAGTATTAAACAAACTCAGGCTCCAGCCAGCATCAATGATTCTCATTGCCCAAGATTGGGCCAGGCAGCCTTGGTACACCCTGCTCCTATAATTGTTGGTAGCCAAGCCAATCAGCCTTCCCAGGAGGTACAACCTGCTCACATCCTCTCAGGGCAGGATCATGTACTCCAACCTTCTATCCCTCAAACTCAAGGCATGGCTCTTCAAGACTTAAGAGTATGCAGGTTTGTATCTCTCAGAAGGAGTTATGGACATCCTGGGAGTTTCCCAAAAATCTTCTACTAAGAAAACTTATGCTTCAAAATGGAAGAGATTCTCTTTTTGGTGCCAGGGTAAAGGTTTGGACCACACCCAGGCAGATATCTCTATAGTCTTGGATTGTATGACCCATTTGCACTCCACAGGTCTAACCATTGCCACTTTGAGAGTACATCTGGCAGCTGTTTAAGCTTACCTATCAGCAGGTAAGTCATCTTCACTAGTTTCTAAGCCAGTGTTTAAAATGTTTTTTAAGGGGTTGTTACACTTGCATCCACCTCACAGGGAAATTCCCCCCATGTGGAATCTGAATATCTGCATTGCTTAGCTTATGCAGCCTACTTTTGAGCCCGTGTCTACAGCAAATCTCAAATATGTAACTTGGAAAACAGTGTTTGTGGTAGCTATTACCTCTGCAAGAATGATCAGTGAGCTCCAGGTGTTGTATACAGAGCAAGATTATATTGCTGTCCATAGGGACAAAATAGTTCTCAGGACGAACAGAAAATTCCTGCCCAAGGAGGTATCAGATTTTAACCTTAATCAATCTATTACCTTACCAGTGTTCTTTACAAACCACTGCACTTCAGGTGAGTGTAGGTTGCACAGCCTGAATGTGAAAAGGGCAATCAGCTACTATCTGGACCATGCAAATGGTCACATGCAGGATCAGACCCAGCTCTTCTTCACTTATGGAGGATTGGAAAAGGGTAGACCAGCCACCAAATGATATATTGCTAGGTGGATCATTGCCTGTATCCAGTTCTGCTATGGTAAGGTGGGAAAGCAACCACATATGGGTCTCAGAGCCCACTCTACCAAGGGTACTGCAGCCTCTCTGGTGGCTGCCAGAAAGAGTCCCCTAGTGGACATCTGTAAAGCTGCAACTTGGAAAACAGTCCACACTTTCACCAAACACTAAAGTTTGGATGTTCATGCCAGAGGTGGTGCCAGGTTTGGCACAGCGGTCCTAATGAGCTTGTTTCCTAAATAGGTTCTAGCCTACCTCCAAAGGCACTGCTTGGTAGTCTGCATAAGTCAAAATACAGTAAGATTTCCTGGGGTTTGAAGAAAACATTACTTGCCTTAGTAATCTTGTTTCTTCTAAAGGAATTTTACTGTATTCTGAGCTCCCTCCCTCCCTACCTCCCCAACTAAAACCTAAGGTCACTGCATTACTGATGTGGTAGAGTTGGTGCAGTCCTGGAGGTATCTTTATTTCTTGTTTTTTGGGGCATCTGTGACTTGAGTCTTAGTGATGTAATTTAGAAAAAGAATTCCTGTAAAAAAGGGGGTATACCCTATATTGTTGTTCTCTCTTTTTACTATGGAAGGGAGCTCCAGGTTTTATCGTTATTATTATTATTATTGTTATAAGTAATAGGAAACTGCTTTGAGCAGGCTTCATAAAAATCTGACAGTTTAGAAATTGTCTACCAGGGACAGTGATTTGTAAACTGAACTCGAGACTAGCATTCCATCATTTTCATAGGTTCTATTAACCATTTCGGCTCCAGGGTAGTCCTATGGTGAGATCATACTGCATAAGTCAGAATACAGTAAGATTCCTTTAGAAGAAACAAGATTACAAAGGTGAGTAATTTTTTCTTACCAGCTCATGATGTGGCCATTTCAATCTCAATAATAGGGCTTTGATGATTTGTATTGCAAGGAGGCTGGGCTAGAGTCCAATGTTAACAGATGGTTACCAACCTGCAGTATTAAGCAGCATTGTACCACAAGTACGTATGTGCTGTGGTCAGAGTGCAGGTCATGCCAGTGAATAATTGATTATTGTCAGAACATGTTGTAAGATTAGGGTTTATGGTACAATATTGCCATGAAATGTGCACTTCAGAACATGCATAATAATACAGGTATTTTGACCCCTGGGCACACAAACATCCCACTTGAAGTATGGACTGTCCCATACTTACGTCTGTGCTTTTCTATGCATTCCAAGCCTCAGAATTGTGGCCTGTTTAAAAGTGTCCTTTATAATTGGAGTTAAGTTAACATTTGCCTTTCAAACGTGATAATGCGTGCATCACAAAAGTACCCTTACTGCATTCTCAGTGCTTCATATAAATCTTAGGGCACTGTATACAGTTCCCCTCATTTTCATGTGCTCAATCCCTACCTTTGTGACACGACACAACTGGATCTGTGCTACACAAGCTGAAGATTCAAATATAGGAAGCTCTGTTCTAAGTATAGACTCAAGGTGTAAATCAGAGTTTGTGTAGCACAAAGTCCTTTTGTGCAGTGCTAAAGCTTTACATATCGGGCTCAATAATCTAAGGTGTTTAAACCCATAGTAAATATAGTTGACTTTAAAAGACACAGTGTCAGTGCTGGCCTGAATGGCAGGTGAATGTTTATTCCACAAATTGGTGCCTTAGACAGAGAAAGTGCTAGCAACACAAAAAGACAGACCTCTAGTTAGACACTAATTTACTACTGTAAACTGCATGTTGCATACCCAAGCGTGGAAGTCCTGCAAATTTGGTACACAACATAATGACATTAAAATTATGTAAAACTAGGCTATTATGTGTAAGAGACCTAAGGTGTACTTGAAGTCCTTATGTTTGCAGCCTGGTACTGGTACAGTATATTCTTTTCACAAATTTATTTCTATATTTCTATTGGCCAAAGCAGCATTGTCCAAGAACTTCAGTATTTGTGCTCTCAGAAAATCACTTTGTCTGTATTCATATGGTATTTGTCTTTCTAAAGTGATGGTTGACATATTAAAAGAAAGTTTTGTTTCAAATTTCAATGGCACCACTTCAAACGGAATCCTTCATTATTAAGGTGAAACGTGTGATCCCTCTGTATCTAACAGTTTGACATCTCTTTCTTTAAGCAATAAGCACTGTTGCCCATTCAAATCACAGCACTACATATACGGGCCCAAATATTCAAAAGAGTTGAGCCATGCACATTAGGGTTGCGCCTGCGCAAGTCCGAAAATGCGCCATTCTGCGATATTCAGCAGGAGGCAGTTGCGCCCCCCAAATCACTCTGAGCAACAGCGCAATGATAATGAATGCATGCACAACTGAAGGGGAAGGAACCATGCATAAATGGTGCAGTGCGATATTCAACAACATGCGCCATGCGCAATAGGGGAGCCAGCGGAAATTGCACCATAGCGGAAATGAGCCAAAATAAAAGGGAGCAAGGGAGAGGTGCAAGAATGCTACAGGGAAGGCACATGAGGCCGAAGTCTAGCAGGACAAACTGGGCAGCAGGGACACACAGGGCAGGCCAGAAAAGGGCACCTGGAATCAACAGGCTCAGGGGAAGATGTGGGGAGCCGTAGTGCAGAAGGGGGAAGTATGTCACACAGCAATGAGGCCAGCACAGGCAGGTGTTCCCGGTGCAGGGGAAGTAGCAGCCAGAACAGCGGGGGGAATACAGAAACAGCTGCCAGGGGGGAAGAACACAAGCCAGGGACATGGCCAGTGCCACCATCCAGATGGGGCAGTAATGAGGGGGGTGAGAAGGTGGGCAGCAGGGGCGTGGAAGTGGAAGGACCCGTTGGTGGTATGCCCCCAACAGGCAGTACCGAGCCCGCACCAGCTTCGAGCTGTATAGTGATACAGAGATCGTGGGCCAGTACCACCTGAATTTGGCAATTCTGAGGTGGCTCTGTGAGCTGTGCAGTGATGTGATGCAGGCACCCACACGACGGAGCTATGCTCTGTCAGTGGAGATGAAAGTGACAGCTTGCATGTGCTTGCTCGCCACGGGTACCTTCCAGAGACCAACTGGGGACACCACAGGCATAACCCAGTCAGACACGTAACACCACCTCACCCAATTCCTCAGCGCACTGCTGCCACATGCTGCGGAGTACATCCATTTCCTCAGCACACCGGCGGAGCACACAGCAAACATACAGGAGTTCCACAGGGTAGCACGTATGCCTGGCATGCTAGGGGCAATAGACTGCACCCATGTGGCCATCCGCACAACACCTGGCCCCGGGGGGGCCGCATATATAAATCGCAAGGGCTATGCCAGCATTAACTGCCAGGTGGTGTGCGATGCCAGGGGGTGCATAATCAATGTCTGTGCCACGCACCCTGGGGGAGCACATGATGCCTTCATCTGGCACCAGTCAGCACTGTGCCACAGATTCGAGAGTGGGGATATCCCCACATTAATGGATGTGTATTGTAGACTAATATATCACTTTCCCACACACAGGTAACAATGCCTACCCTCTCTGGCCATGGCTGCTCACCCTCATACTGCAGACCTCATCCAGATCAGAGAAGCAGTACAATGAGGCACACATTGTGACAGGGAGCATCATTAAGCATGTGTTTGGCATGCTAAAGATGGATTTTAGATGCCTGGACAGGTCCATTGGTGCCCTACAGTATAACCCAGACAAGGCCTGTGGCATATTCCTGGCCTGTTGCATGCAGCACAACTTTGCCATGGAATTGTTGTCCAGGTACCTGAGGGCAATAGTTATTGGGCTGGCAGTATAGCCTAGAAGTTAGAGGAATGAGGTGTGAATGAGCTTGATACAGCCAGTAGACCAGACCTGAGTTTGATTCTCACAACCTCCAGTTGCATACTGTGTGACTCTGAGCAAGTCACTTAACTGCCCAGTGCTCCCAGGTCACCCCTGAAAACAGGCACTTGTGCCTAGTGGGCCTTACCTGGTTACCAAAGACTAAAAAAAAAATAGTGCAGAGGATGAGGAGTCACAGTATGAGGGTGAGCATACACCACTGCAATGGAGGGACCCAAGACTGGCCCTGAGGGCAAATCAGCACAGGGACACCATCTTGCAAGAGCATTTTGGACCCTGAAGGTGAGTACCGGAGGCAGCTGTGACAGTGCAGGTACACACACAGGCACATGCGAGTCTGACACATGGTGTCTCCATGGTGAGGCAGCCAGACACAGTCACAGCAGTGTAACAAGCACACGTGTGTGCACAATGCACATGCACACATGTCCACAGCAGGGGAAACAATGCCAAGGATGAACACAGGTAGATGTGGAGCAATGGCGTAGGTCAGAGAAAGAGCACTGGCATAGACCCATAGCAGTAAGCCACAACCGCAGACATCATTCCCATACCACCTACCATGACACCATGGCCCACATCCATGGCCAGGATGCCACACAGATGGTGCAAACATACCACAGGCCTGTGTGCATGTGGTAGACCAACAGCACACAGGCCTGAGCAGACCTGGGATGATGTTAAACCAGCAGCAGCCATGGAACACCATGGGCAAGCCAACTGTGGCCAGAATACCTCATTGTATGTCTGTGCGGCCACCATGGACATGTGCATGGCCATGTACCACAGACACAGGTGACTCACATGGGAGACTTCATGCCACAAGGGGTGAATCCTTCACCCTGAGGGGGTAGAACCATGTGACCATGTCCAGCTGCGTATAGAAGAAAGGGTCCAGAAATGCATACTAGTGCCTTGGGTGTTAGGGATACTGAGGACAGGGGATGGCATTTGGAACAATTGGGCCGCACGCCATCTTGGGGGGGGTGCTGGTGCTACTGCATGATGTGCAGTGGGTGCCCCTGTGGGACCAGGGGGCCATGGCTGCACAACCCTTTCCTGTGGCCTGTGCAATCCTATTGATACCTGTGGTCATGTCTGCCCGCAGGAGATGCAACTCTGCGGTCATGTCTGCCCACAGTAGATGAAACTCACCTAGCACCTCAGCATGCTAAACCATTGCCCACTCATTGAGGAGACCCACGTGCACATGCAACCCCTGCATGGCTTCCCTGAGTGCCACCTGGCTCTCTATGGAGGACTGCAGTAGCCATTTGTGCTCGGGCATCTCATCAGCAGGGGACATGCGTTGGGGGGGTGGCTGATGTGCAGGGGTGCCAGCCTGCTGTGTAGCTTCCACCACCTGTAGGTGCCACACAGTAGGCCACTGCTGGCCTGGTGACTGTGTGTGTGCACACACACACTAGCTGCTGGGTCAGCCTGACCACACTCCCGTGCATGCCATTGCTGGTCAACATTACCCAGGCACATGGCATCACTGCACCTGGGCTGCACAGTAGCACGCTGCCCCTCGCCAACCACAGCTGGTGCAGTGGCATCCAGCATGCACTGTACAAGGGTCTGTGCATGTGATGTCACCGGACTGCTGCTGCTGTCAGATGATGTCTGTGTGGCATCCGGTCTGCCAAGTATATACATGGTGTAGGGGGTGATGCTCCTCAACTGGGTGGTGTCATTACCATCATCATCATCATCATCATCTGTGGCCAAGGTAAGCACCATGAGGTCATCCAGGAGGTCAATCCAGACAGGGGGTTGACATCAGCAATGCAAAGAATGTCCCCCACCTCCTGTGCATTTTCCCCCACATCAGTGGCCACAACCATTGTCAAGGTGGTAGTGATGGGTACGACTGGCTCCTGTTCCTCTGGCCAAACACAGAAAGCTGCAGCACCCCTAAAATGTGGTGGAGCTGTGAAAGCTGAATAGGAGAGCATGGACAGGGGTGCATTTCTATGGCAAAGAAACATTGTCAGTCACATGGAGATGCTCATGCATGTCTCAGGTGTACAGGCAGTGTCACACACACCCATGACTATTATTGTGGGGCACATGGCACACATGCCATACTGAAGGGAGAGGTTGTCATGCAGTATTTGTGTAGCCACACAATGCACCATGTGAGGTACAGCCAAATGGCTGACCTCTTCCCCATCCTGCCCACTGTCCCCCAACCCTTGCATGGTCTGCACTCCTGTGTAGCAGTCAGCATGTGCCACACCGGCCCACTGAACATGCCAGACACCCCCCCCCCAAAGTAGACCACAGAGGTGTACCCCTACACAACACTCATGGCCCATCTGTATGGTCCACGGTGGAAGTACCTGCAGACATGCGTGGAGATGCATGTACCAGTCCCACAACAAGGGCAGCTGCTCCCACACACAGAGGCACTGCCAGCCTACACCAGGGGCATGCACAAGTGACATGTGTCCACAACTCTGTGGCTAGACAGTGCTACAATGACTGTATGACATGCCACACACCACCTGTGAACACCACATGCAAGCCTGTACAATACCTGTGTAATTCATATGCACAGTGCAGTGATGATCCACCTCTGGTATCAAACTCAACACTAGGGATGCCCTCAACAAATGCATGGCTCAGTGTGGTGACAATGAGGACATCCTGTGCTGTCATGGTGGTCACTGTTGAGGGACCCCCACCAGTAGCACTGTGAGATACTCGGAACTGGGCAAGATGCTCATTGACTCATATGCACTCACTGTTAATGTGCTTAATGCAGGGGTCAAAATTACATTTGCAGCTACTAGCCAGCAGGACTAATGACTGGGAAAATCCACTGGCCCCACATTCTTTTCCAGTGGCCCAGCTGGTGTACATACTGAAGTGTTACCTTCTCCAGTACAAGCCCACAGGGCTAGTTAAATGAAAATCTTACTAGCCTGATACAAAATCTACCAGAATTTGGCTAGCAGGCCGGTGCCAATTTTGACCCCTGTTAATTCATTCCTGGGGTGTCCAGTTGGACATCCCATAGGCATTTACAGCCTTAGCCACCTCTGACCACTCCTTAGCCCATTCTTGCTGTGTCCCCATCTTCTGGGTCAGGAGGTCCTCTCTTAATATGTAGGCCTAAATGGGAGTCATTTATTTATTTATTTATTTATTTTGTTTTTGTTGACCGGGTAAGTGCACCAGACAAATTCTGCCTATTTTCAGGCACAACCCGAGGAGAGGGGGATACAGATGAATGCCAACTGACTTTGAACCAGATTAAGCTGTTGGCAGTATTTTAGTGAATGGTGGGAAATTTGGCCAAGGCACCGGGGAAATTCCCCTACTCGCCACTGGGGGAATTGCTGGCTGTCATCCAAGATGGCCACTTTGGTAGAGACTGGAGAGGAAGGCAATGACATGCAGGCAGTGGGGGGGCTAGCCTCCTCCCCTGTCCTGCAGCTGCAAGAGGCTGACACTGTATTGGGAGAAGTTTTGGACGTTGCTGGCGACATGGAAACTGAGGGACAAGAGATAATACTGGGTAAACAGGACTTGAGTTTAATACAACAGATGAAGTTTCAGTGTACTGAATCTATGGCTTCTAGTCACATGGATAGTGAAAAAGACATCTTGGAGGACTATGGCCACTCGCACACCATGCCGGATGAGAAACAGAGGAAACCAGATAGCTGCAGCAACTCTTAGATGCTGAGGAGTGGAAATTTCTCTATAAGAAAATGTCTCTTCAAAAGAGAATTAGAGAACTTAGGTCTGACGGCATGACTGGGAAGGTGATTTCTTATTAGCTGCATGCTACTGTCAGGACTTCAAAGCTACCGCCTGATGCTTCCAGGAACAGGAACGCGAATGTACAGGCCTCACAGCAGGATACTGCAGCTACTTCTTGCAGAACTGTGAGTACAAAACCAGTGTTGGCTGCACTTGATACAGGACAATGCAGGTTGTTAGACCAGAGTGAGAGCTGATTCCTCCTGAAACTGACTGATCAGTAGCTCAGGCTTTGGAGGGTACAGACTGGGAAAAAAGTCCCACAAATAGTCAATGGGTCTCTGGATCTTCTCCCATCAGAATGCCAACAACTGATGATTTTGCACTGAATAATCAGGTAGCTATGGAACTACCTGTCATTGAAGATCCCTTGCATATACCTACTCATTTGCACTTAACTCAGAACCGAGTATTAAATCTCCCAACAGTCCTGCAACATGCACAAATTCCAGAGCAGCCAGGCCTGCCCGAGCAGCCTAAGGCCCCCTTAAATTCCAGAACTTCTGTTCCAAAAAGGCCGTATGCATCCTTTTTTAAAACTCTGATTCTTCCAGCAAATCACCACAATGCAGTGAGACAATCTTACATCAGTGGTATGCAAGACCCCCCCCACCCAGACCATTTATTTTTGGCTAGGACCTTAATAAAAGATTTTATGAAGTTCTTTTCACATTAAATTTACGCCCTGATCCACATTTCAGGGGAAACTATTTTTGATATCAGCTTCAAGACTACCCGAGGGCTAGAAAGATTCTGGACCAAATACAACTCTTTGAAGAACACTGCCCTTTGGTCTCCATTTTTAGCTATCCCTCTGACTAAGCCCACATACAAAATTATAACAATTCTCTTTCATAATGAGGTGGTGACCAAAGCTGATATGGAATTTTGGCTGAAATTGCATTGTACTGTTCTAGAGGAACCAGAGGCAATTTTGGACTCTGAAAATATTTGGACAAGGGGTTGGAGGGCAAAAGTGATGTTAAAAACGACTGATACTGGCATAGAACACCTTCCTAACTCCTTTATTTTGGGCAGGGACAGAGGAGTTTTATTTCACTCAGGCCAGCCGAAGGCCTACTATACTGTAGATGTGGGGATATGACTCATTTGAGCAATGTATGTGATAAAATCAATTTGTGGGGAAATGGGACATACTAGTTTAAACTGCCTGAATGAAAGTAAATGTGGCCTTTGTGAGGAAACCGGGCATACTTTTCAAAACTGTGCAAGAGCTGCACATAATACTGACAATCATGATGGGGCTGAGCAGTTGTTGATTACTAAGATGCAAAAGGCCAAGGTAAAGAACAGACCTCTTCCCCCAGAACCCTTACCCCCACCTGGGCGAACCTAGGCCTGACCCCCCAGAACTCTCCTGTTCTTCCTGACTCTGTGGTACTCCCCTCGAAACACCTGCATCAGGTTCCTTCTACTTCTTCTGAGACTCCGCTTGGGCACTCGCCTATTTTGACCCCTGACATGCCTCCCCCAGACCTATGCACAGTACCCTGAGAAGGTCTGCTAGATCTAGTCAAAACATGTACCCCTCCTCCTTCTCCTTCTCCTTCCAAGATGCCAAAAACATCAGATCTCCTGACCTCAAATAAGTATGAAATATTAGGGGACCAGTCTGATGACTCCGGAGGAGATACAGACTCCTCATCGATAGCCTCTTCCCAAATAGAGGGGACTTCTGACTCCGAAATAAAACAAGGGGGTCCCAAACAACAGAAATGGAAAACTAGAGCGAAGCTGAAAGGAAAGGGTAGCTCTGGAGGAAAGCATAACCTGTTGGGAATACTATTGACACTTTATTGGTTTTCCTTTTTCTTCCTGATGAGTGATGTTTTTACTTGTTACACATTGAATGTGAACAGCATAAAACGGACTGAAAAATTACATCTTGCTTTTTCATTCTTGCAAGACCTGAGCTTAGGTACAGTATTTATTTTCTTCAGGATGTGAGATTTCATACCACCCATGAAATTCAGCAGGCCCAAAGCGACTGGTTAGCAGGCCCCTCTTACTGGTCATTGGGACAAGAAGCTTGCATGGGAGCTGGGATTTTGATAAAATTACTGGACTTTAAAATTGCTCATATTATATGACCTAGTTCCCGGTAGAATTCTTATTCTGGATGTTCTTGTTCAAAACAGATTCTTTAGGCTGATTAATTGTTGTGCCCCATAAACGAAGTCAAGCCGTATTGAGTTCTTAAAAATTATACAGCCTTACTTGCATACATCAATGCATGTTGTATTTTCGGTGGATTTTAATTGTAAGTTAAGTTTGCAAGATAAAAGTAAACACACTAAGACCCACAAACTGTTTTGTGATTCACATGTTTTGAGGCAAATTATCTGCACTGCATGATTGAAGGATGGCTATTTAGACAAAACGCACCAACATACTGCCACCTTTCATAAAGGGAACTTAGCGACTAGGATTGACTTTATCTTTCTCTCTCAAAATATCACAGTGAGTAAAGCAAGCACTTATCCCCTGGAATTTTCGGACCATCATATGGTATCACCCATGACAGGGACAACCCCCACTCTTTGTAATGGTCCAGGAGTCTGGAAATGTAATTCATCCCTACTTCAAGAGCATGATTTTCTAAAACATTTAGGCCACTTCATTATAGCTAGAAAATCCGTGGTGATCTGTTACAGTGACATAATCTTATGGTGGGAAGATACAAAACTTGATTTGCAATACCTTTTGCAACAGTACAGTAAACAGAGGAATAACAAGGCCTACTTGATTTATCTACAGCAGAGGCACCAATTACAGAATTTAATTTCCTTGGCTAATACTACGAATCAAGATGTGAGCCAACACCGCAGCGCAGCAGTTTAAGGCTCTGAGCTGCAAATCTAGTGACATCCAGCAGACCAGACCTGAGTTTGAACCCCACAGCTTCCACTTGCATACTGTGTGACCCTGAGCAAGTCACTTAACTTCCCTGAGCTCCAAGGTTGCACCTGTAAAAAAGCTTTCAGCTTAGTGTGCTAGTCCTGGTTAAGTAACTAACAAATTCAACTGCTGCAAAAAGAGATGAGGAAATTTCATGATCACAAATCTAAACAGTTATACCTTCAGCTTAAATTTGGGATGCAGGGCTACATGGAGGTAGTATGCCCCTTTGAGCACAACTTTCGTAGGGTAGGACAAAAGGAAATGACTAACATAGTAGATATGACTGGACAGACACTTACTGTATCTCTGAGGAAGATATCCTTAAAGGGGTTATGACTTACTCGTTACAATTATTTGCAGAAATTCACACAGATCAGTCTAAATTTCTAGACTGTTTTTCAGATGTTGCAGTCCCAGAAGTTCCCCTGGACCTGACTAACAAGTTGGGAGCACAAATCACAGTGCAAGAAGTATTAGAGGCTTTGCACTCCTTGAAAACTAATACAACACCAGGGCCAGATGGCCTTTCAAATGAAGTTTTTAAAATGTTGGGGGAACAATAGTCCACAGAACTAGCATGAGTTTATAATACTTTATTTTTGACAGGGGATATCCCATTAAACTTTAACAGGGGAATCTTGATATACCTCTATAAAAAGGGTGACAGGACATTATTGTAGAACTGGAGGCCAATCTGCATATTGAATACCGACTTTAAACTTCTGGTGAAAATTTTAACAAAACGGCTACTGTTGGTAGCAGAATTGGTGATTTCAAAAGCACAATCCTGCTCAGTTCCGAATCATAAAATTGCTGACCATCTTCTTTTATTGCAAGAAATCATGGAACAAGGACAATTGGGATGCATCTGGATTTATTATATCCTTGTATCAAAGGACAGCTTTCGATTCTGTTTGTCATGACTTTCTTTGGGCAACCCTCCACCATTATAATGTCCCTCAGCAGCTGATCCAATGGATACAAATGCTCTACAAGTCGGCCACTGTATTTCCATTGGTAAATGGATGGAAAGGCCCTATGACACCCATAAAAAGAGGGGTGAGGCAAGGCTGCCCCTTCAGCCCATTGCTGTATGTTTTCTTTCTAGATCCTCTCTTATAGAAAATAAATAGCTTACACTCCATATCTTCAATTACAAATGGGCAACTGGTGGTATCCTATTTGGTAATTGCATATGCAGATGATTTGAGTCTCTTGGTTGCAGATGAAGCATCTGTAAGACATTCATTATGCTTAACTGCAGAATTTGGACTTTTATCCAGAGAAGACCTTAATTATACCAAATGTGTGGGGTTTCCGTTGAGGCAGGGCCAATGGAATTCATCCAGTATAGGACAAACTAGGATTCAACTAGACCTTATCAAGATTCTAGGGGTTAAGTATGGGTTTTTGGACATTGCAGTACTGAACCGGGAGGAAAAAGTGGTCATTGGATGCCAGAATGTGGCAGTATGGAACAGGTGGAAATTTTGTGGGAAAAAATGATTTTTTTAATGAAAACTTTCTTGATTCCAGTCTTTTTATATATCAGTTTGATTTTCCCCATACCAAAACAATTAGAAAAGTCAGTCTTTAGTGTGTTTTTCCAGGCTCTGTGGGGTAGCCACTTAAATCCGGTTAAAGAAATATTACTTACCTTTCCATCAGTGAGGGAGGCTTAAACATGATAAATCCCCTTTTGTTCTTCAATAGTATTTTGATTGTGGAAAACTTAAAACCTTTATTGATAAATAACCCTGGTTTTATAATGTGTGTCGCCAATGGCTTAATGCATGGGAAACTATTGCCCCACAAATATTACAGACTACACCGGGCATACCTCCCTATGTTAAAGACACATTTCCTAGACTCAAACAGTGGAGAATAACTACACAAATGGTAATAAGTTTATCACATAAACCTTTATATAGCAATCTATGGACCGTGCTCTGTATAGTGCAGAATCCTTTTGACAAATGTCCAGACTTTTACTTACAATCTGTACACAACTTATTATGGAATGATAGAATCCCAGTCCAAATGTGGGACATGCATTGGCTATCTTGCCATGAAAAATTGAATGTTAAATCCAATCAGAAACATAAACAGTTATAGGACAGGATTTGTAGCCGTCCCTCTTACATAAATACTCTGGAAACTATTCCTCAGTTATTTTTTGAATGTTCATTCAGTAAGGATATTTGTATATATATATATAGGACATCTTTGGAATGAACCTATATTTCAAACGATTACCTATCCAACTTTAATTTATGGTCATATGCAGCAATCATGATCTAAATGGAATGAGAATACTTTATGTCTTTTGTTTGTTGTAATTAAATGGAATATTTGGATGGCCAGTTGCCTCTTTGCCCTTCAACAGAAAGACAGTACTTATATTGAATTGTCAAATAAGATAGTTAAGAATTTGGCTAAAATTTATAAAACAGAATGTGTTCAACTGTTGAGAAGGGAGCTTCGGGAATTGTGGAGGAATCTACCACGGATTACTACTTCTGATTTTGCATTGACTTAATTTGGACTGCAGGAGACATCCATAGGTTGTTTATTTTTGTATTCCTTTTGCTTGATTGTGGATAATACATTTTCTTTTATTTTTGTTGTTCTAAATTTCCTGTACTGTAATGGGTGATTATGATATATAATGATTTTTATTTCTAATAAACTTTCCCCCTACTTTGACAAGCTGAGTCAGTCCTACTGAAACAGTAAGAGAGTGTGGATGTGAGGGAGAGTGGGGAGAGGTGCTCCTCCCCAGTCTTTATTCTACTACTACAGGCCATGGATTGTGGGAGAAGGGAGAAGGCAAATAAGGAAATGAAACAACAAAGAAGAAGTAAAGAAAACAGATGCAGACCAGAAGGTGAGCAATCTTCCGTGGAGATAGAGGATGCTAAAACTCAAAACGTGAGTAAAAAGGTTTCTATTCCTGTGGACACAAAAGGTGTTTCAGTAAATAAAACAAGAGATGATGAGAAGCTGTTAAAATAGAAGCAGGCAGAATGTATGTCAGACAGTGAGAATGACAGGTCTGAAGCCTGTCAGAATCAGCCGCAACAAAATGACACAGCAGAAAAGGGTGTTGGTCCTGCAGGCTATGAGAACAGTGTAAATAGGTTGCAAAGGTTGTAAACTGATGTATAAATAAATAAATAAATGGCAGGGAAACCCTGAAAGGGAAGGCCAGAGTGAGTTGGAAATGGCTCAGCCTAAGGAGGAAACCAGATACTAAAATGGAAAGTAAAGGAAAAAAAAATAATGACTGCAAAAACAAAACAAGAAGTCGTTGGAAAAGAATGTGGGGGCCCCCAAATGGAAAACAAAGGAAATAAAGGTGAAAAACAAGAAATAGAGGAAGGCTCAGATGAACATGTATTGGAAAATTATAAAGATAATCTGGAGTGGGTTACAGAGGCTCTAGTAAGCGCGGGATTGAAACTGAAAGAGGATGTGTCAGGTTGGGAACCAAATAGGCCCAGCACATCATGAGAAGGATGAAAGGTGTCAGAAAGTCACAGTGTGGAAAAAAGGAAAAAGAAGAGAATGTAAAGGAACAAAATATGGGGAAAATGACAGAAACAGATGATACTAAAGAAATTCTATGTATAGATGGAACAAATGAAAGCAATGATACATCAATGGAAGTTGAGCAGAAAACAATACAAACAGATGAGGAATTAAACAAAAAATGGAGAAAAACAACAAAACAAAGAGAAAGAGGAAACCTGGAGGGGGAATACAAGAGGAAAATTGTTCCCAATGAAAACAAGCTAAAAGGAGAAATGCAGTGCATCTTAAATTCAGAGGATCGTCAGCAGATGCACCAGACAGAATTTTTATTGGTAGATGTCTTTTAAAAGAAAGTATGAAATATATGAGCTTATTCATGTTCCAGGTAGCACAGAATATGACATTAGTTTCAAACACCGAGGGAGCCTGGACAGATTTTGGAAACTATACCAGCAGTTAAAATACACTGAGCTATGGAAACATTTTTATCACAATACCCCTCACAAAACCAGCCTTTAAAATAGCAACAGTCCTTTTTCGGAATGAAGGGATCAATGACATGGATATAAATTTTTGGATGAAACAATAATGAACAGTACATGGTCCACCTCAACCAATCCTAGATGAAGACTGATTATGGACAGGAAGTTGGAAATATAAGATAACGCTAAAACAGGTGGAGGGAGAAATGCAGCATTTATCTAACTGTATTTTTTTAGGACAAGACCGTGGCATTGTGTTTTACATGGGACAACCCAGAGCTTGTTATAAGTGTGGGGGAAAAGGACATATAAGCAATGCATGTGAAAAGGCTAAATGTGGCCTGTTCGGAGTGTTGGGACATTTTGGTGCTGAGTGTAAAAATAAACTAAAATGTAGCCTGTGTGAGGAAGAAGGTCATATATTCTCAAGGTGTCCATGGGCATCGCACAATATCCCAGACACAGGGGAAAGAGCAGAGCAAGATGTTTACCTGGTAATGGCACAGAAAGAAAGGGGAAACAAAATAAAGTTGTGCTAGAAGCATTGCAGGAGGATAACACCAAACAACAGAAAAAAAGGGAGGAGAAAGTAGGAAAAAAGGTCCAGAATGCTACAGGAAAGGAGAAAGAGGTAGAGAAAGCTGTAATAGGACAAATACAAAATAAATTTACCATGGTGACTAGATTCAGAAACAGGGATCTGAGCCAAATGAAACAGATGTTGATGGAAAAGGACAGAGAAGGGATGGAACTCACAAACAGGTATACTCTTTTACAAGATAAGGAAAGGATGAGGAATCAGATAATTCTAGCATTGATTCATCTCACAGGGAAGAGGCAACAGATGAAAGGATGTCAGATACTCAGGCATCAAAAAAGGAAAAAATCAAGGGACACAGGATGAACTGATTTACTCTCTGAACTCTCAAAATGGAGAATTTAAATTGCTTAACTAATAATGTTAATAGCATTAAAAAAATAAAGAAAAGGTTAATTACTTTTAAAATATTAAGTGTTTTAAAAGATGATATGGTGACATTACATGACACTAGGCTACACACAATATAGGAGCTGCAACAGGCACAAAAAGACTGGATATGGGGGACCTTCCTATGGTCTATTGGGGAAGAGAGATGTTCGGGGGTGGGAGTAGCATTCATGTCTCAAGATGTTAAAGTCCTTAAGTTAATAGAACCTGTACTAGGAAGAGCCTTCATAGCTGATTGTATATTGAAAATAATCACAATATGGATAATAGTAATTTATAATCCACAGATCAAAACAGAAATAAATAAGTTAATGGGGGAAATTGAATCATATTTGCATACTTCAAAGTTGGTATTATGGGGGGGGGGAGTTTAATTGTGGATTAACAAAAGCTGATAGGGAGAGAGTAACAGAGAAAATATATTGTGATATTAACTTTTTAAAGAAAATCATGGTAAATGCAGTGTTGGAAGATGCATATAAAATAAAAAGGAAAAAAGGTGAACATACATATTTTAAAGGCAAATGATCTACGGGAATAGAGTTTTGGATGGTTTCAAAGGAAACAGTTTTGGAGCAAGTTAAAAGTTTCCCGATTAAAACAACAGATCATATGGCTGTGGAAATAAACATAAACCTAGGAAAAAAGTGGTATTTGGGAAAGGTTTTTGGAGGATGAATGTAGCAAAGCTAGAAGAGGACAAATGTAAGGAAAATATAAAAGATTTCAATCAATCAATCAAACTTTATTTAACCAGACAACAACACCATTGAGCAAGCTCATTTTCAAAGTGGTCCTGGACAAAAAAACAATACAATAGATAGTCACAATTGCAGAGGCTCAGAAGCAACAGAATAATACAGGTAAAGGTCGATACAGACCAACTCAAGTTTAACATAGGGTCACACAGTTACAATTCGTAATGAGGTCTCATAGGAGAGAAGAGATGATAATCCAAGGCTAGCTCTACTAAACGGAGGCTAGTACCTTCAAGAAGATAACAAGGAGGGGAAGAAGGATCATTATTGTGATAGGAAGGAGGGGAACAGATGCAGAAGAACAAGAATGGAGGAGAAAAGCTATTAAGTGCTGGGTTTCCCATGAGAGGGATGTCAGTTGAGTGACATTTTGTTACATTGGAATTGTGGAGAAGCCAGAAGCTAAAGACTCAAGGATGCCTAAAACAACTGCAAGTTTACCTCAGATATTCAGATATCAGAATGTGAATAGGCTTGGGAGTGAGGAGAGTTTTAGTGAGCTTGGCATAGTGTTCCATAAAGATGGAAGTGAGAAATTGATTGCAGACGTGCCATAGGTAGAATTCACTCTAGGTATCTGGAAACAAAGTGTGGTGTAACATCTCAAGCCATAGAAACCATTAGCACACTTGAAAAAACTTGAGATGAATGCAGGAAGTTTGTCGGATAGTGCTCTAAAAAGCCAAAGGAGAGCATTTCCTTTTCTCCTTGTTGAGACTGAGGGCCATCCCGACTTTTGGTACAGGAAGCAGTGGTGTGTGCAAAAAGGCAGGTTAAAATGAATCTTAAGGCTCGGTGGTAAAGAGTGTCAAGTTTATTTAGTACTGATGAGGAGCAGTGATTGTAGAGGAAGTCGGCATAATCCAATATGGTTAGAAATGTGGATTGTAGTAGTTTCTTTCTAGCTTCTACGGTAAGAAGGTGTTTAATACGGTAGAAAAAGCCTAGCCGCTGTATTAGCTTTTTCAAGACTTCATTTAAATGGCACAGAAAGCTAAGCTTGTTGTCCAGCCAGAACCCTAGATATTTGAAGGTATCAACTATTTCAAGGGGTTCACCCCAAAACATTAGTATCTTGGGGCTATGTGTAGGTCTGGAGACTGCCTTTGGTTAGAGAATTATGGCTTTAGTCTTTTTGGCATTGAGTAGAGGTTTGTGTTTGATAAGGTTATGTTGAAGAGTGATAAAGTCTTGCTATAAGTCCTCATATGCCACGTAGTAAAGAATTTGAAGTGTAGAGTACTGTATCATCAGCAAATAAGTGCACATTAGCTGTGCATAGATGAGAGTCCAGGTTATTGGTGTAGATTGCAAATAGGATAGGGCCCAGTATAGAGCCTTGTGGGACTCCTCACAGTAGAACATTTTGAGAAGACAGGTCACCTGCAGATTTGACTTGTTGTAACCTATAGGTAAGGTAGCCGGTGAACCAGTTAATGGCAGGATTATCAAGACTGATATTGCTCAGTGAAGTAAGCAAGAAGTTGTGATCCACGGTGTCAAAGGCCTTACCGAGATCAAGGAAAAGGGCAAGCACATGTTTCTTAGAGTTCAGGGCAATTTGACAATCTGTGGTTACTTTTGCAAGGGCAGATACTGTACTATGTTTAGCCCTAAACCCGGACTGTGCAGGGTTTAGCAGTTTCTGCAAATCCAAGTGTTCTCTAATTTGGGTGTTGACAATTTTTTCCAGTAATTTTGAAAGGGAGGATAGCATGGAAATGGGCAGATAATTGTTCAGGTTGCATGGGTCCCCTGACTTGAATAGAGGCAAGATGTAGGCAGTTTTCCATGACACAGGTAGCTCGCCCTGCTTCGGGAGGTGTTAAATAAATAGGTGATAGGGGCGGTCAAGTAGAAATAGCCAAGCTTTAGGAAGAAAGGTTCAATATTGTCTGCACTGGCATTCTTTTTAGTGTCCAGTGACAGATGAAGGTCCTCTACTTGTTTAAACATAACTGTAAGAAAGCTGAAAGGAGAAGGATGAGGTTGGTTAGGATTGAGATTAGCATTAGGGCTAGCCGTGCTATCCCCTACCAGGCTAAGTTTGCTGATAGGCGAGGCGTCAAAGGTAAACCCTGCAGTGGAAAAGTGTTAATTGAGCTGCTTTAATATAGCAGCTCTGTCTGTGTAATTAACTCCATTGGACACAATTTTGGTTGGAAAGGAGGATTCAGAATGCTGACCTTCAACCTCTTTGAGGGTGTTCCTGAAATTGGCAGAATTGTTTTTGTTGTCTTCAAGTTTTGTCTGGAAATATCTAGCTTTTTCGGACCTAATTAGTTTGGTGCAGGCATTTCTGGAGATTCAAAATGCTAGCCAGTCAGCCTCCAAGTGCAATTTCCTCTCTCTTTTCCACCAGTAATCTCTTTCATTGAGCAATTTCTTCAGGTTGGGAGAGAACCAGCCAGGAGATCTTTTTTTTGACCTAATCAGCCAAAGGGGGGCATGATTGTCAATTAGCCCCATTAGGAGGCTATGAAAGATATTAAATGCCTCACTAAGTGAAGGAGCTAGACAGAAGTCCTGCCATCTGATGTTACTTAGGTCTTTCAGGAAGGCATTCCGGCAGAATTTTTTCAGGCATCTTTTCAGTATGAATTTGGCAGCCAGTTTTACTTGGGGAGAGTGTCTGATGCAGGCTATAGTGCAGTGATCACTTATGTCATTGAAGAACACTTCGATATGCGAGATGTTATGAGGCTTGTTTACTAACATAAGGTCCAGAAGAGAGCTACGCTCAGGGTTCTTTCTGTTGGGTCTGGTGATTGCAGGTGTTATTTGGGTCAGACCATTCACATCACAGAGATCCTTTAGCTTCTTAGAACTCTCATCATTACAGTTTAGGCTGAGATGCCCCATTAGAATACACTCAGTATTAACTGAGTCAATTAGGCTTTGGAGATGCGGCAGGACGGCCATGCCACCAGAAGGCGGTCAATAGCATGCTGCAATAAGGAGTGCTTTTTCAATGGAGAGGAATAATTTTAGTGCCAGGCATTCAAGTTCCTTAGCCTTTGAAGTACAATCTATGACTGAAACAGTGAATTTGCTCGTAGCATAAATTACAACCCCTCCTCCTCTAGTCGGTCTATCACAGCGGTAGGTATTGTATCCCGGTATGTTGATGGAATTGTAACAGTGGTCAAGGGCGCAAGCCAGGATTCTGTTATCATAAAGAAATCAGGAGATGCATGCAGAGCCCAAGTCTGTATGATATTGAGCTTCTTCAGTAAACTACAGACATTTATGTGGAGAAAGCTAATGCCTTTGTAATTTGGGAGGTCTGCAGGGGAGTCCAGTAAGGCAGGTGGGCCTGGGTTTAGTTCAATGTTTCCAGAACAGAGCAGGAGAAGTAGTATTAGTTTCTTGAGGTAGTGTCTTAGTCTACTAAGAAGTCTCTTGTTGCACTGTCTGGAGTATGTCAGTTTGGTGGTGTCTATGTTATGGGCATTAATGCAATTTGATAGAGATGCAGCATAGATGATAGTTATGGCTGACAAGTTCAGTGGTGTACGCACATATTCTTTGATCAATGCCTGGTGTGAGGAGGGGCACAACCATGAGGAAGTCATCCCTGCTATGTGTTGCCATGGCCTATTAGGAAAGGGCAAAACATGGTAGTCACTAGAAGGGGAGTTTTGGCCATGTTGTAAGTTGTTAAATGAAATATTAAGGGGGGGCCAATGATATAAGTATGAGGCAACTATACAGAAGAGTATCCACAAGTGCTATTTTTAGAAGGGAGTTATCTCCTCATACAAATGTCCTGCATGAGGCTTACAGGACTAAAAACATAACCTCTATAAAAAGGCAGGGATAACTACTGATGAGGCTAGAAGAAGGGTGTGGCGAGTGGCACTTGGTCCAATGGGCAATTAGAGGGTGGGCCTAGCACTTGTTGGAAGAACATTTAATAGAGGCTGGGGTCGAGGCGGGTGGTGTGGGAAGAAAACTGACAGCAATCTTGGTAGGAAGCAAGCAAGAAACAAGTCCATAAGGCCTCAGAAGCAAAGTTCCCAGGGTGGCCAATCACAGGCGAAGCTGTAAAAGTGGCAGCCAATGGGAGGTGATTCTTAAGGTAATTTTCCAATCAAGGCTCCAACACTAATCCCAGAAGCAGAAAGCAGGCTTACCTGGTTTTGAGGGATCATAGGCAGGCTGGTGGAGGGCACACAGCAGGCTGGCTTTTCCAGCCACGGCCGTAAGGCGTGGAGTTGATCGCCCAGTCAGGGGTTTCTTGGAGCTGAAAAGGAGCAGAGAAGAGAATTTAGTTAAAGGCAGAAGGGATGAAAGAGTCCAAGGAAACACAAAAGGTTAAATCGGGGGAAGGGGTGTGATTCTGCAGAGAAAGAGGCAGACAGAGCATGGTGGGGTAAGGACAGAGATTAACGACTGTGCAATTTGCAGTGGTGCCGCTTGCCCAAGGTTATGCTGAGAAGAATTTTAGGTTTGAGTAGGAGGGGAAGATAGAGAGAGAGAGGAGAGAGAGAGAGAGAGAGAGAGAGAGGAAGAGGGAGAGAGCGAGCGAGAAACCAAAGGAAGGTATGGCTAGGAAAGTGCAGAGAGGCAGCCAAGAGATGGCACTTGCAATAATATTTGGCAAAAAAATTCAGCAATAGTACATAAAGCAGCACACCTCCCGGCAATAGCAATTACAGTCAAAAATTCACAGCAATCTTGGTAGGGAGTGAGCAAGAAACAAGTCCAAAAGGCCTCAGAAGCAAAGTTTCCAGGGTGGCCAATCACAGGCAAAGCTGTAAAAGTGGCAGCCTATGGGAGGTGATTCCTAAGGTAATTGTCCAATCGGGGCTCCAATGCTAATCCCGGAGGCTGAGAGCAGGCTTACCTGGTTTTGAGGGCTCCTAGGCAGGCTGGTGGAGGGCACACAGCCGGCTGACTTCTCCAGCTGCGGCCATCAGGTGTGGAGTTGATTGCTCAGTCAGTGGCTTCTTGGAACTGGTTTTGAGGGCTCCTAGGTGGGCTGGTGGAGGGTGCACAGCCGGCTGGCTTCTCCAGCCATGGCCATAAGGCATGGAGTCGATCGCCCAGTAAAAGGCTTCTTAAATTTATTAGAAGCAAGGGTTACTGTAAAAGAAATGTGTGCTAAAAAAATAGAATGGTGGGAAGGCACAAAAATTGACAATAAAACAATTACTGATAGAGGAAGGAAAAGGGGCAGAAGCTACAAAATATGGAAAGTATTTGAGTTTAGGAGCCAAGTTATATAAATTACTTACAAGGCAAAAAATATATAAAGTAAATGAAGAACAACAAATAACAAATATTAAGCAAGAAATGGGAAAATGCCAATATAATAGAATTAAATCTCTTATAATGGAACAGAAAAGCGGGACACAGGGGAAAAAACACCAAACAAATCCTTTTGATAGTAATAAGGATAGGATTAAAGAGAAAGTAATGTATGAATTAAAAGATAAATAAGGTAAGGTGTATATATATATATATATATATATATATATATATATATATATATATATAGGATATGACATGACCTGACTGAAGATATCTTGATGTCACTGGCCTCGAGTGAAGATAAATATGATATCTTCAGTCAGGTCATGTCATATTCTGTTTATACAATGTATGTTTCGGGATTTTTCTTAGTTTAGTAGGTTAAGACTTTTAATAACAATACTCAATAAGTGTAACATAGTTATAAGTACAACATCATAGTTTTTGCTTTTAAAAGTTTTTTTTATTGTAGTAACTTGATACATATGAAATGATTTGAAGTGTAGTAACTGTTTAACAACACAGAAAATAGCAAGTTGATAAAGATTGCAGTGTTTTCACTCTTTCATGACTCAGAACGTTTGAACTTCTAAAGTAGTGTATTTTTCTAAGTTTCAGGATGGAGTGAGCATTCACTGTATGTTATTTGTCCATTTTTACTTGTTTTGGGAAGAGGTGGGGTGGCGAAAGGTTGCCAATATTTTGGGGTGTGCATAATCATGGAAGATCTGTTGCAGTGCTGTGTACTGTGCGAGTGATGAGAATTCGTCTGTGCCAGTGACGAGAAGCCGTCTGTGCGAGAGAGGAGAAGCCCTCTATTGCTTTGGTAATGAGCGAAGTATAATGAAGCATGTGCAAGTCTGATGGTTTTGGGGAAAAAATGCTATCATCAGTGCACTGCTTTACAGTTTGGCAAGAAATATACAGCTGTAGGTGTTAAGTGCTTTGCGATGAATACAAAAATATATATTGCAAAGCACGTTACACTGTTTTAGCTTCCTGGTTAAGTGTCACTGCGTGTCAAGGGTCAGTGCATGACGGAGGATGTGCTCGCTCGGTCGGGTTGTAGAATTAACGTTTTGTTTTGTTTAATGAAGTCCTGCAGCATATGGTGAGTTTAGTAACATTTTTATTATGCATTTTTGTGAACAGGACCTTTGTTAATATTGTATTTGGGGTCGGGAAACTATCGGTTTGGCGACTTTGGTTTGCAGCTTATTTGCTAGTCATGCTGAAGTTGCTGTGCAGCACTACAGATGTGTCACATGACATAGTTTGTTACAGCTATGTGGTTGGTGTGAAACTGTGTTTTTTTAGATTACTATTAGATTTACATTACTGTTTTTGGTGTCATGTATACTGTTTTGTTGCTGTACCGTTTCCAGTGCTGGGAAGTGCTAGCCACAGCATGGGCGACATGAAAAGTGAAAGCATTGTAAAAACAGTCGGGAAGGTGCTAGGATCAAGCAATTATAGTAACAATGACGTATAGGAATGTAAAGATATCTCCATGACGTATAGGAACATGGAGATATCAATGTTATCTTCACTGGCTGCCTGAGATATCATGTTTTACACTTGCATTTATCCTGAAACATACATTGTATAAATATATATCTATATCTACATATATATCTATATATATCTATATATATCTATATATATATATATAGGTAATATCAAATGCACAGAGCAATAATTCCTGAAAGGAAAATACCAAAAAGAAAAGTGTAAGGAGAAGAACAACGTTTTTGATACTATTAATATGCCTAAATTAAACAAAAGAGGAAGCAGAGTTAGTTAATAAAGAAATTTAGGAGGAAGAAATAAGAGAAGCAATTAAAACATTATCAAATAATACAGTGTCAGGAATAGACAGAATACCTAATGTTTTTTATAAAGTCTTTGAAGAAAAACTTACTCCTATGTTAGTCCAAATCTATAATGACATTTTTCAAAGGGGTGAACTTTCGGAAAGTATGGAACAAGGTCTAACGATATTTCTTTTTTAAAAAAGGGAGAGAACACTAATTCAAAACTGGAGACCTATATGTTTAGTAACAACCAATTATAAAATACTGTCCAAAAAAATAATCATTCAAGATTTTTTGCAGAACAGTTAGTTTTACAGACGCGAACATGTGCAATACCGGGGAAAAGAATACAGCACACCTTAACCTATATAAGAGAAATTATCAATAAAAGGCAAGAAAAAGAAATAGAGGGATGTTTGTATGCTCTGGACCAAGAGATGGCTTTTAATGTTATACAACATACATATATATATATGTATATATATTTTGTAAAAAATATATATATATATATATATATATATATATAGTAAAAAACAAAAACAAGGCACTGCATCAGCATGTGGTTTAAAAGCAAAACAAAAGGGTTATATTAAATGCACGCTGAAAATTGAAAATAGAGTTAAAAATCTACTTTTCGACCTTAGGTCTTCTTCAGGAAATATCTAAAAGAGAAAAAAAACAATGTTAGTGTAGTGCAGAGGTAAAATGAGATGTATATATATATATATATATGGGGAAAGAAAAAAGGGGAGGCTCAGGGAGAAGAAGTGATAAATGGTAAGTTTAAGAGAGAATCTGTGAAACAAAAAGGTGCTGAGAAAGATAAAGCAAAATGGGAGTGAAAGAGCTAGGGAAGTTCCCAGGTGGGGACTAATTAACAGGGCCTAGTAAGAAGGCTGAAAGGTGACAAATGTGTGGGAAGGAGACAGAGATGCAGACTTATGGTGAAAATGAAAAATAAATGAGTACAAAAGCAAATAGACTTTAGGGAAAAAAAAGGGATAGCTGAAAGATGTTAGTGGAAAATAAGTCTATCATTTAAACCAGAGGGCTGCTGGGAGCCAAGGTGGATGATCAGCTTGGCTTCCATGTTTTTTCTATGGTCAGGATCCCAGAAGCCCTGCTGAAGGACACAAACAGAAAGGTCATTGACATTGTGGTCACTGGAGATAAAGTGGGATACAATGGGTTTAGCAGTGTCACCATTCCTGACTGCTCTGTAATGTTCCCTGAAATGGTCAGCAAGGTGCCTACCAGTTTCTCTGATGTAAATAGACGTACACTTCCTGCAAAGAATACAATACACAACATTAGTGGAGGTGCATGAGAACTCCTTGGTGATGTGAAAAATACCTGTAGGCCCCCGAATTTCAGTCACACTGGAAATAAATTTGCAGGTCTAGCAGCGAGTCCTGTTGCAAGGTTTGGTACCTGAGAGGGAGGAACTGTTAGGAGTAGGTAGGCTGCTTTTAACCAGGAGATTCCACAGGTTAGGTGGCCAGCGGTAGGAGGAAAAAGGTGGTCCTGTAAAGGAAGCACCAATGTTAGGGTCAGTTTTCAAAATGGGAAAGTTACTAGTGATGATCCTGTAAAGAGAAGGTGTGCTCTGATGGAAAGGAAGTACTAGTGGAATTTGCTGTTGTTCTTGTGTGACAGTATCCTTCCTGTGGGGGTCAAGGTTACCGGGCATGTTACTGACCCAGGAGAGTGCTCTGTCCACTGTGCTTTTAGGGTACCCCTGTTGACAAAAAAGCAATGCATTATTTTGGTCTGCTCAGCAAAATCATCCTCTTCACTACATAACCTGACATGTTTAGGATGGAAGGAGCTGTGGAGGAGGAAACTGTGAGAGTCAGTGGGTTTGTAATAGACTGATGTCTTCAGACCAGTGTTCTGTACTGACAGCTGGATATCCAGAAAAGACAGTGTAGAGGAGGATACTTCAACAGTGTATTGAAGGGAAGGATGGGCTGTGGTAAACTTGTCAAGGAAGACTTGGAAGGTCTCCCTGGAGCAGGAGGTGGCCCCCTACACAGTCATCAATGTAGTATTTGTAGAGTTCAGGCACAGTCCCTGTGAATGAGAGAAAAAAACATTCCTCCACCCAACCCACAAACAGATTAGCAAAGCTGGAACCCATCTTGGTACCCATGGCAATTCCACTGACCTGCTGAAAAAAAACTGTTATTAAAAGAAAAAGCATTGAGTGTAAGAACCAGTTCTGCCAGATGAGTTAGTGTGGGTGTGGGTGGCTGCTGGACTTCCCGCTTATTCAAGAAATGCTGCAAAACTGTCAGACCATCATCATGGGGGATCACTGTGTAAAGAGATTTGATGTCCATGGTGAAGATGAGCTGATGAGAGTCACTGAATCTGAACCTGTCAAATAACTGGAGAGCATGGTTAGTGTCTTTAACACAGGAGGGCAGGGACTCAACAAGGGGTCTCATGAGGCTGTCCAAAAATGCAGAGATGTGGGATGTGGGGCAGGAGCAGGCAGCCACTATGGGATGACCCGGGTTACCTGTTTTGTGGATTTTGGGAAGGAGATAAAACCTGGATGTCTGGAGATGCTGAACTATGAGTCTCTTAGCAGAAGCAGGGAGCTCTTTGTTTTCAACAGCAGAAGTGATGTAGTGGTGACCTCAGTCTGATAGTCAGCAGTGGGGTCCTGTGGAAGAGAAGAATAAAACCTGGTGTCAGAGAGTTGCTGTGTGGCTTCAGTGATGTATAGCTCCTTTTGCCAGACCAAAACAGCACCTCCCTTATCAGCTGGCTTAATAACAATGTAATTCCTACATTGTAGAGATCTGAGGGCTGCAAGCTCACCAGGTGTCAGGTTGGAATGGTTGTGCCTGCAATGAAGATTGAATTTAGTGGTGTTTTCCATGCATTGGTTAACAAAATAATCAACAGCAGCAAAACATCCTGGAGGGGGTGTCCATGCACTTGGCTGGGGATTGATATCATTGATAGTTCTGGTGTTACTGTCATCATCTGTGGGAAGAGGAGTCACATTAGAAAAATGAGCTGCAAGGCATACTCTACGATAGAAGCACTGCAGATCAGCTTGAACCTGGCATGCATCAAGATATCTGGGTGTGGGCACAAAACAGAGACCTTTGCTAAGGAGTGATTGCTCATCTTGTGTCAGGGGAAGGTCTGGAGGAATACAAAATACCAAATTGTTAGGTTGTGTCTGACTCGAGGGCTGTATGGGATACATTAAAAGAATACGAAATACCAGGTTAAATGATTAACCTGATTAAAACTCTGTATAAGGAAGCACACATTTGCCCAATGATAAATGGGCACTTGGGAATATATATGTTCATTAAAAATGGGGTAAGACAAGGCTGTCCATTAAGCCCCTTGTTATATGTGTTATGTTTGGATCCCCTTTTAAGGAAAATAGAAGAAGAAAAGGACATTCGGAATATAATGTGGCAAGGAGAAAGATTGGCCAAAAACTAGTGCATACACAGATGACTGTGTAATACTAGTGAAAGATCAGGAAGCTGGGGATAAGATGCTGGACTTGGTGGAAAGCAATAGTCATTACACAGGGATTAAGATAAATAAAAGGAAAAGTAAAATCTAGGCATTAGGGGATGTCAAAATAGGTAAGCCTGGAGAACTGGAAGTAGTAAAAGGAGAGATAAGGATCTTGGAATATTGTATGATGACCAAAAGGTTATCCAAAGAAATTGGGAAGAAAAATATGATATTGCAGAAAGGAAATTCAAGAAATGGAAATAATGGAATATGACAAAGAGAACAATAATATAGTTATTAAAGACATTCATTTTGCCCATTTTTTTGTACTTAACATATGTATATCCTGTACCACTACAAATGCAGACTAGTATATTATCTCTTTTTTTTTTTAGATGTTATGGGAAAGCAAACTAAATCCAATAAAGAGAAGAATAACGTATAGGGATATAAAGGATGGTGGGTTAAATATGATACAGCCAATTGTATTTTTAGTGGGTATGTTTATTACTTTCAACATAGTACCCTTGATAAAAGGGGAAACTAAAGGATGGTTAAAGTTTTCATATAAGTGGGGTGACTCTATGCTTAAAAATATAGAGAAAAAAGGAAACATAAAGGGTGGGAAAATATGGCCAGAATAAATGGAAACTTGTAGGTATTACCTCACACAATGGGGGTAAAAATAGACTCTTTGATTAGGAAAAATAGGAAACAGATACATAAAAAAATAATGGAAAGAAATGTCTATAAGGAGACAGTTTTTAAAGTTAAGTAAAGTATAGTAATAAAAGAATTGCTGGCAGTAGCCTTAGATAAAAGAATTCCCAAGAATATGAAAGAGACAGTCTGGTTGTGTAGTCATGACAAATTGAATGTGAGAAACAATCATAAACATAAAAAGATGGAAGAGAGGCTATGTGGAGAAATAAGTTGCGGGATGCAAGAAGAAACTATGTGGCACATGTATTTTAAATGTTCCTGTCTCAAACCCTTCTGGAGAATGTTGGCAAAGTTCTGGGGATGAAATGTTTCAGGCATATGACTTATGATGTATTAGTATATGAGCAATTATCTAAGGAATGGAGTAATTTTAACAAAAGTATGGCACATGGTATCCTAGCAGTTTTGAAGTGGGTGTTATAGCAAAATAGATGTTAGAGAATACTGCAGGGAAAAGAAGAGTCTTTGCAGGATCTTTTGTTTAAACTACAGTTTGAAATTGACAAAATCTATCAAGAAGAATGTAGGATTTTTGTGGAAGAAAAAGCAAGGAAAATGTGAAAAAATACTACTGGTACTGGTTGAAAAGTGACATATGGATGTTTGTAAAATGATGTAACCATGTTTGTGATTAATGATATGTTTTTGTTTTTAATAAAAAAAATTCCCTTACTCTTTTTGAGAAGTGCCATGGGATCTTTAGCATCCACCTGAACTACCACCAGAACAGGCAGATGGGAGCTCGGTTTAACGTCTCATCTGAAAAATGGAATAGGCAGACCAGCTCATTAGCTCATTCTTGGTAAAATTAGGCCTTCTGCATTCCCTTGCCTCATCAGACTCCATACTAGTGCCTGTGGATGAAGCAGACAATCACAGGGACAGGTACAGCATCAGTGGCATGTACTGTGGGACATGCAGAGTTCCAATGCAAACACACACTGTCACAGTGTAAACACATTTACCTCCAAGACTGCAGTACCTCTCGGTCACCTGTGTGGTGGGGTGGTGCATGCTGACTCATTTATAGCTCAGCACATACAAATGAGGGGAAGAGCACCCTGTAATGAGATGCAGATAGTTGGTTTGGGCCAAGACTGTGAAATGAGCTCATTAGCATATCCTGGCTGAATATTGCGGATTTGCACTTAGTGCATCTAAATGTGCATTGCTCATTTATTTGTGCACCTCTGACACACATCACACATTTCTGATGCATGCTTAATAGCCGCACATGTTGCTGCATTGCGTGGTCCTGGACAACTGACGTCAGTTGTAGCACATCGCTTGGACATCACTGCACAGCGTGAATGTGCAGCAGCCATGTACAGCACATTGTCACTGATGTGCACCATTTGGATGGCTGTGGTCATGGCAGGGACTGACCTACCCAATATGCTGGTGTCGTGTGGCCACACACATGTGGGGTCAGGGTGCCCAACCTCTGTTTCCTGCCCAGCCTGCCACTACCATGCTAGTGCAATAATGCACCATAGTACTGCTATTGTGCATCCCAAAGCACGTTGCCGGCCACGCTTGGCAGATCATGGTTAGCCTATCGTGCAACTGACGTGACTCAGAGGCCTGGCAGTTCTACCATTTTTGGATAGCTGTGCAGTACAGTTAGAGCCATGTCATGTGCCTTAGGATGACATGCCACCAGTCCACACTTCCAGACATGGGGGAAGATGGAACTTGTGAACCTTGTGGACCTGGTTGTCCCACTTGAGGGTCAGATCTTTGGGCATCAGGAGCTCCAGGTGACCAGGTCCTTGGTGTGAACCACCATTGCCAGATGCCTGACCAGGCACACAGGTATACCCCAAACAGGGGAGCAATGCCACCACAAGTTTGAGGACCTTGGCAGGAGGGACAGAACAATGCTGGACCATCTCCAGGACATGGTATGGAGGGAAGCAGTGCCACACCCAGGTATGTATGCAATGTGACTGTGCACAATGCAGAATGCTGTACGCTGACAAGTATGTGGCAGTAGTTGTCAATGTCCATTGTGGACAGCAGCATGCCACCATTCGTGCATGGCAGGTGTGTACTGGTGTGCTGGTGTGCAGCATTTTGTGTGTGCCACTGTCCAGTTCCAGTGCTCCTACAGGGCATATTCGCAGCACTATGGGACCAGAGCCATGCCACAGCAGGAGGTGATAGCCGGCAGTGTGGGGCATGGCAACCTACAGTAGTGTCACATGATCCAGGATGGACCGTGCATGCGTGCCACTATGCCAGTGTGTGGGTCCACTGTACAATGCATGTGGATGCAGAGTGGGTACTGTGTCCAGCACTCATGCATGGAGTCCATGATGCACAACAGTGGTGTACCTCATGGCAGACACAGCATGTGTTGCCTGTCCCTATACGCCATGTGCCAGGGTACAGGTGCCATGTATTAGTACCAAATGGCATGGGCCTGTGGGCACACCACAGTGTCTGGTGGGGCACCATGGTGCACCACCATCACATGTGCACTGTCACATGGCAATAACCTGTGTGGGCACTGGTGACAGGTGTTGGACATTACAGACCTGCTGTATATCATGCCACTTTGCCTGTAAACTGTATGGCATGCAACTATAGAGATGCATTGTGGCATGTGTAGTTGTTGGGCCTCACAAATCCACCTTGCACATAGGTGTTTGGGTGGGTGCTACGCCATGATGCTAATTGTTACCCTGTCATTGTGTTCCTATTGCAGGCAGGGTAGAGGTCAGACAGGCCCAGCAGGACACCCTCAGGCATGACAACAGTGCCAGGTGGACGAGTGTCCAGATCAGACTGAGGGACGTGGCATGTATGCCAATGTGCCGTACAACAAGTGAGTATGGATGTGGTGTTGCATGTTTCATAGGGACATGAGGGGTCTGCAGTGCTCACTGTGGTCTGTACATGAACATGGGACTCAGGTGATGCACGAATGTGGTAGCAGTGTGGTGTTGATTGCATTTTTTTATCACTGGCTGTCTGGTGTGTCCGGCCATGCATGTGATCAGTCTTCACTGACTGCACAGGGTACAGGAGTAATCTGTCAGTCATGGTGTGCACTGTGCTATGTTTCTCATGTTGTGTGGTCATTGGCATGTGTGTAGGCCTGCACCACATGCCACCCACATACAGTGCACAGCATGGTGTGGCGTTGCATTGCACATGTCCAGGACTCCACCCCCCCCACAGCACCTCACATGCTGCCTCGCACACATCCCCTTTGCTCTGAAATGTGCAACTGCCTCTGTGGTTCTGTATGATTCCCATATGGCAGTGTGTACTGGCAGCCACTGCCAGAGTAGCCAGTCATTGTTGCCATGGACATGCCATGTGTGAGGGACCTGCATGATGCAGAAAATGGCATGCTACAGGTGGTGTGGGGCTTCCCTGCTGTTCCTGTTCTGGGCAATGTGAGTGATCCCACACTTCCGCACGACACCAGCCGTATGTCGCAGCCAACACTGTCCATGGCTGTATGTTGCCATTGTCCCCTGTTCACGTTTGGCTGTTGTCCATCGTCCAATCATGCTGGTCAACACCGCTGTGTCACAGTGCACCAGGTGAGTTCCATACAGCTGTGGGTTGAACACCATAGCCATTCACGGTGACACTGTACTTGTGGCCGTCTGTGCTGCTGCCACCATCCATTGTGTAGTGTGTAGCCAGTGACATCCTGGCCCACTGTGTCCCTGGCCCATGTCCATGTACACCCCCTGTATTGGGCATCTGGACTCTGACTGTCGGCCTTCATGCTACCTTTACTGTCCATACAGTTGTGTCTGTGAGTCACTGGACATTGTTGTGTGCTGCGGGGGTGATGGGCTTTCTACTGTTGATGCACAGTGGTCTATGTGTGATGGCCTGTGACACCCAACAATGTGTTTCATGGGGGGGACAGCTGACAACTGTCCATTTGTGCCCCATGTGCACTGGTACAGCATAGAGTGTTGTCCCACCGTGCAGCTGTAATCACTGCCAGTGATTGTGGCCCATGCAGTGGCCATCCCCATCCACAGTGTGTGTCTACATGTTCCAGGCCTTGTGTGCCTGTTGTGGCTTGTGACAGTTCCCTGCCATTTTTCGTACCCTTCATGTCAGGGTCCTCTCCATGCACCCTGCTTGACTGTGGGACCCTCCTCCTCATTTGGTCTGTGCATGAGTATAACCATGCATTGCTGTTGTTGTTGCCATTGAGGGTGGCCTATGGTTGTGGCATGCCTCCTTGGCACATCAGAAGCAGTGTTTGGGTACATGCCCATGGACATGCCCTATGGTAGGGCCCTGCAGGTGTGCCCCAGGTGTGCTTCCCTGGCACCTGCACATCCAGTGGTCCTGTGTGTGTCCCCCACCCCGGCTTTACACCACTCACCTGTTGGCTGCCAGCATGCTGTTGGCCTTGCCGTCTGCTGTTTGGCCACCCACATGGCTGGTCCCTGACATGCTTGTCTCTGTGTGTTCCCTGGGTGTGTGGCACATGTGGTTAGGGCACTTATGTGTGCACCTCGCATGCCATCCATCTATGCTTGCATGTGTGGCCTTCGGTGGGTGGTTTGGTATGTCTGCAGTACTGCCCCTGGTCCACCAGTGGTGGGGGTTGCCAGCCCATGGCCATCACACACATGTGCCTTTGCATGTGGCTGGTATACTTCTGTGGGGACCATTGTGCCTTTGTCACACAGCTGTGTGTAACACAGCCACATGCCCTTTGCCATGTCTACATCCTGTCCTCCCCTGCCATTGCCTGTTTCCTCATCCACATCCAATGTAGTGCAGTATATGTGGGGTACTTGTCCACAGTATATCACCTGTCAGTGTTGCATGTGGCAATGTTGAGGCCCTGTGCATTGGCCTTTGCATGTGCACAAATGCACATCAGCTGCATTGCCTTGGGGGGTGGGCATTCTGTCCTGGCATGGATGACTGTTGTCACTGAGGCTTTGTTGTTTTTGTCTGTTTCCTCACATAAGATGTGTGTCAACATCTGGGACTGGTGCCACTGTTGGTGGACATCATGGACCCATGCTTCATGGAGGATGTGTGTCCACCTCAAGGGAGATGCTCCTGGCTTTCTGGAGGTGGCTTGGTGTCACCATGTGAGCAATCCGCATACTAGCAAGAACTGTGCGGCTGCATCTGGGAGCACCTCGCCCTAGGCAGTCATGTCACCATGCCACTGTGGCACAGTAGTAGTACCATGGCCCTGGCCACCCCACTGTCACACCCAGGTCCCAGGTCTTGTAAACAGTTCCCCCCTCCCATGTACACCATTTTCTGTCAGTTCCCCTTTGTTGTTTTTATATAGTTGTACCCTGTTTCCCTGCTTTTACACTGTTGTGCTTTTCCCTGTGTATATATTCCTTGTCTTGTACTGTTTCTATTATTTGACTTGTTCCAGTAAAGTTGTTTTTTGTTGGACATGGCTGTGTGTGTGTGTGTGTGTGTGTTGTTTTTAACATTGCTGTTATTGTTGTTGTTGTTGCCTGCGGTTACATGTGATAATGGTGAAAGCCTAAAGTCGATCACCATTATCGAGAAGTCAAGAGTGCCAAAAATTTATTTTGCCACTCTGACACCCAGGCGAATAGCAAAACAGCACCAGGGACTTAGTTTTTTAATGTTTTATGTGGGGGGCTGTGCCCTCCCACCCTCCCAGAGGATTCTCAACTCTGGGGGGGAGGGTGCATGTTGGGGGGTGAAAACAGTAAAAAAAAAAAGGTTCAGCCTGAGCACAACAAAAACACACCAGTGCATGGACCTGAACCAAGTACCCTGCCGACCAATGCTGCCAAACCACCCACCATGCCACGGGGTCAGCTCAGCAACCCACTGCAGCACCACCCCTCACATTCCCTCTCGCCCCTCACTGTGCATGTTCGCTCCCCCCATGCACTTACGTATAGCTACATCCCATCGCTATATTCGCTGACCCCTCCATCCGGCAACCCTACCCTACAGTAGCCCTGGAGATATGTGCTGCGGATTGGGTCACCATTATTGTAGGCGCCCAGTCCCCAGCGCTGATATCTCATACTACCTTGCCTGCAGTTTGGCACATGTTGCACACAAACCCCTGGACAATGCTGCACAGGTGGGTGCCTGCCATCACCTCACCCACCACTCCCTGTCCCTGGGTTTGGCCCTCATTGTGTCTGTCCCTGACTACCCTGCACTGGCTGCATGGGGTGCTTGGCACAGGTCCTTGTATCCCTTCCCGCTGGTTCCCCGTGGTGACACTGTGCCCTTCTCCATTCTGGTCATTGCCCACGTTGTTCAGTCCTGCACTGTCTGCAGCCTTGTCTTGCTGTTACTGTGTTCCCCCGGTGTGGGGTCCTGCCACTAGCCATTTTGGTGCTGTACCACTGGCACACTGTGACACGGCTCTGTCTGGCATGTCTGCACTGTTGTCACTCTGCTTCATCATTTGTCCATGTCCACTGGCACAACTGTTGCTGTGGTACCCTATCCATGGCCATATGTCTCAGTGGTGCCTGGTGTGCTTGACCGTCACCATGGTTAGCATCTTATTTATTTATTTTATTTATTAAATTTTGTTAACCGAGTAGGCCCACTGGGCCCCAAAGGTCCCTTTTTCAGGGGTGACCCGGGGATTGTTACATAAGGTTTGAACAGACAGGTATCACAGAGTCATACAGATCATACAGGGTTACTAAGACAGTATACAATTTCCCAATTTTGTGCAAGATGGCAGGAAGTACATAGTATTAGTTGATACAGTCATAGTACAGTGCAGTGCGTATGTTACAAGATACAGCAATACAGATCAGTACATGTAAGGTCCGCTGATGCCCTAAGAGTAGTACACATAATATGGGGTTATGAATACACCATACAGTTTCTGTGGACGAGGGCAACAAATACATTATAGTGTAGAATACAGCAGTGACATCAGGTGGAGAGGTGAATAAGTGCTTTTGTGTCTACGGGAGGTTCCGTACAGTGTAGTGAACCAGCTCAAGCCGACGTTAGTCGTTACCCTTGTAGGGGAACGGTGTCTAGTCGGTATGGATTGATATTAGGTGTGATTGTCTTAGCTGTTGGGGCAGTTGCAGGGACTTGGTTTGTTAATGTGAGCATGTAGCCCCTTTTGAAAGATGGCTAATGTCGGTGCCTCCTGAAGATAGCTAGGGAGATTGTTCCATGACTCCGGAGCTAGGTGAGTAAAGGATTTTCTCCCTGCAACTGTGCAGGTCCGAGGAGTCTCCAGGAGTTTTTTGTTCAAGGAGCGGAGCTGTCATCTCAGTGGCTTTGGGGCAAGTAGTCCATTCAGGCCTACTGGTGGATGGGCATCCTGGAGCTTATAGGTCCAGTTTAGTAGTGGGTACTGGAGCCTATTGTCCAGGGATGGCCAGTTGAGGGCAGTGAGGGCATCACAGTGGTGGGTCCTCGGGCAGGATTTTGAAGCAAAGCGAGCTAGTTTGTGATACAGGGTCATGAGTCTGCTCTGGTCCATTTTGGTGGTGCCGAGTATGATGGGAGCGGCATAGGTTAAGGTCGGGAGAAGGATGGTTTGTGAGATGGCCAGTCTAGTCTCTGGTATCATATTGTGGCTAAGGTGATAGAGAAGGCCCAGTTTTTGATGTATGTTTTTTGTCACAGCATCTACTTGGGGCTTGAGGGTGAGGCCTTGGTCTAGTATGAGACCAAGGTGTTTGACTGATTGTTCCACCTCTATGTTGGAGCTGGTACACTCTGTGTACACACTGTGCAGTGCACTCTGCTGGACACTCGGTAGCCATGCTTCGGGGTGCTTTAGCCACTGTGGTGTGCCACTATGCCTCCCCTGTCACCTGTGGTGCTGCTCTGTTGCAACAGCACACGTCCTAAATGCACCAGTGAATTGGGCTCCTTTCACTATATGTGCACCACATTGCCTGTTTCTTGTGCACCGTTTCCCATATTCAGAGATGCCCTGCTGCACCATGCATTTTCTGTTGCACAATGCGCATGTTCAGGATATTCAGCAGGACATGTGTAATCACATCTTATGGCTCATCTTCTGAATATGCCATTGTTTTGTGCCAGCGCATCTCAGATGAACGGTACAGGCATTTGTGTGACAAGGCCAGCTACTTTTGAATATGGGACCCCTGAGAAATATGGACGATTTTTGAGTAAGAAGGACTGAAAGTTGTATACTATCTTCAGATCAACAGATGAGCAAAGTTAGTTGCAGGGCTAATTATAGCCAAATGATTTCAATTTCTTTGACTGTCAAACCCTTCTAGGGTTGTAAAAGAATGCCATATGCCATATGGTTGATAAGGAATTAACAATCTTTGTATGTTAGAACATGCCCTGTGTGACTTCTGATGCTAACACTGGGTAAGTTTAGAAAAAGCTGCTTTGAACAAAGTTTGTGTAAGAGAAGAAATATGGCCACTGAGCAGAACTAGGAGAGTCTGCAGATAGCTGCCAGTCAAGACCGAGTAGCATCAGTTATGTAAATGATGACTGAGAAGCTACCATTCTGAAGACATAGTATCCCAAGTCATGTGTTAAGCCAGTTGTTATGACTTCAGTATGGGATGGTTTGGTGGACAGTATCTACGAATGAAATGAGCTGCAAAGGATAGTAGTGAGGTTAGCCTTGTTATGAGTTTTGCTGGAAAATTGTAATATTATGGATGGATACCAAATTTTGAGCTGAGATGGAGGTCATTTTTGGAAAAAGATGATGGGCCTGCTTCTCAAAGCTGGGGGGGGGGGCAGCACAAGTGGCTTGCGTCCAAATGATTGGTGCAAAGTGCCCCTTGCGCTAAATGATGTCCCAGGAACAATTCAAAAAAGCAGGCTGTGCCTACTGCTTGCAGCCTGCACCTAACACACTGTGCTGCAGCATGGCATCAGGGGCCTGCAGCAGATGCAAACTGCCAAAATCCTTGAATCGCAATTCACAAAACTCCACCAGTGGTGACATTTCTAAGTACCCTTAGACCAGACCAGAGGGTGCCGTTTTCCATGGTAGTCCAGTAGCCCCCCTTCCTGATGTCCCCAATCATTGTTAAAATAAATATTAACATACCCTCTTCCCTGGTAGTCTAGTTGCCCCCCTCCCTTATCCTGATGACCCTGAAATTACTGTATCAATCGACACCTGGTGGTCTAGTGGGCTCCCCACCTGGCAGTGCCCTCCCAAACCCCTCCCACAACCCCTAAGAGAACTGCAGACTGGCACAACCCATCTCTCACCACCACGGCCAGCCACTGATTGAGCTCTGAATGAACACATACTGTATATAGTACGCACTTAGTGAGCTGTCAATCACTAAGTACGTACTATATACAGTATGCACTCATTCAGAGCTCAGTCAGCAGATGGCCGTGGTGGTGAGAGGTGGGTTGTGCCAGTCAGCTGCTCCCTTATGGGTTGGAGGGGGAGAGAGGGACGGGTGGGCACTGCAGGGTGGAGGGCCCCCTAGACCACCAGCTGTTGATTGATACAGTAATTTCAGGGTCATCAGGATCAGGGAGGGTTGCTACTAGACTACCATGGAAGAGAGGCATAATATTATTTACTTAAACAATGCTTGGGGATTGGGTCCACTAGACTACCATGGAAGAGAGGCATAATATTAATTACTTAAACAATGCTTGGGGATTGGGTCCACTAGACTACCAGGAAGAGGGCATGTTAATATTTTTTCTAACAATGATCGGGGACATCTGGGAGAGGAGCCACTGGACTACCACAGAAAATGGCACCCCCTGTTTGGCACACTGCTAGGGTTGCCACATGACACAGGACTTTGCCACCAGGACCATGCCTGATAGATAGTCGGGTGCAGAATCCATGGCGTATTTGCAATTGGTGCAAGCCACCTTTGGTGCAGCTTGCACCAAGGTTTGAGAATCAGGCTGAATATTTCTTTAACATCTTTGGCATTTTGACTGAAGGAAGGCATGCCAAATTGTAGCTGAACTGAAATAAATTCAGGAAGTCATTGAATGAAGAAGAACTACAGATATGGGAATAGATGAACTACTGAAGAAGAAGAGAGAGGATGCTTGCAAATTCAAAGGCATAAGTACTTGATGTGTAATTTTTGGGACAATTACATGAGGGGTTGCTCTGGCGATACTCCACAAAAGGAGACAGAGAGTGTGTTACAGTCAGTTCTTGTGAAGAGCTAGTTGATGATAAGGGTCTTTGCATGACACATGGCTACCAGGGAAGCCACTTTCTAACTGATGACAAGCACAGGGAAATCGTTGCAATATACTGTACTCATTGATGTGTTTTTTAATTATTTCCCATGTAAAGAGATAAATAAAAAAAAAGTGAATGATATTAGATGCTTCTGTGCTTCTAAACTGTACATTTTCCCTTTAAAATCTATCAGTTATGGTGGCCCTGTCTGTGGCATAGTAAATGATGTGTTGAAAAACTGTTTATAATGGCAGTGATTGTAATTTTTTCCCAAAATAAATTGTTCTACAACACAGTATAGTCTCATGTGTTAATTTCCCAAGTTTTTTTCTGTGTGCTTCAGTAATCATTCCCACACCGCAGATAACCCTAAAGATTAGCTGCACTTTATCACTTGAAACTTGGTACACTAAGGGGTCCTGTGTAGAAATCTGCTTTCAAGCACTAGCTGTGTTTCTGTTGCACCCCTTGTATCTCTTTAAGGCTTTTTCCTCATCATGGCAAGTTCAAGGTATGTGCCCTTCAAAGTGATGAGGCTTTCAGGTCCAGCACCCAGGGACATTCATATCAATCTGCAGGGGGATGGGTGAGCATCTTTGTGATCTGTTCAGAACCAGCCAAGTAGCTGAAAGAGGGCTAGTCTTGGTGGGGTTCTCTAGTCCATAGTGGTCAGCCATATTTTACATGTGTGTGGTGGCTTTATAGAACTTTGCTTGCCAAAAAAAAAAGAAAGTATTGACTGTGAAAATCAACTATACTGTTTTATGCGGGTGTTGCCTGTGTTCAGTTTACACTGACAGCTCACTATCCAGGTGATATGAACTGATGATGCCCTACTCAGGATGCATACTTTAATGATTCTTTGTCAGATTCCATCAGTTAGTTAGTTGTTTGCCTCCATGTTGTCTGCAGACGGGTGGTGGTGTGATTCTGTTTTGGGTGTAGATGGGTGATGGCATGTCTCCATGTTGTGTGTAGATGGGTGGTGGCATGCCTCCATATTGTGTGCAGATGGGTGGTGACATGCCTCCATGTTGTCTGAAGACGGGTGGTGGTGTGATTCTATTTTGGGTGTAGATGGGCAGTGGCATGTCTCCATGTTGTGTGTAGATGGGTGGTGGCACGCCTCCATATTGTGTGCAGATGGGTGGTGACATGCCTCCATGTTATGTGCAGCTGGTTGGTGGCATGTTTTCATGTTGTGCGCAGATGGGTGGTAGCGCACCTCCATGTTGTTTGCAGACAGGTGGTGGTGGTGTGTCTCCATGTTGTCTGCAGATGAGTGGTGGTGTGCCTCCATGTTTTCTGCAGATGGGTGCTGGCATGATTGCATGCTGTCTGCAGATGGGTGGCGGTGTGTCTCCATGTTGTCTACAGCTATGTGGTGGCATACCTCCATGTTTTCTGCATATGGGTGGTGGCGTGCCTTTATCTTGTGTGCAGATGGGTGGTGGCGTGCCTCCATCTTGTGTGCAGATGGGTGGTGGCATGCTTCTACGTTGTCTGCAGATGGGTGTTTAGCCTATAGTGAATTTAGCCTGTGGTCATAGTTCGACCTGTATTTACAGCTGATGTAATAGACCAAAATAATATATTGGTTACTATTTAATACATTTTTGTTTTTTATATATAAATATATATACAAATTTTTAAGTCTGTGGTAATGGTGTGGTCAGTAGTTACAGCACAAATAGTGAACTAATGCATTATATCAAACTGTTTTTTTTGTTGTAAATATTGAATACTTTTTTAATGTATGGTCATATGGCCAATTTGACCTTTTAGCCTTGAATGATAAACTTTGTGAAAATTGAACTGCTACTTCCTATTTCTTATTGCATGCTGATGTACTTTTATGCCCCCTGTTACATGTGTAGCCCTATACTTTTATGTCCCTTGTTACACATGCAACTTTGTGGAGGCTTTTTCTCAGGATGCAAAATGGGAGATCTCCTGCACCATACTACATTTCTATAAGAAATATAAAAAACACACATACCGCCATAATGCAAAGCACCATGGGCTGCATATTCAAATCACCACAAAATATTATGCTGCTTCAACTTTAAGCAAAAATGCATGGTGCCAAAAGGCCTCTCACACAGTCTGCAAAGGGTGCCAACAGAAGATACACACACGTGTTTCGTACTACCAAGACTCATTAGTGCGTCTCATCTGCATGACACCCCAGTGGAATGAACCAGCTACCCTAAGTTGGTCTATCTGGGTTGAGTTGTGATGAGCCCAATAAAAACAAAAAAGAAGCTAAAAGACAAAGAACCTTAGTGTGCAAGCACTGAGGCAAGGGTTACCCCAAAGGGCATTGGTCGGGAAGCCAAGTTTCAAAGAAATACAGAATCACACATGACCCCATAATGCAAAGAATCATAGGCTGCATATGCAAATCACCACAAAATATTATGCTGGTTCAACGTTAAGCAAAAATGCATGGTGCCGAAAGGCCTCTCACACAGTCTGAAAAGGGTGCCAACAGAAGACACAGACACGTGTTTCATTCTACCAGGACTCATCAGTGTGCCTCATCTGTATGACACCCCACTGGAATGAACCAGCTACCCTAAGTTGATCTATTGGGGTTGGGTTGTGGTAAACCCAATTTTTATACATTTTTATAAGGTGAGTTACAGCATAAAAAAGGCTTATAATAATTACTGTATTATGACCTTTAAAAATAGTCATTAATGTCACACTTTGGTAGCCCTGTTTTGTGCATAGACCCATACAGCATACAGTAATATAGCAGATCTGAGCAGAGAATAGAAGATTGTACCATGAGGTTCTGCCAAATTCATCTGTATGGCTGAGGGAACCCCACATCGTGAGGGCCCCACCCTCAGGGCACAAAAAGCCGTAATACAACTCTGAGGTGTCACCAAGTTTGTCTGTGCATCTAAGGGACCCCCCCCATGTTGTGAAGGCCCCAACCTTAGGGCACAAGGGAGTATCTCTAACATCTTGATCTGAATGACTGAAGTAGTCCCCAAGTGGTGAGTGCTCCACTCTCAGAGTGCTAAGAAATCGTAATACCATTCAGGGAGGAGCCACTGAGTTATTCTGCATAGCTAAAGGCCACGGTGAGAGCCCTACGCATGATGAACAAGACATCATTTCAATATTTTGGTGAATAGAGTAGTGCTTGTGTATACTTGTAATGTTTTGAACTTTGGCTTTACTCTATTCCCACCCTTGGTAGGGATGTTGGGTAGCGAGTAGGGAATAGAAAGCCCAGCACCAAGGGCGAGCAGATTGCTGGAGAAGGATGAGGCAGGGGAGGATGGTGGGTGTTTTGCAACCTGCTAAGTGGGGAGCTGCCATGTGAGGTTGGGCTTTATTTGGATGTGGGAGAAGCTATTCCCCCACACTGAACCTTGGGCTTCAGCCCTCCTATTCAATGTTTTGATGAATAGAGTAGTGCTTGTATATACTTGTAATATTTTGAACTTTGGCTTTACTCTATTCCCACCCTTGGTAGAGAAGTCAGGTGGTGAGTAGGGAATAGAAAGCCCAAAAAGCTGACCTTCTCCAATTCACAGAGAGTATGATCAGTAGCATGCAGGAGAGGAACCCCCCCCCAGGTAGAGGAAACCTCTGAGGACCCAAAGCTACTGACCTGCCCGTCCTCAGGGCAAACTAAGAGGAGATGATCCTAGGTTCTTCAAACCATATTCTAATTTTTAAGAAAGGTGAAATATTTGTGGATATGAAGTTCCATCTTCAGAGTCTGTTGAATGATGCATCCAGGAAGGTTGATTCTGAGGCTGGGAAATAGGTCCAGTTTGGAGGAATGTCTGGATCCTGAATATGGATTTAGTCCAGCTGAAAAAAGGGTGAATATGGTCCAGGATTCGAATGTGATACTGGTTGATATTCGATGTGGGTACAGAGTCAATGTGAGCATGAAGAGCATAAGTTGATTAAATGAGCTGCCAGACTCTGAATTGTGTGGAGTATGAAGGGTTATGAAATTCTAAGCGTGATCTGACAGACTTTGTAGAGGGTTCCGGGCAAGATAATGTGCTTGGTTCCTTTATAAGAGTGGCAAGTGGTTCTGATATTTGCAATGTTCTCAGAAGAGCTTGATCTCAGTACTGATTAAGAAATTCAGACATTGAAAAGGCTAGACAGCGAGTAGTAGAGGCTTTGATATCTGAATTAGGGTCTCAAGGCTTGGAGTTCAGCAATGGACATGTAGGCATCTATGGAGATGATCATAGATTCAGACAGAAGTTGTAAGTACCTAATAGGAGAGGGTAATTTGAAGGATTTCAGACCAATGAAGGAAGGATGGTATATGCTGGAAAGGTGGTAACTGGATATCGGTAGGAATAATTGAAAAGTTCAGTGCAATAAGTTCGAGAGTTGAATAGAGTTATTGTTGCTATAATGAAATTTGCATGGGCTCATATTCAGGAAGGACTGCTAGTGTGAGATGGTGGATATTGGTATTGCTGTGGGTTAATTGCCTGTGGCAGGAGCTTAAGAGGCCATAGCAGCTTTGCCTTGCTGGTGGATCTAATGTCTGAATGCTGTGGAGAGCCCATGAATGGGTCTTTGAATAAGTTTTTAGACTGATGTAGTAAGGGGAAGCTGAGCAAGCATAAAATGCAATGGTGCTTTGCATGCTTGGTTAGATGAAGGACTGCTGTGGGGCAGAACTGGGATAGTGACACAACCAGATCAGTTGTGGATGTGCGTATTGGGGAATGAATGGAGGCCTGCTCTCAGTGGTGGTATTCTCTGGAGGGAATATGGGAGGTAAATCCCGATGGATGAGTTAGAAGGGTCACTGGATAGGTAGCTGGCAAGATTTAGGGTTCATGATGAAGAGATGTAGATCACTTTATGAAATATGGTGGCGTCCAGGGGTCAAGGAACAGTGGCTTGGATAGAGTAACTTCAGCAAAGCAGTTATGCACCAGAGATCCAACATTACATTCTTCTGGGATAGTAGCTGGAAAAGGTTGTAGGAACATCCAATCACTATTCAGGGAATACGAGTTGAATAACATGGTCAAACTGAGTCAGCGCATTTAGGAGAAGACTATGAGGAGAAGGTAGAATGCATCATACTTGTACTGCTAAGTGGTAACATAGAAACATAGAAGTTGAAGGCAGATAAGGACCGCAAGGCCCATCCAGTCTGCCCATTTCTTTTTCTACCTTATGAATGTGCCATCGGCCTTTGCTCTATCAATGGCCTATCTATTCATACTCATCTGTGTTGCTCCCTAATGCCTATCCCATGTCTATCTGAAGCCCTGTACTGTATTCCTATCCACCACTTCCTGAGGTAGGCCGTTCCATGCATCCATCACCCTTTCTGTGAAAAAATAACTTCTTCACATTACCCCTTAATCCGCCTCGCTCTAATCTCATGCTATGTCCTCTTGTCCTGCTATTTTTCTTATACTGAAACATGTTAGACTCTTTCACCTTCTTAATGCCCTTAAGGTGTTTGAATGTTCAATCATATCACCTATCTCCCTTCTTTGCTCTAGGGTATACATATTGAGCTCCATTAATCTGTCCTCATATGTTTTCTGATGCTGTCCCTGCACCATTTTGGTTGCCCTTCTCTGGACTGCCTCAATTTGGTTAATGTCCTTGTGAAGGTGTTGCCTCCAGTACTGCATGCAGTACTCCAGATGGGGCCTAACCAGTGTCTTGTAAAGAGGGATCATTACCTCCCTCTTCTGACTTGTGATACCCCTACTAATACACCCCAACATCCCTCAAGCCTTACCTACTGCTTTAGTGGTCTGTTTGGATGATTTCAGGTCATCAGTGATGATGATGCCCAAGTATCTTTCTTCCCTTGTGACTGCCAGCAACTCCTCTCCCAGCCTATAGTTGGCTTCAGGGTTATTATTCCCTATGTGCATGGTCTTGCACTTCTTTGCATTAAACCTCAGTTGCCACTCTTTTAAGCATTTTGTTAGTTTATCCAGATCTCTTCTCATTCTGCCCATCCCATCTGGATCATCTACTCTGTTGCAGATCTTGGTGTCATCTGCAAACAGACAAACCTTACCCTCCAGTCCATCTGCAATGTCACTGATGAAGATATTGAAGAGGACTGGCCCCAAGACTGATCCTTGAGGTGCCCCACTTGTGACTTGCATCTCTTCATACTGTATACCATTTACCACCACTCACTGTTTTCTGCCTGTCAACAAGTTTTCCACCCAGTTGGCCAACTTCTGACCCACCCCAAGCCTACCCAGCTTATTAATCAATCTTCTATGTGAAACAGAATCAAAAGCTTTGCTGAAGTCAAGGTAGGCAACATCAATTGCTCCCCCTTGGTCCACCACTCTGGTTACCCAGTCAAAGAAATTTATGAGATTAGTTTGACAGGACCTTCCTTTTGTAAAACCATGCTGTCTTGGATCCTGTGCTCCTATGGATTCCAGGTGTTGCACTATCATGCAGTTCCCGTTAGCCTTGACAGTAATAGATGTTATGGAGTTGGTACAACCCAGAGGGAATTAGAGTCACGTTTTCAGGTAAGATAATGGGAGTGAAGGAGATGCCAGTAATTCTTGGATCCTATGAAGACATCGGGAGGTTGTGATTTCCATACTGTTTGAAGTAATGGAATATATAAGGAAACATCCTGCAGAGTTGGATGAGAGATATCTGCTGTAGTCTAGCTGAATAGGATTCCAGAAATGGATCCTGGGGAGATTATTGGGAAGTACTGATGATTCATAGTGACATAAGAGTCTATAGGCATGCTGTTCAAGGGATGTCCCTGGAAGAGGGTACCCTCAGGTAAGAAGAACAGATACTCTGTAGAACACTGGATGGGAGCAGGTATGATGGCCGAGCTAGAAGTATGAGACAGATGAACAGGTAGGAGTAGTTGATCAGGCAGGGATGCTGGACATCGATAGTTGTAAAAATGCCCCAAAAGAGACATGGCAAATGGGAAGGCGCCCCAAGCTGCCAGAGTGGTGAGGAGGAAGGCAGCAGTCTGAAGATGGAGGGAAAAGCCCAAAGTGGAAGGCTGCTGACTGGAGGAAGGAGCTTGTGAAGGAGACAGCAGAGGTCAAGCAGGACTGACATCAGCAGGTGTAGGCAAGGTACAGGACTGGGGGCAAGCACCACAGCATACGGAAATAGAACGCATATAAGCTGAATCAGGCCTCAGGAGGTGGAGCCAGGGAAGACCAAGAAGCAAATCCAAGTAGATGGTGCTGCAAAGTTGAGGCACTAGGTTCCAACATCTGAAGGAGATGGTGAACAAGCATAGCTGCCAGTAAAAGAGGCAGCAGTGAGGCACAGAATGTGTCCACCACCAAAGATGTTTGCTGACTGGAATAGTCGGCAATAAGGTGCAGCAGGGATGGGGAATGGGTTCCCACCTCCGAAGGAGATGGTGAACTGGAACTGCTGATAGGGAACTGCATATGAATCACTGCTGGAAGACCTCTGGATGGAACAGCAAAAAGGGGAAAACTGTAGGAGGCTTCAGGCACACATCCATGAAGAGAAGCAAATGGTACGTATCCAGCAGAAAGCAAGGGAGAATGCAGGCTAGCATGTCCATGAGAAAGGCAATAGGGAAACAGATTCATTTGCAGTAGCAATGAGGGAGAAGGTGGTAGCAGTGAGCTGAAGATCTGGAGCTTGGATGAGGCTGAGCCAGAAGGCAAGCCACAACAATGATGCCCAGGAACACAGGAGGTGGTAGAAGACAAGTGACAAGGAAGTCCTGGAGTCCAATGGACCAAGTGGAGGTGGAGACTGAACAAGCTGACAGAATTCCAATCCAAAATGGGAGGACGCCAAGACAAGGATAAGTACATTAAATCCATGGAAGTATAGGCTATAGTCAGATAATGTAGAATATTGAAGACAATGGGGTATAGTGGTTGCGTTCCCAAAGGGTATGCGGCAAACGGATATTAGGTATAGAATGCAGGTGGCTGAAACAGTAGATTGCAGACCCAGGCTCCCATCCCCGGTAGTCAGGGCCAGCTAACCTTCACCCGATGCCACACCTGGCAAAGTTAGGGATGGAGACTGCAGAAAAATGACTGGATATAGAATGAGTTGAGATTGAGGTGGGGGAAACATGCACCCATCCCCGGTAGATGGGACGGGCCTACCTTCACTTGATACCTCAGAAGGCAGAGTTAGGAACAGAGGATTTTGGGGTGCTGGTAGTAGTGGTAGTTGGTGGTACAGAATCCAGCTGGGTGAAATGGTAGGTGAATTGAAACAGTATCCAATCCTAGGTAGACAGGGCAAACCTACCTATGCTCAATGCCCCAAAAGGCAGAGTTAGGGATGGAGACCAGAAAACTGCTGGTATGGGCTGAGCAAGGAAAGGGCAGATGAATGCTGTGGAGAAAAATAGAAGCAAACAGACAGGAGCAGGATGAAGGGAATATAATTAGGGAACAGAAGGAGAATGAGCATAAAGGGAACATAAAATGAACGAATCAGGGAAACAACATTGAACCGACAATGCCAAACAAAACTGGAAAGATATGGGAAGGAGTACTATTTGAGAAAGACTGAGGGAACCATAACATGGGATGTGAAGGGGAAGCAGTCGGGGTTCTGTAGCCATATCAGCAAAGCAGAGGAGGCAGGTGATTATAAGTGCTGGAAGGGTAGGAAGTAGTGGGATTATAAAAGGGTAAATTCGGAAACAATATACTGAGCAGGTTATATGAATGCAGAGACCATGAATGGTGCAAAGGGAAGAAAAAATGAGTAGCTTTGGCATCAGATCCACTGAGGAAGGTTGTGTGGAAGAGCTGACAGAATGCAGGGAATACTAGGAATCAAGTACCAGGTGAGGGGAAACATGGAGCTGGGCTGGATGTAATATAAGGGATAGGTGATGGAGATTGAGTGCCACAAAAGCCCAAAAGAAAACACAGGGTAGCAAGGGTAAGGGCAGGAATGGGGGAAGGGAGAATATATATATATTTTTTGGGTGTATGTTTATGTAGTTGTCGGCTTAAAGTGGAAATGGGGAAGAAGTGGTGGCAGGCACAGGAGGCATAAGCAAAGCAGAAGAACAGGGGGGAAATTGCTAAGGAGCGCCACTGAGTGCAGAAAACTGAAGCAGTCCAGGATGTGAGGCAGGACCACGATGGAACACACACCACACCATGCGGAGCTCACCAGACACACTCCCACACACAGCCAGAACTGGGCCGAGCTGTATGTCCCACAGCATGGGGAAAACAGGTGATACGGAACATAGTAGGATTCCACAAGTCATCCAAAGAGGTATGGGCAGCATTCGGCAGACGCGTTAGGGTCAAAAGCAGGGAGACTGAGTCCAGGGAAAGAATACCTAGAGGGATACAGAAAATGTAACAGGACAAACAGAACCCACAGCGCCAGAAGGAGATGAGCAACTGGTTGGGCAGGAGCAATGGAAGCCATTGGGAAGCAGGGGAATCTCGCCTGGGGCCAGCAAGGTGCAAAGCCCACTGAAAGAGCGGGACGGCCAGACAGCAGGGGAAGGGGATCACTCATGGAAGTGCTGACGGGGAAGAGAGTGGTGGCCCAGAGTGAGCCGGGCCCCAAATGGAGGAAATGGCCAAAGGAGCCATGGCGAAGTCAGGAGTGGAGCGGCAGCAAGGTACGGTGGGGAAGGGGGAGAGAAACAGCAGTGGAATGGGAGAAGTGAGACAACAAGAATGGGGAGGCAGAATGCAAGTAAACAGAAGGCGATGAAGGAGAAAGGAAATGGGGGGGACCAGACACAGAGAACTGAAACTGAGAAATGGGAAGGAGGAAAGTGGGGCAAAAATAAGCAGGGAGCAGGAAACAACGGAGGCTCAGATGCACGAGTCACACAGGAGCCCAGCTACTGCAAAGGTGGGGGCAGACCCTCACAACATGCTAAGCAGGGAACTGCTGTGAGAGGCTGGGCTTTATTTGGGATGTGGGAGCAGCTACTCCCTCACATTGAACTTTAGGGTTTAGCCCTCCCAAAAATTCTAAGAGATATCACCAAGTTGATCTGCATGGCTAAAGCATCCCCCACGTGGTAAAGGCTCACCCCAGGGTGCAGGCTTCAGGATACAACAGGAAATGTATTTATATAAACTCCTGGATTCTGGTAGAAAGTATACCCATTATTGACTGGTTATTATTTGGGGGATGTGCTTTCCTAGAGTATTGGAGATGTACGTTGAGCTTTTTGGAAGTTATGAATTCCAGAGAGGAGAGTCTTTGGCTAGTGACAGCTTTGCTTTGAGGCATAACACAGGATTGTAACATACTGTGGGAAGTGATAAAAAAGATTGTAGATGCTTGAAATAGTTACTGCTTATTTGGAGAGTATACAGTCAGAAGGGCTAGACCACAGAGCAGGAGGGAAGACACTGCAAATTTAATTTGTCACTGTAACTTTAAATGACACATGGGCAGTATGAATTTTTGACAAAGGCTTAGCAGTGATACGTAGGCATTATAAATTTTGCTGCAGGCTTAGGCAAGATGCAGATCTACAAATTGCACAAGAAAACAATACAACTGTAGGCTGCAGTGTGCATGCATAACATTACACATGCAAAAATGGGACTGCAAAACCATAGCATAGGACACACTGGAGTGTCATGAGGCCAGCACTGCATGTTGCACAGCATGTCCAAGACAGGTGGCATACTCCAAAGTGTGAGCCCGGTAATTGTGAGCATGGTAGCTGAGAATCTTGCATGTCAGTAGGTGGTAGAAAGGCTGACAGTCTTGAGAAATAGTAAATATTACAGCTGCTGTGTGGTCTGCATATCAATGGATGTTTGAACTACTGACAGCCTCGAGAGGCAGTGCATGTTAAACTGCTGAGTGCTTTGAGTAGTGTTTATGTCAAAGGTGTTCAGTATAGCTGACCACAGTCATCTGCTTCTATGGCTTAGGTACTTAGGTCGGTCTGATACTGTAGTTTCCTGGTTTGCAAATTATTTTAATTATCATAAGCAAAGGGTGGCTTTAGGTTCTAAAACATCTTCACTTATGGATGTGTGTATTGGAGTGCCCTAAGGATCGTTTCTCGGTCTTATCATGTTTAGTTTGTTTATTAATGAGTTACCTTCAGTTGTCACCAGATCATGTATTATTTTCTATGCTGATGATATTGTTCTGTATGCTAATAATTCGTATCCTTCTTTAATGCGCCAGGTTGAGTATGATTTTTCAATGGTTCAGTGATGGCTGATAAAGAATAGATTGGTCTTAATGGTGGATAAAACCAAGTACAATATATGCTTTTTGGGGCTGCACAAAAGCAGCCTCCTGGCTTGACAGCTTTGGCAATTAAAGATATATATAACAAAGTTATTGAACGAGTTTAAAATTTAAAATATTCAGGATTTATGTTGGATAGTGCTTTGTCTTATGTTAGTCATATTGGTTTACTGGTTAAAAATGTTCATTCTGTGCTTGGTTTATCATGTACAGTCAGTCATTGCTTAGCTTTTCATTCTAGAAAAGTCTTAGCTCAGTCTATACTACTATCTCTCATTGATTTTGGTCTCCCTATTTATACTGCAGCAAAAATGACTACTCTTAGAAGAAGTGAAGTACTTCATAACCAGGTGTGTCGATTTATTACATTAAGTCTTTCACATGATCGTTATTGTGAGTTATATTTGAAATTGAACTGCTTTAATTTTGAAGCGCAATGCTCATATATTAGACTTCTTAGTTTTTGGAAGTTCAATAGAGGCCAGGTTTTATTTAGTTTTAAGAATGTGTTAATTCCTTATTCTTCAGGGTACTCCACTAGGTTGCCTATAAGTGTCGATCTCAGACTCCCAAGATATCGAGCTCCTGCTGGCCAGCATTTCTTGTACAAGTCAATAGTAGAATGGAAAACCTTACCTACATAATTTTATCAAATTGCCTCCAATACCAGCTTTAAATTCACATTGAAAGGACATTTTCTTTGGCTATGGGCATTTGATGTTCTTGGGTTTTTATCCAGTTAACATTAGATAGATAGATAGATAGATAGATAGATAGATAGATAGATAGATAGATAGATAGATAGATAGATAGATAAATGTAGAATTCTCTCCACGTTTTTCCAGTGCATGCTAAGGATGAATCCTGTTAGAGAGTGATATCCATTTCATTTTTCATTATAGCAATATCTGTGTCAAGTTTCTTGCAATCTGGTCCTGGATTTCAAATACAGCAATGAAACAGGTGTTGCAGATTTTGAAAACAAGCACAAACTAAGGAAAATAAATCTAGCTGAACTGACTCTGAAAACAAATGTTTGTTCTAGCTAAAGAGAATCTTCTTTTGAACAGATAGTCTCCCTGGTGTACATGATTTTGGTCATGAGAAGTTTGATAATAAATAAAGCAAAACCTGTAAGTACTTTGGGCATTATGCACAAATGTGCCATGGGGCACACAGACACGTATAAACCACATGCTAAGGGATTTACTTTGACCAGAGATGCACATCCCTGACAGGGGACATGCACAATGTGTGCACAAGGCCCTGTGTAGCACACATGCACAGAGATCTGTGGACTCTACATGCCACATTCCCATGGGGGCATGGTCACTTAGTGAGGTACACAGAAAGCACCTTTGTGTATGCACGAACCAATGTGTGACAGAAAGACACATGGATGCCCATGCATAACAGTATGCTATGGGTAGGGCTGCCATAAAAGTATGCACTCCCTTGCTGGTGGCCCAGTATCACTGGGGAAGGCCGCAAACATGATGGGTGGCCAGAGCAACACCATGTCCAGCCTGGCCATGCACCCAGAAGGGCTGAACAGCCTAAGGTATGGGGCATGCTTGTGTGCCCACATGGGATGGGGCGTGCACATGGGAGCTGCAGGAGACAGTGCCCGAGCAGAAGGCAGAAACCTTGCAACACCTGTTGCATGCCTGTGCAACACATGTGGTGGACAGGCGACACAGGCAAAGTGGTGTGGGAGCTGTGGGTGTGCCAGCAGGCATGGGACATGCATGTGAGCACATGCCCACCAGCACCCATGCCACACAGGCAATGCATGGGCAGCAATGTGCCTTCCTGGCCAACCCCCAGTGTGTGGCACCATGCAGGTGCCATGTGACATGCCAGGCCCACCCTCCGCCCAGAGACAGGAATGACATAGTAGCTGGAAATAAAATGCTTTATTACACCCACATGGACATCCACAGTATCTAAAGATGCAGGTGGGCAACATACGCTGCAGCACACACCACACCATACCATACCACTGTAACCGCTGTCAACCCCACACCCCCCCAAATTCCACTCAGTGCTGAGATGGCAGAGTCCCAGATGCCTCCGCAGCCTGCCAGGGCCACTCGCTGGTGCTGTTTGATGCCTTCTCCTCTTCATCATCCATCTCCTGCCACTGCACACCCATGCACCTCACCAGACTCTTGTAACACGGGAAGGAAAGTGGTATAATATTAGTGCACATCCACAACCCCCCCCCCAGGCATGCTGGCACTGGCTGTCCCAGTGCACCTACTTGTGAGGGCATGTACATCTCCCACATGCCGTCCTCTGCATTCTCATAGTGCAGCTACAGCTCAGCACCCTTGAGAAACATGTAGGAGGAATAGGGAACCTTGTACTGTCGCCTGCATCATGGTGGTGTCCACACATAGTAGCAGGCCCCATCCAGCTGTTCGAGCAGCATGAGCTCCAGTCTGGTTGGTCTTCCATGGCAGTCCTGTGGGGAACAGGAGGGAGACAACATCAGGCCTCATGTCATGGTCACCACCCAGCACAACAGAGTACCTCAGCTGTCCATCTGCGCCCTACTTCCTGGAAGCCCCTGACCCTCCAATGGTCACTGGCACCCCAGTTGTCAGTGAGGTTATCCTTGGACACCCACCACAGATGCTGTGGGAACAACTTCATGTGATCCATGCAGATTGCTGCCATCACTGGACACTGCACAGTTCACTGCATGCAATGGCGCTTCCCAAGGCACGTGTCGCCGGCACATGTGAGGGCATGGGGCACCCGGCCATGCACACACCCCCTTAAAGGTGTGCACACCACACCATGCCAGTATAAAGGGGGTGCATATGAAGGTGCACAGTGCCACAGGAAGCCAATATGGAAGTCGAGGATGTGTTCTGAGGTGCTCATGCATGCACCTGATCGTGGACCAGAGGTTGGGCCCATGGCCATGGGTGTTCCAGCCATACATTGATGCAGCCACATGGTGGGACACACACTGCACTGAGTGGTTCCACTTCCTCTGGGTTGCAGTGTCACAACTGTGTGACATCATCCAAGATGCCATCACCCCAAAGACATTGTGGTCACAGACAATGTTGGTGGAGACGAAGGTTGTGTGTGCACTTGCATACTATACCAATGGGTCATTCCAGTGAGTGACTGGTGACATGGTAGGCATGTGCTGGTCATTGGTGTCTGTGGCACAGGTGATGGACACCCTGCTTGACCACATGGGGGAGCACATCCAGTTCACCACGATGGAGACCGATGTCTGTGCTATGAAGCAGGCATTCTACTCCATGCATGACATGCCCAATATCTATGGGGCAATTGATGGGACATACATTGCTTTCTAACACCACCTGTGAATGAGGAGGCATATCACAACTGCAAGGGATTTCAGATCATTAACTGTCAAGTTGTGTGTGATGTAAAGGGGATCATCACCAACGTGTGCGCCTAGTTCCAGGGGTCCACCCATGACTCCTACATACTGGATGACTCAGGACTCGAGGCCATGCTGCGGGCATGACAGCTGAATGGATGGCTGCTTGGTAAGTATGCCATCGCAGCATGCATCACACATACATGTGCCCAGACACATCTTGGTATTAGCACTGTGTTTCCCCCTTTGCAGGTAACAGTGGGTGCCCACTCAGGCCACACCTGATGATCCCCATCCTGGCCCCAGAAATGCCTGCAGAGGAGACATACAACACAGCCCACAGGAGGACAAGGAGCATAGTCTAGAGGACAATCAGGCTACTAAAGATGTGGTTCCAGTGCCTGGACCATATCAGGGGGACCATAATGCTGTCCCCCACTGGGGCGTTCACCATGTGTGCCATGTTTCACAACGTTGCCAAGCAAGAGGACCTGCCCATGCCACAGGGATGCCCACCAACCCTATGGATGATGTGGCCAAGGTGTTGCCCCACCGGGAGCTGTGAACAGTGGATGGGCATGCTGCAAGGCAGGCCCTTTTTTTATTTAATGAACTTGATTAAATTTTCCAACAAGAAAGCTGCAACAATAGCACAAACAATGAAATAAACACAACAAAGTCAACAGACAAATGTCGGATAACAAACAGTGAACAAGGCAGGCACTTGTGGTTGGCATGTTCCAGCAATAGTGGCAGTCACAGGTACGCACACACCGTGGTGCCCATGCCATGGACACAATAACCATAATGGCAATGCCATCCCATGTGGGTTGTTGGAGTGCACTGCTGTGAGGCATGCCTCCTGATCCACTGCAGTGTGTGTCTCCCATGCATCATGACTAGGGGGGGACACAATGATACTGTCACCTACTGAGTGCACCCTTGTCAAGGGCATGGGGGTTGGGGTGCCTGCTGATGTCCAGTGTGCCATGTGCCGCAGCATGCTGTGCTGTGTCCTGCATGGCTGTGTGGTGTACTGGACAGTGTATGCCACCACCACCACCTCCACCACCGTGTGTGTGTGTGTCCATGTCCCTCTTGCCCTGGTTCAGTGACACCATACGGACCAACCAGCACTGAGCTACTACCTGGTGCTGTGTCCACTGGGATTTGCCTGTAGCCATGTGGATGTGTGTGTCCCCAGCTGCCTGCTCTGTGCCCATGACCATGCCACAACCCATGATCTGTGTGTGTGTCCTGCAGTGAGTCAAAGGATGCACAATCTGGGTACCTGGCCCTGGCAGTGTCCTGGCTACAGGTGCCCGCGGGTGTGTGTCCCTTGTCCATGGTCTTGGCACATGCACCAAGCTGTCCAGCGGTGGTGTCTGCAAAGGGGTCCATCCACAGTGGTATCTCTGGGGTGGAATGGCTGTGTGTGGCATTGCTCTGTCTGGGCCTGCTCAGGGCTCTGTGTGTATGGGGCCACTGTGTGCATGCATCAGTGGTGTGGGGGTTTGTGGCACAGCAGCAGGGGATGATGGCCATGCCTGTAGGTGCTCCCGTATGTGTTCCTGTGCAGAGGCACACCAGTTGATGCCTCTGCACATGTCGTGGGCAACCTCTGTCAGGGCCATGATTGCTTCAGTGTTGTGCCACTGTGCCTCCAGCCTGTACCTTTACAGCTGCTGCAGAACACGGTACTGTGCCTCCATGTAGGATTGGGCACAGGCAGCTCAGCTCCATCCCGCAGGCCATGCCAGGGCCCTGACATCCCCCCTATCATCAGGGCATGACTGTGTGTTCTCTCTGGGAATGGGCTATCCTGTGGCCAGTGCAGGGGGCATCTTCAATGCTTGCCATGCACAGGGGGGTCTGGCGGTGCCCTGCGGGAGGCCAGTTGAGCCTGCCTCCACCCATGCCACGCCCCACCTCCTTTTGATGCATCACAGCCCAACACTGTGTCCTCCACCTGCTGTGCCATGGTGCTGTCTCCATCTGTGTCACTGTCCATTAGGGTGTCTGTGTCCATCTCCATACCTGTTGATACACAATACAATGGTTACACCGGCATCCTTCCCAATGGTACGTGCCCCCAGCAGGTCCTGCTCCTGTTGTGGATACTTGCTGGATGGCTCCTGTTGTTGGTTGCTGGACCTCTGTGCCAGTTGCACATCTGCCATATCCCTGGGTTGTATGGTGCCCCCATGCACCTCTGTGTTGCAGTGGCCATGACTGTGGGTGCAAGGCAACAGTGTTAGTACCACTAAAGCAGCTTCACCTATGTGTCCCAAACCCCATGTTGTCCCATACCTGACATAGTGTCCACACCGTCCACCTTGCTGTGGACCGCAACCTCTGTCAGTGTCTCGGTCACCATACACTCAAGGGGTGTCATCTGCATGGCGCTGCATGGTTGGATCACCACCTGTACCGCAGTGTGCCCACATGCCTGTGGCCACCTTCTTCTTGATGGCTGCATGAAGGTCACGCCACTTGTGCTTTATGGCTGTAAAGGTACAGGCTCCTGAGCTTGTGGCATTCACACCTACCTGGATGTCCAGCCACAGCCTGGCCCTCACCTTGGGGGCATTGGTCAGTGACTGCACCTCATACAACTGGCTGTAGTTCAGCTGGATGTCACTGACCATCACTGCCACCTTGCCACTGGTGAAATTGGGGGCCCTTGGATGGGTTCCACCCCATGTACATCTGTGTCTGCAGTGCCGTTCACTACTCCTGGCTGCCTGTTCCTTCTGCTCCTGTTCTGGAGGCTGGCCTGCACGCCACCTTCCTCATCCGCCATACTGTGGTCCAAACTGTGTTGTGTGCCATTCACTTCAGTGTCACTGCATGGGGCGTGTTGCTTGCCCATATATGGTGAGGTCAAGGGGCATTTCCGCATATCCAGGGCACTCTCCAGTGGGGTGTGCATAGTGCTATGTGGTGTGTCCAGCCATGTCCCTGTGTGTGTGCACCGCACACCCTGTTTAGTGCATGCCGCGTGCCAGGAGTGTACTTCCCGCTGCATAGTTATGTGTTGTGGATACTTCCGGTATCCGCATATTTTCCACGCCTTCATGCATGGCAGCCATTATTTGTTGAAGAAAAAAAGACAAACTGTTTTTATTTTCATTTCATTTATTTAAATTTTGCAGGTAGGTATACAGGAATATACATTCCTTTTTCAGGTATGACCTAAAGTCAGAGTAATAACAAATTAGACATACAATACAAAATACAACAATGACAGTAACATAAATTTTTTTTTTTACTTTTTATTTCTTTATCCCTCCTTGTCTGCTCCTGGAGACCTCTCCTTCCTTCCTCTCAACCCCCCGTTCCACCTTCAGTGGGATCTGCCCCTAGAGTGCCTCCTCTTTTTCTCCCCCTCCTGCACATTGGGGTCTGTCCCTCTTTGGTGGTCTGGATGGTACCGGAGATGCTATCATCTAGGCCGCCGGGAGGTGTTTTCCATTTTTCTCTCTGTTTTTCCCCCTACCCTCAGAGACGTTGAGCGCTAGGACGTACGTCCCGAGTGGTGGCGTGCTGATGCACGCCAGACCTCTCATGCGCCGTCAACGTCCTCCCCCCCCCAGCTCTGATGAACGGAGCCACCTCCATTCCCTTCAAATTTCAGTGCTTCCACCAGCTACGAAGGGGATGCAGAATGCGAGTGCGTTCTTGGTTCCCACCCCTGAGGGAGGAGATCATCCATTGGGACGCTCGATCCTCCCTCTCCCCTGCTGATCCCCGGCCACCCGAGTCCGTTCCTGAACCCGGGTCGCCGGTGTAGCGCGAGGTGTGGCATCCAGCACCTCAACCCTCAGCGCCACCAGGGGACAGTAACATAAATTTTAACAATAAAATCAATGCATAAGCATACATTTAAACTTTTAAAATAGTGGAGGACAGCTGTAGAAAATGATCCTACCCAGTTAGAATAGTGACTCCTGAACAGTGCCATCTTAACTGCGCTGTCAGGATCACATAATGTCTGAATAGTGACAGGGGTAGAATAGCATATGGCAACTACTGCTACCCCTGTAGCTATTCAGGCAATGGCTAATGTGGATAAGTACAAGAAAAGTGCAGTAGCTTGCTGAGTTGCTCTTGTTGTGGAGAGGGTTAAGGCAGCAGCAGCTCGACCAGCACAGAGCAGGAGACCATGGTTCTACTCCTGATCTCCTGACACAGCAGTTTCTCATTTACCTCTGCCTGAAGTGTACTTTTTTTTTTCTAACAGCCAAGAACTGAAATTCCATAGCCCCTGAGTTTCTCCTTTTCCCTGAGATTGCACCCCCCTCAGAGTTGGATATTTAATTTATGGGGGATGTGGGGGGAAAAGCCCCAAATCAGGTGGTGCAGGGGGCAGAGCCACCCACAAAACAAACTGAACAATGTGGTTGTTAGCAATAGTAGCGGTCGTTGATGTGATTTACGACCACTACCACTGGCGCTGTTTTCATTTGTGGTGTTTTTTCCTGGTGCTGTTGTTGACAGCGCTGTTTGTACAGCGCTATTGTTGATGGCGTTGTAGTGGGTTTCGCAATTGTGACCTAGTGCTGAAAATGATTTACTAGAGGAAAGATGTTTAACATGAATTGGCAATGAATTCCACACAGAAGAAACACAGTAAGAGAAAGTTCTTGTCCCAGAATTTGTACGCACAAGTGGTAAGACCAATCGATGTTTTTGAGAGGATCGTGACTTGTAAGTAGGATTATGGTTGACTAAAGATCATATAATGAGGCTGGAACACCAGAATTCATAGTTTCGAATGTGAATCGTGATAAGGATAATTTGTAATTATTCTGAACAGATAACCAATAAAGTTTATTTAATATTTGGTGATGATGGGTGTGATGTGGGGCCAAAAGTGCACATTTACCAATTGTTTGTAACAGTACTTCTTTTCTGTAGATAGTACTAGCAGGTGCAGTGTCAGTGATAATGGAAGCGTAATTCAATATAGGAAGATTTTGTTGTGCTATGGTGAGATGTGTTTCTTTGATTAAAAAATTACATAATCAATAGAGGGTTCCAATCTTTGAGTGAATCTCAGCCATAATTTTTATCCACGTGTATGCTAAATCTTAAAGAGGAATCCAATGTAACTCTGAGATATTTAAGTGAACCCACGATCTCAATTGGGCTTCCATCATAACATGCACTTTGAAATTACTTAAACATTGTTTTACTTTGGGATCTGAGCCAAATATCATAGCTTTTGTTTTGGATTTGTTTAGATTTGTGTTGACTAGGTGGCATAGCAGTGATCACCTCTCAGAGGCCAGCCACAGGCACTGACAGTGATGGCATCTTCGCACCATGGTGCATGTGCTTACCTCAGGGAATGGGTCAAAGCCAACATGGAAAAAGAAACACCAGTCAGGATGATGCCTGCCAGCCTACTGAAGGCTCTGCATCACTGACTGGTTACTGCCTTGAACAAGGTAAGTCCTGGAGCTGGTGGGTGACAGGGCTGAAGTTGCTGGGGGACAAAGGGGGGAGCGTGCTGGTGGCAACACAAGGGCATAAAGAAATGATGAAAAAAGATGCTTCTTCATAATTTTGGCTAGCCTCATTACACAACTAAGTAAAACAAAATAAACAAACAAAAAACAATATATATATATATATACACACACATACACACAATGGGGGTGAGCGCAATATCAGTGTGATAAACTCAATTATTTCCACTGCAGTGTGATATCTGAAGCTGATGCCAGCAGAGTTAAAATATGCCGTTTATACATACTCTGCTGACACCAGCTCCCTCTAGCTCTCCAGCTGTCAGCTCCTTCAAGCTCTCCAGCCTTTCTAACACACTACATTTAACCTGAGCAAGTAACAGCAGCAATCCTTTTAGTTAAAATCTTAAGTGATCTCACCCGAAACTCACTAAATTCCTACTTCCAAAACACATTCTCCCTGGTGTCTCCCAAACCACGATTCTCTTTTCATCCAGATGGCAATGAGTTTTATCTTCCAACTCTGAATCCAACTAACTTAACACAGACAAGTACCAGAGAAACAAGAACTGCGAACTCCAAAAATTAACAAACCTGTTTCTTTATAACTTAAAAGTACCCTTGCAGCAACTGAAAAGCAATTTATGTTACAAACTCCATCAACTGGTTTAAATACTTACAATACAGCAGTGCCATAGCAACTGCCTGAAGATATCTGAAGATGATGTGATAAAAATAAACTGTGCTGGTCTGGTAAAAACAGACCGTGCCGAAAGTATTCAAAATAACCACAAGTGCACCAAGCATGAAACAAACACATGCAATTAAAGCAAAACATAACAAAATAAACTAGTAAATATATCAATGCATACCTAACAACCACAGAAAACAAAGCATTTCTCAGACTCCTGAAAGTGAAACCCCACCCTGAGAATATATCAACCAATCTCATATATTCCATCCAGAAAAACAACCAATAACACTCCACACACTATGAAAGCAGCCAATAGCACATCTCACTCACTCCCCATTCATACACACTCAGTGAAACTCATAGCACACACCAGACAGGAACAGCACTGCAGAAACATAAATGATTTCAGTAACAAATACATATCAGAGAACCTCCCACCCCCATTGTATAAATAGCACACATGATGTGCAGATCGTGTGCTATAGAAAATATTCTCCCTCCTACAGAGTGAGCTCTGGATACTCTCATTCATGCTTTCAGTACTCATGAGTACCCAGAGCTCACTCTGCAGGAGTGAGAATATTTTCCATATCACACTCCTGCCCATCATGTATCTCTCTCTCTCTCTCTCTATATATATATATATATTTTTTTTTTTTCTTTCCTTATTATGTGGAATACAAGAACCCAGGAACAGATTTTACAAGAACTTGCAGAGGACACAGATTTTTAATAAAAGTGACCATCCATGGCCCTTCATGAAATACAAAACCATAGAAATTGTCAGTAGATAAGGACCACCTGGCCCATCTAGTCAGCCCGTAAGCCCTTGTACTGGATAACTGTACATGAATAGTACAGTAGGCTCTGTACTAGAATGCTCTAGTAGTTTTGCCCATTTGGGCTACTTGAAGTCTTATTTTAGATTTAAATAAATAAATAGATTTTCCTGCAAGCTGTTACAACTGGGGGAAAAATACAATCTTGAAAATAGAATTTTGTACCTGTTTAAAGATTTGACCTATTGATCTAGCGACCTACTGAACCTGCAGTACCAACCTACCTACAGTATATGTAACAAAAGTGGCACTATTATAAAATTGTTTGCTGACTGGTGTGAATAACTGTGCCACAGTTTACCACACAGGTGCAATACATCCCACTTCTAAAGTCCAGCCCCAGATTAATTCATTTTTCCTACAGAGGTATTTTTTCATATATACATTTTGTCCTCCAATTCCTCCCTGGCATTCCCCTTCTGACTGATCTCCCCAGCCTCAACACTGAGCTCCCCTGGGACTTACTTTCACTGCTATCTTGCCACAGGACTGAGATTGTGCACAGATCCATGGCACTGTTTCGACAACAGTGTTGTCAAGTGACATTCTAGTGATGGATTTATGTCAACTGCAAGTTGTGGTTGGCATAAATCCATCAGGTAAACTGTCTTTTTTGGGGGGGCTTAGTCACCCAAACTCTCCATGTGGAGGCCTCAGCCCCTGCACACCTTGTCCTTTAGAATTATCAACTGCGAGTCAGAGTTGATTCAGGGTGGGATGCAATACTGGGTTAAAAGAGTGCCGGGGTCCCGTGGGTACATTACAGCAGCAACAGCGAATTGCCACTGTAATGTCATTCACTGTACAATTGTCGTTGTTCAGATGGCATACAGTTGAGCCCAGTTGCCAGTGAGGGCCCTGCAGAAGGTCAGGCTTTATCACACCACCAGGGTGTTTTCCACTGTTTTCTTCCTGGAGCCCACGGACATGCAATGGCCACAATGTATGTGCTCCATCTCAATGGAGATGTCCACGGTGACCTGAATGTGGGGGCCCCTTCCCTTCTTAGTGGTACTGTATGAGCTTCCATCCAGCTGCCGCTAGGTGGCAGGCAAGCAGTGGACCACATCTTCCCCTCTCCCTGAGGAAGGAAAACTGTCCTGGGATGCTTGATCCTTCCTCCCTCCCTCCCCCTTCCCCCCAGCTGTGGAGCAATCCGAGTCCATTCCCGACCCCGGGTTGCCAGTGTGGCAGGAGGTATGGTGCACAGAAAATCAGCCCTCCATGCCACTGGGTCAGCTCTGCAGAGATATTTTTTTAATGCTGGTTCTCTTTCTGCATTGTTCAATCTTCACTGGCCTTTAACTAAATTCATTGTATGCTTCTGATTTACACACTGGTGGTAAGTAAGTTCCAGTGTAGAATTGTATGATGTAGTTTACACCCATTTCAGGTATGGAGTTATACAGTGGAACACACATGCACTGTGGCAACAATGTAGGAGTGTAACAAAGATATAAACTACCTCACAGTTTTAAATGGTCCTTATCCCTAGTGTTTAAGTAGAACCCCCAATAAATGCCCTAAAAGGCCAGTAAGAATGGTTCAAAATAATATAAAACCAGTATTGAAAATATAGCCTCTAAAAAAGGTAGTCTGGCATACTGTTTCAAGTGTAGAGTTGTAAATTTGGAGACCCAGGTTTGAATCCCACAATAGCCACTTGCCCACTGTATGAAGCTAAGCAACTCACTTACCCTGCTCATGCTTAATCACTAATTTCTATCTAATCTGTCTCTGTGCTGTTTGAATCTCCCAGTGCACCTGAAATATCAACAACATTCCCCTCACTCCAATAGGCACTATATAAAACAAACTTACATTTCTTCCTTTACTTTGTGCAGAAAAATACTGGTTTACAGGTTAAAGACAGTTATTTGAATCCAGAGGTTGAGCTTACAGTGAGAAACCATAAACACAACCTTCTATTTGGGGGGAAATGGTTGGGGACAGACATCTGTATTGTCAACAACTTAGTCATTTCTGAGCACATTATTCATAAGCACTCATCAATCACTTGCTGTTCCTCCTCCTCCTGTGTTTAAAATGTCAGAACAACTAAACTGAGGAAGCCATGAACCATGAATGTCCCCCATCATAAAATGGAAACTAGGTTACATAGAACAATATGCTAACACTTGTCTCCCTTTTGAGCTAACAACGTTTTTTTTAATATATTTTCTCGTTTTGTGTATTATTTACACTGTTTATTTACAGTTAAGGCAATAAACATTTATATGTTTGTATTGTGTTAATGTGTTGTATTGTTTCTATTCATTATTCTAGATACAATTAGAATTGGCCTTGCTTTCATGAGACATATCCATGTAAAAAGATGTAAAATAAATAATTTGCTTTTTTATATCAAATAAAAACACCGCAAGACAAGCAAATCCTCTTTCAAAATAGAAACTGCCCAAGCAAAACCTATGTACATTAGAACTGCTAGCAAATCAACACGAGAGACAGAAAAGAGGCCACAAGAGACCTTGTTTAACTAAAATATGGGAATTAATGGTTTTATGGAAACCAATGTGATATTCATTTTAAAGCTTGGACTAGCACATCCAATTTACAAATGCAATCTCATGCATCTTCTTCAATAACTTTTGGGACAGCATATTGGAAGTTTTTGGCCTGTGTAAACTTGGCTTACCCCACATAATATGAGTTTTGCACCCACTTGCACTACACTTCCTACATTTGAAGACTCACTGTACACAGGGAAATGCTGTTTGCCCAGGACTGCAAAGGCACCCAGGACACACGTGCAAATGAGAGGCAATCTCATGAATATGTACACATTAGGATAATGGAAGCTTTTTGGATGTGCTAATAGCCTGTTGAGTATTGCTAATTAACACATGCAAAAAACACCTTTTGATGGAGCACAAAACACTCTCCACCCTCACCCAATCCCCTTGGGGGAGCAGATGAGGATAGAGGATGTTTTAAGGTCCAATAATCCCCCTGCATTAATATTCCCTGGTGTCTAATGTCCACCCTCTCACCTTATTCCCAGTTTTACTGTATAAAATAATTGTCCTTGGCATAACTGACCCCACTGTTCCCAGACACTGTGTCAAATAATCATCCCTGGCATCTAGTTTACTTCCCCTCCAATTTCAAGTGTCGGTATTCTTTAAATAATGATAATGTTCCCTGGTGTCCAGTGGCACCCCTCTCCCACCTCCTAAGTGTCCATCACCCCCAATCCCACTACAGTAACCAGCACAACTCTCTGCTCACCTCCTTGGCTGGCCACCATCTTTCCTGGAAGTACTGTCTCTGACCTTCCCTATGTAGCTGCTCACATCAATTAGTTTTCATTACTTGTGCTCTCCCCCCCCTTCTTTTAACTCTTCTCCTCCTCTCTCCCTGCTCCACTCTCATCTCTGCCCCACTCCCTCGGGTTTTCATTTCCTTCCTTTACTACTCAGGAAACCTTGCTAGCCCTTTGCTCTCTCAACCTGTCTAAATCTAGTACTGACAGGCTGGATCCTAAACTGTCCCACCTTTTAGCTCCTGCCATCACCTCTCCCTTTACTCACCTCCTCTGCCTCCCTTCTCCCTCTGTTCTGTTCCTGAGACATGGAAGACAGTCAAAGTTATCCCTCTTCATAATGGAGCTGACCACTCCTTCCCTGGCATATTCTGTTGTATCGTCTTCCTGCCCTCTCTTGCAAAGCTGCGAGAGAAACTTGTCTACTATAAGCCTACTGTCTTCCATGGATTCAGCATGGAGGGAACTATCTTGACTGCAAAACCAAACTGTACTGGTGTTCTACCCTGCCACTTCTCTATCAGAGGCACATGGGCCTTGGGGGATGGAAGGTGGTGGGGAAGGGGAGGAGTAATGCTATCAGGATGAACCAAACTAACCCTGTTACACCCAAGACAATAGTAACTGCAAACCGCTTTGCACCCCTGGCAAGGATGAAGGATCCTGACCACATGAAAAGGGACACTGTGTCCATCGAACAGCCAAGGCAGAGCAGGGCAATGGCAGCCAAAGTCACTGAGAAGAAAAACGGAAGAAACAAACATAAGCAATTCTCATCATAGGGGATCCAATGATAAGGGAAGCTAAGCCCCACCTGAATAATTGTACAAATACCGCAGTAATGGTCAAGTGCCTCCCTGTAGCCTCAGCAAAATGTGACATAGAATGCATTGGGAGATTAGTGGATAAAACAGGAAATGGACTTTGAGTACTGGTGCATCTTGGAACTAACAACTTGGCCAACCAGATGGTGGAGGAGGCCAAATGTAGCTTTGTTCAGCTGGGCAAACGGTTGACTGCTTATTTGACCTCCCTAGTTTTCTCTGAGGTTCTCCCAGTGTGGGGCAAAGAAGGAAGTGCTGACAAAATCAAGAAGAAAGAGGTAAATGAATTCAATGCATGGCTGCAAGGATGGTGCTAGAAAAAAGGCTACCAGTTCATTGATGCCTGGGGAGACTTCTGGGAGAGACTGATGTTTAAATTCATCAGACTTCACCTAACCCAAGAAGGGTTAAGGGCACTTGGGCAAAAGTTCAACTTGTACGTGGAGTGTTTAAACTAAGAAGGGGGAAGTTTGAGGCTAAAGAACCCATCAGAGAGATCATACATTTAGCCAACACTCCCCCATCAGGCAACAAACTCTTGGCCTTAAATTGGGAACAAGTGAAGGGAACAAAAAGGGAGTAAAGTGGTCCATAAAAGGGAAGAAGCAATCAAAAATGAACAGATAAAACCCAAAACGTGGAAGAAAAATACCACAGCAAATTCATGGAAAGGAGCGTGCTTCGATGCCAGAAGCCTGGGGAACAGAATTGGTAATCTACAGGCAATAATGGCAGATACCCATGTAGACCTGATGGCCATCATGGAAACGTGAGCCACAGAGAACAATGACTGGGACCTCTCAGTCCTATTCTTTCTATAGACAAGATAGGAAGGGTGCGTGGGGAGGAGAGGTGGCACTTTATGTTCAAGATGGTATAACTGTCACATCAGTCAACAAGAACAAAAAAGAGGGTGTAGAATTATGGTGGGTTCAACTCAGCTCAACATCAAGAAAAAAGATATGCAGAGGAGTAATTTACAGACAACAGGGGCAGTCAAAGGAGAACTATGCAGAACTCGTAGAGGAAATCAGAGGTGTGTCACATAATGGGGAAACCATGGTGCTTGGCAGTCTTGACATGCCAGACATAGACTGGGATAACCTAGTTGTGTGATCACCAAAAAGTCATACTGTGGTAGATACCTTACAGGACTGCCTACTCACCCAACTGGTTACCACTCCAACTAGACTGGATGCCATCCTTGATGTGGTCCTTACTAATTCAGAGGTAGCTGAAGATATCAAAGTTGGGGAACCACTGACAAACATCAACCACAACTCCACATGGTTTGTATTGTCAACTGAGTAGGTAAAATCTTAGTCCTGAGCTTTAGGGAAGCCAACTCTAAAGAATGAAAATGATCATCAAAGACAACATGACCAGAGTACATGAAAAACTGGAGGTAGAAGACATCTGGGGGATGATTAAGTAAGCTATACTTGAGGCCACAAAACCTTATGTTAGAACAGTATCGAAAGGAAGGAAACATAAAAGACCCACCTGGTTCACCAACAAGGTCAAGACAGCAATTAGAGCCAAACAAAAAGTGTATCACACATGTAAAAAGAGCAAGAATGACAGTGATTGGGACATCTGTATTCAGAAAAGTAAAAAGGCCAAAAAGGCTGTAAGGATAGCGAAGGCATCGCCTGAACTTTGGACTGCTACAGGTATCAAATCTGCCAACAAACAATTCTTTCAGTACTGTACATCCGGGGATGAGTTCCCTAGGTGACATCATCAGCAGCTTTTCACTGAAACAGGCTTTTTTTGTATAGGTAGTGAAATCAGGGGTACACAATGGCTAATAACTTTAAAGTGAAGGGTGGTAGCCTTGGTAAAACACTGGCTGGACAACAGGACACAGAGGGTAATAGTAAACAAAGTCCACTCTGAAGAAAGAGGGATTACTAGTGCGGTACAGCAGGGTTCAGTACTGGGTCCAGTCCTTTTTAATGTCTTTATGAGTGACATTGCAGAGGGACTGGAAGGAAAAATATACCTCTTTGCAGATGACACAAAGATCTGCAACAGGGTTGATGCACAAGAGCGGGTGGAAAGGATCAGAAGGGACTTGGCAAAGTTGGAGGAATGGTCAGAAGTATGGTAGCTTAGATTCAATGCAAAGAAGTGCAAAGTAATGCACTTGGGAAACAAAGACCTAGGGGAAGAGTACACAATGGGGGGAGGGGAGGCAGTAACAACAACGAAAATGGAAAGGGACATGGGTGTAGTCATATCAGATGACCTAAAGGTTAGCAAGTAATGTGAGAAGGCAGTAGGTATGGTTGGGGGGCTACTGGGCTATATAAGGAGAGGCATCACTTGAAGAAAACAGAAAGTTGTTATCCCTCTGTACAGACAGTTGGTGAGACCCCATCAGGAGTACTGTGTGCAGTTCTGGAGACCCCATCTCTGCAAGGACATAGACAGGATGGAGGCAGTCCAGAGGAGGGCAACTAAAATGGTGCAGGGTCTACAAAAGAAGCCATACGAGGATAGACTAAAGGAGCTCAATATGTATACCCTTGAGGAAAGGGGGAAGGGGCATGATAGAAACTTTAAAGTACCTCAAGGGACTCAACAAAGTCCAAGAGGGTAGCATCTTTCAGAAAAAGAGATTTACAAGAATAAGGGGACACAATTTGAAGATGGGGGGGATGGCCCAGGGGCAATGTGAAGAAGTATTTTTTTTATAGAGAGGGTGGTGGATGCATGGAATGGCCTTCCTGAGGAGGTCATGGGGTCAAAAACAGTGGAGGAATTTAAGAATGTATTGGACAGACATGAATCAATTCTTGTTGGGGGTAGGAAGAAGTAGGCTGTTGGTTAACTAGGATCTGCAGCTTATCCAATAGGCAAGAAAATGGGCAGACTAGGTGGGCCAAGCGGTCCTTCTCTGCTGTCAAAGTCTGTGTTTCTATGCAATGTAGTAATCTAGTTTTTGGTATGAGATTTATTGTGAGTATGCTTATTCGGATTCTGCAATGTAGCTCTTTTGGCATCAGTGGCTCTTTAAAGCAACTGATACAGGAGACCCACAGATGAAGCCTCCAAAGATTTTCATCAACACAGTAAAAGAGTCATCTGATTTTTAGTTGCTTATTTTGAATCAGTTGGTATTATCACATAAATAAGTTCCTTAGAAGAACTGATGATACATGGGGAGAAGAATAGAGAGTTCTCCATTTTTGTTTTTTGAGATATTTGTTGGGACTCTGATGTGATGTAATTTCACTGCAACAGAAATGGACAGTTTTAAGGCAACAACAACTCTGTGTAGCTTAGACATTGAACTGTTTTTATTTGAAAGACTGGGTTTCCTTAAAGCTCCTTAGGACAAAGATGCATCATGGAAAAATTAATTCTTATTCCCATGTACCCAGAAACAAAATTGCAGTTCCTCCTAATTTAATGTTATTTCCTGTATTTATTTCCTGAAAGAATGTTTGTTTTATTGTATACTTGTACTTTCTTTTTCCTAATGTGTACTTTGTCTCCTGGAGAACACATTTAAGAAACATGGTAAATGTAAAAAGAAATGGAGTAAAAGGGGCACTAATGCACCTATGGATTGACAAAGCACCAGGGCCTGATGGGATGTATAGAACAGGTAGTAAACTGCACTCGAGAACAAAACCACGCTGTTGCCAATCTGAATCAATTACAATGACAATGTTTTATTCCAATGGTAGTCAGGGGATACACTGGAAAGATCCCCAGCGCTTCGACCACTCACAGTCTTCCTCAGTGGGTGTGTCCCTGTAAGGGGTGGTGCCCCTTATTTTATTCTGGCTAACTGATCACATGTCATGAACATTCCTTCATGTGAAAAGTTATTACGATGGTAGCAATATACAAATCAATTGTAAGATAAATCAAAGGGAATTAACTGAAAACATTTTTACAGCTGTACCACAGATACAACACATGTATCTTAAAAAGACAAGAGACAAGCATATTCTTAGTTAGGCTATCTAGTCTTAGTCATGCATTAATTGTCAAAATAGGTTTAGAACTCTAGCACTTAATAATGATGGGATTAACCTGAAGGGATGCATCCAAGGGTGCTAAAGGAGCTTGCTGAAGAACTAGCATACCCATTTGTTCAACCTCTAACTTCTGACATGAGTGGTACCAGGGGGCTGGAGAAGACAGAGGTGGTATCTCTCCACAAGGTAGGAAGCAGAGAGGAGGCTGGCAACTACAGCCCGGTCATCATCACATCAGTCGTGGGGAAAGTAATGGAAACCTTAATTAAACAGGACATAGTGGAATACTTTGATAAATACAACATACAGGATAACAAACAGCATGTAATAATGGCTGGCAGGTCATGCCAGATGAACCATATTACATTCTTCGACTGGGTGACCAAAGAATTGGATAAAGGACAGTGGCCCTCCTTTACTTCAGTCTCAGCAAAGTGTTCAACTCAGTGCCGCACAATCACCTGCTAAAAAAGTGGAAGACCTAGGCATTGCTGAAAGCGTGGTCAGATGGGTGGGGAATAGGCTTAGGGATAGAAGTAAGAGGATAGTTATCAATGGAGTGAGGTCAGAAGAAGGTAGAGTTATTAGTGGTGTGCTCCAGGGTTCGGTCTTAGAGCCAGTTCCATTTAATATGTTCATTTGTGACATAGGAATAGACATTCAGGGTAAGCTAGAACTATTTGTGGATGATGCCAAGCTGGGTCATAGGGTTGACAGCATGGAGGTGATTAGGGAACTTCAGAATGACTTACAAAGGTTAGAATGATGTTTTAACATCTGGCAACTGAAGTTCAATGCAAAAAAGTGCAAGGTGTTGAATCTGAATAAAGAAAATCCAAGGACAGATTACTGTCTCAATTGGGTAAAATTCAACACCTCTCAGGAAGAAAGAGACCTAGAGGTCACTATATGTGACTTCCTTAAACAATCGAGTCAATGCAACAAAGCTTATGACAAAGTAAATAGAAAGCTGGGGTGCATAGGAAGAGGGTATGACAGCAGGAGCAAGGAAGTGATCCTCCCACTTTACCGGTCCCTGGTGAGGCCCCACCTGGAGTAGTGCATCCAGTTTTGGAATCTGCACCTTAAAAAGGACAGTAATAGGCCAGAGACTCCAGAGAAGAGCGACCAAGATGATACAGGGCCTCCATGATCTCTCGTATGAGGAATGCCTGAAGAAGGTAAACCTATTCTCACTAAAAATAAGGAGGCAGGGGGGACATGACTGAGACTTTCAAGTTCTTGAAAGGTATTAATAAGGTGCCATGCGCAGAACTATTTCAAAGGACCACCATCTCCACCACCAGGGTCATGAATGGAAGCCAAGGGGAGGGAGCTTCAGAAAAGATCTAAGAAAGCATTTGTTAATGGAAAGAGTGGTGGAGTCCTGGAACAGCCTGTTGATAGAGGTGGTGAGTGCACGGACTATGGCAGCTTTCAAACAAGTGTGGGATAGAGCAAGAGTTCGAAGGGGAACAACAGGATCAGGAAAGGGTTAATACCAAAAGGGGAATTAAACCCTGGGACCTATAAGAGGTCTTGAAATCTCTTGAGCAGACTAGATGGACCATGGTCCCCTTCTGCTGTCACTTTTCTATGTTTCCTGTATTAATATAACGCCTCTCCCTTTTCCAGGCTGGAGTCCCACAGGGCTCCATACTGGGTCACATCTTCTTCTCCATTTTTTTTATTCTTTTGTAGCTGGGTAATGCCCACTAGGTACATATGCCTGTTTTTAGAGGTGGCCCAGGAGCACTGGAGAGGTTATGTGACTTCCTCAGAGTCACACAGTATACAAGTGGGCATTGTGGGAATCAAACCCAGGTCTGCTGGATGTGGCAAGCTCATTCACAGCTCATTACTCTAACCTCTAGGCTATACCTCCAGCCCACCTGAATGACCTTTCCTCTGCCAGTGCCAATTCACATATTCACATGTATGCAGATGACACCGTTATCTACATCTTCATCCTTTTGACCATAGTAGTGGAAGGATTATTCCAGCAAAACGTCTACAGTGTCATGCACTGGTTTCACTCCAACCAACTTCAGGTCAACACTAGAAATACCGTGTGCATGACCTTTGGCACTAGCCAGAAATTGGTTAGGCCCTCCTCCCTTCCTAACTTTTCCACCCTGAAAGGCTCCTCCCTTGAAGAGGTTTCTTCCTTCAGGTATCTCAGTATGTGGGCTATATAGTAAACTTGACTTCTGTGCTCACATTGATGCCATTCACTTCAAGCTCTGTCACAAACTTGATGCCTTCCCTTACAGAAATGTAGGTGTGCAGTGTATATGCAGAGTGCATGCCACATGCTTAATTGTGCAATGTTTGCATGTAGTTCACATACACTAGGTGAACATATGCAAACCAGGTCTAAAAGGCAAATCAGGTTTGCATGCTGCAAGCTTGACATGTGCACAGCAGGTAATCTGATGTGAACCTCTAAAAATTACATCAGGTTCGCGTGTTGCACGCTTGACATGAGTGCAGCAGTTAAGCTAGTGTGAATATCATTTAAACATCACATCAGGTTCACATGCCACATGCTTGCCATGTGTGTAGAAGCTAATCTGGTGCAAATATCATCTAAAAAACACATCAGTTTCTATTTCTTATACTACTGCTAGCAATTAGTCATTAAAATATATTTTTATTTGAATTCCCATAAAAATTAGGTAAACATCAAGTCTGATCCTTTTGCAAGTTGTTTAATGGCTTTTGATTTTTGTCATTAAATCACCATTAATCTGTAAATTATTGTTTACTTATTGCATTAAATGCCTAGGATATAGCCAGTCAACACCCCCCATTCCAGCTGTACGAAGAGGGGCCTCTGTGTTGTGAAGCTTATCCTTTTTGTTTCGGACTGTGCAAATCCCTTATGCATATTTGGTGCTACAATTGTTTCTCCATGACTGTTTTATCTCACTTACTTTACCTTTGTCATCCTATACTAAGCATATATATATATCTTTTGGCCATGCTCAGCACTCTTTGTGCTGAATAGGGTCTTGGAAGCATGCACAATACCTCACACTTTGTCACTGAAATGAGGGACATGGACACTCAAAATGAGGGACAATGAGGGACACTAACCTACATGATGATCAGGACACATCATGAAACATGGAGATACGGTACCTCAGAACAAAGTGGAAACCATTGTATTAGCACCTGAGAATGAATGTCTACCATTAAGCAGGGGTACCATTTACAGTAGGTAGGGCAGAGGGGCACAGTTGCCACCCCCTGCCCCGTATTTGTGCCTAAGTTATTCTTATGGTGTGGCAGCAATGGCGTTAAATTTGGATTTAATCTTTTGCACAATAAGCACTCACCTGGCCTGTGTATGCTCATACTGCAGGTACTCTCCAGACCTGACTGTGTCTGTACTATGTTGTTCACTCTCCCCACCTATTAGCGGTGGCACAATTACATGTGATGTGGATGAGCTCCCGCCAAGAAAGAGTGTATGAGCCTTACAAGTGCAACACTATCTTTTCAACCACAGAGTAGACAGGCTGAACACTACAGCTTGGAGGAGTCAGTGAGCACTGAACTCGCATAAGCAGTGTTGTGGCAGAATATTTTTGTTGTTCTGCTCTTAGTCGGTCTCCATCTCCCCTGGTGGTTGAAGGGGCAGAGGGTGAACTAGAAGCTAACTCAAGACTAGGTTACCTGCTTACTCTACTAGGCTCACCTTACAAAAAAAATAACATAGACCCCCATGGCAGCAAGCTAGGCTTAGCATCAGTGGTGACAGCAGTGTGGGTGGCCTTCATAGGCCTAGATCAGTGTAGTGTGACAGCAGCAACCAAACAAGAAGGAAGAAACCCAGGTTGGGTGGATTCGTATGGAGAGGTGACTTGGTCGTGGACCACGCTGGTGACCTGTGATTGTCGGTTCTAGCATTCAGCTTCTGGTGAAGAAGCGAGGGTGAGCGGACTAAAAACTGGGCTGGTGGCACACTATGCCAGGCTACAGGTTCTGGCCATATGTCTGGGTAAGTAAAAGTAAATAATTTTTTTTTACAGGAGGATTGGGGAAGGAGGAAAGACTGAAATATTGATGCATTTTTTCATGTTTCTTCAGCTTTGGGTGGCTTCATGACCCATAGGGGATGGGTATTGAATGGAATGGAGTCAGGGAGAAAAATCGGGACAAAGTTCTTTTTTTTTGGGGGGCGAACTTCAGCCAGGAACAAAGTTGGTTAGTAACTGGGTGGGTTTGAGCCAAATCTGATGCGCTTACTCTGGGTTATATACAGATGAATCTTATACATTTTAATTTTTCCTGATTTGCATATCATGTTTCAGTCAAATCAAATAAGCTGTACCTTTTAGAGATGTTACAGACATTCTAGAGCTGTCCCTTGCATTCACGGACAGTTAAGCTGTATGGTATGCACAGACTATTGGAGCTCCACTGTAGTCAGGCTTATGACCCCCTTCCCCTGTGAAGCTGACTTCCACATCTCCACGCTCAGGCACATTATGACAAAGGGCAAAGAAGACTGCAGGGGTGTGCACAATTGAAATGAATGGGGGTATTTTTTAATTACTATTTTTTACATTATTGATGGAGAGTTTGAGATTAATGAAGGCCATCTCTCGACTAACAAGGGCCTTGTTAGTAGAACAGTGGCCTTCATTATTCTCCAGCTCACCATCATAATGTATAAAATAGTAATAGAAAATAACTCCATTCATTTCAAGGGGCTACGTCCCAACATTCTGACCCGTGGACTTCATCTCTTAAAGACTCCTGCCTCTGGCTCCCTAGTACTCCAGTAAAAGACTTTTTACTTATAACTATACTTGGTGGGTTGTCTGTAGTAGCATGGCCATACCCACTACAGTGTGTGTCCATGGGAGGGTGGGACTGGCCATGTGGGTGTGTGTGTGTGTGTGTGTGTGTGTGTGTGTGTGTGTGTCAAGTTATTATTACGTTTGTGTTTGCACTTTAAAGTCTGTTTGCGTGCACACATTCAAAACTATGGAGAAAAAAATAGTAGGAGTACAGGTCAGACAGAAGTAATTAAGTGGTTTTGTGGGCAAGTTTGTGTATTGCAGGTGGGAAAACACGTGTTTCCATTGGCATGTGTGCTACAGCTCAACTGTGAAAATGAGATGAGGGAGAGAAGAAAACTGAAAAGCAAACATTGGCTACAAGCATGCCGCATGCATGCAGATGAATTCAGATACAGTATGTATTGAAGTACAAGCAAGCCATATGTGTGCAGATAGAATGGCTTAGTGGTTAAAGGCATTGAACTATAAACCATAAGACTTAGAGGCATGAAGACCTGGGTTTGATTCTCATTAACTCCAACTTTTGTATGGTGTGATTCTGAGCAAGTTTGCTAACTTTTATGTGCTCATTTATCATTGACCACTTGTTTTTTTGCACGCATGCCCCATGTATGCAGTATTTCCCAATTTAACATAAAAATCATGGTTTCCACACTTGCTTGCTGCACACATGCCATATGCATGCAATCGGTTCCAATTTAACATTTAAATCATACTTGAAGCATGCATGTTACTTGGGTAGTTTTATGTGTGCAGCTTGAAAATATTTCATACAATTATTTCTGTAAGGGTTGTACTGCAACAAAGACCACTTATCTCTTCAGGTCTGTCATGAGCTTGTCACCAAAATGGTGCTTCCAGTTTATGACTATGCAGATGTGGTCTTTGGTACCACTCCCACCTCTTTTCTTGCCAGACTGGACACCCTCTCTAATGCCTTGTGTCACTTTGCAGCAAACCTACCCACTCATACTTACACCTGCTCCCTCTACTCCTACCTACCTATACATCCTCCCCCTACCCTCATGTTGTCAGACCCACTGCACCTCCTTCATCTCCAAATTCTGGTTTGGGACACTTTCCTCTTACCTGTTCTCACTCCTTTCTCCCATTCCCTTTACTTCATACTCTCTTTCTGCACCAGGGATCCTCACGCCTTCTTCCTTCTCCACCCTCATTCCTCTGCTGGGCAGTCAGGCTTCTCCTATCACTTTCCCTCCCTCTGGAGCCTGCTCCTCTTCTCTCTCTGTCTTTCCCTCTCCCCTGTCTCCTTAGGCATCAGCTAAAACTTTGTCCCGCCACCACCTGCTCTTGTCATTCTCCTCCCTGATCCTTCCCTGTTGGAGCCCCTATCATCCCTGTTGTGAGACCTCCTCCTGGATTCTACATCAGCTTGTATCAGACTCTGTCCTTTTCTGTATCTGCATTGCCATTCATTCCACCTGTTTTGGTATCTTTGTTTGTATGACAAAGCTATTCATGGTACCGTTTCTTAGCTACTTTATTTTTTATTTACACTTGTACTATATTAAATTATACTCTGTTTATGTTTATTTTGTACCAATCATTAACATAGTGTATGCTCTTACTGTAGTATTTCCTGTTCCCTGTCCCCTGGGGTGTACCTAGAAATGAAACTTGGCTCAGTGTGCCTCTCCCATTACCAATTTGTCACTAACTAACTAACTAACTCAATAAATACATCCAGTACATGCATAAATAAATAAATGTTAATAAATTGTGTCACAGGCATGTACAGTCTGTTGATACAGAACTTGTGGAACAGCCCTTCAAACTCATGGAAACTGACTTCAAACCTGGCTTGTACTGATAGGATGTACATGCGTGTAATACAGTCTATCAATAACAGAACTGTGTGGCAGATGGAGGCCAGCCATGAAGGTAAGCAGAGGGTTGTGCTGGGCATTGTTCTGGATAGGTGGGTAGTGGCCACTTGGAGGTGTCCCTGCACACCAGGGAATATAATTATAATTATGCCAAGACTACCAGCACTGGGAACTGAGGAGAGACTTGATAATCAGGGATAACTATTTAACACAGCAACTGGGAATGGGAATGTCCAAACTGACAGGAGTAATTGTTTTAGGCAGTGGCTGAGAATCATGGGAAAGGGGAACACTAGACACCAGAGATAATTATTATATATAGCAACTAAAAATGGGGGGACACTAAACTTCAGAGATGATCATTTTGCACAGTGAGTGGGAACTGTGAGTAACACTAGATACCAGGGATAATTATTTTAAACAGTGCCCTAGAATCATGGAAAGGGGTGGACTCTAGATGACAGTGATAATACATTTTCACAGCAACTGGGAATGGGGGTGCAATAGTCACAAGAGATAAGTCATATTAAACAGTGCTTGGAAATGTAGGGGGAACCAGTCAGCTCCAACACATGCCTACTGGGTTGAAAGAGTGGACTAAACAGCACTGGAGAACAGCCCTCCATTACTGCTATGTAGAATGTGAAATTCTGCCAGCAAAATTAGCATGGAATGACTATTTCACTTGAGGAATTTTTGCCGGAATTTCGCTTGTTCTTCTGTAGAATTCCACCTGCTGTGATCCATGGAATAATAATCTGTAAAACAGCATTTTAACATGGAAAATCATTCTGTAACCATTTCCTTGGAAAATATTGAGATCCGCAGAATAATATTCCATGGAACAGCATTTTTCAACAGAAAATTATTCCACAACTATTTTCTGCTGCAGAATTCCACCATTTAGTTTCTGATGAAATTCAGTGGAATTTCACTGAATTTCAAAAATTCTGTGAAATTTAATTCTGCCAGAATTTGAAAATTCTGCACACCACTACACTCCATGTAATCTGTGGGGCAAATGCTTGTGCATCACTAGGTAATGAGGCCACAATGAGATGCAGATGACTTCTGGTGGCTCTATATGGTCAAAGTGCTTATTTGCATACTATTCTTCTAATATAGTAATGTGGGTCTTAGGAGAAACCACTTTTGCCCCATGCAGACAGCTACTGCTTATGTGTATACGTGGAATACCTATTCAGTTTACCAAGCTGTATCCCCTTGATAGGCCTGCAGGGGGCCTTTGCTGCAGTTTGCATTTTCATTGCACTGCGCTCACATACAATGTATGGAAAAAATTATTTGCTCAGCAAACTTTGCTTTGTGGATGTTCAAATATACCACTCTGAGCATGTTGGATGAATTTGTACACATGTAGGGGACTTTGCCTGGAGCTCTGCTCAGGGTTTGAATATCCTGTCTTAAGTATTATACAACCATAGCTAGCATTCAAACATTTTCTGATTAATTGATTGATTGAATTCATGTTAAAAGGGTTACAGTAATAGATGGAAATCAAGAAAACTCCTACAGAACAAATTTTAACAGTAGGAGGTTTAAGTAATTAAATGGCATTTATTTTAAAAATTTACATTTTACAACAACTTAGGTGGACTCTGGAGTGAAAAATCACCAGTATTCTATCTAGCAGTATGATTCCCTCATAATACTCCACTCCCCTGGACATGCTTTTATGCTTTCATGCAATGAGGCATGTCAGGGAGTGTGTCAGTCTGCGATACATAATGCCTGAAGCACAAGGGGAAGTTGGGTGTCTTCGACCACTCTATAATGGACGTTAACCAGCATAACACATGCCTTTAAGGGCCTTAAAGTGATTGTAATATGTACCATGTTAAATGCTAAAAAAATCCTTTTTTATTGCTTATTTTTACTTTCTAACAATTATGTTGTACTGAGAAAACATCAGAGCTGGAATGATCTCTAGGCGAATCCGCTTTTAAGATTTTTTTTTTATCCAGTTCATAATTTCACTTAAATAACCATTCACTTTATGCCTTGAAATGTGCCTGCCTGCCTTGATGCTCAAAAGTCAGCTGTTTCAAAATAGTTTCAAACCTTCATTATCATTGCAGTAATGACAGGGTTAAATTGTTAATAGAGGTTTCATGAGGTCTGCCAGAGCCCACTCTCCAACACTTACATCTGTTCAACAATTATTACAGCATTTTTGTCATAAAAAATTCAACACCCTGAGTGTCGTGCTAGCAAAACCTGAAAATTTATGCGGCGAATAGAATAGCTAATTTCTCTGAGGAAATGCAAGAGAAGAATTACAGATTTAAGTTAAGGTTTCAAGTGTAAAACACATGGCTAACTCCCTGTTAAGCTTTCTTTACAGTGTAGCAAACGGGGATACAGAACATTTTCTTTTTTGCATGAGGAACAATAATACAGTAAACTATGTTGAAAAATGAACCAGTCAGGTTTAATTTAACCCATTCTGCAAAGTAAATGTAGAAAAAGACTAAGAAACCAAAGAAAGGAAAGCACCTACGTGTAATAGTTTTGAAATGCACCCCTTGGTCTGAAAAGCAACAGTTAAAGGAAAATACTGCAAACATAGCTGTTTACATTTTTTAAAATAACTGTTAAATTCAACATACATGGTAGTTGTGCAAAATCTGATCAGTACTGAGGTAATGCAGAGGTATGCTGAGGCACGCATGTTACAATTTGCATTGCCTGTAATGTGGTTCTGCCTCAACATATCCCAGCAGTACCTCAGTACTGAGTCAATGTTTGTATGACTACCACATGTATGTAAAATCTGTGTAATAACTTTTTTAATTTTTAGTGTCCCTAATTATTTCTTTTTTTATTACCACACACAAATATCATTTATTTGCTTATGAATTTTGGAACCAAGTGACATAAGTTGATCAACAGCCTATGATGAAGTTTTCCATGCAGGGCTGCAGCGTAACTGATGTCTCAGGGTTCCAGAGCTGCTAAAAAGTAATTAACAAAATGAACACTGGTTAAGAAAATGACTGCATTATCAAAGGAAAAAACAAACACACAAAAACAGTGCACTGGGAGAACTAAACTAATGTCACTTACGGCCAAAATGTACAATTACATTAAAACATGTGAACAAGGTATATTGTACCTTTATTCAATTGTACTGCATGTGCAGCTACTGTTACATCATTTTCAGTCAGAAAATCAAATGTAGCTGTTGTGAAGTGAGATGGTCAGATATTCTGTATAGAATATACAGTACATAAAGCAAATAGTGGTACAGTACTGTGCTATTATTTTACAAGTTAGTGAATCATCTTTCAAGTCTAAGTTGATGAATGGAAGGGGGCTGTGAGCTGTTTGTCCATTCAGCGGGAAACTAGAATAAGAAGAGCCCCTCTTAATTCTGTCAGAGAGTGATATGAAAAACTTGAGGGGTGTGAAGGTGAGTGTAACCAGACTGGAACCCAGAGGTTTATCTATTACATCATAATCTGGGAATGCCTAAAGAGATTTACTTGTTTTTTTCCTATAGATATTTTTCATGCTGAGGTTTACTGGCTGACTCTTTACCCATTTAACACCACCCTGACTGGCCACTGTCTCCCCAGGACTTACCCAGCCTATATTCCCCTCCGCCAGGTTTGCCCCCATGGCAGGGCCAGGAGCTTGGATCCAATTTGGCAGACTCCCATGGCTCCAGTGTAGGTTAGTGCAGGTTAGCAGGGCTTCCTGGTTGCACAACTCCCATGTTTTCCATTTTCTGTTCCCCTTCCCAATATCAGTACACATGTACTGGTATGGGCATGTGATGTGAAGATGCACACATACTTGATCACCTGCACCAGGTCCCCCAAGATGTGGCCACGTGCCATACCACCCAGCATCCTCTGGGTGGCAATTAAGCTGTGACATGTGCTGTCCCCCTTCCCCAAATGAGAAGAACCATCTCTGGACCCTTAATCCTCCTTCCACCAGTCAGTGCCTGAGTGACCCTGGTTCATTCCTGAACCTGGGTTGCTGGTGTGGCAGGAGATAAGACATCCAGTGCCTCAGATCTCTGCACCACTAGGCCTGCCAAGAGATTTTCTTGTCAATCATGCTGACCTAATGTCTTCCTATCTGCAATCTTCATCAACATATGCAGTATTGCATAGCTGTAGTGACGCATTGGGCTAGTTTTTTGTTACTTGTATACGTTGGTAGAATGTACAATGTTCCATTATTCTGTCTGCATGCTCTTGCCAAAAATTGAAAATATAATTAAAAAAATCCAGTCCTTGAAGAATTGTATAGCCCTTCAAATGATGAAGAAGAGGACTTCTAATTGTTTGCAGGATATGTTTATTTTGGTTATGTATTGTGTAATATTGATGTTGTTTTGCCATGACAATGTGATAGTACAATAAAGATACTACCACTACATTATCTACTATTGTACTGTATTTGTATACGGTATTTTTTTTCTTAGCCACTTGCATATTTGCCTGTATAGACCTTGCCTAATACTGTACTATGTTTTATGTCCTCTTCTACATTGTATTCCTTGATTGTACACCCATCTTTTTCCTTTTTATATGGTTTACGTTTAAGTGCATTTGTCCATGTCCACCTTACAAATGAGATCGCTCAATGGTGCTTCACCTGGTAAAATAAAGATTGAATGATTTATATGCTGATAAGTGTATTAAACATCCTTAATCTTAAAAGCCATATTAGCTGCATTTCTGCTGTAACTCACATTGTACTGTCTAAAATAGTAAATAACAGAAGAGAGCTAACATGTCCTTAACATTATCATCCAATCGAAATTTTAAGGTCCCACACTGAAAACCCTGTTTAGATTTTAGTTTCAGAGGGGCTTTGGCATCTACACCATTAGATAGCACAGGGAGAGTAGTGTTACAAGGTAAACCAGCAGCTATGGTGGGATTCAAACCTGCATGCTCCTGTTTCACATCTCAGTGATCTAATCGCTAGATCATAACACCTTCTAGTGCCCCTTATGTCTGCCTCTGTTAGTGCCAGCAGTCTCCACATATGATTTCACACTACAGTAATACTGTTTGCATCATTTACATTAAAATTTAGTTTTCAAAAGATACATTAGAGAATTGGGTGTTCATGTTTTCTTTCACGTTTGATGCAGTATTACCAAAGCGAGTTGAAAAGCAAATGTCTAAAAGGAGTTTAAAGATTTGTGTTGAACACAGAAAATGTACACAAAAATTATTTAGGTGAATTCTAATAATTATTTGGCCTTTTAAAACAAAGTCTGGATTTAGAAAATGATACCCTTTGATGGGCTCTGTAGAGGATGGTTCTCTGGTTCCCCAGTCTGTACCTCTGCAACAGATCACTGAACAAATGCAGTCTTCTTCAATCATTATAACCATGAAATGAAATGTTATAATAAAAATGTCAAACCTTTAATATGACATAGAACAGTAAAAAAAACAGAAGATAAAATAATTGATACAAAATTCTTTTAAGGTATTATGTGAGATGTCATCAGGCCCCTCCTCCTTCCTCTCCTGCCTTCATGAGAGTTTTGCAACCATACTTCAGTATTGTAAAATTCAATTGACAACTGTGCTCTGCCCTAAATTGCTTAAATGTTGTATTGTGGGTTATTTTTAATGGAAATATATGCAGCCCAGTTGCAAAGGTATCTACAGTTCCTGCTTCCACCACCTTCTCATTTATGCCCACTTGTTCTGTTGTCCCCTACTAGTGGAAACAAACTTTTTTCTTGTCCACTTTATCAGTGCCCCTTCAGCATGTTTAAAACTGTACTGCTATCATGTCAGGCCTTGTTTTACTCTTCTCTGGTGCGAACATACCGGCATGCTCCAATCTTTTTCCATACAGTAGCTTAGCCTCTCTAACCCCCTAATATTTTCTAACCCTATCCTGTACTCACTCTCCCTGTTATATAACTGTTTGTACTGTGGTGACCAAACTGTATGCAGTATTCTGAAACTTAGCCTCTCTAGTGCAATGCATAATGGTAATATCACTTCCTTTGTGTCCTACCCAATACCTACAGTGTGCAGCCCAGCATATGGTTAGCACTGCTTACTGCTATCACACATTGCTGGGAATACTTCAGCTTCCAACCTATTATCACCCTGAAGTCTGTATTCCTGGTTGATTTTTAATAGCACCTTACCTCTTAATTTATATTTGAAACACTTCCTTGTTGCATCTAAGTGTAAATCTTGCACTTTTCCATATTCCACTTCATCTGCTACACAATTTACAATCCCCCAGTGTGTCAAGGCCCTGTTATGCAACATTTTGCCTGTTCCCTGAGTGTCCACCACTTTAATCATATTTGTGTCATCATAGAGCTTGTGCCTTATTTAGCTATTCAATTTATAGAGACACTGATCAGGAACACATTTCCAGGTGTGACCTGGGGGAAGAGAGCATGGGTTAACTTTGACAGAGCTACACTTATGTAAATATTCAGAACTATGAATTACATGGTATGCAGAATACAAATTAGGCAGTCTACAAAGATGTAAGCTGGGCAACAAAAGAGATAAACATGCAGTAATATACCAAACAAATACAAAAAAATATAAGCATATACTATGTGCCACAGTAGCAAAATGGTGCATTAGTAGAACAACTAAACAGTGAAGTGTCCCATAATTAACACCTGTGGTACTCCACTGCTGACCATTTTCCACACAGATGGCCTTCCCAGGACCATTTCCATCTGATTCCTACTGTTTATCCAGTGTTCGATTCACCATTCAATGTTACAAACAATCCAATGCTTTCATGTTTTTTATTATAACTTCTCAATCGTTATTGCATCAAATGGTTTGCAAAATAAGTCCATGTAAATGAATGTTCATTGTCTTCCTTTTGTCTTGCTCCTTTGTGTTCCCATTAATAAAGCCTAACAACTTAGTCTGGCAAAACTTCCTTCTTGTGAACCTTTGCTAGGTCTTATCAAGCTAAACAGTTTGAATGGCTGTTGTTTCACTGATTAAAAGTACTTTATCTACAATTGAGGTCAGACTTACTGAGTTATTATTTGTTGGGTCATCCCTGCTTTCTTTCTTAAATAAAGGGGCAACAAAATCCTTGGCCCTCCTCTAGTCTTTAGGCATCTCTCCATGTCTAGTAATTTTGGGTAAATTGCTGCTGATATTTCCCCTTTCTCATTTTGCAACACCTTGAGTGTCACTGACTGTAACCCATCAAGCGCAGTACTGTATCTGTATAGCCTACCTATTTGAGGTACTGTATAGTATATGACCTGCTTCCCATATGATAAATCCAAAAGCAAAGTACCCATTCAGCTCTTTCAGTAACCATGCTCTCTTCACCTATCATATCCCTACCTGTCACCATGATCATCTGTACCTTAACCATCACTGTCCCCTTGTCTCTTACACAACTGAAACAATCATCTCTTTTCTTAGATATTCTTTAATATTTTTTTTGCTTCTGCTTAGATGTCATCATACCAATATTATACTCCTACTGCACCTCTTCGCAGGCTATATTGTTGTTCTACTATAGCACTTCCGTAAAACATATACAGCAAGTGCTTAAACAGGTAAAACTTATAAACTAAGGGGATCTAAATAATTTTCATTTGTGAAAAAGACAAAATATACAGTATATGCCATTCTCTGGATTTCTTCTTTCTGTACTGAAAGCAATTGCATTCAAAAGGCATATGATCAGTAACATGAAGTCTTATAGTACCACCATACTGCAAAGAAGGTATGATGTATGGAAAATGTAAAAAAGTTGAAGAAAAAGAAACACACATCAAATATGTTCAAAAGGCAGCAACTGAATTTCATCACAAGCACTTGATATCCCCAGTAAATCATTCCAATCCCTTGCATAGATACAGCTCACAGGCTAACAGATTCTAAATTAATTTCAGATCACTAAATTGATAGCAAGACCATATAATACATGGATATGTATCTTTCAGCTATACCCACTGGGGCATGGAGATAAAAAAGTAATCAATTAATGAGACTGTTTATATTGAATTAAGTTTAACAATTTTGGAAAGTCATTCAAGGAAAATCCCTGTTCTACCTTATAGACAGAATGTGTCATTAGTGTTAATCTAAGTCAAGGTTGAAAGAAACATACATTGCAAGGATTTTAAGTGACCACTGCTTAATCTCATTTAGTGACACATGGAACAATTAACATGATGAGATGGTTTATTTCTCTGATCACTCTCTCTATAGGTTTTCACTGAGAAAAACCAGGGGAGCTCACAGCTAAATACAACAGCTTTCAGATCAGTATTTTTTTTTCATCCTTGGATACTGGTAATGACAGCACAACACAATCTGCCATATCATGTCACATTTTTTCACATTGCAATATCAAGAAAGTCTTCCAGTAATAATGTTCATTGGGGTAATTGAATAATGTCCATACTGAAAATGAATTTTGGGCATATTTATGCAATAACAAAATCTTGATGAATATCAGATATCAGGTATGTCTCAATCAGGGACAGCTGACTTATATCAGCATTTCAAATTATTAATAAAAAAACAATAATAATGTTTATTTAAAATAAACAGGGAGTATCACAAAATCCATTGAGCTGAGGCTCAATTACAATGGCATCCCTAAGTATCAACACATAAGGAAGTGTTAAGAAGCCATTTTCCCTTTTGATTTATAAAAGGGAAATAAATAGCTCCAATATTACTGAATAGTCAATAAACTGATAATTTTTTAATGTCACAAACTTTTAAAGTTTACAAGAAAAGATGATAATCGGCACTTGATTTTATTTCTTTTGGCAAGCTATTTGTATGGCATGTTTTTAAAGCACAAATAAAATGTAAAACAGTCACAAAGTGTTAGTCAAAATACTGACATACTGTACTGTTCATCATGCATGCAAAGTGTTTCTCTAATCACTGTTTTCACTATACACTCATTTGTAGCATGTTCTATAAACAGAACTTACATTTTCACTTCAGTTTATAGTTTTATCAATTTAAAATGTCATTTAATAGGATATGCATTATTTTTGCAGGAAATGTCAGAAATGTTGACCCTAATTTTAAAAATAAAAGTACTGTTATAAAAACATTGTAATTAAAATACATATGGATGTTTTATACAGTTGCATAAAATAATTAAGAGCATTTTTACTTTCATTTAAAAATGATTTATTAATGAACATTACCTGCGACTGTTGGGGCTAAATTAGTATGTTTATTTCTTTCTCGCATTGTTGACTTTTTTTAGTTTTTATAAGTTATCTGTTTTTTAGTATAGTAATGTTAACCTTGTCCAACAAATGAACATTTACTGTTTGCTGAAATGTGAGGTATACAATGTATCTGCCCCTCAATAGTTTGTAGAATCTAAATCTGCTGTATCTGAAACCCCATCATGTAAACTATACTTCTAAATTTGCCTTTCATAAGGAACAGCTCAATGAAGCAAGCACAATTGTTTCTTTTACAGAGTGATGCATATTATGTGTATTCTGTTTTTTTGTGTGTGTTTCATTCACTTATGTTTTAGATCATTTTTAGATATGTCAAGAAAAAAACATTTAACATAGTGCCTTGTTGTAATCTGCATTATATATCCAAATTAGAACCCTGATGATGTCACCACATGTTCCTTACTGAAAATGAAGTTCAGTTGTGGGTTTGAAGAAGGTTATCACTTTAACTCTGAGGGTTTCCGGGCCTATTATTGCCAACAAAAGCTGATACTGTCAGGTTTAAAGTAATTTAACAATTCTTTTTGCTAGAAAAGAACAGAATATGAATAGTATATTATTTGAAAGGAAAAGGCAGTTCTTTCAAATGGACGGAGAGATGCTTTTATGCATATATGCATGCATGCACATATGTGTTCATACACACATGCATAGAAATGCAAAGACAACTTGAATTCCAAGGGAAACTTTAGCTAGGGAATCATATTTAACCTATGGTTTTCAAACACAGCATGAAAAGACAGAAAAATGAAATTTTAGTCATTAGAATTTGACAGCTCCCAGTCATAATATGCTGACATGTGTAACGGGAATTAAGAGGTTCCGCAGGCAGAATGAACATTAATAATTTTTTAGGCAAATCATTTCTTTCAGCTCCATGAATCACAGTACATTTGAGAATCACTGGACACTTAACAAATGACAGGTACAATGCAACTGTTCTCTGCTCTAAATCTTCTGTTAAATAGATTTAATCTTTGAGGAAAGATCATTATTTAAATGGAACCACTTGCTGTGTTGCTACTCTCGGTATTATTTTTGCAATGTTGACAGTTGTGTTTATTAAGGATAAGTATTTAAAGAGAGGAATAGTATTTAAAGGGCTAACAAATAATGTACACATAATGTATGCTTAATGTATTCGTATCTATTAGGGCAATTTATATTTTGCACTATTCCCTTCCTACTGCCCGCTGGGCTTACACAGCTTACAAAGCATAGCCAATTGGCTAGACCATCATAAGATATGCAAAAGTAGTCTGGCTGTTATAGCTTTAGCTGTTCTGCTACATTAATATGAAGGCTGTAGAGCTAGTTTTCACAGCTAAACAGGGATGTAGAAACCAAAACAGCCAGGCGGACCCTGAACTGCATTTTCAAAGGAGAGGCACTCACACAAACATAGTTCTTAGAGCAGCAGGGGGATTGGCGTTTATCCCACTTGAGTACTTGAGTAGCATAAAAGTACGTATGATTCCTTTAGAACTGAAGATCAAAAAGTGAAGAAATAATTTGGCCATTGAAGGATTGCTTAAATTTCACTAGAATTCAGATCTGTGGCTTTAGGTTTCTGAGGCTGCTGTAACTTTTTTCCTATAATAGTTCAGTGTTCAGTTTCATTTCTAAACAAGCTATATCTAAAGGCTTCTGAGTCACTGTGTTCATATAACAATTTGGGTAATTCATCTTGAATCTTAGTAGGTACTGTAGCACACTCATCACTTCTGAGCCGGAAGCTCAGATGTTCATGTGTTCTCACCCCACACCATTTACCGGGGTAATACCCATAACTTACACTGTAGTGCAGTATGAGGGAGGTTCTGCACAATTTAGGCATCATCCTTCAGATGAGATGTTTTAAGGTCTCTTCTGCCCACCTCTGGTCACTGTCCAGGAGGAAGTAAAAGATCCCTTGGCACTTATCAATGAAGAGTAGGGGAGTTTCCTCCAGTGTTATCACCACCATTTCCACATCTATAAAACAGGTCCTTGTAACCCACCCCCAAGACACACCTGGAAACAAACTATTACAGCTAAGCATGCCTTTCTTGGTCAAAAAAATAAACAAAAAAATAATGATGATTGTATAAGTATTGGCAAGCTGTTCCAACATATATGAGCTAGATTGCACTAATTGTGTCTATACTGTTAGACCACCAAAAAGGTGGTCTAACTTATTGATGTAATTATCTTAAAATAAACAACAAAAAATGATGTCTCAAAATAATGAGGCATGCATCATTTTTGCCATAAAGTAGGTACAGTGTTGTAAATGCATACGAATGCTTGAAAATAGAACTCAGATATTCTGATGCATTTATCATGACTCTGCTGAATCAGAATAAGTGACAAAAGTACTGTATCCTGACTTTTGAAGATCCAACCCTATACATATATATATATTTTTTTTTTACATACAATTTATTCCTTATACCTATGGGGCCAGGAACTCCTGCCTTTCCACATCCGTCTATCACTGCACCATATCTATGCAGCAGACTCCATTGACCCCCAGATGCTATCTGTCATACCCCCATTTTACATCCCAGACATTCTCTTCTAGGTGGGGTTGCCATGCTGTGGGAAGAACAGTCCTGAATGTGTTTTCAGAGGGAAGAGGAGGAAGTCACAGAGGTTTGGCAACTGAAGCTGGGTGGAGAAAGCATGGTGATATCATTGACCTTAGTGTTACCCATTTTGTCCCTTACTATACCCCCCCTCACCTCCACCCTAGTGGGTAGAAGAGTAAATTGGAATTTGGGACTCTTCTGGCAGGTCAAAGGTGAGCTGGAGACCATGCCTTCCCACTGCAAACTATACCCTGCATGGTGACAGAATGGGACTGAAAGCAGAAAGCCTTCATTTACAACATCAGATTGTCCCCATCAAGCCAGCAGTAGGTCCTCCCTTCACCCCCACACTGTGGACCATAACTCATGGCCACACTGTTCCCCCCATGTTGGGCGAGCAGCAGCAGCAACATTATATCATCCCGAGTCAGGAGTCATTCAAGTCACATGCTCATGTCTCGTTTCTTGCCAATTTAACATGTGTGACCCAGGCTCAGGGTCAGAAGCTGAGTAGTCTGTGTGGTAAGCTGTGCTAATATAGTATCATAACATTCATGATATTTACATAGCCTGGATATCTGTTGGTGGTAAGGCTCCCATGGTATGGCATCCCATGGGTGGTGCCCATAGACATTGGCTAGGCTGTGGTGTTATCCTGATCCTGGTGGAGCAAGTGGCAGATGATGTTGATTGCTGAACAACATTCTGCATGATGTCCCCATTCCAGTATACAAGGCAATGGTAGAAACTGGGGTTCTGCTCCTCCTAACAACATGTCATAGACACTGCAATCTCCAGCAGATAGTGTTGGGGATGAACAGTACCAGCACTATGTAGCAGGCATGTCAACATGGATTATACATGCTGGAGAAGGGTAGAGATGCAGCAAATTTAAAATCCGCTGGCGAAGTGCACGCAAATTGGCCACTTCATGTTGCCACTCTGCTATGTGGAGTAGGCAATGCAAAGTGCTCACTTTGCCTTGTCATTACCACTTCGCGTTGGGCTGAATGACAATGCAAAGTAAGGTGAAGTCATTGATTTCAATAGACTTCACGTTCCTCATTATGATTCTAAGTGATCCACTTGGTGTTTCAGACTTGGCAGCCCCTCCACACATAACATGGCTTACAGTACTGTAAGTCACATGGCCTCTAGCCAGGCAGGAAGGAAATGAGTCACACAGACAGTTTCACTTTCTCCTGTGCAGACTGAGAGAAAGGAGTGTGTACTAGAGAGAGGAGTGTTTTGATAGCAGAGGAGGAGAGTTAAAATTTGATAGTTAACCCAACAGCTTTTTTAAAAGCTACATTTTTTGTCTTTTCTGTTCTGTTTTTTACTTAATTTGTTCTTTCTGTAAATTTTATTTTTCTTACCTACTTACTTAGTTGTTTGTCTGTGTGTGTGTGACTGTGTGTGTGTTGTGCTTGTGTCGTGAGATGGAGCAGGGTGAGGGAATGTCTGGGGCCGGGGCAGCTCTGAGAGAGCATGGTAGTACTCATTGTCGTACCGTGTGCATGCGTTGGGGGCATGAACACCCATTTGTGTTGGACTGCTCTAAACTTGTTAGTGTCCAATCTCCTGAAGCAGGACCAGCACCGTCTCCTGACTCTGAGGCAGTTCAACCACCACCACCACCAAGTCCAGCTCAAGATCCTTTGGAGCAGGATGTGCCTGTTCCCCCAGGCTCAGGTGTGGTTCCCATCAGTACTGTTGAGCAGTGTGAGCAGCCTACTGCCAGTTCATCTGGCCCTCCCCTTCCTGTGCCTGGTCCTCCCTGCACCTCTGTTGTTTGGCAGTTTTTTTGACTGTGTCGGGGGGACAGCAGTGTGGTGAAGTGTCCCCGATGTGCAGTGGAGGTGCGCCGTGACCCCCAGGGGAGTCACCTGGGGACTGGGGCCAGCGCACCCATATGCTTAATCACCACCATTTGGAGTGGCAGGCTGCCATAGAACGGACCATGTCTGCACCTGCTGGCCGCTCCATGGCAGAGGGTGCCACTGTGCATAGTGGCATCCCTAAGAAGAGGAAGACCACAGCAGCACCTGTTGCTCCACCAGCACCCCCCACCACCACCACCACACCACCAGCAGGTCAGCCTGTAGAAGGAGTGGACACCAGAGAAGTGCGTGTAATGCTGTCTGACTTGGCAGTTCTCTGAAGTGCTGTTGAGGAGAACAGCGAGAGGATGAGTGCTGTGGAGCAGCGGCTGGATGACATAGAGGGACATCAGCTTCAAATTATGTCCATGCTGGAACCGCTGCTGGATCACCATAGGATACCACATTAGTTTTGTTTCCTCACATCATGTCCCCTTCCCCACCTTCCTTGCTGTGTCATAAAATGTATTCCTCCACCATCCCTGGCCCTTGTATGTAATTATGCCCTTTTTTTGTTGTCTTCAGTATGCGTTACACTTTGTATTCTGGGGCCCCTTCCTTCTGTTAAGTGTCTGTGTGTTTTGTGTGTGCGCTGTTTTGGTGCCTCATTTTTCTGCATCCGCAAAAGGCATCTGTCTTGTGTCCAGAAAATTGACAAGTGGTAACACAGTGAAATGAGAGTGTTTCAGCACATACAAAGTCCCCCAGAATTAATGGCGCACTCAGTCATGCACACAAAAGTGGCACAGAGTCCCCAGATTTTTTCTGCAGGCCCAGAATGCACCCTCCATGTGTCCAGAAAATTGACAAGTGGTAACAGAGTGTAATGAGACTGTTTCAGCACATGCAAAGTCTCCCAGAATTAATGGCATACTCAGTCATGCGCACAAAAGTGGCACAGAGTCCCCAGATTTTTTCTGCAGGCCCAGAATGCATCCTCCATGTGTCCAGAAAATTGACAAGTGGTAACACAGTGAAATGAGAGTGTTTCAGCATATACAAAGTCCCCCAGAATTTATGGCGCACTCAATCAAGCTTGCAGTGGTGGCACACACACAGTACCCAGATTTTTTCTGCAGGCCCACAATGCATCCTCCATGTGTCCAGAAAATTGACAAGTCGTAACACAGTGAAATGAGAGTGTTTGTATCCCCCAGAATTTATGGCGCACTCAATCAAGCTCGCAGTGGTGGCACACAGTCCCCAGATTTTTTCTGCAGTCCCACAATGCATCCTCCTTGTATGCAGAAAAGTGAAAAGTGATCATCTCAACTGGATTGAAAGGTGCTCTTTGGATGTACAGTAATAGTAGCCTTGGTGAGTATATATATATATATATATATATATATATATAGTTGTGTATTTTGTAGGTGATGATGAGGGGGTTGAACTTGACATGGACATGTACTCATGCTATTGTTCTGCATCACACACAGATGACTCCGTCTCCGAACTGTTGCTGTGCACCGTCCAGTGCTCAATGAGAATTTTTTGCACTTAAATGAAAATGGATAACTCTCAAGCATATGAAGGTAAGTATTTCTTTTTTTTTTGGGGGGGGAATCATATTTTCAGTTTTGTCTGTAATGGTTTCTTATTTCTTTATTTCTCCACAGATTTCATCAGCATCCTTCTGGAGTCTGGTTCTTAATGATGGTCATGGTCATCGAATGAAACGACTTCTGCGTGTTGCATGTGTGCCCAAGTTCGGGTCGGGGAGGGGTGTGCCTGATCATGTTGATGAACTTTTTGGATAAGGCCACTTTGACAGAACAACAAAGTATCGTGAATTTTCCTAAAAAAAGAAATCAATGACTTCTTAAAAGTTACAGCTTCATTATTACGTGTCCGTTCCTGGTTCTCAAATCTCAATCCCTATTGTCAACTAAGTTAGATTTCAGAGACACATCTTGTCAACTACTAAGACAACCTGTTGTTTGCAATATTTGCAGCAGTCTTTACAAAGCAATGAAATAGATAAAATAAAATCTTCATACTTACCAGAATGGATTTCACATGGACATTACATCGCTTCCTCTCTGTACGGTATAGCTACAGCATCTTTCCCAACGAGTAATATTAGCGATGGAGCCTGTTTTTGTTCTCCTGTAAAAGAAACAAAATAAGTGTACTGTATGTGTTTTGCCACTGCGGCTCTGAAAAGCTACAGAAAACAAAACAGACAACTTAAGGAAGTGGGGCAGCATAACAAACATGAGTGCACATACTCACTTTATGGTTTAAATATTAAGAAGCTGGTGGTGGTGGTGCACTGGTAGACTGGTGGTCTGTGTTGGGCAGACAGACTCATGGTGGCAGCAGACTTGGATAACATCAGTCCCGGTGGTGGTGGTCCAGGGTGGGCAGATAGACTCATGGTGGCAGCAGACTTGGATAACATCAGTCTCGGTGGTGGTGGTCCGGGGTGGGCAGACAGACTCATGGTGGCAGCAGACTTGGATAACATCAGTCCCGGTGGTGGTGGTCCATGGGGTGCAGACAGACTCATGGTGGCAGCAGACTTGGATAACATCAGTTCCGGTGGTGGTGGTCTGGGGTGGGGGGCACACCACCTTTTAAATACTGCAGTTAAAACCTGCCAACATTAACCACATCATCATCCTCATAAAGAAAACTGCCCTCACAGTCATCGATGTCTGAAGTCTGACCACTGGGGAATTCTTTCTCCATTGTGTCATCATCTACGTCAGTGGTGGGCCATTTCAGGCAGCCTCTGCCAGTGCCACATCAGCAAGACCACCATGGCTAGGCCGGGGTACGAATACCGAGGTTGCAGTCTGTGCTGGTATGTGCCTCTCAATCATTTTAATGAATGTGAGCAAACTAACCTTTGCAGGAGACAGGTTTGTCTGACGATCCCTGACTATTGCACCTGCTGAGCTGAATACCCTCTCAACACTTACACTGGAGGGTGGGCATGTGAGGTACTTCAGTGCCACTGCAGTCAGCTCTGGCCATTCACTGACCTTTCCACTCCAGAACAAAAGAGGATCTTCACTTATTGTCAGATGCCTGTTTTCAGACAAATATGACTCAACCATTCTCTGTGCCGCACTAAGTCCAATTGTTGATGCATCAGCCTGTTCTCCGGAATCATTGATGTCACAAATACCCACTTGGGACAAAGCCTCCCAAAGTTGGTTGACGCCAACCACTTTGGACGACAGACCACCAGGAACCACAGCCCCTTACCCTTGCATGATATGCTTGCAGGTCCTCCAGCTGGATTATGCTGCTGAGGTTTGCAAACCATGGCACGTGACTTCTGTGCCCCATGAACCAAGCAAACCAGTTAACCACTGATATTTTGTACCTGCTCAGGCCCTCTCTCCAGTACTGATGTAATTCCATGTTTGTATCGTGGGTCCAGCATTGTTGCCATGGCAAAGTTGTCACTACGCTGAATGCTCACAATGTGACAATTCTGGTCGAATACTGTCAGCATGTGTTGCAGCAACATACTGCTACCACCATCTCCAGCAACATCAAGGCTATGCTGTACATTCACCAATGTCTGCCTCAGCACCCAGAGCAGTGGAATTGATTGGCTAATGGAGGCAGACTTGCCACTCACTGCCTGTGTGGCATGTTCAAAAGGCCGCAAAATTGTTATTACAGAGTCCATGAGGCACCACTGTTCAGTCATCATAGACATGGAGGCCCCAGTACTGTCATGGCTAGTGTGCATAACAAGACATTCTGTGATGACTTTGTATTGTTCATACAACCTCTCTGTCATGTATAACGTGGAGTTCCATAGGGTGACAACTTCCAGCTTCAGGCGGTGCTAAGGCAGGCTGTTTCGTATCTGCAACTGCCACAGTTGGTCATGGACCTTTCCAGATCTTGAAAAGTGAGAGCAAATATGTTGTGCAATGGTCAGCATTTCCTTTATGTTAAGGTGCTGCAGAAACTCCAATACCACAAGATTTAAACAGTGGGCCATGCATGGAACATGAAAAAAAACACCATTCATGATGCATTTCACCACATTTGACCCATTGTCACTTGCTATGAACCCATCTCTCAGGGACAGAGGGTTTAGCCATCTGTCAATTTCAGTCAGCACCATGTCCAACATGTTCTCACCAGTGTGTGAACAGGTCAAACTGCGCATAGCAATTGTTGCATGCTGGCGAATTCCAGGAAGATTGCTACCTCGACAATCCACCTTCCTGCACTGATTATTCACTCTACCAGCATCACAAACAACCCCGCACCTGCGCCCAGTGTGCAGTTATACACAGATATGAACTCCCTGCTGTTTTGCCACTTGTCCACATATCCATACTTAAATGGATGAATGGAGAGGAGGAATGTTGACGGGCATGTCTTACTGAGTCTGAGACAGTGCGGGACAACTCAGTAACAGCACGGGTAGAAAAGTATGTCCTAGATGGGACTTTCCATTTTGGACAGGCACGGGCAGCAAACTGCTGGAACCTAGAATTCTTCACAAAGGAGAAGGGCAAAAGATTGATTGCCAGCATTTCCGCTACAGCAGCATTAAGTTCACGTGACACTGTATGATTGTGGGGGCGGTTACTTTAGCTTATGCTCAAAAACACTCTGTAACGTGGGCTGACTTAAACGTTTTACACGGTGTGTGTTGTTGGTCACAAATGGTTGTGCTCTGTGATGAATGGAATTGGTAGGGGTGCACAGGTGATGATGACAAACCCATAAATTATGTTATTTTTCCGGATTTTCCAACCGGGGTTGATGTACCACTTGCACTAGACATACTGCATTCACCACCACCACCACCACCACAAAAACTGCTACTCTCACCAGCACTGAACAACATTTCAAAGTCATTATGGTCCTACACCTCATCATGCCTGTAGTAATCCTCTGCTCTTATTACCGCACTACTGCACACGTTTAATTTCCTACTGGGCTTAACAGTCATGGAAGGGGATAACATGCTGGCTATGGTTGCTGCCGGTAATACGGGTGAACACCCAAGTCTGGTATTAGCTGCCAGCTTGTGCTGGGTCCACAGAGCCAAGTGCCTATTCTTAAGATGTGAATACTGTCCTCCTGTCCCAAGATGGCTCCCCTTTTACTTCGACTCACACGCACATGGCAAACCAGGCAGATTGCAACTGAATCATCATTTGCATGTTGAACAAAAAAATCCAAACAAGGGCTGTGATGCTCTGCTTTTAACATGTCCATGATGATGTGGCTTATTTAAGTCTGTTATTTTAAGCACTGAAGTGGGGGGTGGCACATGATGTTTCTGGCACTGCACACCTGGACTGCAACTGACCACCACGACTACCTATCATATTGAGTACTGGGTCGTCATCATCATCATCATCATCCACTAAAACCGGTAACAGTAAATCACAAGTTTTTACAGGGGAGGATTCCTGCAAACAGATTCAGACACAGCCACTTTCAATTTCTTTTTCTCTGGTTCCCAACTGGGGTGATTTAAATCATCGTCATATTCATCAACATCACTGTCACACACATCCACATCTTCTGCTTGGATGCTAACATGTGGACTGCATGTTGCAACAACAGCATCATCATCATCATCAGCATCATCACATTCATCATCAGCATCTACACCACCATCACCTGATATTTTTTCACCGCACTGTGAATCACTGTTGCATGGAAAATGAGTGATGTTAAGTGCCACGGTGGATGGAATATCGCATTGTATACTATCATTGACATGATCATCGGAATCAGGTTCAGTTAATGGGATGTTACTGGGAAGTATGACGTCATCTATGCTGTCACTCACTTTCACTGCTTCACACTCAATATGTTTGGATACGGTACACTGGTCGGAATTAGAACTTGATGCAACAATGCTAATACTACCTCCACCACCACTAACACCAGTAACACTAACACCACCGGCTGGGAAAACATCATCTCCTCCAACTATCAGTGAAGCTACTGATTGGGCTGTAAAAAAAATTGCAGGAGAAATACCTTTCCTCACATCAACAATGCACTTCTCCGTCCACACATTACTACCACGCTCTACAGACCGCTCCTTTACTGCCAACATTGCCGTACAGAAACAGCTTTACTTGCACGCCTCTTTGCAGGCATTTTGGGGGATCAACCATAAATATTATTACCAAATTCAGATTTTGATATGTTCACTTTCTGACTGGAGGGTCGCTACTCGCTAGCTAGATGTGAAACAAAATAAACAACTGTGGCTTCAGCAACAGATAAGGGACTACTGTGTTGTGACACTGTCACGGAATTAAAACAACTTCAGTAACCAGTGGTGCTGATGGGGTCACAAAAACAATCCATTCTGGTAAAAAATACCTTTTCAACATGGGGGGGGCACTGAATACAGACAGTGCTGATTTTTACAGCACTACAAGCAGCAACACTAGGAACAGAGAACACGATGGCAGTACAAAATCAGGCAGCTGCAGTGGAAAGCAGGTTCACACTGCTGCACTTAGTTGCACTTACACTGATCTGTGTCACAAATTTTAAAATGTGTATTATATTTGATGCATGCAACACTGCACACACAACACAGAACACTTTGGCCCGGATATTCAAACTGCACCCAAAAAGTGCGCAACAGCAGGAGCAAGCACAAACCAATTGCGCATATGCGCAACAGGTGCGATATTCAAACATGGAGCAGAACAAATTGCGCAAGCAGCCAACATCTGAATATCGCACTAACTCGCGCCTATAGCGCAACCAGGAAGGAGAAGTGAAGCAGAAATGTTTCGCTATAAGCGCAACAGGGCAGCCCAGCTGAGCAGTCCAGAGGTGCCATAGCGCAAGCAGAGCTCCCCCAGAGCAATGGAACTGCACATCCAGGAGGCAGGCTGGGGCCCACCAGCCATGCCACACATGGGCACATGAACACACTGCAGAACCAACAAGACACCTGCACACCAAGCACAGCATCACTGGGGTGTGACGGATGATCTACTGGCCCATGGGGACAAGCCAATAAAGCACAGCAGATCCATGACACCCAAGCACAACCACTGGCAGGCTGAGAGTGCCACACACAGGAGGTTGACAATCACAGTGCACATCAGCCCCACATCGCACAGCACACCTGCACTGTGACCCAGAGACACCACCATGTGCAGTGACTGGCACTGCAGAAACCATCACATCCCCAGCACGTCAACCCCGTGCAGCACAGAAGCATACAAAGCCAGACACACCCTGTGCACCAGCAGTGGGTGGCAGCAGATGGCAAACCAACAGAAAGTCACTGCCATGCGCGAGATACCTCGCCATGCACACACACGCACACACACCACACATACCCAGGACCATACCACCCCAGATGGCATGTACACCACTGCAACTGAGTACCCATAGCCAGCTGCAAATGAGAAGACCAACTTACAGTATTGATAATAAAATATAAATATATGACGCAAATTTTCAAATAGTAAATAACAAAACAATAAACAAGAACTATTTACAAGTGGGGACGCAGACAAGGTAGGGGTGTTCAATGGTAGGGATGAACAACTTGAGAGGGAGGGGTGGTGGTAGGGATGGGAGAAGTGGAAGGGTATTGTGGCCTGTTGCCCAGCTGTTGCTGGTCATCCTGTGCCTGGTCCCATTGTCCCTCGATGCCTCCTCCGCAGGGCCATGTCTCCTAATGGACTCCAGGATGCCTGCTGTCCAGGGATTACCTGTGCCAGGCCTCTGATGTCCTGATGTATCCTCCGGAGAACTCTGGGCTCAGGAAAATGGGAACACAGTCAATGGCTGATCACAACCCTGAACACCACCCAACCTGCAAGCCATATAGCCCAATGTCCTTCACTCTGTGATGGTGGCACCCACCACAGTGATATGCACATGGCCATCACAAACAGGCGGCACCAGCTATGTAGCACCACTGCACACACTGCCCATGTCCATCATCAGCACAAACAAGGCTGTCTGGTAACGTGAGCAATGTGGTACATGCCAGTTACACAGCTATGTGCCCAGTGCATGCATGGACCACCAGTGACGCATACACAGATGTGCTGTGATATTGACACAGATGCATGTCACCTGTGTCAGGTATACATACATAGATATATTGACAGTGTCAGCAGATAAGGCCTATGGCCCACCCAGTTCTGGCCATTTGAGCTTGTAAGTTCACTTTGTTTTCCTATAAGTCTGTTGACAATCAACCCCTGACCTCAGAATCCTTTAGTGTCTATCCCATGCATTCTTAAACCCTTGATTGTTTCAGCCCCTCACCACTTCCTCTGGCAGGGTGTTCCACGTTGTCCACCACCCGCTCTGTGAAGAAATTCTTTCTCATGTTTCCTCATCGTCTCTCCTCCAACTTCATCCCATGCCCTCTAGTTCTGGAACATCTTTTCGCTTAAAAATAGTGTTTTCCTGCACCCTGTTCCTCCCTGTAAGATACTTGTATGCCCCATCATCATCCCCTCACTCCTACTCTCCTCCAGGGAGTACATGTTCAGTTCCTTCAACCTGTCTTCATCGAACTTGTGATGTAATCCATGACCATCTTTGTTGCCCTCCTGAACCTTCTACCCAGTCTGTGTCCTTACGAGGTATGGTCTCCAGAACTGTACACTGTACTTCAGGTGGGGCCTCACTAGTGTCTGTGTAGTGGAATTATGACCTCCCCTTTCCTGCATGGTTGTGTTGTGCATGGCTGGTGGTCTCCCTCCCCCCAGCATGCAATAGCATCCATGAAGTAATGATACTCACACTCCTCAAGCAGCTGGGTCTGCCACTGATGTTGCTGCTGCTGCTGCTGCTGGGGTGCAACACCCACCGGCACCGGGGCCCTGGCATGGCCCTCCTCACCCCGTGCCTGCATCCTCACATCCCGGCCTGTGGGAGACATATGTTGAGACAAACATCAGTGTGACTCCAAAGCAGACTGCCCCCTACCCCAGTGAGAGTGCCTGCCCACACAGCCAGACCCATGCATCTCACACCTGCACACACTGACACAGCCAACCATGGCAGAGCCATCACCTATGCACAGCCACCAAAACACACTCACACCCCTACAGAGAATACAGGTGCATAGATGGTACACCCACCTGGCCTAGGCACCACGCCCCGCCTGGCACGTGACCGCAGCTGATCAAGAAGATCCGGATCCCTCCGGCGGAGGTCACCGTACCGGCGCCGGCACTGCTCAGCTGACCGGCACCGTCCAGTGACCCCCACCAGGTCAGTGGCCACTTGCTGCCACACCTGCATCCCTGGCAATGGTGAGGGCGCCACCATAAGTGCCCTTAGTGGGCTCCACTAGGCTACCAAGTTGGTCAGTTCGACTGGGCTCCACTGAACTGCTCCTTCTGTGAGCCATGGTAACAACTTTACAGCAGGCAATATGGCGCCCGCTGTGCCGTGAACCCCACGTGGAGATGTTGCGCAATAGACCACCACAGGTTCCAATCAAGGCTGTTTGAACAGCGCCATCATTTCATGCGCTGTCACCAGACAGCTTAATAGGGCCGTACACATGGCAGCCGAACAGGGCCAGGGGGCAAAGGTCGGACACAAGGTCATGGGCTATGACGCAAGGCCACGCACAGCACCATCTGACGTATATGCATCCTGCGCGACCGACCAGCTGCGTACCAGTGCCACAGTGGACTATTGCGCAGTAGTGCCACAGCGCCATATAGTGCCCAGTGCTGTAGCGCCACTGGCACAATGGTGGCCATGGCCTGAATTGCCGATCGCGCACAGAACGTCAGCAGCACGGCAGATGCCTGCGTAAGCTATCTGGGCATGCGCAAGGCAGTGTACCACACAGTCACAGATCTGCGCCATTGGCTCAGCCGACTCAACCATATTGCGCAGCGCAAATTGGGAATATTCAGCCGACACATGCAAATCATCTGATCAGCCATTCAAAGTGCGGTGGCGCGATTTGCATGTCATTATAGTTGCTCCACTCCTAATTTGCATGCATTGCGCTATAAATGTGTGACATTGGGCTGGCCAGATTCGGTTACTGCAGGTGAGAGATGAGTTGCATGCTGTGTGATGTTCTGGACAATGGTCATGGGAAAATGCTGTAGACTGCACAGTGACAGGTGTCCACTTGCCCCCATACAGATCGCCATGACCGAGCAGAGCCAAGGTGAGGGTGAGGACGGTGGGCGTAGGAGGAGGCCCAACTTTACCCCAGCAGAGACAGAGGCCCTCTTCCAGGCCTACCTAGATGAGGAGCCAGTACTGAGTGGATGGAGGGGCACTCCTCAGTCCCGTGCGGCTGCATGGGAGGGGGTAGCTCGGGCCGTGAACCTGCACAGAAGCCACCAGCGTCCGCGGCAGGAATGCAAGAAGAAGATGGGGACAGACCACAGGAGGTTGAAGGAGAAGGTGGCAGCCTTCAGGGCGGCATGTGCTGGCACTGGCAGGGGCCACCAGTGGTGATGGAGCTGACCCGCGCTGAGGAGACACTGGTTGCATCAATGCAGCAGAGCGCTATTGAGGGTGTACCAGGAGGTGGATTCCAGACAGGTGGAAGCCCATCACTGCACGGTATGACATGGTGGTGGTGTTGGGGGTTGGGGAAGGTTGTTCACATGCACTCACATGTACCTCTTTCTGTTACAGATCCTGTTTCGTCTTCAGGAGACGGTGGTGGTGGGTCCAGGCAGTGATGATGACCTGCTGGACATGGAGGATGGTCCATCCACTCTATCACCAGCCAGCAGGCACTGCAGCAGCATGCACGCTGGGCCGCCAACTCTGGTGTCGGTGATTCGGGTGCGGGGGGTGCACAGCCTGTGTCTCAGCAGTCTGGCATGCAAGCATGCCAGCATGCTGTGACTATGGCTGTAGCACGTACCTGCACCATTTATGATGCAAGGACTGCAATGGGCAGTGATAGGTGTGTGTCCCATGACGGACACACAGCAGGCCAGCAAGTACACCTGGGCCTTTCTGGTTCCAACTTGTGTACCAGCATGCTGGCACAGTCCCAGGCTGTGTCTGTCAGCACCGGTGGGGCAGCACCGGTGGCTGTGCAGGTGTCTGGCACTGTTGCTAGCACAGCGGTGGAACAAGTGGACCTTGGGGCACAGCGGTTGGCGGGCAGCAGCAGCAGTCACCCACCAGGTCTGGGGTACAGTGTCAACGGTGGCACATGTCCCGCCCCTTTGATCCACCCATTTCTGGTCCTGGCGAACAGCGCCCAACCTCAAGGGGTGTTGTGCATCAGGACCTTCCACACCCTGGGGGACAGGATGCCGTTGGGGCACAGTACCCATTGGACGAGCACACCCGCCTGCTGCGGGAATCAGTACAGCTGCAGAGGCGGGTTGCAATGTCCATGGAGGCACTGTCTGTGGCTGTGGAGTGGCACAGCAGGGATTGTGCTCTGGACCATGCAGAGCTGGTTCGTATGCGGACGGATGTGACCGCCGCCATTGACAGGCTGACCCAGGCAGTGGTCTCTGTCGTGGACGCATTGGGCACACAGTCAGGTGCCCCTGTACCGCACACCCCACACAGTTCAGTCTCCACTCCCCGTTCCCGGCGTCGTGCGACACCAGGCCTGTCGATGCCGGGTTCTGCTGTGGCCATCCCGAGCACCCCTGGTGCAGGTTTGTTCAGCATGCTGCAGACCCCTGTGCGGGCAAGGTCGCGTTCGCGCAGTGGGACCCCTGGTGGTGCAACAGTGCCACCCCATGTGGCCCCTGCTCAGCCTGCCAGTGCTGTTGGGTCACGGCGGGGCTGCCCACGCATCCGCGGTGGCTGTGGGACAGTGTTACATGACTGAGCTGTCTCCCAGTGCGGGCCCTGTCTGGTGCTGCCATGTGTGCAATGTGTGTCATGGTGGGCAGTGCACTGTTGGGTGCTCTGCTCACCACGCCAACACACGGACCACCTGCATACCCTCCCAACTGCTGCCCACAGGTGCGTGTGCATGATGATGCCTGCATTGTACTGTACACCAAGGTGCAAGGGTGCCCAGCATCTGACATACGTACTTGGACAGTACAGGTGGTGGGGGTGGTCGGTGGTGCTGTGTGTTAGCAATTTCGGTTCTGCTGTGCTGTGCATGTGCCATGTATGCTCTGTGCCTGTGTGTGTGTGTGTCCATGAGTGCTCACCCCCCTGATGGTGTGTTTGTATGCCTGGACCCTTCCACTCCTGGCCAGTCATGCACCCTGGTGTGTTACCCTGTGTGCCTGTGGTTCAGCATGGACAGTGTTGGCTGCACATGTCCCTTGACTTACCTGTGTTCTGCATAGTGCTCCTCTGTGATGGTGTGCCGGTGCAGCTGGGCCTGCCGGATGAGTCGGGGGTCCCACCATCCTGGGGGGGCTGCTCATCACCATCAACACCGGCGACACTGGTGTCCCCATCGCTGTCCCCCTCTTCAACCTGTATGGCTATCCCATAGTCTTTGGCCATGTTGTGCAGGATGCAACAGGCCAGGAATATCCCACAGGCCTTTTGGGGGCTGTACTGTAGGGCACCGCCGGAGGTGTCTAGGCATCAGAAGCGTGCCTTGAGCATCCCAAAACCCGCCTATGATGTTGTGTGTGGAAACATGTGCTCATTATAGCGCTTGCTGCAATGGGGTCATGGGGCACCGCACGGTGTGAGCAGCCAGGGACGGAGTGGGTATCCGCTGTCACCTGTGTGGAGATAGTGGAGATCAGTCTCATGTTCAGGTCCATATTGCCCATATCCTTGTGTGCCACTACCATGGCACCTGTGGCATTCCCACCCTTGCCCCGAGTTTGCATTCCATACATGTGTACTCACCCACTAGATGTCCTGTGTGGATGTCCCCACTCTCAAATCGATGGCACAGTGCAGACTGATACCATATGAAGGCATCATGTGCTCCGCCAGGGTGTGTGGCACAGACATTGATTATGCGCCCAGTGGCATCACACACCACCTGGCAGTTGACACTGGAGAAGCCCTTTCTGTTCCTATATGCAACCCCATCGGGGCCAGGTGGTGTGTGAATGGCACATGGGTGCAGTCTATGGCCCCTAGCACGTCAGGCATACGTGCTACCCTGTGGAACTCCTGCATGTTTGCTGTACGCTCTGCCGCGGTCCTGGGGAAATGGATGTACTCCACAGCATGTGGCAGCAGTGCGCTGAGGAATTGGGTGAAGATGCGTGACGTGGCCAACTGTGTGATGACTGTGGTGTCCCCTGTCGGCCTCTGGAAGGTGCCCGTGGCGAGCAGGCACATGCAGGCTGTCACCTTGGTCTCCACCGACAGAGCGTGACTCTGTCGTGAGGGTGCCTGCATCACATCACTGCACAACTCACAGAGCCGTCTCAGTATTGCCCTGTTCAGGCGGTACCAGCCCATGATCTCTACATCTGTGTACAGCTCAAAGCTGATGCAGGCACGGTACTGCCTGTTGGGGGCATACCGCCGACGGGCCCTTCCACGGCCACGTCCCCCTGCAGCATGCATTCTCACCCCCCTCATTACAGCTTCCATGTGGAAGCTGCCACTGTCCATCTCTCTGGCTTCTGCCCCCGGCTGGTGTTGCTGTGTTACCCCCGCTGTCCTTACTGCTACTTCCACTGCACCGGGCACCCCCCGCTGGCCTCTACAGCCTATGGCCCATGCTTGCCTTGCCTGCCCTAGCCTGTCTCTGTCTGTCTGTCTGTCTCTCTCTCCCCACACTTGGCAGCCTTGTAGTGTTCTTGCGCCGCTTCCTTGAGCCTTTTTATTTTGGCTCATTTCCGCTAGTGCGCAATTTCCGGCTGTGCTGCTATTGCGCATTGCGCAAGTCTTTGAATATCGCATTGCGCTCTTTATGCATGGATCCACCCCCTTCGGTTGCGCATGCCTTCATTTTCATTGCGCTGTTGCTCAGCATGTTTTCGGTTGCGCAACTGCCTCCTTCTGAATATCGCAAAATGGCGCATGTTTGGACTTGCGCATGCACAACCCTGTTGCGCATGGTGCAACCCTTTTGAATATCCGTGCCTTTGTGTACAATGCTGAACGAGGAATGCGATGCAAATGCAAAAGTTCAGTGTACACAGCGCCACGTAATGTAAATTTGTAATTTAAACAACCTGACCTTATGAAATGCTGCACCACATTCACACAACAAGCAGCAAGAAAAATTTTACTATCACTGACAATTTTACTATGTGTACAGTAACACAGTCAGTTATATAACAAAAATATTACCAAAACACAAAGAAATCACTAGTTCTTCAACTTAAATCTACTGTACCTGCACACAGATACGCCCCTTCCCCACACAGCACACTTCACTGTCTTTCACCACACATTCAATGTTGTAAATTTACATTCAAAATCCACCCACAAACAAAAACGCTTGATGATGTGAGCACAAGAGGGTTTCCTACAATCGATGAACTACAGTTGGATCCCCCCCAAAAAAAGCAAAAATGCTTTTTGAACAGCTTTTAAAAGATTCCTACAGGCAGCTATCAGAGCACACTGTCTCCTACTCCTTCCTACTCATACTACCTCGAACTGAGGCTGTGCAGATCAATATTTATTTATTTATTTATTTGTACATCAGTTTACAACCTTTGAGCCAGAGGCTCATTTCCAAAGGTACCTCATCACAAAGTGGACAAATACATTACAACATTTTGTTACATCATTGAGGTTACAATTTTGGCAGTCACATGCTGTTATTTTCTTAGTTACATCATTGAGGTTACAAGTTTGGCTATCACAGGCTGTTACAGTTATTTGGATATAGCTTGAATATACATTGGTATAAACATACATGTAGTAGAGTGCAGCGACAGGAGGAGATAGTGATTCAGAGGGCTATGGGACGTAGTTGGTGATTGGTTGGGTGTGGAGCCATTCAGTGAGCTTTGTCAGTGGATAGTGAGCTAGAACACCTTAGAGACAATCACAGCTATGTGTGTTAAATAGCTGGCTCCGAAGTGAAGTTTTGAAGCAGGAGATCATGAGGGTGTCAGAGATGGGGGTAGGGATTGTGTTGTACCAGGAGGATGCTCTGTAACAGAAGGACCTTTGTCCATGTGTGGTCCTGGCCCTAGGGACTAGTAGTGTGGCCTTGCAGGAGGTTCGTGTTTGAACTAAGGGTTGTGCTAGGTGGTTGGAGGCTGTTAGCCCAGGCGGGGATAGTCCGGGGAGAGTTTTTTTTTGTTATGAGGCAAGTCTGATATCTGAGTCATTCATCTAGGTTAATCAGCATTGCCATTTCATACAGCTGGCAGGTATGTGTTAGCCTAGGTGCCCCTGTAATTAGCCTACAGGCCTTATTCATGGTGAGGTGGATTTTACTGAGGGCGGCCAAGTCTGGGGCACCATAAACTGGCAGGTCATAGTCCACAAGGGACATTATTGAGGATGTGGCCGCTAGTCAGAGGGCATCGGGGGGAGGCAATTTTTGTAGCGGTACAGGATACCTAGCCGAACATTGGTAGCTGAGGCAAGGGCATCAATGTGGTCATGGAATGTGAGGGCAGAGTCAAAGGAGACCCCAAGGTACTTATACGAGTGGACTTGCTCGAGAGGATGCTTGGAGCTAGGGAGGATGTGGAGTGGGAAATTGCTGGCTTTGTTTTGGGGATGTGCAAAGAGCATAGTTTTTGTTTTTTTGAGATTGCTTACAAGTCTATGCTCTTTGAACCAGGTTTCAGCGTCATTAAAAGATAGTTGCAATATAGAGTCCATGTGACCTGAACTCCCATGAATCACTGCAAAATCCTCCTTTGAGCTCAAAAACAAGGTGAAGTGAGGTGAAGTGAACTGCCACCAATGTACTTCACCTTAAAAACTGAAAGAGAAGTGACCAGTGGAGGCAGAGTAATGCGAAGTAGCTGTTTTCAATGCACTTTACGTTCCTCATTATAACGCAAAGTACTTTGCTTCGCATTGTGGAGCACTCCGCGAATCTGGAGCGGATTGAGCCCACTTCGCCCACCACTAGAGAAGGGGCACTGGGGGCTGGCACATGAACTGGGATCTGTGGTGGGACTTGAACCGGCTGACTTCCCTTGGTGGAGTAGGCTGGGGACTAAGGCAGGCAAAAGCATTGTGATTCCATGCCTTACATGGGTGGCTACAGAGGCGGGGGTGAAATAGACATATGCCACTAGTGCTGGGGTGCGCAATGCTCCTGACCTCATGGACAATGGCCAGAACAGGATATCAAACAGGCCATGGTGGCACCATTGTGCTTACTGGATCTCCATCTGTTAGCCAGGTGTAGGTGTGAATGAGGTCACCCACATACATGTGACCTGGGCCTGGTTGTGCCACTGCCAGCTCTTGTATCCCTGTTGCTCTAAGGGGCAGTGTGTGTGCTGTGGTATGGTGGGCAATATCGGTTCTGTGGATACACAAGGTTGCTTAGTAAGGCAGGTAGATATGGTCTAGGCCCAGCCCAGTGGTCCGTGCATATGACATCATCCAGCTGCCACCATGGCTTCAGGTTCTTGTATTCCACCGATCAGTTCCTATCATTTCTGGTTGCCATTTTCACTCTGCCTATGTAAACACCCCAGGGTGGCCATCATTAAGATGCTGTTCCCCAGGGACCAGAGAACAAGGCCATCACCAATGGATAGGCAGTGTGCAGTGATATGCATGGGCACTATGGCCTGGATATTCAGAAGGGTTGCGCCATGCGCAACAGGGATGTGCCAGCACAAGTATGGAAATGTGCCATTGTGCCATTTTCAGTGGGAGGTGGCTGTGCAGCGCAATAAGCAATACACCAGAGCACAATAGTAGTGAATGCATGTGCAACCATAGGGGGCGGAACCATGAATAACATGCGCAGTGCGAAAGTCAACAGCATGCGCTCTGCGCAATAGGGGAGCTAGCAGAAGTTGTGTGACAGCAGAAATGATCCAAAATAAAAGGGAGCAAGAGAAGGGCACAAGAACACAAAAGGGAAGCCGCAGGTGGGAGCGTGGTGACAGACAGCCAGGGTGGTACAGAAGGTAGCAGTGTGCAGGAGTGGGCAGGAGCAAGACACAGCCCACCAAAACTGAGCCATAAACAGGGTAGGAGTGGGGAGCCTGTGCCACTGAGCAGAAAAGGCTGTGGAGTGCCACAGTGGACTGAGGGCAGTGACAGGAGGCAGGAGAGCCACAGCCAAAGACTGAAGGTGTACCCAGTGCAGGGGGGAGCATCAGGAATGGACAGCAGGGGGAATGGGTCAACAGCCGCCAGGGGGGGAAACACCAGCCAGGGACATGGCCAGCGCCATCTTCCAGATGGAGGCGGTAATGAGGGGTGTGAGAAGGCAGGCAGCAGGGGGTGTGTGGCTGTGGAAGGGCCCGTCAGTGGTATGCCCAGAACACAGTACCGAGCCCACACCAGCTTCGAACACCACTCTGACACAGAGATTGTGGGCCGGTACTGCCTGAACCAGGCAATCCTGAGGCAGCTCTGTGAGATGTGCAGTGATGAGATGCAGGCACCCACATGACAGAGCCATGCTTTGTCAGTGGAGATGAAGGTGACAGCCATCATGTGCCTGCTCACCATGGGCACCTTCCAGAGACCAACAGGGGACATGACAGGCATAACCCAGTCGGCCACGTTACGCCTACTCACACAATTCCTCAGCACACTGCTGCCACATGCTGCGGAGTACATCCATTTCCCCAGCACACAGGTGGAGCGCACAGCACACTTACAGGAGTTCCACAGGGTAGCATGGTTGCCTGGCATGCTTGGGGCCATTGGTTGCACCCATGTGGCCATCCGCATGCCACCTGGTCCAGAGGGAGCGGCATACATCAATCGCAAGGGGTATGCAAGCATTAACTGCCAGGTGGTGTGCGAAGCCAGGGGGGCACATTACCAATGTCTGTGCCATGCATCCTGGGGGAGCACACGATGCCTTCATCTGGCACCAGTCCACACTGTGCCACAGGTTTGAGAGTGGGGATATCCCCACTGGCCATCTAGTGGGTGAGTATGCATGTCACACAGGATGACATGAGCAGATGTGGGGGGTGCATAGTCAGAGGTGCCATGGGTACAGGCCTTGTCGGCACATGGCATAGCGATGCAGACCACCATTCTAATGTCCACTCTCTACACACAGGTGACAGTCCTTACCCACTACGTCCCTAGCTGCTCACACCATACCTGTGCCCCACGACCCCATCGCAGCTACATTACAATGAGGCACACTCCACAACACGGAATGTTATCGAGCGGGTGTTCGGGGATGCTGAAGGCATGGTTCCGGTGCCTGGACACATCTGGCGGTGCCCTACAGTACAGCCCCTTGAAGGCCTGTGGGCTATTCCTGGCCTACTGTATTCTGCACAACATGGCCACTGACTGTGGGATAGCCTTAGAGGTCGAAAAGGGGGACAGTGGTGGGGACGATGAGGACGCCGGTCCAGCTGGTGATGGGCAGCCACCCCCCTGGGTGAAGAGACCCCTGCCTGATCTGGATGTTACAGTTGCACCAGGACATCATTACAGAAAAGCACTTTGGTCAACACAGGTAGGTCACGGGGCCATGTGCAACCACCAAGGGCAAGGGCACAAGACATTCACAAGGGGTAGATGGCATGCCAAACCCAATTGCCATCCCCACCCCCACACAGGTCCACACACGACCATGCCCAGTGGCCACCACTATGTGTGCCTCAGACACTGGGCACCATTGCACACTGACAGACAGTGCAACGCAGATATCATCATGCACACGCCACAGTGGCCAGCAGCCGGGAGGGTGTGCACAGGGACCGTTTGTGTGCAGGGCCGGGTACCCCACCCATCCATCGCACAATGCACACCACACTGTACATAGGGCAGTGGCAGACAGTGGCCATGGTGGGAGACATGTCAGTCTCATGGCAGAGTACCACAGCCGCCATGGATGTGTGGGTGGCCCCGCCGAGACCTGCCAGCCATGCCAGGCTGATGATCAGCCTCATGGAGTGGCACCAATGGTCCCCCAAGGGTGAGGCTGCATGAACATGACTGTGTTCATGCAGGGGTCTGCAGCCCAACGAACATGCCCACGCCAGGCATGCTTGGTATGCCCACAGCCGAACCCGGTGTCGACATAGCAGGTGTCGCATAGCGCCAGGAATGGGGGTGGACATGGCACTGCACGGTGTCTGCGGCGCATGGGCACTGAACTGGGTGCCCAATGTGGCCATGACAGCTGTCAATGCATTGGTCTGCCTGTCAATGGCAGTGGTCACATCCTCCCGCTGCCAGGCCATCTCTGCCAGGAGCAGATCATGGTCCCTGCTGCGCCTCTCCTCTGCCTGGTGCAGAACCACACTGAGTGCATCCACCGCCGTCATGAGCTGCATCTACTGATCTACTGAAGCCTGGAGTAGACAGCTGTGCTCATGAAAGAGGTCATCCGCCAGTCCGGCATGCTGTCCCTCGTGGTGTTCCTGGCCCTGCTGGCCAGCAATCCTTGATGATGGGTGCTGCTGACCAGAGCCATGCCGGGGCATGTCCACACGTGGTGCACTGCCACCACCCCTGACACTGTCCCCCCATTGCCATTGGCCGACTGCTGGCACTGCCCCCCCGGCTGTCGATCTCCAGGGCTCACCGGTGCCACCACAGCAGCCGCAACAGCCCCATTGCCCTGGACGTGCACCAGTGCTGCCCCACTGGGGTATACAGGCACAGGCTGGGATGGCGGCACCACCCACGGCAACACCTGTGACGTTGCCTGCTGTGGGACCATCCTGTATCCCACATGTATCACTGTCCGGGACGTGTGGTCCATCATCTTCGGTGCTGGATCCGGCAACGATCCATGTCCCAGCATGCTGGAGACCATGGGCGCTGTCACTCTGGGACACAGGCAGGGCTTCATCTGCACCCGCACCACCTTCATCAGTCCAGACAGACATGCAGGTATGCACCAGTCTGGGCCCTCGAACACCTGTGGAGGTGGATGGGCGATCCTCTGTGTACAGGGCAGCCCCCTCAGTGGACACACCCACCACTGCTGACCCGTGTAGACACTCAGGAGCTGTAAGGGAACACATTGGCGTTAGTGGCTCCGCCCTGCCCTGTGGCATTCCCACACAGTGACAGCACAGGACCTACCATGCAGTGATGGGCTGCCACCTGTCTGGAAGCCACCACAATGGAACACCCTTGATGGCACAACGCCGCATGCTGCTGGCCACCCGCTCCTCCTGAGCATCAGACGTGGTACATCCGGCTGGCCCCCACCAGTGGCAGCAAGTGCAGCCCTGATGGCAGCCACCTTCTCTTTGATCCACCTCCTGTCTGTGCTGACCTTCTTCTTACACTCCTGCACAGACCGCTGGTGGCTGCCATGCTGGTTCACGGCAAGCTCCACCTCACCCCATGCTGCAGCATGGGCCTGTGGCATTCCCCACTGTTTGCTGAGCAGCAGTTCCCTGTCAAGATAGGCCTCAAACAGGGCATCTGATTCAGCCCAGGTGAAGTTGGGCCTCCTCCTTCTCCCCCATTCTGTTCCTCCTCTTCCTCACGTTTGGTCATGATCGAGCCTGTGGGAATGACAGGTGCTACCTTGGACTGTGCAGTCCCATTCAGCCTTCACAAACCACAGTCCTCACATTCCAACAGCATGCAACCCACCACAATAGACTGCAATACCTAACTATGTCCTCTGCAGCCCCATGTCGAATTCATATAGCGCAATGCATGCAAATGAGGCAAGGCGCAACTGTAAGTGGATGCTAATGCAGTGGTTGCACCGTGGAATGGCTGATGAGCTGATTTGCATATGCTGGCTGAATATCACACTGTTGCGACTTGCGCAATGTTGGTGAGTGTGCTCAGGCTATGGCGCAGTACTGTGACGTGCGCAATCGGCACTGCACGGTGCATGCCCGGGGTGCTGACGCCGATGCATGCAGCGCTGCTGATGTGCTGTGCATGGGAGGCAGTACAGGGCATGGCCACCACTGTGCCTGTGGTGCTAGTGTGCTGTTCACCCATGTGGCGCTTTGTGCCCTGGTGTGCCATAGGCGACATGGAGCCACAGCGCAGTAGGCCACAGCAGGGCATCACACACAAGCACCCTACTGTACTACATGCAGGGTGTCCCAGTAGCACTGTGGTGCTCTGTGTGCAGACAGACCCTTGACCCTGCAGTCGACCTTTGCCCCCTAGGCACCACGCATCTGCATGGGTGCACCCCATCACGCAGTTCGGTGACAGCATGATGTGGACTGGCAGCGCAATACTGCACTGTCTCCACACGTGGGGCATGTGCACTACAGAGCACCATTTTGATTGTGATACACACTGAAGGATGCCTCATAGGAGAGCACAGGTGTATAGCACTATTGAGCTGGCCAACTTGGTGGCCATTGTTGAGCTACATGCTGGTGCCCTATTTGGGCAGGATCCCCTGGACAGGCCATGTAGTGCTGTGTGGCAGGAGGTGGTTGACGGCCTGGAGGAGGCAACCGGGATCACCCAGACAGCAGAACAGTGTTGCCACAGATATGGCGTCCTACAGCGGAGGGACCCTGACCGACTGGGGCATTTGCAGGCACGCACTCGGTGAGGTGCTGTACCATGGCCAGTTAGGTGCTCCATCCATACACTGGTAGTGTCTGTCTGTCCGGGTATCGCAGTGTGCATAGATCCACCCCATGGGGGGTGGGGGCCGTCTAGTGGGGGTGGTGTTGGTGGTGGGGATGTGTCATGGCTGGGCTGTGTGGGCACGCACACACCAGAGGGGGTTTTGCTACTGGCTTGTACTGATGTTTCCCTCTCCATGTTTGCACCCTAGGCCCGGAGGAGTGCCGTAGGGAAAGGCAGGCCCATGTACAGGCAGAGCAGGACCATGTGGGTGCACCGCCGATGCAGCAGGGACATGGTGGAGGGGCCATGGGCCAGCAGCACCCTGCTGGCCTGGATGCAGGTGAGTGCTCTGTTTCTCCTTACATCAGTGCATACTGGGTTGCAGGGGTGGTGGAGGTCCATGGCCACCAGCACTTGGCCCCACTGCCATGCACACCACACAGTGCACTCAGCACTGTCCTGTGGCACTGCATGTGTGGGTGGGCATCGCAGGTGATCCGTGCATGCACTGGGTACATGGCTGCGTCACTGTCTTCACACCGCATAGCCATGTCACTGTACGGCCATGGTTGTACTGTGTGGGACATGGGTGGTGGGTGTGTGCAGAATTCCACATGGCTGTGGGTGACTGGGTAGGCAGGTCATGTGGGCACGGACACTGTGGGTGGTCGCATGCCATCACAAGGGTGTGGCCCATGGCTGTATGCCGTGCACAATGGGTGGGCTGCAGGAGTCTGTCCAGTCATGCATAATGACTCTGCTCCCTTGTCCTAGGTGGACAATGCTGGACTGCACTTGAGTAGCATATCCAGGAGCTGCTGCAGCTGGCAAGGGCCACCCTTGAGCTGCTCCAGAGGATGGAACAGGGCAGAGGACAGCGTCACTGGTGGAGACACAGAGATTGAAGGTGGGAAAGGGGTCGATGTTAAGCCCACTGTGCCCCTAATATGCATTCCCCCACTGGACTAACCCTCATACCCCTTCATCCCACTCCCTGTTGTTCACCCTTGCCCCATGCCCACCCCCACCTGGTGTGTGGTCCTTCCCCCCAACTTTTAAATAGTTTTGTTTCTGTTATGTATATAGTTCACATCTTTAATACACACTTATTTGTTATGACAACTGTGGTGTCCTCTGATTTTCAGCGGGCTTATGGTGCTTGGCTGCAGTGGTATGCATGGTGTCGGGGGTGGTGCAGGCCTGGGCGTGTGTGTGTCCGGCAGGGACCTGCCTATGGTGTGGGTGGGGGACTTGGTCCCTGTCTGTGGTATGTGCATTGTTTCCTGTGCACTGGATGCCTGTATGCAGTGGTCCCTGGTGCATGCGCTATGTCCCTGGCACCACTGTCAGTATGTCCATGGCTCATGCAGCTGGTACCCTTGCATGTCTGTGGTATGCACAGTCTGCTAGCATGTCATTGGTGGCTGTCCATGCTGGCCATGGTGCAATGGCAGCTTACCTCCTGTCACCGGTATGGTGCATGTCTGCCTCTGGTGGCACTGTGGCCTATGCTGTTGTTGCTCCCCCATGCTGTCGCTGGTGTCTGTTGCGGGGTCTGTGTTCTGATGTCTGTCACTTGTGCTCTGGCAGCATGCTGGTGGCAGACGGCTTCATGGTGCATGTGCTAGATGGTTGGTACACCTGTGCCATGGTGGGGTGCCGGCCGTGGCTACACAACATCAGTGGTCGCACGCCAGCGGAATTTGTTGCCCTGCTATTGTGTCCCTGTGTTGGGGTGCCCTTAGGTCTGTGAGGGTGTTTATCCGTGCCCTATGTCGCATCCTGTGTGGCGCATGCCTCCATGCACCACTGTGGGCATCTGTGCTGGCTGTTGGGGCCAGTGCTGGGACAGGGTGTGTGCCTGGGTGGGTGTACAGGGTGCTGTCCTGCTGGTGGTGGGGTCCAGGGCTGGGACAGGTGTGTGCTTGGGTGGGTGTGCAGGGTACTGTCCTGCTGGTGGTGGGGTCCAGGGCGACCTTGTCACATGTAGGGTCCCTAAATTGCCGGCCTTGGGGTTATGACTCTCTGCTGTGCCATGGGGGTCCGTGCAGGGTGGCACTGTGTCTGTAGTTGTTGCATCGGTGGCTGGTGCCGCCCACTGTGGGGTGCTCACAGTAGGGCTGCCATGCATGGCTCCATGGTGCACAGGGTTGCATTGTCACAGTGGGGGTGGTAGCATACATTCGGTACCATGCACTGTTGGGTGCTGCACCTGGGCAGGGTTTCTGGAGATCACTGTACAGGGTGTGCTCTGCATTGGTTGGATGGAGTGGCACTGGGTGGCCGGCCCTCCTTTTGTTATGGTCACTGCTTGCCAGGGGGTGTGCTGGGGCACCATGCCCCAGCTGTGGATTCGTTGCTGGAGTTCATGGTCTGGTGGTTCATCCAGCTCACCACAGGTTGTGCAGTTCATGGGGTGTGGGGGGCACTGTCTGGTCTGCTGTGTGCTCCTCCACCCATAGCTTCCATGGGTGATGCACCCCTGCATCCTGTCCCTGCGCATCCCTGGTTGTGTTACTGCGCTACTTCCCTCCTCCACTGCGCATCCCTGGTTGTGCTACTGTGCATCAGCCCTGCACCACTGCATATTCCTGGTTGTGCCATGGTGCAGTTGGCGCGATATTCACTTGTATTGCACAAGCGCACCTTGGCCTGCGCTGTGTTTGAATATCATGTATGTTGTGCATGGGCGCACTGCACTTGTGCCTGCTTCTGCTATTGCGCTATTTTGTGGTGCAGTGTGAATATCCAGACCTATGTAAACAGTCCCATTGTTAAGATGGAAGGGACTTAGGATCCATCTTGTCTGCCATTCTGGCTACATGGTAGTGACTATACTTACTTTGAATATGGAGACACAGCCAAGCTTAACAGCCAGAATGTTACCTTACTCATGTTGTGAAACCCTCAATGTCATTTTCCCTTGGGAATCTGTGTAGTTTGGCTTTGAAAGCCTTAATAATGCTCTTTTCCACAACTTCACTGGATAGGCTATTCCACTGCAATGCATGATAGGAGTGAAAATTTTGAGCTATAATTTTTCATTCTATCTTAGATTGCCCCTTATCTCCTGACTTGTGCAATACCTTTCTTTCCCTATTTTAAGTCTGCTTTAGTTCTTTTTTTCTCATTTGAAATAATAAAGAGAGTGCTTCTTTTAATATGGCTCAAACCATGTTTTCATGGGTGTTCTTAGTTGACATTGTATACCTATTGACCCATAAGATCAGGGAGCATGACATGCTGCATGTTAATTTGTTATAGTCACAAGAAAGGTGATCTGTGTTCAGAAATAACAAAGAATAATGATGAAAACCTCATCAAAGCTGAATTAGAAGGCATCCCCCTTTTATTATTTCAACTCTAAAAACAGGTGGAAAAGCAGGCTCAAATTGGAGAAAAAGGGTGTCATACATATAAGGAAATAAGGGACAATATAAAATAGAATAAAAAATTATAGGTCAACATTTTCACTGCTATCATGCACCACTGCTTTAACTCATCTCTGTGTGAAGTAATACTTTCTAATGCATCCCCCTTATCTTCCCCTCATTAGTTTGAGAGCATACCCTCTAGTTTAGAGATGTTGCAAAAATATATTTCGCCAGTGAAATTGCCACAAAATCGGAAACTTTGCTGTGCAAAACACTGCGAAATTCTGTCATTCTGCAAATTATTCTCTGGGTGCGAAGTTGCAAAAAATGTGCCCATGGAACTCAGAATTTCACCATGAAATGCACACTTTCAGCTGTTCCACGGGTGACATTTTGCATTTCACACCCACAAAATATTTTGTGAAATGCATGAGTTTCGTTAAATATTTCACGTAACGAAATTTCATAATTTCACACATCCCTACTCTAGTTCTGCTTGCACTTATCAGCTCAAACATCTGTAAATAGTCCACCTTGTCTATCCCCTTTAATATTTTATAATTGCACTGTGCTCACCATTAAGCCATTAGATGGCCCTCATTTCCAGTTGTTCTATTTATACAGTAATAGGCCTACTTTATTTTTAGGGTTATAGGAGCTTGAACATTAGTTTAATTAGCTCTGAATTGTTCCCTGCTCAGAAACATAGATAGGGGCTACTATTACTAAGAACTGGGATTCTGCACCCCAAAATAATAATTAGAAAGCCCACTATGATCTGTGTCTGTGTCTTTTCCAGCCTCAGGAGCTCCCCAACCCACCCCAGCTTGCTTTAGTTTAATCGTTAGACATGATGAAAATGAAAAGCCTTTGTGTCCTGATTATTTTCCTTTCTCTGGTGGTCCAGTCAGGGATTACAGAGAATGTAAACTTCTTTATTGCATGTGGTATCATATCACCCAACCTGCAGCATCCAAGTGATGCATCTCCCAGTTTCAGTATTGAGGCACCCACCTCTATTCCCAATGTGCATGCCTGTGTGAATAATCCTCATTACTTTCTGATGAGAGAATGATGCAACAATGCTTAAACTCAGGATTCTTATGCAAGCACAATTTGCACAAGCAAAAAGTTCCTCATCCACAGATGTTTTAAATATTAGACCCTAGGTCTGTAATAAAGATTTGTAACATGGCAGAAGCAGAATTCCAAGCTAAATTGAAAGTAAAGAAAGAGGTAATTATGAGTTGTACACATTCTTACCCTAAGAAGTTCAACCCCTATTTAAAACATATTACAGTAGCATTAGATGTTGTAGTTCACAGCAGTTTTTAACAATTCTTTAATAGACAACTCATTAATCTGGTATATTACACAAGCTATTTATAATAAATACTCCAGACATTTATAATTGCTTGACAGAGGAATAAAACATAAACATTGAACAAAACATTAAATAGCTCAGTATCGCGAAGAAATTGTGTCTGCATATTTAATCTTGCCACTAAAAGGCAAAAAAATGCTGTGATTATATTATCATTTTATATTTATATTAAAAGGAGAAGAAATGAAAGAACATATATATATATATATATATATATATATATATATATATATATATATTATTATATATAATATGACATACAAATAAGAAATAAGGAATGTGGTAAATTGAATATGTGTATAATTAATGTGGATTTGTATATTTTTGTATTAATATGTTTAAACTGGGGACATAGTGGTATGTATACTTAAAACTTCACGTCACTTTCTGATGACGTCAGAGACTGTTTAAAAATGTTTGTATTCTCACACATAGCCAAACCCCCTTGAAGGCTATTCAGCCGAAGCGCTGGGATCCTGGCCGTGGACATTTTGGCATCAATAAAAATAAGCTAATTTAGCTGTGAAGAATCGTGGTGTGATCGTATTTCCTTGTTTTCAGTTGAACTGTAGGTTTGCAACCTTTGTAGGAGCACCCCCCTCATTCTAGTGCACTGCTTCTTTTCCTTTGAGCATCAATGGTGGGGCCCGGCCAGAAAAAGAGGGGGTAGGCACCATGAGGGGGGTGCAGAAACTGTGCCAGCCTCAATAAAGGACAAGATATGGAAAGGGGAATATGTTGACATTTTCGGGTTGGTGGACGAGGAGATAGCAAAGAAGTATGAGCAGAGGGAGTTGGTAGGCAAGTCGGAGATGACAGTGGCATTGGTGGTAGTGGGGCAAAAGGCAGAGGAGGCCAGGTTCAAAGGGAAGATCCTCTATATGTGGCAGGCTGGTTTCCTCATTTATAGTGCATTGGTGTTGGAGAAGCAGCCGGACCTGGCAATCCAGGACACATATAAAGTGAAACTGGGTTTCAGCTGGCTTAAATATGATGAGGCCTTCCGGAGGAGAATGGCAGTGAAGGGCGACCTGAGGTGGGACTGCACCCATACAGAGTTGTGGATTAGGACTCTTTCGGGCCAGTGGCTGGCCAGGTGGCTGAGCAAGGGAAAAGGACGGGACTGGCCCTGGGCACCAAGGCCTGCTGGGCTTTTAACAGGACATTGTGTATGTTGCCTAGCTGCAGGTTTAGGCACATCTGCTCACGATGTGGGGGTCACACCTGGCGATGACCTGCAGACAAGGGGGCGACAAAGTCAGGCACGCAGGTGGGCAGCTCCAGGAGCAGCCCTTTTTGGGGCAGAAGAGGGGCAGGGAGGGGGTGGGGTGGCCCCAAGAGAGGCGGATACAATTCTGGCTATGGCTGGAATTAGCACAGGACTAAGTGAGGGAAGGTGGGGCTATGCCCTGGCCCTCACCCCTATCAATCAGAGGGGGGGTGGAAGCCTGAACAAAAGACTATCCCGACGAGAGGAACTGAGCTGCTGAGATCGGGTTTCCAAGGAGGTGTTCCACTATGTTTCAAGGGCACACGGGTGGGGATGCAGGCTAAGAACTTGGGCTCAGTGAGAGGTAAAGAGGGCATAGTCCGGGGAAAGATTCAGAAAGAGGTCAGGGTGGGGAGGGTGAAGGGGCCAATGAGTGAACCCCCTTGTGAGCAGTTCAGGGTGTCATCCTTGGGGGTGGTCCCTAAGAAGCAAGCGGGGGAGTTCTGACTCATACATCACCTATCCTATCCGGTCAGAGGGTTGATGAACGGGGGGATCCCAGAGTCATTGAGCATGGTCTCTTATGCCTCACTGGAGCAGGCGGTGGAATTGATCTGGGCAGTGGAAGGGGCCTGGCTGCTACCAGTCCACCCAGCAGACTGGGACCTGCTCAGTTTTCAGTTTGAGGGAGGGCTTTATTTCGATAAGGCTATGCCCATGGGGTGCTCGGTAGTAAGCTCCACATTCAAGGCATTCAGTTCATGGGTGCAATGGGTGTTTGGGTACCAATATGGGCAGAGGAGGGTAGTCCACTACCTGGATGATTTTCTGTTGATCTGGGCCAGCCAGGTGGAGACCCACGGGATGTTGGTGGACTTTCGGGATATGTGCAGCATCATAGGGATCCCTCTGGCAGCTGGGAAGACCGAGGGCCCGGCCCACAAGCTAGAGTTCCTGGGGATCAAGGTGGACATGGAGCAGGAGTGTTTCTGGCTGCCAGGGGACAAGGTGTCATGGTTAAAGGGGTTGCTAGCACTACTGGGCAGGAGGAGGAGGAGGGTGCTGCTGGTACAGGTACAACAGCTGCTGGGGCAATTTAATTTTGTCTGCAAGGCCATAAGCCCAGGCAGGGCCTTTACAAGATGATTGGGGAGGGTCACAGGCAGGGCAAAGCAACCCCATCACTGGGTGGACATCAGTAAAGGTGTGAGGGAGGATCTTCAGGTCTGGGAGAGTTTTCTGGACTCTTACAATGGAGTGACGTTTTAGCAGGAGGATTGGGCCTGCAATATGGACATGGAGCTGTACATGGACGTGGCCAGGGGGCTCGGGATGGGGGCCTACTTTCAGGGGGAGTGGGTCTCAGAGGCATGGCCAGCCCAATGGCAAGAATGGGGGTGGACCAAGGACATAATGTTTCTTGAGATCTTCCCAATATGGGTGGCTTGGGAGATTTGGGGGGAACGGATGGCAGGACGGTGCATCTTGTTTTGGTGTGATAACAAAGGAGTGGTAGAGGTGATCAACAGACAATACACAGTCAGTGGGATGGGTCTTAAGGTGCATGGTGTTGTTGGGTCTGCATTTGAACCTGTCCTTTAAGGCATTGCACATTGAAGGGACATGAACTGAGGTGGCTGACTGTCTTTCTCATTTTCAGATAGAACAGTTCTGGGAGTTGGCACCGCATGCCACACCTACACAGACCAGGGTCCCAGACTGGCTGTGGGAGATTGGAGGGAGAAAGCCAGGGCTTTATACAGAGGGTCATGGTCAACCAATACCTTGAAAACCTATGAGGGGGCTTGGGAAAGTTTCCAGGCATTTCAGTCCTGGATGGGCTGGGAGACAGGGGAGCAAGTTCAGGAAAAGCAGGTCATGCGGTATGTAGTGGATAAATGGGAGGAAGGGGTAGCTCATGCTACCATGATGGTCCAGCTGGTGGGAATCAGCTGGATGTGCAAGGACTGGGGGTGGTTGGATGCTGTGAGTATCCAGGCCATCAGGCGGAGGGGGCAGGTCATGAGGCAGGATGGTAGAAGACCCATAATGGGACCTCTGCTTAAGAAGGTGGTAAGGGCGTTGGACCACGTCTGCCATTCGGTGAATGAAGCCTGTCTGTTCTGGGCCATATTTGCTGTCATGGTGAGGGGGGCCTTCAGTGTTGAAGAAGTGGTGGTGCCCAGAAAGGGGGCTGCTGCAGCAGCAGGCTTTCAGGAGGAGAATGTGAGAGTGGAGGCAGATAAGGTGGTCATCTGGCTCCAGAGGTCCAAAATGGACAAGCCGGGTAAGGGCACTGCAATGGAGATGTGCAGACAGGCAGGTGTGGGAGTCTGCTCAGTCTAGGCCATGATGGAATATAGAAGGGTGCTTGGCCACATGAACGGGGCCTGGTTCATGCACGGAGAAAGGTCACCAGTGACGGGGTTCCAGGTGGGGGTGGTACTGAAAAAGGCAGTGGCATTTGTGGGGGAGAACCCCAGCTATTTCGACCCACATTCCTTCAGGATTGGGGCAGCACCAGAGGTGGATGCTGTAGGAGCAGGGGAGAATGAGGTCAAGCGGGTCGGGAGACGGACATCAAACTGTTATAAGAGATATGTGAGGTGTTGACATTTGGCTAATGGGTGTCTCTTTTCTCTTCCCGCAGCAGGTTCCAAGAGACAGGTGTCGATTGTGGAGTGCTCATTCATCTACTGGGCAGAGAGGTTTGCAGCCACCATGAGGATAGGGCCGCAGTTGCACCTGGGAGTGGAGCACACCAGAGTTTGGTGGACGGGCCTGAGAGGCATGAGGTGGTCACAGCTGCTTCCCCTGTTGGAGGAGCTTCGGGTGCACCGGGCCAGACCAGATTGTATCATTGTGCATTTGGGGAGCAATGACCTGGGGACATTGCAGTGGGGGCTCCTATTGAGGGACATAATTGTAGATCTGGAAAAGATGAAGAGCTGGTGGCAAAGGGTGGTGATTGGATGGTCTGAGATCACCTCCCGGAGGGTATGGAGGGGAACGAAAGGGTCTAAGGTGATAGAGGTGGCTCAGAAACTCCTGAACAGGAAGGTGGCCAGGGCAGTGATCGAGATGGGGGGTTTACATTCAGCATAGGGACATTTTCTTTGAACACAAGGTGGTGTACCAGGTGGATGGGGTTCAGCTGATGGAATTTGGCATGGGCCTGTTCCTCCGGCCATTTGGCGAGCTAGTCTGGGAAACCAACAAGAAAGGCCTGTGGGGTTAACCCACAAGGAGGGAGCCCCATCTTCCATTGCAAGCTGGAGATGGGTCAGTGGAAGGGGTTGGGGCAAGGGAAAAGGGGGTGGACAAACAGGGAAGGGGTAGGTACCACGGGCTGAGGACAAAAGAACCCAGGCATGGGAGTAACGGGGGAGGCATATAAAACTAGGGGGTTGATCGCCGTGTCCACACCTAGTGGGGGGGGAGTGATCCGGGTAAGTGTGGTACCCGGTTATGGTGATGGAAGGGGCTGCCGGATCATGGTGTCCGGACCCTAAGAAGCAATGGCGAAAGAGGAGGAGAACAAGAGGAAGAACCACGAGAGGGAAGACAGGACTGTTATGTCCTAGAAGTGATTTGGGACTTTTATATCTGATTTGTAAATACTGATTGTTAGAAATGAAGTGTTATATAAATTACTGAATACAAATTGTGCCTTTTTAATTAAATATTGCCAGCGAGCATCCAAAAGTGCCAAAGCAGTGTGGCCTCAGTTATTTCTGGGTGGGGATCCAGGGACAATTAAGCTTGCCACTAAAAGGCAAGCCAGGTTGTCCTGGGAACCAGCCAGGAATGAATGCAGAAGGTGGGGGAGAGGACTGCAGGTAAAGGGGGAAGGGCTATGACCTCATAGGGGGTGTCATACGACCAGTCTCAGAGCTCGCTGGCCATTGGCCAAGGGGAGGGGCCAGATGGGGTCCTGATCAGGGGTCCTTAGGGGCTACTTAAGGACATGTAACCCTCAGTAAGCCCTCTTTCTTGCTGTAGAAATTCCCACCCACCCTCCTGCAAGATAGAGGAGGGAATATGAGACAGGCACGGGAGGTAGAGGCAGAAGGTGGAAGTGACCTCTAATGGGGTCTGGCACGGGCCAGGTGGGGCCACAGATGGGCGGCCAGGGCCTGGGGTGCTAGGTGGAGTCCCCCAGAAGGTATCAGGAAACTGGGGAGAGCAGGAAGGGAGGAGAAGGGGTTGGGAGCAAGGGGAAAAGGGGGCAGGCAGAGAGGAGGTAGATACCACAAGCTGGGGACAAAAGAACCCAGGTGTGGGAGTAACAGGGAGGGAGGATATAGAACTAGGGGTGGATCGCTGTCCACCCCTGGGGCTATGGTCCGGTGGCATGCTACCCTGTTATGGTGGTGGAAAGTGGGGGGCCGGATCATGGTGTCCGGACCCAGAGAAACAACGGCAAAAGAGGAGGAGAACAAGAGGAAGAACCATGACAGGAAAAACAGGACTGTTATGTCCTAGAAGTGATATGGGACTTTTATGTCTGATTTGTAAATACTGATTGTTAGAAATGAAGTGTTATGTAAACTGAGGAATATGAATTGTCTTTTTAAATAAATATTGCCAGTGAACATCCAAAAGTGACAAAGCAGTGTGGCCTGAGTTATTTCTGGGTGGGGATCCAGGGACAATATTCCACACAGTTACTGTATGACAGGGTTGCAGGAAACTAGTACAGTACTTCAAGTATTTAGCAAGTGGTTTTGCTTCAGAAAAATGTTTACTCATTGCAGTGCTGCAAATGGTAGCAACTTGTTAGATTTTGAAATACTAATCAAGTTACAGGTGTAGCATCCAAGTGTATTGCCAGCTTTTTTGATGGGATGAAGGCACCTCTGGTACAAAGTAATCAACTGCTTAACTTATGCTGGAGCCCCCTATTAAAAAATGAAATTGTTTACCCATTTGGAGGATCTCTTGTGATCCTGGCAGCTGTCTCTGAGACTTCAGTGCATGGAAGAAGTAGTGTAAGGCTGCATCAAGGGGGAGGGTCAACGTGCAGCCATTAGGCACTGTAGTGACAGCAAAACACATGACTCCAATTCACTCTTTATGCCCCCTCTCCTGCCACTGCTCCATTACTGGGTCTCTCTACAGAAGCAGTACTAGGTGCTGTAGTCACACAATACCCCAGCTACCACCACTGGAGCACTGTGAGAGCCTTTCTGATTAGGTATGAATTCTTGACCATTACCTGCTTTTAAAATACAGATTTTGCGGGCACATATACAGTACATGTTTGGGAGGTAAGAAGGCCTTAGTTACCGCCTAAGAAAACTGTGTCTCTTTTGGCTGGTAGGGCCAAAAGTAGGAAAATCTCATTCAGTATGTTAAATGCTTCTGGCAAGCTTGTTTCTTTCCTTTCACTAAGATCATGGTGAAGCATTCCCCTGCTCTGAAGTTAAACTTCATCATCCTCCTCTCCGCTGACTGAGGGTTAGAGAAGTGGTTCGACACTTAGTTGGGGCCAGTGAATTTGGTTTGACATTGAGAATTCAGTTGAACCACTTAGGCCCCCACTGCAGTAACTGGCACAGTGTAAAGCAGACTGCAAATAGTAGTGCAAAAGCACCATGAGGCCAGCAATGAATGTCAGGGAGGCCTCATTGTTCCCCTCTTCCCCTAAACAAAAAGCCATACACACATCTCAGAGATAATGGTCACAGGCAGCTATTTGTTTATTTAAAGAATTTGTACAACACACAGCACTCAGGTGACATGCACCGCTCAAGAGTTTCGCCAAGGCAACCTTAGGCCTCTACTGGTCTATCTCTTCCCCAAGAACAGACCCTCCAAACAGATCAGACAAGTAGTAAGTAGTAGTAGTTACATTTTATTCAATGTAATCTGTACATAAATGTGGTTATATCATATTGAGCCAAGGCTCATTTTCAATGGGTACCAATGCAGCAAATTGTAATTACAGTAGAAAGTTTTAAAATACCATCATATTTACATACATAGAAAAAGAAAACAAACTCAATCAAATTTAGTAACATACTTTGATCCTATAAAATTGCATATGCAAGACAAGTACAATCTTGGAGGTAAACTAGCCTCCAAGAAAGGGAGTTCTCTGGACAGGTTACTTGCACCCAGCCCCCTTCTGGAGGACATTTTACCCATGGATGAGCCCCATGAATTTGCCCCACCCTGCCCAAACCAGGTTCCAGCCATCTTGGCCACTGGAAAAGGAGAAATAGGGGGAGCAGGACCTGTGCATGTTCTCTTAACCCTCTTGCTGTGCCCCACCAGCTGGCATTCTTGGCCCAGTGGGTGAATCTACCTGTTACTCCTTTCTAATAGAAGAAGCTACCTGTTGAAGCACCAGGTAAAGGGGTGTGGAGCCACAGACAAATCATCATCTGCTGCAATGCTTTTCAGACTGTCCAGTATTAATTTCTGTAGCTTATTTGTGGCAGATGGTGTTGGCATGCAACTGCTGTAGCTTGGTGTGTTTGTGGCGCTGTGGCTGAGTCAACAACCCAGTATCACTGCTGTGGCCCAGAGCCAAGCCACAATTATAGATAATATAAAGTAATCGATTTTCTTATTATTTAAAACATTTCCTGTTCAAAAGTCACTCTTTTTCACATAAGAGGAGCTCCTTTCACAAGATGGGTTCTTACCCTGTGAGAGAAAACTGGAAATAAGTTCTTAATCTCCAGTAGTACTGATTGTCTGGGGCAGGTCATATGACTTGCCAACAACATGAACATAGTTAGTGTGAGCGTCCTGTAAAAAGTGCTGCATCATATGTGAATGTGCCAAAGTACCAGAGGGAAACAAAGTAATTTCAAACTGGATTCACTGGTGTCCAACCAGCAGTTCACCAAATGAAGATTTGGCATTGGCTCATCCTTACTCATGACTCCCCATATGAAGGAAGATCCAAATATGCAGGTCCTCCACGCCCTTATTAACTTTATTGGACACTATATTTACTGAAAATTTTACAAACCCCATTATGAACATCTTCAGAGACAAAGAAAACAGTCTCTTTCTTGCTTACGTCTCAGCAACTAATCCCCAGGATCACATCAGCATTTATCACTCCCCTTTCTCATTTCAGAAAATGCACTGATACAGGCAGACTTTCTCCTGGGACCGGCCCCCTGCTGATTTCCACTTTGGAGGATGCACCTCCTTCTTCTGACTGGCCACCTGCTGATCTCCAGTTAGGAGGATGGAGCCCCTTCTTTTGTATGACCCCCAATTCAGTCTGGCTCCAGAAGGAAACAAAAGAATAATTATAAGCAAACAAAACAGGAGACACATTGATTGTTAACATGTGGGATGCCTTTAAGGCCACAATGAGATGCAAGTAATATGCTATGCCTCATATTGTTGGACATAAATAGAGCGATGACGGGCTTCTATGCTCAGCTATATTGCTCTGTGACCAATCCAGGTACCTCCCAAATAAGTCCTTACTGTCAAGGATCCATTTCCCCCAAATTTCAGTGGAGCAGATGGATGCCCTGGACCTTCCACTCACCATTGCAGAAACAGAGGCAGCCCTGAAGGGACTCAACCTGCACAGGGTGCCAAGAAGTGATGGCCTGTCAGCTGAATTTCACCAGGTGCTTGCCCCCATCCTTTTGCCAGTGTTCCAGAGACTATACTTGGAAATCAGTGTCATGGACTAACATTCCCCCCCCAAAATGGCCATGGCAACTATTACGGTCATCCCTAAGAAGGGCAAGGACCAGGCCAGCCAGTAGTACTGAGGGCTGAGGTGCTGTGTGCCTTACCTCTCACCACACTGGTGACTCAGGTTCAAGAAAAAACTCATATCGCTGGGGGTTGACCAGAAGGTGGACAGGATTACGCATCCGGAGGACAGTTCTACTCTTCAGGGGGAGGGGCCAATGCCACTACCTCAGAGGTTGCCAAGAAAGAGGAGAGGCTGGACCAGGGTGGGCTCGGGAGGGAGGGTGGTGGAACAGAGTTGCATCCCTCCAGCTGTACCTTTCCACAATTCATTCACTTTTCTGGTGGATAGTGGTTCCTCATGGAGGCACCTGCAGTGGAGACCAAGGAGGATGCTGGGAACCTTCACAAAGGAGACCCCACAGGAGGGTGGCATGGGACCCCACAGGAAGGAAACAACTCCTGGTGGGGACTCAATCATTAGGGGGTAGAAATGGGGAGGAAGGGAGAGGAGTGGGGTGCCTTCCTGGCACCATGGCTTGGAGGACAGGAGCGAATCCTCAGGATCATGGGAAGAGCTGCACGAGGTAGAAGCTGGATGTCATTGTCCACCTAGGGACAAATGACCTGGCTAGGAATGGGATCAGAGCAGTGCAAGAGGAGTTTGTAGAGTTGGGGAGGGCCTTAGACAAGTGGCGCATACGGTAACCTTCTCGGGAGGTGCACCTCTATGGCAAGGAGATGCTGAGGCACTCCTCACCAGGAATTCAATGGTGGTTGAAAAACTGGTGTGGAGCTCAGGGTTTTGGCTTCATTGGGGACTGGGGAGCCATCTGGAGGGATGCAGACCTATACTGGTGTGATGATCTGCATCTGTCCGGGGGGGGAACCAGGATCCTAGGTGAGAGGTTTAAATGCTTCATTGGCATGCATTTAAACTAGCTAAGGGGGGAGGCACTGAAAAGGAGCAGGGAAATCCCAGCCTCCCCCACAGAACATGAGTGATTAGTGAGGTAAACACCAAGGTAGAGAAGTTATTACGGAGCAGAACAGAGGTAAAAGTAAAAAAAGGCAAAGGCAGTAAGGACAGGAATGGGGCTAAAAGGCGTAAGGCTATCAAAAAGTGGAGGGTGATGAGTATCAATGCCCGTAGTCTGTGTAATAAGCTCCCTGAACTAGTGGCCTTGATGGAAGAGGGTTGCCTGGATATTGTGGCAGTCACAGAAACATGGTACACAGAGAACCATGACTGGGATGTCAACATACCAGGATACACAATCTACAGGAGGGACAGGGAGGGTAAAGAGGAGGAGGAGGAGTAGCTCTCTATGTAAAGGAAGGGATCAAAGCAACAGAACTAAAGAGTAAACTGGGAGCAGATGAGGCACTCTGGGTCACCCTGGAGACAGGAAATGGCACCACAATCCGCATGGGGGTTGTATACAGACCCCCATCTCAGGGGGGGGGAATGGACAAGGAAATGATAGAAGGCTTTCTTAGAATGGCAGAAAAAGGGGAGATATTGTTGATGGGGGACCTGAATATGCCAGATGTTAACTGAAGCACCTTTGCTGCAGGCACATCCAAGAGCAGGGTCATTCTTGATGCCCCACAGGGGGCATCCCTCAGACAGCTAGTATTGGAACCCACTCGGGAGGGAGCAATCTTAGACCTGGTATTCTCAAATGGGGACGGAGAAAGACTCTCAGATTTTGAAGTGGGTAGCCATTTGGGAACAAGCAACCACCAAACAGTGTGGTTCACGATAAACACAGCCATACAGTCAAGCCATACAAAAGCAAGATACATAGATACATAGTGTCGGCAGATAAGGGCCTATGGTCCACCCAGTCTGCCCATTTAAGAGTATTGGACTTTAGGAGGGCTGACTTTCGGAAAATGAAAGAGTGCCTCAGAAAAGCGCTAGCAAGCAGGCAAGAAGGAGGGGCGGAGAAACAATGGGAAGTAATCAAAAGAGCCATCACAGAGGCAACAAGCCTTTGTGTAAAGCAAATCAATAAAACACAATGAAGGAAAAAAACGTTATGGTTCTCAAAAGAGGTGGCAGGGAAGGTTAAGGAGAAAGGGATAGCATTCAGGAAATATAAGGAAACACAGAAGGAGCAGGACAGAGAACCTTTATCAGTTAAAGCAGAAGGAGGCTGGGAAGGCAGTCAGAATAGCAAAGGCCCCAAACCGAGGAAAGGATAGCCAATTATGTTAAGAAGGGGGATAAGACCTTTTATAGGTACATTAGGGAGCGAAGAAAGACCAGAGGAGGGATACTGAGGCTTAGTAAAGGGGAGGGAATGTGGGTAGATGGTGACAGTGAAAAAGCAGGGATACTGAACGAATATTTCTGCTCAGTATTCACAAAGGAAGAGGAGGGGGAGGTACCTAAACCAAACAAGAGAAACACTCTGAAGACGGGGTCGATACCAGTCCATTTACAGAAGAAAGGGTTCTGAAAGAACTAATAAAATTGAAGGTGGACAAAGCAATGGGGCCTGATGGGATTCACCCAAGAATTCTAAAAGAACTAAAGGTAGAACTAGTGACACCGCTGACTACTCTCTTTAACAAATCATGGGAGGATAGGGTGGTACCCAAGGATTGGAGGAGGGCAGATGTGATTCCTCTTCACAAAAGTGGGAGCAGGACAGAGGCAGGAAACTACAGACCAGTTAGTTTGACCTCAGCAGTAGGGAAAATGATGGAATCACTTCTGAAGGAAAGATTTGTTGAGTACCTAGAGGCCAGTGGGGCACAGGACCCAAGGCAGCATGGATTCACGATGGGAAGGTCATCAGATGAATCTAATAGATTTCTTTGACTGGGTGACCAAAGTAGTAGACCAGGGAGGGCTGTGGACATGGCCTACCTAGATTTTAGCAAGGCATATGATACAGTCCACACAAATTAATACACAAGTTAGCCAGCCTTGGGTGGGTCCCAAGGTGGTAGCCTGGACAAAATTGGCTAGACAACAGGATGCAAAGGGTAGTAGTAAATGGAGTACACAGTGAAGAAAGGAGGGTTACTAGTGGGGTACATGAGGTTCAGTACTGGGACCGGTCCTTTTAATGTCTTTATAAGTGACATTGCAGAGGAACTGGAAGGAAAAGTATGTCTCTTTGCAGGCGACACAAAGATCTCGACAGGGTTGATACACAAGATGGAGTGGAAAGGATGAGAGGACTTGGCAAGGTTGGAGGAATGGTCAAATGTATGGCAGCTCAGATTCAATGCAAAAGTGCAAGGTAATGCACATGGAAACAAAAACCAGGAAGTGCACAGAATGGGGGTGAGATACTGACAACAGTAAAATGGAAAGGGACCTGGGGTAATTATATCAAATGACCTAAAGGTGGGCAAGCAATGTGAGAAGGCAGTAAGGAAGGCTGGGGGATACTGGGATGCATAGGAAGAGGCATCAATAGTAGAAAACAGGAAGTTGTTATCCCTCTGTACAGACAGTTGGTGAGACCCCATCTGAGTACTGTGTGCAGTTCTGGAGACCCCATCTCCCTCAAAGACATAGACAGAGTGGAGGCTGTCCAGAGGAGGCAACAAAATGGTGCAGGGTCTGCACCAGAATGCATCGAAGAAAGACTAAAGGAGCTTAATATGTATACCCTTGAGGAAAGAATGGAGAGAGGGGACATGATAGAAACTTTCAAGTACCTCAAGGGAATCAACAAAGTCCAAGAGGGTAGCATCTTTCAGAAAAAGAGATGTGCAAGAACAAGGGGACACAATTTGAAGATAGAGGGGGGACAGCTCAGAGGTAATGTGAGGAAGTATTTTTTCACAGAGAGCATTGTGGATGCATAGAACAGCCTCCCTGAGGAGGTCGTGGAGTCAAGAACAGTGGGAGAATTCAAGAATGCATGGGACAGGCATAATGCAGTTCTAGTGGGGGGTAGGAGGAAGTAAGCTGTTGGTTAACTAGGATCTGCAGCTTATCTGTTAGGTAGGAAAATGGGGAGACTAAGTGGGACAAGCGGTCCTTATCTGCCATCAAATTCTATGTTTCTATGTCAAATTGGCACTTGGCTGCCCTCTGGTGGAGGCTAGGAGGTAGTGTTGGCAGCTCAAGCTGCATGAAGAGAGGGCTGCAGTCAGAGCATGTGTATGCCTCCATGTACACATGCTTATGCCACGGCAGGGACACGAGGAGAAAACTGAAGGAAAAAAATGGTTGTTGCAAGCTATATGAAGACTTACCTGCCTGTTCCTGCCCCACACTGTCACTGGTTCACTGACCTGCAATCTGGATGAGAGTCATCAGGTGAGGGAAGGATGGCCCTCCCCTTCCCGGCTCTGCCACAGAAGCAATCCGTGGGCGATCTGGGGCTTTCGTGGATCAGGGAGGTGGATGACAGGCAGGGAAGATAGGGATAAGGCTGAACAGCTGCCTGCAATGGGCCATGGTGCATAAGGTATAAATTAAAAAAAAATAGAAGAGCAAGGAACCCAGCTTGCCTGCCAGCTATCAGCCAATCTCATAAATAACTTTGGACAGCAAAATCTATGCAAAAGAAATGGTTGTCCACCTGGAACTCCTTCTGCCCTGCCTGATACATCCCTCTTACAGCAAGTGGGATTTGTTTCAAGCAGGCTTAACCTAGACCACATCAGGATCATGATGACTCTGATGCAGGTGGCCCTCCAGTCCATTGTTCCATGTCATAATGGTGATTGCAAAACATTGATGGCTGTTACAGTGACTGTACAATGCTGAAAAGCAATACAAAGATGCACAGTTGTGGGCGACACCACATCCAGCAACTTAAAATACATTTATGCAGGTGGGGAGGCTGTGCCGGGTAAGAATTGAGTGGATGATACCGCGCACAGCAAGACTGAGCAGTTAAAACTGTGAATGGCTTTACAGTGACTGGGTAATTACAGTGATATGAAAGTGTTGCTACCCCCTGTCACTCACCTGGAAGAAGGAAGAGTATGTGGACACTGCGGGTTGGGTTATTGGTTGAGGTGCTCCCATGGTGGAGTGGCTAGAGCACCCAACCCTGCAGTGGATGGGGTTGGGGAGACAGCAGTTTGATTTCCTGTAAAGGAATTTTCTTTTGAAAGTAATTTTTTTAACCCTGTGTCCACACCCTCTCGGAATTGGTTATTATAGTTCTAGGGTATGTGGGGGGTGAAGCCCCCCACATGGGGTTTACGGGGGTGACCCCCCCCATAAAACAAAGAAAGTATGCACAGATCTTGCTGCATGCTGTTAGTAACAGCATGATCTTGCTGTGCATGGTTTTGTCCACATTGTTATGACTCCATGCCCCCCGCACCCCCCACTCTCACCTGAATTTACATTATTAACTCCACGGGGTGCATGTAGGGGAGGGGGAGACAGTCCTACAAAAAACAAAAATTATGGCCGCTGAATAAAACATTTTCTGGTCCCCAGCCCCGAACCCCGTGCCTGCTCCATTGAAGCTAGCCACCCTCACCACTACACCACACAGTTAGCTCGGCGGCAGCAGGCCACACTACCCCACACAAACCCTCTTCCCTATTCCTCCCCTTCAGGTCACCATCATACCCCTCCCTCGCTTATCTCTACCCTCACTATCCCATTCTGTTACTATGCTTACAGGGTCGCTCATATGCACAGCACTGCAAATGAGTCACTCATTTGAGAGTTGCTCATTTGCAATTGCTATTGTCACTGGATACCTCAGTCCACCACTCCAGACATTGCTGCCACCATTGACTTTTCAAAAGCTTTTGATTAGGAGGAGTGGGGTACCTGTACATGATACTGGCACTTATGGGGTTTGGTGAGTACTTCCTGTTCAAAGTATGCACAATGTACAAAAAACCCATAGCCTAGATCCTTATCAATAAAGTCCTGTCCCCACATTTTTCCTTGCCTGTGACATTAGACAGTGGTGCCCTCATCCCCTCTACTTTTTGTCCTGGCCATCGAGCCACTAGAGCGGCCATTAGGTGCATCGCAGAGGCAAAAGATCAACATAAGGCACTACTTTACTTGGATGACCTTCTGGTCCTAGTTGATAGGGCCCACACCTCTATCCACCCACTATTTGACCAATTCCAAGCCTCTGCAGATGTATTAGGACTCTGTATTAACCAAGGTAAGACAGAAGTGCCCACTGTTAACCACTGATATACCCACCATGCCTTTACTGTGCTGGGCCTTCTCAGGGCTCCAGAGAGCATCACATTTTTTGAACTCAAGATAAAGCCTCTGCTGAGCAACCTATGCCAGAGCAACTTTTCCCTATTGCTGGCAGAACTGAAAGTGAAATTGGACCAGTGGAAGCACTTACAACTCTCCATGGTAGGCAAGGTGGAGCCAGCACTCAGAATGGTGATAGCCCCAAAGTTTGTCCACCTCATCTCATACATCCTATCCTGTGTCCCCAGTGGCTGATTTGACTATCTGGACAGCGTGGTGAATATCTTCTTGTGGGAGAGCAATCAACCCTGTTACAGCCACAGGATATTTAAAACCCACTGGCAAAAAGGGTGTGGTGTGTGGGGGCTCCCATTGTTTAAAGAATATTATTGTGTGTTTTGGGCAGCACTAACTACCAGTTGTTTCCTTGACCCCACTCATGGCTGGATATTCAGACACTGCAACTGAGAGGGTACTCACCCCATCTCACAAATGATCTGCTGCACACCCAGCTGTTCACAATTATATTCAAACGTGGAAGCAGCAGCTGGAGAAGTGACAGCAATGAGCTAACTCACCCAGAACTCACCCTGATATGGGACAACCCAGGCATTTAGGTTGGGGGCAAACCACTCTCTTGGTCCCAGTGAAAGCTTAAAGGGATTGTCACAGTGGGAGAACTCCTTCTCCCATGCCATAAGATATTAGATTCCTTTCATGGCCTACAAGCCTGCTATGCAGAGGAGTAATTCTGGCATAAAGGTTGTGGGGGGACAATATCACTCTCAGCCAGCCTCGGATCGCGAGTGCTATGTTACCCAGGAAAAAGTAAATTATCTATGGAAAAATACCATTATTTCTATCAACATACCTTTGAAAGCGAATACATAAATACATTATACAAGCAGGACAACACTAATGTAAAACCTGAAAGGGTACCTGTGCGTTCTCTCACGCTGCCTCGACGCACTGGAACTCGCTTCCCCTTGCCACCCGTCACTCGCCGACTCATGCTATATTTAAAAAGGAGCTGCAAAATTTCCTCACCAAATCTGTCCCTTGCTTGTGCTTTGATCCTACCTGGTCCTCCTCTGTCTAGTCCACTTACTACTGCCCTATCCTTACCCAAATTACCTAACTCATTCTAATTTTGCTTCTCTGACATGTCCTCCTACCTTAAAAGTTTCTGTTGATTTTGACTTTACTCGAATAGTTCCTCTCCCTTTTATCCTTCTGCTCATTTTCTTCGCTTGCGCTTATCTGGTACTAAACCACTGTGTGTCTCGGTCATTGTTTGGTTCCCTTACTATTTGAAAATCATACTCCACCAGACCGCCACTCATTGCTTATTGTTCATTACTGTGTGCACTTATCATTGTATTTTTGCTTAGCTGGATGTCTTCACTTTGTTCCCGCCCTCCTGTTCATGCTACTGTTTGTTTTTACCTTACATTTTACCCTCAGTGCTACTCTCCAATGTTTTATGTGCCTGCATTTTCTAAGAATTACATTGTATAACAAGGTCAAGACTGTATTTCCTATTATGTTATTTGTCTCTGCCATCATGGGAAATTGTATTATTTACCATATTTTTTGTACTCTCTGTATTGTATATTCTCTACTTTGTAACCTCCCAGGTTGTGCCTGCAAATAGTCATCTATATGGCTAGTGTGCCTCACCCAGTCAACAAAAACTAAATAAAAATAAATAAAATAAACAAACGAGATATTGCATCTCACCTCTACTATCCTGGGAAATGCAGTAGACATCAGAACCCAATTGCAAATGACATATCACAGATTACATCTAATTTGGTCTATTTTGGTTAAATATATACTAAAAATGTGCACAAGCTAGCAGGACCCACCAGCACAACAGCAATGCAAGCGGCAAACCTTTGGCAGTGACAAATGCTTGTTATTTTTTATTTTGCACAGCTGTTAATTCATTTTAACACAGAAACATAAAATTTGATGGCAGATAAGGACTGCTTCACTTGACTTACCCAGTCTGCCCATTTTTCCCCACCTACATTAACACCATAGTCCATAGACCCAACTTGATCTACAGCTCTTTCTCCCTCCCCCCTTCGTTTCCATAATGACTCCTTAGAACCATCCACCCAGACCCACCTGCAGGGTAAGGGTTTGATTTTTTTTTTATCGATGGCTGAGGGCTAGCTGGAGTTCAATAGGCAAAGCAACAAACCACTCCCCCAACCAGACCTTAAGAGGCCGTCCCCCGGGCCAGTCATTCATTTTCTTCGTTGCGGCCGGAGGTGCTGCTCCTCATACCTCTTCTGTTCTCCTGCCTGTTCTTTGTTTACTGCATTTTAGTAGCACCTCTGACTGCCGGCTCCATTCCATTTCCCTGCTGTTCATCCTACTACTCACTGCCACTGGCCTGCGGCTCTCTCTCCCACCCTCCCACCTGACCCCCGTTCCCCATGTCTCCTCCAATCCGGTGTTCATCTTTGCTCACTTGCAAACCTCCATTCTGCTCACGTCCTAGTCTGGTATGCTGAGTAGCCCCTTTTGCAAGTTCTACCTCCCCACCATGGCTCTATGCATCCCCCCCCCTTCTGTTGCCTGTGCTCCTTCTTCTGTCTCACTGCTCAGTGGCTGTCTGTGGCTCCTTGGTTCTCCCATCCCTCCTCCTCGCTCCATTTCCCCTGTACCTTTTTTGTAGTTTCATTTCCCTCTCTCTCTCTCTCTCTCTCTCTCTCTCTCTCTCCATTTGTTGCCTTCCCTCTTCCGGGTTTGTGCTGGTGTTGCCACTGCCCAGCCTTCCCTCGTACATTCCCCGCGTCTCCTTCTCTCTCGATCCATCTTCCTCTGCTCTCTCTGTCCCTTTTGCCCACTGTGCTCATCCCTACTGCTACGCAGGATGCCTCGTTCCTCTGTTTTAGTTCTCTCCACAGCGACTTCCTGTGCCCTGTGCTGTTGAGCTCCTCAGTGGTTCCTGTGAGCTGGGGGACAGCGTTTACTTTGCTCCTCTCGATTTCTGTTCTCCCCCTGGTCAATGCTCAACTCTTGGCCTCTTGTACCTGTTCCAGAACTTCATTTCTGACAGCCTGTCTTGATGTTTGGACCATATCTACTGTTAAAGGGGCAGTTGCTCTCTATGGGACTGCGACTCCTACTGTCGGTTCTCATCTGGTCTCCTCTTATCTCCTCTTGTACCTCGTTTTCTTCCTGATACTCTTACCCTTCCTTTCCTCAACCTCAACCCAACCTGTTTGCCTCCCATCCTGTTTCATATCATAGGACTATCAATCAGACTGGACTGTATGCCTGGCTGGTGTGCTCTGCAGCCTTCCTCTGGGATTTGCCATTTGTCCCTGCCCCTGCTCTCCCTGGCCTTTGCCGCTCATTGCTCTTGGTTACACCATGATGCGCTTTCTTAATTTCATCCCTGACTGTGCTTCTCCATGGTGGGTGCTTGCCCTCCTCCTCCTCCTCCTCCCATTCCCTTCATCCTCCATTCCTCTCTTTCTCTGACCTCTGTTTTCTTTTGTGGGCTTCCCTATCCTGCCATGCCGCTATACCACCATAGCTTACTCATTCACATCATCTAATATTCCCTCCAGCATATCACCCTGCCTACTCGTCTCCTCATCCTCCGACCCTATTCCCTCATTCTAATCAAACTTATTCAGATGTCCTCCTGGTACTACCTACCTCACTATCAGCTGCTGGCTCCACCTGGCCACTCTTGCTCCTACCTTCATGCAATTCTGTCCATTCCTAATTTGGCTTTCAATGGACCCCTTTGGCATACACTCCCATGATTACCGATCATGGGTAGCTTCCTCATGACATGAGTCTGGTTCTCTTTCACTCAGTCTGATCTCAGGGTCTGCTCATTCACATTAGTTAATCGAGCATACTCCTCATTGGGTCTTATGCTACCTCATCAAACTGCTCTCCTTTCGGAGACATGACTTCTGTGTCCATTGCTCCTTGGATTGGGGCTAACCTGTAGCCGACAGTCTCACTCTGCACCCACAAAGTTTGCACCTAAAACATGCAAAACTCAGAGCAGAGTCCTTCTCCCTGGCCCATAGTGAGAATGTCTTCACTCTGGGTGGACCTTCAGTCATCCCTCATCTCGGCGACACCTCTGGATGTAGAATTTATGCCATCCAGCTGTGAGGGGTGGAGCTCTCATCATCAGAGCCCCTTTAGCTACCCGCGTAGGTTTGGAGGCACCATCTATGCTATTCTCCTTCAGGACCACCTCTGTTTCACCTAGTCTGTTTCGTAGGCTCACATTGGCCAGTTGAGGGCCTTAGCAGTCATCTCTGTCCTCTCTTGCGTTTGAGCATTTAGTTGCAGAGACATCGCATCTCGCACAGATGCACAGTTGTCCATTTAGAAGGACAGAGTGAGAGCTTCCTCTAAATTGGAATGTTTTCCTTCTCACTCGATCGCAACTCTAAATTGCAGTAGCTGAGCCGTCACTAATCAAAACATCCTTCAGCCTGGAGGGAAGGTGACCTAGGCCTTGGATCCCCAGAGGTTTCCTCCTCAAAGGTTTTTTTTCCTCTCCTCCTTGCCAGTGGTCATAGTATTAGATAGGGTTGGAGTTTCCTTAGGTTCCATAGTTTAGTTCCACTGTTGGAGGGAGTCAGATGGTGGCCCCAGCTGTTCCCTCTCTTTTTAGAAGTGTGGCCTTCTGCATCTTGTCTGCTTTCATTTCATTCATCGTCCTCTTCATACCTCATTCTTCTCCTGTCCTTCCCATCTACATCTATCACCTTAATTTCTGGTCTCGATATATTCTGGTTTCTTGCCTCTTGGATGCTTGATACCCTTTTGGGCATTCTTTTTGGGTTTCTTCCTAAGTTACCTTTAGTCAAAGGAATTATTCCTGTGGCACGTATGGGGGGAAATCCTCCTCTAGGGTTCCTTGCGTTGTACCCCTACAGGGTGGTATATCCCTTGGATAGGGAGGCGAACAGACACAATGTACCAAAGTCACACAAACATGCATCTCATCCAGTTGTACAAGCCCATTGAAACTGATGGCTGAGGGCTGGCCAGAGTTCAATGGGCAGAGCAACAAACCAGTCCCCCAACCAGGCCTTCAAAGGCCCTCCTCTGGGCCAGTCCTCCTTTGTTTTCTTTGTTGCCCCACCATCCACCCCTTCTCCCTCAGTGACTCATTTCTTTTTCTCGTGGGCTTTTTCCTAAGCTACCTTTAGCCAAGGAAATTATTCCCATGGCAACTATGGGGGGGGCCCTCCTCTAGGGTTCCTTGTGTCATACCCCTGCAGGATGGTATATCCCATGGATAGAGAGGTGAGCAGCCATAATGCATTGAAGTCACACAAGCATACATCTCATCCAGTTGCGCAAGCCCATTGAAATTACTTTAACTTTGGTAATACAGAGGAAAACACTGGAGTTGCATGCTAGGCTAACCGTATAACCCCCCCAGCAGTCACATTCCTGCCCCTACCAAAGCAGGCAACAGTCAGGCTCAGGTGGCACACAGGAGAGACATTAGCCAGCACAGTATTTTAAATCAGACACTGACTGTAGGCAGTACATACACAACCAACACCAAAGCAGAACAGACCACCAATAAACATAATTAAACAGAAACATCACCTACCCCTGCCTTTTGTAGACTATTAGAACTATGTTAGCTCAAGTTGAGCAGTTTTGTGCTGATTGCTGATTGTGTTGGTCACAGTCTACTGGTAGAGCCACTGGCCCACTCCAGACACAACAGTAAAGAGAATGCCTCACAGATTGCAGCAGGCTTCTTTTCCCAGGCACTCCCTGACCCTGACTGGTGCCAAATCAAATGGCCAATAGTGTGTGGCCGCTGCCAGTTTAGAACTGCCCTGTACAAACTGGAATTCCCTTTCACCACCTCCTCTGCTTGTTTGCCAGTGTCTTGTTTTGCAAATTTGTGCATACAGCATTGTGAGTAAATGCCCCTGCGGCATGATGATGTTGCTGGCTTGCTACTACCCCCCCCCAATCACTACTAACCCCCACCCACTGCACTGCACTGCACTGCAGCACCACCAGTTGGTCCTACCTCCCAGGTAGTTGTTGCTTCATCATTGCATGCAGCAGCCTCCAGCAGTCCATATTCCTCTGTCCTCTGCTCTGCCTTTCAAACTTCCACTGCAGGCTCAGACCGACTGACACCCCAACTGATCCAACCATCTGACTTCCATAGTCACTCACTGGTGCCCACAGCCCTGAACCGCTCGATCCCAGGCCATAAAACCCCAGCCTCCCTCCCCCCAACTCCCAGGCTGGAAAGCAAAGCAGCAGCTCCTCCACAGGCATCATTGGAGTGCAGATGCGGCAGCAGGAGTCACAGGATACGACAGTCACAGTCAGGAGGAGAGGGGAAGTGAAACAGCACCAAGCAGGCAAACACATAAATGGTATCACTGCAGTTTTTTCCAGCAATGTGAGCAGTCAGTTTCCCACCCACTCCTCCTAACTCCTCACTATTGACAGTGGTAAGCACTTATGCAACTTCCGGGTGCGATGTGGTCCATCACTTTCTCCCTCCCTACTACAATTCACTCTTCTCCTTCTGGTTCTGGCCAGGCCACTTGCATAGCGCTGGTCCCCCCCCCCCGCCATCTAACTGTCTGTCTGCCATAGCTCGCTGCATTTTCTTGGGGCTCTCACTCCCAGGACCTGACCCAACCCACCAGTAAAATCCAACCCCCGCCCACAGAACAGCAGGCTCCTGTGTCCCTCCCAGCTCACCAGCAGGCAGCAACAGCACACAGCCTGAATGTTGGGGGTGACAAATGTGCTCACCTAAAATGTTGGGGGGGACTTGTGTCCCCCATACCCCCCTATAATTACTCCCCTGCTGCTATGGCCTGCACAAACTGAAATTCTGGCACTTTCTGCATCTTAGGAGTGCCCTGAACCATATGCTTAAATTGCAGAAGGAGACATCATCCCCTTTAGGGCAATGCCCCCTCTCCCTCTGGTTATCCCCTCGCAAAAGCAGGGCTGCAATCTTTTACTCTACTATCAGACACAGGATCCCTTATCAAACCAGCTAGGCTGAAACTACTTGGTCCACAACTATAGTGCACCCAATCCCTGTGGAAGAATGGAACTCTTGCTGGAAGTTAGCCCATGTCACAGTTCAGGACTCCTATAGCAGATTAATTTGAAATAAGGTGCTACATCTTTGGTGCTGTACCCCTGAAATACTTCATGCTGCTCATCTCCTTCCCCACAGCAATTGTTAGACGTGTGGAGAGTCAGATGGGGACCGTTTTCGTGTACTTTGGGCATGTTCTGCAAGACAGCACTTTTGGCAGCGGATTCAAGACACACTTAGCATAGTCCTGAACACACCTGTCCCAGATTCCCCTGCCCTGCTCCCCAGGTTCCAGCAGGAGGCCCCATATCTCTCCTAGGAACAGCTGGTATGGGTGCTGATGGCGAATATTGAAGTTTAGTACCTCCTTCTATGCCACTGGCATATGACTGATATCCCCTCAATCAAGGAGTTCACATCTAACCAAGCCAAATTAACAAATTTTGATCATCTTTTACACCTAGCCACGAGTTCAATGAAGGGGTACTGGCAGATCTGAGTGCCCTTACTATACCCTCTAGGGTCCTCAGTGATAACAACACAGATGAGGATATCCCATCGCAGCTCCCCAAGAGAGGGGTGGGCTGACTCTGTCCCACCGGAGACCTTAGAGGTGTCCTCTGCATGACCCCACTGAATTAAACATAACTGCCCAACATCCTTCATGAACATTTTCAGAATGACAATACCCCTTCAGTATCCGGGCACCACTTTCTCACACTTATATAAAGATTGATCTTTCACAGTGCATGGGAAGGATAGTGCTTCCCCCTAGCCACCCTCACTGGGGACTGGGTGAGTATTAACTCTACCTCCATTATTATGGCACACCTTTTCCACCAGTCCCCTTTCTTTTGTGCATATACCATGGTTTTGTACAGGACCTTGTCATGACCTCTCCATGTATGTACTGCTGATTCTGTATGCATTATTTGTGTAGTGTATGCTTGGTTGTCCTGTTTGGTAAAAATTCTCAATAAAAAGTTTAACTAAAGAAAACAGTCTATATCCTAGAGTACAGGGTGAAAATCAATTGCTTCATTTAAAACTTCCAGAGGAGTAGCATTGTACAGTGCTAATATAATTTCCTACTTAGAGCATGTCCTCAGTGTATTTCTTTTTGTATCCTTTCTTGGTATCTATATTAAATTCTATGGAGCTACAAGTATTTTTGCCAAGAGTGGTCATACACGCTCCTTTAACAGAAAGGAACAGAGCTCTTCTCACCACTGTATTGCGAAAGGAATTTTCCAAGTATAACTTTCTGAGAGACACAATACAGTAGTTTTTCTGGAATTGCCTAAGATTTCCAAGTCATAAAAAAGTAATAACTATATACTGTATGCATTTTTGTTAAAAAAAAAATTCTTTCTGATTAAGGAAGGGGATAATTGGCCATTGAAGAGAAATTCTCTCTCCTCCTTGACCCCATGTATCCCTTCAAGGAGAACTATAACCACAGGGATGGGGAGCAGTTCAGTTGTGTCTGTGATTGTCTCAGTGGTGGTGGTTGGGGTATTCCGACCTAACTCCAGTGCACAGTACCTCTACAACCAAGGGAACCACTGAAGATATGCCAAGAAGGGAGTCTGTGCTCATATTAGTGTTTGCACTGCAACATCTATTGCACTGCTTCAGCTCTACTCTTGATGTGACATCATCAATCACGTCCTGGAGTTGCAGTTAATGAATTAGTCATCAGGATGCCCATTAGAACAGAGAACTGAATAAAAATGATGTAATGAAAACACACATATGTGAGTGACTCCACAATTATTTTTTATTTTTATTTTACTGATATCACTTGCTGTATTTTAGGAGTTACCAATAGAAATGTTAAAAAAAGCACTTTAAATTCCATATCTGCAAAATCAGTGCTTGTGATCATTATTATCAATCAAAAGAAATGACGTAAGTGAAGACACACAAAACTGAAGTTATAAAACTGGGCAGGCAGCACCGGCATGGTGGCATGGAGGGTTGAGGCACTGAGCGCCTCACCTCCTGCCATGCTGATGACCCAGGTTTAGGAACAGATCAAGGTTGCTCGGAGCTGGCTTGGGGAAGGAGAATCAAGCATCCAAAAACAGCTCTCCTCCTTTAGGGAGACGAGACAGTACATTTTTTTTTTTAATTGTTTAACCAGGAGTAGCACACTAAGCTGAAAGCTTTTTTACAGGAGTGACCTGGGAGCACAGGGAAATTAAGTGACTTGCTCAGAGTCACACAGTATGCAAGTGGAAGCTGTGGGATTCAAATCCAGGTCTTGTCTGCTGGATGTCACCAGATTTGCAGCTCAGTGATGCTGATTGTTTGTTGCCCAGCAGAGGCTGGGTGGCACAGCATGCGGCCACATTTCAACGGGCCGGGTGCAGGTGCATGGGTACATGTGGCATCAACACACTGCATGCCCATGCCAGTGCATGCATGGTGACCTTGGCAGGGATAGAAAAATAGGAATAAATCCAAGGGCAGTACAAACAGGAAGCTCCACCTGCCTGCTCAGCCAGCGCCATCACTCCAGGACCCTGCTATGAACTAGATCCAGACTATGGGGGTTGGGGAGGGTGACCTTCCCTTTGCTGGCTCCAGCAAGGGGAGGCAAGCTGTTGGAGCATCTGAGCAGGTGAGTCCTTGGGGGAGATTGTGGTCAGTCAGTGGGGGCTAGTAGGGGCTGAAAAGCTAGCCAGCATCCCAGGAATGTAGGAACAGCTCTATTAAAAAAAAATAAAAAACTGGGCAGGCAAATCCAGTCTTCTGATTATCTGGGACTCATGTAAATACTCAATAGTATTCAGTTGGGTCAAATCAGCACTCTCATTGCAGGAAGTAGGGATGTATGCACAGGACAAACAGTTAATTTTATTTTAATTTATTGTATGGCACATACTTGGGGTAGGTTACTGATTGGTATGCTTACCCAACAATAAAGTGGAGTCAAGCCAGGATACAATGCAGTACCTTGCAGTATTTGTGCAGATAGTCCCAGTATGTTGCAGGTAATCATGCATATCAATGACAATTAATCCCTAATTTAGGGTTTTGTGAGATTTCATTTACTGAAATGTATTGCATTTTATCCTAGCTTGACTCTGCTTAGTTGCACTGTTAGGCACATGGGGGAGAATTATCTGACAATAACCCACCCCCTGTTATGCCTGTCTGCTTAATTTCAACACACTTCGACGTTTTTTAGCCCACAAGTGTCAAATCAGCATAGCAGACTATTACCACTTAATGTTTAGGTAATTTCTTCTAAACCACAACATTTGAAAACAATATTATAAAACAAAAAAATCCACAATATGGGTATGACAGTACTAGGGCTAGGTGAAATTAACAAATTTTGATTTCACTGAATGTTCAGGAAATTCCATAAATTGTATGAAATTTTGTGACATTTCATGACATTTTCTGAAATTCTTTAACTGGTCATAACCTGCTCTGTCTTATACCTAGAGATCCAAAATGTAGCATGCGTGCTGCTTGGAAGAAGCCCTAAATGGATGTTAAGTTTCATGACATTGGGATGAGGGGAAGGGAAGTCATAGGGGCTCAAAATCTGGCAATTCATTAATCATGTTAAAATGTCATGACGTTTTTCAGATTTGCCTAATTGGTCATAACCTATTCAGTCTTATAGCTAGGGATCTGAAATGTGGCATGCATACCGCTTGATATATGCCCTAAAAGGATTCCATGTTACATGAGATTTGGATGAGGGACGGGGAAGTTATAGGGGCTTAAAGTTTGGCAATTTATTAATCTTGAAAAGATTTCTGAAAATACTTCTATGCTTACTACTTAGACACCTTTGGAGCTAGAAAATAGAAAATTTATATGCATACCTTCTTGGAAGAGTCTTAGAAATTATTAAATAGAGAGGTAGTTGGTTATGCAAATTGTAAGCTACAGGACTTCAAAATATCACAATTTAATTATTTGTTAAATTGTGAGAAACTGTTAAAAATATATGGATGTTGCAGGTATACACTCAAGAGTCAGGATGCATATCAAATATAAATATGTCCTGGAATCTAATTAAGCTGAATAAATGTGGCTTAGTAGGTTAAAATCTTTTGTGGATACTACAGACCTTATTAATTGGTATAACGTGTTGACAAATTCATGGAAGCATAATATGTAATTCAGCTACAATTCCACTTGTGGAATTTATCTTTCACAAAACTCTTATCACTACTGCATCACCTTACCTGCACTAGCATTATGGCCCTGCAATGCCCATCCAGCACTCCTGTGACAGTGATACCCAACATCATGCTCCACCACTGAATAATTACTTATTTTATTTTATTTATTTATTGAAAAGATTCACCAGGAAGGCACACTGAATAATCAAGTTGATCATCTCCTGGTGCATCCAGGGGAAGAGGACAAAATGGAGTACAGAGAAAGAAACATAAATCTCCAGCAATGGAACGCACCAATTCATATTTGGTAATGTGTTCCCAAATTCCTGGAAGCATAATATGTATTTCAGCTACAATTCCACTTGTGGAATTTACCTTTCGCTAAACATGTATCACTACTGCATCACCTTACCTGCACTAGCATTATGGCCCTGAAATGCCCATCCAGCACTCCTGTGACAGTGATACCCAACATCATGCTCCACCACTGAATAATTACTTATTTTATTTTTATTTATTTATTGAAAAGTTTCACCAGGAAGGCACACTGAATAATCGAGTTGCTTATCTCCTGGTGCATCCTGGGGAAGAGGGCAAAATGGAGTTCAGAGAATCAAACATACATTTCCAACAATGGAATGCATCAATTCATATTTGGTACAGCAAATTACATAACAAACTGTCATATATATGAATGAAGTGCTTTTCCTTAAGAAGTGCAAATTGCAAGGATCAAACAGTCAAACAGTTATTTGTTTGGGTACAAAACTGGTGAGATTGGTACCGGTTACAGGAGGTGGGGTGAGGGACAGGAAAGCAGTAAACTGTACCCAGTTAGGAACTGATTAACTAGGAATTGGCAAAGAAAGTATTGAACTAGGAGCAGGTACAGTTTGAAGAGAAGTAATTTTGCAGGCCTGAGGAGAGGGAGAAGGGGGAAGAGGAGTATCTGATTTTATGGGGTAGGGCATTCCAAAGTTTTGGGAAACTGTGTGAGAAAGCAGCCTGCCCAGCGGAGGTAGAATGGCGAGAGATTGTGAACTTGTGAGAGATGATTGATCTAAGGGAGTGGGAGGGGGGAGAAGGGATTGAAAGGGAAGTAGAGAGGTAGGAAGGGAGAGAGAGCCGAACCAAATTTGGATAAGAATTTTGCAGTGTGGGAGTGACATCTGTCCATAAGTGATGGGAAAGCAAGAGAGTGGTACAGTTCACAGTGGTGAGTGCAAGGAGTCTGTGTATTTTCTGAACCAGGTAGGTCATATGGTGATCACTTAAAGCATCATGAAGTAGGCCAAATTGGATGACTCTGTGGGTGGGAAGTGATGGCCCAGTTGATCAGTGAAAGGTTATTTGTCTTAGTGTTTAAATGGGTTGGCTCTTGGATTAGTTGTATTAGGTTATGAGCTACAATATCATTAGGGACCTTGCTTAAGGAGTCCACAAGTCAATTTAAGTTGAAATAATTCATAATATATAGCTCTCCAGTGGAAGAGTGGGAAACAATGGTAGTAATGAGGTCAGTTGCTGTGGCAGGAGGGAGGCCAGGGTGACAGTAAACCCCAGAAATGTAGATAGGGATTGAGTAGGGGAGGGATAAACTTAGGAGTAGAACCTTATAGACTGAGGGAAGGGAAGTAGATAAGATGGTGGTTGCATAGCGGAGAAGATGTACATAGCTACCCTCTATCCCCTACCTGCATGGATCTGTTTGGAGATGGTGTAGCCAGGGATAGATATTTCGTCTTTAGTCTTTTTAACATTGAGCTAGGATTACATGAGAATGAGAATGTCAAGGGAAAGTAATACAGTGAGTGGTTGCAGTAAGTCTACTTTTGGTAATAGGCTACGTATGTTAAGATGCAGGTGCTTGAGACCTCGGGAAAGGGTGAGGGAGTTATAAGGGGAAGGGCCAGTGTTAGTACTAGTGGCAACAGAGGAGACAGAAATGAGTGGTCCAGGGTTGGGGTTGATTTCTCCCACAGATAGGAGAAGCAGTGTAATGATGAAGTAATGCAGTTTTGAGCTCTTATACCATGGCTGGGCAGATACTGACCGTGTGATAGAGATGGGGCGGTTGAGGGGGTTAGGTGTACATTTAGCTGTGTTAGTAATGCGCAGGGGTTAGGCAGTATTAGGAGAGATGCGCTAGCAATGATTTCAAAGTGGGACCATATATTTGAATAGGGAGAAGGGGTTATAGCATATAAGAATACAGGAGCCAGGAGGACAGGTGTATATAAAGTTGGTAGCATGACATAGGTGGTGCTTAAGGGGATTTATAGATTTTTGTGGGAGAGGATAGGGAGAAATAAAATAATCAATCAAGTTTATTTATAAAAAGTGCCTTTTCAGCAATCAAGGTGCTTGTACATCAATCACACAAACATACAATAAATTAGAACATAAATTATTAAACAGTCCATTGAAATTATCATCACTACATTAGGGTTCCTAATGGTTGCCATATTAAATTATATTAATCAGCTAACATCTTTAGGAAATGCTAGGCTAAAAAGATGGGCCTTAAGAGCTGATTTAAAACTCTGGATCATCAGGCACTCTCTCACCCAATGAGGTAGAGAGTTCCACAGGGTAGGGGCTGCAAATGCAAAAGCTTGAGCTCCAGATGTCTTCAGTCGCACCCTGGGAATCTCTAACAATTCCTCATTGGGGGAAAAGGCAATAAGAATGCAGAAGATCTTGCAAGTAGAGGGGGGCTCTGCTCATGTAGGGCTTTATAGGTCAGAAGACTGATCTTGAAGGCGATCCACCACTGGACTGGCAGGTAGTGCAGTCCTCAGAGTAATGTGACTGGCCCTAGAAGTGCCAGTCAACAGCCTGGCAGCTACATTCTGCATTAGCTGCAAGCGGTGGATAGAAACCCCCAGTAGCCCTAGGTAAAGGGCATTGCAGTAGTCAAGGCAGGAGGTTATGAAGGCATTAACCAATGTTGGAAGATCATTAGGAGGAGCCAGGTGTTTCACCTGGGCAATATTCCTCAAATGGTAGAATGAGGTCCTGACAATGGCAGACATCTGAGATTTCAGGGTCAAATGTCATCAGAAATAACGTCCAAGTCACGTACCTGGTCTGAGATCATCAGCTGAACACCTCTTGCCAAAGCCCAGAGAAGGCAAGGTGTTATTTTTAACATGCCTAGTCGATAAGTCATGATAGTGGCTTAACAAGAGTAAATAGTGAAACAGGGTCACAGTTGTGGGATATAAATAGGAGATGTTGGTTTTGAAGATAGGATTATTGCAAGGGTGGAAATACAAGGAGAAATATTGACTTCAGTAGCAGTAATAAAGGTAGACTGACAGAAATAATGACTTGAATGTCAGTAATAAAGGTAGACTGACAGTCAGTAGATGAAAGTAGAGATGGTGGGGAGTAGAATAAGATGCTGAGCTTTAGCACCTTTGGTAATAATATGAAGAAGTGTGTAGGAAGGCCTGATGTTTGCAATCAGTGGTTACCAGTGCAGTGCCCCTTGTGGTTTGTAATTATAAGGAGCAAATGGTAGACTGTGGACTTTGTAAATTTTTTCAGTACGTGGATTTCACAGTACATCATGTGACTAGCTTTATCTATATAAGAAATAGCCCAGATAAGCTGGGTGGGAGGGTGGTGGGTAGGGAGCCAGCTCAGAGCGCAGGCTGGGAAGTCTAGGAACAGCCTTCTGTGACAATGGCCTAAGCCTCAACTAATTGTTCATCTTGGCATCACTTGGTGCAACTGTTCTCAAATAGTAAAAATATACATTGATATCTACAGGGTTGTGAAAGAGTCAGTAGGTGGCATTGTACAGAAACAATGCTGTGCGTGCATGTGCTTCCACAAGTTATTATGTCAATGAGCTCTAGTTGTTAGCTGGAATATTGTGAGAAGACAGGCTAGTGCCCAGTGAAGTCCATGACTATTCTTTATGGTTGATCACTCAAGATAGTGTCCTGACATTTGGTACCACTATACTTTTATTATGGAGCTTGCTATGACTGCCACCTAATTGCCACTTTAACTAGCCTTTACCTTCCTGAACAATGGCAGTCAGAATTGCAAAGGCCCAAACCGAGAAAAATATAGCCAAGTCAGTTAAGAAGGGGGATAAAACCTTTTATAGGTACATTAGTGAGTGAAGAAAGACCAAGGGAGGGATAGTGAGGCTTAATAATGGGGAGGAGGGGAGAAGAGGGTGACAGTGAAAAGGCAGAAATACTAGATGAATGCTTTTATTCAGTATTCATAAAAGAAGAAGAAGGGGATGTACCGTAACTAAACAATAGAAGCACTCTGGATAGGGGGGTCTATACCAGTCCATTCACAGAAGAAAGGGTCCTGAAAGAACTCCTAAAACTCAAGGTGGACAAGGTAATGGGGCCAGATGGGATTCACCCCACAATTGTAAAAGAACTAAGGGGAGAACTAGTGACACCACTGACTACCCTTTTTAACAAATTATGGGAGGAGGGCGTGGTACCTAAGGTCTGGAGGAGGGCAAATGTGATTCCCATTCACAAAAGTGGGAGCTAGGCAGAGGCAGAAAACTACAGGCCTGTTAGTTTGACCTCAGTGGTAGAGAAAATGATAGAATCACTTCTGAAAGAAAGAATAGTTGAGTATCTAGGGGTCAGCGGGGCAAAGGACCTAAGACAGCATGGATTCACAGTGGGAAGATCATGTCAGATGAATCTAATAGATTTATTTGACTGGGTGACCAAAGTAATAGATCAGGGAGGGGCTGTAGATGTGGTCTACTTAGACTTAAGCCAGTCATTTGACACAGTCCCACAGAAAAGATCAATAAACACGTTAGCCAGCCTGGAAGTGGGTCCCAGGGTGGTAGCCTGGGTAAAACATTGGCTGGACAACAAGATGCAGAGGGTAGTAGTAAACAGAGTCCACTCCAAAGAAAGGGGGGGTTACTAGTGAGGTAACACAGGGTTCAGTACTGGGGCCAGTTCTCTTTAATGTCTTTATAAGTGACATTGCAGAGGGACTAGAAGGAAAAGTATGCCTCTTTGCAGATGACATAAAGATCTGCAACAAGGTTGATATACAAAGGGGGGTGGAAAGGATGAGAAGGGACTTGACAAGGTTGGAGGAATGGTCAAAATTATGGCAGCTTAGATTCAATGCTAGGAAGAAGTGCAAAGTAATGCACCGGGGAAACAAAAGCCTTGGGGAAGAGTACACAATGGGGGGGGGAAGGGTACTAACAACAACAAAAATGGAAAGGGACCTGGGGGTGGTCATATCAGAAGACCTAAAGGCAGGCAAGCAATGTGAGAAGGGAGAAAGGAGGGCTGGGGGAATAATGTGATGCATAGATAGGCATCACCAGTAGAAAACTGGAAATTGTCTTCCTTCTGTACAGACAGTTGGTGAGACCCAATCTGGAGTACTGCATGCAGTTCTGGAGACCCCGTCTCCACAAGGACATAGGCAGGATGGAAGCAGTCCACAGGAGGGCAACTAAAATGGTGCAGGGTCTGCACCCGAAACCATATGAAGAGAGACTAAAGAAGCTTAATATGTGTATCCTCAAGGAACGGAGGGAGAGGGGGGACATGATTGAAATGTTCAAGTACCTCAAGGGAATCAACAAAGTCCGAGAGGGCAGCATCTGTCAGAATAAGAGATGTGCAAGAACAAGGCAGCACAATTTGAAGTTAGAGGGGGGACAGCTCAGGGGCAACATGAGGAAGTATTTTTTTCACAGAGACGGTGGTGAATGCAGGCAATGGCCTTCCTGAGGAGGTCATGGGGTCAAAACATGGGGGAATTCAAGGATGCATGGGATAGACATAAGGCAATTATAGTGGGGGATAGGAGGAAGTAGGCTGTTGGTTAACTAGGATCTGCAGCTTATTCAATAGGTAGGGAAATGGGCAGACTGGGTGGGCCAAGCGGTCCTTATCTGCCATCAAAGTCTATGTTTCTATGTTAAGGACAACTCAAGTGTATGACTGGGCAACATGTCTGGACATGGCTTCGACAAGAGTATCACAACATTATACAATTTCACAAGAGCTCATGAAATTCAACTTGAATTACTGATGTTGTTTTTTCATCTTCAGCTGCTTATAACTTGGTCAGCCTTTGTGCAAGAGATTAATTATAGAGTTGTTACACACAGACTTTTTTTTTCATATTGTTTATTCTCCCGGCCAGCAGTTCATCTCTCAGTGATATATCCTGTTCACAGGGCTACACCCAGATCAGGCTGAACTCAACCATTGTTCAGTTGGTTACCATGGTTTTTTCACTCAGTTTTTCCCTCTCACCTTCCCTGATGCAGGCAATGCCTCTTTCAATCTCACACATCCATTGCTTTCCCTGTGGCAGGAGCAAGCTCCCTGGCCCAGCCACATGGTTGATGTGTTGGTGGAACTCACTGCCTATGCTCCTCAACTGAGAACCCTGTCAAGCAGCAGTTGCCTTGATCACGACCTGCCGTCTGGCATGACTTCCCAGGCTTTCTTATGAACTTGGGTCGTCGGCATTGTAGCACGACACTGCTGCTGGGTTATGCAGCTGACCTCAAAGCCTAATATTTCGGGTCAATAAACAAAATTGCTGATATTCCTTTCCTAATTGTAATGCTAAAGTGGCTTAAAAGTTTGCAGTTTAGATCATTTCTGAATGTTTGGAGGCTTGTAACTCAGTCACCTTCAAAGTTAGGGATGAAAGACATTGTATACATCTATTTGGACATTGGTGGAGTCTCTATTCCAAATTTGGTGCAGTTTGGATAAATACTTATTAAACTAGGCAGAAATACAATAACTGAAAGCACAATTTTGGTGACGTTTTGTGAAATTTCCGTGAAAATTTTGCAACCTTTCATGAAGTAAAATCATAATTTCACCATAATTTCACCAATGGAAGATAAATGTTACTTTACATATACTGTGATCTTGTACAGTAATTCTCATTCAGTCATATAAGTGAGCATCCACATATATCTATCTATCTATCTATCTATCTATCTATCTATCTATCTATCTATCTATCTGTCTGTCTGTCTGTCTGTCTGTCTGTCTATCTATCTATCTATCTATCTATCTGTCTATCTATCTCTCTCTATCTCTCTATCTCTCTCTCTCTCTCTCTCTCTCTCTCTCTATCTATCTGTCTAACTATTGTGTCTGTCTTTATTGTTAAAGTTCTGTAGTCACAAAAGGAGGAATTGTGGTGTTAGGGTTTTCTTCAGCCTTAACACCCATCTCCCTCACCAGCCTCAAGACCTGAGGCCAACAACAGATCCTTGGCCATGCCCCATAGGTTTACTGCTTCAAACTACGGATGTCGAACTGTGCCCAGAAGTCTGCTGCCTTAAGTAGGGCCTGCAATATCAGTCTTAACTTTCTACATGTAGTTCCCATTAGGACCTGCACAAAGCATAGAACCCCTAGTAACAGGACCCCAGACCTGTAGCTTAACTCAGCAGACCCATGGTGCATGGCTCCTGACCTCTAGCTTGGCATAAGGTCATGAGGCTAGAGGCTGGGATAGGGGATGGATGCTACAGTTGAAAAAACTCTCACACCACATTTTCTTCTTTCATGGCTCTGGAACTATAACAATGCCTTAATACAGTTTTTTTGCAAAAAATGTCCTTACTTTTTGACAAAGTAGAGACAACTTGGGTGTGAATGGGTCATTTAACCCTGGGGAAGGGTTAGAATTGAATCAATGAGGTGTAGCAGGAAGACAGAAGGTGGGAGAGGACAGGTCGGTGAGGAGTAAGAGTTGGAACAGGAAGGAAGGGACAGCAGCTGGTACCTGGATTGGGGACAACAGGTCAGTGAGGAGCAAGAGCTGGAACAGGAAAGAAGGAACAGCAGTTGGTATCCAGATTGGGGGAGTGACAGGGATAACTGATGAGAAGGGGGACAGGAAGGGGTGGAACTTGGGGAGGGAACAGAAGGGAAATGAGGTAGTAAGAGTGCTGCTATTAGGGGACTCTATTATTAGGGGTATTAGGTGGGAAGGTCAGGGGGAAGGGGCAACCTGCAGAGTCAGGGTCAAGAGTATATCTGGCCTGACTGTACATGAGGCCAAGCACTTGGTCTATCCCCTGGTGAAAGGTTGTGGGAGTACTCCTGACCTATTGGTGCACCGAGGCACCAATGATATAAAGGGAAACAGTGTATTGGAAATTTAGGCTAGATTCTGGGAACTAGCTAGGTTCTATCATGCCACTGGATGCTCAGTCTCCTTCTCGGAGATCCTGCTGGTGCCTAGAGCCAGTGTGACAAATAAGCAAAAAATCAAGGAAGTTAACGAATGGCTCAGAGGGTGGTGTGGGGCCAGGAGTATGGGTTGCTGGGAGGAGGGGGGTGACTTGGGAGGACTAGGAGCTATATACAAGAAGCAGGCTTCATCTCAGCCAAGGGAAGGAGGTTTGGTTGGCTTCATCCAGGCTAGGTGGGGTTTAAACTTGTGAGGGGGGGGGCAGCACCAGAATGTTCACGGGGGGGCCCAGGTAAACAGCGACCTGGGAGCTCTGTGGGTGGAAGAAGGGGGGAGGACATGGTGAGGCATTAGAAGGTGGTCCTGATCAATGCCAGGAGCATGGGAAACAAGATGCCCAAGCTTCAGACACTGCTATTGAAAGGGGAAGTAGATGTCGCAGCTGTCACTGAGACTTGGGCTACTTCTAGGCATGATTGGGACCTAAACCTAATAGGGCACACCACGTTCAGGAAGGAAATGAATGTGGGAAGGGGAGGGGGAGTGGCCTTTATTGTTAAGGAGGGCATAAGAAAATGCAAGGTGAAGGAAGCGGAGGGCATGTAGATGCGTTATGTGTCACCTTGCAGATTCCTGGAGGCAAGAGGGGTAAGTTGGGGTGGTATATAGGCCACCCATGTGAGGGTAGGACCTGGAGGAAGGTCTAGTGGCAAATCTTAAGGGCCGCTGTGTGTGGGGGATAGGCAGGATGATGGTGCTGGGTGACCTAAGCATGCCAGGGACTGACTGGGGAACCATGGTGTCCTCATCAGCCAGGGGAGCAGCATCCACTGGACGCCATCCAGGATGCATTCCTTACCCAGCTGGTGACTGACCCGACATGGGAGGGTCGCATCCTGGATGTGGTCCTGTCCGACTGTGACCTCATCAGGGACCTTGTGGTGGCGGCCCCACTGGCAGGTAGCGATCACGCCATGGTCTGGTTTTCCCTGAACCTGGGGGAGGAGTGGATCACACAAAAATTATGGTAGTTGACTTTAGGGGTGTGGACGTCAAGGGTATGGAGCGGATCCTAAGGGGTTACTTAGATGGGATCGGGCCAGGCATGGACACTGAGAGTCCATGGAAAGTCATTAAAAATGGACTCCTGAAAGCTACCAAGGCATGCACAAAGGAGAGGCGCACATTTGATAGAGCCAGGAAGCCAAGCTGGTGGACTAAGGAGGTCCAGGAGGCAGTAAGGGAAAAGGAGGCTGCCTACAGCAGATATAGGTGTTCACGTCGAGTTATAGACAAGGGGGAGTACGATGATCTTGCCAGGAAGGTTACCAGGGTAGTAAAGTTGGCCAAAGCAAGGACAGAGTGGAGATTGGCTCAGGAGATTAACAGATGTGAAAAAAGGTTCTTCAGGTATATCTGGGAAAGAAAAAAAGGGAAGGAGCAAATTAGTAGACTGAGGTTGGGGAGCGGGTGGGTGGAGGAGGCAGGGGAGCAGGCACAGGTACTAAATGACTACTTTGCCTTGATCTTTACTAGGGAGGATGGTGGGGCAGCACCGCATTATGTGGGGTGGTGTGGTTCTGCTGATGGGGGAGATGCCATGGATGATGAAATCCCCATTGGTTGAGTGTGGGAAGCCCTCAAAGCCCTAAGAGTGGAGAAGGCACCGGGTCCTGATGGCCTTCATCCCAGGGTGCTGAGAGAGCTGGCAGACATCCTGGCTGCACCCCTGGCAAATCTCTTTAACTCCTCCCTCCAGATGGGATGGATGCCCCAGGATTGGAGGACAGCCCATATCGTGCCTATCCACAAAGATGTGTCATGAGAGGAGCCAGGAAACTATAGGCCAGTAAGTCTGACGTTGGTGGTAGGCAAAGTAATGGAGGTCACAGTCATCTTAAAGGAGAGGCTGGCGGGGGTCCTGGAGGTAAGGAGCTATCTGGATGATCACCAGCATGGCTTTATCCCAGGCAGATCATGTCAGACCAACCTTGTGGAGTTCTATGATTGGGTGATGAGAGCACTAGACCAGAGCAAACTGGTAGATCTACTCTTTCTAGACTTTAGCAAGGCGTTTGACTCAGTGCCGCAACCTGGACTGCTGGAGAAGCTGAGGGCATTGGGGGTGGGGGAGCGGTTGGTCAGGGGGATCGGGAACTGGCTAGGAGGGCATTCTCAGAGGGTAGTAGTTGGGGGAGAGGTTTCATCTTCCAGGGGTGTCATTAGCGGGGTCCTGCAGGGACTGATGCTGGGGCATCTCCTGTTTAACGCTTATATCTTGGATATCGGAGACTGTATCAAGAGCGAGATGAGCCTCTTTGCTGATGACGCCAAGCTGGGGGTGGTGGTAGATGGGGAGGAGGGTAGATTAGCCCTACAGGGGGCCCTGGAGGGGTGGTCACATACATGGAAGCTGAAGATTAATGTAGAAAAGTGCAAGGTCCTCCACCTGGGGGTTAGGAACCCAACTTATATGTAAACCTTGGGAGGAGTGGCACTGCAGGCCTTGAGTGGAGAGAGGGACCTCGGGGAAGTAGTGGATGCCAAGATGAACAACTCAGAGCAGTGTAGAAGAGCTGCGGCAGGAGTGAACAAAATGCTGGGGTGCATAACCAGGGGGATAACTTCAAGAAGCCGGGAAGTACTTCTGTCGGTTAGACTGCACCTGGAATACTGTGTGCAGTTTTGGTGTCTGTACTTAAAAAGGGATATTGCAGTCCTGGAGAGGGTCCAGAGGGAGACAACCAGGATGATGCTGGGGTTGGGGGAGAAGTCCTATGGGGAGAGACTCGGGGAGCTCAACCTGTTCTCCCTGGAGGAGAGGAGAGACAGGGGGGACATGATTGAGGCCTTCAAATATCTTAAGGGGATCAATAGGGTAAACCAGGATAGGGTATTTCAGCTGAAGGAGGAGAGGGCCACCAGAGGGCACCAAATGAGGCTGGTGGATGGGAGATTCAAGGGGGGAGATGAGGAGACAATACTTCACTGAAAGGTTGGTGGAACCATGGAATGCCCTGTCGGAGGAGCTAGTGATGATGGACACTGTGGAGGGGTTTAAGAGGGGCTAAGATAGGTATAAGTGGAGGGTACATCACAACAGGGTCAGCACTGGGGGGGCCCAGTCAGGGGGAGGGGGATGGGGACCTTGGGGAGGTGGGAGGGAGGCAGCAGATGGTTCCCTGAATGGGCACTGACCCCCCGAGCAGACTCGATAGACCATAGGGCATACTTTGCTGGCTTCTTAGTATGTTAGGATGCTAGTAACTTGCTTTGCACAGGGCCTGTGAAAATCTGGACATGCAGGCCATTTGGGACCAGCATGAAGGACACATCAGTCCTAATTTTCCTTTGGACTTTATACCTTTTGCTACCATTTTGGTGCTTTAAACATTTTGTTCAAGATCGACTTAAAACATTTTTTGCAGCTGTTTTACTTCTTTAAACATTTTCTTCATGTAGCACTTAAAAAACATTCACAATTTTCATATTTTGCCTTTGTGTTAGAAAGTAATTGTCTTCATTATTTTACATGATTTTTTTGTTTATATTGGACTTAAATTTTTTTTTTACATTTTTTCCTGATTTGGCTAAGTGTTACTAAGTGTGTGCTATCTACTATGTTTTGTGCTTGTTTTGTTAACATCCATCCTGATGAGTTGGGTAGAGAATCATAATCATTTTCTACTGAATCATGAAAACTGTTTTTTTTTATTTAATACAAAGTGTAATTACAGTATTTGTGTTCTGAAGTCAACCCAGACGTCATCTGATTACATGGAAGAGACTTTTGTCCCATCAAAAATCCCATAATGAATTTTCCTGTATATCACACCAATCAAAGTCATATATTATGACAATTAAAGTCATATAACATGGCCATTAAAGTTAAATAACCATGGTTGTGGTATAAGACTTAAATTTCCAAGATATATGACTTTGATTCTGCTGCTCAACACTACAGCCCGAGCCCTTGCTCAGAAAATCCTTCTTCTTGCACATACCCAAAATAGCCATGTTTCTCAATGCAGTAGCCTTCAGTGCAGCTCCCCCTGGTGTCACCATCTGACTTTACAGAATACTGTGCTTCTCTGGATCAAGCCACTGCTCTAAAACCATGCACCTGACCACCACTCCACAACCAGACTACCAAACTGCTGTACCACAGCCAGACCAGCAGATCACCCCTCCACCGCACATGGAGCACGCCTCTCGACCATCCGGAAAGATCTTAAGTGATTGAGCATTGCAAGGATCATAAAGATACCACAAGATATTCTTGTCATGAAGTTGTCCTGTAAGGAAACCTGTGCCATGCCAAATCCTAGTGTTATACTTATTGTTTCTCACATTTAAGTCCCTTTTCATATGTATTTACTATTGTAACTCCATGCTGCCACGGATAACCACTCTGGTGAAATTCACGTAATAAAACAAAACTGAGGAGCTCTTCTCTGGATTCAAAGTCACAGTCACTTATTTATGAGGCTGTATACCTTTCCACTATATCACAAAGCTGGCACTGCAATGAAGCTCAGCTCTTTAGTTGTAGAGATTAAAGCCCTGCTGGGAGGGGAAAACAGGATCTTCACAGGACAATTTCTTGACAGGAAAATGTCAAGGGAAAACACCACATGGCAGTTCCTGACAGGACAATATCTTGACAGGAAAATCTTTTTCTTGACAGGACAATTCCCTGACAAGAAAATCTTGTGGTACCTTTACTATTCTACCCTGAACACCACAGCGATAGCTCCTTTAATACAAGGCCCTGCCAGTACAGAAACACAGATGGGACAAAATATGTCCTTTAACAAAACACCACTACACCACAGAACATCACAGGAGCAAACTACCTCAAAGGAAACCCAGAAAAGACCTCATATGGGGTCTTACCATAACAAAATTAAATATACATGTGTATTATATAAAAAAAAGTGCTAGGAAAGTGTAGTATATAATGCCATAGAGGAGGCTAATAAGTTCATAATTTCACTCAGCCTTCTGCCTTTCGCTTATTATCTCATTAGTCTGCTTGATGGCATATCCTCATATGCTATGCTTTCTTAGCATTTATTTTCTCTCTCTCTCTCTCACACACAGACAGACAGACAGACAGACAGATAGATATGTAGATAGACAGAGAGAGAGAGAGAGAGAGAATAAATGTTATGAAAGTTTAGGTACAGGGATATACTGCCATCGAGGCTGCTAATGAGGTAATAAGCCATGAGGCCAATGGTATTATATCTTCAGATATTACACTTTTTATACAATAAAAATGGATGTTAAATTTTGTTATGATAAGCTGCATATGTGATCTTCTCTGGGTTTGCAGAAAGGTAATTTGTCATTGCGATGTTTCCTTGGTGTATGGACTTCATATAAAAGGAGGCATGTCTGCAGTACTTGATCTCTTTGGATCTTTCATGATAGATGAGAGGTGTCCCCCACATGCTTTGGAGCAGTGGCCTGGTGGTCTGGCTGTGGAGCAGCAGTCAAGTGCAGCAGTTCATAGAGCAGCAGTCTGACTGTGGAGCAGTGGTCAAATGTGTGGTTTGTTTAGCAGTGGTTTGCAGTGACAGCCCAGAGAAGCATGGCATTATGTAAAGTCTGATGGAGGCATCAGGAGGAGTAGCATGGAAGGCTTGGGTGAGTAGTAAGAGCTACTGCATTGACAGACATGGCTATTTGGGTATCTGCTGGAGAAGAGATTTTCAGAGAGAGAGCTAGGGTTTTAGTGTTGAGGGACATTCTTGTTTGGGGAATGTGGCAGGAGAAGGTTAGAGCTGAACAGTCAAAGTCATATATCACGGCAGTAAAAGTAATACCATGGTCCTGGTATATGACTTTAATGACCATGGTATATGACTTTAATTGCCATGATATATGACTTAGATTGTGATGATATACAGGGAAATTAATTATGTGATTTTCAATGGGACAAATATCTCATCTATGTAATAGATAGATAGATAGATAGATAGATAGATAGATAGATAGATAGATAGATAGATAGATAGAGAGAGATGGTTGGATGGATGGATGGATGCATAGGATATGCCATGAGATGATTAAAAATATTACATTTATTTTTCTGTGCAGGTTCTGAGTCACAAGTTGCAGAGCCACAAGTGAGATCTGTAGAGGTCAAACCCTGCACACAAAATTAAATGTGATGTTTTTAGTCAATCCTGGGCATATGTCATTCATACAATGACAGTGCCTGTCTGGCAAGATTAGCTCTTTTGTGAAGATTTAACTGATTCTTTTTTATTTTGGTGTTCTCTTTTTTTATCTTGGATTTATTTCCTGGTGGTGATGGCCTCGTTCAGCCCTGCCCTGCTCTTGACTGACACAAATCTACCCCAGGATTTACCAGCCTTTCAAATTCCCATGGATTACCCCCATGGTAGGGTCAGGAGGGAAGGGGAGGGGATGCTATCCATCTGTGGTGTTGCCTGGGTGATGGAGTGGGTCCAGAGCGAGGTGAGCATCATCCTGATGTGCCACTGTGATTTTCTACCTCCATTTTCTCCCATGTGGCAGCAGGCAGCATGCAAGCTTTCATAATCTGCCTGGTTTAAGGCTATTTTTAAATTTTCTTCAACCATGTAGTGTGCATTGGAATTGGTACACCAGATCAGAAATGTCCTTGAGGGACACGCAGAGCTCATACTCTAACAGTCCCAGGTAGATCAACTTCAGCTGGACAGGCTACTTCCTCTCACTACTCCCCTAAGCTGTGGAACTCCCTCCCCCGTCACATTTGACATGCCTCATCTCCTCTTGCAGTCTCTTCACTTCTTCACAACTTCTTTTCCCCTACTTGCAAATGCCAACAATCTATACCCACCTCCCTTCCTTGCTAAGAACTGATTCGTCTACAAGTTTCTCTCCAGACTCTACCTATGTTTGTGTTCCTGCAGGCAGTAAGCTATATATACATATAACTATTGATATGTAAGCAGTTCAACTGTTAAGCTCTCATTGTATGTAAATACTGCAACATTTACTACTTGAAGCCAGCCTGGTGGTGCTGAGGGTTGAGGTGCTGGATGCCACACCTCACACCATGCCGGCGACCCGAGTTCGGGAGCGAGCTTGGGTGCCAGGGTTTGGCTGGGATGGGGCGAGGATGGAGCACCCCGCTGGGCTACTCTCCTCCCCGGGGGAGGGTTGGGGCATGTCTGGTGCATCAACGTCTGCCGGTGGGGATTGGGAAGCATCTCCCGGTGGAGATTGGGGGCACTGCAGTGCATCGGCTGCACTTCAGAGTGGCTGATGCAGGCAAAGTTGCCATGTGCCAAGTGTCAGAGTGCACCACCTGGGGGGGAGAACACCAGAACAAGGGAAAAGCCTGGCTCCGAGGAGTAGGCGATGTCACCTGACCCCCATGCCCACTGCCGGATCCACCTCGCCTGGCCTTCCAGTTCCTCCACCCTGACCCCCACCTGCAGCCAGAGTCTAAACTGCAAGAGCGCCCAAGAGGAGGGGCCGCCCCACCCCACAAGGGTTAAGCTGGGGGTGCTGGCTGTTGGAAGGGGGGAGAGAGAAGGCTCAGGGTCGAGGGGGCCTCAGGTGGGCAGGGACAGGCAGGATGCCTGAGAGAGACTCTGAGGGCCATAACCAGAGTGTCAAAGACTGGGGAAAAAACAAAACAGATACTACTTGGAAGTTATGTTTATGATTTGTATGTTTGATGCTCCCACTGCCTTCTCCCCCAGAAATGAGTAACTGCTGCTCAATGTGCCTTTCCTGGTGAAACATTTCAATAAATAAATACTCGAGCAAATCACACTCCTCCTCAGAGTTGCAATCAGTCCTAGATCTCTGCCATCATGATGACAGGTGGTATGGTGACATACGTTTCTCCAGAAATGGTAGACCTCCAACAAATAAAATGCACGTTCTCCACCTTACTAATGGAGATCAGTGGTCTGAAGCTATCAAGCTCCCACAATGATGACGTAGCAGAGCTTAAGCACAGGATGGTCTTGATAAAACACATATTAGCATGGCCAAGAATGGGGCTGACTGGCTAGAAGCTTTGGTCCTGGAACAAGCGCAAACCATTCAGTATTATAGTCCAGGGTGTAGGACTTAGAAAACCACAGCAGGCAGAATGACTGCAGATTTGTCGAGTTCCCAGAAGGCTGTAAAAATTGGGAGCCCAATTCATTTCTAGAGAATGTGCTTCCAATATTGTTGAGGACAGCCTGGCTGGTCCCACTCCAGAGATAGATCAGAACTATTATGTATGCCAGTGTACACTGCAATCATCTACTTTGGGGATTTCAAAGCTGACACCCCTTAGGGTTTCAGTGGGTAAGGCTTCAAAAGACCTTAACAGAAAACAATAGGGACAAATATTAAAAACAAAAATATTATTGCTAACTAGGAAAAAAAAAACACTGAATTGAATAGGTCAACAATTTCAATGTTTTTAGGGGAGGGTGTTCATAACTTTTTACATAATTTTTTTCTGACAGCTTTTTTACTCACACTCTCATGAACGCTATGGGTGTCCACTTTCAAATCCCCCCAAAATGGGCTTTTGCAGCTTATGCCAGAACGTAGTATAAACATCAATTGTAGAGGAGATTTCAAGGTTGAGACAAATAGGGTGTGTGATGGTGGGGACAAAACAGCAGAAAAAAGTTAGGTAAAACTAGTGAAATACAAAAAAGTTAAGATTTAATGTGCAGCAAGTTAGGCATTAGGGCCAGAGGGGGGAAGTAAAGCAAGTTACAAGTTATGTTCCTAAAAATTAAGGAAAATACTTGCAAAAAAATATATACATGCATAAGTTAGGGTCGAAAAAACACAAAATGAACAAAGCATGGAAATGAAAAACATTAGGTTTTAAAGTCGAAATGAGCCTCGTCAAATGTGAGGTGTGATGTTCCTTGGGGTTTTCAACCCTAATGCTCACCCCCTTCCCCAGCACTAGCCTAATGACTGAAAAACAAGCTGCAGGTTTGGGACACGCAATCACTGAATGAAGAAAATTATAAATGATCATTTGTTTCATATGTGTGAAGAAAGTAATAGATTACAGAAATCTCCTGGTTCACACTGGCTCCACAGGTCCCTGCATAAAGAAAGTTACGCTGATTTTGTGGGCCCCATGTGGTGATGCGTATAGTTGCCTAGCATCAAGCACCAGAACTGTGGAGCACAAACTTGGATCTGTTGCTTGTCCTAGAATCATGAGTCTAGAGGCAGGAGGGAATGGGTCAGTATCAGGATTGAAAACCCCAATAAATTGATGTATTTCCATATTTTCTCTTTTCTGTCCTTTTGCAACCCTAATGTATACATAAACATAGTATTAATATATGCATGTGTGTTTATCTACATAAACTACGTGGTTGGCTCGCCCACCATAGGAACCATAATTAAGATTTTTTTTTGTAAGTATACCTCACCAAATAAAGCTGCATATCTCCAGAGGGACACTTGTATACCTACCAAGTGAGGCTGTACACCTCCCAGTTAAGGATATACCAGTATAATGTGGAAAATAAGAATCCCCTAGTTCTAGAGCACTCTGTCTCTCAGTCCAGCAACCCTAACCATCCCTCACCACCCCACCTGGAGCTCACCACACTTAAAAAAAAGAAAAAAAAAACAGTTGGAGGCTGACTGCAGGGAAAATACCAGAAACACATTCCCCCCTAATACTTACCAATGGCCCTTTCCTTGATGCTTCAGCTCTTCTCGACTTCCATGCACTCCATACTGCTACCACCATCAGAGACTACAGGCCAGCTTACTTCACTGGCTCTACAGGCCCAGGGATGCACACTACTCCCTGACCACAAACCATCCTCCTGACCACCAAAACTGCCACATACTGCTGCACACAGCCTCAATCCATGAAACTACCAATGAACTAAAGCATAACAGACCCAGACACACCTCCTTTTAGAGAGGAATGTTGCACTATGGAAAAGCAAATAGGCCAAAAAAAACTCTACTGCAACAGCGCCACTACATTATGGAATCATATGTGGCCAGAAAGGGACAAGGCAAACCCAAAAAGAGCCCTGACTATGACTCACCAGAAAACTGACCTGATCCACACAACAGATACAGTGAAAAATGTCATGAAGTGCTGGCCCAGTGGCACAGGGGGCTGAGGCATTCTGCCTCACCTCACATCATGCCGGCAACCCAGGTTTGGGAATGACCTTGGGTCATCAGGGAGCTGGCACTGGGGGAGGGAGAGGAGAAGCAGGATTGAGCAGCCTACCAGCAGCTCTACTTTCCTGGGGAGGCTGCTGACCCCCCAGTTCTTCCACCACCAGGTGGAGGTCCAGTGACGGTGCAGACAGGAGGGGACTACATGTAGGGAGAGCATCTTGAAGCATGGCATGCGCATGCCTTCACACATGCATGTGCATGCCCGAGACAAGGGGTGGGTGAAAATGGGGGTAAAAGCCTACAAATTACTAATGAAAAAGAAAACAAAAAAAGAAAAATGCCATGTATTAAATAAATAATGGGTATGTGTGGCATACAAGGCTACAGGCTTGTGGTCTTATTATCTAATTATCCCCCAGTGGGTATATGTCCCTGTATCCCATACATAACAATCATTTATTCTCTCTTTCTTAATGTGCAATGAAAGAATTATATATCCACATATCAAAATCTCCATTCTGCCCAAAAAGATTTTTTTTTCTTTTTTCTAATTTAGTTTGTATGAAAAACTCCTGGGTTGCACTTAATGTGCGACTAAAGAAGTAATCCAAGAGAAATGCAAGCATTTTTGGTGTGCATAAAACATTTGGGACTTGCACTTAAATGTGTGAACAAAGGATTAATCCAGCAGCAAAGACAAGCATTTGTTGTGCATATAAAAATTTCTTGCAATGCACTTAAATGTGCGATCCAAGAATTCCATTTTTGGTGTGCATAAAAAATTCTTGGGTCACACTTAAATGTGTGACCCAAGAATTCCATTTCTGGTGTGAGTGAAAAACTCTTCAGTCACACTTAAATGTGCAACTTAAGAATTCTATTTGTAATGCACATGAAGAATTCTTTGTTAACACTTAAATGTGTAACCCAAGAATTCTCAGCTTGTGACACAAGAATCAACTGTCTTGATAAGCTGATGGCCAAAGACCAGAATCAAGATTAGTGGGTCCTGTTTAGAAAGATTCATGTTTTTTTTTTTTAAGTAAATCACTATTATGTATTTCCTTTATTTATTTATTGATTTTAAATGAAGATGGCTGACATTAGTCTGGGCTGCTGAGGAGAAGCAGAGTTGACTAATATTTTTATGCCTGAATTTCTTTATATATGGTGTGCCATCCTTGCCTCATTAGTATTATGGTACAAAACTTTTTATTTGAGTCCATGGTTTGCTTATGTGGTGGCTGTGTTCTTTTTTTCCCTTTTAGCTTGGAACAAAATCCTTGAACATGCCTGACCCAATTTATTGCCCACTGAATGGATAAGCAGATGATGGAGCCTGAGTCAAGTGGGCAGCTGACCCATTCTTATTGGTGGTTTGGACACCTGGTTGGGGAATGCTGATGGACAGACTTGACAAATTTGAGAGAGAAATTGAGATCTGGATGGGGCCTCAATGGATGCAGCCATAGACGTCTGAATTTGGAGGAGAGATACTGTGTATTGGGGGATATTAATATGTGCAGAAGGGTACTAGGTAAGATGAACTTGAATTACTGAACTTTTTTGAGTTGTTTGCTCATAATTTAAAAAACAAAAGAGCATAAATAGTTATTTTTTTAACTTGAACTCCCATGTTAAATTTTTCAGCGTGGTTCAGTTTAGACAGTTACAGTTAGTCTGCTGTATGGTGATTGCCATGTTTTTTTTTTTATTTTTTTTATTTTTATTTTTTTTTACAACTTTACTAGGTTTACTAGGTTTTTGGGGAAAAAAGCAGGCCGAGGCCCATAGAGATTTTCTCCCACAATTGTGTGGGCTAATTAATACAGTTTTGGTTTGTCAGTAACCAGATATCCAATCCCCTTTTAAATGCATTAAAAGTGTTGGACTCTACTAGTCCCTGTGGTAAGATATTCCATAATCATTACGCACGCAATGAGAAAAAATTATTCCTGAGGTTTTTCCTTGCTTTCTTAATCACAAGTTGTTTATTATGTCGCTTAGGAACGATGCGATTTGTTGAATAGGAGAGTCCACATTTTTCCGTAAGATCTGGGGATTGCTGCAGTTTGTAGAGGAACAGTAAGTCCCCTCTTTGCCTCCTATGTTGTAAAGAATTTAGACCTGTAGCTTTTAACCTAGATTGGTAGTTTTTGGAAGTTAGTCTGGGGATCATTTTAATCATCCGCCTCTGTACTTGTTCTAAATGTACAATATCTCCCTTACGGTGTGGACTCCAGAAAGGCGACCCATAGTCAATATATTGTCAAATACAGGCCCTGTACAGTGGGATGAAGTATACAAATAGTATATCTCTCTTTTCTTGACCTGTATTTTAGGATTATATATCCTAGATACTTGAGAAGCAGACCTTTAGCACTGCAGTTGGAAGAGTGATAAAAACAGCCCTTGTTCCTTTATTTCTGATATAGGTTTATCCCATTCTGAATATTGATAGATATTTTAAAAGTCACAACCATAATTTTCTGCCCTGTAAAAGACTCCAATGTTATTACCTGCTTTAGGGAGCATTTTGCAGAGTTTGAGAGAACATCATTCAAATTCAGGCTGGCAGTATAGCCTAGAGGTTAGAGGAATAAGGTGTGAACAAGCTTGATACATCCATCAGACCAGACCTGAGTTTGATTCTCACAACCTCCGCTTGCATACTGTGTGACTCTGATCAAGCCACTTAACCACCCAGTGCTCCCAGGTCACCCCTGAAAACAGGCACTTGTGCCTAGTGGGTGTTACCTGGTTACCAAAAGACTAAAAAAAAAAAATAAATAATTCAGCCAGCTTGGTGACATTGCATTGTTTAAGGAACAAATGCCACTGGGTTTAAGCAATATACAACATTTTATACGTGAACATTGTCAAGGAAGGACTTTTTATATTTATAAAACAAAAATCACTGGATACTAGCTCATTTTGCACAAATTATGCTGGAACTGGATGAAAAACTTTATATGTAATAGATAGAAAGGTTTTTTCTCCAGTGGTATAGAAAATTTTACATTGTATTTTCCCTGTAGTTTTTTGCACTATTGTAGTCTCCCTTGAGTCATTGTTTATACTTGTAGAGCTCCGGGTTGGGGGGGGGTTAGTTTTATCATTGTTTGTATTGTAGTGGATTGTTATTTGTTTGTTATTGTTGGCTTTGTTCTGGTGGTATGGTACTGTTGTTTATTCCTTATCCTTAATAAAGCATATTTAGTAAAAAAAAAAATTGCATTTTCCCACAGATACTGGCACATTTGTTTAGGTGTATTATTGCAAGTGTTAAGTTTACACAGTGCCATTAAGCTTGTTTGTTTGGCACACACTGTGAAACGGTTGTGGGCTGAGAATCAAAATCAACAAATTAGATAAGATCTGTATCATAATCAGTAATAACTGAACAATGATTGTAAAAAAAAGGGGGTCTAGACCTAGGAGATAAGATCAAAGTTCCAGCAAAAAGCAAGCTGGCTCAAAAAAAGAATTAACAATGTCAGGAGCAGAAATCTAAAAAAAAACAAAACAAAACAAAAAAACCAAAAAACAGAGCAGGCCAAAAGGAAAAGAGCTGAATTGAAGAGTCAGGCTAAGGTTACTCCTCATTTAAAAATGCTGGGCAAATCAAAGAAAGCCACAGGATATTTGTGTTCAACTCCCTCCCAGGTACTGGGTGCTCATGAGGAAATTATAGCGAGCAATGAAGCAAATCTCTGATGTGCAGCCCTTTTTTTTATCACCTGAGAAAAGTGTGGCTGAAAGCCTGAATGAGACTGAGAAAGATATTGAAATAGTCCTGGATGGAGTAAGTTTTGTTAAAGTACCTTATAAAGATACAGTACATCTGGTAATGATGTCTGTTTCTCGTGAAAAGGTAGCTGTGTCAAGTGTAATAAGGAAGGACAAATTAGAAGGCTGTAAGGATAACACTGATGTCATAAAGGAAGATCATGGGACAACTATTTCTAGGTTAAAAGATTTACTTCAAAAAAGTGCCATTTGGATATATCCTGCAAACAGAGCAGGAAAGTGTGAAAAAGAAAGTGCCATATTTTATCTTTTCTGTATAGATAAGGAATATTTAGAGGTTTTAAAGGACTCATACTGCAAATGTACTACTGATGAAGCAGCTGATTATACTTGAGAATGAGGTCAGCTCACGGAGGCAGACTACTGCAATAAATGGTGCTTGCCTTGATGACGTCTTATTAAAATTGGACAAATTGGGAAGTAAGTATAAAGGCTGGTCAAAGAGTCAGAATATACTTTTGGAAGATGTTTTAGAAAGTGAAGTGATAATTGTGAAACTGGGAGAGAAGGAAGGAGGGAAAATGTGAAAGGTTTGGACTTTAGCTCAGTTGTATTCAGTGAAGAGATCTCATTCCCCCACAAAAAGAAACAAGCATTTGTCAATGCTAAATGTTTGCTTGCTGGCATTAGCAGTGGAAGTGCAGGAGTTAGACAGATGCAGTATAGGAATGGCACCCCCACCCTGAAGAGATGGACAGGCATTGGGGTATGCCTTTGGGTTGTCACTCATAATGGTCACAACATTTCACCTCACCCTACCCTGCAGACACTGACAAGTATCAAGGTGTGCCTTGAGGCGTTTGGACTTTACACTCACCTCATTCCATAAAGAAATATGCTGAAATGGGTGCAGTATTGGAGAATGGTGTGAACTCTGTGGCCAAAGAGTCCAAGGTGCACCTTGATGCCTATCACTGGCTGCTGGGTGGGGGTGGAATGGTGTGAGCATTACTGTCGACAATCTCAAGTCATGCCCCTATGCCTGTTAGTCCCTACAGGGTAGGGCAGACTCCTCTCAGACCCTACAGGGTAGGGCATTATTATCAGAAACCCTAAGGTCCTGGGTGTGTCTTGGTATTTTTACTCTAAGTTTTCAACATGGGCTTTTGGTGACCCCACCACATGAACAGTGACACTATCAGTTTGTCAGCCAAAAGGTGACTTTGCACAGTGACTGCGCCATTTAGTGCCACAGGTGCGAAAACACATTTCCAATGTGATGTGAAAAATGACAGCTGTACTGTTCATGAGGAGGTGTAAAAAAATGGTAATGTTGAAAATCTGGAGCTAAAATATAAAAAAAACTGGTGAAGTCATGAGCGTGCATAGAAACTGCGCAACGCTCACCTGTAATGCAATTATTTGGGTGATTTTTTGCACCAGATTTTCAATATAGGCATTTTGGGACCTCCACTCATGAACAGTGTTACTGTGACTTTCTTAATCTGTCCCGAACACTGATTTCCCACAGTGACTGCGCTATTCTGCGCTGGAAGTGCGAAAACACATTTCAGACAGGATGTGAACAATGAGAGCTGTACTGTTCGTAAGGATGTGTGGAAAAAAGCCAATGCTGAAAATCTGGAGTGAAAATATTACACATCTGTGAAGTTACGAGGGTGTGTAGAAACTGCGCAATGCACGCTCGTAACACAGTCATTTTCTAGACATTTGTGACCAAATTTTCAACACAGGCATTTTAGGACCTCTGCTTATGAACTGTGTCACTGTGATTTTCTTACTCTGTCCTGAACACTGATTTCCAACAGTGACACCGCTATTCTACGCCAGAAGTGCGAAAACACATTTTGGCCAGGATGTGAAAAATGAAAGCTGTCTTGTTCATAAGGAGGTGTGAAAAAATGGCAATGTTGAAAATCTGGAGTGAAAATGTTACAAATTCATGAATTTGCAAGTTTGCATGGAAACTGCATGACGCACACTCATAACACAGTCATTTTGGGGAAATTGTTCACCAAATTTGCAACATAGGCTTTTTGAGAGCCCACCTCATGAACAGTGACACTGTTGCTTCATTAATTGGTCCTGAAAGGTGATTCCATGCACTGACTGTGAAATCACCTTTTGGGACTGAATAACCAAATGACAGTCTCTGAATTCATGAGGTGGGGCCCCAAGAACCCCATGTTGAAAATTTGGTGCAAAATTTCAAAAAAATGACTGAGATATGCACCAAAGTTGAAAAAACCCTATTTATGCCATTATACAATTTACCAGCATTTCTTCAGTTCGTGGTCGGCTTTGAAGAGTGCAGACGTGTTCCCGGTCCACTGAAGATCATCGCACTGGCCTCTGGAGGTAGGTATGGGGTGAGGGGAGTGTAGGGAGGTGGTGTACGCAGAGGGTGGTTGTGGGTTGGGGGGCAAGAGAGTCAACGAGGGACCGTTTTCTTTTGTTACAGGATTTTTTTTAATTTACATAGATGACATGGGACTTTTGCCATGCTGGGGTGGGCTCCTAGTGTGGCACCTGAAAGCTTTGGGGGGTAGTGGAGCCAATGGGGGATTGGGCACCCCTGCTGGCTATACAGTGTTGAGGGGGGGCCATGAGGATGCTGGACTTATACCATGCTGGGGTGGGCTCCCAATGTAGCACCAGGAAGCTTGTGTTTTTTGGGGGGGCACTGGAGCTGACGAGGATTGGGCACCCCCGTCGAAGATACAGTGTGCTTGGGGGGTGTGTGCATGAGCCGAGGGGGATTGGGCACCCTCTCAGCACACAACAAATGGGGGCAGGGCATGCATACAACCACTGCTGTAATCAGCGGCGGTGACGTCTGGGTCAGTTTGCATGCTGCTGTTGGCACGGCAGTATGCTAATTGCCTACACATTACCACCACTGATTGTAGTGGTTGCTTGCTTTCAATTGTATGCCACTGCATTTGAACTGCTGTCATAGACAGTTGGGACATTCATTGGTGCGGTAGGGCTGTGCCTGAAGAAAACCCTCAGGGCATTGGAAGCAGGGGTGCCATACCTATGAAAACTCATATGGTGGCACTATGCTTCTTGCACATGTGTGCAAGCAAACATAAAACTGATAAGAAAAAAAGAAAAGTAAGGTCATTAAAATAGTAATAGAAAAGGAACTGTAATGGAAATCAGGACATAAAGGAAGTGACATGAAAAATTATTACCTGAGAGCTTATGTGCCCAAGTAAAGCTGTGCCAACAGTACAGTACTTTATTCAGACATGGTTGAAGTGCCCGCCCACTGCTCAAAATATTTCCCCTGCATTACAACTCTGCCCTAATATGATAGCCGGAATAGCAAGAACAATGTATAAATGGCAGAATATGGAAGGAACTACAGTAAGGTAAAGAGGTCTTCAAAATATAGAATATGAGACCCTTGAGAATTTAAAGGTAAAATGGCTCAAGTTATGAAGGACAGAAATGGATTTAGCAGTGGAGTCGGAGGATGTTCTGGATGTTCAGTGATGCATTGTGGTGACTTGCATGTCAAGGATAACCTCCTGATATTAGTTGTCAATATGAGACTTGCTCATTATATCAGGAGGAATTTAATGGTATTAGGAAAATTAGGACTTTGTCTGGATTAGCCTCTCCTTCTCTATAAACTGAAGAAATCAGATTGCTGTAGTGAAGATAAGAAAGAACAGGCTTAACAAATACCCTGAACCTTTGGAATCTCCAAGAGGAAAAAAGTATGGCTCCCTGGTTGAAGAAAACATTTCCATGTTTAAAATAAAACAAACAGATTATGAGCCAAGTTAAACATTAAAATCGATAATGTGTAGCTTCTTTGAAAATCTCATGGGGATTGTTATGTATAATGATATACTGTTTGAGTGAAAAGAGTGAAAAATGACTGAGAAAGTTTCCAGTTCATTGTGACACTTAGGACCAAAGTGTTGGTGGATAAGATCTTAGAACTGGGTCATAAATCGTACTTCTTAGGTATCAAAATAAAGGGCATAAATAATTTGCAAAGTTCACAAGTAGGTCCTGAAGTAAGTAAAGCTAGCAAAGAAAGGTTGGGGAAAGTGCAGCAGACAGACTTAAGAACTTTGGCACAAGAGTCAAGAAGCAGTGAAAGACTGATAAATATTCCAACAAGTAATAGTTATGATCTCCTTGGTGAGGATGCTAAGTAACTCCAATCTGATGTTAAACCTAAGGCTTTGGAGCCTGATTTCCATAGTTGTTCAGAGTCCAGTACTAATATAGCAGTAGGTAAACAGGAAGGATTTTTTTACTACAAGTTTATTTGGATTAAGAAGCATCATAAACTGTTACGTATCACTGTCATATAGCAGTCTCAATGCAGAGTAAAAGAAAATGACAGAAACTTTATATGATTTTCTGGATCACTGTTGTATCCTAGACTCTGCCTGTACAATGCTTCTCTGAATTAATCCATGTCCATAATATTACATTTAGTACGGTGTGGGATAAGGATAACACAAAACAATCAGAGTAGGATACAAACACACCACGGTCTGGTTTTACTTACAAAAATAAACTAAAATAAAAGAAAATAACAAAAGTAAACAGCAGAGTCACTACTCCTTGTAGTGATTACACAGTCTGGATCTTTACTTGTTTTAGATCCCATTCCTCAGTGTGGTCCAGGATCCTACGCCATTGTAGGTCCTCTTCTTTCCCTGGCTTTGAGTATCCTGAGATCATCCACTTGGCTAATCTCAGGATCTCCCAGTCTGCAAGGTTTTTACACCCCTCCCTCCAGTCATGTAATCTGCCTACTATTCTAATACAAAGGTTTTCTATGCTAATCTAAAACACACTGTAGAGAAAATATGCATTTGTAGCCTTATATGGTCAGGATTCTCCCTTTTTAATTAAACATTTGCTTTAATCAATTATTTACAAGAAAACATCCATGAATATAAAATTGGGCTTTAATGAACAGTAGCCCCTCCCCTTTCTTGGTGACTGGCATTTGGCTAAAGAATAAATAGTGGTAATGAGAGGCTGTTGGCTCCCTAAAGGAGCTAGTCAGTGGTGACCTCCCAGGTAAAGTAGACATTGTTTGTGATAACACACATTTTTTCTTAGGACCAAAAATTCAATGGTTATGATTCAGCTTTTCACATTTGTTCAGCATTCCTTATAATTAGGATTTCTGGTTTTCGGTTTTAACCGATAATCACTGATAAAACACCACCGATGTGTTTTTTGGGATTTCGGTTAAAACCGATAAGCACCGAATAAATTGATTCTTGATGGTGGAGTTAAGCTTGCTGATGACACACATTCGGCACTCACCACTCATATTTACAAATGGAGGAAGCAACCGCCCGACCACGGCTAAAGTACTGCCGAGATATCAGACAGTCAGACCGTGCTAGAGGACCACCACTGCCTGCGCCTGCCAGCTGCTGCCTTGAAAGGTAGGATAGAAACGGGGAATGTTGTTGCTGGGGAGCATTGCAATTTGGCTGTCTATGTCTTAGATGCAGTCCATAGTCTGACAAGACTGAGTCAGCACCTACAGTTTTACTTATATATGTGCATCGTAAAGCTGTGTGTGGTAAAGCTTGCTGAATTACTTCAGTGATTCCGGCTGTTTACTGTGAGGACCTAATGTTTTAATACCTGTGCCTGTGGACTTTTTTTCTTGTGGTTGAGAGAGTGGAGAGGTGTTTACTGAGTAAATGGGACTTTCTGTATTCAGTGCTCGGGGCAAGACTGCAGTCGGTTTTCACATTGAGATGCTCCGACTTGAAAGGAAGCTGTGAGAATGTTGACACTGAACCAGCTGCCGTCTCATGCTCCACTTCACTTGCAATGGAGAAAGAATCGGCTGGTATTGCGATGCAGCCAACTGGCAAAGATATCATTTCTGATATAGCCAGCATGAAGATAGTAGTACAATCTCACTAGTGGTCCATGAGATAGTACTTATATCTTCCAAAAGGAAAACCCACATATGTTGCATAGCAGCTTCTTAGAAGACAAGCACATATTAAAAGTAATAAAAGTAACAGCAGAAAATACTGAGTTTCTGAGTGTTTCTGAGTGTTTTATTTTCATTATGCTTAGTAATGTTGACCATATCTGTGTGACAAGGGTTACCAGTATTACACTGTTATGCTTTTCAGTTTTCTCTCCCTCATCTCATTTTTACAGTTGAACTGTAGCACACATAGCAATGAAAACACATGTTTTTCCCCACCCCTAATACACAAACTTACTCACAAAAACCACTTAATTACTTCTGTCTGGTCTCTACTCCTACTATTTTCTCTCCATAATTTTGAATGCTTCCACACAAACAGACTTTAAGTTGCAAACACAAAAGTAGCAATAACGCAACACACACCTACATGGCCAGTCCCCCGCCCTTTCACACACACTGTAGCGGCTACAACCATACTGCTACAGACAACCCACCAAGTATAGATATAAGTAAAAACTCTCTTATTTGAGTACTATGGAGCCAGAGGCAGGAGTCTTTAAGAGATGTTGTCCATGGGTCAGAGTGCTAGGACCTACCCCTTGAAATGAATGGAGTCATTTTCTAATTACTGTTTTATATGTTATGATGGTGACTTGGAGAATAATGAAGGCCACTGTTCTAGGAGGCAGTATAGTGCAGTTGGTTAAGGCTCTGAACTGCAGATCTGGAAACCTAGGTTTGAATCCCACAGACGTCTAGGTGCATACTGTGTGATCCTGTGCATGTCACTTAACTTCCTTGTGTGCCCAGGTCACATCTGGAAACAAGCTTCAGCTTAGTGTGCTACTTCTGGTTAAACAATGTTCCCTTTCTCTTCCCCTTACTAACAAGGCCCATGGTAGGCGAGTGGTGGTCTTCATTAATCTCCAGCTCTCCACCAATAATGTATAAAATAGTGATTAAAAAATACCCCTATTCATTTCAATGATGCACACCCTTGCAGTCTCCCTTGTCCTTTGTCATAATGTGCCTGAGCATGGGGATGTGGAGGTCAGCTTCACTGCTTCCGGGGGTGGCATAAGCCTGACTACAGTGGGGCTCCAATAATCTGTGCATACCATACCACTCAACCATCTGGAAATGCAAGGAACAGCTCTAGAATGTCTGTAACATCTCTAAAAGGTACAACGTATCTGGTTTGACTGAAACGTGATATGCAAATTAGGAAAAAATTCAAATGTATAAGATTCATCTGTATATACCCCGGAGCGCATCAGATTTGGGCTTAAACCCACCCGGTTACTAACCAATTTTTTTCCTGGCTGAAGTTCTGCCCCCCCCCCCAAAAGACCTTTGTCTCTATTTTTCTCCCTGACTCCATTCCATTCTGTACCCATCCCCTATGGGTCATGAAGCTATCCAAAGGTAAAGAAATGTGAAAAACGCATCAATATTTCAGTTCTTCCTCCTTCCCAATCCCCCTGTAAAAATGATTACTTACTTTTACTTACCCAACCATATGGCCAGAACCTGCAGCCTGGCATAGTGTGCCACCAGACCAGTTTTCAGTCCACTCCCCCTCTCTCCTTCACCAGAAGCTGGATGCTAGAATTGACCATCACAGGTCCCCAACATGGTTCACGATCAAGTCACCTCGATATCTAAACCAATCCAACCTGGGTTGCTTACTTCTTGCTTGGTTGTTGCTGTGGCTGCTGCTGCACTGCACTGATCAGGGGCCTATGAAGGCCACCCACACTGCTTTCACCACTGCTGCTAAGCCTAGCTTGCTGCCATGGGGATCTGTGCTGATTTTTTTGCAAGGCGAGCCTAGTAGAGTAAGTAGGTAGCCTAGTCTTGAATTAGCTTCTAGCTCACCCTCTACCTCTTCAGCCACCAGGGTAAATGGAGACTCACTAAGAGTAGAACAACAAAAATATACTGCCACAACACTGCTATTCAGAGTTCAGTGCTCACGGACTCCTCCAAGCTGTAGTGTGCAGTCTGTCTACTCTGTGATGGGAAAGACAGTGTTGTGCTTGCAAAGCTCATGCACTCTTTCTTGGCTGGAACTCATTCACATCACATTTGATTGTGCTGCCGCTAATAAGTGGAGAGAGTGGACAACACAATACAGACACAGTTGAGTCTGGAGAGTACCTGCAGTGTGAGCACACACAGGCCAGATGGGCACTTATTGTGCGAAAGATTAAATCCAAATTTAAAGCCATTATTGAAACACCATAAGAACAACCTAGACACAAATATGGGGGTGGGGGCAACTGCCCCCCCACCCTACCTAAATGGCACCCCTGCTTAATGGTAGAAATTCATTCTCAGGTGCTAATGCAATGGTTTCCACTGTGTTCTGAGGTACTCTATCTCCATGTTTTGTGATGTGTCATCATCATGTGGGTTAGTGTCCCTCATTGTCCCTCATTTTGAGTGTCCATGTTCCTCATTTCAGTAACAAAATGTGAGGTATGGTGCATGCTTCCAAGACCCTACTCAGCACAAAGAGTGCTCAGCATGGCCATAGTGTATATGCTTAATACGGAATGACAAAGGGAAAGTAAGTGAGATAAAACAGTCATGGAGAAACACATCTGTAGAACTAAATATGCATAAGGGATTTCCATGGTCCAAAATAAAAACTTCACAACACAGAGGCCCCTCTCTGTACATCTGGAATGTGGGATATTGACTGGCTATATTCTAGGCATTTAATGCAATAAGCAAACAAAACTTTACAAATTAATGGCAATTTAATGACAAAAATCAAAAGCCATTAAACGACTTGCAAAAGGATCAGAATTAATGAGTTTGCTTAATTTTTATGGAAATTCAAATAAAAATGCATTTTAATGACTAATTGCTAGCAGTAGTATAAGAAATAGAAACTGATGTGTATTTTTAGATAAGATTTGCACCAGCTTAGCAACTGCACACATGGCAAGCGTGCAGCACGTGAACCTGATGCGATGTTTAAATGATATTCAAATCAGCTTAACTGCTGCACTCATGTCACGTGTGCAACACACGAACCTGATGTGCACATGTCAAGTTTGCAGAATGCAAACCTGATTTGCTTTTTAAACCTGGTTCACATAGGTTCACTTCGTGTATGCGAACTGCAAACAAACATTGCACAATTAAGCATGTGGCATGCATTCTGCATATACACAGCACACCTATATTTCTGTAAGGGTATGGTGCTCATTTTGATCACCTCAATAATGTCATCCAGTGTGAGTGGAAAGAAGAACAAGGTTTGTAGTCCTTTTTCAATTTCTTCCACCAGAGCTAGGTCACCTTTCGCCAGGCAGGGTGTCACTTTATTTTCAAGGTAGCGGAATGTGTTTCACGGTGCCCACTTAAAAGGAAAGGTTTCTTTAAAGGCTGGTTGGCAGATGCTGGAGATGATCATTGCTTTGGATTTGTTATTAATTTTATAGCCTGAAATCGAGATAAATTCCTGCAACTCCTGTAAGATAGCCAGTACAGAGTGTGGGGAGTGTTGGATGAAAAACAGAGTGTCAGCTGCATTAAAGGATATTTTCTGCTTGGAGTCACGTCCCTGCACTCCCTGAATATTTCCATTCACTCAGACTGCCACTGCCAAAGGCTCTATACATAAAGCAAATAGCAGTGGGGAGAGGGGCACCCCTGCTGGGTGCCATGGGCCAGTGGAAACTGAAAGACAACACACTGTTCAACCAAACATAACCTTCAGAGGGCTGTCATAAAAATAAGATACTGGTGAGAAATTTGGGGCCAGACCCCACAACATCCAGGGTATGGAGGAGGTAGGCCAAGTCAACCCTGTCAAAGGCCTTTTCTGCATCCATTGAAACAGCCAGTTGAAAAAGGTTCTAGGATTGTAATTCCATCAAAACATTACGGAGGCTCCAGATAGTATCACTAAGGTTCAGCCCCTTAATAAATCTTGTCTGAGCTGGGTTGACCAGGCCCCCACCACCCCCTGCACCCTGGTTGCCAGGATCAACCTAAATAGATTAAGGTCTACCAGAAGCAGGCAGATGGGATGATAAGAGTCACAAGCTGTGGATTCTTTCCCTGGTTTCAACAGTAATGATATCTGGGCCCTTCGCCAGGTCTGTGGTGCCCCTTGCCCCTCCAAGACAGCTGCAAACAACCTTACCAACTATGGGTCTAGGAGTTCCCTGAACACTATAACATTCAGGTGAAAAAACATCTCTCACTGGGGCAGCACTGTTTTGAGGTGCTGAATGGCCTCCTGAACCTCACAGTCTGGCTGTTGTGCTAGCGTGGGCAGTCAAACTTTCACTGGTTGTTCAACAATTTTAGCATCATGAGTGGGGCCTCTTTCCTTTGCAAAGATATAGCCATTACACATCCACCTTGTCTCCTGTCTCCTGTCTCCCGTTTTCAGCACTGCCCTGCTGGATGCCTCCTTCTGAATCTGCCGTGCCAGCACCTTGCCTACCTTGTCACCACCCTCGTAGAAGTGCTGGTGTGCATAGTGCAGTTGTCCCTCAATTTTTTGGTCTATATAACAGTGCAGAGCTTCTTTGCACTGATTGATCTGTGAGACCTGGGCTTCGTCCAATGTGATTTTGTGGGTGGCTTCCAGATTGAACAGTTGCTGCTTCAATTCTAGCTGGTGAGCAGCATTCTGCTTTTTCTTATTTGAGGAAAATTGTATTATGGCTAGAGATGTGCAAAATCCACATATTTTGCTCTGCAAAATATTTCATGAAATTTGCACATTTCACAAAATATTTTGCTGGTGCGAAATGCGAAATTCCGCTGTCGAAATCGTGAGTTTCGCCTACAAAATGTGGAATTTGGCCACTCTTGAGTGAAATTCCGCCATTTGCAGGTGAAATTCTGCATTCTGCATGCAAAACTCACAATTTCTTCAGCAGAATTTTGCATTTCGGACTTGTGAAATTGATCGGCGAAATACGCAAATTTCGCAAAATGTTTTGCATGGCAAAATTCACAATTTTGACAGAATTTCACAGGCAAAATTTAATTTCACTGCATTTCTAATTATGGCTCCTGTCACTGTCACCTTCAAGTTGTCCCACCTATCAGCCAATGAGGTCTCCCTTACTATGTTGTTTTGGCAATATTCATTGACCTGCTGTTGCACTAACTCATTAAATTCAGTCCTGTTTAGGTATTACTTTTCCACACTGACTGGTGAGGGGTGGGGTTAACAAGGAAACTGTTTTTTATGGGAGAGTAGTCAGAAAGGGCGATATTCCCAATTCCAGCATTCCCAATGGCATGTGCCCATTCCTCACTCACTAAGATCATATCCAGCCTTGAGTAAGACTTCTTAGGAGCAGAGTAGAATGTGCAGTCAAGGTCTCTAGGATGCACAAAATGCCAGGTGTCCACAAGGCCCAGCTCCCTGGTCCATCTCTTGAGTACTTAATCTGTCCTGCGTCTGCTGTCCCTGCCCTGTCTTAAACATTTAGTTTTCATGGAGGACTACATTAAAGTTGTCTCCTACAAAACAAATGGTATTTTGGTTTGAGGTGAGGGTTGTTAACGTGGATTGGAAGAAAGCATCCCATTCTGCCTCTGAGTTAGGGGCATATATATTCAATTAGTGTATTGGGGAGTCTCTGTAATGCACTTTTTAATACTGACATACTGATCCATACGGTCTGCTATCAACCTTGAGACTGTGAGGGACATCATTCTGTATCAAAATTGTAACCCCATATCTATGTGGATGCTGGGAAAAGAAGGCAGAGTAACATTTATCTAGCGAAAGTGAGCCATCTTACTGTGCTCATCCTGGGTATGGTGTGTCTTCTGCAAGAATGCCACAACTGCTCTCAGTTGATTTAGCTCTTTTAACACTCTAGCCCTCTTAATGGGGTTGTTCAGACCTTTAACACTGTAAGATAGGATTTCTAACTCTCCTGCAATAGTATTATGTATAAATCTTTACCCCTAGCACCTCTCCTCTGGGTATCCAGTCATGACAACCTAAGATGACAATAATGTGTAATCCCCCCCCCTCCAATTTGGGGTTTACCTTAATGTCTTCCTGGGCCCCTAATGCCCACTGTCAGGCTGGTGTCCTGTCCTAGTGTAATTCTGTTATTTGCGTGAGAGTGCCATATTAAGCCTCAGCACCTGTGCCTTTAAGAGACTAGCTAATCCGTGTTAAGTGAATGGTCTGAGCTGGGTCTGAGCGATTTAGGGCTTGTGACTGGCCAGGCAGTGCTCTGTTTTGCTCCCCTTTGCAGTCGCTACTTGCGCAGATGGAGCCTATGTAGGAACTGTGCTTATTTATGTGCTGTTATATTTGAGATAGAGCTGTTTGTCTAACCTGCTTTAATTGCAGCTCAATCATTTGGATGGAAGCTACCATGTTGTGTCCAGGACATCCAGTAATTGGACCAATTAGACTCCAGGGGCCTAAAATGGATTCTGTCCCGGGGGTCTTGTGGGAAGGAAAACTGTAGTTTTTGTAGTTTAAGTGTTGGTGCCTATTTGGCCTGGAGGGGGGAGCCCTTAATGTGACTGACAGCTTCACCAGCCAACCTGAATGCTGGATTTACAAGGGAAATCCCCAGTATGGCAAGAGACAGTGGATCAGTTAGAGTTGGAGGTTGAAGTGTGAACAACTCAAGCTGTCGAGTAGCTGCTCCTAGAAGGGGCATAGTGGAATCGGCAGGAAGAGGCTCAACTTGCCTCCCTGCCACCTGTCTCTGGCTTGAGAACTGCCTATAGCAGAAGTTGGACTTGTCCAATTCCAGCCTGGAACTGTGGAAAAAGAAAAGAAGAAGCTTGTTCATGCTACTTGCAATTTGGACCGAAGACTTGCTCCTGAAGCCATTGGCCAGATTGTGTGTGAGATATCCCCGGATTGAAAGGTTTGCTCAGTAAAGCTGTTGAATTGCAACTGGACTGTATCCAAACTGATTTCTGAAGTAATTGTTGATTTAAATGTGCTGAATGTGTTTTGTGGGCCGAGACCTGTTTTTCCGTGAAAGAACATGTTACACCAGATGGAAGCTTCACCAGCAGAAGATCACAAACTTTACCATACTGCTCATCCTGCCTGGGCCCTGCCACTTCGGTCTAGGCCACTATTGCATCACCAGAGACTGTCATGGTGAGAGACCAGCTTGCAGATCCAGCCCCTGTGCAGCAACAACATGTAGGTTGTGGCCACCTGGAGGAAAGGCAATGAAGAGAAGGTGTGTCATGTCAGCCCTGTTTCCCCATGCTTTTCAGTCATCACCATGAGGTCTCCATATTGCCTGTCTTGCAGCAGATTCCTGGTAACATGAGTACACTCAGGGTAGTTCCATGCAATGAGAGCTTAAATCATTTGTGGTACCACCTGAGTGTCTCAATTTCTTGTGTTTACAAGGGACTGAGCCAATCGGCTCGGATTGCAAATAATCTAGGTGTTCTGCATGTTAACTACTTTTCTTTCCATTAAAGGCCTCAACATCAGCTGCAACGCTGGCCACCCTCAGGCAACGCCTCTGGCTAGCCAGACTTACCATCTTGGGTACCCAGTGTTGTGTGACTGTCACATTGGGACTAAAAGTGCATGCCAAACCTGAATCCTACCAGATTGCAAATCATGTGACTAGATTCACTCCCCTTCCTTGTTCACTGTCCCCAAATAAACCTGATTGTCTTTTTCCATGTTTAACCTGGCTAGTGTGCATATTATTAGTTGGGTTACAGTGTTAAGAGTGTGTTGTTGTATTGCTAACCTTATTTTACAGGCGGTCTCCAGGGAAACTGTTGCAGATCTGACCCTGGTGGTAAGTGTGAAAGGTGTGAGCATATTGTCACTGTGTCTTACTGACTGTGAATTTATTACTGTGTTAGATATTAAGCCACGAGGAGGGTTGATGGGTGGTTATAGCTTCCCAGAGGGTTATACCAGAGCAGATAGGCAACCTCAATACCATTTCTCTGGGTGGCGGCACCTTATTAGTGAACTCAGGACCCTCAACCTGTGTATAGCCATACATGCTGGGGGAGTAGCCCTTAGAATAGCGCCGACTAGGGGTTACATTTTGGAGGCACCACTGGAATTAGCCCCCCCCCCCCCAGCGGCCAAACGGTAAAATTTCAGTCAAGTGAAAGTTTAAGGGAAAATCTGAAATGGAGGCTCTTACTACGCCTAAGTGGAAATGTCCCCCCACAAGTTGGTTGTGCATTGTATGATATGGTGGAGTGTAGCTGAAGGGGTCAACCCCGTCATGCATGATTACTACTAGATTTCCCCGTGGGGACTACCAATGACACTATAGAGAAAACAGTGGCGAAAGTCAAGTGCCTGGGGAAGGTTGAAGTACGTGGGTGGGAGTCAGACCTGTTTGCCCAGACTCTGGTGGCCCTCATTTCATGTAGCCCCCTCATAGACCCCCAGACAGTACCCCCTATTATCATGCCGGAGGGGTCCCAGAAGGGGTGGACGATGATTCATTTACACAGCAACCCTTCTTCCCCCGGGGTGGGTCCCTGATGGTAGAAGGATTTAAGGACAAATTATTGAGACTTCTAGCTGCTGAAGGACAGACAGTTAAGGATTTGCAGAAGGCTTTGGAGGACTCTGAGGAGGTTACCCCCATTCAGTCTCCCTTGGCCTCCCCAGCTTCCCCTATGGCACCCAGCATTGTGACATCCCCCACTGTGATACCTTCAGTGCACCTAGACTCTTATTGCAGGCTCAGCTTGTTTTCAGGTGCTGTTACCATGTCTGTGGGGGAAGATGATTTGGAAACTTGGATGGACTATGCCACCCCCCGGTCCAAGAATGGCAGTGCTCTGAAGGGGGAAAAATGCAAAAAAAACTCATGGAAAGCTTGAGGGGCCCTGCACTGGAAGCCATCCAGTTCCTTCAGTCCACTAACCTGAAGGCCTCTGCAGCTGAGTACTTATCTGCTTTAGATGGGGTATTCGGCAGTACTGAATCTGAAGAGGATTTGATGTGGAAATTTAAATCTGCTAAACAGTGGAAGAATGGGAAACAGTCTGCTTTTGTGACTCGGGTAGAACAGGCCTTGCAAAGGGCACATCTTAGAGGGGGTATCTCAGCTAATGAACTGAACTGTGTCAGGCTGGAACATATCCTTATGTCTGCCCATTATTCAAGTGTTCTCATGTTGAAGTTAAAGCTTCAAGACAGAAAAGCTAGCCCTCCTGAATACTGCTGGTTGATGAAGGAAATACGGGAGGCTGAAAATGACGAAGATGGCTAGGAACCATATGTGGGGATTGCGTGAACTACTCCAACCCCCAATAGACCTATTGAGAAAGAGGACCACACTGAGTCACAACAAGTCAGTGAGCTACTAAAAGAATTGAAAGAACTGAGAGCCAGCCTGCAAGCTGCGGCCGAGTCTGTTAAAAATCCTGGCCTTTGCGCCACTAAGACAGTACCTATTAATGAGACCCCACCTGTAGGTGTGGGGGGTCAATGCCCTTGCCACTGAATCTTGAACTGACCCCACCCTGCTAGAACAGATGAGGGAATTGTGAGCCATGGTGAGGGATCTTATTTATGCCCCCCTGCCACCCGCCTACTGGAGGGACTGTGGAGGAGCTGAGCCCAAATCCAAACCAAAAGAAGAGAGTAGGACTCCAGCACCTGATCACTACAAACCTCATGAAGAACCAACCAGTCATGCTGACTCCAGAGGCAAGGTGTTTTGTTACCGGTGCGGAGATGATAGACACACCTGACGTGTTTGCAATGCTCCCGAAGACCTGTGGAGAGTCACTACCAAGCTACTCAATTTAGTCTGACAAAACAATATAAAACCAAAACCAGGCCCACCATGAAAGTCTTTCTCCTCCAAAACTGCTGTGGGCCAGTCCACCAAACAGACTGCTCCAGATAGGTCCGAGATGGTGGGTCCATCCGTGGAAACCACAGTGACTGTTAAAGGCATCTCCACTTGAGCTGTGCTAGACAGTGGCTTGCAGGTCACTATTGTATTTAAAGACTGGTATGACCAACACATGTCTGACCTCCCACTCCTACCTTTGGAGGGACTGCATGTGAGGGGGGTTGAGTGACAAATCCTACCCTTACCAGGGGTATGTACGAATTTGGCTGTCTTCCCCTACTGCTGTTGCTGGCATGGTTGAACCAGTGAAGACACTGGCCCTGGTGTGCCCACCAACTGGAATGTATGATGGTATCCCATTGTTGATCGGCACTACCGCACATATGTTTGGCCAGCTAGCCCAGCTTTGTCAAAAGAAACAAGCCAAACTGACTGAAAGGGCCCTACACATTCCGGACATGGTGCGCAGAGCATATAATTTACAGATGCAAGCCAAAGAGGTTGAGAAAGATGAACCGGTTGGAGTAGTATGGAAGAAAGATCCAGAATCACTTGTATTGCAACCCAATGCTCAGTGTACCATCAGTGGTGAGGTACGAATTAAAAAAGATATTGAAAACAAGATTCTCATGCTGGATGCCCCAGAAGAGGGGAAACTGCCTGAGGGACTGTTGGTTAAGGTTAGCATTCTACCTGCCCGAGCTCATGCCTATGCTCGGTGGGTAGTGGTGCAAGTCCAAAACATGTCTGACTGGGGTATCAGAGTAAATTGAGGCTGCACCCTAGCTACTGTATACTGTGCAGATACTGGTGTGTGGCCTAGCAAGAAATTCACTGGAGTGAATGACGAGGTGACTCCTGACCTATTCAGCTTTGGAGAGTCCCCCATTCCTGAAGAGTGAAGAGCTAAAATCAGCCAAAAACTGACCCAGAGAAGCAAGATGCTTTCTTTGAAAGAATGCGATGTGGGATGCGTCACTGGGACTGAACATTACATTAGACTTCATGACAAAAGGCCTTTCCATGAGAGATCTCACCGCCTAGCACTCACTGACATTGATGATGTTCGATACCACCTCCAGGAGATGCTGGTGGCTGGAATTATACAGGTGTCTTGCAGTCCATACGCCTCTCCTATTGTGGTAGTCTGGAAGAAAAATGGCTCGGTGAGGATGTGTGGACTACCGGACTCTGAATCATAGAACTATACCTGACCATACACTATGCCATGCATCCAGGATAATATTGACTGCCTCAATGGGAGTCAGTGGTTTTCTGTGCCAGACCTCCGGAGTGGGTATTACCAGATCCCGATGGCCCCTGAAGATAGAGAGAAAACAGCATTCATCTGCCCTTTGGGTTTTTATGAATTTCTGCTCACGCCCCAAGACATTTTGGAAGAACCCGCCACCTTCCAGAGGTTGATGAAGTGAGCTGTAGGGCACGTGAATCTACTAGAATGTCTTGTCTACCTAGATGACATTATTGTGTTTGGCCAGACCATCGAGGAACATGAGACTTGCCTGTTTAAGGTTGTAAACCAGTTGGAGGATTTTGGTTTAAATTATCTATAGACAAGTGTCAGTTTTTTCAGAAGTCTATAAAATATGTCAGCCACATTGTGTCATTTGAAGGGATTCAAACAGATCCATGCAAAGTAGAGACCCTGACCACCTGATCACAGTCTAACAATCTTAAGGAACTGCAAAGATTCTTGGGGTTCTGTGGCTACTATCGCCAATTCATAAAAGATTATACTAAAATCATCTGCTCTTTGCTTAACTTAACTCAAGGCTATACACCAACAAACTGAAACTAAAAAATGAGTGCTGTTAAAGAGGAAGAGAAAGTCTATTTTCAAACAAATGAACTTTTTGGAACAAGGTGGACTCAAGAGTGTGAGGTGGCCTTTTATAATATTATTTATCAACTTACCCATGCCCCTGTTCTTGCTTATGCAGAACCCACCAAGCAATATGTGTTACATACCGATGCCAGCTTAAAGGGATTTGGCACTGTGCTGTACCAGAAGCATGAGAAAGGCCTATGCCCAGTGGTGCTTGATAGCAGAAGCCTGACACTGTCTGAAAAGAACTACCCTGTACACAAACTTGAGTTCCTTACACTAAAATGGGCCATTGCAGATCAAGTTCACTAGTATCCATATGGTGTGACAATCCTGGTAAAAACTGACAACAACCCTCTTACCTATGTTTGAACCTCAGCAAAATTAGATGCCACTGGACATCGTTGGCTATCAGTCCTCTCCACCTATGGCTATTCAGTAGAGTATCGACTAGGCCTGACTCACATTGACGCTGATAAGTTCTTGAGGAGACCTGACACCAACTCTGAGTGGGTAAGAATTTCTGAACAATCTGTTAAAGCTCTTTGTCAAAAGTTCGATAAAGATGAACACCCATCCTCTGAAACCGTTGATTGCCTGGTGGACTGTCTGGGCCCTCCTGATGCTTGTGTTCCTGCAGCCTACTGCCATCTTGCAACAATGGATCTCAGCACCATTCTTCAACTTACTCCTGACAATATACAGTGATCTCAATCCCAAGATCCTATGATCAGGCCAGTGTTGGACGCCATTCATGCTGGAAGGAATGTATCCACACTCTGCTCTTCAGATCCCAAAACTGCTGTGCTGTTCAGAGAAGGGCCCAGGTTAAAGTTGCACAACAAATAGCTCTGCAGAGAGACTACCAATAAACAAGGTAAGTTGCCAAACAACAGCTAGTATTACCTACAGCTTTTAAATATGTGGTTCTACGTGCCCTCCATGACCAGATGGGGCATTTAGGTTGTGATAAGACTGCTGATCTGGCCCATGCTCATTTCTACTGGCCAAAGATGGTAGCTGACATAGAGACTCATATCAGAACTTGTAGCCGTTGCTTGCAGAGAAAAGCTCAGCCCAGAGGGCAGCTCGCTTGGTTAACATTTCTATCAGTGTGCCCACGGAGCTTGTGTGTATTGATTTTTTGTGTTTACAACCAGATCAAAAAAATATTGGCAACGTTCTGGTAGTGACTGATCATTTTACTCACTACGCCCAGGCATACCCAATCAAAAACCAAAAAGCTTCCACTGTAGCAAAAGTTTTAATAGAGAAGTTCTTTGTTCGTTATGGTGCTCCCCAAAGAATTCACTCTGATCAAGGTAGAGACTTTGAAAGCCACCTGATTAAAGAGATGTTCTCACTCTGGGGGGTGTGAAAGTCCCAAACTACCCCTTATCACCCTCAAGGGGATCCACAGCTTGAACGATTCAATAGCACGTTGCTAGACATGCTGGATACACTTCATCCCAGAGACAAACAGAGATGGAGTCAACATATAAGCACATTAGTGCATGCGTATAACTGCACCAAAAGTGATATAACTGGGTTCTCCCCCTACCACTTAATGTTTGGTCATGAAGCAAGGTTGCCAGTCGACATCTGTTTTGGAGTGTCCCCTGATGGAGTCAAAGCAAAGAATTACCTCCAGTATGTCCAGAAACTAAAAGCTTAGTTAAATCACTCCTACCAGTTAGCCAACACCTTGGCAGCCGAAAGAAACTTTGCAAACAAAGAAAGACACAACTGACACATCAAAGCCCAGAAACTGCAACCCGGAGATAGAGAGCATTAAGAAATTTGAGACTGCATGGAAAACACAAGATAGCCAACATGTGGCATCATACCACATGCATTGTTGTCAGCAAGCTGAAGGACCTGCCAGTTTACAAAGTGCATCCAGAGAATGACACATGAACTGTAAAGACACTGCACAAAAATCATTTACCAATTGGGCAAATCATCGATTCTGCACCCCAAGATACTGCCCCTCCCAGGGCAGTAACCCATGCTGCAGCTAATAGGAAGCAGCTAACCTCTTCTTCGGGTGTTAAAAATTCAAGGCCCTCTCTCAGCCATGTTCTCAGAGAAATTGACTGCCAGTCTGAATCTAATGACAGTGAGTGTGAAGCTGCTTATTATCCATCTAATGAACTGAATCAGTTGTTTCAAGGAAACCCCCTTTGTAATATGGGAGATGAGGTTGGACCCTCAGAACTGCCTAACCCTCCAGCCCTCTTCATTACTTCTGTGCTCCTGAGAGTGAGGTGCAAAGTGTGACTTCTGATGTAGCTGACTCCTTGTGTCTTGTGGAATTAACTGAACCTCAAGAAGTAGAGCCAGACCTTGAAAGCACAACTGGTGACATAGCAGATAATCCTGAACTAATTGCAACCAATGATCCTGACAGTGTTATGGACAATGATGTTAATGAAGACAATGATGTTGAAAGTATCAGTAATGTGTTATGTGAATTAAATTCCATGGAATTTCCTCTTGATGACGAACCTGGAATTTCAGAGCAAAGTAATGAAAGCAATTCTGCTGAACCAGAACTAACAGAGCAAGAAGCCGAAAGTGTTTCTAGTCCAGAACAGGCAGCCGGTGCAGAGGTACACCTTTCATCAGAAGCTGACTTATTGACAATCAATGAGCTGGGATTGATCAACCCAAGTGGAAATGTTGAAAGGACTGAGCCTGTGCCTGCCCCTCCCAGAAAGTCTGAAAGAACCACAAAGCCTGTAATGTGCCTCAGTTATGACTTCCCAGGAAGGCCTGTAGACATCCCATTAAATGTAGTTCACAAAGGGGTGTACATTTCTGAAAATTCTCTTCCAAAGCTAGGCTACTCTGCCACCTCAAAGTTAATAGTTAAACCATCCACTCAGTATGCAAATACCATTGCCCCATGCAGCCCCAGTGTAGCTGATAGGGATAGGCCCCAAGCCATGTGGGTTAGTGTACAGGAGGTAGTACAGACCAGAATTGTAAGCGTAATGTGTTTAACTTCTTGAACCTGTTAACCTGTTATGAAAAGTGTTTATAGAAATGTGTTCTTACGGAAATGTCATTGCTAAAGTGAAAAGTATAGTAGTACTGTTGCTATAACCAGCTTATTTTACTTAAGTATCAGATTTTATGCTTTGGTATACCAATGAAACATGCATGTATTTTATGTATAATATTTTCTATATAGAAATTATGTAGTGTGTGTGCAGACTTGATGAGGATACCAAGTTTTTCCAGGCGGGGAACAGTGCAATCCCCCCTCCAATTTGGGGGTTTACCTTAATGTCTTCCTGGGCCCCTAATGCCCACTGTTAGGCTGGTGTCCCGTCCTAGTGTAATTCTGTTATTTGCATGAAAGTGCCATATTAAGCCTCCACACCTGTCCCTTCAAGAGACTAGCTAATCTGTGCTAAGTGAATGGTCTTTGTTGTATCAGAGCGAGTCAGGGCTTGCAACTGGCCAGGTAGTGCTCTGTTTTGCTCCCCTCTGCAGTCGCTACTTGTGCAGATGGAGCCTATGTAGGAACTGTGCTTATTTACTGTTTATGTGCTGTTATATTTGAGATAGAGGTGTTTGTCTAACCTGTTTAATTGCAGCTCAATAATTTTGATGGAAGTCACCATGTTGGGTCCAGGACTTCCAGTAATTGGACCAATTAGACTCCAGGGGCCTAAAATGGATCCTGCCCCAGGGGTCTTGTGGGAATGAAAACTGTAGTTTTTATAGTTTTAATGTTGTTGCCAATTTGGCCTGGAGGGGGAGCCCTTAATGTGACTGACAGCTTCCCAAGCCAACCTGAATACTGGATTTACAAGGAAAATACCCAGTGTGACAAGAGACAGTGGATCATTCAGAACTGGAGGTTGAAAGTGTGAACAGCTTGAACTGTCAAGCAACTGCTCCCAGAAGGAGCATGGGGAATCTGCAGGAAGAGGCTCAACTTGCCACCCTGCCACCTGTCTCTGGCTTGAGAACTGCCAATAGCAGAAGTCGGACTTGTCTGATTCCAGCCTGGAACTGTGGCAGAAGAAAAGAGGAAGTTTGTTAGTGCTACTTGCAATTTGGACCAAAGACTTGCTCCTGAAGCGATCAGCCCAGCTTGTGTGCGAGATATCCTTAGATCGAAAGGTTTGCTCAGTAAAGCTGCTGAATTGCAACCGGACTATAGCTGAACTGATTTCTGAAGTAGTGTTGATTTAAATGTGCTGAATGTGTTTCGTGGGCTGAGACCTGTTTTCCTATGAAAGGACCTGTTACGCCAGCTTGAGGCTTCACCAGCAGAAGATCACGAACTTTACCAGACTGATCATCCTGCCTATGCCCTGTCACTTTGGTCTAGACCACTACTCCATAACCAGAGACTGTCATGGTGAGAGACCAGCTCCGGGATCCATCCCCTGCGCAGCAACAATATGCCACATGAAGGAAAGGTCATGAATAGGAAGTATGTCATGTCGGCCCTGTTTCCCCATGCTTTTCAGTCATCACCATGAGGTCTCCATATTGCCTACCTTGGAGCAGATTCCTGGTAGCGTGAGTACACTCAGGGTAGCTCCCTGCAATGAGAGCTTAAATAATTTGTGGTACTGTCTAGTTGTCTCAGTTTCTTGGGTTTACATGGAACTGAGCCAACCAGCTCAGATTACAAATAATCTGGGTGTTTTGCATGTTAACTGCTTTTCTTTCCATCAAGAGCCCCAGCATCAGCTGCAACACCGGCCACCCCGGCAATGCCTCTGGCTAGCCAGACTTACCATCTTGTGTACCCAGTGTTGTGTGACTGTTACATTGGGACTAAACATGCATGCCAAACCTGAACCCTGTCAGATTACAAATCATTTGACTATATTCATGCCCCTTCCTTGTTCATGCCCCCAAATAAACCTGATTGTCTTTTTCCATGTTTAACCTGGCTAGTGTGCATATTATTAGTTGGGTTACAGTGTTAAGAGTGTGTTATTGTATTGCTAACCTTATTTTACAGGGGGGCTCCAGAGAAACTGTTGCAGACCTGACCCTGGTGGTAAGTGTGAAGGTTGTGAGCATATTGTTACTGTATCTTACTGGCAGTGAATTTATTACTGTGTTAGATATTAAGCCACTAGGAGGGTTGGCTGGTGGTTACAGCTTCCCAGAGGGCTACACCAGAGTAAACAAGCTACCCCAATACAATTTCTCTGGGTGGAGGCATCTTATTAGGGAACTCAGGCTCCTCAATAGATGTATAGCCATACAGGCAGGGGTAGTAGCCCTTAGAATAGTGCCGCCTAGGGGTTACAAAAGTACAGACAGCATAAATATAACAAATCATTAACAGTTTGTAACTGCATCAACTGGATGCTTATCCACTTGTGAACTATGAATTCATTTCAAGTGCTAGGGAGCCAGGACTGCTCTCTAGTGCTCTCCTGCATAGGTGTCATACCTTGTGCAACACTTTGTACAGTGCTGCAGTGGTAACCCCTGACCTCTGACTCTATAGGCTGCCCTACTATATTGTCACTGCCCATTTCAAATGTATACCACATCAGTTTAATAATATGGACATGTACTGTAACCAAATTGCCAACCCCACAGCAGAGAACAAGGTTGGATGTGGTGGAAGCCCTTCCTGGGACCCAGGGCACTGATGCATCCCAAGGATGAAAAGATGTGGATGGGAGTGGCCTACAGCTACCCATTTCCTCCCTACTCCATCATGTCACTGAAAGTATGGGTCTGCACTGTTGAACCCAGCAAGTCAACCCTTAGGAGTCTTCTTAAAAATCTGTTGTTCCAACACCAGTAATACACAGCTACTATTGAAGGATTCCTCTGCGACTGTGCATCTCTGAACATAAGTTCAATACTGAATCCCTTTGTGGGGCAGATCTGGAGAACCTCTGCTCTCCCCTACCTGCCTACCAAATGGATCTGATAAGCAAAGAAGTAGACTACTAGCACTTCGAAGCACATCCTGAGAGGACCCTCCGATTAACCTGAGCATTTAGTAGAATGTGGCACTTGAATGGCTCACTGACATCTGGCAGGGCTTTATTCCAGAAGTCTGTATGGTGACAAAGGCACCTGCACACTTTAGAGCACACCAATACACCCCAACCCTGGGTGAGAGCCCCCACAGCCAGATACTTCCCAAAAGGCAGGAAAAATTTAAATTGGTCAGTTTGTCTCCATCGGTGAGCAGCAACCAGACCCCCCCCCCGAAAACCCACCCTAAGAGTCAATCAGTGCAGCATTTGTCTCAGCCTAGTGAAACCCACTGACTGCATGTCTAATAAACGGCCTGTGAATGAAATTGTGAAAGGAATAATCAATAAGTAGAATATAAGCTAGACCAACAGTGTTATTTTGCAACCTTCCAGCTTAATAGTTGCAAGCGAGTCAGTTTCTCTAGACTTATGGTGTCTATGCCTCCACCATTACCATGGAGCATCTGCACAATCAAAGAAGCTAGAGTTGGGGGCATGGCCTGACCAGGCAGAAGATGGTAGCATAACTAGATTTCTCCATGGGGAATGCTCTGATTTAACCTCAAACAACTTTACCCAGATCATCGTTTTAAGCCAGCTTTTAATATCAGCCTATATACATTCAGCTCTAGGCAACTTGTAAGTTACTTTGGGCTTTCATATCATTATTTAGGTACATTAGAGCCAAGACTGCTACACCTACCATCTAAAGTTATGGCGGACGTTCAATTGCAACTGAACGCACTTGCAAAGGTGGAAGCGATGTTCTCAAAACTACTAGCTGACATTAATGATTTAAAGTTAGCCATTAACCAGAACACTGCTATGCTTGAATCGGTCCACCAGAGACTCACTACAAATTAAAGCTTAACTGCCTAAAATGCATCCTCCATACATGATCTACAGGCTATAATTTGAGATCAAGACCGCACTATTAAATATCTTCAATCTACAGTTGACGACATTGAAAATCATAATAGAAGAAACAACTTGCGTTTTTTTGGTTTCCCCGAAGGTGTGTAATCTGGGGATACATCTGCTCTGCTGCTCCACGCTTTACCAGCTCTTCTTAAACTACCCCCCCAACTTATCTTTAACCATCGAGTGGTCCCACTGAACCCTAGGCCCTAGGCCTACCAAAGATCAGCATCCCAGGCCCATCATAGCCCGCTTCCTAAACTACACACACATCGAATTGATTCTTAAGCAAGCTAGGGAGCTAGGAGAAATTTTATGGCAAAATCAGAAAATCTTTATCTATAGGGACTTTTCAAAGGAGCTAAACATCAAAAGAAAGGCTTTCAACCTATTGAAACCCACATTACATCAGAGAGGCATAAAATGTGCATTACGCTATCTGGCTATATTGTGCATATTTCATGGTTCTTCTTTCAAAGACTTTGATACCCCTGATGCCCTTGTCTGCTATCTAAATGTTTCCATACCTTTGTCTACTCCCATGACTATGACTTCGGAGGTGAAGCCAAAAGGAAGTTCGGGGTCTGCTCGAGTGGTTGGAGGTACTGTTCAGGATGCGAATGAAGAGGCCACACCATCAGGGACCTCGTCCACCTTTCACAATGCCAAGTTCTCTCACAGGCAATCTGACAGGATTAAAGAGAAATTAATCTCTGGATCTGGCTCAGTTAAGCACTTCTGCTGCTACTCTGAAGACCTGGCCAAGACTTGTCAATCCTCTGCTGCTCGATCGCTTGTGGATCCTGCCATACCCTTGAATAACAAGTTTGCCTTATTAGCAGACCATGTTCTTTCATTGCAGGAGGACCTATCAGATCATAATACAGATGATGTTCCCTCAAGCTCACATACAATAACTCAAAATAATATTTCTGCAAACTCTTCATGGGCAGATGCTGTTGCTAGCTCTCTTATCAAATCTTTTGAACCTCCTAAAAAAAGGCACAAAGCTAAATCTAAATCTAAACACCAAGTTCCACTAACATTACAAACAAAATAGCGGTAAGCTGATTCTTTATTTATTTATTTAGTTTTTGTTTACCGGGTGAGTGCCGTTAGCCAAAACATGACTGTTTTTAGGCACGACCCAGGAGATTACAATACACAGGGAATACAATTTGAAAAGACAAGATACATGCAAAGCTAAAACAATGTTTCATAAATATATGAGTAGGTAACAAGAGATAGTATATAGTTTATAATCAGAAACATACAAATTTGGTGAAAAAAATTACATGCCATGACAATAAGTGACAAAAGTACGTAAATGATCTAGCTATTTTGGTTGAGATAAGTGTAGAGCCGTTTGCAGCAGTGGGGAAGTGGGTCTGAGTCAAAAGCAAAAAGCTCAGGGGGGTTTGAAACAGGCACAGGAGATCTGGCTGAAGAGGAAAGAACGACAGTTGTTTTTGAACTGGGCGTGACTGAGGGCTAGGCATACATCGAGGGGCAGGGAGTTCCAAAGTTTTGGCTGCCAAGTAAGAGAAAGCAAGGGTTCGTTTGTTAGATTTACATCTGGGTATTTGCAGCAGTGACTTATCAGCTGATCATAGGCCGAGAGAGGAGAGCCTTCTTGTGGCTGTTTATAGGCTGTTTTCTACTTTCCTGATCATATGTAGCAGGATTATATTTGCTGTGAAACCATTTTTTTCCAAACTGTTACTATCTGATCTGTGCAGCCTTCTTTTTGGGTTCATATCACTTCCAACAGGTTATGACTTTGGAAGGCTGTACATCACAGTTTGCATTAAAATGTTATTTTGGCTTCAGCTTCATCTATTATTAATCTTTCAGCATAATTTGGTGCTTGTTTTATATTTTCCCTTTTCTATAATATTTTGACATTTATTTACAGGCAATTACTGCATTATGCAACTTTTTTTTTTTATACACCGATCTCAACTTCTGGATGCTGGTTTATCTCTTAATTAAATTAACCCACTCCCCCCCAGGTGTCTTATCTCAAATGTTTAAGGACAAAGCATTCTGCCCCTTCCCCCACCACTGTTACAATTTTGCATACAATCTCCTGACTTCTCCTTTGCCAAATCCCGTCTGATCTCCTTTCCCCATCTAATACAAAATTAACATGATATTACATAGACGCTGGCCATTTTCAGATGTCTGCAAACCGGAATATATTTGATATGCTCACTTCTATATGCCCTATCTTACTTGAAGCCTTATTAGCCTTTTAAGCAGTATCTTATAAAACCATCCTTTCTATGTGGGGCTTGTTGGGTCTATTACATCGACCCAGCTACCCCATATACCATATATACAGGCAATTATTCAAGTAAAAGGAAGTAGTACTCATATCTAACTAATCCACCTGTGAAAACAGACTTATCTGAAGCCAGATAACTTACTATTTATATACCTATTCTGGTACTATTTGGCTTAATGGCAAAGGGATTTCTCCACAATTCTAATTTCATTATGTGCCTAATGCAGTGATTGCTGCGTATTTATTATACTCTCTTTTATCCCTTATATCAAAACAAGCATCTTCTTCCCTGACTCCTTACATTAAAGGCTTCACTTTTTTTTTTACAGCACATATGAACTTCTAATATACAAAGATGGCTTTCAACTATCTTTATACATACCAAATATACTTAATATTGTGCTGTGGTATTTTTTTCCTAACTCTTAAGAATATTTTTTACTGTTATACCTTATTGAGGTTAATTAGGCTCCCTGACTAACTTAGTAAAGTTATTCCCTGTTCAGTTTTGCTTGACAGTATTATTAATATTGTATTAGCAGGTTTAGACATTAAGTTTTGACCAGTTCTTTTTTCTATTTTTTACTGATCCTTTTTGGTCTATTCCTATTTCCAGTGCCTAGGTGTATGGTGAGTGAGTCCCTTTTTCTGTTTATTTGACGCTTATCTTACCGTGCCCCCTAAGAATATTTTCTAGTATAATAGTGTGTTATATTGTGGCTGTTACACAAAGGTATCTTTCTTCTCCATCTATTTACTACACTAATACAACAATATCTGTGCTGTTTAAACCTTATTTGAATGTTCCTGTCATCCCTGATTCATATGTTATTTTCTTTTCTACCTTGATCACCCTATGTTTAATTTGCATGTCCTTTCACCCTTTGTTATTATTCTCTCCCTTTTATTACCAACATTATAAGTGATCTAATTTTATATTTATGGAATGTGAAGGGACTTAATTCTCCTTGTAAGCGAAAGAAAATTCTTTTCCATCTTCAAAAACACAAAGCGCAAATTGCTTTCCTTCAAGAAACTAAATTATTAACAGAGGACGTTCACAGGCTTAAAAAACATTGCGTCGGTCAAATATATCTTATATCTCAAAAAAAAGGGGCGTTACTATTTTGATACACAAGAACCTTAAATGGTCTCTTATAAAATCTCTTTCAGACAATGAAGGCAGATGGGTGATGGTCAAAATGAACTCCAACTCAGGTCCTGTCTTGCTGGTCAATGTCTATGCTCCTAATTCTGACTCTCCATAACTTAGTTCAACAAATCTTATCCCTTAACACGGATAATACACCAATAATTCTTGGAGGAGATGTTAACCTAGCCTTAGAAGCCCATTTAGATAGAAGTACTCCCACTACGGAGTCCCACCCTAGAAGTATTAAAGCCCTTTCTTTACTCATGAAGAACATCGGTCTATCTGATATATGGTACTTACAACACCCCCGGGACCAAGACTATACTTTTCATTCCTCTTTACATAAAACATACAGTAGAATTGACTACTGGCTAACCTCCCCTACAATAATTGAAAAGACCATTGATTCTTCCATTTTTCCTATTTTAATCTCGGACCATTCTCCTGTCAAACTACATCTGTTGTGAGGCCCACCAGCACCCAAATCTACTTTTTAACGATTAGATTCTCTCCTTCTTAATGTTCCTGACTTTCTTTCCACGATCAAAGAACGAATTCAGGACTTCCTCACTTGTAACAATTCCACTGAAGTTTCTATGTCCACCAAATGGGAAGCCCTTAAAGTTATAATTCGATACAAAATTATCAGTTTTGCCACCCATAGAAAAAGACTTCACAAGCAACAATTGGCTGATATGGAAAAATCACTTAAAATTAAAGAAAAGTTATACTTTTCTTCTAACAAATATCGCCCTGATTCCCCTCTTCATCTTGAAATTCTTCAGCTTAGGACCAAAATTAAAGAATTAATCTCCCATAAATCTGAATTGGCTCTTTTTAAACTCAAACATAAATTTTGGGAACATGGTGACAAAAATGGGAAACTCCTAGCCTATCAGCTTAAAACTCAACAAATCGAAAGATACATTCTAAGTCTTAATGATGAGCAAGGCATAACTCAGTACGACAGCCCCTCTATAAACCATATTATGAAAACCTTTTATCAAAAACTATACTCCAATACAAACCCCCCATCTACCAAACAAATCCAACACTTTCTCAAAACCTTACATCTTCCACCTCTATCCTTGAATGAAACTAATCCCTTAAACAAACCTCTTTCTTTGCAAAAAATATTCACAGCCCTCTCATCCCTGAAATCTGGTAAATCCCCTGGTAGTGATTGATTTTCAATCAACTTTTATAAAAAGTTTTCCGATATTTTAGGCCCTGTCCTTCTCAGTATTTATCAAGAAGCTTCCACCTCTGGTAAACTCTCCCCCTCTTGTACTGAAGCGATCATAACTTTAATTCCCAAAAAAGATAAAGACCTCTTAAATCCTGCCAGTCATAGACCAATCTCTTTGTTAAATACAGACGGGAAAATATTTGCTAAAATACTTACCTCCCAACTCAAACCCTTGATTGCCAAACTTACTCCTTGCTCGCAAGCTGGTTTTATTAAAAATAGAGCTGGCTCTGACCATTTACGCTCTTTATTTAACTTAATTCATAAAGACAAATCTCTTAACTCACCAGTGGCAGCTATAGCTATTGATTTCAAGACAGCATTCGATTCCTTAAACTGGAATTATCTTTATCAAGTGTTAACATATTTTGGACTTCCTCATACCTTCTGCTCCTGGGTTAAACTATTATATAACTCCCCGATTGCTAGGGTACTCACCAACTTGACCATCTCATCCCACTTCCAATTGATGAAGGGAACCAGACAAGGCTGTCCTTTATCCCTTTCTTTATTTATTTTAGCCATGGAACCCTTGACTGCTTGCTTACACCAGACTGCTGGCATTAATGGCATCCCAGATGGAACTACACAATATATTTCACTTTCTTATGCCGATGATCTTTTAATTCTACTTGAAAATTTGAACGAGGCTGGACCCCTACTAGTTGATTTACTAAACAAATTTACAAATATTTCTGACCTTGCTTTAAATTATGGTAAGTCTGAAACTCTACCTCTTAATGACCACTGCAAACTGTTCATGAATCTACCTCTCGGATTTCGCTGGTCTTCTCAAGGTTTATCTTACTTAGATATTAAAATATCCAGCAATCTAAAGAAAATATGGGCATCAACCTTAATCCTTTACTAGATAATATAAAAACAATTCTAGATAGATGGAAACTTCTTAACCTCTCTTTTGTGGGGAAAATTGCATCTATTAAGATGTCTATATCCACCAAGATTCTTTATTTTTTTGCCAATATCCCTTTAACTTTACCATCCTCTTTTCTTGCTAAGATTGAGAAATTAATAGGCAACTTCATATGGGAAGGAAAAACGCCGAGGTTCAATAGTAACAAACTTTGTCCTCACTGGAAAAAAGGTGGATTTGGACTCCCCTGGTTTAAAGGTTATCTAATTGCTTTTCGGGCAGTCCAAATCATCAAATGGTTCCAGAAACCTTCCCCCATGCTCCTCTTTAGATTGCAATGGAATCTGCTTTAAGTCCAGAAGGAGTTCCTACCTCCTTTATTTTTAATCCCCTTACTTCCATACTAAAATCTCACCCGACTATATCATCCTCTGCCTTTTATTGGAAATTAATTCATAAATTCTTGAAATCCAAGCCCAAACCTTGGTTATACACTCCTTTATGGGGCAACCCATTAATCTCTTTAGAAAACCACCCAATTTTCTGCCGTACCTGAAAGAATAAAGGCATTTTCTTTCTTGGAGACATCCTAGAAAAGAATTCACTCACTCTCAGAACTTTTTCTGAATTGCAGAGGTCCTAGAAACTCCACAATCATGACTTCTGGAAGTATTTATAAATTCAAACAGCTTATAATGCCATTGCAACTTTTGTCCATAAGAATAATTTTCTGGCCAATTATATCTCCCACTGGATCAAATTATCCAATAACATAAATAGCTTCATTTATAAAGACATTTTTAATAATCTCCCAGATCAATTCATCTCAGTCAAAAATAAATGGAGCAACCTTCTTCACTACAATATTTCAGACTCACAATGGAGCAAATGTTGGTATCTTGCACATAACCTGTTTAAAGATACTCGAAGTTCCTTAATACAAATTAAGATCCTACATTTGTGATACAGAACTCCCTCCATTCTTCAACGAATGGGTTTAATAAACAATAATAATTGCTGGCGATGTGGCCAAACCAACAGGGATCTGTTCCATATCATATGGACATGTGCCCCTATTAATAAACTATGGCATAAAGTTTGCTCACTCGCCTCCAAAGTCATAGGACAAAAACTACCTTTTGACCCTGAATTATTTCTTCTGGGTATCTTGAATCCAAGTTATATCTCCCTTTCACACGCACACTTCAAATGGCTATATATATTTTTTCTCATGGTTAAATGCCTAATTTTCATGAGATCAAAATCGATTTTGGTTTCCTCCCTTTCTGACACTCTTGAAAGCCTATCTCAGTATGCATCAGTAGACCAGTTATCACATGTTATTCATGACCGACTCCCTGCATGTGTTCAGTGTTGGCAGAATTACTTCAAACATATAAACTCTTAAGATTTATAAACCCTATTATTCAAGACTTATCAGGCTTTTAATTTTTTACTTTTTTGCTCTTTATTAGGGTTCTCTTAACACTATTGTGCACAGATATCGTTCTCTTTTTTCCCTCTACTCTTGTTCTTTTCTTTACCCTTTCCTGTACTCTTTCTTTCTTCTCTCCACCAATGTACAAGGTTAATGATCTTATCAACACCACTTTATATAATTATTACATGCCTAACCCTTGTCTGTTAATGACGTCTATTCTGGACTTGATTACACTTGAGTACCTTTTATTGCCCTTTATATTTTACAATTACAGTCCACCTATTCATTTTTCTGGACATAATTAATACCAAGTTTTATTATTATTATGTGTATACTAGTCATCTCTATTACATGGTCTTAATTTATATACTTCATAAGTGATTTATTCTGTTTTTTCCTATATGGCGGATACCTCTTTATGCACATGTTTATATATTTCCTTGTATATTTCATCATATATTTCAATAAGAAGATAAACAACAAAGAAGCTAGAGTCCAATGTGTCAACTCCCAAGGGGTCATGGTGGCCCTGAGAGTAAAAAACAGCAACAGTACCTGATTGAGATTGTCTTTCAGTCCTGTATGTCTGCTCAGTCAGTAACCTGGGGTCCCCTGTGCCTTCCCTGTTGCTAGAGTTTCTTCCAGGCTGCTGCCACTGAAGCAGATTGTTGTTTCTGGGCCCTTGTGGATGATTTCAGGGTGGTCCATGTGTAGGCTTTCAGTTCCTTATCCAATTTGGCAGCATTGTGGTCTGATATGAGTAGGTTCGGGTAAGTCCCACCTGCCTGATGGTATCAGTCTCCTCTTCCAGACTATGAAACAATTTGGGGCCAGGTTCTAGGAAGATTTTAATTTGAACCTTCACTCCCTTGTACTTCAGTGTTTTTACCACTTTGCTGTATCCTTCACCTCTGGCCCATCTGTGGGTGGTGAAGTTATGATCCAGATACAGCAAGGCCCCCTGTTCTCTGCTGCACTGTAGATGTAATTCTGCATCAGGGATCCTGAACTTCTGCAGAACTGTTAGGTGAAGTTCTGCAGCAAGGTTTAAAGTTCTGCAGCACATTATTAAATGCATAATGCAGAGCCAGCATTACAGTTTTGGGGAACCCAGCAAGGTTGGCCTGTGAGAAGGACTCCTAACTTCCACCACATAAATACAAATTGCATAATTTTCCTTAAATCTGCAGTTGTATGCTTTGTAGCAACTGTTTTGGCTCTCAGTATTTGTCTAAATCTATTGAGGGCTTAGTGTAACTGTATGCAACTTTAATGGCTACTGGCAGGCAATCCCCCCCTCCACCCAGACTGCTGGCAGCAAAACACACAGCTGAATAGTAGTTCCCCAAAGGGGAGCCTGAAGTAGCCTAGCCATGGAGCACCCAAAGACTTCCCCCCTCTGTGAACACCTGTCAGGTGCTCAACACACAGTCACAGTTTGGGATGGTGGTTTTTGGGGAGACACAGAGTCTCCACATACTACCACTCCCAAAAACTGTCATACATTCAAAATATAAAACATTAAATATCTGCAGTGTCAGTGTGATTATTTTTTTTCTGTTTCATTCTTTCCTTATTTGGTTTTCCCATTTTGAATACATTTTTAGCTTGGTTGTCATCTTCCTTACCTTGTCTTCATCTTTTCCTCATTTTCTTTTATGTGCACCTCCCTGCCCTCAGCCTGAAAGCCCGGACATCTGCAGCACCCCCTGAGCATGGGCTGTTCTAGAGCAGACCGTATGATCCCAGCATCACACCTGAACATGTGTTGCAGTCATGGAACCTTGATGTGCTACCACTGGACTATCATGCTGGCTCAGCTAGCTTTATTTCCACTTCTTTTTTGTCTCTGTAGCCTCATTAGGATCTTTCACAAAGTGATTACTTACAAGGGCACCATCTGAATAGTTTCTGCTGCTCGCTGCATTTTCTGAAATTCAGCAGAACAGCATTCATTCGGCATCGTTCTTCAGCGATGTAGGATGTCTCCATTTCCTTTCCAACATTTATAGGAGTGTTCCAGTGGGGTGGTGAGGATGGAGTTGGGGGGACATTGTGGAGGTCAGCATGCACCAAATAGATTTTCAAAAGATCTGGAGACAGCCCTGCATTTCTTACTAATAAAAACAAGCTCCATATAAACACTTTACATATTAGAGCCTTTAGAGAATAGTACAAGTGCATTTTTTGCCTTCTGGGAAAATCTGGAAATTTAGCCATTCGATTTATATGCAGGTGCAGAAGAAATGTCAGTTCTCTTGGTCCTGCAGTTGTTACTTCGACTTTGTATTACTACTAATACACAGCATGATCCAGCAGTGACAACCTGGGAAATGACCAAAAGTGCACGCTGGGAAAAGCCTGTCATAACGTTGCAGGTGGTGCAGGCTGTTCAGACAGTCAAGGAAAATGGCAAAATGAGAACATGATCCCAGGGAAAGAGGGATCATGGTCAAAATGCATTCATTGCAAAACTGCCTATGTGGTTGTGTTTACACATGCACAGCAGCAACAATCTGGCTGCTGTGCAAAAACAACAACAGCACAGAACTGACCGTATGGATGGCTCTATTGCTCACATTTCTATGTCAGGAAAAATTACCCTTCCTCTAGAGGAAATAATTGCAGCAAATTTCTCACCTCCACCCCAGATGAAAAGGCTAAAATATTCTCTGCTGATTTCTCCCCCTTCCTTTCCCCACAACTCAGTATAAGAAAAAAATGTTCCTCCCCCTTCCCCACCTACCTAATGGCAGTAATGCTCTCTCCTCCACAATCCACATAATGGCAGCAATGTTCTCTCCTCTCCTCTCTTTCCCACAGACCTAATGGCAGCAATGCTGTCTCTCCTCCAGCTCCCCCCTTTTGGTAGTAATGCTCTCCGCAACTCACCCCCGCCTGGATCTAATGGCAGCAAGATTCACTCTCCTCTCCTCTCCCTTATGCGATCTTGCTCCACTATTAACAGCTTTTCATCATCCCAGTTGTTAAAATTCAGTGTAGCCCAGCCCTATTCATCATAGCCCCACCGCCTGCCCCACGACAGAAAGGGATGGTATTTGCAATGCTCATTAAAAATGTTATCACAGAACATTGACACGCTGTGGCTGGCCATCAGGCTAGGGAAACATAAAAGATATGACTTTCAGTTACACAGAGCTGAAATTTGGATCATTCACTTAAGTAAGACCCATCCTCAAGTAATTATTTGATTACTTTGACTACTGTACTGAAAGATCAAGCTACAGTATGTATGCTTTTTAAGAAAAATCTTTCAAACTACATTGGTGCTCTTTGGATAAATCAGTCTGTCCCTCAGCGACATTTTTAGTTGAGATACAGTGAGCTTAAAGCCTGTGTTGCCCACGCATTCCTCATCCACCCTTCCATTTTGTATGACTACCAACAAAATATTGCCCCAAAGCAACATATAAACATTTAAAAATGTGTCATTGTCATTATGATTTTTATGTTGTCTTGGACATGAGCAAGCAACATTTTGTGGCAGTAGGAGATGGTTGTAGGAGAAATGCAGAGGTGTGTCAGTTTTGACGAATGCAGGGCACGCTTTAGAAGGGACATCCCTCATTTGCCAATTAGAGAGCATGCTAGTGGTGACACATGTTTTATGCAGTGCCCCCAACCTGAAACAGACTTGCTGCTGCAATCAGAGACAAGTTCATCGTGCGGCAGCACAGATGACATGCCTTCCCTACGTGCCTTGCCTGGTGAAACATTTCAATAAACATGGCAGCGGCTCACACCGTCCACCTCTCACAATCCCAAGAAAGACAACTTCAGGGTGCCTAATCCCCTTGTTGGCATGTTTAATGCCCCCCAAGATTGTGTGGCACACTGGGAGCCCCCAGTGTGCCTCCATGGAGTTTGGAAGCTGGCCACGTTGGCATGTTCCTGCCTCTGCCTCACTCCCATTGTGTACCATACCGGGAGCCCACCTCAGTGTGGGCAACATCACCCCTCCAAAGTTATGGAGCACACTGGGAGCCCACCCCAGTGTGCGTAACATTTGTTTTCTTACACCTGTAAAGAAAGAAAAGCATCCCTAGTGTTCCTTTTTTTTTTTAATTACCTGAAACAAAGAAAATGGTTCCTCACTGTTGGTGGTGCCCCCTCCACTAACCCAGAGCCACCCTCTGCTCACCCCACCTCCCCACAGCCCCCCTCTCACCCCATACTTACCTCTGGAGGTCGGCACTGTGATCTTTGGTGGAGTAGGAAAATTTCTGCAAACACATCTGCACTCTTCAAAGTCAACTGTGAACTGAAGAAATGCCGGTAAGCTGTATAATGACATCAGTGGGGGAGGTTTCAACTTAGGTGGATATCTCAGCCGTTTTTTTGACTTTTGGCTCCAAATTTTCAACATGGGGTTCTTGGGACCCCACCTCATGAAATCAGTCTCTGTCACTTCATTATTCAGTCCTGAAAGATGATTTTCTGGTCAATGCTTGGACTCACCTTTTGGGACTGATTAATGAAATGATAGTCCCACTGTTCATGAGGTGGGCTCCCAAAATGTCTATGTTGCAAATCTGGTGAAAAAATTCCAAAAATTACTGTGTTATGAGCATGCATTGCACAGTTTCCATGCACGCTCATAACTTCTAGAATTTTTAATATTTTCAGTCCAGATTTTTGACATTACCATTTTTTCATACCTCGTTATGAACAGTATAGCTGTCTTTTTTCACATCCTGCCTGAAATGTGTCTTCGCACATCTGGCGCACAATGGCATGGTCACTGTGGGAAATCAATATTTGGTACAGATTAAGAAAATCACAGTGACACTGTTCATGAGTGGAGGTCTAAAAATGCCTATGTTGAAAATCTGGTGAAAAAATTCAAAAAAATGACTGTGTTACGTGTGTGCATTGAGCAGTTTCCACACACGCTTGTAACTTTGAGAACGTGTAATATTTTTACTCCAGATTTTCAACAATGCAATTTTTTCACACTTACTTATGAACAGTACAGCTGTCATTTTTCACATCCTGCCCCAAATTATGTTTTCGCACATCTGGGGCAGAATGGCATGGTTGCTGGGGGAAATCAATGTTTGAGACAGATTAAGAAAATCACAGTGGCACTGTTCATGAGCAGAGGTCGTAAAATGCCTATGTTGAATATCTGGTGAAAAAATTCCAAAAAATGACTGTGTTGTGAGCATGTATTGCGCAGTTTACACGCATGCTTGTAACTTCGAGATTTTTTTATATTTTCACTCCAGATTTTCAACATTGCCATTTCTTCACACCTCCTTATGAACAGTACTGCAATCATTTTTCACATCCTGTCCAAAATGTGTTTTCACACACCTGGCACAGAATGGCATGGTCACTGTGGGAAATCAATGTTCAGGACAGATTAACAAAATCACAGTGCCACCGTTCATGAGCAGAGGTCCCAAAATGCCTACATTAAAAATCTGGTTAAAAAAGTTCCCAAAATAATTGTGTTATGGGTGTATGTTGCACAGTTTCTATGCACATTCATAACCACCAGTTTTTCATATTTTCACTCCAGATTTTCAACAATACCATTACACCTGTGATGCCAAATGGCATTGTTGCTGCGTAAAATCACCTTTCAACTAATGAACTGATAGTGCCACTGTTCATGAGGTGAGGTCACAAAAAGCTCATGCTGAAAACTTGGAGTGAAAATACCAACAAACACCTGGGGCGTTAGGGTTTCCAACTGTATCGCCCCACCCTGTAGAGACTGACAGGCATCAGGGGTGTGACTTGGGATTTTCAGCTTAATGCTTACACCACTCTGCCCCCACCCCCATCCTGCAGCCACTGACAGTCATCGAGGTGTGCCTTGGACTCTTTAGACCCAAAGTTCCCCTCATTCTCCTATACTCCACCCATTTCAGCATATTTCCTTATGGAATGGGGTGAGCGTAAGGCCTGAAGACCCCAAGGCACACCACAACACTTGTTGGTGTCTGTAGGGTAGGGTAGGGTGAGGTGAAATGGCTTGAGCATTATGGCCGATGACCCAAAGGCACACCACAATGTCTGTCAGTCTCTGCAAGGTGGGGGTGGGGTTGGCGTCAGTTCAGTACTTCACTGCCATTCCTATTATGCATCTCTAACATCTACACTACTGATGCCAATGCCAGCAAGACAACATTCGGAATTGACAAATGCCTGTTCTCTCTATTTTTCTGTTTGTTTCTCTCTTCCCTTATTTAGTTTCCACATTCTGTATAAATAATCTTTTAGCTTTAGTTTTTCAATCTTCTTGGCTTCCTCTTTTTAATTTTTTTAATCTATCCAGTATTCTCTCATTCTTTTCCTGCCCCAACAGTTTTGTTTACTTAGCTGTCCTTTTTCTTTATGTTTTCTATAATTTCACCCTTTTCTCCCCAGACACCAGAGCTGATTAATCAGATTGACAACATTCCAGCTCCATCCACAGCCACCTCTTGTGCTTAACCCCAAAAGAACTGAAAATTGCCCTCTGCCTCAGTAAGCAGTTTCCCTCTGATAGTTTTAAAATAGATAAAGCCCACCCCCACCCATCTCATCCCCACCACCTTCCTAAATAACCTTGAGAGCAACAATGAGTGGCCTTGTAGTTTAAATTTGTCATTATATGGTTCAAACACTGTACAATTTTTTTTATTTTATTTCAAATTCGGATTAATACCTTTGAGCCGGGGGCTCGTTTACAAAGGCTCCAAGTCAACAAGGAATACAAGACATTTACAGGTGATGAAACACTGCAGAACAGAAAGACATCAACTAACAAGTGGTATTAGTGCGCAGTTACAACATTAAGCAGGGTACAAGAAGTAAGGAGAAACAGGACCACACTTCCAGAGAAACATATTAATGCAGCATTAATTAAGTGCAGTACATTGTTTAACAATCATGTTACAGTTCAGACGGGGTGCTCCCAGTCTGCAGAAATGCATGTTTTAGCAGCCAAGGTGAGGCTTTGTCAAGGGGAGGTAGTAGGTGGTGGGAGGTGGGAGGGGGAAGTGGCCAGTTGTGGAACAGGAGGGTGAGAGTGAGAGAGGGTAGTGCTTGACGGGTGTGAGAACCACCTTCAGAGGCCTTGGGTTAACAGAAACACTGGCAGTCAGATTTGCTGGCAAGAAGAGATCAAAACCCATTTTTAAAGTAGCCAAGTCTGGGGGAGTTGGCAATGTCTGCAGGCAGATCATTGAACCATTTAGGCCCACAGTAGGAGAGGGATCTGTGGCCAAGGGTGGTTCGCTTGAAGAGAACATTTAGAACAATCCTGGAGGCACTCCTTGTGCATTTAGATGGTTGTGCAGGCTCAAAGAGGGCTGAAGCAGCCATAGGCATGGACCCCATCAGGGACTTTTTTGCAAGGAGGCAGGCCTGGTATTGGAGTCTGTGGTGGAGTGGGAGCCAGCCAGTTTCTTTGTATAGGTCACAAGAGTGAGTCATTTTGTGTACTCCCAGAACCAGGCAGCAGGCCTTGTTGAAGATGGTTTTGACACTTTTAAGCACTGTGTCTGTGCCTGCCCCATGTATGACAAGACCATAATCCACAGATGAGAGAACTGAACTGCACGTAACAAGTTTCAGGGCAGCCGGTGTCATTGAGGTGCGATGTCTGTACAGGATGCCAAGCTTCACGTTGGTGAACTTTACCAGTTGCTCAGCATAGGCAGTGAAGGTGAGGGTGTCACCAAGGTGAATCCCTAAGTACTTGAATGTATTGACTTGGTCTAGTACTTCTCCTTCGCTACTAAGTATATGCAGTGAGGACCCTCGAATCTTGCTCTGTGGGGTGCTGAAGAGCATGCTCTTTGTCTTTTTGTAGTTGAGTAGCAGTTTATTTCGGGTGAACCAGGATTCCAATGCACGAAAATTGTGCTGAAGTTCAGAGCTAATTGATCCCAGGTCTTTCCCTGGGACGGAGATAACAGCATCGTCTGCATAGAGTACAGAGTATGCGGGACAGGTAAAAGGCATGTCATTTATGAAGAGGCTGAACAAGACAGGACTGAGGATAGAACCTTGCGAGGCCCCTAGGTTTACTTCCCTGGGCTCAGAGATTATATTGCCAATCCTGACCCGTTGAGATCTATGGGTTAGGTAGCTATGGAACCAGGCCACAGATTCCATTGACAATCCTCTAGAGAGGAGACATTTCAGTAGCAGTTGGTGATTGACTGTGTCAAAGGCCTTGGTGAGGTCTATGAAGATTGACCCCACCATCATCCTTTTACCCAGGGCCCACTAAAGCTGAGTGGTGTACTCTACTAGCGCGGTGACAGTGGAGTGGTTTTGTCGGAATCCATGTTATTGCAAGCAGAGAAGACTATGCTTTTCTAGGTACTCAGTTAGTTGTTCTGAGACCACCCTTTCAAGTGCTTTGGAGGGGGGGGGTAAAATCGAGATGGGCCGGAAGTTTGCTAAATTAGCTCTGTCTCCTGATTTAAAAATAGGTGTGACTAGAGCCTCTTTTCACCTGTCAGGGAAGATGCCAGATCTTAGAGAGGCATTGAATACCTTGGTGAGTGGTGCTACAAGTTCGTTTAATGTGAGTGCTACCATCTTCATATCGATCGTGTCACTTCCCATCCTGGTCTTATCAAGGACCCGTTTTATATATTTGACAGTCTCACCTGTGGAGATTTGCCTAAAGTAGAATGGTGGGGTAACATTATCCTGTGGTGATGGAGTGTTGAGGTTGTGCTGCTGGCCTGCAAGGGTGTGATTCAGGTATTCAGGGGGCAACACATTGCTGAAGTCTGTGAATGCAACATTAAAAGCATCAGCAATTTTCTTTGGGTCTTGCAATGTACCAGAGGTGGTAACTATAAGGTCCAGTGGGGTCCTTGAGGCTGTACCCATGAGAGATTTTACAGAGTCTCAGAACTCCCTCCCTCTACCCCAGGTCTTTCCTAGGAGGTCATTGTAGTAAGCTGCTTTCGCCAGACGTATGAGTTTTGTGCAGGTATTTCTAGCTGCCTTATACGCTTGGGAGTCAGCTAGCTTCCCGGTGGCTTTGGCCCTATGCCACAGGTGATCTCTGAGTCGCATGCGTTCAATTAGAGGGCTGGACAGACAGGGGTTGGGGATTCCTCTGGCTTTCTTTGTTTTGTAAGGAGCAAAGATGTCACAGGCTTTAGTAAAAATACTGCAGAAGTAATCCAGTGCTTGGTTTCCATCCTTGACTCTATCCAGTGGGGACCAGTCAATCTCTTTTAGGTAGTGCCTGAAGGAGTCTAATTGACCAGGTCTTAGTGATCTGTTCCTGGTGATCGTTTGCCTCTCCCTTTAAAGTATTGTAAACTTTCCTCTGAAACATCACTCTGTCCCCTCATCAAACAAGAAAAACCCACCCTGCATTTCTGAGATCCATCCAGAGCCTTACTGAGTGACTCTGTTTTTCATATTTTCATATTGACACTTTTTTGGTCCAACACTGTAGGATAATTCTTTACTGGATCCTATTATTGCTTGATTCAGATGCTGGATTCATGCCCGGTATGGCTTTGTGTGGGCCTCAAAAAGCACCATGGGGATAAGGAACAAGCATTCTGGCCTGTTAGCAGTGATAGGAAAAGGCAGTGGATCATCATGCTACCTTCAACCAGAAAAGGGTGCCATTATCAAAAATAGTGTGACTCAAGGAAGCTCTCAGGGCTGGGTGGGAAAGGCTTGAGGGGCTGAGATGGTTAAGGGTGAAATTTGGTTGTTATAAAGTTACATTCAGGCAGAGGAATGAGTAGAAATGAGTGGGAGCAGTCTCTGTCTAACTTACCGGGGCCGCTTCTGTGTAATTTCTGCACTCAGATCCAAATTCTGTAGCCAGCCCAAAATTCTGCAGTAGGAGTTGACTTCTGTGGCAATTGTCGCATATCACAGTACCACAGAAAACAGGGAGCCTTGAGATACAGTCTGTGGTCTCCAAATACATGTTCTTTATTCTCCCATGCCTTCTTCAGTGTGACCATTTTAAGTCTATAATCAAAAAAACGCATCACTAGTGAGCGGAGCTCAGCCTCAGTGGTCTTGTGCTTTGGTGCCAAACTTCAATGCATTCAGTCGAATTACAGGGCCATATTTGCAGGCAGTCCCAACAGTTCCTTGAGCAATGAGGCCATGAGCTCTACCATTTCTCCAGTTTCTGTCCCCTGCCATAGTTCGTAAACTCACATTATTCCTTTGAGATCTGGATTCCCAGTCATCTAACTTCTCATCACATTCTGTGACCTTTTTAAGCAGATAGAGTAGGGGTTCATTGTGCAGGTCAACCTGGGACATGATCTCAGTTAGGCTCTGCTCAGTTTCCATTGTGTGATTCTGTATGGCTTTGAAATCAGCCTGTGTGACCAAGGTTGTTTCCTCCTATTTGGCTAATTTGGCCATGCTAGTTTTAAGGAGCACCTCTTTTGGTCTTCTTTGTAAACACACAACAGGAGTCTTACCTCCCCCAAAGTTCAATGGTACTGAAATTATAATTTTATTGTTGCCAGAATTTGGAAGGGAAGGGAAGAGGTCAAATTTGGCTCTGTGGCACTCAGAGCCCAATCCCTTCCACGTTCCAATTTGGAGACATGCCCCCACAATCTCACGTTTTAAATGGTAATAGTATGGAGAGCTTGAGGGCATGCTCCGTAGAGTTGTATGGGGACCCATTTTTAAGTCATTTGTTTACATTCTAGGGTGTCAATTTCAACATGTCAAGGCCACTGTTCAACTGACATGTGCCTTCTTAGTTGAGCGGTGGCCTTGATTTGTTGAAATTGGTACCCTAAAATGTAAAAAAAAAATTTAAAAAAGGTCCCTATACAACTCTACAAAGCACGCCCCTGCTGTCTCCATACTTTTACATTACAAACCCATGTCTCCAAATTGAAAAGTGGAAGAGATCAGGTTGTCAGCTCCACGGAGCCAAATTTTGATCCCTTTCTTCTCAAATTCTTGCAACAATAAAATTATAATTTTGGTACCATTGAACTTTGGGGCAGGTAAGCCTCCTATTGTGTTTCTGGAGGGGAGTTTCAAAAAGAGCAGGAAAGGTGTCCTTTAAGCTCTGTAAAGAATGTTCTAGAGGAAAAGGTAAAACTTTCATCTTCCAGGTCAGCCTCTGCTGCATGGTCAGGTGAGCCACCTTGTGCTGATCTCTGTGACCATTTCAGTTTAGGGCTCTCCACAACAAAATCTTTCAATTTCTGTCTTTTTGACATGATTGCATCACTTACAAAGTTATTTTAAGTTCATTTCGGTGAGTCCCCAAGGAGGATTTTAGCAGATTGTAATTTGTCAAGTTGGAGCTCAGCCGCCTTGTTGCTTTATCGAAAGTGATATCACTGGACATCAGAATGGGATTTCAGTTTCATCCTGGAGTGTTTCTGGACATTTAATAAAGTTAGGCAACTAGGAATACACAGATGATTTTATTGAATCATGATATCATAGCCTTACTGGAATACTGGAATTCAGATGGAAATTGTACAGATTTGAATGGCTCATATCTTTTGATGCAGCATCTAAATAGGATGTTTTGATGGGAAGAATGAGTGGTGAACTCATTCTTTATGTTAGGGTGGATGAGCTGTTTAAATCAGCAATGACTATTCTTCCAATCATTTTCTGATTATGCACTTGGTAGCTGGGATGTCTCCTCTGTTATTATTAAATGTACATTTATATCCTTGTAAATCTAGATTTTATTATCCAGATTTTGGAGCACATTTTTCTGACAACTTATTGTGTGCCTAAGAAGGAGCAGAGTACTGTGACATATTAATTATAGGAGATTTTAATTCAAGAGTAAGGAATAGTATGGAGTGGACTGTGTGATCCATCTTTAATGAGGAGGCAGGTCACATTAATATACCTGAGAGAGTATGTAAAAACAATAAAACTAACCATAATGCTATGCATATGCTGGTATTCTTGGCAAACTAATTATTAATCATCATGAATAGAAGAATAAATGAAGATTGCCCAGGGAATTTTACATACTTTTCAAATATAGGCTCCTCCATAAATGATTTCTTGTGCCTCCCTTTAGATCTTTGCAAGTATCTTTGGGTGAAATGTATGCCTAAAGTAGATAGTGACCATTTTCCTCTTTTACTTTCTCATCATTCTGATAATGTACCTTATAGGATGGATAAGGCCTTATTTACACTGATTAGTGACAAAAAAATTATTTGGGATTGGAATCATGTTTATACTGAGTTATTTGTGGAATTTAAAAATATAATTGAGAAGGCACTTCTTGAAGATATGTCCCAACAGACTTTTATAACCTTTTTTATTAGAGCTTTGAATCCTGACAGTGGACTCAATTTTCTAACACCCGGTGGAGTGACACAAGGTGTACCAACCCCCCTGCCTACATCAATGCTGGGTGTGCCAGGGACCCTGCCCCCAGATTTTGGTAGATTGTGGGTCCTGGTGCCAAAGTCCCCAGATTTGCTGCAGGCACTTGCATGCATCAAAGTGATGGCACATGAGTGGGTGATGATAGAAGCTTGTGGAAGGCCCTAGCCACTGACACTCCAGCCCCAAGATTGTCCACTGTGGGCAGTCCACTATCACACACAGATGCCAACGGGTGGGTCTGCAGGCATGGGGTAGAATGGTATGACACCTATGTCCTTAGGGCATACACACCCAGTTGAGGTGTTGCAGGCTGTGCACACTGGGTATGCTGTGCAAGTTTCACTGTCAGGATACTTTGCAGTCCACAGGCATTGAGACCCAGCAGGTACCACAGTGGTTAGTACAGTTAGACATGAATGACAATGTAAGCCCACTCCACTCACCAGGTGTCAAAGTCACAGCTGAAGTGGTGCAGTACACATGGACATGCAGTGTGCCCATATTGTCTCCCATCGGGTACATGTATCCAGTTCCCTGTGCCACATTAGTGGCCACCAGCTGCCTGAACCTTACATACAGCTCAGTGTCTGGTTCAGTATTCTAGGGTCATGGGGCTCCAGTGTGGCCCAAAGGGTGGATGGTCAGACTTGTCTATACCCTGCAGTAGCTGATACAGGGGACAAGTCAGTCCCAGTCTGGCAAACATTGTCATGTCTAGTGTTCTGTACTATTGGCATGGGTCCCCAGCAAGGTGGTCACTCAGATGTCAAGCAAAGCTGAGGGCATGTTGGTAGTTCTTCTCATCATGCAGTACATGTGGTATTTATGAGCAGTGCCCTACCTGTCTAGAGTTTGTATGGTGCTGTCAACAGATATCCTGGCAGTCCCAGTGGCTGGCCCTCATGTGATACAGCCAGGTGTGCTCCTCCTAAGCATATGCTCGGTGGGTGTCACAGGTGGACTGCAGTGGGCATCTGTCACAACACATGTCATGAACTGCTGCCCTGTGCCAGAGGGTTGTCTTTGTTTCCCAATCACCCTGATCTACTGAGTGCCACATCCAGGGAACACTACAGGCACTGTCATGGTCAGGGACAGAGTAGCGGGTAGCTGCACAGAGCACCCCACAGACACATTGCAGAGTTGAAGTCCTGTCCCCTTCTGCAGTGCAGCACTACCAGCGTCCCCCCCAATGCAGTGTTCTGCATATGACACATCCAACAGGACCAGTACTGGGGCACCCTGTGACCCTCCAGATGCCTGTCCACTGTGGAGGCCACAAAGATACAGCATAAGGCTTCCAGATGGGCACATGCATGGTTGCAGGGCATGCTGGTGAGGTTTGCTATGATGCCCACAGTCTTGTATATTGGGTGTTCACACATTAGTCAGAACCCCACAGCTTACCTCCATGGCCAGATAGCAGGTACAGAAGTCTCCCATTCAATGTACTAGTAGGATGACATTCACACCCAATGTACTGTTCCTGCCATGCATGACTGTGGGGCTGTCAGTTTGCAATGTGTAGCACTGCAGGCTACTGTCCTGTGGTCCAGCTGTGTCACCCTTGAATGAGCCCACAACATTTACCATCTTTAGTCAGCCACCAGCTGTAGCTTCTGGTAGTGCATGGGCCAGTAGACCAACTCTGGTTAGTCTAAGCCCTGGCAAGTCTGGACAGCTTCCAGAATCCCACAAATGTACATGGTGTAGCTCGTGTCCACAGCAAGCCCCCTACCACCATGGTGCAGCTGGGGAGGTAGCAATGTATGGCACAGGCCACTTTGGCCCAGCAACCCCCTTTCTGGCTCAAACTACATATGAAAATAGGGAATGATGCACAGTGTGGCACAAAGTAGCCCATGCATCATTTCTTTTTGACACAAGTACCATGCGTCATTCCCAAGCCTTTGAAAATCGAGCCCAGTGCTTCTAACTAAATAAATAAATGTTAATGTAGACCATATAACTAAGACTGGGTTTAATATAGATTGTAAAAAAAGGAAATTCTAGCCTAGCAAGGCACTTAGGCAAACAAAACAGCATCCAGCAAGAGAAGAATGAGAAGATTCTAAATCTGTGTATGAACAATTATAAGAATTGTATAATCAAGGAGAAGAAGAAACATTGTAAGGAACTCTGGCAGAAAACATATAATGCTGCTAAGTATGGAGATCTGAAATTTTCATTTCGGCTTTAGATTGCAAATGATACCATGAATTACAATATTAAAAATTACACATATATCGATCCCCATAACTGAGTGATGAATCTCTAGCAAGCAAAATGCCGGGGCATTGCTGGACATCATGGTACTTACACTATCCCTGTGTTCGAACAGATGTTAACACTTTAATGGAAAATAAAAAGTTTCCTGTAATAGCCAAGTTTCAAGTTAAGTTCTTCTAGGGATCTAAGGGCAACCCGAGTGCTGAGCCTTTTGGTTTTTCATTGAGTTCTGGGGTGAAGACACCCCAGCTTAGGGCATGGGGTCATCTTGTTGCAAGACATTATACCACAACAATATATCATGTTGCCAATACAGCACAATATATTGCATTCAACATAAGTCTTGTTTTTACGGGGGGGCTCTGCCCCTGAACCCCCCAACTAAAATAAATAACTCCGGGGGGGGGGGTTAAAAGTAAATATCACACAAAGTGAGAAAAAATGAAAAATTCCATGCATCTGGGACTGGGAATCGAACCTGGTCCCAAACACACTGCCTGCCTTCCTTGCTGCCAGTAGCTCATTCCGTCGAGCCATGGCAGCTGCTCGGCTGATCCCCATGCCAGCAGAGGTCTTATCCTCTGCCTGGGACAGTGAGAGGGTGCAGTACCGCGCACAGACCCATTTGCAGTATTGCACCCTCTCACTGTCCTATACCATGCTATTTCTGTTTCGGGGTTTTGTTGTAAACTATTAAGCATACAACATACTGACCCCGTAGACCAGCTTAGGACCCAAAGTCAAAACTGCTGAGCGTGCACATCATTTGTTTCCAGTTAAAATATTTTCCATCATCGTTATACAATGAAGAAAGCAAGGCAAATGAATTTCTTGGGCACCCTTTCTTGAAGGCTCAGGGCACTTCACAATCACAAAATATTTCAGCAGCATCAAAAGATGCTAATTATTAGGGAATCGGGTATTAAGTAAGGACATGTCCTTTGATTTTGTCTGTATCTCTGAGATAGAAGTTATAAATGCAATTCTGAACACTAAGGGCTGGATATTCAAAAGGGTTGCGCCATGCGCAATAGGGTTGCGCCTGCGCAAGTCTGAAATTGCGCCATTCTGTGATATTCAGCAGGAGGCGGTTGCACCCCCCAAGTCATGCTGAGCAACAGTGCAATGCTAATGAAGGCATGCTCAACCGAGGGAGGAGCCATGCATAAACTGCACAGCCCGATATTCAGCCAGGCTGGTTCAGAGTTGTGCTGATGGGGGAGCGTGGTGGGGCTCCATGGGTGGGTGGGGTGGGGGCTACTAGATCACCAGGGAAATTGGACTGGGGTTTGACCTTATGCCTTCGATCGGCTTTGCGTCCACTGGACCACCAGGGATATTGGTCTTTGTGGGGGTTTGAACTCCATTCTGCCTGTGATCGGGCCAGTGGGGGGTTGTTCATTTATGTTATGCCCACGATCGGGCCAGTCGTGGGGGTTTGTTCATTTATGTTATGCCTGCGATCGGGCCAGTCGGGGAGATTTACATGCCCGCGATCGGGCTGCAGGGCATCGGTCCTAACGGCTGCTGCCTGGCAGGGTGCCAGGCACAAGTCGTGGGGATCGGCACATCTGACAAAGAATGGCATGCAAATGGAGCCGTAATTAGATGCAAATGGCCCCTGTGTGCCTTGGATGAATTATGGCTCCATTTGCATGTCACCTTTAAATATCGGAATTTGAGCATGGCGCAATGGAACTTACGCCACCGCATCTGAATGCTCCACTCTGACCACTTGCGGTGGCGCAAGTTCCACTGCGCCATGCACAGTGGCTGTGGCCGGGGGGCAATATTCAAAGGAGTCGCTCAATAGCGCAACTCTGTTGAATATCGCCCCAGCCACACCCCTATGTAACTTTTTTGAGCAGCGCAAGGGCTTGCGCCACAGAATGGCACAGTTTGAATATCCAGCCCTAAAAGTATTAATGCCCCTGTGCCTGATAATGTTCCAACAGAATTTAGTAAGTCTGATCCAGAGTGGTGGGGTGTTAGTTTGGCCTTTTTAAATAAATGTATTCAAAATAGTTATGTTCCTATGCCCTGGAAGGGGAAATTATATTGTACCCCTTTATAAGAAAGGTGATAAAGCTGACCAATATACGTACAGTCTAATAAGTCTGCTGGATATTTTTAGCTAACTTGTATGCCAGAATCCTGTTGAGAAGACTACACAATTGTGTGTGCTGCAACACTTTCTGAACTCCAAGCTGGCTTCAGAGATGGGCTCAGCACAGCGGACAATTGCTTTCTTTTTTTGCAACTTGTCAAAAAATATGTTAAACTTAGGAAAATAAATTATTTGTTATAGTTATTGATTTTAGTTGGGTTTTCAACACTTTGCGAGAAAATGTCAAAGCATTGGGTAGACTCTGCTTTAATAAATATTAACAAGACACTTGTATACTGAGACCTGGGCTAAAATCAAATATAATAAAAACTGAAATTTAATACAAAACATTAAACCTAATTATGGAATGAGACATTAGGTGAATTTTAGCTATTACTTGTTTTAATATTTATTTGAATGATATGTTGAATTTGGAACAGTTAGGAGATTAACTATTTCTCTCCCCAGAAATCTTGAACCGATTAATACCAGTGTTGGCTGGTGCAGATGGGCTAGTCCTCTTTTTCTGTCTCAAAAGAAGGTTGGAAAAGAAATTGGACATATTGGTACAATTGTGTGAACAATCAGAATATATTTTTTATCTGACTAAATCAAAGTCCTTAATTTTCAGAACTAAAGAAACTGGACATGAAATTGCACATTAAAGATTGTCTGTTAGAAACTGTAAAGTTATATTATTATTTGGGTGTGAACTTCATTAATGCTTTTTCATGAAATTTATATATTAATAAGTTAACTCAGCACAGCAAACAAACTGTTTATGAACTTCAAAGGTTCAAAGCAAAGTATGGTTCATAGGTTCATAGGTTCGTGTTTCAGGCCCAGTAGCTACTAAAGCCATTTATGGTCCTGCCACTGATCAGTGGATAAATTTCCATTTCTGCTCTCCCATATATCTATCCAGTGCAGTCTTAAAGGTCACCAAGCTATCCACACCCACCACCTCGTGAGGGAGCATGTTCCAACTATTCACCACCCTTTGGCTGAACCACCTCCATCTCTTAGTGGTGGTGTATTTTGCTCCTTTAGTTGCTTCGAGTACCCTCTTGTTGGCATGCCTTCTCTTTCCTTCCCTCATAACTCTGCAGATTTCCATAGTAAACCATTCTTTATAGCTTTATACACAAAGCATAAATCCCCTCTTACTCTTCGATATGACATGGAATATAAATCTACTGAATACAATCTGTATTTGTAATCCCTATCTTTCATCCCATATATCTTTTTATTAAATCTACGTTGAACATGTTCTACCTTTTTACATAAACCTAATTCCTGAGGTGTACAGAATGGTGCTCATTATTCCAATTTTGGCCTGACCAAAGATCTGAACAAGGGAATCAGAACATCCCTAGTCCTACTTCTGATATTTCTTACGATGTTCCATGAGATTCTATTTGCCTTGGTCACCAGTTCATGAGTATGTTTGGCAAAGGTTAAATCATTTGATATCACCACTCCCAAGTATCTTTCATATTCAGTGACTGGTATTGGCTTATTGTTCAGCTCATGTTGTGCTTGTCTGTTATTATGATGTAAACTCACGTTTATTCTCTCTTTCCCATTCCCCCAGCCTATCCATTTGTTTCTGGAGATTTATAATTGAATCAGTATCGTTCACCACTGCTCCAACCTTGGAGTCATCTGCATACTTGCAGATCCAGACCCCATCCGATACCTGCATAGAGGAGATCATAATGCTAAATAGTTTTGGTCCTGAGATCGAGCCCTGTGGGACTCCACTTGTGACACTCCCCTCCTCAGACAGAAATTCTCCCATCCTAACTCTTTGATGTCTATTAGCCAACCATGATGCTACCCATTTCACCAAATATGATCTAAGTCATAATTTCTGCATCAAATTCAGCAAGGTTTTATGTGACACAGAGTCGAAGGCTCCACTAAAGTCCAAATACACCACGTCCACCAGCAGACCAACCTCCAACGCCTCACTAACAGGCTCAAAGAAGGTCCTAAGGTTACTCACACAGGACTTCCCTTTTTCAAACCCATGTTGACTAATATCCATGTGGTTTAATGTTGTTAAGCTGTCATTTAAGTATTCCTCAACAAATCCTTCCATTATTTTCCCAATTATACATGTAATACTAATTGGCCTATAGTTGCTTACATTTTTTGTATCTCCTGTTTTGTGTATTGGTGTTATATACAGTATGTTGTTTTCCATACATCCAAAGCCTTCACTTCCCTTAGGGATCTATTAAATAGCATTGCCAAAGGCACTGCCAACTCCTCAGCCAATTCTGACAGAAATATTGAGTTGTAACCATCCGGCCCTTCTGATTTGCATTTATTTAATTTCTTTTAACTTTTGAGCTACCTGTTTAGCTGTTATTACTGGTATATCCATCCACTCCTCCACTGAGACCTCTTTAACTTGATAGTCACAGACATCTTTCTTGTACCTATTTACAAAGTGTTGATTAAACACATTTGCCATTTGTTCCTTTCATGTAACCTCAACATCCCCTTCCTTTATTATATATATTTGACTCCTTCCCTTTTTTAAACTTCCAACATAATTATAAAATGACTTCCCATTGTCCCTTTTTGTTGTTGCTAGTCTCATTTCAGCTTTGGCCTTAGCCTGTCTAATGGCTTGTTTATATTGTACGGAGGTATGGCTGTATATTCAATGATTAGGGCTTTATTGGGTAAATTTAATAGTACTGTATGCTAACAAAATTTATTTTGGCAGGTATAAACCTTGATATCCTGGAAAGAATAGCAAATGTTGCATAGAAAAGACTTTTGGGGTTACCTATTGCTGAACTCTTCAGTTTAGTGAGGTTGGAATTGGGAGTTCTTTCATTAAAGGTATTGATAACATACACCAGGATTGGTTACTGGATAAAGCTAACAAATTTACCTGATGATAGGCTTCCAGATGAAGATTTAAAGGGACGCTGTCAACTCCCTCAGGTCACAGTGTCCCTAGTTTAAAAAACACATTTTATGATTGCCAGCATTCTGGAAATATTGATGATATAGCTGGTAGTTTGATTCTGATTCTTTTTTTTTTCTTTTAAAAAGTGAAAAACAGACTGCCCAACATGCTGGTGTTACCACACAAAAACAGGTTTGTTTACATTCCTTGATCAACTGCCACTGCATTTTTTCCTGGACTTAGGAGCACCCACAACACAGTCTAGCCACTCATGAAGCAGTGGGCATTTAGGTGGCTACTGCCTCTTGAGTAATTGCACTGTTTGGGGGTGCTTCTAATGTTTAGGAAGTATTCAAGAAGAATAGATTTAGGATTTGAAGCAAAACAAAATTGTTGATAAATATACATTACCATACATTTCAGTTCTACTAAACAAGGAGACAGACAAAACAAACAGTAACATTAATTAATTTTAGAGATGATAAGCAATCATAAAATGTGGATTTTTAACTAGAAATAATATGATGCAACACGGATTGACAGTGTCCCTTTAAAGGATAAATGGAAGCTTTTATCTATAATAATAATAAACTTTATTTTTAAGTGCCTTTCAAAGTATCAATGTGCTTTAAAATAATAAAAACATAATTCCATAAAGCAACAAATACAATAATAAATAACACAACAGCTCCAAACACCAGTGAGTCACTGATAGGCCTGATGCCAAAAAGAAGTTTTAAGCGCCTGTTTAAATCCCCCCATGGTTGCGCACTCCCAAATCTGATGGGGTAGAGAAGTCCAGAGAGTAGGGGCCACAAACATAAATGCACGGGCCCCAGAAGATTTCAAAGTCACCCTTGGAACCTCCAGCAACCCCTTGTCAGCCGAACGGAGCTGTCGCACAGTGCTGTAGGGAATTAGAAGCTCTTTCAAGTAGTCAGGACCAAGTCCATGTAGGGCTTTATAAGTCAGTAAACCTACTTTAAAGGTGATCTGCCACTGAATCAGCAACCAGTGCAGATCACGCAGCACTGGGGTAATATGCAAAGCCCGAGACAACCCCATCAACAATCATGCGGCAGCGTTCTGCATTAGCTGCAGGAGGTGGATATCAACCCCAGGAAGCCCTAAGTAAAGGGAGTTGCAGTAGTCAAGGCCCGAGATCACAAAGGCATTGACCAACACAGGCAGATCACTGGACAGAACAAGGTGCCTGACCCTGGCAATGTTCCTAAGATGATAAAAGGCAGACTTGAAGACTGCCAACACCTGAGATCAAAGGGTTAGCCCATCATCAAGTACCACTCCCAGGTCACGCACCCGTTCAGAGGTAAGAATCTGGGATCCCCCGCAGAAAAAGTCCAGAGGGCTGACCAGTTCTCAACCCCTCTATCCTGTGACCTGGATCCACAACCTTTACCTCAGTCTTTCCCCTTGTTCAACTTTAGCCAGCTCAAATTCATCCAATCCTGGATTTCAGCGAGGAAGCTATTAAATACTGATAGAGCACTATCCTGGTCAGGTGCAAAAGACAGGTAGAGCTAGGTATCATCAGCATAGCAGTGAAAACTCAGCCCATACCATCTTACAATGTCTCCGAGGGGCAGCATATACACTGCAAACAACATGGGGGACAGCACCAAGCCCTGGGGGAACCCACATGACAGAGGGAGTGAGTCTGAAGAAAAAATCCCCGACACAACTCTCTGAGTTCTGCCCGTGAGGAAAGATGTAAACTACCTGAGGACCATACATGTCAGGCCACAGATGAACCTCAGGCATTCCAGCAGTACCCCATGGTCCACAGTGTCAAAAGCTGAGGAGAGATCTAGGAGCACCACAATGGAACGGTTTCTCCGATCTCTCGCCATCAGGAGATCATTGAGCACCTGAACCAGCATAGTCTCAGTACTATGCCTCTTTCGAAAACCGGACTGGAGAGGTTCATAGATATTATGGATAGTCAAATGGTTCTCCAGTTGAATCGCCACTACTTTCTCAATAACCTTCCCTATAAAGGGAAAGTTAAAGATAGGTCTGTAGTTTGCTAAAATGTCTGGGTCCATAGAAGCTTTCTTCAGAAGGGGTGTTACCATCGCCTCCTTCAGGGAGCTTGGAAACTCACCTGATTTCAAGGAGCACCAGACTATCTGAGCCAGGACCGGGCCAATGCTATCATAACAATGCATAATCAGGGAAGTTGGGCCAGGATGCAAACTACAGCATGTAGGGTGCATACCCTGGACAATCCACATAATATCCCCAAACTCTGGCAGGTTAAAGGTACTCCAGGAGATACGAGGTGCAGTGACCGAGCACTGACCAACAGCATTTCCCACAGAACGAGTCAGGAGGATCTCTGACTTGATGTCGGCCACTTTATTTGCAAAAAATCAAGCAAGCTCATCACACTTCATTTGTGAAAAAGCTCTTCGGAGCTGCAGACAGGCTGGGTTGCACAACCTGTCCACAGTTTGGAAGAGCTGAGCTGGTCGATTCTGAGTGACAGCAATCTCTCTGGACAGGAACTCTGCCTTCTTACAGGAGATCGCTGATTGGTAGGTCTGGTAATGCTCTACCAATCTAAAGTGATCGGCCTCCAGGGTGGATTTCCGCCAGCAACTTTCTAACCTTCGTCCTAGTCGCTGCAACTCCCTCAAAAACCTGTCAAACCAAGGGTCCCGAGGGCGAAGTGGGAGAGGACGAACATGGGCAGGAGCAATCAGGTCCAGAGCTGAGGAGATGACCTTATTATAGGCCAAAACCAAGGACTCTGGACTCAAGCTGGCAACAGGAAACTCCGAGAGGTCAGTCATTACTGCTAGGTCTTCAGGGCTCACTTCCCATAAGGGGCGGTAACTAACCATCTCCACAGGGCCAGACGTACAAAGGGGGGTGCAAAAGTTGAACCTCACAGTATGATGATCAGACCAACCAACAGATTCCACCTCCAGATTGGAGGCCTCAATCACCAGGCAGATCACCAAATCCAAAGAATGACCATGACTATGGGTAGCAGAGGTAACAATCTGTGTGAGAAGACCAGTGATGTCAACTGGAGGAAGTGCTCTCCAAAAGGTGAGAATTTGTCGTCGACTCAAGCATTGAAGTCACCCAGAACCATCAGTCTGGCAACCCAACGCCATGTAGACGGCAAAGTCTGCCACTTCCTTCAGGAATCGCCTGTCGTCCCTGGGTGGATGGTGGATGAGAGCTATCCTACAACCCACACCTGCTACCACAGTACATTCAAAGGATTCAGCCTCCTCTACTGGTACACCAGAGAGGCCCAACTTGGTCTTAAAACAGACCGCTACCCCCACTGTGGTCCAATCTCGGGTGGTGTATCACCAAGTATCCGGCCAGAATTGCCACTTCTAAAGAAGGGCCAGCATTTTCATCCAGCCAGATCTCGGTGATGCATGCCAGATCAGTTGTTTCAACAAGATATGCAATAATTGCAGTTTTGTTCTTAATAGAGCTGGCATTGCACAACATCACTCAAGGTAGACAGGATTCACGAGCCGTCCTGGCTACTTGCCCATCAACAGAAGTGGTGCCCTTGGGTATGGGGATTAGACATGGAACACCATGTTCCAGGCTCCATTTCGCACCAGGGCGTCTTCTAAACCTAACCACCCCATGTGAGCGATCCGCTCATTCATCCTCTGATGTCCGCACCCCCCCCACCACTCCTCCTACATACAATCCCCAGCACACGACAGCGCTGGTAGATAGAAAAAGTCAGAGGTGGGGGGGAAATGGGTGGAGGGCATGGAGAGCGGAGGACGAATTGCACACGACTGGGGGAGAAAACAAACACATTCCACAGGCTGATTAACCACCAGAACTCAATTAATGAGAACCCACAGCAACAAAAATTAAAACTTTCTCATACTTTAGAATAACTCCACTAGAATAGTGCTCTAACTCAATAAATACCCAAACTACATAAATATCCCCACAACAGAAAATTTAAATAAGGACTTAAAAGCAGCAGTAAATGAATAAATATCCTATGTAAACTCTCCTATCAAGGAGTTTTAAATTAATAATAACAGAAGAGTAATGAGTCTTGATGGGGGGCTGTTACCACCCCCTAACAATAACTTGAAATTAAACCAGAAAACATGGCCCTCTCACAGTCACATTTAAAACAGGTTATATAATAAGTAATTACTTACAAAATAAAATCGAAAAGAAAAACAAGATCTCTCACAGCCAGTCCAGAAAATGGAAGTAAAATAAAACTCGTTGATGAGCAAGTAACAGTCCACGGCAGCACTATTCCAAGCTTTTTAGGGAGACATCAAGCAGCAGAGCAATATTCTTGTCACAGTCCTCCAATGGGTTAAACTGCCAATCCCGAAAACCACCCCAATCTATGAACTGTAAGTCTTCATGGTTAGAATTGGTTAAAAAGGATCTGATTTAGTGGTGCATGTGTGAGCCGGGGACCGGGATGGCAGCCTGTGTTATAAGCTCCATGCCACTAAGCCTTAATTTCATTATCTACTCATTCAAATCTGCACTGATTTGGTCAGAAGTAGCCTTGTTTGTTAGCAAAAAATCAGTACTTACAAAATCTGGAGTATCATCTCAACATTTCTGTCTTTCACTGAGAAAATTGAAGACAACTGCTGTGTCTGTGAAAGACTCTGGTGGGAATGGCTAAGGTGGCAGCCACTCTGGTCTCCTCATGCGACATACTTGAAATCAAAGATCTGCTCCAACAGGTTTTGAGAGAAATCACCAGCCTTAAGACCTCGGTGGCAATCTAACTGGAAAAAATACAAGAACTGCAACTGAAAGCCGAGGATGCTGAAACATATCTCTCTTACACAGACAATAAGAACACTTACCGTGAGGCTCATATCCAGAAATGAGGAGAATGGTTGTACTGCTCTGGGAATGGGCAGAGGACTCAAGAAATAGAAGCTGACATAATAATCTGAGGATTACTGGCTTTCAAGAGGCAGTGGATCAGAGGGATGTCTCTGTCTTTCTCCAATGGGAGCTCCCCACTTTATAAAGCATTCATGGAAGCAGCCCCTCAAGACTGACAGGGTAAACTGGATCCTGGGACTAGCACCCAAGGCAGGGGACAGGCCATGACATATAATTCCCCCAATTTCTGTGATTTCCTGATTAAGAACTGATCCTTTCCCCTGACACGGCATAGGGGACCGCATTTCTGGAAGGGGCAAAGAATATACATTTTTGCTGACTATTCTACAAAACTGGCCAGAAAAGGAAAGGCTATACCAAAGCTGAAAAGGTGCTCCAGGAACTCAGTGTATCTTGCAAGCTCCAATACCCAACTAAACTCAGCATACATAGGAACAAGATCCCCTCATATGTTCCACACACAGAAAGTTGCTGGCTGCTTCATTGTTAAAAATTGGTCAGAAAAGTCTGAGCATAGCAGCAGAGGGAATGGAGCGGGAGAACACAATGCAGTTTAACACAGCCAAAGCAGGCCTGGCTTCTAAATCACCCTCTCCAGCCACAAGGAACCTCCCCACCTGACCCAATGGACTGGCAAACAACAAAGCCTAAAAGATCCAACTGCCATTGTGGGGAGACACAGTGTTTGGGCTGCTCCAGGCAGGGGGGAGTGCCTGAGAAGAAAATAGGGACTCTAGACACGCAGTGGCAAGTTCAGAATCACTGGAAGAGCTTGCTACCAAAAGAATGGGGGAAGGCAAATGTACTGCCACTCATAACCCTCCTTGCCTGTTCTCCAGTGAAGCAGCCAGGACCCTCTTTTGCATCATCATAGGTACAAAGATGAGAGATCATGGGCTGGCTGAGTTGCAGTGGGCCCTAGGATGAACATGAGTGAGGGGGTTTGCAACCAAGAGCAGGAGAAGCAACGCCTAAAGGAGTCCAAGACCTGGGAGGGAGACCAGCACATTATAGTGCTGCCTGTCACTGTATCCTTTGACTACACATAAGCTGACCTGATCTTTCTTAATATTGACTGACTAACCACTAGCAAACTTTTAGGTCCCCTCCATACTCTTTATGTTTTGATCTTGTTTCAGTGAACTTGAATAAAACTTGCACTGGTTAATGTGTACAGCTGGCTTATTGCTGGCACTCTCTCCTCTATTCCCCAACATCCTGCCTTACTCCCACCTGTTGTCTTTCCCTCCCTCTCTCCTCTCCTCTCCTCCTCCTCTCCTCTCCTCCTCTCTCCACTCACTTGTTCCCTTCTCTCCCTTACTCCCCTTCCAGCAGATAGTTTGTTGTAATATTTGCTATTGTTATTGGTGTAATTGAATTGCTGGAGACTTTTCCTTTCTTGATTACATGCTCCAACTCCCCCGGCAGGACTCATGGGTTAGGAGAACTGGGGCCAAGAATCAAACAGCTGTCACTACTGTACAGGAAGAGGCCTAGTAATCCTTGACCTTGAAGTCACCACCAGTGACAAGCCCTGAGTTTGGACTGATTGGGATGCAGCTGTCCCTCGCTCCCTTACCCTTTGATTGGTTGCCGAGGTGCTTATACCCTTCTCCCTAACTGGAATAAGTGCCAATGTACAACTGAAACTCTGTTCACATGTCCTGGCTCCCCTTAAGGAATTTGTGGGTCAGTGAAGTGGGAACAAACATCCAAAATTGTCACAGGTACATGGGAATAGGCCTAAAACCCCAATCTTGAGGATGCCACCGCCAACATGGCCCCACCTTCATCTGGCTGGAAGGTGATTTCTCTCCTTGATCTCTGATTGGATACTTAGGTGCCTCGACCCCCTTTCTTCTCCTACTGTCCATTGGGGCTACAGGGCAACCACCCCTACACAGCAGGCTACACACAGACTACTTCATGCTGCATGAATGTGCATACATTCGTGTAGTAGTACTCACTTTGGCAAACCTGTGAGAGCGAAACCACACATCCTTACCCTCCCAAGCTGCAGTGTACCTCCATGGGAGAAGCAGTAGGAACTATGTGAGTAGGCTCAGCCCCTTCCCCATGCCCTTCACTGCTTCAACTCTGGACTGTGATTAGGCCACCTCCCCCTTGAAAGCCAGACACAGGTGGGACTGACTCCCATCTTCTCTTGCACTGGGTTATAGCAGATGGGCATGTTTCTGTCTATGGTACCAGTGGGTTTTCCATGGATGTCGTAATAGAACATTCTACATGTGGAAACTTTGAAAGGAGTCCTGCTGTTATCCAGTTATCACAGCACCCCCCACCTCTTCTGTCTGCAGGGTGGCTCCCTTGACCAGTTTTCTGCAAGCTGGCACTCCTACTGGAGAGCAAGGTTTTGCATATCAACTGCCTACAACCCCTGTCATTGGGGGGATTCCACTCCCTACTTCCTCGAGAAGCCCCGGTCTTGACTGCAAATGCAGACACTGGCAATACAGCAGAAATGGTGCTATAAATTTCAGAAATGCATTGTGGCACACCATGGCCATGTATAGAAACCACACAATGCATGGACTTGCAGGGGTGGGCAACCACTTCAGGGTCTTCACCCATGGGAACCAGAACCACCGGTGCAGGCAAATACGCCATGAACCAAAATGTCACTCCAGTACAAAACAGGCTAATCAAAGCCGTCTACAATGTCAGCATGGAATGGGTCGGCGATATTGTTCCATGCCGACATTGTCGACAGCGATGATTAGCCTGCTTTGTACTGTTCGGTGATATTTTGTTCTGCCATGTATTCGCCCGGCCAATAATGAGTGTGCTCGGAACAGTTTACTGGTTCATTATTAGGGCTGTGCATGGACTGAAAATTATTTCCCGAATTCCACAAATACTAGGCTTCTGGAATATTCAGAACAATGTCATGAATATCCTACTATTCAACTGTTATTTGGTAAGCAATATTCAGTGGATAAGATTTCAAAGTCTTACAGAGCTTTGTTGGTTAATTGGAGGCTGTTTCTGGAGCTCTCAGCTGTGCACATTATGTGATCTCTTCACTGTGAGTTGGTAGAGGACAGGAGAAAATCTTCTGAGATATTGCTGTGGTCTGCAGTGGCTTGCCTTTCTGAGACCTTTATCTTGCCCAAATATGTTTTTTTAGCAAAACAGTTCTTTAGTCAGTATTTAAAATCTGATCATTATCAGAAATGTTCTGACTGCAATTTTTGTGTTGTTGACCCTATTCTGGGCTCAGTTGCAGAGACTAGCAGGAGAGAGAAGTGTGTGTGTGTGTCTGCTGATGCCCCTGCCCCGACTACTTTCAGTCACACAGTTCTAGTGTGATTTATTTCTTTGCTGAAGCACATTCATTTTTGCAGGGACTGGTTTCTTTCTGTGCAGGCAAGTCAGGCTTAACTCTTCTGTCTAGTGTGGCAGTATCTAGTCTACATTTATTATTGGGGAACTGTTTCTGGGCTCAGTAACATAAAGAATTGTTTGCTGACTTCTCCCACACCCACTGCTTTAACTTCTACACAAATCCAATGTCAAATGATTTTCTTGTGAAGCAAAAGCAAGGTTTTCATTTTGGTGTGTTTTTTTCAGTTTTTTAGTTCCAGGCTCGTTTTCTTGCTCCAATGAAGAGGGTGTCGACTGTCCCCCCACATTTCACCACAAACACACACTTACACCGTGCATGCACATAGTATTATTCTGAAGCTGCATCTTGTACTGCATGTGCATGGCTGCCCAAACACATTGTTTTAAAAGTGCAGCAGTTTCTTTCAGTGGGTCAGACTTGAGTCACTGAATTTATTCTGTTCATCAATTTGTTCCTTGCTCAGTTCCCTGACTGAGAAGGGTGTCTCTGACTCCCCCTCCAACAACTCATTGCACACATTGTGTAGCCTGTGTGTACACAATATTTGTTTTGATGTGAGGCTGCATTCTATGTGTGTACAGCTGTCTACACTTAGTTTTCCTTTGAAACTGCTGCATTGTTTTAGTGTGTCAGGCATGATACACTGAATTGTTTTATGTATTGAGCCTGTTGAACAGTTATGGTTCTGGGCTCAGTTCCATGTTCTAGTACTGGGGAACTTGTCAGCTGACTATCCTCAATAGTACCAAAGCAATGCTTTTTATGTTGATTGTGCGCAGGTTTCTCTGGCACGGCACTGTTGTGGCCAATGCCCCCACAGCCTGTAAAGGCTTGTCCCGCTTCCCCCAACGCTGTGGCACACTGCTGCTGACACAAGTTCGGCCAGCATGCCACCAACTTGTAAAAAATCAGCCGCTGCAATCAGGGGCCACCTCATCATTGCAGCATCAGCCATTCACTGCAATGAGGGAGTGATCAGTCATTGCAGGGCGGGATCTTGAAACCCTGATATTGTTTGCGAACATGGAGGCGGCTTGCTGCCGTGTTCACAACAATATTAACCTCCCCTGCTGAGGGGGTGCCCAATCCCCCTCGGCATTATGTGCCCCCATCGGCTGCAATGCCCTAATATTTATGTTGCTGATGGGGAAGCCCACTCCCTGTTGACATTATGTTCCCCCGCGCTTGTTGTGTGCCGACAGGGGTGCCCAATCCCCATTGGCATAATGTAATAACCCCCTTCTTTTGTTGTGTACCAACAGGGGTGCCCGATCCCCTGTTGGCTACAGCTGCCCCCCCAAAAGAAAGACTCTGTTGGCATGCTGGGAGCCCACCCCAGCATGCCACATGCCTCTGCAAAATAAAAAACGGTCCTGCCATGGTCTTTTTTTTTTTAACCTGTAAAAAGAAACGGTCCCCGGTGGTCTCCCTGCCCTCCCACAACCCGCACCCACCCACTGCGCACCTTGCCTCCCCCACATCCCCCCACCCCATACTTACCTCCAGAGTCTGGCGCGATGATCTTCGGTGGACCGGGAACATGTCTGCACTCTTCAAAGCCGACCGTGAACTGAGGAAATGCCGGTAAGCTGTATAATGGAATAAATAGGGTTTTTTCAACTTTGATGCATATCTCAGGCATTTTTTGGAATTTTGGCACCAAATTTTCAACATGGGGTTTTTGGGACCCCTCCTCATGAATACTATTACTGTCATGGCGTTAGCCCCAAAAGGTGGTTTTTGTGGTCACTGCGTGGAATCACCTTTCGGGACCAATTACCGAAACAACAGTGCCAATGTTCATGAGGTGGGCTCTCAAAAATCCAATGTTGAAAATTGGGTCGGAAAAATCCAAAAAATGACTGTTTTATGAGCGTGCGTTCAGCAGTTGCTACGCACGCTCGTAACTTTGTGAATTTGAAATATTTTCACCCCAGATTTTCAACATTGACATTTTTTCAGACCTCCTTGTGAACAGTACAGCTATAATTTTTCACACCCTGGCTAAAATGTGTTTTCGCACTTCCGGCATAGAATAGCTTGGTTGGGGTGGGAAATTAGTGTTCTGCACAGATTAAGAAACTGACAGTGGCACTCTTCATGAGCAGAGGTCCTAAAATGCCTATGTTGAAAATTTGGTGACGATACTCCATAAAATGACTGTGTTACGAGCGTGCGTTGCGCAGTTTGCATGCACGCTTATAAGTTCATGAATTTATAATATTTTCACTCCAGATTTTCAACATTGCCATTCTTCTGCACCAGTACAGATGTCATTTTTCACATCCTGGCCAAAATGTGTTTTCGCAGTTCCGGCGCAGAATAGCGTGGTTGCTGTGGTAAATCCGTGTTCGTGACACATTATGAAAATGACAGTGACACTGTTCATTAGCAGAAGTCCTAAAATGCCTATATTGAAAATTTGGTGACAAAAGTCCATAATATGAGTGTGTTATGAATGTGCATTGTGCAGTTTCCACGCACGATCGTACCTTCGCAACTTTGCAATATTTTCACTCCAAATTTTCAGCATTGCCATTTTGCCACATCTCCTTATGAACAGTGCAGCTGTCATTTTTCATATCCTGGCCGAAATGTGTTTTCAGTCTTCCAGCACACAATATCATGGTTGCTGTGGGAAATAGGTGTTCAGGACTTATTAAGAAAATCACACTGACACTGTTCATGAGCAGAGGTCCTAAAATGCCTATGTTAAAACTTTTGTGATGAAACTCAATAAAATGACTGTGTTACGAGCGTGTGTTTTGCAGGTGCCACGTACCCTTGTAAGTTTGCAAATTAGTAATATTTTCATGCCAGATTTTCAATGTTGGCATTTGTTCACACCTCCTTATGAACAGTACAGATTTCACATCCTGGCCGAAATGTCTTTCCGCGCCTCCAGTGCAGAATACCGCAGTCGCCGTCAGAAATCAGTGTTTGGGACAGATTAGGATCGAGCGACTTGGGAGGGGGGTAGTGACTGAGCTCAACTTAGCTCTGTCAGGACTGCTGTGGATGTCTTTGAGGGCAGGAAAAGCGACAACGCAGGCAGAAGACCACTACAAAAGGGCAGCCTGCAGTGCTGGGAGACACAGAATGAGTGAGTGAGGGAGTGAGTGAGCTCAAAGGAGCTCTGTTGGGACTGCTGTGGATTTGTTTGTGGGCAGGAAAAGGCAGCAATGCATGCAGGGCCTGAGTACAAAAGGGCAGCCTACAGCGGTGGGACAAACAGAGCGAGCAAGCGAGAGAGGGAGGGACTGAGCGAGCTCAACAAAGCTCTATCATAACTGCTGTGGATTTCTTTGTGGGCAGATAAGGGTGGCTATGCTGGCAGGAGCCCAGTACAGAAGGGCAGCCTGCAGCGCTGACAAAAACGGAATGAGCAAGTGAGACAGGGGGAGTTATTGAGGCCAATGGAGCTGTGTCAGGACTGCTGCAGATTTCATTGTGGGCAGACAAAAATGCCAATAGAGGCAGGAGCCCAGTACAAAAGAGAAGCCTGCAGCACCAGGAGAAACAGAATGAGCGCGAGAGACAGGGGTAGTGAGCGAGCAACCTCAATGGAGTTCTGTTGGAACAGCTATGGATTTCTTTGTGGGCAGGAAAAGGTGGCAACGCAGGCAGGAGCCCAGTACAAAAGGGCAGCCTGCAGTTCTGGGACAAACAGAATGAGCAAGTGAGAGAGGGGGAGTGAACGAGCTCAATGGAGGTGTATCGTGACTGCTGTGGATTTCTTTGTGGCCAGGAAAAGGCAGCAATGCAGGCAGGAGCCCAGTAAAAAAGGCCAGCCTGCAGCGCCGGCAGATCCGGAATGAGTGACTGAGAGAGGGGGAGTGAGTGAGCTCAACGGAGCTCCTTGTGACTGCTGCAGATGTGTTTGTGGGCAAACAAAGCTGCCAATGCAGGCAGGAACCCAGTACAAAAGGGCAGCCTGCAGCAGTGGGAGACACAGAATGAGCGAGTGAGGGAGGGGGAGTGAGTGAGTGAGTTCAACAGAGCTCATTTGGAACTGCTGAGGATTTCTTTGTGGGCAGAAAAAGGCAGCATTGCATGCAGGGGCCCAGTACAAAAGGGCAGCTTGCAGTGGTGGAAGAAACAGAATGAATGAGTGAGAGAGGGGGAGTGAGTGAATGAGCTCAACGGAGCTCTATCGTGACTGCTGCAGATTTCTTTGTGACCAGAAGAAGGTGGCAATGCAGACAGGAGCCCAGTACAAAAGGGCAGCCTGCAGCGCTGACAGAAATGGAATGAGAGAGTGAGAGACGGGGAGTGAGCGAGCTCAACAGAGCTCTGTCAGGACTGCTGCAGATTTCTTTGTGGGCAGAAAAAGGTGCCAATGCAGGCAGGAGCCCAACACAAAAGGGCAGCCTGCGGCACGGGAAGAAGCAGAACGAGCAAGTGAGGGAAGAGGAGTGAGCGAGCTCAACGGAACTCTGTCAGGACTGCTGCAGATTTCTTTGTGGGAAGAAAAAGGCATCAATGCAGGCAGGGGCCCAGTACAAAAGGGCAGCTTGCACTGCAGTCAGAAATGGAACGAGAAAGTGAGACGGGGAAGTGAGTGAAGCCAATGGAGCTCTGTCGAAACTGCTGCAGATTTCTTTGTGGGCAGAAAAAAAATGCCAACAGAGGCAGAAGCCCAGTACAAAAGGGCAGTCTGCAGCGCCATGAGAAACAGAATGAGTGAGTGAGACAGGGAGAGTGAGTGACCTCAACAGAGCTCTGTCGGGGCAGCTACACATTTCTTTGTGGGCAGGAAAAGGTGCCAATGCAGCCAGGAGGCCAGTACAAAAGGACAGCCTGCAGTGCAGGGAGAAACAGAATGAACACGTGACAGAGAGGGAGTGAGCAAGCTCAACGGAGCTCTATCATGACTGCTGTGGATTTCTTTGAGGGCAGATAAAGGCGGCAATGCAGGCAGAAGCCCAGTACAAAAAGCCAGCCTGCAGCCCCCACAGAAACAGAATGAGCGAGTGATAGAGGGTGAGTGAGTGACCTCAATGGAGCTGTGTCGGGACAGCTGTGCATCTCTTTGTGTGCAGACAAAGCCACCAACGCAGGCAGGAACCCAGTACAAAAGGGCAGCCTGCAGCAGTGGGAGACACAGAACAAGTGAGAGAGGGAGGTGGAGTGAGTGAGCTCAACGGAGCTCTTTTGGGACTGCTGCAGATTTCTTTGTGGGCAGAAAAAGGCAGCAATGCACGCAGGTGCCCAGTACAAAATGGCAGCCTGCAGCGGCAGGAGAAACAGAATGAACAAGTGAGAGAGGAGGAGTGAGTGAGTGAGCTCAACGGAGATCTATCATGACTGCTGCAGATTTCTTTGTGCCCAGAAGAAGGCGGCAATGCAGGCAGTAGCCCAGTAGAAAAGGGCAGCCTGCAGCACTGACAAAATAGCATGAGTGAGTGAGAGAGGTGGACTGAGCGAGCTCAACAGAACTCTGTTGGGACTGCCGCAGATTTGTTTGTGGGCAGAAAAAGGGGCCAACAGAGGCAGGAGACCACTACAAAATGGCAACCTGCCGCACCAGGAGAAACAGAATGAGGAGTGAGACAGGCAGAGTGAGCGACCTCAACAGAGCTCTGTCGGGACAGCTGCAGATTTCTTTGTGGGCAGAAAAAGGTGCCAACGCAGGCAGAAGCCCAGAACAAAAGGGCTGCCTGCAGCGCTGGGAGAAACGCAATGAGCAAATGAGAGAGGGGCAGTGAGCAATCTCAACGGAGCTCTATCATGACTGCTGTGGATTTCTTTGAGGGCAGATAAAGGCGGCAATGCAGGCAGGAGCCCAGTACAAAAGGCCAGCCTGTAGTGCTGGCAGAAACGGAACAAGCGAGTGAGAGAGGGGGAGTGAGCTACCTCAATGAATCTGTGTCAGGACTGCTGCAGATTTCTTTGTGGGCAGAAAAAGCCGCCAACAGAGGCAGGAGCCTAGTACAAAAGGGATGCCTGCAGCACAAGCAGAAACAGAATGAGCGAATGATAGGGGGGAGTGAACCACCTCAAAGGAGCTGCGTCAGGACAGCTGCAGATTTCTTTGTGGGCAGAAAAACCTGCCAATGCAGGCAGAAGCCCATTACAAAAGAGCAGCCTGCAACAGCAGGAGAAACAGAATGAGAGAGTGAGACAGGCGGAGAGAGCGATCTCAACGGAGCTGTGTTGGGACAGCTGCAGATTTCTTTGTGGCCAGAAAAAGGTGCCAATGCAGGCAGACGTCCAGTACAAAAGGACAGCCAGAAGCACTGGGACAAACACAATGAGCGAGTGAAAGAGGGGGAGTGAGCAAGCTCAACAAACCTCTATCGTGACTGCTGCGGATTGCTTTGTGTGCAGAAAAAGGCAGCAATGCAAGCAAGAGCCCTGTACAAAAGGCCAGCCTGCAGCAGCGGCAGAAACGGAAAGAGCAAGAGAGGGGGAGTGAGGTAGCTCAATGGGCCTGTGTCAGGACTGCTGCACATTTCTTTGTGGGCAGAAAAAGCCACCAACAGAGGCGGAAGCCCAGTACAAAAGAGCAGCCTGCAGTGCCAGCAGAAACAGAATGAGCAACTGAGAGAGGGTGATTGACCCACCTCAACACAGCTCTGTCAGGACAGCTGCAGATTTCTGTGATGTGGGCAGAAAAAACATGCCAGTGCAGCCAGGAGCCCTGTACAAAGATGCAGCCTGCAGCACTGGGAGAAACAGATTGAGTGAGTGACACAGGGCCACTGAGCAAGCTCAACAGACCAATGCAATCAACATTAGGCATTGACAAATGCTTGTTTATTTTCTGCTTTTTGTGGTATGGTGAATTGAATTGTGTTTAATTTTTGTCCAAGGTGGTATCATTCTTTCACAGTTCAGCAAGCAGCACATTTACACAATTATACACACAGGCACTGTACTAATCCTGTAAAAGAATTTTGTCCATCCCCAGGAAGTCCTCTGCACTGCCTGTATCAAGTGATGATTGAAAGGGTGAGAGACATTCATCTGGAAATATTTGGCAGTCCAAAATATTTTTGTCACTTAGCAATCCTTTAGGCTCAAATAGCAGTGAAGGTGGAGAAAGTAGCGCTAGTTGCAACACTGCTAGCACTGTCACCACCAGTACCAGCCACCCATTTGCTACCCACTCCTTCTATAGGCGTAGTAGTATGGCATTACAGCTCTATAGAGCACCAATTGAGGAAGCAGAAGCCATTATCAGGAGTCTTCCCATGTCTTCTTCCACCATAGATGTTACACCTCTTGCCACTACCATTGTACTCCCTACCTCCACCTGTACCACATTTGCAGCAGCCAGTGTCACCAGTACCACTTTTGCTGCCCCAGACACTGTAACCACCACCACAGCCACCATCACCACTTCTGTGACAAGTACCTCTACTGATACTGTAGTGCCCGCTAGTAATGTAATCACTGCAATCACTGTCACTCTGTCAACTGCTATGCCCATGGATACAGCACCACCACCTAGTCCCCAGTGGCTATGACAATGACTACTACCCCAATTATGCCATCCAAATGCAGTACCCATGCTGTGTGTGCAAGATGTTTTAGACGAGGAGGATACAGAGTGGTTATCTGGCTCTGAATATATTCTGGACCCTCAAAAACTACCATCAACATCATCATCTGACACTGTGATACTGACACCCACCTCAATGATTTAGTGGATGAAACAGAATATGCATGCTGTTTGAGTAATAAAAAATAAACAGCTCCAGAGAAAATGAGCAAAGGTGCTCAACGTGGCCAGCAGGGCAAGCAAAGAGGTAACTCTCCTCATATAAAAAAAGAAAACCAACAACAAAGAAGTCCACACTGAGCTTTCCGAGGCTCATGTCAGCCCCAGACACACAAGGTACTGGTACTGGTAATCCTACTAGTCAGACAGCTACTGGGGAGAATGAATGGAGTACAGCACCCAGTTCTATTAGTGGGAAAGGTGGGAAAAAAAGTGCTGGCCATGGCGGCTGTATTGGGGAAAGGTGCAGAACTAAGTAGAGGGGGAAAAGTGCAGTCTGGTTGCATTTTAGTGTAGTAAAAAATGATGCAACTAAGGCAGTGTGTGGTTTGTGTGGGAGTATCATTAGCTATCTCACAACTACAACAATGATAAATCATCTGCAGATGAAACATCCCAATGCACTGCAGGGATCAAGTGTGTTGCCTCGGGTTACACTGAGCCCCTCTGCTGGTCCTGGTGATCCAGATGTTGCAGATTTACAATCACAAAGCATTGGTGGTGGTGAACATGTCAGTGAGTCTGACAGTCTCTTCTCTCTCCACACCACTGACAGTTCATCACGAAACAGGTTCATCACGAAGTGTGACTATCCCTTTGTCTTCTGGTGATTCACATGTTATTCGGTCAACACCTTCTCCCAGTGAAATGCATCAAAGAAATCAGCCAGCATTACAGTCCTGCACATCTTTGGCCCCCATTATGCAGGCTTTTCATGCAAGGACAAAATATCATCCCTCACATCCATCTGCACAATAGATACCACAATTAATTGGGGAAATGACGGCACTGGATCTGTAGCTATTTTCAATAGAGGAAAATATCAGTTTCTGGTGGCTGATGCAACATCTGCATCTGTGGTACCAGATACCATCCTGCACAACATTTTCCTGTGCTGTTGTGCCCAATATATATGAGGATATGTGGACTGTAGTGCTTCAGCAACTGTCACAGGCAGTCGGTGGTGTGCTTCATTGTACCACAGACATATGGAGCAGCACCAACTCCAAATATGCATATATGTTGCTGATGGCACACTGGTGTGCAACAGACCCAGTAACTGGTGGTGGCACTGAAGGTCCAGGTGTGCATAGTTCTGGTAATTCCCCTGGTGAAGCCTCCACAATCTCTCATGGCAGGTATGCACTACTGAATGGAGCTGTTATGCATCAGGATCACTGGTCCATGAACATTCTGACATTCTTGTGAGATATGCTGAGTGTGTGGACTAAAGACAGCTGGCTACATTTTTGTTCCATTGTCACTGACAATGCTTCAAATATGATTAAAGCCTTGCATGATGGGGAATTTGAAGGGATCCGTTGTTTTGCCCACAGTTTGAATCTGGTGGCTACAAAGTCCATTAGCAAGACAACAGAGGTGGATCAAATAGTGAAAACAGCAAGAAGCATCTGTGGTCATTTCCACCACTCTGTTAAAGCAACGAACTAACTGCACCAGCTACAAGAGCGCATTCAGATTACACAGCACTGGCTTATGCAGGATGTCGCAACCAGGTGGAATTCCACCTACTATATGTTACAAAGGCCACTGGAGCAGAAGTGGGCACTACATGAACTGAGTATGAAGAGAGAAATTGGGGGAGATCTTAGCCATCAGGACTGGGCTGTCATTGAAGGCACAGTAAATGTGCTTGCACCTTTTCAGTAGAGCACACCTGACCTGAGCTCAGAATCTGCACTACTCAGTCAGGTCATCTCTGCAGTGCAGGTACTAAGAAAGTCACTGCAGAGATTCTCCAGTCATGCTGAAAAAGAAGCTGAGAAAATTACACATGCGGTGAGGGAAATTGTGGGGGAATCTCTGCCTCGAATTAGAGAGCAGGTTTACAGAGATTTGTAGCAATAAGCCATATGTTTTCACCACAATGCTGGACCCAAGGTTTAAATGTGAGATACTGCACCTTGCAATGCCTGCCCACTGAGTAAATGAGTTTTGGCAGCCACTGTGCTCAGAGGTCAGCTTTACTATGTGGGCAAAGGGTGTGACACCTACTGAACCATCTCAGGAAGAACAACAAGAGTAGAATGTCCCTGAGGAGGAGGAAACTGACTGGTGGGCACAGCTCAGTCAATCCCTGCAGGTGGAGCAAAGAAATAGAACTGAGCAGTGCCCACTTTCTGCAAACAATGTTCTCAATTACTTCTTCACAGAAGCTCCTGAGCCTATCTCTGTAGATCACCTGATGTACTGGTGTAAAAAGCTGACATCATCCGATCACTTAACACAGATGGCCATCAAATGCCTGAGCTGCCCCCCAACCAGTATGCTATTGGAGAGATTGTTTAGCACAGCAGGGGATGTGGTGGAACTGCATAGATCCACATTAGACCCAGAACTTGTTGAGCAACTTGTGTTCATCAAGTTGAATTTACCACATCTTGATTTCAATTACAAACATTGAACTTCACCACACTCATGACGCTCTTTTTGCACCCACCCCATGACTGGTGATGCTGGCCTGGCATCTCTTCTGGACTGGTTGTATCCCTATCCTGTGAATACTCTGAATGTCACCCCACTCATGACGATTGCTCTTTTTCCACACACACCCTAACTGGTGATGCTGGCCTATCCCCACTTCTGGACTGGTGGTGCCCCACCCTGTGAATTGAACCCCTCTCATGACTATTGCTCTTTTTCCAGCAACCCCATGACTGGTGATGCTCTCTTCTCCAGTGCCTCCAGTGGAGTGGTGGTGCCCCCATCCCCATTATGATGTGCATAAGTTTACTTCCTATTTGTTGCAATTCACAATTGTGCAAATAATGCAATTAGTTTGATTTTGGGGGTGCTGTGTATATTTCTTGCCCTGCATATACTTGAAGTCATTAAGCAGTTAGTCATAAAAAGGCTGTTTGTCAAATCTTCTTTTAACAGGAAGATGTGACACCAAGTCTCTGAAAACAAGTGTTGTACAGTCACATATGTAAAAGCATTTATTCCCACCAAACAGAAACACTAACACCCAACTCACAAGCACTTTCCCACTACTCTCTCTAAGTGGTTCAACTGCTGAAATAAGCCAGCTGTTATATCTGCCAGTGTCACTAGTCTCTCCAAGTGGTTCAGCTCCTAAAATAAGCTGGCTGTTATACCAGCCAGTGTCACTAGTCTCTCCAAGTGGTTCAGCTCCTGAAATAAGCCAGCTATTATATCTGCCAGTGCCACCAATCTCTCCAAGTTTTTCAATTCCTGAAGTAAGCTGACTGTTATACCTGCCAGTGTCACTAGTCTATCCAAGTGGTTCAGCTCCTGAAATAAGCTAGCTATTGTATCTGCCAGTGCCACTAGTCTCTCCAAGTTGTTCAACTCCTGAAATAAGCTGACTGTTATGCCCACCAGTTTCACCATTCTCTCCCAGTGGTTCAGCACCTGAACTAAGCCAGCTGTTATGCTCGCCAATGTCAGCAGTCTCTCCAAGTGCTCTAGATGATGATGATGATGAAACTCTCCAGTTCAAACTCGCACCATTACCAAGGCAATCTGCACAGAATTGTGAGACTGAATTTTGAATATTACTGAAGACCAATCCAACCAGATCTGGCTGTTTTTGATCTCTGAGTAACACAGTGTGTCCTATAGGCAAAGTTAAATATTGTCAACTTTTGTTTTTATTTTTTTTGGGCGGTGGGGGGAGTGACCATAGTAGTCTTATTGAACAGTCTATCTCTAATCATTTTTTGCTCCTGTTTTTTTTGTCAGCTATTTTATCACGTGAGTGACTGAATCCTGTTGCTATACAGTTCCATCCCAGATCTGGTTAAATAAATGGAGACAGATACAGTATATATTGAATAATACAATATTGTATTATGTGACTTGCAAATACAATACCAAAAATTCACATTCCATTATGAGGAGGATAACATATCATTGTGGATGCCAATGAACTTTTGTTCAGTAATGATGACCAATCAAATTAGAACCAGATGTTTCTGATCTTCGAGTAATATAGTGTATCCTATTGGCAAAGGTAAGTATTGTCAATTTTTTATTTATTTTTGGGGCGGGGAACCATAGTAAAGTCTCATTGAACATTTTGTGCTTGATTTTCAAAGATCTGTGAATGCTGCAAGCTCCTTGTACATCAATCATACGGCACAGGGGGTTTACAGCATTCTCTCGGCATTGATCGAGATTTTCATCCCTGTGTGCCAAATGCCACAAGTTAGATCAACTCCCACCGGTCTAACTTGTTCCATTTGGGGGACCATTTTTATGGGGCTTGCACCTAATCTTTGGTGCAACCTGCCTTAGAGTGGGGAAACTGACACAGCTTCACCCAATGTACTAAAATTGGGCTCAGTTGCATCAAAGGAGTTTGACACAGATGCTCCAAACAATGGGGTAGACGTAGGGTTTGATGCAAGCCTTGTGTCAACCTTTGAAAATCAGGCTCTCTGTCTCTAATGATTTTGATCCTGTTTTTATTGTCTTTCTTGGGTATTTTATCATGTGGGTCATTGAATCCTGTTGCTGCATAGTTCCAGACCAGATCTGGTTAAATAAATGGAGGAGGATATATGTTGGATAAAATAATATTGCCTTAATAATAGAATAGCCATGCATGAAAAAGTTTTCAAAAAACATTTTGATGGCATTGTTTGTTAAAAGCAAGTATCTATGCTAGATTAATTACACATAGAATGAGGAAAAAATGTGGGTGGATGCTATGCTTGATTTTGACCCTGAAGGTAATTTTCAAAGTCACAAAAGTAAAGTGGGGTCAAAACGGGTATTTCTGAATTTCATGTAGATTGACATCTACGTCACTATATCCTTCTGAAAAACTAACTTCATTATCACTTAGATGTATATACATTGTGCTATCAACAGTTACATTTTGAATTTACACAGAAAAGTATAGCAAAATTGAACACAAAAGTGTGCTTTTTCTTAAAATGTGTTTATTAAAATTGTTGTTGTACCAAATCCTTCCTAGGTACCTCTGTATCTTTCTGTGAGCTTTTGTTCAGCATTCTGCAACTGGAATGTGCAGGGATTGTACCTTTTATGATGATTACTACAGTCAGGATTGCCTCAATAGCCCCATCACTGTCACACATAAATATGATGCTAAAACTGTTAATGTTGAGTATGTCCGGTGTGTTTCAGAAAATAATCTAATTATTGGAATCCTTTGTCTTTGCAGATAAAGAGCTTGCATGATTGAAGCCACATGAGCCATAGAACCTGTAGCCATCATCAAGCACAAAGGTCAACATAGAGACACCTACTATACATGCTTCTTCTGCCAGAACCATGCACCTGAGGATAATCTGCATACAGCATTGACCGAAGGGAAAGTCAGGATTAGAGTTGTTACTGAACAAAGAAGCAAATTGGGTGATACAACCTATGTAGATGTTCTACAAAGACTTGAAATGCTATCAGAGCCAGAGTTTGATGTACCAGAGGTGAAGTGGCACTAGGCATGATATAGTACATTTAGCACAGAGAGCAGACTCTCCAGATTAAAGAAGCAATGTCAGGCTGCTGACAGTGTTGATAGTGTTAGTGTTTCTCAGTCTTCTTCCTCAAGCAATCTTCCTCCACCCACATGATGTAGTTACTTGCCAGCAACTAACTGGAAACTCTGTGTGTTTTGCCAGATCATAGAATCACAGAACAAGAGAAAGGTTCACAAAGTGACAACACTGGAGAGGTCAGCAGAAGTGACTGATTACTCCAAAACCAATCCAATAATGAGTATGAGACTAGCTGGGGTTAGTGACCTTACAGCAGCTGAAGCGTGCTATCAACTCCCATGCTGGATGACATTTGAGAGACAATGCAAGCAAAAGAACTCAACATCAGCACCAGAGGGAAGTGCAAGGGATGTATGTATGGACAGGCATGTATAGACTTGATTACAGGATTGTCTCGTTGCCATGTGTATGGCATGGGCAAAGTATGGGACAGATATGAGGGCATGTGCAGAGATATGGGTGTTCATTTGCCTCAGAGATATCAGTCAAAGAGAAGCGACATTCTACGAAGAAGTTCAACACTTGGTTGAACTGAAGGTCAGCTATGCATGGCCTCTCTTGAAATCATTCCTCCTGATGTACCCTGGTGATCAATCAGAGTTCATCAGTGTGAAAACCCTACCCAAATCAATTCAGCAGGGTATGTTTATATCTGAGTAAAAATCCAGTGAAGTTGAAGATGGTGCTGGAATGGCCCTTCAACAAACCAACATATTCCAGGAGATGGTACATGTTGCCCTCAGATCTGCTGGACGCACCAGTACATTCTAGCACATGGCAAAGGATTGATCATGAACATGTTGAACAGGTGATACCAGACAGTATTTATCTGTTTCTCCACTTGCTGTTTGGAGGCATTGATTTGGTTAATGAATGTCTGAAAGATGAGGATAAGTGAAGCAGAAGGTATGCAGCATTTTCCAGGACATTGTTTATGAAGTGTCAAATGGCCGTAAGCTAACTTCAGAGCATATTGGTTTAGATGCTACTATGCACCAGGTTACCTGATACAAATCTCCAGTAGATCTGTTCCATGCTGCCAACCATGCCACTGGTATTGACACTGTTCGAAGAATTGACACCACCATAGCTCAAATGATCCTAGAGAATTTTTCCAGAAATGGCTATGTTTATATCCCAGAAAATATTGTAAAAGTGCAGATGATCCACTGCTCCTGTGACACCATTGATGTCCTTGAGGCAACACTGGATGGAAAGAATACCTTCCATTGCACATAGATGATGTTGTGGCAAAGAGGTCCCCCTCCACAGCAGTGTGATCCAGATGGCAGGCAGATCCTGAGATCAAGAACTATAAAGCCTGATGCTCTGAAAGCATTTCAAATTATTGATTGTGCTAGCCTACCAACTGGTCAAAGGCCATCACCTTCCTTTAATGCTGACAACAAGATAGATGATGAGTGATTCAGCAACAATAACGGAGGCAAAAGGCAAGGTCAAAAGACTCAACTTGGGCCATGTCACAAATATATGATGAAGAACATCTGTCAGTTCCTGCCTGGGGAGCATTCAATGAAGCTACCAGTGTCACTGATCTGCCAGTGACAACAGCAGGCATGTTGCCCATTCTTCAGGCACCAGCAAATGATTATGATACACTCACCACTGTGATCAATCACTTTGTGAGCATTTCAAATCACATAGGCCAGAAGCATACCTTCCTCACAACTGACCAAACCTGATCCCCGAATGTGCACAGTTTGTTAGTAAATTAATTACCCAGGCCCCTCTCCCCAGTACCCGATGCTGTGGTTGACACAATAGACCTCTTATCCTGGTGATCTAGTAGCCCCCCCTCCACCCCAGCAGGCAGTGAACACCTCCAAGCTCCCCCATCCCATAATAGAGCCAGCACTGGCACAGTCCTCCTCTCACCTCCATGGTCAGTGCCAACTGAGCTGTCCTGTTGCTTGCTGTACTGTATAGTGTATACGTGCATGTACACTGCACAATAGCAGCAACCAACAGGACAGTTCAGTAGCACGACCATGGAGAGTGAAGGAAGAGAGCTGCTGATGCCAACTCTATGGGATAGGAAACTTTAGGTATTAATTTTTTTCTACTGGGTGGGCTGCACTAGATCACCAGGATAAGGGATCTGTTATGCCAGCTGTGGCATCAGGGATCGGGGAGAGGGGCATGGGTAATTAATTCACTTAGAAGCTGTGCACATTCAGGGATTGGTGTGTGTGTGTGAAATAGAAACATAGAAACATAGAAGTTAATGGCAGATAAGGACCGCAAGGCCGATCCAGTCTGCCCATTTCTTTTTCTATCTTATGATTGTGCCATAGGCCTTTGCTCTATAAATGGCCTATCTATTCATACTCATCTGTATTGAACCCTTATGCTTATCCCATGCCTGTTTGAAGCCCTGCACTGTATTGATATCCACCTCTTCCTGAGGTAGGATGTTCCATGCATCCACCACCCTTTATGTGAAAAAGAACTTCCTCACATTACCCCTTAATCGGCCTCTCTCTAATCTCATGCTGTGTCCTCTTGTCCTGCTATTTTTCTTATATTGAAACATGTTAGACTCTTTCACCTTGTTAATGCCCTTAAGGTGTTTGAATGTTTCAATCATATCACATCTCTCCCTCCTTTGCTCTAGGGTATACATATTGTGTTCAGTTAATCTGTCTCATATGTTTTCTGATGCAGTCCCTGCACAATTTTGGTTGCCCTTCTCTGGACTGCCTTAATTTGGTTAATGTCCTTGTGAAGGTGTGGCCTCCAGTACTGCATGCAGTACTCTAGATGGGGCCTAACCAGTGTCTTGTAAAGAGGGATTATTACCTCCCTCTTTTGACTTGTGATACCCCTACTAATACACCCCAACATCCCTCTAGCCTTACCTACTGCTTTAGAGGTCTGCTTGGATGATTTCAGGTCATCGGTGATGATAACGACCAGGTCTCTTTCTTCCCTTGTGACTGCCAGCAACTCCCCTCCCAGCCTATAGATGGCTTCAGGGTTTCTCTTCCCAATGTGCATGATCTTGCACTTCTTTGCGTTAAACCCCAGTTGCCAGTCTTCTGACCATTTTGCTACTCTATCCAGATCTCTTCTCATTCTGCCCACACCATCTGGATCATCTGCTCTGTTGCAGATCTTGGTGTCATCTGCAAACAGACAAACCTTACCCTCCAGTCCATCTGCAATGTCACTGATGAAGATATCGAAGAGGACTGGCCCCAGGACTGATCCCTGAGGTACCCCACTTGTGACTTGCATCTCTTCTGACTTTATACCATTTACCACCACTTTCTGCTTTCTGCCCGTCAACCTGTTTGCCACCCAGTTGACCAACGTCTGACCCACCCCAAGCCTACCCAGCTTATTAATCAATCTTCTATGTGGAACAGTATCAAACGTTTTGCTGAAGTCAAAGTAGGCAACATCAACTGCTCCTCATTGGTCCACCACTCTGGTTACCCAGTCAAAGAAATCTATGAGATTAGTTTGACAGGACCTTCCTTTTGTAAACCCATGCTGTCTTGGATCCTGTGCTCCTATGGATTCCAGGTGTTGCACTATCCTTTCCTTGAGGAGTGTCTCCACAATCTTGCCCACTACTGAGGTAAGACTGACTGGTCTGTAGTTCCCTGTCTCCTCCCTGCTACCACTCTTATGGAGCGGGATCACATGACCTTTTCTCCAGTCTTCTGGAACCTCTCCTGTGCTCAGAGACTCACTAAACAGTTCTGCTAATGGCTCTGCTAGTTCCACCCTTAGCTCCTTTAGTACCCTGGGATATATGCCATCAGGTCCCATTGCCTTGTCTACCCTGAGCTTATCAAGCTCTTGTAGGACCCTTTCTTTTGTGAAGGGTCTAGTGCACACCTCCCTCCCCCCTGTGTCTATGGTGCAGAGCTGTTGGCTCTGTCCTACCTTCTCTTCAGTAAATACAGAGCAGAAGTATCTATTTAGGATAGATGCTTTTACATGGTCCTCCTCCTCACATGCCTCCTTATCCCCTTTAATCTTAGCCATACCCCCTCTGGACTTTCTTCTTTCACTAATGTATTTATAGAACATCTTGTCACCTTCTTTTACTGTTCATGCTAGTGTTTCCTCAGTTTGGGCCTTTGCCTGCCTTACTGCCTTCCCTGCTTCCCTTAGAGAAGTTTGGTATGCCTCCCTGTCTTCATCCTGCTACGTTCCCTTATATTTCCTGAAGGCCAGCCTTTTGGCTCTGACCTTTTCTGCTACTGTGTTTGAGAACCAAAGTGGTTTCCTTCTTCTTTTGCACTTCCTTTTCTCACTATCACAATGGGATGTTGCTTCAAGTATTGCATCTTTAATGCTTGCCCACTTTGCCTGTACCCTCTCACCTGTATTTCTTTTTGCCAGGGCTAGCTTAACTCTGCTGGCCATCTAATCAAAGTCAGCTCCTCTGAAGTCCCGTATTTTTGCCTTGGAATGGGATGATTTTGTTCTAGTGGCCAAATTGAACCATACCATGTGAAGATCACTGGCCCCCAGGTGACCTTCTACCTGGAGATCTGTGATCCTTTCCCTGTTAGTCAGTACTAGATCTAGGATAGCCCTGTCTCTAGTGGGTTTTTGTACCAGTTGTTTTATTGCACAGCATGGCACAATCGGGGATCGGAGGGCATGAGAGCTTACTGTGATGATGAGCATGGCACAATCAGGATAGTGGTGGGGGAGCATATTGTTACATTACCATTACAGCAGCATCGGGGTTTGGGAGGTGGGGGGACACTAGTCCACCAGTGAAGGGATATAGATATTGTACTTGGGGTTCAGGATTGGGGGGACCACTTGCATTTGCTGGAGGGGGACTGCGGCTGATCCTTTCCATATGCTGGGTGTTTGCTGCATGGAAGGGGTTGTTGCAAGTGTAGATACTTAGGTGCCGGGACCCCTTCTGTACCAGAATCTGGTGCAGGGTCCCTGGTGAAAGGGGCTTCAGTGCAAGCTGCTGTTTGTCACAACTTGTGCAGCTCTACACCCCTTTTGAGAATCAGGCCCAAGGTGTCTCTTTGACCTGGAAGATGATGAGAAGGAGACCACATTCACACTCTCTGATAGTCTTCCCTCCAGGATGAATCATGATATTGATAATATGAAGAAGATCACTACACAGTTTACTAGATTTGATATGTTATGTGTTTTTATGTGTTTGATGTGATGTGATTAAAGTGCCCACAGCACTGACTTCTATTGAAACTGAAGAAGTAGGCAAAGAACCAGAGAGTAGCAGCATACCTCTGGTCTCCTTGACAACAAAAGACAGTGCACCAAGTGAAGTGGTCAGTGACCTGCAGACAGCTGAAGACCGAGGAAAGCAGAATGTAATCGCCAACATGAAACAGTGACAGATTGAGGGAATTATCCAGTTTCATGATGCACTAAGGAAGCACAACTCAAAAACCTTTGCTTATCTTTATAAAACAATGGTTTCCTCAAAACAGAATGTGCAGAAAACCATCAAAGCTGTCAAAAGCTACTGCAGAGACTGCTTATTGCTGTGAATGCTGGCTGAAAGATTGAAATGCTCAATATCCTAAAGTATGAGCTCTCCCCAGTCCCACTGTCCCTGGCAAAGGCTGGAGGTGAGATGAACTCCACACCAAAGGCAGAGCTGCTCAACAACCTGACAACTGGACTCGACACACCCTCAGAAGTTCCAGATGCTGATCTAAAAGCATGTGCCTTTATTGATAGTTATGCACTTATTCAAGCAATTGAAAAGTCTCATGGATGCCAGATGTTTATCAATTATGCTGATAAATTAATGCAGCCTGTGACAAGACACTTCGGAGAACACACTCACCAAGAGTTGATGTCGTGTTTGATCACTACATTGGAGTGGACTCAATAAAAGCAGTTACACAATCCAAGAAACTGGGCAAGAGTAAGCCAGTATGAAAGCTCATTGATGGACCCCATGTCCCACTTCCATAGGTTTGGAGCCAGTTCATTGCTTTGGAAGAGAATAAGGTCAGTCTTGCCAAGTTCCTATCCAAAGTTCTCATGAGCAGGGGTAAGGAGCTACATCAGTAGTATGAGCTGGTAACAGCAGGTGGCTTCACTGAGCTTACAGATGCAAGATCAGCCAGAAGAGACAGTATCAGCCTTGGTAGAAACCATAAAGAGGCTGACACCAGAATGATACTGCATACATTCGAGGCAATCAACAGAGGCTACGAACAAGTATTGGTCATCTCTAGAGATACAGATGTCATGCTTCTGCTGGTGCACTTTCTAACCATAAAAGCAGCCAAAACATGGATGATCTCTGGAATGGTCAGGAAATGAAGATGCAACCCACTACATGCCATATCTGAGAGGCTTGCACAGCCTGTGAAGGACAACCTGCTCAGCCATGCACTAACAGGCAACAACATAACTTCATCCTCAGAGGCCATGGGAAGAAGGCATGCTGATAAATGTTCCAGAAACAATCCCTCCTTGTCAACAGAATTGGCCATGACTGAACTCTCACCAAAGCTGAGAAGTTTGTGTGTCACCTGTACAGCACTCCTGAGGTGCCAACCATTGACCACACAAGGCTACAGCTCTTTGCCAAGGCCAAAAAGGGTCCAGAGGTGTTACCCCCAACAAGAAATGCCCTGGAATGTCACACTGTATGTGCCAACTACCAGGCAAAGATATGACTACAGGCAGATCAAGAGCTGGTAGCGATCATGTCTCCTGCCGACACCTCTGCCTGGAAGAAAAAGTCAGCTTTTCTACAAGTTGTCTGGATAAGATTGCCCCTATTCTAGATACCTGGCTAGAAATACTGAACTGTGGGTGCAAATCAAAGTGCAGCACAGCTAGATGAACCTGCTTAAGGAATGTCTTGAAGTGCACCACTGCCTGCTGCTGTGACGTGACTAACTGATGCAACCCAGCCAGCCAATAGACCTCCATACTGTAACCCAGCTGGCTAACAGTCCTCCATACATGGACAGAAAGATAAAATTCATACATATTGCACTTGCAAGGTGATGAATAAAGGCACACAGAAAGCTACAGTATATGGTCACATTGCAAAGATTTGGAACAACTACAATTTGAACAACTACAGTATGAGAAAAACGCACATTTGTGTTCACTTTTGCTTTACATTCCAGTGTAAATTCAAAATTTAACTCTTGATAGCACATAGTGTACATACATCTAAGAGATAATAAAGTTAGTTTTTCAGGAAGATGTAGTGAAGTAGATGTCAATCTATGCTGAAATTCAGAAAAATACCCATTTCAACCCCACATGACCTTTTGACCTTGAAAATTACTTTCAAAGTCAAAATCGAGGATGGCATCCACACACATCTACATCTTTTTTTTCATCCTGTGTGTAATTGATCTGGCATTAATAACTGTTTTTAACAAACAATGCTGACAGAAGTCTAAAACAACATTTTGGCTGGTCTACTATAAGTGATTTGCAACTAAAGTACCAAAAATATGGTTTCCACAGTATGAGGAGGATAACATAGACATGCAGTGAAGTTTAACTTCACCCTCAAATGTAGGGTGACATTAAGAACTTGGTCTCTGCAGATTTTTTCCAAAGTTTATTTAATGTGGTGGTGAGATTCTGTCTGGAAAAAAAAATGTCCCCTGCTCGCAATGCCAAGCATGCTTCACGTATTTAATCTGGTGGCAGCATTATGCCAGAAAGAAAGATTTCTCCTGCTCACCATGCCAAGCATGGTTCATATATTTATGCCTCACCTGCAGACCCACCAGCAGCAACCCACCTCATCTCCCCATCTCTGGCTCACTTCTCCAGTGCTACAGACAGCAGCAGCAGCAGCAGGTCCCTGAGGGCAGGCAGTGAAAACTGGAACTCTCTCCTCACCCACCTCAACTACTGACCCCCCAGTAGCAACCCACCTCATATCCCGAGCTCCGGCTCACTTCTCCAGTGCTACAGACAACAGCAACAGGTCCTTGAGAGGAGGCAGTTAAACACTGCAACCTTCCACCCCGCCTCACCCATGGACCCACCAGCAGCAACTCGTCTCTTCTTCCTAGGTACATGGACAGTCCTTATGGGCATGGAGTGCCATCTTGAACTTGCACTTATCAGGTGCACCACACCACATGCCCCTCCCCCCTCTTAGTGGGGTCAGCAGACATCCACTGATTGTTTTTTACTCAACCTAAATTTATTGAATTTCTAACAAGTGTCCCGTTACCTTAATTTTTCTCAAATTGCCTGGTGTTTTTAGCATGTCTCCTGGTTGTCTTAATTGCTCTGCATCAGCTTGGGTTTTTTCTGCATTGGTTTCCCCTGAGTCTTAAAACAGAATTAACTTCTGATTACTCTGTTTAGCATTTCTCCCCAGGTACCTAGATTTGCTTCAGAATATATTTTTTTAATTTTCTAGCCAATTTTACTGGACTGTTGTTACATCTCTTGTATGTGTATTATTTTTCCCAGTGATGATATATGGAGATGTCATAGTGCTAAGTTACAAGTGGTGCTGGTTCATATTTCAACTGATTTAAGGCACAGGGACTGATGTTTGTTTTAGCTAGAAGCGCCTTAAGCCAGTGAAAGTTTCCCCCAGGCTCTGAAATGAAGCTGGTGCTCTGACTGTGAGCACAATTCTAGTTAATTTTTGCTCTCTGGGACAGGGCATTCATGTTAAGGGGTTGTAACGGAGAAGCCTAGTATAATATATGGGCAAGCAGGCTTAGGTAGCTTTTTTGGTCTGCAATGTGTCTAGTACTTTGATTTAATTTTAGGCTACTAGAATAGGATGCCACAGCACTAAAACAGAGTCCTCCTGGTTCCAGGTAGCTAGTTGTAACACTCCTCAGTCTGATCTCGTGTACACCAGCCCCCACTACCTAACCTTTTACCATCTTCTCCTCCCCAGCTCCAGCTCACTTCTCCAGTGCTGCAGATGGCAGCAGCAGGTCCCTGAGAGCAGGCAGTGAACACTGGAACCCTTCCCCTGCCCACCTCACCTACAGACCCCCAACAGTTACCCACCTCATCTCCCCAGGTACATAGTGCTGTAGCAGCAGCAGGTGAAGCCGTGCTTCATGCAGCACCACTTAATACTACCTTCCCACCTGCCCCAGCAACTCTTCCACCCAGGGGTGGTGTTTCTTTTATAAGGGGAAACACGTGGTTTAAAACCAATCAGCTGAGTTTGACACCTCTTTCCCATTTGTCCAAGTGTTCTGTCCCAAATCGTTTTTTCCTCCCTACTACCCAAACCCACTTGAATATCCCTGGAACACCTCTTTCCCTCAACTTTAGTGTGCTGGCTTAGAAGCTACTTAGCCCTAGTCCCAATCCATGGCATAGGCAGCTTAAACACCCTAGTGATTGGCATCCCCATTTGATACGACTTCTGTCATGCGTGTTCTTTCCACAACTCCCCTAGGAGGTACATTTTTGTTTTTCTTGCTCTCAGGGGCACAACGTCACAGTTTTTGTCCTGAATAATACTTTAGCAACAGAAACTGAATAGGCTAGCAGAGACTGACAGTAACTCTCATGAATTTCAACACTAGGAAACCACTCAATCAGTTTCTGTAGTCCAAGGCTTGGTGGACACACTTGGGACTGTTCCTAATTGCAGCCCAGTGCTAGTGTGGTATCTCAACATGCTGCAAACAAGATATACTCTAGTTATGCTCTCCCTACTGAGTCTTCTCCTGTTTTCCTGTGTTCTGAGTAGTCTCATCTTGACCAAGGATCTCTTCCCCACAGATAGCTAACCATGTGAAACTCTGGTTAGCCTACCACCTGTATCCCAGCCACAGATACTGCCCCACCCCCTCTCCCAGCTTGCCTGCCATGATATAAAACAGTGTTGTATATTAGGTAACTCCCTGTACTCCCTCAGTATCTCACCCAAGCTGGTCTCTGATGGCCATCACAAACACCTCTCATAAGTTCAATGACTACTTATGATGAGTGGTGACACTGAAGCTAACCCAAGTCCTGGGTCATCTCCATCTAATCATGCTAGCCCACTGTGGGCAGAAGGCAGGGGACTAAAGATTGCTCACTTGAACATTGGTAGCCTATTCCCCAAATTCCAGAAGTTGGAAGCCTGGATAAAACTCCATAATCCAGACATCCTGGGTGTTGCTGAAATGTGTCTGAAGCCAGCTAATCCTAATTCCCTTTGCCACATAAATGGCTACAATTTAGTCTAGCACGACAATAAAAAGGTGAAGAGGTTCTTTTCTACCTCAAAGACCATCTAACTGTCTCAATAATTTCTTCAAGCAGCATGATGACCCCCTCTTCAGAATGAATCCTGATAGTGCTAATCCTTGGGTCTGCAAAGAAGCTTTACCTGGGCCGTGTATACAGTCTCCCTAATGGAGGGAAGCATGGATTAAATCAATTTATCAATGAGATTGCTAATCTCTCCCCTACTAGGGACATTATTATGATACTTGAACTTCAATCTCAATTTGCTGGAAGACAAACAACTCAGATATGCTGAACTCTTAAAACAAATTAACCTAACTCAGAACCTCCCATACCCTGCTCACCTCAATTCCAAATTCCATAACCATACTCTTCTTGACTGGATCCTAACTAACAGAGAGGACTGGGTAACCTCTGTGGGGGTTCTGTCTGACTCTATTAGTGATCATTCCCACACCTACTGCACCTGGTCCTGCCATAGACCACATCCACCACCCAAGCTCATCTCCTTTAGAAACTTCTCCATGGTCGACAGGTCAGCTCTACGGGCAGACCTCCAAGGAGTAAAATGGTCCTCCCTAAATTCTGTAATAAGTGTGGATGCAGCCTTAGGGATCCTGAAAGTGGCACTAGCCTCCATACAGGATAAGGACTTCCCTCTTTCAACACGACGCATCATGGGTGGTAACACAAAATGGCTCACAAGGAACTGCTGGCTCAAATGGAGGAGCAGGATTAATCCTGAGCCTCCTATAAAGCCACCCCTACACCTGCAAACTGGAATAACTTTTGAAGACTCAGAAACTGTTGTAAACAAGATGCAAAACTCCAAAAGGACACCTTTCTCAAGTCACAGCAAACACGTAACCTAGGTGACTCCCATAGATTCTGGGGATCAATAAACCCAGTCATGAAACCCACCCCAATGCAGAACAAAATAAACCTTGACAAAGAAGAGGGAATCCTAACTGAACCAGCAAAGGTTGCTGACATCTTGAACAACAAATTTATTAATCTTGACTCCTATCTTTCACAGCTCCCAACTAGATCAACTAGATCTCAGTCAGAGTTGGATGGCCACATGAGACCAAATTGTCCCACTTACTACTTTAGAGCCATATCCACCTCAGAGATCAGGTGTCACCTTTGGGCCCTACTCTGCTCAGGCAGTACCGGGAGTAATAGACTCTACTCTCAGTTCCTGAGATTGGTAGCTGATATCATTGCCAAACCAATCTCTTTCATCCTCAACATATCATTGTCAACATCCACCATCCCAGCACTCTGGAAACAGCTAGGGTCATCCCAATTTCCAAGTCGGGGGACACCAAGCTTCATGAGAACTACCAACCAATATCCATACTGTCCCACCTGAGCAATGTCCTGGAAAAGATTGTATTCTTTCAGATCTTGGACCATCTCTCTAAATAGAATCTAGTATCCTAGGACCAGCATGGTTTCCAAAAAGGATATAGCACCACTACAGCTCTTGCACAATTCACTGACCACGTACTTAGAGAAGCAAATGAGACATGAATCACAAGAGCTATCTCTGTGGATCTCTAGAAGGTGTTTGACATGGTAGGTCATGATATCCTTCTCAGTGGGCTTTCCTCTTGCAGTTTCTCTCCTAATACATCGGGCTGGGTTGAGAACTACCTCTCAAACAGGCCCCAAATGGTCCGTATTGAAGGACTCTTATCTCGCCCATTGCAAGTCCACATCGGGGTCCCCATGGATCCATCCTTAGACCCTTTCTCTACTCCCTCTTTGTTAACTCTCTACTCTTGGAACCATCAGGCTGTCGCAAGATCATGTATGCTGACGACCTCATTTTGTTCAGCAGCGATGTCTGCCACGGTAAGCTTTCAGAAACCCTTACCAAGGATTTCTCCAACATGTCACACTGGTTTACATCACACAAGCTCATAGTTAACACAAAGAAAACTAAATCCATGTTATTTGGATCAAAGCACCGGCTCACTATATGCTCCTCTGACCATTAGCACTCACTTAACATACAGTGTCCTGATGGATCCCCACTGCAGAAAGTAGAGGTTTCAAATACCTTGGAATTACACTTGATCCTCCCCTTTGCCAACCATATTGGCCAGCTGGTAAAATGGATGAACCAACAACTGGCAGTGTGTTTCCACCTGGAACACCTTATGACACTGGAAGTAAGACTTGCCATACGGAAAGGTACTCTTCTGCCTCTCCTTGATTACTGTTCCCCCATAATCTCCCTAACCTCATCACAACTCTTTGCTCACCTCAACACAGCATACAACAACATATGCAGGTTCTTAACCCTAGTCCCCTAACATACCCACCATTGCACCCTGTACTCATTCCTTGGGTGGCTCCCCCCCCCAGGACCACAGTCACTTAATGTTGGGCTCTCTAATATCTAAATCACTCCACGCGGGAGAACAATTGCCATTATCTAGGCTGTTAACAATCAAACAAACTCCAAACAACTCAGATTCTCCTCCCACTGACTACTGGCCTCCCCCAGGTCAAAAACAGATATGGGGCAGAGAGACTTCTCTAGTGCTGCTCCTAGTTTCTGGAATGCCCTCCCAGTGGAACTTCAAAACCTGGGGTCAACCCCTGTTTTTAAGAAGCACTTCAGAAGTGCACTTCTGTTCAAAGCATCATGTCATGCAACTGCTAGATCCTATCAATTAGAACTTCTAGTTCAATACTATTTTGGTGCTATTAGGCAGACAGCATGCTAAATTATATTTTTGTCCTAGCTAGGTATCTACGATGTTACAGTCCATTGTAAACTGCTTCTTCATCATTTGCTATGACAAGATTGTGTTGTCTAAGACTGGATTGTGCTGTTTTCATCTCAGATTCCATGTATAAGCTTACTAAGACTTCTACCGTATCTCTCTTGCTCAAACTTGTACTTCTATGTTCCATCTAGATGGTCGGGTCATGCTTGAAAACTATCCCTGGGACCAGTGTACTCACCCGGTTATCAAATACATACATAAATAAATACATTTATTTAATGTGGTGGTGGCATTCTGCCCGAAAGAAAACTTTCTCCTGCTTGCCATGATGGGCATGCTTTATGTATTTAATCTGGTGGTGGCATTCTGCATGAAAGAAAAATTTCTCTTGCTTGCTATGCCAGGCATGCTTCACATATTTAATGTGGCGATGGCATTCTGCATGAAAGAAAAATGTATCCTGCTCGACAAGTCAGGCATGTGTCATGTATTTAATCTGGTGGTGGCATTATGCCTGAAAGAAAAATTTGTCCTGTTCACTATGACAGTTCTGGTGGGTTGTTGAGGTATCACTGAGGTATTTTTGGAACACCACATCCGAAGATGGTTTAATCATGTTGTTTAAGGGCTTTGAGATAGTTTTAAAAATAACATTTTTCCTGCCAGAATTCCGAATACCCAGGACATGAATACTGAATATTCAGCCAAACATTTGGAAAAAGGTATTCACACAGCCCTACTGATTATAAGCACTGTAGATTTCTTTAGTGTTCACATTTTCACTGTGTTATTCTTAACTACATTGTTGTTTAGAAATGTCAAGTAAGGTAAACACCATTGTTCAGATTTTTATTTTTCATATATATATATATAAATATATATATATATATATATATATATATATATATATATATATAGTTTGTACTCCTTCATTTCTAACTGACCCTTCTGACAAACCCCGCAGCCCTGTCACCCCAGAATCAACAGGATTTACCTTCCTGCCTGGTCCGGTGCAGAACCTGCAAAGGGTCGGGCATCATCCTGCTACCAGTGATTTTTCTTCCATTTTTCTCCCATTCCTCTGCTGAGACACACACAGGCAGACATGCATGCGTGGATGTGCATGCACATCAGCGGAAGTCCCGCAGCACCCTCCCTTCCGCTGTCATCCTCAGACCCATACTACCCTCTGGCCTCAACCTAGGACCATTAGTTCAGCAGGGGCACCAGTCCTCCCTCCCTGGGAGAGGAGAGCTGTCCTCTGTACACTTGATCCTCTCCCTCCCCTGCTGACCTCTGGTGGACCATGCTCATTCCCGAACATGGGTCTCCGGCATGGCATGAGGTGTGGTGTCCAGCTCCTCAATTCCTGTTTCCAGCCTTAGACATTCTTTCTGGGCTAGAGCAATATACACATATTGCTCTGCCCTTATAGCCTGATCTAGGCTGTTATGAGATGCCCACGAGCAAGTTCAAAATGTATGTCCTTGCTCTTTGCATTGATTGCAGCGCAAAGGGCGTTTGCATTGAGCACTGTTATACCCCAGAACCACACAGAGGCCACACTTAAGTTTTTCATGTACATTACTGAGGTGACCTGTGTCTCCACACTGATAACAAGCTTGGTGTTGTTCAGCATAGAAGATCACTCCTCGATCTCTACCTAAAGAAAAACAGTTGGGGAGATGTTGCACCATCCCATTGTCTTGTTTAAGAGTTACTTTATAGCGTCACCCCCCAGTCCATAGGTGTTAATCATCAAGAATGGGCTCTGGGAACCCATTAACATTACATCATTGTTTGAGCCATTGGGTGATATCCACCACATTCACCCTCTCATTCCGGAAAAGAACAGTAATGCACTTAAAAGATGGTCTAGACAGGGGTACAGTCACAAAAGGCCTCCAGAAAGGAGAATTCTTTAAAAGCTGATATTGCTTACAGAAATGTTCCAGCCCTGCTGGGTGTTTGAAGCTTATATCATACATACAGAGTGTCACCAGGCATGTATATCAATGCATAGATCTCGTAGGCATAATACTTCATACTGTCTTTTAGCAGAGATCTGCCTACAAACAACCTATCAGGAATGTCAGATGACCCCCTCTATATTTGAGGTGCACAGCATTCCACTGTGTAGCTGGCTCAGATGCCAATCTGACTGTTTTAGGGAACAGCCGGTCTCTTACATTGGTATTCAGACATTATTTGCTGGAGGCACAATAGGAGCATCAATCTGTTTGTGTTGGCTTCTGTTAGGGGAATCCACAACAGGTGCAACTACCACATCATCCTCAATAGTTATCTGGCTGTCATGACTACTTATGGGGGAGGACAATGATTTGATCAGTACCTCCTTCCCCCTCCAATTGTCTAATATCTGTCAGCAAGTCTGGAAAAGCAGGAGCAGGATTTGGCCAGGAGGAATCTGAAAGACAGATTCCTTACCAAAAATAAAGGTTTGTCCATTGTTCAGCAGGTCAGCCAAGGGTCTGCCAGCCCTCATAGCAGAGGTGCCTGGGAGATTTGCATCCCAACTGGTACCATCTACTGTTGCCTTCCATCCTGCTTTCTCTAAAGCAGTTTTCACCCATAGAGGCATTTCCCCTATGAGTTCTGCAGTCAGACCCTGCTTTGGGGCCATAGTACCAGCTTTAACTGATTCCCATGTTTCTTTTTTGTGTGTGTTTTCCCTTTTTACAAGCTTTGACCACAGTCTTCTTTATAGAAATTCATTTCCCTGGACTCCCACTGGCAACCCCAATTATGAAAGTAATCCAAGGTAAATTAGGCCCCAAAGTACTGGCCTCTGAAACTGCAGTAGACATCTGCACTTTGTTTACACCCCCCCCCCACTTGGCACAACATTCTCTCATGCTTTCCAGTTTTTATCCCCTCCCTCTGTGAAATAACAGTGGCACTAGCCTTTACACATACATGAATACCTTGTTGTGAAACGTTCTCGGCTCCTTGTGCTACAACCGCAGATATCTCCACATTTTCTCTCACATTCTCCTCGATCTCCATATAGTGTAATCCAACCCAATCGGACTCCGCTACAGAATGGACACTGTCCGTGTGGTTTTCCTTTCCCCTCTGAAACAGCTTCTCCTGCAACAGAGTCTTCCTATGAGTGAAGAGATGCTCCTCCTCCCCTGATAGCATCTTGTAACTCCTGCATAGTGAGGACCCTAGCCACCCCTTCATTCTCCAAACTGGCATCCATCATCATCAGTACTGCTAGCGGTGAGTACCCATTCAGGTCTGCAAACTCTTCCTGGGCTAAAACAAAGCCCTCCTCAGTTCCACGATCCATTTGGGTCTCTAAAGGTGTCAAGACTGGGGAGGAGACCTGCTCCCCAGCCTCCCCTACATCCATGTGGGTCAGAAAACTCTCAGAACTGGACATGCAACATCAGCCACCACACCCTCTACTAACAAGAAGGGAATTTTTTTATTAATACAACATCATAACAAATCAAAACAAACTGTGTTACATCACACAGATCATAAATAACTCAAAGAAAACAGGACAACACAATACACATTGATCATCGTGCATATTTTAGACTCATGAGTCATGACCCTCAATACTTCTCTAAGTCTTGTTTCCCCATTAAAAACAGCCACAATCTCTATTCCCCCTCTCTTCTCACCGACCTCATCTACATTCATATAGTACTTTCTGACTAAATAACCACCTCACAATCCATCAATTTGGTTATAATCATGTTAAATTACACACCCTCACAGATTACTTTATGTAGTTAGGCGAATACAGGCAATCCAGCCATATACCGTCTAATGTATTATCATAGAATTCAGTACTGTCCCTCCACATTTTATGTCACTTCATTTGAATTTAATAAAACAAGTTAACCCATTCCACCAATTCCTCACCACATCCCCCGGGTTATTAACTATGTCTTTTTTATAAACTGTAAGCATTGCCTGTTCCACAAACAAACTTAACATCTGATACTGTATGTCATCCACTTTGCTGTAGGAACCACTGGCATCTCGCCTGCCACACGTAATATTTCACACAACAAAAGAACACCATCAGTGTGCCATAATGGAATTTGCTCAGCAGATGGGGGCAGTATCCCAATACCAGAGACTCATGAGATACTTGTGCAAGCCATGCTAACTTCCATTGTGTAGCTAGACAGGGCCATAACTGTTTTGCATATGAACATTCAAAAAGGAAATGTTCCATTGTTTCCACTACATTTTGACACCCAGGGTAGGGGCAATTTCTTTCTTCCAGTGCTTTGTATTTCACATTGCCCCTTAGGTTTAACCACCCATACATCATCAACCAGAGAACCTCCCACATGTGTTCAGGTATCCTTTTATTATTTAACTATTTCAATACACCACCCTTCAATCTGTCCGGGCAATTCTTAAACTCTACTTCCCTGGGGTGGATATTTCCCATAATCTCTATATGTAAAGTTGTCGTCCAGAAGTCTGAATTATCTGTCCTTTTGTCACTCCCCATTTAAATAGCTTCCAAAGGACCCCTTTAAGGAACTCCAGAATTTTCATCCTCACCGTTGCTTTTGGGGGAGCTGGCCCTATCCATTCATTCATATCACCTACCATATTTTGAATGAACCACCCTTGTTGCACACTCAGCCTGTTACTTAAAACCGTTTTTAAAATTGTGAGATGGAAATAAGTATGGTACAAAGGTGATGGGGTCTACCATTCCCAAACCCCCTCTCCTCTGGGCAGATATGAAGAGCATCTCTTTATTGGGTTTAACCTATTTCCCCATATCATTTGAAAAAAACAGGAATACAGCCTAGTTTCTAGGTTAGCAGGAAGAGGAAAAATCATTGTGACATATAGTATTAATGGGATATAAATTGTTTCAAAGCAGCAATTCTTTTTAATTTGGATAGCTTCCATGACTTCCATCTGTTCACCTTTGGTTCCACATTATTCAATACTAATTCCCAGTTCTCACTTGGCAGGTTCTTTGAAGAGAGAAAAATCCCTAAAATTTTCCTCCAGTCTCTTGAGATAGTAATGTGGTTAATGCTCCTGGATCTCCTTACCATGTCCCCCAAAAACAACCCTGAGCTTTTCTCCAAATTCAATTTAGAATTTGATACAGAGAAGAATAATCTTGAAAGATCTCAATGACTGAAGGAATTTGATCCACATTAGCCAAAAACACACAAATGTTGTCCGCATATTCCTGGACCCTTGTCTGCTCAAGCTCCCCCAGACCATCCAACCCCTGCCATCCCAGCAACCCATGTAACATCCTAACAAAGGTGTCTAAAGAAAATATATACAGTAATGGACTTAACAGGCATCCTTGTCTTACACCAGTTTTCATTACAAGTCCTTGTGTAATAGCTCCATCAATTATTGGGAACACAAGTGTCTGATCATATAATAATTTGATTTTGTCTAGGAAGCCTTTAGGGATCCCATAATGTGCAAGCACCTGAAATAAAGAAAAGGTGACTCACCCTGTCATAAGCCTTGCTCTGATCCAGAGATAGGATAGCAACTTCTCCCACTCTTCCCTTCATAAAAGGTTACTAACGTCTCTTATTAAAAATAAAGCTTGCTGAATTTTCCTATCAGGCAATCCACAAAATTGCACAGGATAAATTAATTTTGCTGAGGCTCGTCTAAGCCTAATTTGCAAAACACAGGAAAGATTTTAAAATCTGAGTTCAATACTGAAATAGGTCTCCAATTGCTAATGTCATACCTATCTCCTGATTTAAACAAAAAAATTAACAGCACAGAAGAAAAATCTTCCGGTACCCCCCCCCTCAACATTTCTCTAAAAACTTCCGAGAGACAACCTGCAAACTCTTTTGGGAATAACATATCATTCATATGATAACTCATCTGGGCCAGGAGACGTTCCTGTTTTTAACTGAGATATGACTGCCTCAATCTGCTCTATAGAGATGGGTGACTCTAACCCCTCTAGAGCCATTCTATGCAATTCCATCTGCAATGAGTTCAGAAACTTGCAGATTTTCTTCTCTGAAGGTTCCGCACCTGTGCTATATAAAAAAAAATTGCTGTTGAATTAACCCATGAACTTTTACCTTGTCCAATGTCAGGTTACCCCCTTGTCTCTTACCATCTTAAAGTCCATCTTGTGCCTCTTATTTTTAAAAGCCTCAAACAGGTCACCTAACGGTGTTTTCTGGGTTCCATATTCCAGTTCAGCTTTTAAAGTTTTTACTCTATCGTACTGTGGCAACCTCATCTCTGATTTTAAATGTTCTTTCTGAAGATCATAACTCCCACTCAAGGTCAAGTGTAATCCATACAAGTATTGCAGCTGTGCCCTGAGTTTTAAGTATTGAAAAAATTAAGTGTTCTCTGTTATCTTCCCATATCTCTTCAACCACTGTGCAATCTCCTATTTGGTTTCCAACAACCATATGCCCAGCTTTTCATATAACACACTCACAGAGGTCCTAGCCCACATGAGGGATCTCAACCCATCTTTAACCTCTGTTTCTAACAACATGGCTGAGTTTAACCTCCATCTCTTCTTTTTTTTGATTCCGTACAGGAGGTTTACCAATGGATAATTTAAGGAACAAATGATCTGAGAATTCTGAGGGCCACACAGTGAGGCATGGCAGTGAAAATCTCTTTTGAAATAAACAAGTGATCAATGGTGGAAGTCAATTTGCCTTTTTTAAATGTAAATTTAGGACCTTTGAAGAGATTGCACACACCACCATTTCTGCTTGTGTTACACATTTATGTAATGCATTGGAATCAAAATAAATCTTCCTGTTGCAGTCCATGGTCCCTTCCTGTGGTAACCCACAGTTAAAATCCCCCCCAGTACCACAAAAGCTGAAGTATACAAAAAAGGCCGGAACTGTTTTATTAGTTCAACTCTCTCCGCCCTTGATTGAGGCCCATATACATTAATAAATCTATATGGTACCTGGTTCCAAAGTCCATCCAAAAGTAGTAATCTACCTGGGATGAGATCAACCAATCTTGTTAGTTAGGCATATGCATTAAACAAAATGGCCACCCCATCAGCCCAATTAGCTCTAAAGGACCAATACGAAGGTTCCCAGTTCCACTCTGTCTTGAAACTCCTGACCTGTTCAAGGGACCACATCCAGGTTTCCTGAGGAAAGCAAATCTCCAGACCCTGTTGCACCACATAATGGAAAAAATCTCTTTTTTGATAATTTAGCAGAACTATGGCAGTTACAAGAGTCTATCTAAATCATACAATTGTGTGTTTAAATAGCCTAAGGTCCTTTTTTCCTTTTTTTCTCCTTTTTTCCTTTATACTCAGTGAACACTTGACCTTCTGTTTCCCCAGACTGAGAAGGTAGGGAACCAGATACCTCCATATCTGACTCATCTTCCCCCATACCAAGGTTTTAAAGGGATTAGAAACTTCCACTTCTACACACTCAACTTGCGGAGCCACAAGCTTAGAGTTCCTTGGTACTGTTCTCTGGGGTAAAGGGGCCACCTCTTGTTGTTTTATCTCCAAATCACCTCCTCTCCCCTTAATTTCAGTATAACAGACTGGTGGCAGACTAGCCCAATGCATCTCCTGAGATCTCAAATTTCCTTTAAGTTCTGTTTTAACTTTTACCACTTCCACAACGGGAATTTCACTGCCCTGGCCCAGAACCATCTGAATCAGGGTGATCTCCTTTCCTTCTTCAGATGTTTTTTTTTTGGGGGGGGTTATTTCAGCAGAGTCTTGTGCTTTGTTAATCAAAAGGTCAGGACTTATCACTGTGGCCTTGTTCTTGGCTGCCACAGGCATTCAAAGAAGGTGTGTGCAGACTCTATGCACAAATCACATCTTGTCATGTTGTTACATTGAATCCTATTGTGTCCCACCTCCCCACAATTATCACATCTCAGGGTATCACATGTACTCGACAGATGGGTATGGGACCCACACTTGTAGCAGGCTTGCAAATAGAAGCATATGCCCCTATCCCTGCCTAGTAGAAAATAATTTCGTATATACTCAATATTGCTTTCCACCTGTCTCAACTTCACTTTATATTTCCAACCTTTCATCCAGAACTGTTTAGAATCTAATAAAGCTTTGGGTGAACTTAAAACCTCACACTTTTTTGTCAACCAATACATTATATCTTCAAGATGAACCACTTCATTACGAAACATGATTGTCGCAAACTTTATAAGGGGTTTCGTCAAAGGGATTACCAAAAATGGGGACCAAAGGGGAGAAAACTTAAGCAAATTATAATGTTGCCAAAATAAATCCAACAAATAAGATGAACAAAAACTAATGTTATCATTATCCTGTCCAGAAATGTTAATAAAAGTGAATATTTTTGTGGAGAGAGGTGGAGAGATTCTTTAAGTCATGTCTTCCCCATATATTGCCTATCAGGCCTTATCTCCAGGCCTCCCTAATATCAAATCTGGACAGCATTATGCCTCAGAGCTGCTTTCTTTTTAGATTTTTGTGAAGAAATCCAATACTAAAGGTTGCTGAGGAGGGAGAGGTACCTCTTCATGATTCCATTCCATGTGTACAGGTTCTTTGTGGACTACCAACCCCGAGATGACCTGCTCCTTTCCTTCGTCACATGGTTTGAGTCCCACTTCCTTCATAGTGACCTTTTCCACTTAAATTTCCACTTTTCCCATTTCAATACCTCCTTCCCCATGTCCATCACCCAAGAGTTTATCAATATTGTTATGTACATCCATTCTTTGGTGATCATTTTGATCAACGGGCCACCATTCCGGGCTCGTTTGAGACAAGGGTTCATTCCACTCTGGATCAGGTAGCCATTGGCCATCATCAGTTTTTGTCCACCCTACCTCCTTCAATGCTTTCTCCAGGGACCATGCAAGAAACAGGTCAGCTGAAATAGGCTGTACAGCAAAAGCTCTTGTAATAGCTGCTGCAGTTGTCAGGGGTTGATGGGCCACTCCCCTCTCTGGCTTTACTCCTTCCACCTCATGGGTAGGCCATGTTGTAATAGTGGAGTCCAAATTTCTATTTGCCAGAGTCAGGGCTACCCTCTTATTTTTTTCTCTTCTTGAGCTTTATTCATCCCATGATGTCTGGCTAAAAATGAAAAAACAGTTGCCGCCTCTTGTGGTACATGCTTACTGTGGTATACAGCTGAGCCTTCAGTTTTTCCTTCATACCCTTCACACACATTTAGTGGCACCCCCATGATCTTTAACATCTACTCCTTCAACCTGTTTTCTTGATCCTGTCCCTTCTATGGCACAACTTTCTTCATTTACATCTCCGCTCACTTTCTCACTTTCCATGCTGTTTTGGTTACTCACTGCTCCATCCCCCACCATATTAATCTCCTGCTCACTTGACTTTTGGCACTCACTTTGAGTGACTGAACTGCCAGCCGTACTATTTAATATATTGCCCAATACTTTTGCATCCATAGACATTACCTGGTGGGGGACTGTCTGTTCCAGCACTGCATGCTCATTTTCTAATGCTGCATCATTTCTGTTGTGCCAGTGCAGCCACACCCTATGTCATCTGGGGGCCTCCATTTGTAACTTTGCGATCTCTGCATGTAGAAGTGCTTTACACTTCACGTATCTTCACTTCTCATCCTGAAGCCCCTGTAGCATGCTCAAATGTAAATCCATATGAAAATCTTGCTTTTTCAGTACCTTGGTTGTATTTTCTATACCCAGTATGCTTAAATCTTCTGTAGATAGAAACACATCTTCTCCTTTTTCTCCATTGATAATTCCAGATTCCATGGGATTTAGCATAGCAGCCTCTTGGTTTCTACATCCAAGGGACAAGGCTAGTTCCCTTACCTCACGACATCCATTCCTTCCACCACTACACCAGAACTGGCCATCTTAGCGATGGACAAGGGTTCCCCCAACAGCTCAGTAGGGGAAGTTTTTATTAAAACAAAAACAAACATTTTTTCAAAACCAAAACAAATCACTCAGTCATTATGATATCCATATTATCTGCCCAATTCCAGTAGCATTTTTCCACAGCTCTCTTGCCTTCTCTTCTCCCCATAATTTACACTCATCTTGAAAAATGTTATCTACATCATATTGAAACTTAAAAAAAGTCCTGTATAGTCAAATCCTTATTCTGCAAAGATCTTGAGCGTCTATTTTGCCATATAGACCATTTCAAAACTGCCAAAATAACATAGACTGCATTTTTATTAATTTTTCCCATTCTTTTGTTAACTGACCATAAATCAAAATCTCATATGTCATGTTTTTAAAAGCTTGCATCCCCTAATAACTGGCTACCATACCCCAAAAAGGTTTAATAAAATCACAATCAAAAAATAAATATTGCATACTTTCCTCTTTTGTCCCACAATCTCTTTCTCCACATATTCTTTCCTCCATTCTTTTATGTTTATGGTTACCTCTCATGTTTAACTTCTCATGACTACACATCCATACTATATCTGTCATTTTTTCTGGAATTCTTTTTTGTAATGTAACTGCTAAAATTTCCTGCACTTTTATTCCTTTTTCTACCTTAAAAACTTGTTTTTTCCAGAAATTCCTCTCCATAATTCCTTTATACATCTGTTTCATGTTACCCCTAATTAGAGCATCCACTGTTACCCCCCCAACTGGGTTAAATACTTCCTTCCAATTTCCATATATATTGGCCACACTTTACCTCCTACTATATTCCCTTTATTCCCAATACATTTAATGAAAGGTACATTGCATTGCTGTGTTAACCAAGACCAAGCTTTGTTCTCACCTTTTACTAATGGTACAATATTTGAAAACACAAAAATATTAATATAAAAAGCAATTGGATTTATCATGTTTAAACCCCCATCTGTTATGGTTCTATATGTTATCCCCCTTTTAATAGGATTTAACTTGCTACCCCACAATAACTGAAAAAAAAAATAACTTTGAATTTTGGATTGCATTTGAAATGGTCCTAGAAAAATATATGCTAAAATTAAAAATATTGGGACAATAAACATTTTTAATAAGTAAATTATTTCCTCTTGCATCATACTCCATTGTTTCCATTTATGTACTTTTATTTGAGCTATTTGATACGTTTCTTCCCAGTTTTGTTGTATTGCATCATCCCCATCAAATCTTATTCCCAGCACCTTAATGCTTCCTTCTGCTATCTCCAAATCTCCTCTTTTCCTTGTCTCCACTGCCCCCAAGGGATAAATTCTACTTTTCCCTTTAATTATCTCAATCCCTTTATATTGGCTATACTTCTCTACTGTCTCTATTAACTTATCCCCTGAACTCTGATCTTTTACTAAAACTAAGCAATCATCTGCATAAGCACTTGTTTTATTTAGTTCCCTATTTTGCCATACAATACATTTAATCTCTTTCTCCACCTCTATTCTCCTCAGAAGTGGGTCTAGACAAAATACAAATAGTAGGGGACTTAATGGGCACCCTTGCCAAACCCCATTCCTTATGTACATTGAAGTCCCTAGATGCCCATTAACCATACGACAAATTTGCACTTCCTTATATATTGCTTTTATTAGACTAATTAATTATGTTAGCATTTTAAACTTTTCTAAGGTATCCCATCTATACTGATGCTTTACAACATCAAATGCCATTTCTTGATCCAAGGCATACAAATACCCTTGCAAAGATTCCTCCTGTCCTTTATTTATGACTTTTCTAATATAAATTCAATTTTGTCATATGATTCATCCAGGAATAGCACACATTTGAGACTGCATTATCAATTTCTCTGAAAAAGTCCTTAACCTATTATTTATTATCTTGGCTAAAATTTTGTAATCTGAAGTCAATAAACTAATGGGCCTCCAAATTTTAAGTTGTGTTTTTTCTGCTTTTTAATGCAGAAAAATCATTATTCCTTTGTTCATGCTTTCAGCCAAATTGTCTCACTTCATTATACCATTGTATACTCTTGTAAAAAGCTATTTGTTTTTCTAAAATATTATAGAACATATTTGGAATCCCAAACACCCCAGGTGCTGTGTTATTTGACAAAGATTTTATTGCCTCTTTCACTTCTTCTTCTTTTATTTCCCCCCTTTATCGCCTCTGCCTCACATTCCTCCAACTCTGGCATCTCAATTGTCAAAAAAAAAATCCTCATTTTTCCTACTTCTTTGTTGCTGGTATTTTTCCTTCAAAAACTCTTGTACCGTACATTTAATATTTTCTATATCTATATATATCCTCCCTTTTCCATCCTGTAATTTGTACATAATTCAATTTTCTATTCTTTTTTTACTACTATCATCATAAGGATTTGTATGATATTTTGTTCCTTGGGTGTCACTTTTTTTGTTCTATAATTAAAGATGTGACTCTATTATATTTGTATTCTTTCATTCTAACCTTCATTTCTTCAATTTGTTTAGATTCATCCACCTTATCTTTAACCTGCCTCATCATAAGTTTATATAATCTAGCCCTTAATTTGAAATGCTTCCTATAATTTGTTGCCTCTGCTTTCTGCCCTTCTTCAATCATATATTGTTTGATTTAATTTTTAGTATCTTCCCACTATTCTTTTCTACTGTCAAACAATTCCATAACTGTTAACTTATCTTCTAGTATTATTTTAATCTTTTCTTTACAAGTATCTTCTTTTAGCTTAGCTGTATTTATTTTCCAATAGCCTTTTCCTATTCTCATCCTATTCCCCAAGTTAATTTCAACTTCTACTGCCCTATGATCTGATGTCTCAATTGGTATACTCCTAATATCAACTACCTCCACTTTTTTTGTACTATCCAGAAATCTATACGAGTAGAATGTGAACCCTTGAAATAGGTGTGTTCTCCTTTTTCCCCTTTTACCTTATATCCATCCATCATCCCAGCTTTATCTAACATTCTTTTCAAGTGAGACATATCATAAAACATTGCTGATGTTGCCCTTCCCTAATCTGCTCTAGATAACCCACAGTTTAAGTCTGCCCCACACCACAAGTTTTGAAGTATGCAAATAAGCCTCTATTTGATCTATTAGCATATTCCTTTCTATTTTCCTTCATTTTATAAACTACAATAACTCTCACAGAATTCTTTTTTTAAAACAACATCAACAATCATAGCTCTTCTAGGTACCAAATCTATTACTTTTAAAATGTGAACATCATAAGAAGAGAAAGCTACCCCCACCCCTGTACACCTATCTATCCCAAAGGACCATAAGGATGGTCCCCATGTCCAGTCTTTCTGAGTTTGCTGAATTTAATCTATAGTGTATAACCGTGTGTCTTGGAATACATATGTCACTTTTCAAGTCATATAGTATTTTAAAAGTTACCAGCCTCCTCCTTATATTTTTAATACTATTTGTATTATGAGTGATGAATTTTAAACTTCCCATTTTGATTTCCCCTCACTGTCACCCTGCTTCTCTAGATTTTTCCTTTTCTTTCACACCTGCATGTTTGTTGTGTCTCCATCTTCCTCTCCCTCACTTTCTGAAAGATCCGTGTTGGACCGGTCAGAGCCCTCCTCTATAATGGACCATTTCTTGTCTTGTAATAAGGTGTATTTATTTGTTAACTGTACACCTTCATAATCTTTTTCCAATGAAATTATCTGTTTTGCTGTACTCTTATTCTTGTTTTTAGATCTTGTAACCATAGTAAAATCCAATTTATTTTTCTGTCTTCCCTTCCATTTTAAAAGTCCCTGTTTTTCCTTTTGTTTCCTTTTGCTCTGGTATTACCAACCTTTTAGTCTGAGGTTATACCTTTTTTCATTTTTACATGTCCACTTTGATAATGGCTTCCCATATTACCTTATCTTGTTTCTCTTTCTCTTTCTGCGCTACAGCCAGATAGACATCTTGCTCTGCTCTTTCTCCAGTCTCTGGGCTGTTATGGGAGGCCCAGGGACATTTTGCAAAGGTATGCCTTTCCCCTTCAAACAAACTACATTTAACTTGGTTTGTGCACTCTGCCCCAAAATGCCCAACAACTCCACATAGGCCTCACTTGACTTTACCACAGTCATTACTTAAGTGACCTCACTCTCCCTCCACATTTGTAGCAGGCCCACACCTGGCCTGCATAAAAAAACACAATGCCTCCATCTTGGCCTAGAAAGAAACAGTTTGGCAAATGTTGAATTTCCCCATCTACTTGTTTAAGTGTTAGTTTATATTTCCATTCACCTGTCCACAGACCATTTTCATCCAATATCGGTTCCGGCTGCCCATGCATTATACCCTTCTGCTTGATCCAGAAATTAATGTCAACCACATTAATGCCTTGATTTCGAAATAACACGGACACTATCTTAAAATCAGGTTTTGATAAGGGAATAACTGAGAAATCCTTCCATAAGTCTGTATATTTCATTTGCTGATATAATTTCCAAAAGCGGTCCAACCCTCCTCCATGTTTAAAACTTATGTCAAATTCTGTACTTCCTGGTACATGAATAAGGGCATATACAGTATTTCATATGGATAAAACTTCATTTTATTCATTAAGAGGTATTTCCCACTAAAAATTCTGTTTAGCACATCCTCAGAGGGTCCTCTAAATCTCAGGTGTACCGTGTTTCTTCTTTTAGCTTGCTGTGGTTTTGTATCTTTAGGAAATAATCTTTCTTTGGTATTGCCACCTAAGGGTTTCTCCTTCTGGCCTTCTCCTTCCTCCTGCATTTCTTTATCTGTTAATATTGTTTTCTGCTCAAGCTCCATAGATGACTCTTCATTATCACTATTAAGTCCATCCAAAAGTGTCTTTTTTGTTTTATCTGCCTCTGATGTTACATCTTTCTATTTTTCGGCTTCATGCACTTTTTCCCAAAATTTACTTTCTACATCCCTTGTGTCTTCTTTTTGGTTTTCACTAATTCCTGATGTATTGGGCCTGTTCAGCTCTCACCCAGACCCATCATCCTTTCTTTTCCAACCTACTTGTAATAAGGCTTCTGTTACCCATTCAGGTGTGCCTGCAAAGTCCTTAAAACTTCTCCCTTCTGAATCTGAAACCTCTTCTTTTTCTCCTTTATAGTTTCCTAATGGGCCCTTCTTTTCCATGACTTCCTCAATATCTTCAAAATCTGTGTTTTCTTTATTTGTTTTAGCTCTTTCTTTACTTTCTGTCTTACTTTCTACAGTTCTTTTCAGGCCAAGCTGTTTCTGACTTACTTTTGCATTTCCTTTCTGGGGTGACACTTTCACTTGTTTTTTCCCCCGACTCAGCGGGTGCAGCTTGCTTTGATACTGCCACATCATTGCTTCTTAATTTAGCCTGACAGGAGTCCGGTCTATTTTCTTTGTTTTTCACAACAGAAATATCTGGATCTATGAGACCTACTGTTTCTTTACTCTTTTGCTGATTATTTTCAAAAACATTTTTTTTACTCACATTTGAAACATCTCCCTCCATCTCCATGGAAGAAGTTTTCTCTCGTAATTCCTTCTTTTTCCTTTCAAGCTCCTCACTTTGATCTTCTTGATCCATAAAAGTGCCTGAACTCATTTTCTGGCCTCTAGTGGTATACAAGACAGGGGAGGAGACCCTCTCCCCTGCCACATCAGCACTTCCTCCTCCTCCTGCTCTGCTGTCCAGCTTCAAACTGTGATCCTCCACTCTTTTCTCAGGAAGTCAAGTCCCCTACTGGCAGAGTAGGGGAATTTCCCTAGTGCCCTGGCCAGATTTCCCCTTCCCATAAAACCAGTTCATGTACTTGTCCAAGTCTGTGTGTGGGGCATTGATGTGCGAAATGGCTGCCACTACACATTCAGCCACTTCACTACCAGTCTAACATTGCTTGTAAAGTGCTTTGGGATACAATGTGCATGAAAGTGCAAAATAAATGCTGATTATTCATGTATAGGCTGTAGTGAAAATAAATACTGAACTAAAGAGTAAAATGTTTGAAAGTTTTTTTTGCCTTTTTCCTTTGATAATTGTCTGTACAGGTTCAAAGAAGATAAATGGAACAGTATAAGGAGAAAAGAGTTCCAGAGGACAAATTATAAAACCCTTACTTGTTCTGGCTGTAACTGCTTCTCAGGTCAGTAGCATTATGTAAATGAGTTGACCAGAAAAGCTTAATGGTAAAGAGAATTGTGATGTAAGTAGCACCATACCTGTGAGGCAAAGGGCTCTATTGTGTTCTGTGATGTAAGGGTATTCTAATTCTGTAATATAACCTGGTACTCCTAAATGGATGGTATTTGTGTGCAGTGTGTACAGCTGAGCTGTCAGTGATGACAATAACAAGTATTAGTCAATGCCGAATGTTACCTTGCTGGCATTGGCATTGGTAGTGCAGGAGTTAGAGAGATGCATATTAGGAATGGCAGTGAATTATTGAACTGATGCCAACCCCATCCCCACCTTGCACAGACTGACAGGCATTGGGGTGTGCCTTAAGGTTGTCGGCCATAACACACATGCCATTTCATCTCACCCTACCCTGCAGACACCAACAAGTGTTGCATTGTGCCCTGGAGTCTTCGGGCCTTATGCTCACCCCATTCCAGAAGGAAATACACTGAGATGGGTGCAGTATAGGAAAATGAGGTGAACTTTGGGGCCTAGGAGTCCAAGGCACATCTCAATGTCTGTCATTGGCTGCAGGGCATGGGTGGGTGTGGAATGGCATGAGCATTACAGCTGACTATCCCAAATCACACCATGAAACCTGTCAGTCTCTACAGAGTGGGGCATTATGGTTGGAAGCCCTAATGCCCTGGGTGTTTGTTGGTATTTTCACTCTAAATTTTCAACATGGGCTTTTTGTGACCCCATGTTATGAACAGTAGCATTATCGGTTCATTAGCCAAAAGGTAATTTTGCACAGTGACTGCAACATTTGGTTGCCACAGGTGCTAAAGCACATTTCTGGCAGGATGTGAAAAATGACAGCTATACTGTTCATGAGGAGGTATAAAAAACTGGCAATATTGAAAATCTGGAGTGAAAATATGAAAAATTGGTGAAGTCATGGGCATTCATAGAAACTGCACAACACACATCCGTAACACAATTATTTTGGGGATGTTTGTAACCACATGTCCAGTATAGGCATTTTGGAACCTCTGCTCATGAACAGTGTCACTGTGATTTTGTTAATCTGTCCTGAGCATTGATTTCCCACAGCGACCATGCCATTGTGCACTGCATCTGTGAAAACACATTTTGGGTAGGATGTGAAAAATGACAGCTGTACTGCTTATGAGGAGGTGTGAAAAAATGGCAATGTTGAAAATCTGGAGTGAAAATATAAAAAAAATTGTTAAAGTTACACATTTACATGGAAACGGTGCAACACACACTCATAACACAGTCATTTCGTGGAATTATTTCACCAAATTTTCAACATAGGCATTTTGTTACCTCTGCTCATGAACTCTGTCAGTATGATTTTCTTAATCTGTCCCAAACATTGATTTCCCACCACGACCATGCCTTTGTGCTCCAGATGTGTGAAAACACATTTTGGGCAGGATGTGAAAAAGGACAGCTGTACTGTTCATAAGGAGGTGTGCAAAACTGACAATGTGAAAATCTTGAGTGAAAATATTACAAATTCTTGAAGTTACAAGTGTGCATGGAAACTGCGCAATGTACACTCATAACATAGTCATTGTATGGACTTTTGTCACCAAATTTTCAGCACAGGCATTTTGGGACCTCCACTCATGAACAGTGTCACTGTGAGTTTCTTAATCTGTCCCAAACAATGATTTCCCACAGGGGCCATGCTATTCTGTGCCAGAAGTGTGAGAACACATTTTGGCCAGGATGTGAAAAATGATAGCTGTACTGTTCATAAGGAGGTGTAAAAACATGCCAGTGTTGAAAATCTGTAGTAAAAATATTACAAATTAATGAAGTTATGAATGTACATGCAAACTGCACAATGCATGCTCATGACACAGTCAAATTTTTGGAATTTGTTCACTAGATTTTCAACATAGCTTTTTTGGGAGCCCACTTCATGAACAGTGACACTGTCATTTTGTTAACTGGTCCCAAAAGATGATTCCACACAATGACAGCAAAATCACCTTTTAGGACTGAATAACCAGATGACAGTCACTGAATTTATGAGATGGGGTCCCAAGAACCCCATATTAAAAATTTGGTGCCAAAATTAGCAAAAATGGCTGAGATATTCAGATAGGTTGAAAAAAACCCATTTATGACATTATACAGCTTACTGGCATTTCTTCAGTTTGCGGTCAGCTTTGAAGAGTGCAGATGTGTTCCCGGTCCACTGAAGATCATCGTACCAGGCTCTGGGGGTGAGTATGGGGTGAGGGTGTGGGAAGGTGGGGTGCCCGGGGTGGGTTCAGGTTGGGAGGGGCACAGAACACAGCGAGGGACGTTTTTCTTTACAGTATAAAAACAAAATGTGAGAAGGTTTTCTTTTTTCACAGGTGATTTGGCACACTGGGTTAGGCTCCCAGCATGCTACCTGAGTGTTTGTTGGGGGGTCTTTAGCCGACAGAGATTGGGCACCCTGTCGGCACATACAGAGAGTTTAGGAGGGTCACCCACAGGGAAATTAATATCACCAGAGGGATATGGGCCACAATGATGTGGACTGACCAGGCAAAGTTAAAAGGTGACCAATTCAGACAAATGATAACTCCTCCCATTTTATAATAAATAATTGATTACTTATTTAATTCTTGTGTTGTTCTTGAGGAACTGCTGTATTGGCAACTAAATGGGCAGAGAAAGGGTTTGAAACTCGCCAAAACTGAGAAACTGGGAACTTACCAATCGACCCCGTAGAACTGCCAGTGAAGGTTTTTTTTTTGCTAATGCTGCTGCCGACACTAGCTGAGTAGGAATAGAGAAGAAATACAGAGGCTTAAGCCTAAAATTGTGCTGATGTGCATTCGCCCCAGCACAGTAAAGGCCGGGGGGCTGCATGTCATAGCATTGGAGCAAGGGGTAGAGCACAGGTTGTAACAATGCTAAGCAGTTAGTTGAACAGGGAAGAGGTGGGGGTGAAGCGCAGTCCCAAAAACATGTATAAAATGTTCACACTGGGATAGAAAGTGTCTATTATCGTGGGGGCTTTTCTTTCTTTTTTTTTTTTTGACAACCGGGATTGACGCCATCTTGGGAAACCAGGCAAGGCAAACTGCTGTTTGCTGCTGCAATCAGGAACTGCCCCAGCAGCAAAAACAGCTGATTCTCCAATTAAGGGGTGCTCCCAGATTGCAGCAGTGAATTTCTTTCAAGTTGGTGGCAGGCTTCTCAACTGCAGTCATAGATAGTATGCTATGCCATTGGTGTCACAGAGCCTGACCGGAAAAAGCAGTGGCACCATTGGCCACAGCAGGACTGCACCTCCAAAACCTGCTTCTCCACTCCAAGGTACCACAATATGTTGTCTGCGCTGTACACACAAGACAACATAAAAACAGGAAGTGCTGAGAGCTGTTATGTTAGTAGTCTGAGATAATTTGAGATAATATAGTAGAAGCTGAATTGCAAGGTTACCTGTAAATAAGCACAGAAAATAAAACTTCACTATGTACATGGGAAGTTTAACAGTATTCACTGTATGTTGTATAAAGTGAGCAAAATAGTAGTCAGCATGTGAATGTAAAAATTGCACATTTTTTTGTCCAGGTACTATCTTCAATGAGGTACAGTTGACTTTGTAAGACATAACCACTGTGGTCTGTGTCAGTATGCATAATCTCAGTAGAACTTTTATTATCAGGGCCCAAAAAAATTTAAATCATTGTTTACATTCTGAGAAAACAATGTCTGCAGTTCTCCTCCTCCTTGCTACCATTTATGCTGCAAGCAGTAAATGTAGAACAGACTGTAATTGTTTTTTTTTTATTTGCAAATTTCAGGAGTCAGAAATGACACTTTCTATGTAGAAATAGCATTGAATCTGGACCATCCTTGGTAAACACTGTGTAAAGAAAATGAGCTAAAGCAGGACCGCACTGTAAATGAGATGATTATTCTGTAGTTCAATATCCTTTTGCACTTTTCTAAATTGTAAAAATGTATAGAAGCAAGACCCAACTGAAAACAAGATGATGTATCTCTGCTGGGTTATTCTGGACACATATATTGGTATATATTTCCTTTGATAATTATCTGTATGGGTTCAACAGGTTGAACCTGTATGGGTTCAAAGAAAAATGTTAAAATGGGTAAAAGTGCAAGATATTTTTCATAGATCTTTAGTGAAACCATACCTGGGATACTGGGACTCCCTGGAGTCTGTCTGAAGGGCGGCCATAAAAATTATTTATGGTCAGCAGGTAAAATCATATGAGAAGATGGTGGTTAACCACAGCATGTATACACTGGTGGCCAGAATTGAAAGGGGGACAAACAGAGACATTGGTACTTGTGTGGTATCAGCATGGTTGACTGTAGTGAACAGCTAATGAGAAAAGAGGGCACTGGATATAAGGAAGTTTTTATTTATGGAAATGGTGGTGGATACATGGAACAAATTGCCCAAAGAGGTGCTCCGTTTAATGTCTATGACTTGGTTCAGGCAATGTCTTTGCAAGTACATTTCTACAGGTTCTTTTCAATACTAATCTATGGTTGTTGAAACATAAGCATATTAGTTGTACTTGAGCAGGAAGGAAGGTGCTGCCAATTTTTAAAGTTTTTCTTTCATAATGTATGAAGTTTTTGTTTCACGTGTTAGATGGCTACAGACAAAACAGAGAAATTGGTTTGAAAACCCAGGTAGTCATAAGGTGAGGTCATGATTCTTGTTCGCCTTTATTCAAGTAATCTTTGAAAAATGGATTAATATGGCATTTAAGGGGTTTGGTTTCTGTAATGTATCTTTAATGTAAAAACTTCTTATTGTACTGTGCTGGGGAAAGGGACTGTTGAAAAATATTTATTTTTTTTGTTACTGAAGTCTTGATCTGGGATCTAACATTTTTCTTAAATGTGATGCCTTTTTTGTATCTGTGATGAAAGAAGGGGTTGGTGTGAAATGTTGAGAAACTGTTTTAATGAACATCTGGTTTAAAGGCTGAGGAAGGAAATGTTAAAAAGTTGTCAGCTGATGATCAGAACAATAATCACTGGCCATAATAGACCACAGGCAGTGGGCAGACCGGGTGGTCCACACAGTCCTTATCTGCCATCAATTTCTATGTTTCTATACACTGATAACAAGTAATCCAGTAAATCATGAAGATTTCTTCATAGATTTAATGCTAAAAAACATGCATCTAACTTGAAAGATTTTTATTTGTAAAAACATTGTGTCATGCTGCATATTCCAAACCTGTATGTGTTAGCAAGCAACCAGTACATGCTAGAAATACCCACACAAATTTCCAAACCAGTTTCAATCCCATGTAGTTCTGCATTAGGAGCTATATGTGCAACTCCAAACATCACTATTTATACATACTAAAGATGGTCATTTCACAACTAATGAAAATCGGTCTAAATAAATTTAAAAACAGATATCGCTCCATCAATTCTAAAACATTTGCACAAACCATATGATCTTAAAACCCAGAATTGGCTAATATTAAATACAGGTCTCTTCAGATAACAGAAATATGTATTTATATGTCTTTAGTTTTTTTAATTTTATATAACTCTTTCATTATATGTCTTAATCACAACTTAATTGCATTCCTTATTAAAATATGTATGAGTAGATTGTTTAATTAATTTAATATTACCTATAAGATTGCTCAAAAATATAACATCTATTCTTAGTTCTATGCAAATGGTCCCCTGGGAAATCAATTATTTTCTTCAAGATATAACAATAGATTTCAGAACTGCCATCCGATTTCTGTCACCCAGTAGGGAGGAAAAACTACTATTTGCAAAGATCTGCAATATAATAAACACCACGCTAAATATTTCCCTAATATGAAATCATCACTAACAAATATTAATTACCATAGTAAATTAACTGCAATAATTGTTTCAATAAGTAGAACCTATAAAAGGAAAATAAAAGCTGACAATACACTATCAAATGTAATGCAAGCCATGGGGGATGATAGCAATTCTTTTACCTGCAGCAAGTTATTACTGAAAGGCAGATAACTATTTTTTTCTATAATGTAAGCATTATTACATTTTAAATAAAATAAAGACAATGAATTCAGAATGGAGTACAAGAGCAATGACACACAAAAAGAAAAAAACAAATTATGGGTGCTAAGCTCATCAGATAGTTCTTTACCAAACACATAAGTAGTGTAATTGCTGTTATCATTGTATTTCAGAGGAAAAAAAAACTGAAATAATTCTATACCAGTCCAGGAATTACTGATACTGTTCTAGAGCTGGTTGTCCCCATTCCTACAGGGTTGGGATAAGAAAGGGTATAAGGTATGGGTTTCCCTGAGGGAGAGTTGTCATCAACCTGAGTCAGATAAAGTGGGAAGTAAGTGCAATTTGGGATGTTGGACAACATGAATGAGAGATGAGTGTCCCAAATAGCCTGCAATACTTCTAGTCTGCCTCTCACTGCAAACTATACAGTTTTAAAGCTAGCCCATTTCCCAAGTTCTAATAATCAGTCATCAACTTTAGGGAGGCCTGTTCTGTCCAGCAATATTCTTTTAGCTGTGATTAGTGACCCAGCAAGCCACCTAGAAGTATGTGCCATGATGCTTGGGGTATCTGAATTCCTAACATTAAGAGGCAAAAGGAGACTAGGGCTTGGCACATCCTCTGAATCTCTGCCCAAATCCAATTACACAAGGGCAGCTCCAGATGATGTAGGTAATAGTGCCTGTACCCTGGGCACACTGCCAGCATATAACAGAAGGGAGTAACCCCCATGCATGAAGCTTTTGCTATGTACTGTACCACTGGTGAAGAAGTTTGAGCTGGGTGAAGCAATTTTTGGTGTTTTTAACCTTCCAAATTATTGCTGACCAACATTTCTCCAATGGTATGGTATAATGTCACAGCCCAGTTTCACTCATAATTTGCAGTGGTATGGGTCAGAGAGTACATGAGAGGAATAAGAATCTCTCTAATCACCTGCCTACTTGAGGGGGGGCTGCAACTGTGGGGATGAAAGAGGTGGTCAATGGTCTTAAGAATCTGAAACTAGTACTGCAGTACTACTTGGGTTTCCTGGTCATGCTTCACTTGCAGGTATCTCCAAAGGTGCTTATGAGGGTGGGAGAAAATGTATTCTGTAGTTGGAAGAAGGATTTCTGAACTTTTGAAGTAGGGTCAATAGGTCTTTGAGGTAATTACGTAATACCAGCTTGCAACCCACTAGGACAAGGAAGTTTTTTTGTTTGTTTGTTTTGTTTTTGAATAAATACACTTTAGTGTGTTGTCCCAGATTGGGAGGAGGGGGAAAAGCCACAGACTCCACTCTAACAGCTTGGCCACCTACAGCTAAAATTTTCAAGTGTACTGTTGGGAGGGATATTCCTTAAGGTGGATTGGCAATGGGTTAATGATTGCATTTTTCCCAACTTGACCTTCATCAGAACTTACTCATATTGCACCCATTTTGTTCACAGCTTCTGTAGGATAGAAACATAGAAACATAGAAACATAGAATTTGACGGCAGATAAGGACTGCTTGGCCCACCCAGTCTGCCCATTTCCCTACCTACTGGATAAGCTGCAGATCCTAGTTAACCAGCAACCTACTTCTTCCTACCCCCACCCCTAGAATGGCCTTATGACTGTCCCATGCATGCTTGAACTCCACCACTGATTTTGACTCCACAACCTCCTCCGGAAGGCTGTTCCATGCATCCACAACCCTCTCTGTGAAAAAATACTTCCTTAAATTACCTCTGAGCTGCCCCCCTTCTATCTTCAAATTGTGCCCTCTTGTTCTTGCACACCTCTTTTTTTGAAAGATGCTACCCTCTTGGACTTTGTTGATTCCCTTGAGGTACTTGAACATTTCAATCATGTCCCCCCTCTCCCTCCTTTCCTCGAGGCTATACATATTAAGCTCCTTTCGTTTCTCTTCATATGTCTTCCGGTGCAGACCCTGCACCATTTTAGTTGCCCTCCCCTGGATGCCTGTGAAGGATCGTGTTACATAGAAACATACAATTTTTTGAAAGATAAGGACTGCTTGGACCACCCAGTTTGCCCTTTTTTCCCGTAACTACAGTATCTCTGCAGACTTTTCTTGATCTCCATCTCTTTCTTGCTACCAAAAATTCCTTTCCACTAAGGTCCCTATATGCCTATCCCATGCTATCTTGAATGACACCACAGTGTTTACCCCCACCACCTCAACTGGTTGGTTGTTCTGACAGGAATCCACCACTCTTTCTGTGAAGAAATACTTCTTCACATCTCTCCTGAATTTACCCCTTCCAGATTAATTCCTTGTCCTCTTGTTTTTGAGTAACTTTTATTAAATACTTTCTTCTTGCACCTTGTTTACCCCTGTGAGGTATGTAAAGGTCTGTATCATATTGTTTCTCTATCATCTCTCTTCCATGGTGTACATATTGAATTCCTTCAGTCTCTCCTCATATGGCTTTTGATGCAGACCTCTCACCATTTTAGTTACCTTCTATTGGACTGCTTCCACTCTGTCTATGCCCTTCCAGAGACGTGTCCTCCAGAACTGTACATAGTATTCTAGGTGAGGGCATACCAGCAATCTATGTAGAGGGAATACCACCTCCCTCCTTCTGATGGTGATACTTCTCCCTATGTATCCCAGCATTCTATTAACCCTCCCAACTGTCTTGTCATACTGCCTGGCCACCTTTAGGTCATCAAAGATCATTACCCCCAGGTCTCTGTCCTGCTTGGGGCTCATTCATAACACTCTTCCCATGTTGTACTCTATCCCTTGCTTTCTGTGCCCCACATGCATTATTTTGCACTTTTTCACGTTGAAACCCAGCTGCCATATCCTTGACCAATCTTTGAGTTTTCTCAAGTGTTAATTGCATAACAGCTTGCACTATGTGCCTGAGGGAGAAATCAGAGAGTTTAAGACCACCCTAGAGAGATTCTGTGTGGGCCTTTTGAAGCTGAGCTCCTGAGGCCCTTGCCCCAGAAGAACATTGTCTTTTTTGTGAAAATTCTTTTAATTGTCTTGGCGTGGAGAACCACTATTATGTTTTTCAGTAGACACTGGATTTTTGTCTGCCATCATTTTGAAGGCATGAGCTCTGGCCTAGTAGGACAGGTTTAGGTTGCTCCATCTCTCAAGTTCCTCTGCAAAATGGGCAGCTGTGCCGTTACGTTTGGCTTCTGCATCTGCACCAAATCAGAGGAGAAATCTATCCCTAGGTATTTCAGATGATTTGGTGGTTAGATAAGCCCCATGGAAATTGAGGGTGCTGGCTGACTGCTGCATTTGCAAACAGTAGGCACTATTTGATGTCATTAACCCTGTATCTTAACAGCCACCTGTATGCCAGTATCAGTGACAAGAGTGCAGGGACAAAGTAGTCTGAGCAGGAGAGAGTCAGGAAGATGTCATCTACATACACTAAGGCCATGTGAACTCCTTCTACATCAATGCCATATACAGTACGTGTGGATGTGTCAGGATCACTAGTGGGAGAGGCTTAAGGGCTACAGTGAAAAGGAGAGGGGTGAGGGGGCATCATGGTATGTTCCTCTGCCCAGCAGGAATGCTGGTGAGGGGAGGCCATTTGTAAGCACCCCTGCTGAAGCTCCAAGGTATATCACTGTAATATAGCCAATGAATGTCTTTCCAAAGTCAATTTACTATAATAAGAGAAATAAATACCCCCACTCCACCTAATCAAATGCCTTCTCAGAGTTTAGTGACAGCACTGCCATTTGGGGACAGGGGGCAGGAAGCATGTCATATGAGGTGCATAAGACACTGGTTATTATCTGTGACTTGTTGTCCTGTTGTGAACCCCACTTGGTCCTTCTCTCTATGAGTTAGGATATTACTTAGATCATCTGTGTAGCTAGTAGCTTAGCAACAATGTCAGTCTGCTGTTAAGAGGAAGATGAGATGTTAGCGCCTGCAACCGAAGGAATGTTTCCTTGATTTTGGGATGAGTGATATGTGTGCATTATGCATGGATAGGGGCGGGATAGTGGTATAGCTGGTATCTGAGAGAGTGTCTACAATGGGACCTAAGAGCTCCTGCTGGAAGGTTGTGTAGACCTCAACAGGGAAGACCTCTCCCTCTAAGCCTTCACAGCTGGCATGCTTGCTAATGCATCTTCCAGTTATTGGCAGCTATATGATAGGTCTAAATTAGGGCTGTGCGAATACCTTTTTTCGAATATTAGGCTGAATATTCGGTATTCGGTTCTGAAATATTCATTATTCGATATTCGTATTTGGGTTGCTGGGAGAGGGGTATTTAAAAATAAAAGAGCACCCCTCTCCAGGCCAGCATTAAATAAATGTTTTCAGCCCTGGTGTCTAGTGGTCCCAATCAACTCCCCTGGCTGATCACTGGTCTAAAATAAAGACTCCCCCTCTCCCAGACTCTCAGCAATATTCTTAATCCCCAAATATATAAAAATTAAAATAATTCCCTAATTTTCCTGGTGGTCCAGTGGACCCCCCCCCCACCGGATCACAGGCATATGTAAAATATAAAATCCCCCTGGTGGTCCAGTGGCCCTCCCTCCCCCCTCACCTGATCACAGGCATATGTAAAACATAAAATCCCGGGTGGTCCAATGGACCCCCCCCACCCGATCGCGGGCATAAATAAATTAAAAAAATCCCTGGTGGTCTAGTGGAACCCCCCCAATCGCCCAATCGCCCGATCGTGGGCACACACATATGGAATGACCCTGGTGGTCCAGTGGTACCCTCCTCCCCATCTGCCCACTGCAGTACCCTGCCACCTTACACCCCCCCCAGTCAGCGGCGGGTGGCAGCACCCCTCCCGCATGCTGCCCGTCTGCCCACTGACTGACAGTGTACAGTTTGGCTGTACACTTATTTGTCCACTGTGTGGGCCAATGGGTGTGCAGTCCAAACTGTACTACACAGTCCCGAATTGTGAATGAGCGCTCATTCACAATTCGGGACTGTGTAGTACATTTTGGATTGCATGCTCATTGGCCCACGCAGTGGACCAATCCAATAGGTGTACAGCCAAACTGTACGCTTTCAGTCGGTGGGTGGCTGGGTGGTTATGGGCGGTGCTGCCGCCCGCCACAGACTAGGGGAGGTGCAGGGTGGCGGGTACCGCAGTGGGTGGGTGGGGAAGGGGTACCACTGGACCACCAGGGTTGTTCCGTGTGTGTGCCTGCGATTGGACAATTGGGGGGTTCCACTAGACCACCAGGGATTTTTTTAATTTACTTATACCCATGATTGGGTGGGGGGGAGGTCCACTGGACCACCAGGGATTTTTAAATTTACTTATGCTCGAGATCGGGAGAGGGGGGAAGTCCACTGGACCACCAGGGATTTTATGTTTACATATGCTTGCAAGCGGGCTAGGGGGAAGGTCCACTGGACCACCAGGGATTTTATATTTTACATATGCCCACGATTGGGTGAGGGGAGGTCCATTGGACCACCAGAGAAATTAGGAATTATTTTTATTTTATATATTTGGGGACTGGTAATATTGCTGAGAGTCTGGGGGGGGGGGTTCTTTATTTTGGACTGGTGATCGACCGGGGGTGGGACCACTAGATACCAGGGCAAAAATATTTATTTATTGCTAGCCAGGAGGGTGGGAAAGACTTTTTTGTCCTTGCGCATGGCCGAATACCGAATACTAGCTGAATAGTGGACTATTCGGTATTCGTTTCTGAATATTCGGATAGTCCATTATTAGTGGTATTTGGAAATTAATATTCAGTATTCACACAGCTCTAGTCTTAATCCTTTCTCTGGGACAGTAAGAAGCATGGGATTGCCAAAGCCATGGTAAAAGCTTGTAGATCTACCTCTGTAGCTTGGGTTTCTGAGGAGTACAGAGACTCATAGAAAATGTAAAAGGCATTGTTGATGCCTTGTGCTGCCTTAAGAATTTTACCATCAGGTCTTCTGACACCATTGATTTCTTAGTGTTCCTCTCTTTTTAAAAGAGCCACCAACACCTTAAGAAGAACTTTGAGAAACATAATATTTTGACACAAAGCAGCTTATATTTCTCATTAGCTCTGTATTTCTCATCCCCATTATTTATTACTGAGGTCATACGCATGAAAACAGGATTGCTGTTCCTTGAGGGCTCATCAGCTCCCTATTTCTTCTTCTTCCCAATCTGATGTCAAAATACTCTGTTTGTGACATCACAGCTATTCCCATGGCAACAGACTGTGGTGTCACAACAGAGCATTATAATTGCAAGTAGGGAATAAGTGATAGACGCAGATGAACTCTAAAAGGTAAACATCTTGCTTCTGTGGTAATGGTGAGGAGAAATACGCAGAAGACATGAAATGCAAGTTGGATTGTGTTTCAATATTATCTTTTACAAAGTTTTAGCAAAGGCGTCAGTTGGTCTTTCAGTTTGAAGGCCATCTGGTGCCCTGGCTTCTCCCCCACCTCCCAGAAAGCCTGCATTAGCCTCAACAGTGGGTATTCCACTTTTTGGTGCAGGTACAGTACATGTTCAGTTTAAACCTTATAATCATCTGTGAAGAGCTCCCTGTTACCCATGGGGTTGGACTTGTATTTCTCCTCCAGATCCTTCAGTTTCTTTTCTGGGATCCAAAGTCCTGCAGTTTAGTTTCTTTAAGGTGAATTCCCAGCTAATATACCTGCTCTGGATGAATGCCTTTGGTGCATTCCAGCGGACTAATACTAAGGTTTCTGTAGGCCAGTTTGCAGCAAGAAATTCTTCCATTTCAGCAGACAGCCTGTGACAGAAGGAGTTGTCCTTCAGTACCAAGGTGTTAACTTTCCAGTGCCATAGTTTATGTGGCTGAGCATCGGATGCGCGCCAAGTAAGTGTAACAGTTGTATGAACTGTTATTAGCAGTGTATTATGTCTGCTTTGGCAATATCTTGCATCCCTTGTCTAGTAAACAGCCACATATCTATTATTTGATAAATCTGGTGGGGATACTAGAAGAAGGAGTAATGTGTCCCCAGCAGGTGAGTCAGGTGCTAGTTGTCAATAACCCCCAGCTCTTTCGCTAGGGTCCACTGTTGGAGGAATAGTCTGAAAAGTGGTAGGGCCAAGCTTGCAAAGGGTAAAACTCCTCCCCACCACACACACACACACACACCCATTGAGTGGTTGAGTGAGTTCATTCACAGCCTCTGTTTTTTTCTTTTCTTGCTGATATTTGGAACCTGTGGATTAACTCTCGCTGACTGGCAGCAGCTTCCTATGCCTAGTTCATTGATACCCCCCCCCCCAGTGGCCTGGCCTTTTATTTTCTTTTCTGAAGGTTGACCACTGTGCCTAACCTCAGACTGAAGCCCATGAATCCAGCCCACCCCAATCAACACTACTCAAAGTTTCACTTTCCAAAATTCTGCTGATAGCCTGCAACCCACAAAGGGAGTGGTTAGTAAGTTGCACTGTTTACTGCACATGCAGCATTTTAAAGTGCAGTCCTCCCTGGTAATAAATTAACATTATTGCAAAAATTGATATGGCTAAGCCCTACCACTTATGAAGGTGGTAAGGCCACGGCCATACTAGCCCCACCTGATTTGGCAACATGCTAGAGTCTGCAGTGATGTGGAGGTTTGTGTTTTTGGCCCAGTGGTGGTGATGGTGGAGGTGGTGCTACAGTCTAGGAAGTCATCTAGAACTCAGTTCATGTCCCATTCCTCCACTAACACTGTTGCCCTCCCCCCAACTCACTCAGCATTTGTGTCAGGGAAAGAAAAAAGGTGGCATCACTGAGATTAGGGGCACAGACATTTCACGTACAGTAGACATTTGTTGCCCATTTAATGTTCTTTGCACAGTAAAATGCCTGCCCTCCTTATACTTTTTGACCTTAGTTGGTAAAAAATGTATCTTCTTGTACACCAGAATTGCAACTCTCCTGCTCTTTCAGTTACAGAAACAGGTAAGTACCTGGTCCACCAGCACCCATTTAACTTTCTTGGCCTCTGTCCAGGTACAACAGTTTTTTAAAGGGAGGTGATAGTGTCCCCCAGCCTTTTTAGGTGGTCTAGCATTTTCCTGCATTCAGTTGGGGAATGGATATTTTTCATGTTCCAGGAGGTTAACTTGGTTGACTTGATAGCCTTATTCCTGAGGACACAAAGAGCAGGGTAGTTCTTTAGGCCCTTCTTTTAAACATGAAAATATTTTTCAGAATATTAACAGAGAAACTATCATCTAATTAACTTGCAATTACAATGTTCTGAAACCATTCACAGCCATAACAAAGTGAGAGGGCTGGATCCTCACAAATGGTGAACATGAATTACCTTGTGAGATCCAAACACCAATTATGCACGTTCGTACTGTAAAAAAATAACTGTTTTGGTTCCTGGAATATAGTCCTGAAGGGGAGGAGCCCCCAGATCCTCACATTCCTGAAATGCTGTGTGGTTATGGCCATCATCCATCAGGACAAGGTGGGCTGCCCTTAACCCAAATATCTTGGAAGAGTTCATATCAGTGGGGTTGATGCACTGGATGGGAAGTGTAGGATAGATAACTAATTTGCAGAATAAAGTTAAAAAACAGTTCCTCCATTGTTCATGATGTGGAGAGGTCTAATACCACTGTTGCTCATCCTAAAGTTTGGGCATCAGGTGGCTCACTGGCAGTGCCTGTCTGAGGGTAGTCCACTGGCAGCCATGATGTCAGCACCTTGTTTAGATTAGCTCTAAGGGGAGATCAAAAACAAGCCCCACAGCCCGCCTCTCAATCCAGTGATGGGGTACCCATGGCAGCACTGACACATCAAAACATAGAAAACTGCTTCTGTCCTTGCAGCTCAATCCACCAGTTCTATCTCCATAGAGGTCTCCCCTGTATTTAGTGGACCTGGTTGGAGTTGAACCTGCTCTGCATGCCATCTGGGGAGGGTTGCTATTACAAGGTTGAGTGCAGCCACATGGAGAGGGATTATGATCTGCTATGGCCTGTATTCCCATTCCTTTATATCTAGTCTTTTGGGGATTGGAGTCATATTGAGGTGGAAGTCATGGTGAGGGGTGTCACCCATCATTGGGGGGAAATATTAGTGGGTGCGTGTTAAAAGAGACTAGTGGTAGCACTGCCCAAGTCATGCTACCACAGAGGTGTGTCAGGGTCCAGGCTGCTTTCCAGTGCTTTATTTTGTCAGTGTTATTGACAGCCTGACCACATGCACAGCAGCATCAATTTCAGGAATGCCACTCAGGCACAGTTCATGGACCAGACTTGTCTCCCTCCACCTGCTACAATCCCTAGCAACTCTTTTCCCAAGAGGTAGCTAAAGACCATTTTGAGTTAAATTTTAATCAAAGGAACACATGTAATGTCAAACGTTAATCACAGTTTCATACAGAGTTAATGTCTGTAAGAATAAGAAGACAGCTGAAAAGATGTTGCATCATGAATTGTAACTCAGTTTAAAGGCCTTCCAATATGTGTTTCAGTCATTGCAACTGGTGCTAATGCCCAGGCAAAGGATGCCAGAGGTGCTCCTATCTCTTGCCTCCTCATGCAGTAGGTATCACTACTTGCAACATTACCGCAGGATCGTGATACCTGCTGAGGGTTTGAATCAGGCCTGTTGTAATACGCCTGAGGGCTTGCATCTGGGCGAGTGTCTCTTCCCCACTCTCATTTTCCTATTACTACCTCTTCAGTGCTGGCTCCCCTGTGAAATCCTTGCTGGCCATGGATGCCTTCAAGCCTCTTCTTTGGCTTCTCTCTCTCTGGAGTCAAAGGCCATTTCTTTATCTGTCCCTTGTCAACTGGAGTTTTTCAGCTGCATACTTGTCAGACCATTCCCTGAAGTTTAGTTTGTTTGGGGGAGACAATGTCAAGTTCAAGTCTGGCATAGTCCTTCCCCATTGTGTAGCCTTTCTTGGGCTAGTGACTTTGTTTTGGGGGAATTGTCTGACTTGGTCCTGCCAGTTGTTCCTGATGTACTCTTCAGCCTCCTTTGGTGTCTCCAAGATACAGGGCATACAATTCCTGATTATGCACTAGGTGATGGGTTACTGTGGTTGTTATGTCACCTCCACTGTCTGGAACTGCTTGCAAACATAATTATAGCACTTCCTGTGAAATACTATCTCTGAAGGCATTGCAAAGGTAGAGTTAGTGCCCCTGCCAGCTGATGGACTACAACTTTCTGGTTAGAGTCAGGATTATTTTCTTCTCTAGGGAAAAGAAAAATTTAGCAATTATACTGTAGCTTAGAGTCTATCATGTCGGGTGGTGCCTGTGAGCAGTTCCTGCTCAGTATCCAGAGCAGGATGCCATTTGTACTTCAGGAGTTGAGGGAGTTCGTTTTAGAGAAACCAGGCTGCATGTCTTGGTTTGACTCCCTCAGAAAGTCTACAAATCATTATTCATTTCACCTGTTTCTATTCTTAGCATCTTCTGCCCTGCTCCACAGGAGCCACACAATTCTCTCCATCTCTTGGATTCTCATCTCATGGCAGGAGTCCTTGTCATCTATGTAGGCTCAGTACATCTCAGCATCCAGTGCTCTGATATTTAAAGATTTTAATTTGTTCTTATGGGTCAGCCACAGCAGCCTTACATGTGAAGATCTCCTTTAGCGCTGTTTGAAGCATATGCTTGATCTCAGCTGTGTTAGAGAACACCATCAAAATTAACACTGTTACCATGGTGCAAAAACGTTTGGTGTGCCAATCATTTGGCAACTATGGGAGTCATACAGTAAGAGGTTACTTTATCCTCCTCAGTGGTGCCAGGTATGCTAACATCTAGTGCTTAGGACATGGATTTTAAATGAATCTTGTAGTGGGTTCAGCACATACTGGATCACGGCTCATGTATATGACCCCCTAGATAACTATGATTTATCATTAAGGCCCCCTCATATAAGGGATAACAGTATAAGAATCACAAAATTCTTCTGGGAAGTTATGTTTTGTTTTTAACATATCACTACCCTTTCCTTTACACAAGATCTTAATTCTCATAATTTTATAACTACTTACTGGGCAATTGTTTGCCACCACTTATCAGTAGTAGTAGTAGTAGTAATAGCAGAATTATTTCATAGAGTGCCTTTCCAGTGCTCAAAGCACTGAAATACAATACCAATATACATATGGAAATAATCAGCACGAGGTTGGCGGTGAAGGTAACACAAAATAAATATCATTCAAAGCTCAAAACAATACATGATAGAGCCACATGCAGCTTATGCAGTGAAGCAAATTTAAATAAAGGGGAGCTGCTAGAAAATAAGTTATTACATTTAAAACAGAACCCCTAAGGAAAGTGTATTCTAGTACATAATACTTAGGCTTGAATTTAAATGAGATTTCAGAGGGGGAGAGCTAATATCCAAAAGTAACAAGCTCCAAAGAACTGAGGACACAATTGTAAATGATGGTTCAGCAGTAGATTTCAGTCTAGATGGTGCACAAATAATAGCCTGTGGCCTAAAGACCTCGTCACCCCTGGGGGCATATTGTAAGTCTAGTGTTTCTGTTTTTTTCTGAAGGAGGGATGATTAACCCACCTCAGATAAAAAGCCCAGGGGGGTTAGTAAAGGGGGACAGTGGTGGTAATAGGAGAGTGCTAGTAGTGACTGAAAGCAAGTGGGAGGAGCAAGGGAAGAAGAGGGAAGGGGAAGGAAGCCAAACAGAGGGAAGGGAGGCATTTGGTCAAAAGAAGGAAGAGAATCAGGAGTAGTGGGGGGTTGGTTCCCTTAATGCTAGAAGTCTTGGGAACAAAATTGATGACCTGCAGGCCATTATGGCAGTAAGAAAGGTGAATCTGGCAGCAGTTACAGAGACCAGTACAGGGCTACCTGCATCATAACTGGAACCTCTCCATTCCAGGGTATGCTCTCTATAGAATGGACAGGGAGAAAGGAAAGGTTGAGCGGTGGCACTGTAAGTTAGGAAAAGCATTAATGCCATTAGGGAAGAAATAGGGGATGGGAAAATAGAGGTACTGTGGGTACATATCCAAATGCCAGCTGGAAAGAAGTTAAGGCTAGGTGTTATAATTAAGATGAGGACAAAGATGGGGAATTGGGAACCATGACTAGAATTGCAGTTGAAAGGGGTGAACTAGTGGTTATGGGTGACTTCAATTTGTCTAAGGTGGATTGGAGTATCCCATCCACCACCTGTGCTAGGAGCCAATTAATTAAGCAATAAGGCATGACCAGGGGTTAGATTAACAGTCTGTTAATCACCCCCTAGGGGTGTAAGTGGCACGAGGTGCAGCCGAGTGCCATATCGCCCCAGGGGGTGAGTAACTGACTGTTAATCTAACTCCAGGGAGTGCCTTATTGCTATTATAAAAAATACTCCAAAAGAAAAGTGTTAAAAGTATACTTGTTGAATGTTTTCCTCATTTAGAGGGATATTTTTAATAAAATAGTTCTTCCACCAACAGTTTAAGAATGCTGTTTCAAAATCAGAATGCAGCATTCCAATCATTCAGCAGTGCTAGAGGATGGAATGCTGGCAGGAAGAATCCATGTGCCATGGTGACCAGGATGTACATGACAGTATAACAGAAATTAATGTAAGGCTGTTGGAATCCTAACCGCCAATCAGATGGCAGCATTTCTGAGACCCTTTTTATAATACTGGATACAGTCCAGGATGAGTTCTTGGTTCAGGGGGTGACTGAGTCTCATGACAGGGAGCCATCCTGAACCTTCTATCAACAAATGGAGTTCAAATCTGGGACATCATGGTGGAGGAGCCCTTAGCAGTAGCAACTACAGGATGGTGTGGTTACAAATTAACATAGGCAAGGAAACATTAGGCATGAAGGCAAAAGTTCTACTACTGATTTCAAGAGTCTCCTATGGAAAGATATGAAAGATATTGAGGGGACACCAAGCTAGCCTTAAGGAAGATATATGTGTGGATCTAAAGTGGACTATACAAGCAATAACACATGACAAGGTGTGGCTTATGTCCTGATAAGAGCATGCCCAGGTGTACGAACATACGAACATACGAAATTTGCCAGCAGATAAAGGCCTAGAGGTCTATCAAGTCTGCTCGAATGTGCAGCTAGCACCCCTTATTCTGCAGCTGCCCCTCCCTTCCACCCTTCCCCTTCATTAACCCTCCCCCTTGTCCTGTCCCATCCTCGTTTGAAGCAGTCCACTGTTCTACTGCATACCACTTCTGCAGGTAACGCATTCCACCCAGCCACCACCCTCTCTGTAAAAAAGTGTCTCCTCATCTCCCTCCTGAACCTTCCTCGCTCCAGTCTCATATCATGGCCCCTGGTGGCCCTCCCCTTCCTTACTTTGAACAGCCTGTCTGTACCTGTCTTGTTTATTCCTTTCATGTATTTAAAGGTTTCAATCATGTCCCCCCTGTCTCTCCTCTCCTCCAGTGAGTACATGTTCAACTCCTTCAGGACCCTGTGATGAGCACACCCAGATCCTTCTCCTCCTCTGTCTGGGCTAGCTGCACTCCCCCTAGCTGGTAAGTCCTCCTTGGGTTCTTCATCCCAAAATGCATCACCTTGCACTTTTTGGCATTAAAGCCCAGTTGCCAGGTGTCTGACCAGGTTTCAAGCTTTGCCAGATCATCCTGCAACCCCTGCCATCCCCCTAGGTCATCCACCACCGCGCCAACCTTGGTATCATCAGCAAACAGACTGATCTTGCTCTTGATGTCCCATGATATGTCTGCAATGAATATCCCAAACAACACTGGTCCCAACACTGAGCCTCTGTGGGACACCACTGTCATTGCCCTTGGGTGTGAGAGCTCCCCACCCACCACCACCCTCTGTTGCCTTCCCTGCAGCCAGTTTCCTACCCATCTCACCAGCATTGCACCTGCCCCTGTGCCTACTAACTTCCTTCCCAGCCTTCCATGTGGCACTGAGTCGAATGCCTTACTGAAGTCCAGATACAGGACATCCACTGCATGTCCCCGTCCAGTTGCCTAGTTACCCAGTCATAGAACCCGACCAGGTTGGTTTGGCAGGATCAGCCACGTATGAAGCCATGCTGTCTGCTGTCCTGTAGTCCTTTGGCCTCTAAGAGGGCCACCAGCCTCTCCTTCAGGATAGTCTCCATTAGCTTACCCACAATGGATGTGAGGCTCACTGGTCTGTAGTTTCCAGTTCATCCTTGGGGCCACTCTTGTGGAGGGGCACCACATGAGCCATCCTCCAGTCCTGAGGTACACCCTGAATGTAGTGAGGCATTAAATAGGTCTGCCAAAGGTCCTGCAAGGACCTCTGCCAGCTCCTTCAGTACCCTGGGGTGGATGCCATCTGGGCCTGGTGCCTTGTCCACCCTCAGTGCCTTCAAACCTCTCGAACTCTGTCCTCCATGATTTCCCATCTGTCACCACTTCCCCCATGCCTGCCATTTCACCCATCTTGGTGTCACCCTCTTCTCTTAGTAAATACTGAGCAGAAGTACTCATTTAGTGCTTCCGCCTTATCATACCCTGCTTCCACCCAACCCCTCCTTCCTAATCCTTACTATGTGGTCCTTACAGCTCCTTTTCTCCCTGATGTACTTAAAGAAGTCCTCTCCCTCTTAATGCCTTGTGCCAGCCTGAGTTCCGTAGATGCTTTGGCTCCCCTTACTGCCCTTGTCACCTCCTTCGATTCTGTCAAGTACTCCTCTCTGTCCTCCCCCCTCCCTGTTTTCTTGTATTTCCTAAAGGCAGCTCTTTTCCTCCTTCAGGTGTGTTATGAGGCACGAGGCACTTGCATCGAGTGCCTTATGCACCTGGGTGTGCTCTTATCAGGAGATAACCCACACCTCGGAGTGTGTTATTGCACTTATAAAATGGGTCCCAGCAGTAAATAAAAAAAAAAAGAGAGAAAAAAATCCAAATTTTTTTATTAAAGGAGCTTTTTAAGAGCAGAAATAATTAAAATAGTTCCATGTACAACCATATGATGGCAACTAGAGGGTGCTTTTCCCCCATAGCAGTACAGTGAGAGTACCTCATATTGTGTCTCTCTATCGCAGTGTTTTGAACCTGTAATCCCACCCCATATGTATTTTAAATGTACCAGCTGCTTTTAGTGAGAGGAACATAGCTATCATAGTTTTATTACAAGGGACATTAAGAGCAGGGAGGTGGTTTGTTGCAAATGATGTGGACATTTTATGCAGGAGCGAGTGTGCGCCCCCAATCCCCCCCCAAACACACACACACACACACTTACAATCCCACACACTACATTTACTTTAATATATATTTTTTTTATTTGTCACTTTGCCAGTGTTTAGTTTTCGGAGTACGAAGCAAGACTGAGTGGGAGTGAGTATGTCTGAGATCAGCTGCCATATGAAGCACTTTTCTTTAGTAGCGGTTTGCCAAATTCATAGCTCCGGTTTTGAAAAGACAGCAGGTCTTTAATTTTAAAAAGGAAAGCTGGCTCTTATTTTTTATTTCATAGTTTCTGTTAATACCACACAGCTTAGGATTGAGACAGCAGAGAGCCTCTGCTCGCGCCTGTTTATGAATGGTTGAAACTAACTTTGGTTGCTGGTGGAAGGGCGATGTTAGACGCAGTGGGAGATAGGAAAGCTGTTTTGTTTACGGCACGCGGGTGCTCGGTGAATCACGGCAGGCTGTTAGGATGGTGGAAACTTGAAGCAACAGTTTTTTTCTAACATCTTGGAGCAGATAATAAAGTTTGTTTTCATCATTATTTATAGTGATTCAGTGTAGTTTGAGCTTGGTTATATGGGGGGGTGCGGCATCATAGAGATTGGTTTTATTAAGAGAGGCTGCTGTTTCCCTGATGTGAACTGTGCCAGCCTGTCTTTTTGTTTAGGGTTGGCACAGCTCACTGATTTGCTGCTGTAGTGGGGCTCAGGAGTGGAGCGTAGTGCCAGTTGGCTACAGTATCTTCTGATAAGCCTGCATGGCCTATCCCCCATAGGCCTATCCAACTCCATTCGCCATACTGCACCGACCCTGATCACGCGCAGCTCATCAAGAGCTACCCTAGTTATTCCGAGAGCCAGGACCTCTCAAGGTCAGAGGGCATTCCCCTACCGTTCGCCCCACTGGTATAACTCCCTCCCTGCCAGTGTCTCAAACTCACTAACCTTAGCTTGCTTTAAGCGCAGGCTCAGAAACTTCCTGCTTAGCTCTTGCAAATGCAACTGCCGCTAGCCTAGTGTAAAAAATATATATATATATATATATATATATACTCTGTTTGACAATGTTCACTGAGCGGCTTCCCCCCCCTTCCTTTCCCTACTAATTCCTCCTCCCTATCTCCTCCCTTCTACTCCCACCAGCTCTCCCCCGACCATAAGTTTTGCACCTTTTGTTATCTTTTGCTTCGTTGGAGATTGTATTCTATTGAAACAAAATTGTAATTGAACTGTAACTTTTTTGTTTGTAAGTACTGTGTCCCTTGTACTACTGTTCTGATGTCCTCTTTGTGACGAGGTACCTTTGTAAATGAGCCTCTGGCTCAAAGGTTTCTAAACTGATGTTTAACTAAATAAATAAATAAGGACATGGCTCAGAAGATGTTGTAGCCAATCAGGTTACAGGATTTCTAGAGCCCATTTTATAAGATTAGGGAAGGGATCTTGGCTTCCACTAACACATATCTTATGCAAAAGGAGAAGAATTCCAAAGCCAGAAAACCATGTTGGTTCAGTAGGGAAGGAAGCCAGGCAGTGAGGGATTAGAAGGCCACATATAGGAAGTACAGGAAATCCTGATAGGATGAGGAGGAGGGAGCCCACTGGAAGAAAGCTAGGGATGCTAGAAAGGCAGTCAGGCAGGCCAAGGCTAGAAAGGGGCCATAAACTGCAGAAGGGATTAAGGAGGGAGAGAAAGCCTTCTTCAGATAAATCAATGTAAACAGGACCAAGTTAGATATCAGGGCCCTTTTTCATCCTAGTGAAGTCATGACAAGACCACAAGGGGGTACTGTTAAAAAATGGTTGGGAGAATATTCAAGAAGAAAGCCAGGAGTCATTTTTATACAGAATGGTGTTGGGAGGGTCGAATGTGCTCCCATTTGAGGTTGTCAGTCAAAAGATGTTGGGGGATTCAAGAAGAGGTAGGACAGAGAGAAGGGGAAGGTCAGGGTTGGCAGGGAGGGTATGCCGTTGCCACTGTGAAAACATTACAGCGATGTCATCGATAACGACAACAATGGCAGTTTGCTGTAAAGTCTGCTCAGGACCCTGGCATGGCTTCCCCCAGGTGTTGTGCCTTCTCCCCAAGTCAGCTCTAACCTGGAGTTGATAATAATAAAGTGCTCGGGATCAGGGGGTGCAACCCTCTCAAAAACACATAACTTTTCTCATGGCACAATGCCGACCACAATCACGGTCAACATAGTGCCATCACTATAATGGCGGTTGGCAGATTTTCTGTCAAACCGGTGTCATAGAATCGGTAGGGAAGGGGTCAGGGCCTCTATAGTTGTGACAGCAGGGGCTCCACAATTCAGTGGCTCGATAGACCAAAGGGCCATCTTCTGCTAGGTAGTGTTGGAGGTTGATGAGTCCTGATTCATTTAGAGCATTGGAAGTGAGTAATGAAACCCTGTAGTTTGCCAGTTGTTTTAAAATTGGGGAACCCAGAATAGAAAATGACAGTATGATGTGCTCAGACATCTAACAGAATACTGCTGTGCATGAGGCATTTAACATGGTCTATTAACATCATCCACATGAAAGAACCTGATGATGACCCAGTTCTTCAAAACTGTCATAGGACTGAAGACACAATAACCAGATATTGATTGATTGATTGATTGACTGATTTTATTTATTTAAAGACCAGGTTAGCCCATGAGCAGATTACTGACCAATTGCATGGACTGTCAGGGAGGAAAGTGCAAAAGAGATAAAAGCATTAAACAACAATATACAATAACACATATACATTTAGAGATGCAGCAAAATTAAATTCTGCCGGCGAAGTGAACGCGAAGTGGCCACTTCGTGTTATCATAACACTAAATGAAGTGACCATTGGAAAGTGCTCACTTTGCTTTGTTATTATGACTTTGCTTTGTTATTCCGCTTTAACGCAAAGTAAGGCAGAATGACAACAATGTAGGAAGCCCCCCCACACATCACATGGCTTACAGTACTGTAAGGCACATGCTTTAGCCAGGCAGGAAGGAAGTGAGTCATACAAGCAGATACTTTCATTTTCTCCTTTGCAGAGGCAGAGAGAGGAAGCATTTTTTTGTAGGAGAGGAGAGTTCTTGTTAACTTTCTTGAGCAAATTCAAAAAACCCAAAAGCCTTTTTAAAAGCTAATTGTTTAGTTTTTTTTTTGTACTGTTTTGTCAGTTTTTTAATTTTCCTTTTTGGTGACTGATTTCTTTGTTTTATAAGTTTTATTTTATGTGTGTGTGTGCATGTATCTGTGTGTGTGCCTGTGTGAGTGTGTGTGTGTGAAGTCGCTCATTGTGTTGGAGAGGGAAGGAGTGGTTTGTTTTGTGATGGACCAGGGACAGTATGTGGCCTGTGGCAGGAGGGGAGCAATGCACATGTGTGGGGGTGTAACAGGGTGGTGTTGGACCACTCCAGAGTCTTTGGTCCTGCCTCCCCCCTCCGGAAGCAGCAGCACCACCAGTGCCAATTCCACCAAGTCCACCACCACCAGTGGCAGCTGCAGGAGCTCCAGCAGCACTACCTCCACAGCAGCAGGTGGAATCCCAGGTGTGTGACCATGCTGCCGACACTGCATCTGCCCCTCCCATGCCTGGTCCTCCCCCACAGCTCCCCAGTTTGGCAGTTTTTAAACTGTGTCATGGGGACAGCAGCCTTTTGGTATGTCTGCTTTGTGGTGTGCAGGTGTGCCATGGCCCCCGTGGGACACATCTCTGGACTGGGGGCTAGTGCACCCATATGTTGGACCACCACAAGGTGGAGTGGCAGGCTGTCACAGAACAGGCCAGGCCTCCACCTGCAGGCCCTTCCATGGCAGTGGCAGAGGGTGCTGCTGTTGTGCATTGCCGCAGCAGGAGGAGCGCCATATTAATAGCTGCTCCACCACCAGCACCACCACCCCCACCGCCACCAGCAGCACCCTCACTACCACTACTACCTGGTGTACCCCCCCACCAGTGGACCCCACAGTGCCTGCAACTCAGGCAGACATAGCACTTTTGTTGGCTGTGCTGGAAGAAAACAATGAGAGGGTGGGTGTTGTCCAGCAGCAGTTGGAGCAGATAAAGCAACACCAGTTACAGATTGTGTTGATGCTCCATCTGCTGCTGGACCGTCGGAGATCCCCCATTAGCTTTTTTCAGCACCCCCTACCACTGTAGTGTTTTGCCTTTTGTTTATGTTTAATAACAGACAGAAGGAAGGCCACAGTATTAGTTTAAAGGGAAGCAGTCAGCAATAGGAGCTCCTGCCCCCTGCAAGGCTTGACCTCTGGTTAAGCCTTTTAAGTATGTTGTGGCATTTTTCTAGCACTGCAACATACTTTAATTTAATAAAGAAAAGTCAGCAACCCAGAAGTATGGGAGATGCTACTGGGGCTCCATTATGTGTAAAGGTTCTGTGATGCACCATGCACTTCAATACAAAAGTATGCACTACCTAAAATACACAAAAGTTTAGTACAACCACCAGGGAGACCAATAGTTTCAGGGAAAGGTTGGTTAACAGAACCTGTTTCATTGTATTTGGATGCCTTCTTACAACCAATAGTTAGACAATTAAGATCATTCCTTAGAGATTCCACTCAAGTTGTCCAGATAATTGAGGATTTAAATATGGAATCTGATTGGTCCTTTGCAGTAATTGATGTTAATTCCCTTTATACGATGATTCCACATAAAGAAGGACTGGATGCTCTTTCCTATTTTTTGGATAGGAGAAGTGAAGAAGAATGTGTAGAAGTACCCACTACTTTTGTACAGCTTGCTGAATGTGTCCTTCAGATGAATGTTTTTCTGTTCCAGGGACAACTTTATCATCAAATACGGGGTACTGCTATGGGTACAGCTATGGCACCTAGCTATGCCAACTTGTTTGTTGGCAAGTGGGAATTTGATCATCTGTATGACGCTGCCACAAATCCACATATTTGTTATCTGGATTTGTGGCGGTGCTTTATAGATGACATTCTTGTTATATGGAAGGGATCGGATGACGAGTTTGGTTTATTTGTAAAGTGGATGGAAGATATTAGTCTCTTAAAATATCAGTTTGAACTCAACAAAGTTAGCATCAATTTTCTTGGCTTGAAGTTATATAAAGATGGCAAGGGGAAGGGTGTGTACTACTTTGTTTCAGAAAATTACAGATAGGAATAGTTTACTGAGGTTTGAGAGTTGCCATCCACATCATACCCGTCATAATATACCGAAGGGACAACTTATTAGGACATTAAGGAATTGCACTGAATCAAAAGAACATGATAGAAACAAAAGGGAACAAGTACAAAGGTTTTTAGAGAGAGGCTACAGCCACCATAGTATCGCATCTGCCATTCGACAGGTAGATGCCATGGACAGAAATCAAGTATTGCAGTACAAATTAAGGGAACCAAATAAAAGGAAGGAATTTGAGTGTCCCTTTGTTACTGATTTCTCCAGTCGGGCTGATAGAATCAGAAATATTGTCACTAATAACTGACCTATTTTACAGTTGGAACCTAGATTGAAGGAGATAGTGGGTAAGGGACCGAAAGTTATTTTTCGTAGGTGTAAGAGTATTAGAGATCATGTAGTGTCTAATTGTACTGATAAGAGTCATGAGATGAGACAGACTCTTGTGGCTCCCAAACCAATGGGTACATATAGATGTGGCAATTGTACCTATTGTGGGTATATACACAACAGTAAAAAATATACTACACCCAATTTCAGGAAAGGTGATAACAACTAATGGCTTGATTACCTGTAATAGTACTGGGGTGGTATATTTACTGTTATGTGAATGTGGAGCCTACTATGTTGGGAGAACAATACGAAAATTTAAGGTCAGGATTGGTGAACATGTTAGAGCAGTTGACAAGGGTGATGTAAATTATGCCATTGTCAAGCATCTGTTGGTTAATCAGCGCGTGTAAACATAATTTTAAGTTTTTTGGTTTTGAATTAGTCAAACTGAGCCAAGGAGGTGACATTAATAAAAAAAAGTAGGCCAGAGAGAAAGTTTTGAATTTTTCTCACTGGCGCTTATACCGTAAGGGCTTAATGGAAAATATAGATCTCTCAGCATTTTGCATAAATATAAAAGCTAATGCAAGTGGATTTATTTCATTTACTGGTTTGTGTATTCTGTATGTTCTACGTTGGTTCTCTTCATTATTTATATTAGTGTTATTCCCCCTCCTGGTATTAAACAGGCAAGTATTACAGCCATTTAATGCTGTGAATTCTCAAGAATAGTGCCCGTAAGTTCATTTTCTATGACCCTAGCCACTCTGTATATTTGTTTTTAGATTATGATACATATACTAAACTATGGTTATGGCCATTTGGATTAATATGTGATTGGCCATCTTTAAATAAATAAATTAATAAATAAATTATTTATTTAATATTATAATATATAATATTGACTGTATATTATAACAATGATTGAGTAACATTGACTAAGGTGTAGACATTTTGAACTTACTGAAACATTTTAATCACACTTTTTTGGTGACATATTATTTAAATGCATTTTTGGGTATTTTTTTGTACATTCACCTTTTAAGTTGAAAGGTTGGTCAAAAATGGGTTAAATGATCTTAATTCTATGTATGATGGTGATTGGCCTATTTTTGTCATATGGTTGCACATGGTATGGTATTTAAATGTTCAAAATTGTGGCACTCATTTATTCTGATGAAGCCTAGCAGAGACTAGGTGAAACGTTAATCTGTCCGTTTGTCCTTCGTTTGGCGTTTGTTGCACTTTGGATATTAAACGCTTAAATATTTTTGCAGCGTTTGGCCTTTATTTTAAGCTGTGTGGGTGCTTATTCGTATATATTGGTTGTCTTGAATACATAGCATCACACAATTCCTGGTGCTCTAGTTCTTTTTTTGTTCTTAATACAAAAGTATTGAAGCGCATGGTGCGTCGCTGCACCTTTATGCATAATGGAGCCCTCATAGCATCCGCCATACTTCCAGGTTGCTGACTTTTCTTTATTAAAATAAAGTATGTTGCGTCATGAAAAAAATGCCTCAACATACTTAAAAGGCTTAATCAGAGGTCAAACCTTGCAGGGGGAGGGAGCTCCTGTTACTGACTACTTCCCTTTAAATATATACATTCACATACATACATACATCATTCTCCTTATTTCCCTGTTATTATAAACCATTGCCTCAGTCACGTTTACTTTCTGTTGTGGAGTGGTTGTGGAAAAGCAGGACTGAGCAGTGCAAGTATAATGTGCTAAATTGCATGTGTGCATAGATACATAGATACATAGACAGTGTCGGCAGATAAGGGCCTATGGCCCACCTAGTCTGCCCATTTGAGCTTGTAAGTTCAGTTTGTTTTCCTAGAAGTCTATTTCCCCTTACCCCTGACCTCTAGAATTCCTTTATGTCTATCCCATGCATTCTTAAATCCCGTGATTGTTTCAGCCCCCACCACTTCCTCTGGCAGGGTGTTCCACTTGTCCACCACCCGTTCTGTGAAGAAATTCTTTTCATGTTTCCTCTGAATCGCCCTCCCTCCAACTTCATCCCATGCCCTCTAGTCCTGAAACATCTTTTTCGCTTAAAAATAGTGTATTCCTGCACCCTGTTCCTCCCTGTAAGATACTTGTATGTCTCTATCATATCCCTCTCTCCTCCTCTCCTCCAGGGAGTACATGTTCAGTTCCTTCAACCTGTCTTCATAGGACTTGTGATGCAACCCATGCACCATCTTTGTTGCCCTCCTCTGAACCTTCTCTACCCTGTCTATGTCCTTACGTAGGTATGGTCTCCAGAACTGTACACTGTACTCCAGGTGGGGCCTCACTAGTGTCTTGTATAGCGGAATTATGACCTCCCTTTTCCTGCTGGTGATGCCCCTGCCTATACATCCCAGCATCCTATTTGCTTTACAACTGTTGTTTCCTCTGTGTGTGTGTGTGATGTCAGACTTTGTCCCGCTTCATGCAAACATATATATGCTGAATTGTTGCAGTGTTTATGGTATAAAGAATAGAGATAAGAATATATAATGTGTATTTTATTGTCACTATCATCATCAATGGACTAAGTGATATGATATTTTTTCAGAGGTGTCTGGCCAGAGTGCACCTTAGTCACATACTGCACACATGACTTTTAGAAGAACATGTGCTTTTTGTACTATGATCTCCGCAAAGTCATGTGTGAACTGTGAGTGACTGAGGTGCACAGTAACCCGAGACCTCTGAAAAAATATCATATAATTTACTCCGCCAGTGCTAATGGTACAAATAAAATATAAGTCATATATTCTTTCTTATCTTTATTCTTTGCATACTGCAACAAGTCATACCATATATATGTTTGCACTAAGTTGGACAATGTCTGCACACCCAGGAAAGAACACGGATGGCACACATGCAGTTTAGCACAGCATACTTGCACTGCTCAGTCCTGATTTTTGACAAACATGTCACGAGTCCCAACACAAAGTAAACATTACTGAGGCTCCAGAAATATTTCTTTTTTGAAATAGACATTCAAGCAGCAGTACAACAATCTGATGAAAATGTTGACCTATATTTTTTTATGCTATTTTACATTGCCACTTTACTTACCTCATGACTTGTGTGGTACCATTCTTTCCAGTATTTGAGCGCTCCTTTTAATACGGTGTGGACCAGGTCTTCATCAGTATTTTCTGCTGCTTTTGTCCATCAGTTTTTTATGTATTACTTCTGATGAGAGTAAAATTAACCATTATGCAGCAGGCAGTGTTTTCTGACTTCACAGAACTATATTGTTTAAAAACAGCTGCAAATAGTGATGAAAACCTGGTTTGAGCCATATTAAAAGGAGTGCTCCTTTTATTTTTTCAGACATGACAAAAAGTACTAAAGTAGACACAAACTGTGAAAAGAAGGGTATCATATAAGTCAGGAGGTAACTACTATCTGGCAACTTAAAATAGCATAAAAAAGTATAGGTCAACATTTTCACCACATTGTTGCACTGCTGCTTTAATTTATAATTTAATTATGACATTATGTGCTCACAGCCACAACACACAAAATGCAACTGTCTTCTGTCCAGAAAATTCCCAAGTGCTGACAAAGTGAAATGGGAGTTGTAAAACACATGCAAAGTCACCCAGAATTTATTGCACAGTCACTCATGTGCGCAGTGGTCACACAGAGTCCCCAGAATGTTTCTGCATCCCCAAAATGCAACGTTCTTGAGTCCAGAAAATTCCCAAGTGCTGACAAAGTGAAATGGGGGTGGTACACCACATGCAAAGTCCCCCAGAATTTATTGCCCAGTCACTCATGTGCGGTCACACAGAGTCCCCAGAATTTTTCTGCATTCTCAAAATGCAACTGTCTTGTGTCCAGAAAATTCCCAAGTGCTGACAAAGTGAAATGGGAGTGGTACACCACATGCAAAGCCACCCAGAATTTATTGCGCAGCCACTCATGTGCACAGTGGTCACACAGAGTCCCCAGAATTGTTCTGCATCAACAAAATACAACTGTCTTGTGTACAGAAAATTAACATACTCTGATGATGTTGTCATGATGCACAGTGTCTTGCCAAACTGTGTGAAGGAGGAATAACATGACATGAATCCATTCAGTGTTCCATCAGATATGATCACCATTAGAGAACTGTTGCTGGTTCAACGTGTGCTGCGATTCCTGCAAATGCAATGTGATCACCTCAACCAGATGGAAGGGTGCCCTTTGTGTGTACACTAATAGTAGCCTTGGTGAGTTGAAATATATATATATATATATATATATATATATATATATATATATATATTATGGTAGCACGGTAGTGCTACCATAGTTAGGGTTGAGGAGCCATTTACATGTTAAACCCAAAATTTTGCACCTTAATAACTTTGCAACTGTTTGATGGATGTGCCTGAAATGTGGAATACATGATCGAGACCCATACACCTTGGGATCTGCCAAGTTTTGTACTGGTCGGATACACAGCTGTGGAGTTATTAAGCGTGATCTGCGCTTGCATTTACGCTTTTTCTGGAATTCTACAGTTGCACCTACAGGTCGCAGGGTTTGCGCGACCAGCCCGAAATCTTCAGGGAACGTGCGGCTGGGGTCCCCGATGTGCCTTTCAAAGATTTCATGAAAAAATATTAAACTGTTGAAAAGTTATGGTAGTTCGAACTTCTGTTTTTTTCCCATAGGATAACATTACGGCATTCGCCACGCCTTTGAGGGCCCGTATCTCAAAAACGGTGCGAGATACGGAGTTTTTGTCAAAAATTATAGCCCCCTACATATAAGACTAGCCAGGAAAGTGATAATACATATGACTTTTAAATTTTTTTTCTATGTCGTACGGTTACTGAAATATAAGCAATTTACTATTACAACTACTGATTTTTCTGTTCCGAGAGTCATTATTTTGCATACATTCTTTCTACTCACTGTCTTTCTCTATACAGCTTTTGGGGAAAACCAGCCTGTGTGCTTACATTACTCTTACCATTACCATTTCTGCTTGCGGTTCCATACCCGTTTCACTTACCGTTCACGTTTACGCCACCATGTGCGTTATCCTTTGCATTTTCATTTGCGGTTGTGTTTCCATTGTTTTTAACATTTCTGTCTACAGTACTGTTCCTCTTTCTGTTTTGCTTTGTGTCACCATGCGCATTACAATTTGTGTTTGTGGGCACAATGTTACAATGCGACAAGACATCACCCACGCACTCCTGCCGCTGCATTACATTCACTATTTCTCATTATCATTCTCAAAAAGAAGGGAAATTAAAGGCAAAAAACTCTGTTTAATGCATCAGTTAGGGTTGTTCCACAGTGAAAAAAGTGAGGAAATTCGATGTTAGGGTTGAAACCCCCTTTGCACCCCTCCAGCCCACCCCCCCAACTGGAATCAGGGTGTGCATAGGGGTCATCGGTCCTGTCACCCTGTTCTCCTATTCCTCAGCTTCTTTCCACATGCAATGGGGTGACACTTAGGGCCGATGACCCCAATGCGCACCCCGATTCCAGTTGGGGGGTGGGCTGGAGGGGTGCAAATGGGGTTTCAACCCTAACATCGAATTTCCTCGCTTTTGTCACTGTGGAACAACCCTAACTGATGCATTAAACAGAGTTTTTTGCCTATATATATATATATATATATATATATGTATTTTCTAGGTGGGGAGTTGACATATATTTACATGTACTCATTGCATTGTTTTGTATCACCAGGTCACATACTGTTGGTGAGCACATTGCAGTGCTTGTAGGAAAATGTTGGTGTTGAAATTGGAAATGGAACACTCTCAAGCCAAAGAAGGTAAGTATTTTTTTTTTTTTTTTTTGAAGGGAAGCATATTTGCAAGATGGTCTCATTAATCGTTTATTATTTGGTTACTTCTTCATAGATTTCATTGCATCCTTCTCCAGTCTGGTAATAATGGTCAGGGTCATCAATTGAAATGACTTCGGCTTGTTGCATGTCTGCCCCAACTGGGGGGAAGGGGGGCATGATGTTAAAGAAGTTCTTTGGATAAGGCAACTATGACACAACAAAGCATCTGGAAATTTCCTAAAAAAAGAAATGAGTGACTTATTACAACTTGACTGCAGCAGTAAGACACTATGTTTAAGTAGTGGCTGTTCCACCACGGGTATCTGGATTAACATAGATAGCAAGCTGTCCCACTGCAATCATTATCAGATCACAATTTAATTGAGTACCAGGCTGTGTAACAAATATACTGCGTCAGTGTCCCTGTGTCTCAACTCAAGTTACATTTTAAAACCACAGCTTGTCAAGTAACACAACTTGGGTCCAACTTTTTCAACACTGTCATGGCTGCACAGCTGCAAATTTGGAATACAGTGTATGATGTATTGCAGAGGTATTTTTTGTGACATACATGTCACCTAGTCTATGAATCATCAGTCAGATTTGTTGCACTCTTATGAAAAGAAAAGGAACAGGTGAAATAAAATTGATATACTTACCAATATGGATTGGAAATGGATATCCCATAGGTTCCTATAGACAGTACTGCTGTTGTACCATTGATACAGACCTTCAGCAAAGGAGAGTAATTTGTTGTTAACCTGCAAAAAAAAAAAAAAAATAAGTTGACCATATGTGGTTGACCATTGCAGCTCAGAAAAACAACAGAAAGAAAAACACACAGCTAAAGGAAGTTTAATAGCATGAAAAACATTAGTACACTTACTCACTTTATAGATTTAATAGTAAGAAGCCTTGTGCCTGTGGCTGATGGATGTGGTCTCCTGTTTGACTCCCTCTGCCTTGGCATGGTCAAGACATGTAATGGTGGTGGTGGGTGGTGGTGGTGGTCATAGCTGGGGCACATGATAACATTCCCTCTAGCATCTTCCTGCATCTGGTGGTGGCAGTGGTGAACAGCGGTCTTCTGGTGGTGGTAGTCCAGGGGGACACATGGTCACATTCCCTATGGTGGCAGTGGTGAACAGTGGTCTTATGGTGGTGGTAGTCCAGGTGCCAGGATATACTGTAATCTGTGTTATAAATGTGACATCACTTGACATATGGAATTTGAGTCACTATGAGTGGGACACTGATTTAACTTTATAAAAAAGAAAACGTATCATACAAGAAATGTGACAGCCTTTTAACCACTTAAGTTAAAACCTGCCAACATTAACCTCATCATCATTCATCATCATCCTCATAAAGAAAGCTGCCCTCGCAGTCTTCTATGTCTGAATTCTGACCACTGGGAAATTCTTTCTCCATTGTGTTATCTACCTCAGTGGTAAGCTGTTTCATGCTGCCACTGCCACCAGGATGGTCCCTTTGTACAACACCAGCAAAACCATAAGTATGCCGGTGTATGAATACTGAGGTTGCAGTCTGAGCTGGTATGTGCCTCTCATTCATTTTTATGAAACTGACATTTGCAGGAGAGAGGTTTGTATGGTGATCACGAGCTATTGCACCTGCTGAGCTGAATACCCTCTTGACACTCACACTGGAGGGTGGGTATGTCAGGTACTTCAGTGCCACAGCCGTCATCTCTGGCCATTCACTGACCTTTCCACTCCAATATAAAAGGGGATCATCAGTTATTGACAAATGCCTGTTTTTAGACACATATGACTCAACCATTCACTGTGCTGCTTTAAGTCCAGTGTTGATGCATCATCTACTTCTCCAGAATCATTTATGTCACAAATCCCCACTTGGGATAAACCCTCCCACAGTGGGTTAATGCCAACCGCTTTTGATGGCAGACCACCTGGAACTGCAGTCCCCTTACAGGATACGCTTGATACTACTCCTCCAGGTTCACCTTTAGCATGATTATGCTGCTGAGGTTTGCTGATCTAGGCACATGTCTTCTGTGCCCCATGAACCAAGTGCACCAGTTGCCCACTGACAGTTTTTACCTGTTCAGGCCTGCCCTCCAGTATTGAGGCAATTCCATGTTGTATCATGGGTCTGGCATTGTTACTATTGCAAATCTGTCACTATGCTGAATGCTCAAGATGTGACGATTCTGGATGAATATTGTCAGCATGTGTTTCAGCAACACACTGTTAGCACTCTCTCTGACAACATCAAAGCTATGCTGTACATTCACCAGTGTCTGCCTCAGCACCCACAGCAGTGAAATTGATTGGCTAATGGAGGCAGACTCGCCACTCACTGCCTATGTGGCATATTCAAAAGGCCTCAAGATTGTTATTACAGAGTCCATGAGGTTCCACTGTTCAGTCATCATAGACATGGAGTCCCCAGAACTGTCACGGCTAGTGTGCATGACAAGATATTCTGAGATGTACTGTTCATACAACCTCTCTGCCATGTATAAAATGGAGTTCCACTGGGTGACAACTTCCAGCTTCAAGCAGTACTGTGGGAGGCTGTTTCGGATCTGCAACTGCCAAAGTTGGTCATGGGCCTTTGCAGAGCGTGAAAAGTGTGAACAGATATGGCAAGCAACTGTCAGCATTTCCTTTATATCAGGGTGCTGCAGAAAATCCTGCACCACAAGATTTAAACAGTGGACCATACATGGAACTCAAACAAAGCCACCATTCATGATGCATTTCACCACATTTGATCCATTGTCACTTGTTATGAACCCAGCTCTCAGGGACAGGAGGTTCAGCCACTTGTCAATTTCAGTCAGTACCAGGTCCAACATGTTTTCACCAGTGTGTGAACAGGTCACATTGTGCATAGCAATCATTACATGCTGTCGAATTCCTGGAAGATTGCTACCACAGCACTCCACCTTACAACACTCATTATCCACACTACCAATATAACAAACAACCCCTGGCACCTGCACCCAGTGTGCAGTTATACACAGATATGAACTCCCCGCTGTTTTGCCACTTGTCCACATATCCATACTTAAATGGATGAATGGAGAGGAAGAATGTAGAAGGGCATGTCTTACTGAGTCGGACACTATATGGTAGAACTCAGGGACAGCACAGGTTCAAAAGTATGTCCTGGATGGGACTTTCCATTTTGGACAGGCAAGTGCAGCAAACCGCAAGAATCCAGAATTTTCCACAAAGGATAAGGGCAAAAGATCAATTGCCAGCATTTCAGCTACAGCAGCATTAAGTTCATGTGACACTGTATGACTGGATGGGTAGTTCAGCTTATGCGCAAAGACAATCTTTAACATGGGCTGACTTAAATGTTTTACACGGGGTGTGATGACAAATGGTTCTGCTCTGCAAATCGCAGGGAGTGGAGTGTGGATGTGTGATAAAGATGGTTGCAAAGGTGATGATGACAAACCCAGAAATGCAATTATTTTCCCAGATTTACCAATAGGGAATGATGTACCACTTGCACTAGACATACTGCATTGACCACCACCACCACCAAAACTGCTACTCTCACCACCACTGGACAATATTTCAGAATCATTCTGCTCTTCCACCTCATCATTCCTGCATTAATCCTCTGCTGTTATTTTATCACTACTGCACACATTTAATTTTCTACTTGATGTTACAATCATGGAAGGGGATAACATGCTCCTTATGGTTGATGATGAGGGTGACCGCCCCACTGTGGTACAGGTATTAGCTGCCATCTTGTGCTGGGTCCACAGTGCCATGTGCCTATTCTTAAGATGTGTATTTATTTATTTATTTATTGAGTCAATCGGATTGCAGACCTTTGAGTCAAGGACTCATTTCCAAAGGCTCCTCGTCAAAGCAACAAATTAAACATACATAGACAACAGAAAAAAATCAGCATCATACATATCATATATAGGACTGCTACAGAGCTAAACACAGGGATAAATTATACACAAGACATTGTGTTGCATATCCAAAAATAGGGGGATCTATACAATTTGGTAGCTAAACACCACTACAGGTGCAGAAGTGTGAGGACCTATACAAGGTAGTAGCTAAAAGAGTGCATATACTTTCTTTCAAAATATACGCGAAGTAAGGCAGAATGACAACAATATAGGAAGCCCCCCCACACATCACATGGCTTACAGTACTGTAAGTCACATGCTTTAGTCAGGCAGGAAGAAAGTGAGTCATACAAGCAGATAATTTCACTTTCTCCTTTGCAGAGGTAGAGCGAGGAAGCATTTTTTTGTAGGAGAGGAGAGTTCTTGTTAAATTTCTTGAGCAAATTCAAAAAACCCAAAAGCTTTTTTAAAAGCTAATTGTGGGGGACTTTGCATGTGGTGTACTGCTCCCATTTCACTTTATCACCACTTGGGAATTTTCTGGACACAAGACAGTTGCATTTTGGGGATGCAGAAAAATTCTTGGGACTCTGTGTGACCACTGCGCACATGAGTCACTGTGCAATAAATTCTGGGTGACTTTGCATGTGTTGTACCACTCCCATTTCACTTTGTCAGCACTTGGGAATTTTCTGGACACAAGACAGTTGCATTTTGTGTGTTGTGATTGTGAGCGCATAATGTCATAATTAAATTATAAATTAAAGCAACAGTGCAACAATGTGGTGAAAATTTTGACCTATACTTTTTTATGCTATTTTAAATTGCCAGATAGTAGTTACTTTCAAAATATACAAGGCAGTAGTTAATGACATTGCAGATACTATACAGAGTGAGAGCTGAGACTTGTGCAGGTACAAAAATATTGGAAACTACCATGGATGCGAGACATACTATGCAAGATAGCGAGAGCAGTGGGTAAGAAAAGATAGAATTTACAGAGCAGAAAGGGTAAGCCAAGTGGGAAAGAATAGGTGATCAGGGGGACAGCAGGTTGCAGAGCCATCTGAGGAGATCTTGTCAATGTGGATGGTCTTGGCTGAAGTGTACAGCCAGGTAAAGGAGTGGGTTGGGTTGTAAGGAGGCCAAGAACAAGTGCTGTGGGCCTATATTGAGCAGGTGCAGGTGCGGGCAGCAAGGAGGTGAGTTTTTAGGGCCACTTGGAAGAGTCCAAGTGTAGCATGTCCAGTTATCTCGGGGAAGGGAGTTATACCAGGCAGGGGCCTTGATAATAAATGACGTCTGCCCCAATGTGGTCCTGACTCTGGGAATAGCCAGGACAGCTTTAGCCGAGCCTTGCATGCTCAAAGAAGGGGTGGCTAGTAAGGCAGTTAGCCATGGTGGGGTCAGTCCAAGGAGTGATTTTTTTTTGGCTATGAGGCAGGCCTGGTACTGGACCCTCTTGTCAAAGTTAAGTATCTGGGCAACGGAGTAGAGTGTGCAGATGTGAGTTGTGCTGTCTGCAGCAGTTAAGAGCTGGCAGGCCTTGTTAATGACCACTTTTATTTTACAGATGGCTGTGACATCAGTAGCAGCATAGACAAGCAGCCCATAGTCAATAAGGGACATGACTGAGGTGAGGGATAGTCTGAGGGCTTCTGGTGGAAGACAATCCTTGTGGTGATACAGTAGGCCAAGATGTGCATTGGTAGTGGAGGTGAGGGTATTGATGTGTCCGTGTAATGTGAGGACAGAGTCAAAGGTAACTCCTAGGTATTTGTAGGATGTGACCTGCTCCAGGGTGTATAGTGACTTCAATTGGATCTGCAGCTGGGTATTTCTAAGCTTACTCTGGTGATGGGCAAATAGGAGGGTCTTTGTTTTTTTTTAGGTTCAAGATTAGCCTATGTTCAGTGAACCAGCGTTCCACTTGTATGAAAGCAGACTGCAGGGCAGCTTGCAGTCCAGTGAGGCTGATGTGGGAGGCACAGATGACAACATCATCTGTGTATAGGAGAAGTTTCTTGGTGCATGCGGTGGGGACTCTGTTTATGAATAGGCTAAATTGCAGGGGTCCTATGATGGACCCCTGTGGAACGCTGGAGTGGATGGGGTGCAGGCAGAAGACTGTATTGGTTATTCATACACACTGAGCCCTGTCTGTCTGGTAGCTGGTGAACCAATTCAGAGGTCCTTGGGAGAACCCAAGGTGGTGGAGGGATTTTAGCAGGAGTGGGTGACTGACCGTGTCAAAGGCCTTGGATAGGTCTATGAACATGGCCCCCGCAGCATGGCCATTGTCGAGACCAGAGTGTAAGTGGCTTGAAAACTCAAGTAGATCCGTGATAGTACTGTGCCCAGCACAGAACCCATGCTGCTCTTTGCAGAGTAGGTCGTGGGTTCCCAGGTATTCTGTCAGCTGATTAGCCACGATTCTTTCCAGCGCTTTAGACAGTGGGGGAAGGATGGAGATTGGTCGGTAGTTTCCAGGTGTTAGGAGGTCACCTCCTTTGTGGATGGGTGTGATGACCACATTCTTTCAGGCCATTGGGAACTGGCCTAAGCAGAGGGATCAGTTCAGGAGACCAGTGAGTGGGGCAAGCAAGGCGTCCAGGGCCAGGTGGAGGAGTGTGACATCAACTGGGTCATTCAGGGGGATGGTTCCATTCAGAGCCTTGGAGAGATAGGGCCTAGCTTCAATAGTGGAGATAGTTTGGAGATAAAAAGGAGCCCATGGTAGGTGTGGGGGGTTAGCGGTCGGTGTGGGGTCAAAGAAGTTGGGAGGGAGAACTGAGCTAAGGTTGATAAAGCTATTATTGAGTATATTGGCAATTTCCTTTGGGTCTATGGTGACTGATCCCTCAGTTGGGGGTGGCATATGAGATTTGCCACTTAAGGTTTTTATACTGTCCCAAAACTTCCATGATGAGCCCCAGGAGGTGGTTGGGCTTTCTCTATAGTGCTCTGCTTTTGCCCTGTGAATAGCCCATGTGCAACTGTTTTGAGCAGCTCTGTATGCCTGCCTATCGGCAGGTTTATCTGAGTCAATAGCCTTGTGCCATAGGTTGTCACGGCTTTTGAGCTGCTGGAGGAGGGATGGCATGATCCGGAGGCATTCATTTTCCTAGTTTTTGTCCTTCTTAGGGGGGCAAAGCTGTCACAGGCCCAGGAGAAACAGTCATGAAAGTATGTGAGCGCAGTGTCTACATTTTTGGCGTGGTATATCAGGGACCAGTCCCACTGGGCCAGGTGCTGCAGAAAGTTGGGGAGTTTTCCTGGATGTAGGCGACACCAGAGAGTATTTGCAGGGGGTGGAGCTGGTAGCTGATCTGACCATGAGCTGATCACAGGGGTGTGATCACTGAGGGAGTTTGGAAGAACTTCAATGTCTGTTATTTTATGGGGCCTGTTTGTGAGAATAATGTCCAGGAGGGTGTGTTTGCTGGTGGCCAGGTTGCACCTAGTTGGCTTTGTTACCAACTGATGCAGGTCAAGGGCTGCAAGTGCATCAAAGGAAGAGGTGGCTGTGGCGCCCAGCCAGTTTAGGTTGAGGTCACCAAGGAGTATCTGTTTGGACTTGTGGGGGAGACTGGCAAGATACTCCGTTAGTGAGTTGAGGGCGTGTGTCTGCTTGTGGGGCGGGATGTAGGCCACCATGATTATAATGGGGGCCTTGGATGGGTTTGGGGTGATTTTCAGCGACAGTGCTTGAGCACCATGAACTAAGGTTGGTGGGGGGAGAGCTTGGGCCAGCAGGGTGTGTTTAATGTAAAAGGCACAGCTGCCATCCCGCTTTCCCACTCTGTCCAGCCTAAAAAGTGAATATTCAGGGAGGAAGATGGCAGAGTCAGGGGTGGATTTGGACAGCCATGTTTTGACCAGGTCTAGCATGTCTGGTTGGTGCCTGGTGATCCAGCATTGGAGGGCAGCTGTCTTTTTCAGGATGTTACAAATGTTCATGGACCCTATGTGAAGGCCAGTGGTTGGTGGCTGTTGCTGCAAGCTGTCCCCCTGTGCCCAGATGGCTCCCCTTTTTACCTTGACTCACATGCACCTGGCAAACTTGGCAGATTGCAACAGACTCATCATTTGCATCTTGCACAAAAAAATCCCAAACAAGGGATTGTGATGCTTTAGTTTTAACATGTCCCCCTGATGCTGCTTATTGGACTCTGTTTTTTTAAGCCATGAAGTGAAGGGTGTGCTACATTATTTTTCAGGCAGGACATACTTGGACTGCAACTGACCACCACGACTACCTATCATTATTACAGGGTCATAATCATCAACTGAAACTGGTAAATCACAACTTTTTATGGATGGGGGAAATGCAAACAGAACCAGACACAGTCACCTTGAATTTATTTTTCTCCAGTTCCCAACAGGGGCACTGACATCATTATATTCATCAACATCATCCACATCTTCTGCTTGGATGCTGGCATATGGACAGCATGTTGCAACCCCAGCAACATCATCATCATCAGCACCACCATCACCCAAAATATTTTCACCACACTGTGAATCACTGCATGGCAAATGCATGATGTGAACCGTGGTGGAAGAAAATTTACATTGTGTGCTATCGTTGACATGATTATCAGAATCCTCAAGTTCAGTTACTGGGATTATACTGGGGAGTATGACAGTATCTACACTGTCACTCACTGGCACTGCTTCACACTCCACTATATTTTTGGGCACAGTAAACTGGTTAGAAGTGGAACTTAAGGCAACAATACTTATACCACCTCCAGCAACTGCACTAATACCACCAGCTGGGACAACATCATCTCCTCCAACTATGAGTGAAGCTACTGACTGCATTGTAAAAACCATTGAAGGAGAAATACCTTTCCTCACATCAGCAATGCACTTCTGCGACTGCGTACTACCATGCCCACAGACAATCTTACCACTGGCAGTGGTGCCATGGTGAGAAACAGCTTTACTTGCACGTCTCTTTGTGGGCATTTTGGGGGATCAACAAGAATATTCTAAACAAATTTAGATTTTGGAACTTTCACTCTGGGTGGGGGCCAGGGGGGGATGCTGGATGTGAAGCCAAAAAAGCAACTGTGGCTTCAACAACAGATACAGATGCAAAGTCACAACAAGTTAAATAACACCTTAACTAACCAGTGGTGCTCTCAAGCCACAAACTGTCCAATCTGGAAAAGAAAACCTTTTGACAGTGGGGGGGGGACACTGACTGCAGATTACGGCAGTGCAAAACCAAGAAAAGATACCACAATGGCAGTACAAAATTACACAGCTGCAGTGGATAGCGGGTTCACACTGCTGCACCTGCAATTACACTGTGGCACAATAAAAGGTGTATTATTTGATGTCATGCACCACACACACACACACACACACACACACACACACACTCACATACACACACACACACACAATTTGTCTACAAGTAATCCATAGCAAACTGAAAAAACTTCAGTAATATACAATGTATTTTAAACAACCTGAAATGATGCACTGCTACACCAGGTCCAGACCACAACACATGCAATCAGCTAAAAAAATGTCAACAATTACTAAAAATATTACTGTGTGTACCTTAATACAGTCAGTTATACAACAAAAATATAACCAAAAAACAAAGAACTCCCTATTTTTCCAACTAAAATCTACCTACACAACAGATAGGCCCCTCCCCCAAAGCACACTTCCACAGTCTCTCAGTACACAGACTCAATGTTGTACATTAACATTCAAAATTATAGCTACATAGATACATAGACAGTGTCGGCAGATAAGGGCCTATGGCCCACCTAGTCTGCCCATTTGAGCTTGTATGTTCAGTTTATGTTTTCCAAGAAGTCTGTTGCCCCTTACCCCTGACCTTCAGAATTCCTTTATGTCTATCCCATGCATTCTTAATTCCTGTGATTGTTTCAGCCCCCACCACTTCCTCTGGCAGGGTGTTCCACTTGTCCACCACCCGTTCTGTGAAGAAATTCTTCCTCACGCTTCCTCTGAATCGTCCCTCCTCCAACTTCATCCCATGCCCTCTAGTCCTGGAACATCTTTTCACTTAAAAATAGTGCATTCCTGCACCCTGTTCCTCCCTGTAAGATACTTGTATGTCTCTCTCATATCCCCTCTCTCCCTCCTTTCCTCCAGGGAGTACATGTTCAGTTCCTTCAACCTGTCCTCATAGGACTTGTGATGCAATCCATGCACCATCTTTGTTGCCCTCCTCTGAACCTTCTCTATCCTGTCTATGTCCTTACATAGGTAAGGTCTCCAGAACTGTACACTGTACTCCAGGTGGGGCCTCACTAGTGTCTTGTATAGTGGAATTATGACCTCCCTTTTCCTGCTGGTGATGCCCCTGCCTATGCATCCCAGCATCCTATTTGCTTTACCTGCTGCCTTGTCACACTGTTTCCCTGCCTTGAGGTCATCACAGATGATAACCCCAAGATCCCTTTCCTGCTTGGTACATGCTATATCCTCACCCCCCCAACTGATATATTGTGCCAGGGTTTCTGTGCCCCATATGCATTATCTTGCACTTCCTTGCATTGAATTTCAACTGCCAAACCCCTGACCATTCTTCAAGTTTCTGCAGGTCCCTTCTCATTCTGTCTACACCCTTTGGTGTGTCTACTCTGTTACAGAGCTTTGTGTCATCAACGAACAGTGAAATTCTGCCTTCTGGGTCCTCCGCAATGTCACTGATGAAGATATTGAATCGGACCAGTCCCAGCACTGATCCCTGTGGTACCCCACTGGTCACTCTTCCCTCTGTGGAGTGACAGCCATTTACCACCACCCTCTGTGTCCTGCCACCCAGCCAGTTACCTACCCACCACTACTGTCCTGCCCACACCCATATTCCCCAGTTTGTGCAATAGTCTTCTATGTGGCACAGTGTCAAAGGCCTTACTGAAGTCCAGATAGGCCATGTCCACTGCCCTCCCTGATCCACCTCCCTAGTCACCCAGTCAAAAATTCAATGAGGTTGGTCTGACATGACCTCCCTTGTGAAACCATGCTGCCTTGGGTCCTGTAGTCCATTGACAACCAGATGTTCCACCAATCTCTCCTTCAGTAGTGCTTCCATGATCTTCCCCACTACCGAGGTGAGGCTGACTGGTCTGTAGTTCCCCGCTTCCTCTTTGTTCCCACTTTTGTATAAGGGGACTACATCTGCTATCCTCCAGTCTTTGGGTACCTCCCCTGTTTCCAGTGATCGGCTAAACAGGATAGACAGAGGTTCAGATACCACAAACAATAAACACTAGATGATATGAGCACAGGAGGGTTTTCTACAATCGATGAGCTAAAGTTTGAGAAAAAAAAATACTCAAAAAGGCTTTTTTAACAGCTTTTAGAAGGTTTGAATCACAGAGAGCTCTCAGAGTAGACTGTCTCCTACAGCTTCCTACGCACACTACCCCGAACTGAGGCTGTGCAGAACAATCTAGAGCCCATATGACCTGAAATCCCTTGAATCACTGCAAAATTCACCTTTGGAGCTTAAAAACAAGGCGAAGGGAGGTGAAGTACATTGTTCTCAATGTACTTTGCCTTAAAATTGGTGGAGTAGTGGTTTGGGAAGGTGGAGTAAGGCAAAGTCATTGTTTTCAATGGACTTTGCGTTTACCTGTTATAATGCGATGTACTCTGCTTCGTGTTGCGGGTACTTCGCCAATTCGCCTTCACCCGTGAATTGCTTCATGGAGTGAATTGGGGCCACTTCACCCACCACTAAATGCATTAATGGACCAAATAATTAAACAAAGCATTGACAGATTTCACTTGCTAACAATTGTCTTCTCAAACAAATTTTAAATCCATGATGTGATAAAGGATTAAACAAATCCAGAAGCAATGCATTAACAGTGGATGGATCTAATAAATATATAGATTATATACAGATTACATTATGGCCCAGATATTCAAACTGCGCCCGGCTGTGGCACAAGCTTGGGCGCAGCTCAACTTGGCTGCGCAGGAGTGTGGACTAAGTGATATTCAAAGGAGCTGCGCCATGGCTCAGCAGCTTTGAATATCGCACCCTGGCCACCTCCAGTGTGCATGGCGCAGTGGCACTGCACCAGCACAAGTGGCCAGAGTGGAGCATTGAGATGCGCCAGCGCAAGTTCCATTGCGCCATACACAGCAACCGCGATATTTAAAACTTGACATGCAAATGGGACCATAATGTATGCAAGGCACACATGGGGCCATTTGCATGTCATTATGGCCCCATTTGCATGCAGGTGCACTGATCCCCAAAGACTTGTGCCTAGGGCCCTGCTAGGCAGCAGCTGTCGGGGACCGACGTCTCCTGCAGCCTGATCGTGGGCATTTGTAGTGCAAAAAAAGACTAATATGTCCTATATCCCTGGTGGTCCAGTGGACCACTGTCTGCCCGATCATGGGCATCTGTAAAAAAAGGAAACCCCAATTCCTATATCCCTGGTGGTCCAGTGGACCACTATCTGCCCGATTGCAGGCATCTGTAAAAAAGAAAACCCCAAGTCTTATATCCATGGTGGTCCTGTGGACTGCTATCTGCCCAATCACGGGCATCTGTAAAAAAGAAAACCCCAAATCCTATATCCCTGGTGGTCCAGTGGACCGCTTATTTTATTTTTTTTATTTTATTTAAACAGCAGTTTGGAAAACCTTTGAGCCATAGGCTCATTTACAAAGGTACCTTGTCACAGTAAGACAAACCAAAATACACAGTATAGCAGTACAACACATAGGTATAACAGTAAATTAAGACATAGATACAAACAAGCTGGTAAAGGTAGGATGGATGCAAACCGCTATCTGCCTGATCACGAGCATTGTAAAAAAATAACTAATTTCAATATCCCTGGTGGTCTAGTGGTAGCCCCCCACCCGCCCACTGAGCCCCACCGCCTGCTCCCCCTGGTCAGCCAGCAGGCGAGCACCACCTCCTGCCACCTGCGTCAGCTTGAATTAACTGGCACTGCAGTTGCACGCCATTGGTTCACAGCGTGAGCCAATGGGCGCAGCAGCTCCTATCATATTATATTCCAGATATGTGAATGAACATTCACATATCTGGAGGTGTAGTAGGTTGCATGCCATTGGCTCACGCTAGGAACCAATGGGCATGCAGCCCTACCGAGGTGTCAGTCAGTGGGAGGCGGGCAGCGGCTCGGCAGGCAGGTGGGTGCTGCTGCCCGCTGGCTGACCGGGGAGAGTGCAGTGGGGCTCAGTGGGCAGGTGGGGGGGTACCACTAGACCACCAGGGATATTGGAATTAGTTATTTTTTTACAAACACCCACAATCGGGCAGTTAGCAGTCCACTGGACCACCAGGGATATAGGACTTGGGGTTTTCTTTTTTACAGATGCCCACGATCGGGCAGATAGCGGTCCATTGGACCACTAGGGATATTGAACAAATTATTTATACAAATGCCCGCGATCGGGCAGATAGAGGTCCACTGGACCACCAGGGATATTGGACGAATTATTTATACAAATGCCCACGATCAGGCAGATAGAGGTCCACTGGACCACCAGGGATATAGGATGAATTATTTATACAAATGCCCACAATCGGGCATGGGGGGCGTCGCCAGGTGCAGCCAGAACTCAGGTGGCCACCCACAGGTGGCAGCTGCCATGTTGCACACTGCAATGCGGCAGCTCACCTATGGGTGGGCATCAGTTGTTCCTTTTTTTTTGGCGTAACTTTGTGCTGGTGCAGGTAGGGGTTGCACATGCATGGCTCTGCACATCCCGGGCTGAATATCGGGCTGTGCAGGTTATGCATGAGCATGCCCACCCTACCTGTGCCTGCATACATTACTGATGCACTCCAGAATGTGTTGTATGGTAGGGGCTGCACTCCCATTGGCTCACACTGTGAACCAATGGGCATGCAGCCCTACTGAGATGTCAGTCGGCAGGTGGCAGGGCGGCAGGCGGGTGGGGTGCTGCCATCCGCTGGCTGACCGGGGGGGAGCAGGGCGGTGGGGCTCCGTGGGCGGGTGTGGGGTACCACTAGACTGCCAGAGATATTGGAATTAGTTATTTTTTTACAAATGTCCGCAATCAGGCAGATAGTGGTCCACTGGACCACCAGGGGTATAGGACTTGGGGTTTTCTTTTTTACAGATGCCTGCGATCAGGCAGATAGCGGTCCACTGGACCACCAGGGATATAGGACTTGGGGTTTTCTTTTTTACAGATGGCCACGATCAGGCAGATAGTGGTCCACTGGACCACCAGGGATATAGGACTTGGGGTTTTCTTTTTTACAGATGCCCATGATCGGGCAGATAGCGGTCCACTGGACCACCAGGGATATTGGATGAATTATTTATACAATTGCCCGCGATTGGGCAGATAGAGGTCCACTGGACCACCAGGGATATAGGATGAATTATTTATACAAATGCCCACGATCAAGCATGGGGGGGCTCCACCAGATGCAGCCGGAACTCGGGTGGCCACCTGACGGTGACAGCTGCCGTGTTGCGCCCTGCAGTGCGGCAGCTCACCCGTGGGGTGGCCATCAGTTGTTCCTTTTTTTTTTGGCGTATCTTTGTGCTGGCACAGGTAGGGGTTATGATGAGGCTCTGCACATCCCGGCTGAATATCGGGCTGTGCAGGTTATGCATGGCATGCCCCCTACCTGTGCTCAGACATATTACTGATGCGCCCGGCCAAGATCGAGATTGCAGCTTAACACTTTTCCCATTTGAATATCGTGCCGGGGCGCATCAGTGGGTTGTGCATGGTGCAACACTTTTGTGCCATGCTCAACCCTTTTGAATATCTGGGCCTATATCTTTAGATAAACCTTTAGTTTGTGCTAAAATCTAATGTGGTAGCCTAGATTGTACAGCAACATGTTTCCCCCATGTAATATGCAAGTCACAGGAAAGAAAGTTTTAGCTTACGAATGTTGAATGATTCTATCAACTTGCCATAATGTAGAATTAGAAACAGTTTACTGATCAAATAGATGAGCTATCTGCCAAGGCTAGTTGATAGCAGGTACAGTATAAGAGAAAGATACATTCTAGATTTTGTATTTCTTTGAAACCTGGCTTTGTTGCCATAATGCCAATTACCTTTTTGTGAAACCCTTGCCTCAGTGCATTTGAGCTGAGGTTCTTTGCCTTCTTAGCTTGCTTTCTTATTTTGGGTCCACCATGATCCAAACCAGAAAAACCACGTAAGAACTGACAAGTTTTTCCCCCTGCAGTGAGATACAAATAAAGCACACTGATAATTCCTGAGCAGGACAAAACAAGAGTCTGCGTCCTCTGTTTTCAGCCTTTGCAGATTTTGTGCAAGGCCCTTTGGCACTATGCATTCCTGCTTAAAGCAGAAACATCCTAAATTTTCATGGTGATTTGCATATACTGTACCTCCATTGAGGCTCTTATTGTGGGTATGTGGCTGTGATTTGGGGTAACCCGTGAAGTGGGCGCATGAGGATGGGCGACGTCCATTATGGTGACACCATCCTCATGCAATCCACTCACACCGACTGATGGGTAGGGAGACCGGATGAGGGGGTGGGCGAAATAGGTGACAGGATATGGCTGTACGTACATGTGCAGGGGGGTGAGAGCGAGCATGGCGAGTGTGGGCTGGGGGATGGCGCTGTGGTCATCAGTCGAGCTGTGGTGTGGTGTCAGGGATTGGGCAATGCCTGGGATGGCTGAGGTACTGGGTTTGGGTCCAGGCGCTGGTGCAATTTTTATTGCTCCTGGACCAAACTTTTTTTATTTTTACTACTTTCACCCCCCTGACATGCACTCTCCTAGAGTTGAGAATCCTTAAGTGGGGGGGGGTGCAGGGGTGAAGCCCCCTGTGAGGAGGGGTGTGTAGTAAAAATATTTCCTGGCACCGTTGTGCTGGTGCATCAGGGTTGTCAGAGTGCCGAAAATGTGTTTGGCACTCTGACTGAGCGATAACGGCGATCGCCTTTAGGCATTCGCCATTATCACATACACCCATGATTTTGTATTTCTTTCAAACCTGGCTGTGTTTCCAGTGCCTTTTTGGGTAATTCTTGCCTCATTTCTTTTGTAATGAGGATCTTTGTCTTTTTATCCAACTTTCTTATTTTGGGCTCACTATGACCCAAACCTATGAGACCACATATGGGCTGGTTTGTGTTTTCCCTGGGGTAAGATATACATGAGATGCACTGAAACATATGTCTATCTCTTCTGTTTTTTTGCCATTGCAGACTGCATGAGAGGCACTTTGGCTCCTAGGCCCTGCAGTCAATAAACAACCTCTAGTTAATCAGTTACTTCTTATCAGTGCTAAGTAAAGCACATTACTTGATCTAATTACCATTAAAATGCACTCTAGGTAGGGATGACTTGAAGTTGAGCATGCTTGTTTTACCCAAACTGGTGATTCATTTGATTAACCAAACCCAAAACTAAGCAAAACAACTATGACCAAGACACAGGAGTAATAGATAGCGTGTATGAGATGAAGTCAAATATAGAACATTAGTAGTAACATACTGTAGGTCTAGTAGTTAGAGCACTGGATTGGAAACTTTGAGACTGCAGGTTCAATCCTGCTAGAATTAAATTCCTATTGTATGATCTTGGACAAGTCATTTGACCTCTCAATGCTATAGTCCATCCAGCTGCAGAAATTGGCAGAAACAAGACTCCACTGGAAATTAGATTTTACATATCAGCAGGGCAATCCTGGGTAACAAAATTGCTAAAAACAAAATGGTACCAGGCAAGTATTTGAAAGAAAATAGGGTGACAGGGTATTCCTACTGAGCTGGTGAGTGGCTGGATTTTGAAATACCAACATTCCTCTTTCCTCCCTAAAAATGTATGAATGTATGTATGTGTTTTACAGGACAGATACATGAGAAGGAACACACTGTTTTTCTGCTAATGTTCTGTCTGTTTATCAACTGCAAAGAGTATGTCAGTCCCCAAAGCATAATATCCCTGAAGATTGATTTTCTTAGAGCAAAGGTCCACTTTAAATAGGTATAGAAGAACTGGTTTGGAAAAGGATATAATTCTGTACCCTCAAAATGTCTTGATTTGAACATTTCAAACCATTTTGAGCCACATGAGAAAAATTGCCTTGAATGTTTTAAAAGGGATTGAAACTAAATTCTAACTGCAAGCAAAAACAAGCCAGAAAAGAAAACCACCAGTGGCAGGAATCACTCTTTGTTCTCAATACTGACACATGACACCTAGAATATGCCCAGTGGATGCAATCCTGCCTCCAGGCTGAACCATGTGAACCACAAAGCTATCTCTGTTTGGAGCCTATCAACTGCTCAGAACAGTCCATTGTATTTGGGAAAAAACATCAGCATGAAAAGCAAAAAAAAAACATTTCAAATTAGTTTAAATTGGAAGCTGAAGCAGCACATCATCTCAAAAGTGCTATATCTAATATTCCCTTGTGGGGAAACAAACATGTTTTCTAGCTTCACCTAATGCTTCTCAAGTCGGTGTGATCTTCTGTACTGGTGGTATGCAGAATCATTGTCACCAAGCTGTAAAGCTTTCCCCTTTCAGCACTGTAGCACCCAAGGGTGCTAAAAAAGTTTCAATTTCTGTGAGCTGTGTGTTGTGTTTTGGGACTTATGATGAGAGTTTTCACTATTTTTCCTTATCCCTGTCAGCTAGTCAGACAGCAATTAATTTCCAGTCAGTTCTCCTTTCTTTATCTGACAGTTTCTTATGCTGTAATTGGGTGACACAGCTAAGGTGGATATTAGGATACACAGACCTGGGGGAAATTAGTTAGGGACTCTTTGCAGCCTGTATATTAAGGGTGTGATGATCAGTCAGGGACTCTTTGCAGCGTGCACATTATCCCTAACTACCATGACTAATGGTAGATGTCATTATTTATGCTATTAGTGGAAAAATACTCAAAAGAATAAAAAAGTAAGAAAAACTCTAGTCCTCTTTAGGTGGCCAGGGCTAGACCTCAGGCCACCACCTTCACACTCCTGTCATTTTCCTCCCTCCAGCCTCCTCACCATTCTTCCACACAGATTTCTGCTGCTAAAAGAATTGCTAGCTTCAGGCTAGCTCTTTGTCAGGAGCCGAAGATGTGTTTTAGGTCAACTCCATCCTAAACCCACACCCAATGTTCCCCAAAATACCATTGCTCAACAGCTTGTCCCCTTCTGAACATGACTACATGATTATTAGTGGAAGGGTGGGGTGGGCCAGTACTCACAATTCCAGGTTCACTCAGTCACATTCCTGCAACACACCCAATCCCACCACAATCTGTCAACCAACTATAGTAACTGGGCATACAACCAAGAGGTGGAGGAACGGTTTGCATCATTAATGATGCAGTGCAGGCTAACCCAGATTGCCAGTCATCATCAATGATGCTAACCTTACAGGAAAAGGGGAAAAGGGTAGAAGGAAAACACATCTACTGACACTGACCACTGAACAGAAGTGGAGGCAGTGAATGTGGGGTGCCGAGATGTGGAGGAAAGTGTCTGTGAGGGGAAGACTTGGCATCAGGCTAAGTGGCAAAGGAACAGGGGCAGGCAGAGGCACCTTACAAAACTGTGTTCACTAGTCATAACCTAAAGAAAATCAGAGCTCCACAACCTCCACTGGCTAGGATATGGACCAGGAAAAATAATTTCAGAGGATAACATTGGATATGTTAAAAACAATCAGTGAAGTCTTGCAGTAAATTATATTATTTGAATTTGCTGAAAAACAGAGAAGTTTTGTTAGAACCATCTTAAAGCGGTTGACTTGTTTCATTTGAATCTCCTTCAGCTCTCTGACAGAAATGCTACAATTGAAAGGCTATGTCTGTGGTTCAATGAGTGAGCAACCTGCCACGCCCCCTTTCTGAGCTATATAAACAAGAGGTAGAAGACTAGGTTTGCTGACAGAAAGCACCTAGCTTTACCTGAGCTCTTTGTCTTCTAAGTTTTCTTGAAAAGACAGAGCAAGGAGAAACATCTCACAGATCTGCCTGTACCTCACTGTTTTGCCCTGCACGTTTAGCTTAAGCACCGCAGTTGGTTTTTAATTTTGACTTAGTGTGCATAATTCACTGATTGTTTCTATCTACTGCCAGGAGGCTACATATTACCCAACATCCCTTCCCCAAATCCCACCCTTTGACATTTTTTAGCCTCCTAGCACCTCTCACTTCCTACAGAGTTACAGCAGAAAATAAACAGTACTACCTTTACTTCTTTCTAGCACACCATTAGAGGGTGCTGTACATAAAAAAAAACAAACTTCTTCTTTGGACAGAACTTCTGTTTCCGTCCATACATCCACTCTATTACTTTTTCCACAGGTGCTTCTATTTATGTCCAAATTCATTCTCTACTCCCTTTCTAGTAACCTTCTTCAAAAAAAAGTTTTAGTTTTTTTTTCTCTTAAGCAGGATTTATATTTCCATCCACACATCCTCCCTATTTCTGCTACAGCCAACTTGCACAGGTGTTTTTTATTTTCGTCCATACTTCCACTTTGCCTTCCTGATAACTCGGTCTGAGGAAGGCTCAGGTAGTTGTATCCCACAAGGGGATTCCCCTTGTGTACCATCCATCCTCAAATTTATGGCAACTTTGTTTTTCATCCGTTGCCCACACAACAATATGGACATCATCAACTGCAGATATTGTGGGACCCTTGTCACCAGAGCTTACACAAGGCAGGTGGGGCATTGTTGTACTTGCTCTGCACTAAATGATCTACACAATCAATTACATACCGCTTGTGCTGAAAAATACTTTCTCAGGGTGCAAATCAATCATGCTCCGCAGCACTCAGACTTAAGGCACCAACCACCATGCCACTCCACAAGACAGTTAGCAGACTAGGGGGCTGGCAGTTGGTAGGAAAACAGAAAGTGCAGCAAAATAACTCTCACGAAATAACTCCACCCCAAATCAAACTGACAAATAGGTTCTCTCCATTTTCATTCAATGCATGGACAAACAAATCACAACACAAACTTCCAAGTAAAACACAAAGCACATCTCAACAATAGGTGACTCTAGGATCTGGGGAGTAGAGTCGCACATTAACCAAAGTGGCCAAACAGAAATTGAGGTTAGATGCCTCCCAGGAACATTGGCAGGGAGTGATACAAACAGGATTGAGGGACTTCTGTGTAACAGCGAGCTAGACATGCATATTCTCATCCATATATGTACAATACAAACAGCCTGGTCAGATGGTCATTTGGAGAGATGAAGCAGCATCTGATGACTCTAGGCGAAAAACCTCACCTCTCTTTCATCCAAAGTCTCCCTCTCAGAAATTCTGCCTGTGTGGGGCCAAAGGGGCTAACAGGCAGAAGATCAGAGAAAGGGACATTGTCGAACTTAATACCTGGCTCAAAAACTGGTGCCAGGAAAAAATGTTATGGCTATGTAGGAAACTGGCAGAACTTCTTTGATAAGGGAGTTCTTTAGATTCAATGGCCTACACCTTACAAAAGAGGGAACACGTGGTGTAGGCCAAAGATTTGACATCTTCATCAACCATTTTAACTAGAGGGAGGAGAAGGGGCATCAGCAACAGTTGCATCATATGACATTTCAAATGCCCCTTCCCAATCTAAGGAAAATAGATCAGAACCAAAACAGGGTATCACAAGCACCACATGCATCACAGCTCCACACGGGCAATCCAAACATGATATATATTTTTTTGTGTTATGTATTTATCTCCCTTGTGACTCTCTTACCACTTCTTCAGGCCAATTGCCAAGGATGCTCACCTCTAGCTCGGTTCCGCTGCCGACTCGACTGCACATTACAGCCACCACGGGGTACCCCGACGTAACCCTTGCATCGGGTGGGTCCTCCTCTTCTGAGGAGAAATGGCCTATTGGCCTAGGCATTGGACCTGGGTGCTGCTGTGGTTGGGTCTGCTGCCACAGTTCTGTAAAAGACATCTGTCTCCCTTTTTAAACACAAATAGTTGAACTGCATGACCAAATTGTGGGGCCATCTCTTGTCCATTCAGAGTCATATTAAAGATCACACATAAAACTTCTGCCAACTCTGAAACACATGCTTTATACATCTCCGAGGTGAAACCATCAGGTCCTGGAGTTGTATTTTTATTTAATGATACAATGGCTGTCCTTATTTCCTGTTCAGTGATTGGTTTTACCATATCAGAAAGCAGACTACGCTCACAAGGAGGTTGCTCACAGTGCTGAAGTAAGTTTGAAATCATATCATATGACACCGTAGAAGCCGTATATAAACATTCCATATGAAGATGGACCTCATGAAGAATATCTTCATGAGAGTGTATCACCTCCCTTTTTGGGGTGCATAGTGAAGCCATCATTCCTTGTTGCACTCTTGTTCTGCAACTTTCAAAAATATCCCCTGTGGCTGTTTTTCCTGGGGTCCTTATACAATGTTCATATAAAAGAGAAGAAGCCCGTTCATACTATAATTTTTCCATTTGTTGCTTCAAATGAGCAATCTGACTAGCATATTCACCATATCCCTCATTAACTAATGACACCACCCGCATGTATTGTCCCCTTAAGGTCAGACATCGGAGGTATTTTTGTGAATGGGAATGGAATGCCCATTTTTTTAAAAAGGACTTAATGTCTAATTTGGTTTGAACCCACCACCGACTTACATTTTGTTCCAATTCAATAACTGACATTCAAGCCCGTATTAGGTCCTGGATACCAGCCACACACCACATCTTCTGTAATACCATACTATTCATTTTCCATATGCCCCTTCCACGGCTGACACCCTCCCCTAAGGACAACCTGACCTTCACCATCATGTGGTCCAAAGTCTCTAGTGGAACAGTGGCAGCCTGTATACACTTCAAAGAAGCAGCAATCAATAACAGATCTATTCTTGTAGCCAATTTTGCTTTGTAAAAAGTATACCATCCAGAGGCATGTACTTGCCTATAAGCATCAACAAGCCCTGTCTGTCATACTATATTATTTAAAGCATTTGAATCACAATACAATTTCTTTCCCTTAAGCTCTGTGCCAACCAAGGGTAAACTGCAATTGAAATTGCCCACCCAGATCAAAAGTCAAGAAGTTTTATTGCCGTGAACAAATCTACCCTCCCTTTTTTAGTTTGCGGTGCATATAAGGAAATCAATCTCCATTGTTTCTGGCCATGATTAAAATCTAAAAGGAGTGCCCTTCCTGGGTCAATATCCACCATCCACGTGACCATATAATCCCAACCCCAAAAGACAACCCCCAACCCACCACAACGTTCTTGGGTAAGAGGAAAAAAAAGGCGAGCCCCAACACTACAATTTTTTTGCACATTCTACTTCATTAGCTGTATACAATCGTACATCCTGTAAGCAGGCTATATCTATATTATAGTCTCGGAGAACTGAAAAGGTTACTACATGTCTTCAACCATTATGAATACTATTCACATTAATTCTGGTAATATATATATATATATATATATATATATATATGGTTGTGACATTGTAGTTTAGCAAAATTGAAACACCAAAAGAAACTGTAGGACATAATCAAGTCACAGCCTGTTTACCCAGCCTTTGACTTTGTCTAGGCTGTGAGCTGCCTTGTTTTAGGTGAGTTCATATTACTTTGTCCTCCGGTATCACATCTTCCTCTCCAGAGTCAGAGGACAACTCTTTGTTAGAGGAAATTGTCATAGAATCTTCTGATTCATCTCCAATGTCTGTATCTACAGGTTGGAGTACTTCATAAGGATTTGACAGTGGAACATCTGGCACCTCCTTTCCCATTTTTTGTTCTTTGGCTTTAGTTTTTACCATTTTCATTGAATGTTTTTTTGAAACCACCACAGTCATTTCTGGGGGGGGGACATATCCTTTAAGTCCGCAACCTGGGTTTCCCTTGGTATGTCCACTGCAGATTGTTGTATCCCTGGAGAATCTGCCACAATTTCCATCTCCATCAGAATAGTTTCCCCACCATTATGTTCTTCAATAGGAACCTCTTCCTCTGTATCTTCAGACAGGAGAGGTTGGGGGGGCAGGGGAAGGGGGTTCTGTTCAGACACCATGCTAGGGCTATCTGTGGCACCTAATGGGCCCTGTATCAGTGAGTCTAGTGTTGCATCCTTCTGGTTTGTTTCCTTAACATGTCTCTGAATAGTAATACTGTGACTCTATGCTTTATCCACTATATCCTCCTGACTAGGTCGGTCAGAGCAATTGTGTTTGGCCCATTCACACTGTCTAAAGACATGACCTGGAGCATCACATAAATTTCATTTTTGCATTTCAGTGCAATCTGTATTTGTATGTCCAAAGGAGAGACAGGAAGCACATTTTATTCTGTCACATACATTGCTGAGGTGGAGATGTGAAACACATCTGAAGCATGTCTTAGGTTGCCCCAGGTAAAAACAGTGACCCCTCTCAGATCCCAGAAAAAAATGCACTAGGTAAATGTTTAGGTCCTTGTGGCCCAGAATTCAGACGGACTTTATATTTCCACCCCCTTATCCAAATGTGTTCCCCATCTAAAATCAGGGAAGGGTCCCCCAAAACCACACGCTGTTGTTTCAACCAGTAAGTCACATCATGCACAGCTACCCCATAATTTCAAAACAAAACTGTTACTTGTTTAAGGGCAGGTTTCTTGAGTGGGATAACATGAAAAGGAATCCATAACGCAGAGTGCTTTTTTTTTCATATGACATCCAAAACCGATCAAGGCCTGCAGGGGATTTAAAGCTTACATCATAGACAGTATCACCTGTAGCATGTATTAATGCGTATATTTAGTTCAAGAACAATCTCAAAGAATCTTTTATCAATGTCTTACCAATATATACTCTATCAGGAGGAAGAGGCAAACCCCCCACGTAATGTATCCAAACTGCATTTTTCCTCTGGGCTGGGATATTACAGGAAAAAAAAGACTCCCGATTCCTAAACTGTTTCCATAGCAGAGCTGGCTATACCCTCCCCTTTTTCTGTAAGATAGGTCTTTCCATATCCATATGTTCCACCCATGTACCTCTGACCTGTCAGAGAGCTCCTCACTAGATTCTACATTACTATGAACAGTAGGGGGAAAATTATTAGGGGCTGCTTTTGGCAGTGCAGGCCCAACTACAGCCTGAACTGAAGGACAGGGCTCAGCCTGTTGTACCTCCACAGGGGAATCCTCTATCAGGTTCCTTTTTACCGTAGTGTCCATAAGATCAGAAACCCGCCCCTCAACCTCTGTTTTTTTCCAGCCAGCTCCTATTAGTGCCAACTCCACAGTCCAACCAGTTGGCCTATGTTCAGCCAAAGCATCACCGTTTCCATCCCCTAGGCCGCTCGTCTGCACACTCGCTGGTGGCATCTTTAAGCTAGCATCATTTTTACATATTGTCGTTACTGTCTCTGTACTTGCATCAGGTACAATTTCCTCTGCCAGATTGATAGATTTACAGGCATTTCTTACTGCAATCACATCAGGAGAGTCCATTACAGTCGTGGATCCCACTGTATTCAGTGATGACTCTGCAGCCTGGCAGGACAGTGAGTCATCATTCTGTAATAGGATCGGAGCCTCAATCTGGGGTGGAACAGCAATACACAGTACAGCTGAGCTCGAGCTTCCACTCTCATTCTTAATTCTAGTCTCAGGAGCAGGAACATCACCTCTTGAGATTTTACCATGGCCTGGGGTTGATAAAACCAATAATAAATGCTGTTGCTGTTCCCCACTTAATGCCTGTATAAAATCTACCTCTTGCTGCAAGCCTGCAGCACAGAAATCTGTGTAGCCAGTCAGTTCTAGGGCTCCATATTCCACCCACACTTATGCCTTCCATATCATGACACATTTCCTCCGGTCTTATCTCCTGTGCTGGACCTACAGAGAGGGAGACCTGCTCTCCTGTAGGACTACCAGCCTTCATTGCCACATCAGCACTTCCTCCTTGGTCCGGCTCCAAACTGTGCTCCTCCATTCGTGCTCACAGGAAGAAGAGCCTCCTGGTGCAAGAGTAGGGGAATTTCCCTTGTGCCTTGGAAAAATTTCCCCCCCATTCACTAAAAATACAACCAGCAGCTTAATCTGGTTCTAGGTCAGTTGGCATTCATCTGAATCCCCCTCCCCTGGGTAGCATTTGAAAATAGGCAGAATTTGCCTAACGCATTTACCCGGTCAAGAGAAACTAAATAAATAAAATAAAAATAACCAACATTTCTCGGACTTGTCAAAATTCACCTCCTCATTCCCTCCAAGCCAGATTTTGATAGATCACACACTTAGCAATGGTAGGCCTATGAACCTGCTGTTTCATTTTAAGGCCATAAATAGGGCTGAAGTCTTAAAACTTTGAAACATTATAGCTGATAAAATGGCTGTTGGATCAGATTGTCTTGAGCCCAAACTTCTAAAGCTTGCTGCCCCCTTTATTGCCTCGCCCCTGGCTAGAATATTTACTCTGTCCCTCTGTCACAGCAAAGTACCTGACATATGGAAAATCTTCAGAATCACTATGGTATTCAAGAAGGATGATAAAAAATAAATCTCCAACTAAAGGCCCATAGCTATCCTCTCCATCTTGAGCAAAATCCTCAAAAAGCTGGTTGCCTCGCAAACTGTTGATGATCTCACCAAGTATGATCTTCTCTCACATGATCAACGTGGATTCCGAAAAGGGCATAGCACTGTCACTGCCTTACTGAAATTCATGAATGACACAATTTATGCCAAGGATTCTGATCTTCCGATAGGTGCCATCTTTATCGATCTTACTAAAGCATTTGATCTTGTGGATCACCCTCTTCTTGCATTTGATCTTGTGGATCACCCTCTTCTTGCATTTGATCTTGTGGATCACCCTCTTCTTCTTGCCAGTCTTCTCCGCCTAGGCTTCTCACCGAAGGTCATGGGCTGGTTCAAAAACTACCTATCAAACTGAACCCAGGTTGTAAAATTCAACTCGGCCCGATCCGATAATACTTCTGTCAACATAGGTGTCCCTCAGGGCTCCATCCTGGGTCCCCTGCTCTTCTCTATTTTCATAACCAGATTGTTCATGACCCCTTTCTGTTCATCCCTCCTTTATGAGGGTGATCTAGTCTTGTATTTCAGCTCAAAAGGTGTGTCTGAGATTAACCTCAGACTCTCTGCATCCTTTCACAATATCCAACCCTGGCTCCAGAGACAGAAACGTGTCCTTAATGTGTAAAACAAAAGCTATGCTATTTGGCTCTGCAGCTAAATTTAAAGCCAGTCAGAGTCTTCTGAAAATCTCCTGCCTTGACGGCTTTGTGCCGGAGACAGTAAGTTCATTTAAATATCTAGGGATTCTACTAGATGGCTCCCTTGACTTTGATCAACATATTCTAGCCATATGTAAATCTGTTAACTCCAGAATAGGGGCTGCTTATAAAACTAGTTATGCTCTGACGCCCTCTGTGAGACTGGCAATTGCTAGAGGCATCCTACTCCCAGCTCTCACCTATGTTGCAGCTACCTATGTTAATGCATCTAAGGCTTCTCTACATAAGTGGGATACTACTTATAATAATATCTGTCACCATGCCTCAGCATCCCCTCAACTCAAACACCCCTGTCAAATCTACGCAGACCTTAATTGCCCCCCCACTTCTGTCCACAGGAATCTTGCCCTTGGTTCCATTACAGACAGCATCCTGAGATCTAATACCCCAGTTTCACTTGCCTCCTTGCTTCTCCCCCTGTCCTCCTCCTGTGGCCTCAGATCAGTTGCCCATGCATTGCTTCACATACCAAGGTGTAAAACCACCGAGGGTGCCTGTGCTTTCTCTCATGCTGCCCTAAAATACTGGAATGCACTTACCCTTGACCTATGGCTCTCACCCACTCGTCCCCTATTTAAAAAGAAACATTGTTCTCTTCTCACCACTGGTTCACAATGCAAATGTTTTAATCCCCCTGAATATCCTGCCATTCAAATTTTTTAATCCCCCTGAATATCCTTTCTTTCAACTACCTGCACTTATTGATTCCCTCCTTCCTTCCTTCCTACTAACTCTTCTCCATATCACTCCTCCCCCTGCCCAATATACTCTCTTGCTCCATCTCGTCTGTCCCCACCTTGTTTGTCAACTGTCCTTCTTGCTGTAGTCTTCTCCAAATCTTATTGGGGACCCCATGAATTTCCCCGTTTTGTAATTGCCTTTACCCACCTTGTAACAGTTGTAGTACTTGCACTGTTCTATTTGACTTCTGTGATTTTTACCACAGATGTTATCAATGTATGCCAATCCATACTTTTGCCTCTCTTTTGTGACAGCACTTATGTTGTACAATATGTATCTTATGTGTGCTGCTAAGCTGTACTCTTTCATATTTTATTTACTTCACCTATTGTATTGTACTTTACTCAGGTTGCTGAGCATGGTCTTTGTTTCTGCATTGTTCTGATTTTTTCATGTATTCTGTACCACTACTTTGTAACCTCACAGGTTATGCCTGAAAATAGTCATTCATTTCGGTAGTGCACCTCATCTGGTTAACAAAAAGAGACAAACATATAAATAAAATAAATAATGGACAGTTGCATTCATCACCAAATACTGGAAGTGCCTTAAATCTGCGAATGCTGTTTGGTTACCCCCCTCATCCTGGACTTTGGGCTTCTTTACCATTGTTGTTCCCTTTTGGACAGTTAATATTTTGTTTTGGGGACTGCTGAACTTGAAGCTTTCAAGTCTTCCTCTTGTCTCAGAGGAAATGTGGTCTGGGGATCCCCGTGAGGCATGCATCTGTTTTCTTATGTTAAATTTCAGATTGGCTCCCGGCTGGCATCCTGTCTTTCTGAATGTAGCTCCTTAGACGAGTTCAAGGTTGCTTGCCTGGGGCCAACTCTGAGAACTCACCTTTTATAGGGGCATGTCTGGGGTGGGCATGGTCCCCCCTTTCCTTTGCTGGATCTTCATTCAGGAGATCTCCCTGATTCCCCCACTTTGATCATCTGCATTCAGGGATTGGTGGGGTCTTGCTGTCCATATTGACGGGGTCGATGAAACTGGGAGCTTCTACTTCGCATGATTGCTTGGCTGCCTGTTTTGTTTGGTTCAATTGATGGGTGTGCTCTGAGGGTCCTTTTGTGATCGGCTTAATCCTGTGAAGAGTTAGTGGGGAGTGATTTGGCTGCTTTCTCAGAAGAGTATGGCAGGAGGTCCTTTAAGCATGTTTAACACATCTGAGGTCTGAGATAAGGTGAGGGTTCATGGTGACGGGCCCTTTTCTAGGGACAACTTCAGATTCTGGGACTCATTTCCTGTGCTATGGTTACTTCTCCCCCCCCCCCTCAATTAGAGGAATGGACATCAGGAGACCCTCATTTGGCTTGTTTGGTTTATATAATAGTTTTGTTTAGGGAAACAGGTGGGTAGGTTTATTATGAAGGGAGCCTCTTTCTTTCTTGGTTTTCACAGCATGCTGTTTGAGTTGATGCACCGACCCACAATGATGTGAGCGGACCCCTACTGTCTCTATCAGGGGGGGATTGATGTGTGGGGGGAAGGGAGTTTCTCCTGGAACCTAGAGGCCCTGGGAAGGTTTAGGGGGTAGGCCTTCCTCCTCTTTTTTGTCCCATTGTGGATCTTTCCCTCTTTACCCCGCAGGGTAATGTGCTGCATGGTGGTCTTCCGGACTTCAGGAACTTCCCCGGTGTTCTGGGCTTCCCCAACAAGACATAAGGTAAGGTACTCATTTATTCAGCTTTACCATTTCCACTGCTGCTTATGGAAGGGGTGCGGTATTTCTGTTTACTGTTATATATGGAGTGGAATATTTATGTTCCTAATTTGTTGCATGAGGGACTCCAGTGTTGGGGTACAGGGTTGGGGTAGTTGAATACCTATCATATAAGTGAATAGGGGCTGCAGCCTTCTACACAATATGCATAGTTCTTCTTTTGGCCTGTTAAGAGGTCTAAACCTCACTGTCAGATTCTTGACGATATTGGGAATGCAAGTAATCACTGACACATTACATTAGAGTAATATACAAGTTTATTACTACCAAGGGATAAATCATAGTTGCCCTAAGCAGTTCTTACCAATACGAACCGGGAGCCAGTGCTAAGCGTTCCCTACACCTCGAGGTTTCTCTTTTGTCTCTTGGGGTCTTTCGGGTCTCTGAGGTGAAAAGCTTGTGCATTACATTATATACCTATGATAATTACTATGGTTACCAAAAGATAGAAACATTTCTAGTTACAGAGATGAGCCGTATTGGCTAAATTAGAGGTGGCTCCACGGTCCAAGGTAACATTATACAATTCTGTAAAGTCATCAGTTTGAGAACAAAAGAGTTCTTATACAGAGTCTTACATAACTCGGTGTAGTGGTACAAATCACCAAAAGATGGCAATGCCGTCTTACATATTATAATTACTTCAAGGACACAGGTGTCTTGGCATCTGACAAGTAAATACACAGAAAATACATGGCAGAATATATGTGTATTAGCAAGCAAAGTGTATTACAACAATATGCATTCATATCCTGACATCTACTCTTATATGGCAGATGCCCTTAGCCCTAAATATTAGTATAACCTATACCTAAGTGTTAGCTGTCTACGGTGTACCTCTGAGGGTACCAATTAGGGTGCAGGGACCTCGTGTAACAGGCCTGTTAGTGATTTAAGTCATTGCTTCTTCGTGTACTGTTAGGGAGAGGTACTATTAAGAGCTGAATAGGGTCTTAGTCTCCATTTTTATTCAGTCACAGTATAGCCTTCCATTAGTTGATAACCAGTTGCATTATGTTTCTACATGATAGTTAGTTATTGTACAGCTTGTGATTGTTGTTGTCACCTTTTTGTAAGCGGGTGGGTGCTGGGGTATGTGGGCTCATATGAGATATAGATGTTGCATTTTTCTATCTCACACTCTGGGTTTCATTGTTCAAGGTTTTTTTTATATGAGGTTTGGTTGGGGGGTCCCACAACTCTGTGAGTCAGGTGATAGTTCTCCTTTTCTGGAACTGGTTTATAAAGGCTATACAGTCAGTAACAATTATATTCTATCCTTAGAATGGCCAGACCGTATAAGTTAATATCGTGGAATGTTAAAGGGGTCAGAGACAGGTGTGAGTACCAAATTATATTATGTCATCTTAGGCACCTGAAAGTTAGTATTGCTTGTTTACAGGAGATGCACCCGCTGAGGACTGATGTTAGCTATTTCAGGTGGGATTGGGTTGGATGGGTATCTGGAGCAGGGGTCAGTTCTAGGAAGGGAGGGGTTGCTATATTCATTGCTCACCAGGTGTCGTTCCGGCTGATTCTGGAATTTGCAGATCCCGATGGAAGATATATCGTCATACAGGGCTGAGTGGGGACCTCCCAGGTAGTCCTGGGATCAGTTTACGTTCCAAATCTGGATTCCCCTACCATTTTTGTGCAGCTGTCTGCCCTTCTCACTCCTATTTCTGAGTGTGGCATGATCTTAGGAGGCGATTGGAATAAATTTTTTTATTCAGACGTTGATAGATCGGAGTCCCATCATAGTGGCCTTTCGCCAGTGCAAAGAGCATTAAGGGAGATGGTGGAGGACCTGGGTCTCATAGACCCTTGGCATATTTTATATCCAACAGAGAAACACTATACACTTCACTCAATTGTACATTCTATGTCATCCCAGACAGACTTTTTTCTCATCAGTCAGGAACTACTTCAAGCACTTCTGGCAGTGCAACATCATGAAACGGTGATCTCTGATCGCGCACCTATCTTTCTTACTCATTCACTTGGGCATTCTGGGGAGCACAATGTGTTGTGGAGGCTCAATTCACAATTATCGCTTTATTTGGATGCCATGGAGAAAGTTAGGGATTATATAAAGCTCTTTTTTTCTTTTTCAAGAAAATGAGGCTTCCATGAACACTCTGTGGGGGCAGCCAAGTGCTATTAGGGGTGAGCTAATTCAATTAGCAGTGGGTAGGAAGAAGAAATTCAATCATGCTCTGGGTAGTATTTTATGGGACATTAGAGAATTGGAGAATATGGCTTCTTCTATTTCTTCTGAAGAAATATGGATTCTTTTACATGAACGCAGGACCCAATACTTCGATCTTATGGCTCAAAAAGCTGATTTGCCCTCCAATGTACAAAATTCAATTACCTATAGTCTGGGAATGGGGTCAGTAAATTGTTAGCTTTGTGCTTTGATAAGCTTGATGCTGCTAGGGGGATTTGCTGGATCCGTTCAGCTGCGACCAAAGGATTCAAGACGCATCCTAGGTGTATTGCTGCTATTTTCTGTGACTATTATTCAGATCTTTGTTCGAATAAACCCTCAGTTATGTCTAGCCTGGAAGCTATTTCAGCTTATTTGGACTCAGTGCCTTTGCCAGTTTTGCAACCAGCCTTGGCAGAATCTTTAATTCAGCCCATATCCCTTTGGGAAGTATGTTCGGCCATAAAGCAGCTTCCTCTTCATAAGGCCCCAGGGCCTGATGGCTTCGGTAACAACTTTTATGTTACTTTCTCGGCTGAGATAGATCCCTTCTTGGTCAAGCTTTATAATTTTTGGCACTCAGATGTTTTTTCTGAAGCTAGTTTTCTGGAAGCTTTATTTACTTTAATTGCCAAACAAGATAAAGATAACTCCTTACCATGTAATTATCATCAAGTATCTTTAATTAACACCGATATTAAGATCTTGTCCAAGATTTTAGCCACTAGGCTTGCAGCGGTTCTTGATATGCTTATTATCCTGATTCAGGCTGAGTTTATGAAAAATAGATACTGCAGTGATCACCTGAGAAAGCTACACCATCTTATGGTGGCGTCCAGTGAGAGCAGGATCCCAGCAGTACTGGTCTGTCTGGATGTTGAGAAGGCCTTTGATTGGGTTTGTTGGCTCTTCTTATTTGCTGTATTGTGGAAACTGGGTAACCCAATGCATTTATTAAATGAGTTCAGCTTTTATATTCCTGTTCATCGGTGAGGGACTGGTGCAATGGGATACTCTTTGACTCATTTCCTCTTCGTCGTGGTATGAGACAAGGCTGTCCCCTCTCCCCCATTACTTTTTAATTTATACTTGGAGCCCTTGACAAGACATTTGCAACATTCTTATGGTGATAGCGGGATTCAGGTAGCAGGAATAAAGTATCTGTTGTCAGCTTATGTGGACAATCTTTTTTTACACCCGGTGAACCCAACTCAAGTTTTACCAGCAGTTTTAGCCATCAGTTTTCACTGGTTTGGGTTTATCAGCTTAATGTTTCTAAAACAAAAGTTTTCCTTTGAATGGGCTGGTTTTTAAAGACGAGATGACAGCTGTAGGTCTTCAGTGGAAGTCTCAGCGGTCATCATATCTAGGATTATTCTCAGCAAGGTCGGTATCTTCGCTTATGAAAGGCAACATTTCCAGTTTGCTATAAAGGATTAGGTTAGATTTGGATAGGTGGTCTTTGCTTCCCCTCATTTTTTGGGGCAGAATAAGCATTATTAAAATTAATATTCTACCATGTCTATTGTACTCACAAGGAATATTGGGACTTGTTCTGCCAAAGGCCTGGTACTCCTGGTTACAATCCTTAATAAACACGTTTCTTTGGCAAGGTAAGAGTGTTCAGTGTTCATATTTCAAGTTGACCATTCCTAAGATAAATGCAGGTCTGTCCCTTCCTAATTTTTTCTTATATTACTGTGCCTCTCATGTGCATAACTTTTTGCTGTGGAAGTTGCCTTCAGTCCCTCCTGATGGCGTAATCTATTACCCACTCTAGCTTGAAACAGAGAATTCATTCACTACTAGGGCAGGTTTTTCCCTTTCCAGCTTGCTCTATGCAAAATTTATACAACTACCTGGGCATTTGCGGTCTACTTCTTTGGGTTGGTCCCTTAAGGTGAAAGCACAGCTTGAGCTCTATTTTAATTGGAACTGGTCACGGGATCTATCTCAGCCAATAGTGGGGAATTTGAACTTCAAGGGTGCGGGGCAGCCCATCCCTTCTCTTTTTTGTACCCAGTTAGAGGGGGTAGCTTTGTCACAGTTATTAGAGAGTGGCAAGGTTTTGTCATTCCTGTTAGCCAAGCAGTGCTTCTGTCTGATCGATACTCGTTTTTTTAAGTATATGCAAATTTCCCTTGCAGTTACTGCTTTGCTCGGCCATAAGCCTTGGGAGTTAGCAGCTCGTTCTTTGTTGGATCGGATTCTGCCTATAGTAACCATGCCCCATCAGTTTTCATCTATTTACAAGCTGTTTCAAACATCAGACTCTAGGGCCCCTATGGAAATCTGTTATTATTGGACACAGGCACTCGGTATTCCTTCTGATCAGCCATTATGGACTAGAATATAGCAACATTAGTACAAGTTTGTTAAACAAGACAGACTTAGATTAGTACTGTTTCAGGTGTTGCATAACCTTTACTTTTCTCCAGCTAGATTATATAGAACGGGAAAACTGGCTTCCTCGGTATGCAACAGATGTCATCAGTAAGAGGGTACCTTACATCACATGTTATGGGATTGTATACAAATTCATCCTTTTTGGATAGCAATTAAAACCTCTAAAGATCCTTTATTAGGACTCAAAGATTTCTTCCTTCCTAACATCCATTTGGTGGGACTTGATCCACAAGAATTAATTAGTATAAGGACAGCCCATATGGTGCTTATTTCTGCCATGGCAAAGCTAGTCATACTCCAATATTGGCTAGATGGTTCAACCCCATCTTTGAAAGAATGGCACAGTGAAATTATGTGCGCTCTTATGTTAGAGAAGCATATTGCCTATTGTAGAAAGCGTCCTCAGACTTTCACATCTAGGTGGGACTCTCTTTTCACCCTTCTTTCAATCCAACCCCAGTGATCTGTGTCTCAATTGGTGTAAGTACTTGTCTTGTCAAGCCTTTTCTTTGTGGAATTTTCTTTTTTTCTTTTTGACCATTTTTTACGTTTCTTTATATCACCAGTGGGGCTGAACTGTGGGAGGGTGGGGTTGGGGTTGGGGAGGGGGTTGTATGCACTTTCATTATTCCTAGCTATAACTTGCTTCCCCTTACAGGTTTGCATTGTAATTTTGTTCAGTTTGTGTTTTTATCAAAATGTACCACTACATAGTATTGTATGACTTTATGATGTTTTCTTCCCTTTGTTTTTGTTATTGTTGTTAAAAAAATCAAAAAAGTATATTTAATTAAAAAAAATAATTTTATCAGTGAATCACTGACTGAATAACTCCCGTCTTGACCAAAGTATACCAGGATGCAGAGAGCCTAGGCTATCTCCCCCCTACACTATGGGAAGCAGTAATAATGGTGATCCCCAAGAAGGGGAAAGACCAGGCCAAAGCAATGAATTATAGACCCATCCCCCTAATTAATGTTGACAGCAAGATCTTTGTTAAAATCCTGGCCAACAGGCTAAGCCCACTCCTGACAGAGCTGATCCACCTTGTACAAGTGGGTTTTGTCCCAGTAAGGAACAGCTCAGACCATATTCAAACTCTAATTAACCTCATTCATGTAAAAAGATACCCCCACCCCTGTGGCAGTGGTCACTATCAACTTTGAAAACGCGTTTGATTCCCTAGAATGGGACTATCTCAACATGGTTGTCTCCCATTTGGAAATAGGGGAATGGTTTGATGCACGGATTCATGCCATTTATAACTCTCCATCTGTAAAGGTCACTACAAACCAATTACTATCCCCTTCATTCGCATTGGGCAGTGGCACTCGACAAGGGTGTCCCCATCACCCCTTCTCTTTGTTTTGGCAGTTGAGCCATTAGCTGCAGCAATCAGGCAACACCCAGACATTAAGAGTCCAATGATTGGGGAGATTAGGTACCCGACTCAGGACCACCAGTCAACTGGTAATCATACTTTTCTTGACTTAATTTTTATTTCTCATCTGGACAGAGTATTTTATCATGGAACAGAATCAGATTTCTGTAGTGATCATTCCTTAATTTACTGCATTTGGAAAATAAAGAAACCCAAATTACCTACAAGCTATTTACGTTTTAAGACACTTAGACACTTTGACCCAGATGCTTTAAAAATGAAGTAATATACATTGGAGTAAATTATACTTGATACCAAATATAAATCTGGCCTGCAATTCCATGTTAAGCACACTTCTGCTGGAGACAAACATCATGTTCATATAGAAAAGTCAGGATCAGAAGTTTCAATTTATCAAATGCTGTCTCACATTTGGTCATTTTAATTGAAACAAACAAAAAGTCAGCTTGGGGTAACAGTGGTGCTTCAGTATCCAGTACTATCAGAAACAGACAAGTGAAACTGAGCATTCACTCACCAGACTTAACTAGGCACTAGACAACTAGGCATCTTTTTTATTCAGGTGAAGCAAAATACAAGCTGCTAGAATATTACATCCCCCCCCCCACACACACACAAATTAACCAAGTCTTTCATGGCAAATATGAGTGTTTTTTTTTTCAGGAGTTCTGCCCCCTGATTGGTTCAAACTTTTATACTAGCCAGAATTTACATATGGGGATATATATTAAATGTTGTTTTCATGTGTATCTTGCTTCACCTGAAAAAAATAAGCTTTAAACACTGATGAATTGTGGTTGGAGTCTACTTGTAGTCTGGAGTGTGAGGGCTCCATTCCTTTTAATTTTATTTCAAAAGCATGATCAGGCACTGAAGACCTCCCATAAGAAAGGGAAATGGCCTCCTGGATTCAATATAGACAGTTTAAAAATAAGTACAGAGCAGTGAGGCTGACAATCATAAAGAAACATGTTCCACTCTGAATTAATTCTGGTCTGGTGTAAATTCATTTTAAAACCAGAAGGATCAAGATGCAATCTTTGGCTTGGAGATCAATAAGGAATTGATCCCTGATCCTTATCCTTTCTGCATGACTCAAGGCATTAATAATTATTTTATCTCTACTTCTAAGGTGAAACATGATAAGTGTCCATTAATTGACATGCAAGAACCTTAGATGGCCCCTGTTCTGAACTCAGGCAACATATTTCTCTATTTTAAAATTATATAAAAACTAAAGTTGAAAAAAATAATCTACTTTGTAAATTGCAGCAAACTAAACCAGCTGGTCATGAACATTTAAGGCGAAGATTATCAAGCTGCATCTGTACTGAGTTACCCCATTGCTATTCTAAATAATACATCCCTTGAAGAAGTAATTTTCCAACTATTTTTAAACATACTTACATTATACAAGTCTATAACAATCATTTGTCAATTACCAATATTTGCTTGCAGTGTAGTAAAGCTTTATAAAGCTCTTGGTGTTGTTGGGACAACTTTGAAAAATACAGTATTCATTTCAGACACAATTTAGTTTATATTTTGCACTTTGTTCTGTAATTGTCATTTTCTGTGGTTGTCGCCCTTATTTCTTTATTACTAAGGACATCTGCATGAAAACATGATCTCTGCCCTATTTGCTTGTCTACTTCTGCAGTCACAGTTCTGTTTATGACATAGTCTGTTGCTGTGGAGATAATTATGATGCAATAAACAGGGAATTTTGATGTCACATGCAGACCAGCAGCCAAAGCAAATTAAGTCCAAGGGACAGCGATCTTGTTTTTATGTCACTTCCATCAAAACTAAATAAAGGGAAAAGAAGTTCATAAATATAGATCTGGCTGAAAGGTACAGAAGGTAAAAGCACAGAATATAAAACCATGGGTTGAAGGTTCAGTCCACCTCAATGCACAAACAGTATTGTCTAAGGAAATCTGAGGTATGGTAAACTTGTAGGCAGCTGAGTGGCATTGAGGTCTGACAGATGGATATCTCCCCCACATCAGTAACCCAGGTTGAGGAATGGGTGAGGGTTACTGAGGGCTGTTGGAGGAGGAAGTAGGAGTCAGCATCCATTAGTGACTCTCCTCCTTTGAATAGGGGATACAGTGTGTACTACTGCTTGATTGCCTCTTAGCAGAGCCTAGGCAGTACAGCAGCATTTACCAGAACTGAAAACCAGTGGTGGGCATTGAAAGCATGTGCCATATTCACTGTCTATATGCGTGCCATTGTACACTGTCAGCTCTGACTCAAGGGGAGTAATGGGTGGAAAAGAACCCCTATCAGCAGGATGATGCTGTGACCCTGCAGGCATGGCACCACCACTATCCATGGCATCCACACACAACAAGGTAAGAAGTACTGTAGATGGGGTATGCTCTGGACATGGGGAGATGGGGCTAGGGGGTGACAGCAAAAGGGTGGCTGACATGGAAGGGCTGAAAGATAAAGTCCATAAAAAAAATTGCAAACTATAAACTGAACTGTGTCTAAATCCATCTGGCATCAGGGGCTCTCAAAAGGGAACATTAACAATATGTAATTTTTTTCCTAGTATATTTCTCACCATGCCTGGTAGGCCCACATTAAGGAGGGTGCCCCTGTCCTATCCCCTGGGACTTGTCAGCCTTCTTCCCACAGGGTTTGCCCCCCCTTGTGATGTCAGTGGGGAGGGGGGAGTCAGGCCCACACCAATGCCTGGATCCAATTCTGGCTGGCAGTCCAGCTGGTCAGGAGTGGGGCCTGCAAGTGCCAGCCGTCATCCAGCTACCGGCACATTTTTTCCCTCTGTTTTCTCTCCAGCAGAGGAAGGGCATACAATGACTTCAGTGGCAATGCTGTGCACTGCATGCCAGGAGTCTGTCCCACCCCATTCAGCAGCATTGGTGTGCCAATCCATGACCTCCCCTAGAGGTCAGTCTAGCACCGGTCACTCAGACCCTTCCCTCCCCAGAGGAGCAGAGTAGTTCTGAGACACTCGATCCTCTTCTCCCTGGCCAACCCCTGGCAGCACAAGGTTGCTCCCGACCCCGGGTTGCTGGGGTCGCAGCAGGTGATACTGGTGCCTCAGCCCTCCTTGCCACCGGGCCAGCCAACAATATGTAATTTAAATAGCAGTGCAATGAAAAACGTTTTTCCAATAAAGCTAGTGTCAGCTACAGTTAACAAAAATAGTAGCATACCTGTCAGATGTACTTGTCTGGTACCTCCTATGCTGTGCACAATAAGCCCTTTTTTCTGTTAATCCTAACCCTTCCCTGGTCTACAATGCAATTTCTATGCAAAATGTGTTGGCCATCTTTTTTTTTTTCTCTTGAGAAAAAACTCAATCAAAACATTTGTAAAATACCCCAGATTTGGTGGAATTAGAAAATTGTACCAAGAAATAAAACTGGAAGATACCTGGAATCTTTTACAGTGACAAAAAAATGTAGTGTCTTATTGTTTGCCCCATTTTGCTGCAATGTTTCATTAAATTAATCATTTCTGGTATTTTCTGTTCATTATTGACATGCTGTTAGCATATTTGATATTATTATATTTGCATTCTGCATGCTGAGTGTTTTTTCCACACTGTTTAGTGTTTTTAAAGAGATACTCCCAGACTCTTGTCTGTATCTAGGGAAAACCACTAAAAGTTGTACAGACACACACACCCACACACGCACACAGTGTGATGCCTGATGTTCATCATCTTCAAAGCCTAATGATGATGTCTGCTAGCTGGCTAGTGAGCAGAAACCCAGTGTGATTGGTGGGGCTGCATCCTTTAAATTATAACAGCAGCAGCATCCACAGCTCTGCTCTCACACTTGTGCAAGGCTCATCATAAAAGGTTCACAAGCGGAAAAAGGAACCAGCACTAGGTTAACAGTTAAAATGTTCTTTAATAATGTCTATAAAAGACTTACATGTTCACATACAGAGAAAGTGCAGTGCAGTGCAGTGCAGTGCAGAATACAACAGTTTATGCCCATCAACAAGCTGAACACTGTCATCATCACATCCTCAGCATTGGCTTTTGAGCAGCAAGCCTCCTGCATTTCTGTATCCATTGGCTTATACCGCACACACTTCCACAGCTCCCTATCATTACTACCAATAGGTTTGCTTTGTGCATATGTGAAAGCAAACAAAAAATGTCTCTCAAATGGAGGTGTTTAGTCTTAGACCCACATGAACCTTGCTAACATTATCAAAGTTGTTGGAAAGGGCTGTTTGCCAACAGTTAACAGAGTACCTAGATAAGAACTGCAGATTGACCCTGAACCGTTTTTGGTTTTGTAAACATTATTCAACAAACACTGCCGTAGTAAACTTCACAAATGACATTTGCCACACTAGGAACAGTGGTGAGCTTATTGGAGCAGTGTTTATTTAAGCAGTAAACCATGGCAGGGTGTGGGTTATGCTGGGATTTACCCATGCCTGGTGTGGTTTGGTCATGAGGCCACAGGTTGAGTGATCAAATCCACACCAGAAATGGGAAAATAGCAGCATAACCCACACCCTGGAGTGTTTTTTTTGTATTTTAAATATTTTTTTAATTTTTATTTTATTACTCCACCAGAAAAAAAAATTCTTTTTTTCTAGGGAGACAGGGCATAGGGCATGTATAATTGTGTAAGAAAGATCCCATTGTGTAGATGCGAAAGTTAGGCGATGAATTTGCTTTGTAGAAGTGTTTTTTTTTTACATTACGAGAGCAGGAGACAAGAAGCTGCTAGCTGAAATGATCAGCTGGGAGAGTGACTGTATGGCGACGGAGAGCAGGTGAGCAGTGGTGTTTGTGCTGCTCAACTGAGACCAGAGTTTGTTTTTTTGAGGTGATGTTCAGTTTTTCCTGCGGGGCTGGGTACCATGGCTGTATGCTGGGACCAGGGAGCAAACACTACTGAAAGAGAGTTGGGAGGAATTCAAGCTTTTTTTGGTTTTAACTCAGTAAGATGTTACTGGTAATTGTGAACTTAACAGCCATACCATTGGTTACATTTCTGAAAATCCATATACATTTTCACAGTTCACATGTTCTTTTCTTATTTAACTCATCCATTTAAACAAGTAAATCTCTTCCAGACAGTTCAATTATTACACTGCTTAAAGTCCAAGACTTATAAAAGATGGTTACAGTTCACTACAGTGTCTTGGTAAACTTGACAACTTAGTTAAGAAAAGAGTCAGCAAAAGCAAACAAACTTACTGGCACAACTGCCTCCTCTCCCCCCCACTTGCATTGATTGGCCCAGAGATGGACTCCTCAGAAAGTCCTGTTCAGTGAGATGACCTAGAGTATAGGATCACTTCCCACCTCCATCCCCTCCCCGACCCACGTCAGTGACCCCCTACTCTGATTGACTCACTGACCTGACATTCCATGGGCGTCACATATCTAAAAACTTCTCATGCTCTGGTCTGAGTGTCTTTGTTATTCTTTCCATGTGATCTAGCTCCTCCACTCTAGAAAACCACAGGCTTATTGAAGGGGGATCCAGCAACAGCCATTTGGTCATAACGCACTTCAGGGCAGCAACTCATAGGATCTGACACAATGCAGTCACTTTCCTTTTCATAGAAGACATAGTCGGGAGGCCCAAAACTAAGTCAGTGAAAGTAAAGGGAAGCGGGATTCCAGTTATCTGCTATATGATCCCATGAATTAATCGCAAGAATACTTCTAACTTTGGGCATTCCCAAAAGATGTGATAGTGTGTGCCCTTGGATTCTCCACAGGGCCTCCAACATACCTCTGTTGTCATTAGATTAAAATGCTTTGTGATCATGGGGGTTCGAAGAAAGTGAGTCATTACCTTCCAGTTATATTCTCTCCACAAGGGAGAGGATGGGAGGAATTCAATGCTATAGGACCCAGCAGTGTCCAGAACAGAAGCTTGAGAAGCACAGCATGATGGGAGCCGACAGCTAATGACCGAGTTGGCAACATGGGATGGAGTCAACAGAAAGCCGTAGCCGAGACTTGGGCCTGTATTCCGTGCAGGTAGATCAAATTATATGTAGATGTTGAACTGTATCATATGTATTTTACTAACAAAGGTTTTTGGATATTTGAAATGAGTTTGGGGACTGGTGGGGGCTGTTACTTTTAAACGTATTTACCTTTTGCAGTCGAGCTTAGCAATCACAGCAACCGGCAGAAGAGGAAGGGTCTGCTTATATGCACCCTAGCAGTTCCAAGGTGAGATTTTTTTTAAAAAGGGATTATGCATCTCAAAAGCATCCTATTTGAAATCATGTAGAGTCAGTAAGAGCTGATTTGGCAGTTCATGGTGAGAGAAACCTTCGGAAAGGAAAGGAAAACGGAAAGAGACAGCAATGTGTTTTTTTGCAAGCCAGAAAAAAAAATGTTTTCTGCTATGGAGTCTTACCATGACCAATTCATAGTTGATCTCCATTTTTAAAAGTCGCAGGGTTTTTGATGCAGTTTAGTGAGATGGCAACATGGCAGCGTTACAGTTTTTATTGTTCCTGGGAGATTTCACCATCCTACCATCGCCGTCTTTGTCAGTCCTGGGTTTGTGATGGTTGGAGTGGTTTCAGGGAGGGTTCCTAATGCAGCTGACTGGTGGCTGGCACCTTTTCCCATTGGTATATTGCAGGATTTACCACAGGTAAAAGGTGCCAGTCAGCCAATCAGATTAAAGAATTCTTGGACCCCATTGTATAATGATCTTTCAAAGGCATTTGAAACAGAAAATCACAAGTTATCACAACACAAATTGGGAATTATTGACTGTTCACCAGTAGTACAGTACTTGCATGGTTATGTGACTACTGTGTTTGAGTAACAGATACCAAACTTAAGCAATAAATCATGACAGGGTGTGGATTATGCTGAGATTTTCCCACAGCTGGGGTGATTTGACCATGAAGCTGCAGGCTGAGTGGTCAAACTAAGTCAGTCATGGGTAAATCCCAGCATAACCCACACCCTGGAGTGATTCATTGTGATTATACAATGGTCCCATTTTTTTGGTGATAAAGAAAATTAAAGAAAAATTGCTTTCTTTTTGTAGTTTGCTTTATTTTCATGTTGTTTTATTACTCCACCAGCAAAAATAGTTCTGTGTTGCTATGGAGACTGTGCCTGTCCTAAGGGGTTGCTTTACATGAATGTGGGACTAAGTCTGCTGTGATTTAGACAAGTTACATGGTGGCTGCCATGACACACAGATCAAGATATGTGTTTAAGTTTTTTTTTCCTTTCTTCTTTGAGGCACAGGGTGGGAGGGCAGGTGCCTCATAACTTGTCTGACTCCCAAGAGACTTTGTCCCACGTTAATGTAAAGTAGCCCATTATACCAGGCACCATCTCCATAGCAATACTAGTCCATGTCATGAGGACATTATGTGTTGCAGGAAGCAGTAACAGCTGCCTGAGGAGTTTCTGCTTTTTATTCATTATTGTTTCTATTTACATTGATGGGAGACACAGAGAGGGGGACTGCACCCCAGAGACACTGGGGAAAAAATTGGAGAGAGAGCAGGAGTAAAGAGTAAGCGAAATGAAGAGTGAGAGTGAAGGGCGAGTGAAATGCAAGGTGAGTTAGGTACAATGCTCCCTCATAATGTCAGAGCTACAGTTTAATTAAAAAAAGCATGATCCATTAAAAAAACTTTGCAGTGATTTCAACAGGAAGGAGTGGATGGAGTGAAACATGAAGTCATGCGACAGTGTGAGTGGCATGAAAGCATACGGGAGAAGTCGGGCAAGCAGAGGGTGAGAGACTGAAATCATGCAGTTTATAACTGTCTGCAGGTACTTTTTGTAAAAATGCACACATTTTTTGGAACTTCAGTTAATTTTAGGTTCAGTTCATCTTGTCCCAGCACTCTTGCTCTCCAGCATTTATCGTAGCTGCCAAAATTGCAGTGCGGTTTGAATATTGGAATGGAAGCAGAGCAGCAGGCAGCAAGACAGTCGTTTATAATTGCTATGTGAGCCAGTCGTGGGTCTGAGATGCTCAGAGTGATTTTGGGGGGAGTTACTGATGTGGCTGACTGGCAACTGGCATCTTTTCCCATTGGTATATTGCAGGATTTAACACAGGTAAAAGGAATCAGTCAGCCAATCAGAATGCATGTTTCTAGGACCCCATTGTATAATGTAGGATTGGATATAGATTTACTGGAACCAAAACTTGTTGAATATGGAATATCTCAAGGATTCTTACTTTGCCCTATTTTATTTAGTGTTTTTGTTAACAATGTGTCTTTGCCCTTATATTGCACCACTTCATCATATGTGGACAACACTGTTCTATACACACACATTAATTCACTGGATACTCTCTCAGAAGTATTGCAAGAGAATTTTACTTCTTTTCAAAATTGGCTAAACTCACACAGACTTCTATTAGGTCATAGAAAAATCTGTTACTATGGTTTAAGGTACACAGAGATTATTATCTTCTTTAAAAAGACAGCAAGCATATAACCGATAATGACCCGGCCATGAGGGAAATGGTTTTATTATTGTAACTCAATTTAGATATTACAACATGTGATCACATAGACACATAGACTGTGTCAAAAGAAAAAGACCCAGGGGTCCATTCATTCTGCCTATTTCTCTTCTTTGTTCCACACTCAACCTAATGCTGTAAACTTTGAAGTGAGAAGAACAGTTATTTTTTAGTATGTATTGTTAGTAATAGAATGTGGAAAATGGAAATTTGGTTTATCAAAACTGTTTAGTTACTTTGTAAGTTAAGCTTGTTACACTTTATACACTTTTAGGGCTTTGGGTGGAGCCTACAGCCCTTCTGTCATTGATCAGATTGTAGCTCTAAAAATGGCTTTTCATGGAACTTCCTTTTTAGACATTTGTATGTATTTCTCCACAGCTGCAAAGTAGTGCACTCCCCCTCTGATTTTTGCTATTTGCTGCTCTATGTTAAAGGCTTCTGAAGGGGGGAGAGGGATGCTACTGTATTGTACCTCAGAATTTCTCAGGATATTAACACGAAAAACTTTTTAAACTGTTGTTTCTATCATCTGGCCAGCTCAGTCTAACAGATTTGTTCTATTTCTTTCAGCAACCTAGGGGTTAACTCATTTACTCTTGGCTTTTGTGAAGCGAAAGTCAGACTCAGTGTCAGATTACAGATAGTGGGATTGCAGTCTGTTAGCTGTCATTGCTTGAGCAGGACAGATTACAGTCAAGCACTGGAAACAGAAGACTGTTTTTTTCTCATTTTATAATACGATTCACTGAGTGTGTATTTAGTTGCAGGGTCAGGGCCTTGAAGAAAATAATAAAGTTTATGTAACTTATTCAAGAATCCATCAGGTGGTTAGAAACAAGTCTGAGAGAATTTGTGTAAAAATGAACAAATGAAAGATGCAAAAAAATAGCATGCACATTTGCCTTTGAGACTGGAAGATCAGAAGGCTGTGGGTTCTATCCCCACACTAGGCATGTGGGTTAAAGAGCTAGTGTACTGCCTAAAACTAATATTAGATTTTAAAAGCAATCAACCATTACCTTTTATATTTGAGGTACTTTTTCTTTTCCCTTTGTTTAATTAGACGATTATTTATCTGATGTTAATATGTGTGATGTGTGGAACAGCACTCTGTGTGGCAACTGACATAGCTAGCTATACTGCCCCGACTACATCACCAGCATTGTAACCTCAATGGGTGTGACATCACTGCTACTTAGGAACAGCAATTCAGTGACTGCCAGGTCATTCACCTGTGATTTCACTGTCAGCAAAATCACAATGCTGATGATGTAGTGGGAGGGTAGTATAGCTAGATATGTCAGCTGCTATGCTAAAAGCTGTTCCACATATCCACCACCACAACATTATGACATAGAAGACTCTGATGGGCAAAAGGAAAAAGAATGGTAGTTCAGAAATAACATTTTATAACTGACTACTTCTTAAAATTTATATTATGTTCCTGTCTGCCTGGTTTGGCTCCACTAGCTCTTTAAATCCAAATACTGACACTGTAGTGCAGCATGTGGGGGTGCTGCACTCCTGAGGTGCTGTCTTTTCTGTCTGCCTGCTTAGGTGGATGTTAAAGATCCTATGGCACTTCTCAAAAAGAGTAGGGGAGATTGTTATTGAAACACATAAGAAACAATTGCAATAAACAGTTAAACATGTAACAAAACTAAATATACAGAAAATGGTTGTAGAAAGGGAAAAAAGAAGAAGAAAAGGGAGGAAAAAAAGAACAGCACACATAAAAAGTTACATTTCAGGCAAAATGGCTATGTAATAAAAACTCTATTTGTATTTAATAAAATAAGTGAAAACCCTTCCACCAATTCAGCACCTGTTGTGAAGAATATAATAAACAATCTGATTTGTAAATAGCCCTAAGTTCATTATAAACTAAAATACTTAGACAATCATAAGACATCCTTTTTTGTTGTAAAACCTATTGACATCGGGCTTGCCATAAATAGAATCTAATGCAACAGAAAAAAACAAAGTGTCAGGGTGATATTTTACTAAACCAGACCCATATTTTCCCACTACGAGAATATCATAAGATAGAAATTGGAGCCAATCTAGATGCCATTTGTTTGCCAAAAAATCCCATAAAGCAGCAATGTAAGAGCAGTGTAGTAAAAAATGTTCCATGGTTTCCATCTGTGCCACACATTCCATATAGGGACAATTTCTTTCAATTATGCTCTTATGTTTTGCATTTCCCCTTAAATTTAACCTCCCATAAACTGTAAGCCAGAGATTTTCCCACATTTTCTGTGGGATCCTTGGAAGTGTTAATTGATAAAGAATGAAATGATTATCGACTGAGGGACAATTCTTAAAACAAGGTTCTCTAGGGTAATGTCTAGACATTATGTCTTTATATAATAATTTGGTGGTATACGTAGTAATGCAGTCTTTTGTAATATCCCATTTATACAATTTCTGAGCTGCAGGTATAAAATAAGGAGGAATTTGAAGATGGGGATGTAATTTAGGTGCCATTTGTAGCCATGATTTAAGATATATGACCAGGGGTTTCCGCATCCAGGCATTTGAAATAGTCTCAGTACTGTGTATCACAGTGCCAATGGAGTGTTTAAAAAATAATGTATGGTGGAACACCACGGGTTCTACTATGTTGAGACCTCCCATATTAATATCTAGATAAGTGTAGTGTCTTTTAATGGGGTTTAATTTTGTGCCCCACAACATTTGTAAGCACAAACTATAAATTCTTGTTTCCAAGTTAATAGGTAAAGGGTATAACAATGCTACATATTGTAAGAGTGGCAGAATGATTTTTTCAAAATAGCAATCCGCTTCAGTTTGGAAAACTTCCAATGTTTCCATCTGTCTACTTTTTGTTCTGCTTTAATGATAACCCATTCCCAATTTTCTTCAGGTAAATTTTGAGAACCAAAAATAATCCCCAATATTTCCAAAGGAGTGGAGGAAATTGAAAGTCCATACCATATAGTATCATGGTGTGTGCCGGGCCCAATGAACAGACCTTTACTTTTCTCCATATTTAATTTGGCATTGTAAACCTTCTGATATTGTACTATTTCCTTCAAAAAAATAATTAATCTTCTCTGGATGCGAAAAAAAGCACAATTGTCGTCAGCATAGGCTTGTACGCATAAAGCATGTGGGACACCAATCCCAATAAGCCCTTCCTATTTTGGGGGTGATATAATAGAATGAAGTAATGGATCAAGGGAAAAAATGTACAACAAAGGGCTCAATGGGCACCCCGTCGGACTCCACAATGTACTTTAAAACTATGACCAACAACCCCTTTCAACAAATGTCTGACAGTAAAAAAATGAGTATAACAACTGCAACTGATTTATAAATTGTAATAGTATCTTTATAAGTTTGTAATACTAAAAATAAGTAATGATGTAAGACCCTGTTGAAAGCCTTCTCCTGGTCTACTATTACCGCACAACCCAGAAACCCTGAAATATTACAATGATGAATTACATCTCTCATGGTTCATAAGGCTTGTTGAATAATCCCGTCCAGAAGACCACAATATTGAACTGGGGAAATCACCAAAGAGGCATAAGCCTTTAGGTGGGCATTTAAAATATGTTAAAAAACTTTATAGTCTGTATTGAGTAAAACTATGGGTCTTTAGTTTTTAATTTGAGAGCTGTCTTCTTTTTTACAGAGGTAAAATAGTAACCCTTCAGAAAAGGAAGGATGTATGGTATGGTTATGAAACCAGTAAGTGTAAGTTATAAATAAGCTTTCTACCAATTGTGAACAATATTGTTTATAAAATGTGTGAAGGATACCATCTAAGCCAGGAGCAGTATGAGGTCGTAAAGCCTTAATGGCCTGTGTGATTTCAGCTTTGGTAATGGGGGACTGTAGTTTTAAGACTTCTAATGGAAAATCTGGAACTACAACTGATTTTAAAAACTCTGTTATATCAGTAGATGAGACATATGAATGTGCATTTAAAGATGCATAATGCTGCTGAATCAAATTTCTAGATCCTCTAGTAAAGTCACGTTCTGTCCATCTGGGGAAGCTAAAGAATCCAGAGAAACTTTATTTTTCAAAGTTTTACAGGCCTCGTAGGGGTCACCTATGGGGAGGTTTTTGTACCATCTATCAAAAGTGACTTAATAGATTTTGCTCTGTCAGTTTCGAAAGTTTTCATGGCTTCGTTTACAGTAAAGATCTGAGAAGAATAATCATATTTAGAAAGATTTGACAGAGAAATTAATCTTTGTAACTGCTGTCTGAGGGATAAATTGTTTAAAAACTCTTTATTTCCAATTATTTTACCGTGTTTGGAAAACCAATTCCTAACATCAGATTTTGTGTCCATCCACCATACACCCTTGTCAGGGTACAGAAATTCAACTGACAATCTTGCTTGAAGCAAGGTTGTCATATCCTTAACGACCATAGTATCTTTTAAAACAGAGACATTAAGTTTCCATCTACCGTACAAAGTGGATCTAGTGACAAACTGATATAATGAGAAAAGTAGCAATAAATGATCTGAGAATGCAACAGGTATAATGGATAGAGACCCTTGAGGAACATTTGAAGAAATAAAAATGTAGTCTATTATAGAGGTGTAATTATTACGCTTATAGGTGAAATTAGGACCTTTTGTATGGAGTAAATGACAATTAAGCAAATCGGCAGTAGAAACCATCTGTGTCAATGCATTAGAGTCACAGTATACTTTTTTCTCTTCTTCTTTTTTCCTTTTGTTTCCTGTGATCAAACTACAATTAAAATCCCCAAATAAATTTTTTTTATAATGGGTAACCAAAAGGGGCTGAATTGTTTTTAAAAGACTTACTTTTTCCGCCTTTATTTGTGAAGTATAAACAGAAATGAATCTACAGTCCATATCATTCCATAGACCATCCAAAATCAAGGTCCTCCCGGGTACTAAATCAAATAAATTGCATAAAGTGAAATTAAAAGAATGAAAAAGTATCCCAACCCCATCAGCGGAATCAGGGCCAAAGGACCAATATGATGGTCCCCAGATCCATTCCCGCTGAAACTGTTGAACCTGATCTTCTGTATACATCCAGATTTCCTGTATTAAGCAAACATCAATGGTCATATCATAGAAAAATTGAAACACAGCACCTCTTTTATCTTAATTCAGCAGACTATGCACATTTAGGGAACAAACCAGACCACTAACCATTCAACAAATTCCAAATAAACATTCAACTAATTTTTTTTTCTTTCATTTCTTCCTTTTCCCTTTATGATCCCCATCCATAACCATCTGGGAATCTTGGTCATTAACTGATTTCTGCGAGTCAGAATCTCCCACCTCCATTTTGGATTCCTCCCAAGAGGTAAGCAAAGCTTCATATGAGTTTTTAGTTTCCACTGGGGTGGGAGGGTCAGAGGAAATGGATTTTGAAAACCTGGACGATCTCCTACGGGGCAAAGGGTCAGGAACAGGTAGGTCAGAGCTTTCCATTGGGGAAGTAATTATGTCTTCATAACAAACTGGAGTGAGCATGTGTGGGGAACTGATCTACCATACATGGGCCTGTAGAGTACCATCCTGTGATGTTGGATCATCAGAAATTACAATAGAAACTGCAGGAAGAGTTTCAGTGACTGAGGGGATGGAAAGAATCAAAGGGGAGGGGGGGAGAGTTCTTGGGGTGGGGTGCCCTGAGGAGCACAATCAGGAGAACAAGGGTTTTGGCACCACAGGTATAGCTGAATCTTGTGCCTGCTGGATAAGTTATTCTGGGCTTATGCAATTAGCTTTGTTTCTTGCTGCCCAAGGGCAGTCACTAAAGATATGCCCATATTCCTCACAGAGGTCACAGCCAGTATGATTAGCACATTGCATGGTGCTGTGACCTATCTCTCCAAAATTGTTACACCTAGGTTTATCACAGGTACTAGAGAGATGAGTATGGGATCTGCACTTGTAGCAGGCCCGAGGCTGACCAGCGTAGAAATAGACCCCACGGTCTCTACCCAAAAGGAGAGAATTAGGAATATGTTCCATGCCAGTATCCCCTTGATGGAGTTTTACTTTGTATTTCCATCTCCTGGTCCAGAACAGTTCACTGTCAAGAATAGCCTCTGGTGCACTTAGTACCTCACATTTCTGTGATATCCAATATGTGATGTCATCACCATGAACCCCTTCGTTACGAAATATAACTGTTACATATTTTATCAATGGTTTTGTCAAGGGGTATAATGACAAAAGGTGTCCATGCTGGAGATGTCTTAACCTGCCCATACCTTTCCCAGAACAGATCTAGTGCATAAGAGGTTCAAAAACTCGCATCATAATTATCTTCTCCAGAGATATTAATAAATGCATAGACCTCTCTCAGTGAAAAATGCAAAGAATCTTTCAGTAACACTTTCCCCACATAATATCTATCTGGTCTATCTTCTAACCTTCCCTTATATCTGATGCGAACTGCATTCCTGCATGGAGCTGCTTCTTGTTTAGATTTAGAAAAAAGATCAGATAATAAGGGTTTAGAGTCTCATGAAGTTCCTGAATCCAAGGGAGGAGGATTCACTGTATCTGTATTTTTTTCAGGTTTCAAGGGTGGAAAGGAGTCAGTAGTGTCGATGTTTGAGGAAGTAATTTTAGGAGAAGGAACATGAGGCAAAGTAATGGTCTGATGGTCAGTTTTTAAAAGACTGTCCAGTAAAGGGCTGGAAGGGATCCTGGGCTTCCATTCTGCTGAAGCTTGAGAGAGTGAAATGTCCCAGGAGGGGTCAGGAATCCAAATCCCCTCTGTCAGTTGTACCCATCCTGCACCTGAGAGTGCTTTTTGAGGAGACCATGTATCGGTGGGCTGAGTACCTGATGGATCAACATTAATGGAAGTGGAGACAGTAGATTTATTTGAAGGGGTAGAATCAGGGTGAAAATTTTTCGTTTTCTTATTATCTTTTTTTTCTGTTATTTTATTATCTGTCTCCTTTCCCTCTTGTTCTGTCCCTTCCTGTAATATCTTCTGCTGTGCTGCCCCATTTGGTAATTTATGTTCAAATATAAAATTTGTAGTGCCCTCCTGAAAGTTGGGCCGAGTTTGGTAAACAATATTGGACTCAGTTTCCACAGGTTTCAGGTGTTTAAAAACAAAACCTGCCGTTTTGGAAAGAGTAGTTACAGGGGAAGGCAGTGCAGGAGTTGTATCCTGCAAGCCGTAGCAGTGAGAGTGTTGCTCGCTTTGTAAAGCAGAAACAGAGTCAACATCAAGAGACTTTCTACTAGGTTCAGACTCTAGGCACACACTACGAGTAGTGCTACTACTGCCAGTCTGACCTGAAGTCTTAGTAGAATTTCCAGGTTTAGCTACGAGAGTCTGTGCTGTTGTAAAGGACTGTGCTGTGCTAACGAGGAGCGGTGAGTTTGAATGCAAGTGAAACTCGTGGTTTTCAGCAACTGGGAGACTTTCATTCGTGGGCAAAAATAAAGTGTTTGTAGAACAACTAGGCTCTAGGCACACACCAGAAGGGGTGTTTTTGCTGCCAGCCTTATTTATCGCTGAAACAATGAAAACAGTCTCGGACTCACCTGGCCCCACTGGGGCGTTGTCTGGAGTAGCTGCGTCATTAGGGTGTTTGACAGGCCCTGGGTTCGAGATAACAGAAGACTTTTCAGACTGTAAAATGACTAATTGCTCTGTCAAATGCTTTTTTTCCAACATATGTCATTCTTCTTTGAACCAGACCAGTTTCAAAATTTCTTGCTGCATCACAGTCAAGTTTTCAGTTCATTCTTGCTCTTTAGCCACTGCTGGTTCCTTACTCAAATCTTCTGTTTTCAGTATTTCTGTAGGACTCTTTCCAGTTTCCAACATCATTTTTTGATTCTCTGCAGTAGCTTTCATGTCCATAAGTTCTTCCTCCACTCCGACTAGCTCCCTGTCTGCCTTCTGTACATGTAAAGAGAATGCCTTGCCCCCTGGCTCAACAACGTCCACTGGACAGCCTCTCCCTCACCCAGACCTACCCCTTCCCTACTAGGTCCAAACAGGGATGTAACCCACTGTCTTCTCTGAGGACCTACTATATCCATGAGTGTAACGCACAATTTTGTAACATTATGTAACCTAAGTAACATACAAACTACTACATTATGTAACCTAAGTGTATCTATGTTAAATGTTCCTTTTACTGCACTTGTAATGTTATTCTCTGTTTTAAGCTGCACTGTAATAACTGCCTTGATGTCTGCCCCCTCCCCCGCAAAGAGGTGCCTTTGTAAATGTGTCTCTGACTCAAAGGTTATAAACCCAATTTGGAATGAATAAATGAATACAAATGTAGGCCTTGAAATCAGGCCTCCTCCTTGCAGCACAGCCTGCTCTCCTGCCACATCATCGCTTCCTCCTCCTCCTGTGTCCAGCTGTGAACTGGGTCCCTCCATCCCACCGGCAGAAAGTGACAGCACCCCTGCAGGCAGAGTAGGGGAATTCCCCCGGTGTCCTGACCAAATTTCCCCCATTCACTAAAAATACCACCAACAGCTTAATCTGGTTCAAGTAAGGATTCATGCCATGTTACAATTTCAGTTGATTACCATCTATACCTCCTGTCAACCCTGAAAAAGGGACTTCTAGTCTTAGTGGGCTTACCTGGTCAACAAAATTCAACAAATAAATAAATTCCCTCATTATGCCTTATGGATTCCATGTAAATCCAAATCATTCCAAGGCCATCTTGATATATAATTTTAATACCTAACAGCACTTAAGTTGGCTGATGATACCAGCTAGTTTAGAAAGTCTGGAAGGAGCATTTACAGTGTGTTACTGTTGGTTGCTTAAATTTGTTGGAAGCACTTTAAGCAGAAGTCTGGCATTGCGTTGGTTATATCCGCAAACTCTTCATTCTGTCTGTGACTTTTGAGGTGATGTGAGGGTCTCAGACAATTTTAAATTTAAATTGTTATAGTTGGGAGGAGCCTTCACCTGGCATATGCAGAGGTACCATCATCTACTCACTCTCCCAGCTAAAGTAGCTTTGTCCTTTTCCAGAGAAAGTTGTAACCACTGGATTGGAGAATGATCCAGCTTTGCCAGGTATTCAACATGTTACAGAGACAGTGGCCAGGACTGGATAGGATGTGGATCTATAGGTAGTTTTAGTTGTTAATAGATGCATGAGTGTTAAGAAACATAGAAACATAGAAGTTGATGGCAGATAAGGACCGCAAGGCCCATCCAGTCTGCCCATTTCTTTTTCTACCTTATAAATGTGCCATCGGCCTTTGCTCTGTCAGTGGCCTATCTATTCATAGTCATTTGTATTGCTCCCTTATGCCTATCCCATGCCTGTTTGAAGCCCTGCACTGTATTCATAGCCACCACTTCTTGTGGTAAGCCATTCCATGCATCCACCACCCTTTCTGTGAAAAAGAATTTCCTCACATTCCCCCTTAATCAGCCCCTCTAATCTCATGCTGTGTCCTCTTGTCCTGCTTTTTCTTATATTTAAACATGTTAGACTCTTTCACCTTGTTTATGCCCTTAAGGTGTTTGAATGCCTCGATCATATCACCTCTCCCTCCTTTGCTCAAGGGTATACATATTGAGTCTGCTAATCTGTCCTCATATGTCTTCTGATGCAGTCCCTGCACCATTTTGGTTGCCCTTCTCTGGACTGCCTCAATTTGGTTAATGTCCTTGTGAAGGTGTGGCCTCCAATACTGCATGCAGTACTCCAGATGGGGCCTAACCAGTGTCTTGTACAGAGGGATTATTACCTCCTCTTACACTTGTGATACCCCCTACTAAACACCCTAACACCCCCAGCCTTACCTACTGCTTTAGAGGTCTGCTTGGATGATTTTAGGTCATCAGTGATGATGATGCCCAAGTCTCTTTCTTCCTTTGTGACTGCTAGCAACTCCTCCCAGCCTATAGGTGGCTTCAGAGTTTCTCTTCCTATGTGCATGATTTCTTGTACTTTGCATTAAATCCCAGTTGCCACTCTTCTGACCATTCTGCTAGTTTATCCAGATCTCTTCTCATTCTGCCCACCCCATCTGGATCATCTACTCTGTTGCAGATCTTGGTGTCATCTGCAAACAGACAAGCCTTACCCTCTAGTCCATCTGCAAGGTCACTAATGAAGATGTTGAAGAGGACTGGCCCCAGGACTGATCCCTGAGGTACCCCACTTGTGACTTGCATCTCTTCTGACTATATACCATTTACCACCACTCTCTGTTTTCTGCCCGTCAACCAGTTTGCCACCCAGTTGACCAACTTCTGACCCACCCCGAGCCTACCCAGCTTATTTATCAATCTTCTATGTGGAACAGTGTCAAAACTTTGCTGAAGTCAAGGTAGGTGACATCAACTGCTCCCTTGGTCCACCACTCTGGTTACCCAGTCAAAGAAATCTATGAGATTAGTTTGACAGGACCTTCCTTTTGTAAACCCATGCTGTCTTGGATCCTGTGCCCCTATGGATTCCAGGTGTTGCACTATCCTTTCCTTAAGGAGCGCCTCCATAATCTTGCCCACTACTGAGGTAAGACTGACAGGTCTGTAGTTCCCTGCCTCCTCCCTGCTACCACTCTTGTGGAGCGGGATCACATGAGCCCTTCTCCAGTCTTCTGGGACCTCTCCTGTGCTCAGAGACTCACTAAACAATTCTGCTAATGGCTCTGCTAGTTCCTCCTTTAACTCCTTAAGTACTCTGGGATGTATGCCATCAGGTCCCATTGCCTTATCCACCCTGAGCTTAGCAAGCTCTTGTAGGACCCTTTCTTTTGTGAAGGGAGTAGTGCTCACCTCCCTCCCCCCTGTGTCCATGATGCTGAGCTGTGGGCCCTGCCCTACCTTCTCTTCAGTAAATACTGAGCAAAAGTATCTATTTAGGATAGATGCCTTTACAGGGTCCTCCTCCTCACATGCTCCCTTTTCTCCATTAAGCTTAGCAATACCCTCTGGACTTTATCCTTTCACTAATGTATCTATAGAAAGTCTTGTCACCTTCTTTTACTGTTCGTGCTAGTGTTTCCTCAGTTTGGGACTTTGCCTGCCTTACTGCCTTACCTGCTTCCCTTAGGGCAGTTTGGTATCCCTCCGTATCTTCATCCCGCTGTGTTCCCTTATATTTCCTGAAGGCCAGCCTTTTGGCTCTGACCTTTTCTGCTACTGTATTTGAGAACCAAAGTGGTTTCCTTCTTCTTTTGCACTTCCTTTTCTGTCTAACACAATGGGATGTTGCTTCAAGTATTGCATCCTTAATGGTTGCCCACTTTGCCTGTACCTCCTCACCTGTGTTTCTTTTGCCAGGGCTAGCTTAACTCTGTTGGCCATCTTATCAAAGTCAGCTCCTCTGAAGTCCCATATTTTGCCTTGGAATGGGATGATTTAGATGTAGTAGCCAAATTGAACCATACCATGTGATGGTCACTGGCCCCGGGTGACCTTCTACCTGGAGATCTGTGATCCCTTCTTTGTTAGTCAGTACTAGATCTAGGATAGCCCTGTCTCTTGTGGGTTGCTGTACCAGTTGTTTGAGGCCCTCCTCCTGCAGGGAATCCACTATGAGTCTAGTTCTGGCAGATGTTCCTGCTGGTATTGACCAATCTGTATCCGGCATGTTGAAGTCTCCCATTATCAGAACCTCCCCTTCAGCTGTCATGTTTTGTATATCTTCTAACAGTAATGTGTCTATGTCCTCCCTCTGGTCTGGGGCCTGTAGACAACCCCAGTTCTTATGGCTGTCCCATTTCCTGTTTCCAGGGTGACCCACAGTTCTTCTGGCTCCTTATGTGTATTCTGAATTTCTGTAGCTTTGATATTTTCATTTCATCACACAGGCCACCTCCCTTGCACCTCGTCTCTTCTGAACAATACATAGCCAGGTACTGAAGTCTCCTAGTGTGGTTACTGGTAAACCACGCCTCACTAATTGCTAATATGTCCAGTTTAGCCTCTGACATTATTGCCTGCAGGTCTGGGATCTTATTTCCAGGCTGTGAGCATTTGTGTACATGATTTTCCATTGGCAAGATTTTGGTGTGTTAGTTGTTGGGTGAAGTTTGGCATTACCCTGTGCATCGTATGGGGAGACAAACCTTTTTTCTTACCTGGTGATGCAAATGAATGGCAAACATGCTGAATTCCTGTTTGACCACTAGCTGAGGGGGGAGGGGTGTTCTTCCCATTCGACGTATGGGGTGCTGCACCCCTCTCCCCATTTGCTAGTTTAAATATTCTGCAAAGATGTCAAACTTCTGCCCCAATGCACTGACTCTCTTTAGTCAGATGCAGTCCATCAAATTTAAAGAACTTTCGCTCCCAGAACTGTTGCCAGTTCCCTACAAATCTGTGTCCTTTATCCTGGCACCAGTCCTTGAGCCATGTGTTTAGCTCCCCTGTCTCCCCTTCTCTGACCTTCCGTCCATCTGCTCCCCTCTCCCAGACTGGCAGGATCTCAGAGAAGGAGATGCCAGATGAAATAGATGATAGTTTGTCACCCAGCCTAGTCAGGTGTTCCTTGGTCTCCACAACTAACCAGCCGGCGAGATCATTAGTCCCTATGTGGACTAAGACATCAATGTTTTCTCCTGCTTTGTGAACAATTTTAGCAATACGGTCAGTGTCTCTCCATGCTGATGTACCTGGGAGACATCTGACCATCACCCCTGGCTGGAGATGGGTATCAACTCCCCGAATCATGGAGTCTCCTATGATCAGAAGTTTTTTGGATTTCCTTTGTGCTTGTTTTGTTTTGGTTCCTGATTTGGGTGAGTTTTGTTGTGCTAGCTCCTGTGCCACAGTGTCCTGCTCTGCAGTGTCTTCTGCCTCTTTATTTGATTTCAGAGATAGAGGCAGATACCTGTTGTAGATGTTTATATGGTTTTGGAGGTAATGTGTTGGAGACATAGAGTGATGGGGCACCTGATTTGCTCCTCCTAACCACCTGCCAACCTCCTGGACCAACTACCCTCTGCGGCCGAGGTTTTTCTGTTGGATGCTGGGGAAATGGCGGGTGGTTCTTATAATGTATTTCCTCTTCAATATGAAATTTGAGGCGTGCAATCTCTGCCCATGCTGCCCAGAGCTGAGCCCTAAGATCTCCAAAGGCCCAGCATGTAGGACAGTGTCCTAAATCCTGTAAGACTGTCCTTCTGAAAATTGTTCCACAGTACCTGCAGTTAATGAAATCCATTCCAAATAAGTTGCTGGGTTTGTAACCTAGTCAGAGTAATTAGAAGGAAAAAAAGGAAAAAAATGCAAGTAATGGTTTAATTGTGCTTTGTTTAACTTGTTATAACAAGTTAAATTACTAGTGCCCCTGTAAATGAGATCACCTTGTGGAGGCCCCACTGATCTGCCCCTTCCTGCTCTGCCACAGGAAATGTCACAACTGTGGTACCCTATAAAAGGAGTGTAGCGTGGGGTGGTTGGGGATGGGGGTGGGTGGCTGGGCCCTTCCCCTGCCTAAAAAGAAGAACCACAGACGAAAGAACAAGGAGGTAAGAGCAGAAACAATCAGTCAACAACAAATGCAGTAATCCTGAAAGCTTATCCTAATGTTAGATAAAACTGTAAAACCTGTAAAGCACCACCTGTAATAATTTCAGAGAAGATATACACTGTAAGAAACACTTTGCTCCAGAGAAAAATAAAGCAGTAACAGAAGATATACCTTGCAAACGACAATTTGAATCAGAAGATTACAGGAGTAATCTGTTAGCACACACCTGTAGGCACACCTTGTAATAATGCAGAAGAAGGTATACCAGCAACAACAATTTGAATCAGAGAAAAAATAAAGCAATGAAATGTTAGCAACAAACAGTAGCAATCCCTGTGAGTAAAAAATAAAAACACCACCACACAGTAAATCTGCTTAGCCAAACTAAGTCTTAATCCTTTTCCCTTGCTCTGGTAAGTTTCTCTACTCTGCCTTTCAAGCAGTCTTAGAAGGAAAGAGCTCAGGTGAAGCTAGGTGCCTTGGCCAGCAAACCAAGTCTTCTACTAAGATCGGGAGGGATACCAATCTTTCTTGCTTCAAACCTATTCCCCACAGTGTGCTGCACCAGAGATAAAGAGGCCTTTGAGGTGGCCAGGTCCATCTGATCTAAGTTTTGCTCTGCAGTGCCACTTCAATGTGCAACAAATCTGCCATCATAAGAGATATTATGGACTTGAAAGGTTGACACAGCGCTTGCTCAAGCCCTGCGTCATACCCTGCATTGCATCGGACACATTGGTGTACTTTGTGCCTGATTCTAAAAGGTTGCATGCATTTTCAACATTTTACCTTTTTTACAGTGACTTGTGCCAAATGTGTGGCACAATCTCCATAAAAGGGTTGTCAAAATTAGACAAGAAAAAAGCTGGTCTAAGTGCAAGCAAGTGGCGCACAGGATCGAGAATCTTGATTGCTGACCAGGGAATGCCGCAATCCTTATGCGCTGTGTGTTCAGCACACTGGGGGCTTGCGGCATTCCAAATTGTTTGAGAATCAAGCCCTATGTCTGATTCTGGGGACAACCTGGTGTGCTTTACAGATACCTGGCTTCATGACTTATCTGGATCTATCCTTGATGAGCTCTTTTCCCCTGATTTTCCATGTTTCACTACCCATGATTGGAGCATTGGGTAACGGGCTCTTCTTTAGATTTGACCTGGGTTTCACCACATCTCCTGTGGAGCTGGCTGGGTATATTGAGTAGTTGGCCAGCACGTATGCAGCTGTACTGAGCAGTAGAACTGTCCTTCTTCATCACCCTCCATGATGTAAGGGGGATTTTCAGCAGGAGTTTGCCAAGGAATTGTAGGCTATGGTGCTGGTGAATCTGAGACTCATTTTTCTTGGTGACTTTGCATCTGTTTAGACATTCCTGAAATAAATTTGATTCTAAACTCATTCAGGAGATTGATTCAAGGAGACTTTGGCAAGTTATTTCTGCAACCACAATTGAAGGAGGGTGCATGCTGGATCTGATCTTTTCTCTTTAGTTGCTGTACTTCTAAATGCAATTAATGCCTGTCAAATTATACTGTTACATTAGCAGTAATTGTGGCTCAAACCTGAACTTGTTTTGAAACATAACATGCTTGATTGCTGTGTTATTTTCAGTTGTTGCTAAATACTTCTGCTGACTATTCTGAACTTGCATTACAGTTTACAACCTACTATACAGTACTGCTGGCATGCAGTCCTGATCCTGCTTGAATATTGTGCTGCTGTTTTTTGAGGTTGTTGTTACCCCATACTGCCTGTTCATGCACGGCAGTGTGTGTGTGCACTATGTACGTGTCAATAGTACTGGGACAGCAAGTAAAATCTACACTATGGGGCAGTGACACTCATGCAATGTATTTTTTATATATTTCTCTGCGAAAATTTTTAGCAGGGTTGGGATGTATGGGGAGAATTGAAAATTGCATTTTTTTCCTTCTGTCCTAAGCCTGAGGGCAAGCATTCTTTCGAACTCACCAAACAATGGGAGGGCTAAAGCCCGAGGTTCAATGTGGGGGACTATGTCCTCTCACATTCCCCTTGAAGGCATGCCTCCTACAACAGTCCCCTGCTTAGAGCACTATGCAATGCTGCGCTCTGAGCTGTCTGTGTGGCTCGTAGGCTGAGCCTCCTTTCCTTTGCCTGTTTCTGCTATTTCCCACCATTCCCTTGCCCCTCTGTTTCTTGCCTCTATGCCTGTCCCCTCCCATTTGTTTGCTTATTCTTGACCCCACTTTCCAGTATTTTCTTGCCTTCCCCTCTTTTGTTTTCCTCCCCACTCCTGCCTTGCCTCAATCATTTGCCTTCCCTTGCCCCTTCTCCTTTGGGTCATTCCTTACCCTGCCTCTTTACCTCTGTATCTCCCCTCCTGGTTTGATGTTTCTTCACTCCATTATTTTCCCCTTCCTCGCAGCTCTTTTCCCTGCACTGTAGTTCCCTGGCTGATGTCATCCCCAGGCGCTCAACTTCCAATGAGGCTGAACTTCCCACTCTTTTGTCTACCTTTTATTCCCCCTCCACAGCTCATCCTGGAGCCACCGGCTACTTGGGAGTCTGTAGTGTTGCTCACACTTGCTGCTTTCACTGTTGGATGGCACGCTGTACAGCATGCATCATTACTTCAATAACCTCTTCGCTGGTAACCTAAGGTCGGTCTAGCTGGTTAAGTTCTGTCCATTGCTGCCACTTTCTCCCTCTCTTCCTTAGCCGGTCATGACTACCTTCACCACAATTAGGTGTTTCCTGCCTCGGAATGGACTTTGCTGATGCCCTCCAAAATCCCAAATGAGGCGCAGTCTGATATTTGGTTTCCCTGCACCGAGTGCACTTTGCCAGGTCCACGTGTTTCTTGTTTGTGCTAATTCTTCTTCCTGTCAGCACTCCTACCGAACTATATAATGGCTGGAAAATTTGTCTATGTGTTGTCCCTGTTTCACTGGCCTGCTGTCAAGTTCTACCGGTGGTGTTAGCCCCTTCTGTCTCTTTCTGACCCCCCCCTTCCCTGCTGCTCCCCGCATCCCCTGTTCCTTTTCCCATGCTCCCCTATTTTTGTTTTTTTTTTCATTTGGGCCTCTTGCTCCTTGCACCACCACCACTTCATCTCCATCTCCAGGCATCTCCAAGCTCAAGCTACCAAACCAATCATATGCCTCCCCTTCCCTAGTTCAGCACCTGCACTTTCTCTGTATTTCTTCCCCTTGGCTAACCATGTCTATCTACCTTCCCTAGCAGTTTATATCTGACTCCTATGTTTCTTCTACCTCATGCTCCTCCCTGGATTACAGCCTTACTGACAATTATCATAATTTCCTCCTTCTGTTCTTCTCCTTATGCTGTCTACCTTCCCCTTCATCCTTCTCATTTGTGTGCCTACCTCCTACTATGCAGCTGTCAGCTGCCCTTTGCTTACTCAGCCCATACCAGCAGTTTTTTCTGGACTCCATCCCTAACTCATACCTTTCGAGGCACTGAGTGAAGGTAGGCTTCCCCTGTCTTCAGGGGATGGGATTCCATTGCAATCACTACTACCTATTACTTACGAATCTGACATCCTCCATCCTTAACTCTGCCCAGTGGCATCGAGTGAAGGTTAGCACGCCCCAATGCATGGGATGGGAGCCATGTCTACAATCTAATGTTTTACCTTCATACATTGTCTACCTCATAACAGGTTGCTGCTTCCCTTCAGGAATGGGACAACTTTACTCCATTTGCTTTCAACATCCTGACTCTGCCTGGTGGCATCGAGTGAAGATCTTCTCGCCTCGACTACCAGGGATGGGAGCCATGTCTGCATTCTGCTGTTTCATCCTTATGCATTCCATACCAGATACCTGGTTGCCACTTCCCTTTGGGAACCAGGCCACTAAACCAATTTGCCTTCAACATCCTATCTCTGTCTGGTGGTGCATCGAATGAAGATCATCCCATACTGACTCCCTGGGATGGAAGCCTGTGTCTGCAATCGACTGTTTCAACCTTATCCATTCTCTACCTGAATACCCGGTTGCTGCTTCCCTTCAGGAACGGGACCACTTTACCCCATTTGCTTCACTATGCTACCTTTGCCTACCAGCATTGAGTGATGGTCATCTTGCCTCGACTACCAATTGAGGAGAGACCGTGTCTGCAATCAACTGTTTCAACCTTCTGCATTCTCTACCTGATATCTGGTTGCTGCTTCCCTTTGGGAATGAAACCACTGTACCCCATGTGCCTTCCACATTCTGCCTCATCAATCTGCATCCTGCAATTCCATGGATTCATCATACTCATCCCCACCTTGGCCTTCTCGTGCTCTGGACTTGGACTCTGCCAGCTTGTTCAGTCTCTACCTCCATTCAGTTCGACTGCCTCTTGGACTTCCTTGCTACTGGTCACCCCTTCCTATATGCCATGTGAGTTTGCCTTTTCCTTCAGAGGTGGAAACCTCATGCCTCCTCACTGCAGTGCCTTCTGCTCTCTGCACTTACTGTTCATCATCTTCTGTGGACATGGGACTCTCGTACCTCAACTTTTTAGCACTTGGTTCTTGGATTCGCTTCTTGATCTTACATGGATCCACCACTCATGACTTGCAGCGGCTTTGCTGCATCCTACTTCAGTTTGCTGTGGCATTGACCCCAGTCCCGTTCCTTCCTGCACCTGCAATGTTAGTACAGCTTGGCCTATGCTGTCTTCTCCTAGAACTCCTTCCTCCAGTCCACAGACATTCACTCTGGACTTTCCCTCCATCTTTGAACAGTTGCCTTTTCCTCACTGCCCTGGCAGCTCAGGGCTCCTTCCCATGAGCTGTGTCTCTTTTTGGGCATTTCATACCTATCACTGGCCAGTATTCTTACCCAGTCAACTACTCCTCCCATTCATCTATTTCATACTCCTACCTTGGCCAGCCTAACAGCTCCCATCCTCTACTCTACATCTGAGGAAAACTTCTTCTAGCAACTTCCTACGAACAACATGCCTTATAGACTCTTATGTCACCATACTCCTTCCAGTGAAGACTTTCACTGAGAGCATGCTTCCATAGATTCCTCAATCTACACGTCTGTAACTGGCCTGGCTGTCTCACTATCCCAGTCATGCCTCACACCAGGCCTATATCTGACTTTAATGCTAGGCACCTCTGGCATTCTACACCGCTCAACTTCCCATTGCCACATCATTCTATAGACTTCTTCAAAGACCTGTTTCCAGGCTTCCTACAGCATTTAGATAGTGGATCAACCTGTATGGCAAAGCAGTCATGGCCACCTCAGCTCATGTTACTGGCAATGATGCCACAGCAATACCCATATCTCCTTTTCCCTACAGCAGACCAGAAGGAGCTGATGCATGTATCATTATGGCATCAATTCCCAAATCAACTCTTGAATTCATCATACTAAACTTCCAATTATTTCCATATATTGTACTTTCAGTTATCATCTCTACTGCATATACCAGCCTTCCTTCATTGGTTTAAACACTTCCACGTTACCCCTCCTACCAGGTACCTAAAGATTCTGTCCGATTCCTTCATTTTCTTCATGGATGAATACATTACAACTTATCGCTCACTGCTTAACTCCAAACCTTCAGACACTAACGTGAATGTCAAACCTTCTACAAAGTCAGATTGTTTACCTTATGACTTCATAAGTTATAACCCATCACACTTCCCACCATCAAAAGTCTGGCAGCAAATTTCATCAAATCATGCTCTTCATGTTCACTTTATCTCTGTAATCCCATGGATATTATCCATCATCACCTTGTAAACCTGGACTGCATTCACCCCTGTTTTAAACTGGACCTACTCCACTTTCAGGATCCGGATGCTCCTTCAGAATAGACCTACCTCTTCAACCTCTGAATCGTCTTTCCAGAACGCTTTATCCAATGGACTTTCAAGATGGACTGTCATCTCTCCAAGCAGTTCACCTTCCTAGGATATTAGAATATGGTTGCTAGAACCTAGGATCATCTCCTCTTAGTTTGCCCAGAGGACGGGCTGGTTAGTACCCATGGGTCCTCAAAGATTTCCTCCACCTCTGGGTTTTTCCTCTCCTGCGTGCTACTGGTCATAGGTCTCCATGAGTTGGAGGAGGTAATTATACTCTTTTCGACATTCTTTTGGGGCTTTCACTTTTTATTCCCTACTCACTACCCGGTTTCTCTACCAAGGGTGGGAATAGAGTAAAGCCAAAAAGTAAACTACGTTACACAAGCACTACTGACTTCATATACTATTCACCAAAACATTGAATGGGAGGGCTAAAGCCTGAGGTTCAATGTGGGTGAATAGCTACTCCCTCATTCCTCTTAAAGGCCAGCCTCCTACAGCAGTCCCTTGTTTAGAGCATTGTGCAACACTCACCATCCATCCCTGCCTTCTCCTTCTCCAGCACTCTGCTCTCCCTTGGTACTGGGCTTTCTATTCCCTACTCACTGCCCAGTTTCCCTACCAAGGGTGGGAATAGAGTAAAACCAAAAAGTAAACTACGTTACACAAGTACTACTAACTTCATAGGCTATTCACCAAAACAATGAACAGAATGTTATTCATCCTGAAAGAGGCTATGGTATTTGTTTACATATAAATAAATGGCCAAGGCAGGCTGGACACCCCCTGTGGAGCTGGATGATAAGAAGAACAAAAGATTGCAGGTCAAAATCGCATCCCAGGCCAAAACAAGGTTGAGCTGTTTTTATGTTTGCTTGCACGCATGTGCAAGAAACATAGTGCCATCATCTGAGTTTTCGGAGGTGTGGCAGCCCTCTTCCAATTCAGGCAGTGTGTTTGCAGGCGCGGCCGCAGTTCTCCAATGCCTGCTGAGCTGTCTATGACAGCAGACAAAATGCAGTGGCATACAGTTGAAAGGGGCAGCTACGTTTCAGTGAGCAGTGATAAGATATCGCCTGCTCATGCATGCTCTCCCTATACACACACACACATGCACGCATACTGCATGCTCACTCCCCCCCACACACACTGTGTAGCCGACGGGGGTGCCCAATACCCTGTCGCTGTGCTGCACCTCCCCCAAAAACAGAGTTCTATATGCCACACTGGGTGCCCACCCCAGCATGGCTACACATCAGTATAGCCAACTGGGGTGCCCAATCCCCCGTCTGCTCCACTGGCCCCCCCAGAGTACAGGGTGCCACGCTGGGAGCCCACCCCAGTGTGGCAACACATGCTATCGCCGACGGGGGTGCCCAATCCCCCATCAGCTCCTTGCCCCCCCACCAGCCATCCTTGTGCCATGCTGGGAGCCCACCCCAGCCTGGCAAACGTCCCGCGTCGTCATTTAAAAAAAAAACACCTGAAACTCAAAAACGGTTCCTCTGTGTCTCTGCCCCCACCCGCGCCCACCCACTGCACACCCTGCCTCCCCACACACCCCCACCCCATGCCTTACCTCCGGACTCTGGCGGACGATCTTGAGTGGACCGGAACACGTCTGCACTCTTCAAAGCCGACCGCGAACTGAGGAAATGCCGGTATGCTGTATAATGGGATAGATAGGGTTTTTTCCAACTTTGCTGCATATCTCAGGCATTTTTTGGAATTTTGCACCAAATTTTCAACATGGGTTTTGGGACCCCTTCTCATGAATGATCTCACTGTCATGGCGTTAATTGGCCCGAAGAGTGATTTGCGAGTCACTGCACGAAATCACCTTTCAGGACTGAGTAACAAAATGACACTGCCACTTTCATAAGAAGGGCTCTTAAGAAGCTTATGTTGAAAATTTGGTGGAAAATTCTCAAAATGACTGTTTTATGAGCGCATTAGCGCAGTTCCCACGCGCTACAAGCCTATGTAATTTTCACATTTTCACTCCAGATTTTCAACATTGCCATTTTATTATACTTCCTATGAGCAGTGCAGCTGTCATTTTCACATCTTGCCCAAAATGTGTTTCCTCCATGTAGCTAACAATGGCGCAGTCAGTGCTAAATCAATATATGGGACACATTAAGAAAATCACAGTGACACTGTTCATGAGCAGAGGTCTTAAAATGGCTATGTTGAAAATTTGGTGAAAATTCCTAAATTGACTGTTTTTCTAGGCGCATGCTTGCAGTTCCTAGCACGTCCGTAGTTTGCGAATTTTCTATATTTTCTACTCCAGATTTTCACATTGCCATTTTATTACATTTCCTTAAGTGAACAGTACAGCTGCTATTTTTTCACATGTCACCTAAAATCTTTTTCCTCATGACATGAAGTATAATGGTGCAGTCGGTGTGCGTAAAGCAATGTTTGGGACAGAGTAAGAAAATCACAGTTACACTGTTCATGAGCAGAGGTCTTAAAATGGCTATTTTGAAAATGGTGACAAAAGTCCATAAAATGACTGTGTTACTAGTGATCATTGCGCAGTTTCCACGCACCATCGTAAGTTCATGACTTTGTAATATTTTCAGTCCAGATTTTCACCAGTGGCATTTTACACACTTCTTTATGAACAGTACAGCTGTCATTTTCACAACATGGCGATGTTTTCACACTTTCAGCGCAGAGATTCGTAGTCACTGTGGGAAATCATTGTTCGGGACAGATAAAGAAAATCACAGTGACACTGTTCATGATCGGAGGTCCCAAAATGCCTGTGTTGACAATCTGCTGTAAAAAATCCCCAAACTAATTATATTACGGGCGTGCGTTGCACAGTTTCAATGCACGCTCGTGACTTCACCAGTTTTTAATATTTTTACTGTAGATTTGCAACATTGCCATTTTTAACACCTCCCCATGAACAGTATAGCTGTCATTTTTCACATCCTGTTCGAATGTGTTGTTGCACCTCGAGCAAAATGTCGTAGTCGCTGTGCATAAGCAGCTTTTGGCAACAAACTGATATTGCCACTGTTCATGAGGTGGGGTCACAAAAACATGTTAAAAATTTGGAGTGAAAATACTCAACGAATGCCTGAGGTGTTAGGGTTTCCAACCATAACACCCCACCCTGTAGAGAATGACAGGCATCAGGGGTGTGCCTTGGGATTCTTGCCTGTAATGCTCATACCATTCCACACCCTGCAGCCAGTGAGAGGCATTGAGGTATGCCTTGGACTCTTCGTCCCCAAAGTTCACCCCATTCTCCTATACCGCACCCATCTCACTGTATTTCCTGATGGAATGGGGTGCGCATAAGGGTCAAAGACCCCAAGGCACACCATGACACTTGTCAGTGTCTGCAGGGTAGGGTGTGGTGAAATGGCGTGGCCATTATGCCTGATGACCCAAAGGCACACCCCAGTGCATGTCACTGTCTGCAGGGTGGTGGTGGGGTTGGCTTCAGTTCAATACTTCACTGCCATTTCTGTTATGCAGCTCTGTAACTTCTACACTACCAATGCCAATGCCAGCAAGCCAACATTTGGCATTGACAAATGCTTGTTTAGAAGCAGGGGCAGGCCATATATCAAACCAAGTCCGGGGTATGATGCAGAAGAGGCAAGGCAGATGATGCATATGAAGGGGCAGGCCTGGTATGGATATTTCTGTGACTGCATATCCTTGTGTCTTTTAATTTTATTTTGGGAACTGATGCAGCAAAAAGAAAAAAAAAGAAAAAAGAATGATCTGTGTTTTTCTAGGCTTAAATCGTTATGCTTTAGAAAATAATCCTTGCTGTACAAAATAATCTCTGTCAGTTCTTCTACGACTCAAGAGATCCCAAATAGTTTAAATAAGCTTAAACTCTATGCTTAGAATCTAGTTTAGCACTTAGTGAAAATGTTTTCTATCAGCATCCTATCTATTCAGATGTCTATTTTTCTATTTCTGTAGTGTTCTGTATTCCACATTGTCATTAGTGTGTATAATCGTAATGTAAATATTGTGCAGTAATAGATATTATTTTATATGCTCCATGCCTTCTGTGATTGTACATTTAAGGGTATCGATAACCTGGTGTAACTAATAAGTCCATAATCCATCATCAAAAAGGCAAGCTACTTGAGCCTAATACAGTACAGGTAAAAGATTGTTCCCAGCTGTGATTATGGGGGGGAAGGGTCAAGAAGTGCAAGATCATGCACGTGGGAAGGAGGAACCCCAGGAGAGCTACAGAATCGGTGGGGAACTGCTGACAGTCACTAAAGAGGAGAAGGACTTGGGCACCATTATCATGGAGGACTTGAAGGCCAGCAGGCAGGTAACCAAAGTGGTGGGAAGGGTCAATGTGATGTTGGGTGCATTGGGAGAGGAATAATGAGTCAAAGGAGGGAGGTAATAGTTCAGCTGTACAAAACTCTGATGAGGCCACATCTGTAAGAGTACTGTGTGTAGTTCTGGAGGCCACACCTGTGCAAGGATACTGATAGGATGGAGATGGTGCAGAGGAGGGCTACTAGAATGATGGGGGGTTTGCAGCATAAATCATATGAGGAGAGAGTGAGGAACCTCAATATGTACACACTGGAACAGAGGAGAGAGCTGGGGGATATGATATAAACTTTCAAGTACCTCAAGGGTATAAATGAGGTTAACAGGGAGGGCATGTTCCAGCTTAAACAGTGTGCAAGGACAAGAGGTCATGACATGAGACTGGAGGGCGGCCAGTTTAGGGGGAATGTAAGGAAGCACTTCTTCACGGAGAGGGTGGTGGATGCATGGAATCGTCTGCCCCAGGAGGTAGTGGTGGTAAGGACAGTAACAGGATTCAAGCATGCATGGGACAGGAATAAGGGAATCTTAGAGATGGGAAGGAGTAGCTATAGCAGGTGACAAGGTAGGGTCACAAGCCGCTCACACAGGTAATACAAAGCGGCAGACAAGATGGGCCTGGTAGTCCTTATCTGCCGACAGTTTCTATGTATCTATTTGCCATTGGACAAGGCCACTATACTGTGTGAACAGCGGCTGATGGTGGGCGCAAATGTAAAGATACCCTAAGTACAAGATTCAGTGGTAGCGGCATTTCAAGCTAACCATTCAGGCAGCTGAATGGTTGTGAAAAGCTAGTAGCACAGTGTGGATTGAGTTCTAGGATGGCCAGTCTGTGATAGCGGCAGGAGCAGAAGAGGAACAAATTCAGATTGTTCTAAGATAGTGCTGCTATTATACAATTTGGTATGAAACTGATTTAACTGGACAAAATACCAATCTCTGTATTTCATTTATACAGACGCAATGTTTTGTTTTATTAGCAAACTGGCTTTTTGTGCCCTTGTTTGCATAACCCATATTTGGTTCATTTAACTTTTTCATAAAATTTCAAGTAGAAGTAGTGAGCTGCTGGAGGACTAAGACGTTAAACTCCTTACCTCCTGCCATGCTGGTGACCTGTGTTCGGGAACAAGGATGAATTACTAGGGATCAGCAGTGTGGGAGAGAAGCAAGCATCCTAGGGACAGCTGTCCTCTCTCATTTAGGGTGGCTAAGACATCCCAGCCCTTCACCGCTACTGGGTGGAGGCACAGTGATAGTGCAGGTGTGAGCGGCTCAAAGAGAAGAAGCTGTGGTGACACAAGATGAGTGCACATCCGCACACTAGTACTGGCACTTCAGTGAGGTGGCGGGACAAAGAAAAATGGAAAAATGGGTACCTGGGCTTTGTGAGGCCATGCACATGTTGCAGTGGTCTGCCCTGCCACTCCAGTCTGCAGTGAGAACTGGCTGTGTTTTTCAGGATGGGGATGAGGGTCATCCCCTGCCATGAGAGGAAATCCATGGAGATACATGCTTCCCAATGTGGAGTAGGTAAGGGATGACCATTAAAGATGGGGACAGTGCTGATAGCTACTCAGATCTGTCACAGAGGACAAAAACCTTTGTGGGAAAAAGAAATAATGAGCTGTGCTTTTCTAGGGTTAAATCATTATGCTGTACAAAAAAATTCTTTGTTTGCACATTTCCTTTCTCCTTAAACTAGTAATTCGTAAATGTAACATACCATATATAAATCTTTTAATTTTTTTTTAAATATTTTCTGCTCCAAGAAAATTTACTTTTTATACATTTCTGAATGTCATTTGCTACAATACTTATATAATGCAGCAAGCATACAGAAAACACTAATTTGTGCTGCCCATCTACACACGCACGCAAGCACGCACGCACACACTCACGCACACACATTCTAAGTAGGAATTTAGTAATGATTCTTCTTTAACCAATAAGCCATGCTGTACCAGTCTTTTTTACTAAATAAAGATTGCTGAGTACTCAAGGCCTAGGCCTCATGCATGGGAGATCAGTGGCCCCTCAACCACTTAGAAACTTAGAAACATAGAAGGTGATGGCAGATAAGGACCATGTGATCCACTTAGTCTGTCCCTTTGCCATACCTAATGCAATACCACAGACCTTAGTTGATCTGCAGCTTATCCTATCTTCCCTACTGCGAGAGTACTCTTACGGTATGTCTATCCCATGCATTCTTAAATTCTTCTACTGTTTTTGCCCCCATCACCTCCACAGGGAGGCTGTCCCAAGAATCCACTACTCTGTGCGGCCCGGTGGTGCTGAGTGTTGAGGCGCTGGATGCCTTACCTCATGCTACACCAGTAACCCTGGTTCAGGAATGACCTTGGGCTGTCGGGGAGCTGGAATGGGGGAGGAGGAATGGAGCGGGATTGAGCAGCCGCAAGGCAGCTATACGCTCCTGGGATGGTTGCCCGCACCCCCCGTAGTCCCATTCACACCAGGTGGAGGTCCAGTGGGAAGCGTAGGCAAGAGGGGGGTGGCGGTGATAGCCAGGGGTGGGGCGGAAGGTGCCAAGCTGGTACCTGGTTTGCACATACACCTCCATGTACGTGCACGTATGTGTCTGCCAGGGTCCCGGGTCGGGGAGAAAATGGGTACAAAATCCTAAACTACATAAGAAAAAAAAAAGAATCCACTACTCTTTCTGTGAAAAAGTACTTCCTCATGTTGCCCCTGAGCCTACCCCCCTCTAGCCTCATATCATGCCCTATTCTTCTTGTATTTAGAGCTCTTCCTTTACTGCATGAGTGAGACACTATTATTCTGCAAAGAGTATCTCAGGTGCAGGTGTCCTGGAAATTGACACATTCAGATAATTTCTGAAAAATCTTCACTATATTATTAATCAGCCTTGATCAATAATATACTACTACAGCCACTGAAGCACCTCATACTATCGATAGTGGTCCTATTGATATTCTTAGGGTACCAGAACTAGGTCATGATTCTCGATTCTCTTCTCCCTCTTCTACCTCTTCCTAGAACTTTTGGTCATGGTCCTTGACTCTTCTGTCCCCCTTCTACCTCTCACTTACTTCACAATGCTTGGTCTCACTCTTTCACTTCCCCCCAGCAAAATCTACTGCTTGTCAAGCTACCTTCTTTTTCTGCTTCCCTAAACTTTAAGGCTCTCTCCCCACTTCCATTTGCTCTGCTACTTCCCTTCATGTCCTTAAACTTCTCTAAGATTTTTCACCTCACTCTTGCAGTTGCTCCTAATATGGATTTGGACTGCTGTGTCCAACTCTTTACCCTGCACTAATACTTGTACATTCATTCTCCCCCAGTTATCAGTGACTACCCCCTTCCCATCACATAAATGCATTCTTTGCTCACTGCTTTTGTCCTTTGCTTTTCTTTCTTCTATTTTTATTGTATTGCAGTTTTATTCTTAGAAGTGTTTTCCTGTAATTTATTTTATTGTACTTATTTTTCATAGTATTCCATTTTTGTTCAGCATACAGTACTTTAATTTGCCCCATTGTTAACTCTTCCCCTTTCCCCCATGATGCATCTGAAAATGAGCTGATACCAGCTCAGTATGTTTTCCCTGGTAAAGCTTTGAAATAAATAAATAAATAAATACCCTAGGAATACAGTACATGTGAGATCATGCTTACAACCATAAGAGTGGCCTCAGTGGCTGTAGTCACAGGCACAGGCATAGGCATTGTGATGTCACTTGTAGCATCACTGGGGACCAATCAGGAAGATGGTGAGAGGCTTGTCACCAGTGGGTGCCAATGGGATCAGTCCTTTGTCCTTGTCTATTCAACATATTCATCAGTTACATATGGGAGGGTATTCAGGGCAAGATGTATATTTATGCGGGCAACACTAAACTCTGTAGTGGAGTAATAAATAAACGGTGTGTAAAGGAAATGAAAACAGACCTTGACAACTTTAGAAAGGTGATCCATATTATGGCAGTTTAAGTTCAGTTTGAAGAAGTGAAAAGTGATGCACATTTGTAAGAAGAACCCAAATAATTGGAACTGAATGGTGGAATAAGGATAGCAAAGACATCAGAGGACAGGGACCTTAGGGTAATCGCTAATGATTACCTCAAATCCTCAAGTCTGGGCAGCCAGGCACATGGCAAGGCAAGCAAGGTGTTAGGGTGCGTAGACAGTGTTTTTGACAGTAGGAGAAAGAAAGTAATATTGCCCCTGTATGGGTCCCTTGCAAGGATTCATCTGGAGTAATGCATGCAGTTCTGGATCCCTCTCCTAAGGAAGGTTAAGGACCATCTGAAGATCATACAGAGGATCATCCCTAGAATGATCAAGGGCAGCAAGGCAGCCCATACAAAGAAAGATTTACAGGTCTGAATATGCACTCAGTGGAGGCAAGGAAGGAGAGGGGGATATGACTGAGATGCACAATACTTTTAGTTTAGTTTATTAGATTTTACTGGAAAAGCAATTGTGAGCAAAAGATGCCCGTTTTCACAAGCGTCCAGTAATACAAATAATACAAACAGCTGCCATTTTCACAAGTGTCCAGTAATACAACTAATACAAATAAGTTACTAAAACTAAATTAAGATAGGATGCAGTACTTCTGAAGACAGTGGACCAGTATGTGGAAGGCAATAAAGTAACAAACAGAGGAGGTATTTAACAAAAGGCAAAATGAACAGTAACAGGTCTAAAATAATGATACAAACAAATGTTCATAAGGCAGCAGTTCAACAATGACATAGATCTTCTAGAAAGGTATGGATCAAAAAAGTGTACAAATTATTTTTCTTCTCAATAAAGGATTTTCTCTCTCCTAGGGAAGAGTAGGCAGTTACTCAGCCTCATGCCTGAGTACCACCGACCATTCCTTACCCGTCTCCTGGTTGAAAGCTGGTTCCTCTGTAGATTTCCCCCTGCAGTGAAGCCAGTGGGGGAAGGGTCATCCCCCAGTGCACTCAAATCCAGATGTGCTCCTGATCGCAGTGGTAGGGTGGGTCGCTGTGACACGAGTGAGGCTCCATGAAGCACTGATTCCTAATTTCTGCTTTTCTGGTTCCTTCACCTGTAGTGAATCCAGGACATGTTTATGGAGGCACCCATGTCCTAAGCTGTCACAAAATCCTCCCTTCGAGTCACTCTTGCCTGCTGTAACACCAAACCTCCACCTGGTGGCAGTCATGGGCCAAGATGGCTGGCCACTCCGCCCCAGGAGAGGAGAGAAGAGCTGTTCCTGGAATGCTTAATCCTCACCAACACTATCAACCTCTAGCAACCTGTGCTTATGCCTGAGCATGATTTGGCTCAGTTTGCATTGCTGAAATCTGTGTGGGACTTGATTTTTTTTGTCTTTTACTCTTCCCCTGGTGTTTTACTGCAAGTTTCCCAGAAGAGCTGCTTCCATTCTGGTGAGACATCTGTAGAGGGAAACTCTTGTTGATTCTGTTGAATTCTGCGGATCCTGTTAGCAGCAGTGGGCCAGACGCTGAGGCGCCACTCTCCTTCTATTTTTCATCTGTGTAAACCATCAAAAAGTGCTGTTATCCACTATTGTATTGCTAGGGAAACTGCCATTTTACTGCTCTTTAATGTAATTACAGCTCCTTGTCTGCATATGTAAGGTGGGCCAGACGCTGAGGCACCACAGGACCCCCCCCACAGTCCTTTTGTAGTGCAGATTTGGTCAGTGACGCTCAGAAAACGCTTGCTACTGCCCTTTATTAATTGCTGAACCCTCCTCTGTCTCCCTTCAGCCTGCATCCTTCATCCCACAGAACCCAGCTGAGCGCCGGGGCTTCGCTCCACCAGCGGGCGGTCAGCGGCACCTAGCCAAACTTGGGAACCACAAGGCCGGGAGGAACAGTGAGGGAGCAGTCAGGAAAGGCGCAAAATTTTTGCCCACCCACCTTTCCCCCTTCTTGTGTGTTAATTTATAGGCATCTTCCTGCCAAAATCTCTTCCCCGCCCTCAGCATTATTCTCTAAACCAACAGAGAGTCACACCAGCCTGCTGATCCAACCAATTAGCAACTTCACTACTCCCCACTGCCAACTATCAATATCCCCTTCAGAATGGGGAGCGTACTTCTGATACTCCTGTCACTATCAGCCATAGGGTTCCACAAAGAAGATGACCCTATTATACAATTTAGAGTAGTCAATCCACCCAGTTTCTCTGGAACATCCCCCTCAGCTGACACTCAAACCCTCATATATGCCTTGCCATTGCTGCATCGACTACAGTGGTACAATCACCATAAAGATACACATATCACCACATATGTGTTTCAGTCAAGGCCCCACTGCTGGATATATAGATCCCCCCTAAGCCTAGTCGTCAAACTGCTAATTGGTATCCCAGTACTCTACCTTAAATCCACAGGGAGCACCCAAAAAAGAGTGGCAACAGAATAAAAGAAGGAGGACCAAAGACAGCCCCCTCTCCCTATCACTGGCAGCCCTCATGAAACTACTGATCTTTCTATTGCTCTGTATTGGTAATGTGAAATCAACCTGGACCTCTGAAAGTATCACCTCCATCAGACCTAACCTCAGCTAAAGGCCTCAGTTTCCTGCATATTAATGTATGCAGTCTGTTGAACATATTTACATTGTTACAAGCCTGGGTTGCCCATACCTTGCCAGACCTTCTTGTGATAACTGAGACATGGCTCAAGCCCACCACAATGGACAGGGAAGTTAACCTACCTAACTATCAGCTATTCAGAGCTGATCGCCAAACAAGGGGAGGTGGAGTAGCCATATATGCAAAATCTGGTATAGTTGTATCCTGTACTGCTGCAACATCTATGCCCAAGGAATTTGAGTGCCTATCCCTAAAAGTCTCTCTCCTCAATACAGCAGCTTTCCAATTAATTGGATGCTACAGACCCCCCTCTGCTGAACACAAGCTCTTATCCCACCTGGGAAACCTGGTCAAGTCCAGTACTGAAGAAGTCATTATCCTAGGAGACCTGAATTTCAACTGGCTCACCCAGGCAGCTACACCTCTGTATCATTCTGTGACACCTATGGGCTCACACAGTTAATTAATGAACCAACAAGATTAAATACAAAGAATAGTAGTAACTTTACACTACTTGATATCATGCTAGTGAGTAAACCACATCTATTCACACATGCTGGAGTGCCCTCATGCGACATAAGTGACCACTGCCCCATCGTAGGGTAAGATCCAACAGCATTAAAACAAATCCTGCAAAATTCCTCATGAGGAGATCCAAGAAAAACATCAATATTGAAGGATATCTGCATGATCTAGCCTACTCTCCACACTGGCAAAAGTTCTACCTTGCACATTCTGTAGAAAAAGCTCAGCAGGTGCTAAATAGCATTATAATAAATGCCCTTAATACCCATGCCCCAATCTCTAGTATCCGAATAAAAAACAAATCCTGTCACTGGTTTTCAGCTGACCTCAAAGCTGCACTGCTGGAGAGAGACAAACTCTGGAAAGTAGCAAGAAAAACTAAGAATACAAGTGACTGGATGATTTTTAGGAAAGCCAGGAATAAATGCACCAGGAAAGTCAGGGATGCAAAGGCTGCCTACTACCTGGCCGAGCTTGACTCCTCCTACCATAATCCTGCTAGATTTTGGGGCACCATCAAGGGTATGATGGGCCAGGACACTAACAACCCCCTTCCAACTCAATTACACAATAACTATGGTCCCATTACTGGCAAAATGGAAATCCTGGATGCATTCAACAACCACTTCACAACAGCTGGCCTTGCCTTTGACACCTCCCCAGCTAACCTATTAAGGGACCAATTAAGCTCCCACTACATTGGTGATCAAAGAGTTGACTCTTCCTTTAGCTTCAAACCTATACTGTTGAAACAAGTTGAGGATCTATTATGGCATCTGGATACCAAAAAAAGTGCAGGAGCAGACCTTCTGGACCCCTTCTTTCTAAAAATTTCATGCCATGTGCTTGCAGTCCCCCTAACACACCTCTTTAACCTTTCCCTAAACTTTGGCTCTATTCCCACACTGTGGAAGACAGCCCAAGTAGTCCCCCTTCTAAAATCAGGGGACCCTATGGATCTTAATAACTACAGGCCCATTTCCATTCTACCTGTGTTATCCAAGATGATGGAGAAATTAGTGAGTATTCAGTTAAGGTAATATCTGGACAATACTAACCTATTAAATCCAGCTCAATCTGGATTCAGGGCCAAACATAGCACTATCACTGCATTAGCCAAGGTCACAAATGATTGGCAAACCGAATTGGATAAAAAGAACAATGTCTATGCAGTATTCTTGGACCTGAGCAAAGCATTCAACACCGTGGACCATGAACTGCTACTCTCATCCCTACACTCCATTGGCCTAGATCCATCCTTCCTTAAGTGGTTCAGATGCTACCTCTCCAGTAGATCACAGCAGGTAAAAGCTGAAGGTGACCTATCCCCATTAAGACCACTGTCAAGAGGAGTCCCCCAAGGCTCTATTCTGGGTCCTATCCTTTTTGCCATTTATATAAATAAAATTGATTCAACCCTTACCAAGTCCTCAGTACACCTCTTTGCTGATGACACTGTTCTGTATGTCAGCAACCGTTCGCCTACAGTTGCTCATGAAATCCTACAAACAGAATTCTCCCTGTTACATCAGCTACTCGAGAAAAAGCTTCTGCTAAATGCAAAGAAAACCAAAGCAATGATGTTCACAACTCAAAACTCCACCAACACATCCTCTTCAATTAATCTCCCCAGCTATGCACTATACTTGGAGAAAATCTGGAGTATGTTGAAAATTTCAAATACCTAGGTGTGTGGATTGACAACAGACTTGACTTCACTCAGCATCTAGAACAACTGTTAAAAACCTTCGCCTAAGGCTTGGCCTCCTCTATAGATTAAAACCCTTCCTTAACAGAGACTCAAAGATGAGATTAGTCCAGGCCATCTTTCTATCAGTCATTGACTATGCAGACTTCCTCTATAGTCACTGCCCCATTTCCTACCTTCAAAAGTTGGATACCTTATATCATAGAGCAATAAGGTTCATTACAGACCTGCCATATAATACTCACCATTGTTCTCTCTATGACGCAATTGGATGGGTTTCCCTTCATGTCAAGAGGAGCAGAAATGCAGCTCTATGGATCTACAGAGCTTTATCAAAAACTCCCAAGCTATATCCTGACTGCTTCAACCAGAACACTCCTAGCTCCTATGCCCTAAGAAGCAACAATATCATCCTGCTCAAATTGCCCAAAGTCAACACTAAAAATAGGGAGGGCAGCAATCAGCTATTTCTAGCTATAGCATGAAACACCCTACAAAAATCCTAAAACTGTCCATTATCATTCTATTTACATCCTTTAAACAGCACTGTACAGCCTTCTTCACAGAGAAATGCAGTTGCTACCGCTAGAGATAGACTAATCATCCCACAAAACTATATTCCAATCACATATGGCATATTCCTTCCAGTCAGACACCCCAGTATATGGCATTCCAATATTCTTCACCATCCTTGTACTCATTATGTGTGTGACTGTCATGACCCTCATTGGGATATATATGTACTGTACATATTGTAGATATTAGTTTAACCTTCTCTTAACCGAGTTTCAACATGTGAATTCACTGTATATTATTGTGTTATAAACATCATTTTTTTCTGTATGTATAACTGTCTTATAAGTATGTGATGTAATTGCTGTGTATCAACTCGAACCTTGACCTTATCAGGTCCATCTTGTAAATGAGCCTTGCTCAATGATGATCGCCTGAATAAATAAAGATTTGATTGATTGACTGATTGATTTGCAGGCATGGCAGGAGGTAAGGCATTCAATGCCTTAGTCCTCTATGCCAGTGGGCCAGCCTACAGTACAGTAGTAGCCACAGACATTGCCAGCTATTTCGTGAAATTTCTAAAGAGTTTCTCTCTGCTGCCCCTACCGTGGAAATGGAGAAAGCAAGAGCAGTGCAAGCAGAAGGAAAAACAATTCATAAACTGCTGTTTTTGTTTATTTCATAATGTGGGTGGACAGATAATTTAGAAAGGAGCTGGGTGGGGGACTCATTCACGAACGAGTGGCATCTTTCAGTCCTGTTTCTGAAAAAGACAGTTTATGGAGCTGTTAGCAATGTATAGTAGCACAAAGTTAGTTCTACTGTGAAATGAGAGCCAAAAAGTGTTGTATTTGGTGTGAAAAAAATGAAGCTGTGAGGCCAGGCATGCGCATTAGCAGTTCGAGAATACACATGCCTGGAATCACAGTCTCATTTTTTGGGCAGCAAATGCAACACTTTGCAGCACTCATTTAACAGTAGAACTAACTTTGTGCCGCTCTACTCTACGTTGCTAGCTTCACCAGAAACTGTATTTTACACACACATGACCGAAAATATGTAACTCGCTCATGAACGAGTTTGCCCACTGCTCCACACTACTGTATTGCGTAGATGAGCAGGGTGAACCTTTTGGTAATTTTACCCACATGGGAAAATCTAATGCAAGACACATCTTTTACAACAGCAAACAGTGTTTTCAAAGGCCAAAACAAAACAATGAGAAGAGAGGGTAAAGACAAAACATCACATCACCCATTTACCTCCAGTAGTGATCTACAAACATTATGCAACTCCCCAACTCTGAGCCCAAACACTGCTATAGGACTAGTCAATAAAATCTGGTTACACCTACAACTCCACCTAGCACAGCGTGGCAATGAAGGTAACTATAAACTTACACCACAGCTGTTTGTAGTTAAGACTGCAGACAATGTTTTAAGATATATGACAAAAACCTTCAACGAGCACACAAAAAACTATGACCCACAAAAAGAAGAACTATGAGGTTATATATTCGAAACACCTGCAAGCCCTCTGTGCCCAGCCAGCAGCTTTATCAAATACCTGTTAAAACTACCTCCAGGATGTCAGTCCCTATTTTGCCATCCCCCCAAAAAAATATCTCAAGAAATTCTGGACAATCTACTTGGTTCTCATTTGAACCACCTGGTGTCAATTACCTGCAAGGCATGCTCCCGCACATATGCACATAAGCAGGACTCCCACAAAAGTATTCAAACCACTCTTTATGTGCAACAGCAGTAATTGTACTAGCAAAGGCAGGGCTAGAATCAAAAGAAATCAGAGGTGTCATAGGGCACAAAGCAGAATCATAACTACGAAGTTACTGGATACCCGACATAAAGAAAAGGAGTAGGTGGAACACCATACTGTCCGGAATTGATCTCAACCAGCCAATAGCACCAAAGAGAAACCAACAGCCCCCATTGGCCATATTCACAGGTATATCAGATCAAGATAATACAACTAAAGGAGAAGAATTAAAAAATACAAAAGCAGAACCACCAGTCATTCCGTACCTCAGCAATTTCACTGTTCATGGAAACATTAACTTTCACATCATAAACAACTGAATTATAAATGTACAGTACATGTCATAAAAAATATTTTAGTTTCAGACTGCTTGATTGGTATTAAAAGAAAGTTTAGATGTTATTTGTGTAACAATAAAATGTTTTATCTGTTTGATAAAACAATTCACTTACTGAATCTAAATGTGTTACTGTATGGTGTCATAATTCTTCCACCTACATTTAGAATCACTCATAGCCTTTGTAGTAGCAATCACTTATTTTTGTGTTTATGGGACTGATTTTTTGCATCAGCGGGTGAACAAAATACTAAAATTCAATCTAAATAAAACAAAATATTGATTTATCAACTGTTCATGCTGCATTTTTGCTTGATTTATTTCATAATAGCATTAATGCACAGGGGGTGTGTTGTGAAATTTACACATGCCATGGGTGGTTTACGGCACTCTGCCTGCTGCCTTATGCCACACCACACCCAAGGCATGTGTAAATCTCACAACACCCCCCCCCCGTCATGCATTATATATAGAATAAAGTATAGGGTGGTGTGTGTAATGAGAAGTTTACACACACCCGAGGGGTTAGATGCTACATAAACCCTGAGAGCGAAGAATGAGGGGTTTGTGAAAGCATCTAACCTTGAGGGTGTGTGTAAACTTCAGGTTTACACACACCACCCCATATTTTATTTTATATAATTGCTGGGTTTTCATTTGTCACCACAGCAATGATATAAAATAAAAAAGGATGTCCCTGTGCGGCTACTGTCCACTTCGGTTATAGTATCCGGTCTGCAGTCACTTTTATTTATTTATTTTAACTTTTTAAACACATTTATTTGTGCTTGAAACTGAAATGTTTCTTTTTTGTGTTAACATTTTGAGTTTTTGTTTCTGGTAGTGACTTACCACTGAGTCCAAGTAGCAGTTCCATGTCCGAGGGAAAGACAAGGCAGCCAGTGGTCCAAGAGCAAGAGTTGTGGTGGGTGCATGCGCAGAAAAAGCAAAATCGTGCAAGTGTTTGCTGTAGTAAACACTCCATTACCATGGCAAATAACACCATGGTTTCTATATGGGAAAAATGAAGACCAAGTTGTTGTTGCTTAATTACTGTCTCCAGAGAAAAAAATGTAAGTTAAAGATTTGTCAATATATTTTGGTAGAGTGTAACTCTTCCAAATAGCATTGCCTTCCCCATGCCCCATCACTGATTTATCAGAACCTTTGAGAGGTGTTTGGTCCACTCTTGTGCCCTGATACTGTAAATTGATCTTACAATTAACTGCTGCCACTCCCTCTAAACTAAGGGTTATCTTCATAGTGTATGCCCTCTACAGTAGGAGGTCACAATTTAATGCCTCCTTCACTGCCTCCAGGCCTAAGCTCAAATCTTAATCTACAAATCATAAAGTTAAAATCCATCTCCACATGTGCAAACAAATGATTTTAATCCTGCTAATGTTTCCTGGTAATGTGGAGGACAATACGGGCCTACCCTTCCCAGTGCCCCCACCCACTGAATTTGCATCACTTTAAGTACTAAACATTATGTCTCTAAATATACGCAGCTTGCTTAAAAAAATGATATGTTGTTACAGCCTGGGCTGTGCTACTATGCCCCTTTCTGTCACTGAAATCTGGTTAAATGACTCTGTGCTCTCACACAAGATAGCCATTCCCTCCTTTAATGACTACCGACTGGATAGACCCTCCAGAAGAGATGGCCTGGCCCTCTATATAAATAATAGGTCTATGTCTGACACAATTAGTTCCCTGTTTGTATCACAGGAGTTTGAATGTCTGGCTGTCAGAATGTTCCTGTCCCGTAATGAATCTATAAATGTGATTGGATGCTATAGGCTACCCAAAGGTAGCTGTGAGCTCCTGTGGCACATCTACAGTACTGTAAGCTCATACCCAAATGAAAGCCTAATAATTGGAGATCTAAATATGGGCTGGCTCTCCCATAAATCTAACAACCTGAGAAAACTGTGTGATGAACTCGGCCTTGTTCAACTAAAAGCTTAACCGACAATGCCTAATACAAATAACCCTGCAAACACCTCCTTACTGGATCTAATTCATACAAACAGGCCCCATAAATTTACCCATATGGCTATTGTTCACAATGATGTCAATAAACGTAACATGGCTGCTTGCTCAAGAGGGGTAAAAAACAAGTGCACCAGCTCAAATTCATTCTAAAAAAACATTTTACCAATTTCAATATCGTAAATAATCTAAATGAAAAATGTTATCTTGCCCCTACAATCCACGAGGCATTAACAATTTTTAACACTTTGCTGTTGGGGATCATCAAAAAGCATGCACCCATGATTAAACATAGAGTTAAAAAAGTATTGTGCCCATGGTTCAGTAGGGAGTTAAGGGAGACTCTAAGGAAAAGAGATTTGTTCTGGGTCACAGAAAGGTGCACAAAATCAGATATGGACTGTGCTACTTTCAGGTGGACGAGGAACTCCTGTGTAGAATGTATCAAGGTTACCAAGGCCAACTGCTACTTAAACTCTTTGGGCAAGTCAAAAAACAATGCAGCTAAATTTTGGAAAACTGTTAAATCAGTTTAAGGTACCTCAACTGCCCACTCCTTGCCACAAAAAACTATAGTGGATCGTAAACTGATGTTGATGTCTGATAAGCAAATAATTTCGGAAGAAACAAATTCCCATTTTGCATCTGCTGGCCTTGTCTTGAAATAAATCCCAAGCAATAACTTAACCCACCCCTCTCCTGAAATATGTAAAATTGCAAAACCACCTGGCTAACTCAATCACCTTCCAGCCAATCACTTTTAAAGAGGTGGAGCAACTACTGTTAGGGTTAAATACCAAAAATATCACAGGCACTAATAGGCTGGATCCTTTCTTTTGTAGAGTTGACTTCTGACAGTTCATGACATTCATTACCCATGTTTTTAATCTGTCATACTCCAGTAGTGACGTCCCCCTGCTATGGAAAACAGCACATATTATACCCCTCTTCAGCTGAAAGGTGATGTCTGTAATCTTAACAATTATAGACCTGTTTCTATCCTCCATATATTGGCTATACTCCTGGAAAAATTAGTCAACACCCAAATAAAAGTTTTCTTGGAACACTCAAACATCATAACACCCCTCCAATCTGGCTTTAGACTGAAATGCATTACTGTCTCTGTCCTGGCAAAAGTTACTAATGACTGGTTAAGGGCCACTGACAATAAACAAGTTATAAGAGCTATTTTCTTTGATCTAAGTAAGGCCTTTGGTATAGCTGATCAGAACATTCTAGCTCAAAAGCTGCATAGTACTGGAATTGGCTTAGCTCCTCTACGCTTGTTCTCTAACTAGCTGACTGGGCAGTTACAATAAGTCAAAGCAGAAGGGCATTACTCTGCCTGTACGCCCCTTCTTAGATGTGTCCCTCAAGGGTCCATACTTGGCCCTGTACTTTTCATGTTGTACATCAATGACTTGGACACAACTATCAGTGAAACTAGTTTACATTTTTATGAAGATGACACTGCCCTGTACATCTCCAGGCCTAATATTGTTGCACCCTGCTCTGACCTCCAAATTGCCTTTAATAAACTGGATATCAATATGTTTCACTCTAGACTGTTTTTAAATGCTGGTAAGACCAAAGTTATATTCTTTGCCCCAAACAATGCTACCTCACCTGGTGCCTCAATCCCTGCCATCACCACACTAGTGGGAGATACACTTGAGGTAGTAGATTGATACAAATACTTATGTGTATGGTTCATGCCAGATTGTCCTTCTCTGTTCACACTGAATCTCTAGGTAAAAAATTGTGGACCAGACTTGGTTTCTACTATAGGAACAAGTGCTGTTCCCAACCCAATGCCTGGAAATGCCTGGTCCAAGTTACATTTCTACCTACTCTGGACTATGCAGACCTAATTTACAGCCACCGTCCTGTTGTTTGCCTTGGGTAACTAGATGTGTACTACCACAGGGCACTTAGGTCCATCACAGATGCATCACCTAGGACCCTTCACTGTGTTTTGTAGGCATCAGTTGGCTCATCCTCTTTAGCTTCTAGGAGGTTGTTTAAGCAATATGGCACAACAGAGTGTGTGTTGTGTTGGAATAATGGCATGCCTTGGGTGGACTGAAGCACAAGGTGAAGTTGAATGCTTCCACCAACCAAGAAATGCTGTTTTCTTAGCACAATACACACCGTGGAGTGCCTTATTGTTACTATGAAATGGGTCCATTGAGGAAAGGAAAAAATATATTTTTTTTTAAACTAGAACTGATTTTATGTACAAATGTGAAAAAAGGCACAAAATTAGCAAAGGGAAAAAATCCCATTTCTACTTTTAGTGCAGTAGGTGGCACCAACAGTGTTTATGGAGAAGAAAGTATGGGCAGGGCCCCTGGTGTTCTGCGGCAGAAATTTCTGATTTCTGCGGCAGGGCTCCTTGACTTCTGTGGTAGCATTTTCTGATTTCTGTGGCATGATTGATTCATTTCTCTGGCAGAATGCAGTCCTGTCATTGGCTAAATATGATGTGATGTCATCTATGACATCATATGTTGAGCATAGAGGAGGGGCTTCAGGATAAACGAGGTGGGAAAGAAATCCTGACACTATGGAAAAACAGTATATTTATATGATAATTCACCAAAAACAATGAATTCTGCGGCACTATATATATTCTGCAGCATGATGCAAATTCTGCGGCAAATTCCACAACCGCAGAACCGCAGAATTCCAGGGGCCTTGAGTATGGGCAACAGAGCTGTAATGGTGTGAGCTGTGGATTTCAGGGGAAGGTGAAATTTGATCCCCCCCTCCATTGTCTGTCTTTTTTTTTTTTTTTTTACTTTTTTCTTAACTATTGAATTGATTTTGAGAGAGATATTGTTTACTATTGAATCAATGATGAGAGAGATGCAGTGGTTAGTGCTGGCTTGGGTATGAGTGCTGCCTGAGCAGAGATAAAGAGAGAGAGACATGGTGTGGAGTGAAGAGCATGAGACAGCCATGACGGTAAGTCTGATGTAACTGCTGTGGTCAGCAGTAGTGTGGCCACAGAACTAGAAAAGAGTCTTTTCTTCTAGTTATTTGAGAGTGGAAGCCCCCACTGAACTGGAAAAAGCTGAGAATGTGAAAGCTGCAGTCAGCAGCATCCAGAGTGGAGACCACAGAAGTGGGTGGAGCCACACACAGTCAGAATACATTCAGTCATGGGGAGAGTGCCCAAGTAGAGCAAGTGGAACTGTGGAGATGACATTTATGTGTTGTGGGCATGTTTTCTAAAGTTATTCCAGGGCAGCCATGCAAATCATGGACATTTTGTGTTAGTGGATTGATTTATTTTATAAAGAAGCCAGGACAGTTGATTGGGCCTTCTTTCCATGCTGCTGTGCTGGGATATCATCATAGGGTTCTGACATCCTCAACCAATCAGGTCCCTAGATTTTTTCCTACCCATTTCATAATACATCTGTACATATGGCCATACAAGGTGTTACTAAATGAACTCCCATACTACATCACAGAGCTCTTCTATATGTCCCACAGTAGCTATTCACTCAGAAAGAATAATTTATTCTCCTGGACATACTGTACCAAGATAAGCTATGCAGTTAAGAAAAACTGCAATCAGCCATGTTATTCCAGCAGCATAGAAGTTATTGCATTCCTTCCTGAAACTCAACCCCATGGTCAGCCTCACTACCTTCAAGACCCTAATTGGAAAACTAGGTACTGAGACCTGCTTCTGTGGATAAACTATGACAGGTTCTCCGTTTGCTCTTTTCAATCTGTTTCTGCATATGCGATGTTGCTTACATAACGTATATTTGAATGTTGTTGAATATTGTGTATTACTTATTGCATATTGTATCTTAATTCTTATATTATCATTATTCTATTTTATTATTCTCTGACTGTGCTTATGTATGCTATTGCTCAAACTTATGTATTCTCCTGTTCCATGTATCATTGTTCCCAACTTATGCACTCTGTCCTACCCAGGACCATCTTGAAAATGAACTTCCCCAATGGAGCCTTTTCCTGGTGAAATAAATAAATGAAAGGAAATATAAGTTGCAATCTTTAAATGTCAAAATATCTAAGTAGGTTTAATGATTTAATTTACCCGATCTCAAGCAAGGAAAGTAATTCTGACACTTTGTAGAATCTAGGTAGGCCACCAGGAGGAGTGGAGAATGCAGTTCTGTGCTCCTCAATACACAAAGGACAGTGAGCAGTCAAGAGGGTGCAATGCAGAATCACCAAAATTATTCAATGTATGGTGTGGCACAACATAAATAAGAGGCTTGTGACCCTTGTCATGTTCACCATAGAGACAAGGAGGCTGAGTATGGACATGATCTCAGTTTTCTGCATGCTCTAGGATATTGACAAGATTGAATAGACAGAGATGCTAAGTTCATGGTAACATTAGGAGGTACTTCTCCCAGGATGGAGGGTGAGCCTCTGTAATAGCCTACCAGTGACAGCAATGGATATTATGCCAGTGCAGAATTACCAAGGGGATTACACAGTATTCTGGGTAGTAGAGTGAGTACAGAATCCCTATAAATTAGTACATATATACATTAGTGGAACAGAGGTGCATCCTTCCAGTTGTACCTCTCCACAATTCATATTCCTTTCTGGTGGAATGTTGTTACTCTATGGAGGCACCGATAGTAGAGATCAAGGAGGATACTGGGAACCTCCACAAAGGAGACTCACAGGAGGGTGGGACAAGATCCCACAGTGGTAGGAAACAACTCCTGGTGGGGGAACCAGTCATTGGGGGGGTAGAATTGGGGGAGGGAGGGGAGAGGGAGGTAAGGTGCTTACCTGGCTCCATTGCATGGAGGTAGAGGAAGCGAATTCTCAGAATTGTGGGAGAAGCTGCACGGGAGAGGCAGCTGGATGTCATTGTCCACCTAGTGACAAATGACCTAGCTGGGAATGGATCTGAGCTGTGCAGGAGGAGTTTGTGGAGTTGGGGAGGGGCCTTAGACAAGTAGTATGCATGGTAACCTTCTTGGAGGTGTAGCCTGTCTATGGCATGGGTGAGGCTAGGGTACTTAGCACCCTGGGAGTCAATAAATGGTTGAACAACTGGTGTGGAGCACAGGGTTTTGGCTTCATTGGGGACTGGGTATCTAACTGGAGGGATACAGGCCTATATTGGCATGATGGTCTGCATCTGTCAGGAGGGGAATTAGGATCCTAGGTGATTGGTACAAATGCTTCATTGACAAGCTGTTAAAGTAGCCAAGAGGGGCGGTACTGAAAAGAAACAGGGAATTCCCAGCCTCCCCCCACAAAGCAGGGTAGTTAGCAAGGTTAACACCAAGGTAGAGAGATCAATAGGGGGCAGGGCAAGGGTAAACAGAGAAAAAGGCAAAGGCAGTAAGTACAGGGGTGGGGCTAAAAGTGGTAAGGCCATCAAAAAATGGATGGCGATGAGTACCAATGCCCATAGTCTGGGTTGCAAGCTTCCTGAATTAGAGTCCTTGATGGAAGAGGGACATCTGGATATCATGACAGTTACAGAAATCTGGTACACAGAGAACCATGACTGGGATGTCAACATACCAGGGTATACAATCTATAGGAGGGACAGGCAGGGTAAAAGAGGAGGAGGAGTAGCTCTCTACATAAGGGAAGGGATCAAAGCAATGGAACTAAAGGGTAAACAGGGAAGAAAGGAGACACTGTGGGTCACCATGGAGACAGGAAATGTCACCACAATCTGCACAGGGGTTATACACAGACCCCCATCTCATGGGGAGGACATGGACAAGGAAATGATAGGAGGCATCCTTAGAATGGCAGATAACAAGGAGATATTGTTAATGGGGGGACTTGAATATGCCAGATGTTAACTGGAGCACATTTGCTGCAGCTACATCCAAGAGTAGACTCATTCTTGATGCCATACAGGGTGGATGCCTCAGGCAGCTAGTGTTGGAATTCACTGGGGGAAGAAGCAGTCTTAGACCAGGTACTCTCAATCAGGGATGGTGAGAGGATCTCAGATTTAGAAGTTGGCAGCCATCTGGGAACAAGCGACCAACAGTGTGGTTCACAATAAACACAGCCATAGAGTCAAGCCATATAAAAGCAAGGGTACTGGACTTTCAGAGGGCTGACTTTGGCAGAATGAAAGTGTGCCTAAGGAATGTACTAGCAAAAGGGCAGGAAGGAGGGGTGGAGGAACAATGGGGCAAAATCAAAACTGCCATCACAGATGCAACAAGCTTTTGTGTGAAGCAAATAAACAAAACAAAACAAAGGCAAAATCACTATGGTTCTCAAAAGAGGTGGCAGGAAAGGTTAGTGAGAAAAAGATAGCATTCAGAAAGTATAAGGAATCACAGAAGGAGCAGGAAAGAGAACTCATATAAGTTAAAACAGAAGGAAGGGGGGAAGGCAGTTAGAATAGTAAAGGCCCAAACTGAGGAAAAGATAGCCAACTCAGTTAAGAAGGGGGATAAAACCTTTTATAGGTACATTAGTGAGAGAAGAAAGACCAAGGGAGGGATAGTGAGGCTTAATGAAGGGGAGGGGTAGGCAGAAGGTAACAGTGAAAAGACAGAGATACTGTACTGAACAAATACATTTGCTCAGTGTTTGCAAAAGAAGAAGAGGGGGATGTACCTAAACCAAACAAAAGAAGCACTCTGGATAGGGGGGTTGATGCCAGTCCATTCACAGAAGAAAGGGTTCTGAAAGAACTCCTAAAACTCAAGGTGGACAAGGCAATGGGACCTGATGGGGTTCACCCCAAAATTATGAAAGAACTAAGAGGAGAACTAGTGACACCATTGACTACCTTTTTTAACAAATCATGGGAGGATGGTGTGGTACCTAAGGACTGGAGGAAGGCAGGTGTGATTACCCTTCACAAAAGTGGGTACAAGACAGAGGCTGGAAATTACAGACCTGCTAGTTTGACCTCAGTGGTAGGGAAAATGATGGAATCACTTCTGAAAGAAAGAATTGTTGAGTACCTAGAGGCCAGTGGGGCACAGGATCCAAGGCAGCATGGATTTGCAGTGGGAAGGTCATGTCAGAAAAATCTAATAGATTTCTTTGACTGGGTGACCAAAGTAGTTAACCAGGGAGAGGCTTTGGACATGGCCTACCTAGACTTTAGCAACGCATTCAACACAGTCCCACAAAAAAGATTAATAAACAAATTAGCCATCCTGGGAGTGGGTCCCAGGGTGGTTGCTTGGGTAAAAAATTGGCTGAACAACAGGACGCAGAGGGTAATAGTAAACGCAGTCCTTTCCAAAGAAAGGGGGGTTACTAGTGGGATACCGCAGTGTTCAATATTGGGGCCGGTCCTCTTTAATGTCTTTATAAGTGACATTGCAAAGGGACTGGAAGGAAAAGTGTGCCTTTTTGCAGATGACACAAAGATCTGCTACAGGGTTGGTGCACGGGGGGGTGGAAAGGATGAGAAGGGGCTTGGCAAGGTTGGAGGAATGGTCAAAAGTATGGCAGCTTAGATTCAATGCAAAGAAGTTCAAAGTAATGCACCTGGAAACAAAAGCCCAGTGGAAGAGTACACAATTGGGGGAAGTACAAACAACAACAAAAATGGAAAGAGATCTGTGACCTGTGGGTAGTCATAACAGATGACCTAAATGCTGGCAGACAATGTGAGCAGGCAGTGAGGAGGGCTGGGGGGATACTGGGATGCATAGGGAGAGGCATCACCAGTAGAAAACAGGAAGTTGTCATCCCTCTTTAGAGACAGTTTGTGAGACCCCATCTGGAGTACTGTGTGCAGTTCTGGAGATCCCATCTCTGCAAGGACATAGACAATATGGAGGCAGTCCAGAGGAGAGCAACTAAAATGGTGCAGAATCTGCAACAGAAGCTATATGAAGAGAGACTAAAGAAGTTAAATATGTATATCCTCGAGGAAAGGAGGGAAAGAGGGAACATGATAGAAACTTTAATGTACCTCAAGGGAATCAACAAAGTCCAAGAGGGTAGCATCTTTCAGAAAAAGAGATGTGCAAGAACAAGGGGGCACAGTTTGAAGATAGGGGGAAAAAGGCCCAGGGGCAAAGTATTTTTTCACAGAGATGGTGGTGGACACATGCAACAGCCTTCCTGAGGAAGTAGTGGGGTCAAAAACAGTGGGGGAATTTGAGAATACGTGGCACAGACATAAGGCAATTATGGTGGGGGGAAGGAGGAAGTAGGCTGTTGGTTAACTAGGATCTGCAGCTTATCCAATAGGTAGGGAAATGGGCAGACTGGGTGGGCCAAGTGGTCCTTATCTGCTATAAAAGTCTATGTTTCTATGATACTGAGAATCCCTGCTTATGAATCAGAGGGAAGATCGGATGAGCCAAGAGCAAAGGTTTGCAATTTGAGACTTGAGAGCTGCATATATGCCTCTTCCCCTGTGTTCATGCTCAGAAGCTCCTTTTCTGTCAAAGGTCCTACATTTATGATATTCAGCACCACCCCCTCTATCATACACTGTATCAAAGGGATACGGACCATTGAATGCCATTTTTTTTTTGCATTTATTTTATGAATAGGAAGGACATCTTATAATGGTCCTATATATGTATAACATTACAATGATCATATATACTCTGATGTCCATGATTTATTTATTTATTTAGGAAATCGGAATTACAACCCTTTGAGTCATAGACTCATTTCCAAAGCCTCCATGTCAGAATAAAACATAGACATTCATACAGTACATACATAGAATAAATGTGGGTGAGAAATCATACAAAGGATAAGTATAATGAGCACTGGTTAATGACTATACATTTGGTAGCTAAAACAGGGCAGAGCTATCAACATAGTCATCTAATGAGCAGTTAAGACCTATAGAATTGGTAGCTAAAGCAATGCATCATATGAATTGGTAATAAGCCACCTCAGGAAGGCCTTGTCTTATACATAATACAATGCATTCATAGTCCAGTGCAACTATATGGTAACTGAGGGAGGAGAGGAGCCTGTAGGCTAGAAATAGCGAGGGCTCTTCACTGCCTGGCCAAGGGCGGGTGCATGGCCTAGCAGCATGGTGCAGGATCCACAGGTTACCGGTTACACTGACATTGATGTGAGGAGAGGATATGGGCCCTTAAGGCAGGCTTTAAAATGATGTTTGGCCAATAAGCAGAAGTCAAGCATGGTTACATAATCCTGGCCATAGACTTTGCAGAGGACCCCATATTTTAAATCAGTATTAATGCCACGAATCATTTTGTAGACCATGGTCTTTGGAAAGGGAGCCAGCACACTATCAAAAGCTTGCTGCAGGGATGCCTAATGACTTAATGGAGTTATTGCTTACCAAGTCAACAGCCAAGGTTGTTGCCCATGCCTGGGGTATTGAACATCAAGTAACAAAGTCAGTGATAAGACTGAATACCTCCAGGCTGTCCTACCATTTTTGGGGGGTCCAGTGAAAAGGGTCATGTTGGCAGAAATCTACAGTTCTGGGTATGATGCCAAATGTAAGGAAGGTTTTTGAACCTACCATCTGATGTGGAGACACCAAATGTCCAATTAGGTGTGCTTATGCAAAGCAGGCTGGGCCTGGTGGACAGACAACTCTAAAATGACTAAGTTGATTGCACCTCTAGTGGGAGGGGCAGAATGGGGAAAAAGTACTTTATGAAAGTGCTGCTGGACTGGCTAGCTAGACGATTCCCATCCTCTACCACACCCACCAAGGTCAGACATTTCTTTTTTCATCCCCTTTGTCCCATATTTCTCCTTAAAAGTTGGATACTGTAAAGAATACAACACACCTGAGTTCATGTGGGGTCACACTTAAACATTAAATGAAGATGGCATGTGATAAATGGTAAGTGTTTTGAAATATGTGACAATGTAATAATTATTGTTGATAATGGTGCACTTATGGGCAGTGCTGTCAAGTCAGTCATGCAGGTAGGCATGTTATTTCTCATTATATGAGTAGTGTAATCCCATGAAAACTATTTAATTTAGTTTGCAAACTTCATTTTTGCGAATGCCAGAGCATGCTTGAATATGTCTTGAATGCTGCTGCTGTCACCAAAGAAAGAGGCTCAGCTGTTTTATGGCTGCTGACTCAGATTCCTTAAAGAATCGCCTGCTATATGACTTTGAGCATCCATGCCTGCCAGTTCTGGTAACACTCCCATACTACCTATGTGGAGCCTGCATTCCCAATAATTCAAGAAATATGCAGATGATTGCAGGAGGAGATGACAGTGGGTCTTGTAAGCTCACCTAGTAACAAAATGCAATGAGCAATGTATCCACTGTAGTGGCTAAATAAACATTTCATACAGGCATAAAATGTGAAACTCAAGGGAATGGATTTTGATGTCAGGGGTCTCATTTTAATAGAGATGTTAAAACATATGGGTGGGAATATTTTGGCAAAGCCCATTAAATTAACTGTAAAACAGGTCACAGAGCTCTAGAGAGGAATTTGCAAAGCAAGTCTGTCACAGATTAACCCACCCTAATTTTAATGTGGCCATACATACACACTGGTAGACCAGCAATTAGCTGGTCTAGGCATGTCTGATGAGCATGATTTGCATCGTTTATTGCAACAAGGTGATGCAAAGTATGATACTCTATTTTAAGCCACTAACAGCCTTTGAAAATTTCTTTTGGCGTTGCAAGAAAACTTCCTTCGATACAGATGTGGGTGGTTCTTGCACTTGAATCTATATCAGTGGCTTTGAAAATCTCCATTCCCCCTATTGTTTAACTGCTTTGTCTCACAGAAAAAGTGCACAGTTGGAGCATTCTTTCCTTCCTGCAGACCTTGCTGCTAAAAGTACTAGGCTTATAACCTAGCACCATCTTAAACATAGTTTGAGTGCACCAATTGCCTTGTCCAGTGCTGCTAGATAAAGTTGTGCAACAGTGTTATTTTTTTATGTTTGTTTGCATGCATGCACAAACATGTTACTGTAGTGTAGGGGGCTGTGTAGGTGTGTACTGTGTAAGTCAATGGATGTAGAAATGCAGGAGGTTTGCCTTTTAAAAGCCAGTGCTGAGAAGGCTGACGATGATAGTGTTCCACTGGCTGGTGGGCATAAACTTCTTGTACAGTAGTTAAAAGGATAAAGCCTCACAGATCACAGTGTTATTTGCTCATTTGCTCATTAGCCAGCTAGCAGACATCGACTCACATCTTTTTTCTCATTAGCCAGCTAGCAGACATCAACTCATAGTGTGTGTGTGTGTGTGTCTGTGTGTAGGGTGTGTGTGTGTGTGTGTTTTCCCAGTTACAAACAGGAGGCTCTTATTTGAAAGCAGTAAACAGAATTAAAATTGGGGGAAAAAAGAACAGCATGCATTATACAAATATAATAGCTTCAAATATGTTAAAAGCTTGTCAGTAGTGAACAGAAAACACCACCAACAGCTAATTTAAATGACATACAGTATTGTTTATCTTCCCTTTTAATAGCCCCTGATACCAGTTGGATAAATTTGAAAAATGTGAGACTTTCAGTTTATCTTTCAAATATTTATGCTTTTTTTTTTCATATGGACTAGGGCTGGGTGAAATTAACAACATCTGATTTTGTTGAATTTTCATGGAATTCTACAAATTTAGCGACATTTCACAAAATGTTGTGACATTTCTTGGACATTTCTGAATCTTTTTAATTGGTTATACCTCAGTCAGTGTTACAGCTAGAGATATCTGGTAGATCTATCATTTGGAAGAGGTTTTAATAGGATGCCTTGTTTTGTGTCATTTGGATGAGGGGCAGAGAAGTAATAAGGGCTCAAAATTTGGCAATTTACTATTCATGTGAAAATTTCTGAAAATATTTCTGTGCTTCCAACATAACCATCTTTGGAGCTAGATAATTGATGATTTATATGCACAAGAGTCTTAGAAACTGCTTAATAGAGTGATAGTTGGTTATATAACTTGTAAATTACAAAAGTTAAAAATTTCATTATTTAATTATGTGAAAACGTTCAAACTATTTGGATGTTCATAGTTGCACTGCTATTTCAGGTATATAGTCAAGATTTGGAATCCATACCAAAGTAAATATGTCCTGGAATCTAATTAAGTTGGATAAATGTGGTTTATTATGTTAACATTTATTGTGGATACTTTAGAAATTATTATTGACAACATTTTCTCAAACATTCATGGAAGCATAGTAGGTAATGCCACAGAAATCCTCTTGTGGAATTGAATTTTCACAAAGCAGCTACCACCACTGAATCACCTTTCCTGCACTAGCACCATGGCCCTGCATTGCACCTTCAACACTCCTGTGACAGTGATTCCCAGCATCATGCTCCATCAAAACTAATGACATTCAGATACTTCTGTCACATTGGCTTAAGTCGCAAACTCTGATATCACTTGGTGCCACTGTTTTCAAATAGTAAAAGTATACATTGTTATTTACAGGACTGTTCTAGAGTCAGCAGGTGGAATTGTACAAAAGCAGTACAAAAGCAATACTGCACTTGGATGTGCTACCACAAGTCATTAAGTAAGTGAACTTAAGTGATTTTCTGACATATTGCAAGAAAACAGGCTTGTGCACAGTGATGTCCATGACTATACTTCATGGTTTGTCACTTAAGAAAATGACCTGAAACTTGGCACCACTATACTTTTACTATAGAGTGCCCTGTGAATACTACCTTATTGCCTCTTTACCCAGCCTTTAACTTTCTCTACAATGGTAACTCAGGTGTATTTAAGACATGATTTTGACAAAAGTATCACAGCATTCAGCAAGTTCAGAAAAGTTCATGAAATTCACCTTTAATTATAGGTGTTATTTGGGAATCTTTGGCTTCTTATAATTTAGCCAGACTTTGAGCAAGAGAGTAGAGCATTGATACACAGCCTCTTTTTATTTCCATATTGTTTTTTCTCCCAGCCAGAAGCTTGTCTCTTGGAAATATATGACTCTTAGAGATATACCCTGTTCAGAGGTGTCTACCCTAATCAGGCTGAAAACACCCATCATTTAGTTGGCTACTGGGTTTTTCTCCCACATTATTTCCCTCTCACCTCCCCTGGTGAGAGCAATGTCTCTGTCAGCCTTGTAAACCCACAGCTTCCCTTGTGGCAAGAGCAAGCTCCCTGGCCCAGCTGTAGGGGTCACTGTGTTAGGGAACCTGCTGCCAACCCTCCCCAACCAAGATGCAATGCCAAGAAGCAGCTGTCTTGGCCATGGCCTGCCTCCTGAAATGACTTTCTGGGCTTGCTTCTAATCCAGGATCATCAGCATGGCAACGTGGCACTCTGCTGCTTCACCAAGTGGTGGCCTCAAAGCTTAATATTAAGGGCCAATGAACATAACAAAATTGATGATATTCAGTTTTCAAGTTTTAAAGTTATGGGTGCTTAAAATTCTGCAGTCTACATAATTGCTAAATGAAATGTTTAAATGTCCAGATGTTGTGAGACTTATAACTCATTCACTTATAAAGACAGAACTTTGCAACTTAGAATGCTTCTGTATGGACTTTGGAAAAGCCAACATACCAAATTTGGTGCAAAGTAGAAAAATACTTTTAAAATTAAATAGAACTAACTGAAATAATCATTCTTGATGACATTTTGCAAAACTTTTGTGGAAATTTCACAACATTTTGCAGAAGCAAAATCGACTTTCACCAGAATTTCAGTGGCAGAAGGTACATTTTGTCCAGCACTAATATGGGCATTAGCTTCCAGTCCCTTCCCACCTACAGTAGTATCACCAAATTAGTCAAAGGATTTTTAAGGATTTTTAAAAATCCCTATTGAGAATTGTGAAACCTTTAGTTAGGGATTTTGTTTTGTTTGTTAGTGTGTTCACTGCTACCCAAAGAGGGTTGTCTCATCTGATAGTGTAGTTGAAAATCTACCAGATGGCACTTAAGTACTGTAATAGGAACTGGCCTCTTTCTGTAGGTCTAAAAAAAAGAATTTTAGAGGATTTTTTCCCCCTAAATTTTGTGAAGGATATATAGGGAATCTCACAAAATTGCTTGACAAATATGATGCTACTACTGCACATTCTACTGCTGTAGACCCCCAACCCCTTCAACCTACTTCTAGGACTTACCCCATTTATGTCTTACCTTGTTGTGTGAGTGGGTGCCATGGATCGTGTAGTGCAGCAACTTAAGGGTCACAGTATCATCCTACAGACAAGGTCTTTTCTCCACCCATTACTCTCCTTGAATCAGAACTGGCAAAGTGTAATAGTGAACATGCAGACCATGAAGACAGCGCTCACTTTCAAAGCCCACCTCCAACTTTCAGTTCTGGTGACCACTGCTATGCCACCTACCCTCCACTAGGTGGAAGCCAGTCACAGCATCATCCTGCAGACAGGCTCTTTTTCCACCCATTACTCTTGAGTCAGAACTGGCAAATTGTTATTATGCACATGCTGACCATGAAAACAGTGTTCACATTCAATGCCCACCTCCAGCTTTTATGAGCAGAACTGTGGCTACAGAAGTAGACAAGCAGACAGAGCAAATATGGCAGAGGTCCTGTTTCCATGTAAATATCCTTCATAATAAACAAATAAAGATGGCAATTATAAACACCCAATTGTCAATCCCGAATGTTTGCTGCTTGCATTGTTGTTGTACTGGGTCTTGCTTGTACACTTGTTTACGTATAGTTACCTGAGAGAGTCTAGATGAGGTGTAGTATGCCATTTGCAATGTGGTCCTGATTTGATATGGTTTTATGCTGCATTTGCCCAGGACAGCAGAAGTGAGATGTGATATCTCATTCTTAGTGAAGTCCTGCTTTTTATGATGTATTTTTCTAGGATAAATCATTTTAGATGCAACGTCTCCTTTTCAGTGAGGTCCTGTTGTAGGGTTTTGTTTTTACACCGTTTTGCAATATATCTCCCAGGATAACCCAGGTGAGACACAATATCTCATTTTCAATGGGGACCTGTATTTACCCAAGACAGTACAGTTCAGATGCCCTCTTGTTTTCAGTGGGATCCTGCTTTTTCTAATGTTTACTATGTATTTACCCAGAATAGCACAGCCAAGATGCAGTTCTTGTTTTCACTGGTGCCCTTGTTTTACCCAATTGCATAATGTATTTACCTAAGATAGCCCAGCTGAAAGGCAAGTTACATGTTCAGTGGAGTCCAGCTATTACAATGCATTTTCTTAGGATGGAGTAACATAAAAGCACAGTTCAGTGGGGGCTCTGCTCTACTGGGGTCCTGTTTTTACAGATTTTTTTTTACTAAATATTTACTTAGGGTAGACTAGGTGAAATGTAATATCTCATTTTTAGTAGTGTCTTGCTATTATACATTTTTAAATTGTATTTATCTAGGATAGAGCAGCTGAGAGGCAATATTTAATTTTCAGTGGGCTCCCACATTTTGACATGACATATGATCAAAACAGATGGAATTTTTTCAATCCTGTCTGAAAGGTGATTTCTCAGAGTGACTGCGAAAATGTGTTTTGGAGTGGATTTGAAAAATGACACCTGTCATGTTCAGGAGATGGGATAACACATGGAATATGTTGAACATAAGAGGTCAAAATTTTCAAAAATAAAGTTATGAGAAAACATTGGAACAATTCAATATTTCTTCATAACTTAGTTTTTTTCACATTTTGACCCCAAATTTTCAGTATAGTTTTTAATTATCCCTCCTTCTGAACATGACAGGTGTCATTTATAAAATAGTAGCTGAAATATAATTTCATGAGACGTGTGAAAATAAATTTTGGCTAGGATTTGAGAAACGACAGGTGTCATTCATGAGTTGCTGTGAAAAATGGCTACGTTGAAATTTTGAGGTCAAAATATTGAAAAATATCAAAGTTACTAGCATGACCACTGGGGACAGATTTGAATAATTTCACTAACATTGTTCATGAGGTGGGGTACCAGAAAGGCCATGTTGAAAACTTGGGGACAAAATATTTAAAAATTACCAAGTTATGAGGACAAGTTCAAAGTGCATTGAAATACATTAAACTGCATACCTGATTTCTTAACTTCCCAGTCCAGCATTGAAGAGTGAAGATGTATCTCTGGTCCAGAGGGGATTACTGTGTTGGACTTCAGTAGATAAATAAGGTGTGGGTGCAGTGAAGGGTCATGTGTGCAGAGTGGAAGGGTTAGGTTGAGGAAGGGTAACAGCATTGGTGGGCTGATGATGGTAACAAACATTGATGGATGGTTTTCTTTTTTACAAGGTGAATAAAAATTAAAAAGATTATAGGCCAGATTTTCAGAGGGCCCTTAGTTCGATATAAGGTGCATCAAACAACCACCTTTCATCAGATCCAGTGGCACCAAATATTGTGCACCATATTTTGCAAGAAAAGCGTTCTGTGTGGCAATATCCCCCAAACTGATGCAAGAGGTCCACTACTGTACGTCAAACAAATGACGCAAGGAACAAGAATGATACAAGCTGTGTCAAAAAGTAGTGCAGGTTGAGTCAAAAAAATTGGTGTAAGTTGAGTCTAAATAAAAGGACTCAAGGAACTAAAATGATGCAAGTTGAGTCAAAAAATGGGTAAGTTGAGTCAAAAAATGACTCAAGGAATGAAAATGACACAAGTTGAGTCAAAGAAATGGTACAAGTTGAGTCAATAAAATGGTGCAAGTTGAGTAAAAAAATATGAACATATGAACATACGAAGAAGCCAGCAGAAGAAGGCCATTTTGTCTATCAAGTCTGTTTGTATTACAGGGTCCACAGCTTGAGTTAATGTCCCTGCCCTTCCTCCCCATTCCTCCTATTCTTCCTACATGACTCAAGAAATGAGAATGTGACAAGATTGAGAAAAAATGGTATTAGATGAGTCACAAATATTACTCAAGAAATCAGAAAGACAAACGTTAAGTCAAAACGTGGTGCAGGGAATCAGAATGATGCAAGCTGCATCAAAACCAATGGTGCAAGTTGAGTCAAAAAAATGACTCAAGGAACAAAAAAGATGCAATCTGAGTCAAAACAAGCATTTGTCAATGCCAAATGTTGGCTTGCTGGAACTGGCATTGGTAGTGCAGGAGTTAGAATTGCAAAATAGTAATGGCAGTGAAGTATTGAAGTAACACCAACACCCCCCCCCGCAGATACTGAAAGGCATTTGGAGTGTGGCATTGGGTCAGCCATAACGCTGACACCATTCCACCTCACCCCACCATGCAGAGAGCGACAGGTGTCGGGGAGTGCATTGGGGTCTTCAGTCTTTATGCTCACCCCTTTCCATAAGAAGATAAGCTGAGATGGGTGCAATATAGGAGAATGGGGTGAACGTTAGAGTGACAGAACCCAAGGCACACCTCAATGTCTGTCAGTGGCTGTTGGGTGGGGGTAGAATTATGCAAACATTATGGCCGACGAGCCCACGTTACGTCCCCAACACCTGTCAGTCTCTACACGGTGGGTTTATGGTTGGAAACCTTAATGTCCCAGGTGTTTGTTGGTATTTTCACTCCAGATTTTCAACAGTGGCTTTTTGGGACCCCACCTCATGACCAGTGGCACTATCATTTCGTTACTCAATCCTGAAAGGTGATTTCGCACAGCAATTGCAACATTGGGAGCCACAGGTGCGGAAACACATTTCAGACAGGATGCAAAAAATGACAGCTGTACTATTCATGAGGAGGTGTAAAAAATGGCAATGTTGAAAATCTGGAGTAAAAATATTAAAAATACTCCAAGTTACAAGCATGATGAAAACTGCACAATGCACGTTTGTGACATAGTCATGTTTTGGAATTTTTCCACCAAATTTTCAACATAGGCATTTTGGGACCTCCACTCATGAACAGTGTCACTGTGATTTTCTTAATCTGTTCTGAACATTGATTTCCCACAGCCATCATGCCATTGTGTGCCACAAGTGCGAAAACACATTTCAGGCAGGATATGAAAAATGACAGCTGTACTGTTCATAAGGAGGTGTGAAAAAATGGCAATATTAAAAAGTTGGAGTGAAAATATTAAAAATTCTAGAAGTTACGCGCGTGTGTGGAAACTGTACAATGCACACTCGTAACATTGTCATTTTTGGGAATTTGTTCACCAGATTTGCAACATAGGCTTTTTGGGAGCCCACCTCATGAACAGTGGCACTGTTGTTTCATTAATCTGTCCCAAAAGACGATTCCGCAAAGTGACTGCGAAATCACCTTTTGTGACCAAATAACAAAATGACAGTGACTGATTTCATGAGGTGGGGTCCCATAAACCCCATGTTGAAAATTTGGAGCCAAAAGTCAAAAAAATAGCCAAGATAGCCACCTAAGTTGAAACCCCCCATTTATGCCATTATACAGTTTATCGGCATTTCTTCAGTTTGCGGTCAGTTTTGAAGAGTGCAGACATGTTCCTGCTCCACCGAAGATAGCTGCGCCAAGCTCTGGAGGTATGTATGGGGTGAGGGGGGTGTGGGGAGGTGGGGTGCACAGAAGGTGGGTGCGGGTTGTGGGAGGAGAATCCTGGCAAACAACGAGGGACCATTTTCTTGTTTTGCAGAGGAAAAAAAAACTTTGGGAAAGGTTTTTGTTTTTACAGGTGACTCTAAGATATTTGGGCACACTGGGGTGGACTCCCAGTGTGCCACATGTTTTTTTTTGGGTGGGCTGGAGCTGACAGGGATTGGGCATCCCATTGGCAAATAAAGCATATCTGTGTTGTGGGGGCCTGATGCCAAGGGGGATTGGGCACCCCCGTTGGTAGACAAATAAAACTATTATGCCAACGAGGATTAGGCAACCTCATCTGCAAACAAATTGAACTGCAGAGGGGGCATACCAACAGGTGGATTGAGCACCCCCAAAGTTGGCTTTCTAGGGATTGTGAGAGGCGGATGGTGAGAGCCGCTGCCATGTTTATTGAAATGTTTTACCAGGAATGGCACGTAATGGAGGTGTGTCAGATCTGCCGCTGCAATGATGATCCTGTCTCTCATTGCAGCAGTTGATTTCTTTCAAGTTGGTGGCACTCTCTGAAACTGCTGTCATCGGCAGCATGCTCACTGATTGGCAGCTGAGGGACACACCCACTAAAGCATCCCCTGGATTTGCCACAACACTGACACACCTTTGAAAGTGCTAGTACAGTGCTACTACCACAAAATGTTGCTTGTGCATGCACACAATCCAACATAAAAATGGTGCAAGCTGAGTCAAAAAAAAAATGGTGCAAGTTGAGTAAAAAAAATGGTGCATGTTGAGTCAAAAATTATGCAAAGGACGAGAATGATGCAAGATAAGTCAAAAAAGGCAGCAGATCAAATGGCCAAAAAATTACATCCCAAAATGTTCTAAACTATTCCTAAAAGGGAATATTGGCCCTTAAAAGTAGTATAGTCAGGTCTGATCACCTGTTGTGAGCCTCTTTATATGCTCTAGTGTCCCTTAGACCAGTTCTGTCTGGTTTCACAGTGACATGCATCATAGGCACAGGGACAAGACTTGCATTCCTTGAAAATTCCAAATAAGAGGATGGTTCATCATTTTGGTGACAAAGGCATCCCTTCCGGCATGGTGCAGGCATTTGCTTGGTGCAAGCATGGCACAAACAAGTCTGGCGAATGCAGGCCTGTTTTTGATGCGAGCACTGTTTGAAGATCAGAATTGATGCAAGGTTTGATACATCCTGCTCCTTGCGTCAGTTGTTTCTGACACATGCACCATGAATCATTCTCTGACCTTTGAAAATCCTGCCCGATAAAAGATGGTTTTCTTTATTTCAGGTACTGACACTGGGGATTGGGCACCTCAGTGCTGGTTTAGCCTCTAAATGTCATGGAAAAAGATGGGGAGAAGAGAGGGATAGTTGGCACAGGGTGGAATTATAGCAGTTTTTTTTTGTAAAAGACTATGAGGAACGTTTTTCTTTATTTCAGGTACTGACACTGGGAATTGGGCACCTCAGTGTCAGTGTTACATTTTACAGCACCAGAGGTGGGCTCCCCTGTGTTGCACAGGGAAAACAGTTGGGGGTTCTTGCTGGCAGTGGGGAATGGGCACCCCTACGTCAGAAAATTAAGAAAGAAGGGAGAAGTAATGGGAGGTGGGAAGGATACTTGGCAGAGGGTGGGAGAGATTGTTTTTACGCTGGTAGGGAGGACCACAGCAGGCTTATCATGACATGATCAGTTCTGCTTGATAGGTGGTGTTATGCAGATTAAATGAAAGAGTGCCTATGATTCAGGGGTATTCTTTTCCTTGAACTACATGAAGGTTCCACCCAGCAAGACTAGAAGATTGTTCTGATCAACCTGGCTGATGACTAGTCTGACACAACTGATCCCCTTGTAGACTGTCATGCATTGGACCAACAGTAACACACCTCTCAAAATTCATTAGCATACCCACATGTTCACCTTTGCAGAAGCACACGGATGAATATAAAATAGGTGAAATAACAGTTAAATTGAATCCAAACATTATGTTTTTCAGAGTTGTCCCAACAGCCCCAGTGACTCTTTGCTTGCTCTGTTTTACACTAAAATGTCATATTTCTTCTGTATCCCATTCATTTCACTGTACATTCACATTCAAATTACAATATCTAAATAACTATAATAGACAGACACAAAGTTGGAAGAAGCAAATTATTCAGTAGTTTCAATCTATAAAACACTCTGACACTGGTTGAACTATTTCTTGTTTCAGTGATGATTTACTTTGTAATAATATTGACATTTTTTTTATTTTTTTATGAAAAATTAGTATATAGAACTCATAATATAATGAAAGGCATACAAGTTACAGAAAAACATAGACTATGAAATGTTCACTACTTTATGATCTGCAAAATGAGGTATAACTCAGCTGTAGAAAACATGAGCAGTGACAAAATGCAGATTGTTTATGAATTGTTATATAAGCAATTTTTTACAATTTTCATACACAAAATCAAGGAACCATGTATAAACAACATGCCATTTCTCTTTACTAAATTTTGCTACAAATATGTCATACAGTTGTAACCCCCCTGTTACCTGGGGTTATTAGAACCATAGTAAGACCTAGTGGCAGGCAGGGACAGGCAGCTAGTGAAACTCCAGTTAAATGGATTTCACTATGTCTTGCTCTGTTTTCAGTCTCTGCTGAGCTGGAGTTTTGACATCATTTAGAACTGTTGCAGCTGCATAAGCCACACTGGAATGTTGCAGTTGGAGGTTAGAGTACAACGCTGGGGAATTTGAAGTCAGTCTGTTGCAGTCAATAGTAGAGGAAGGAGGTGCTCTTCTGTAAGCAAGCCCTCAGAGTCCTAAGCTCTGTGAGGCACCAGAAGTTCTGGATGAGATTTCTTTGGAAGAGACAATGCCTGTGGGGCACCTGCAACCAAGGGGTGAGTTCGCTCTGCTAAAGGGCCAATGTGTTTTCACCTGAGACAAGATGAAACTAAAGTGACTGTTACTGTGGGGTCAGGAAAAGACAGCCAAGTACAGTTTGGAAGATGTGGGGATTGGATTACTTAACTCTGTGGGGGGGGTCTAGAGTAATGGACACAGCCACTTTTTAAGTATGTTCAAGTTCAGCACAAATGGGATGGAAAAACAGTAGATTGGATATGATATACATTTAAAGAGAATCTACACAGCAAAGTGTTTTTAAGGATGAGGTGTTACTGTCCAGAGAAATGGCCCGGGTATGAGTTATGGAAGCGAGAGGTGGGAGACCCCCCCATCAGTAGTAACCAAATTCACCTCTACTGGTTTGCTTTGGGACACCTGTTGCTTTCTCTCAGGTACTTGACCAGTGCCTGAGGAAAGTACCCAGACATGGGATTGATGAGGAAGATTCCCTGATAGATCCAGAAGTGCTCATAGGTGGTTTAGGGAGCCACCAGTAAATGTCCCATGCTATATGGAAAGTGTCCAAAGGGCTGGCATGGAGACAAGCCAGGGAAACTGAAAAAGAGTTGAGTTAGGGCAGAGTGCCCAGAGAGTTTTGAGACCTGAAGGTTTCAGTGTAAAGAGGATGTGTTCTGATCTCCATAAATCTGCATTACCAGAAGTGTAGCCCCGTGGGGGTCCATCTGTGCTTTGTTATTCTGTTGGATGTGAATAAAAGCCACACTTTAGAATCCCAACTTCTGGTATTGGGCATTACAGTTATTGCTTCCTGTGTCCGGAGTTACTTGGGTGGGAAGTCAAACCTAGCCAAAATACCGAGCAAAAGTTTTCTCCCAGAGCCCAGGTCCCAGTTAGGGGGTTACATATGGAGGCACCGCACAGTGCTAATAACAGAAATACCACCAACCTGACCCCTGAGGTGACCCACTGGTTGCACAGTATTGTTTAGGACAGAATATGCTGATCATTCCGTACACTCATAATATTTTTTTTAACTTGAATTTTCTGGAACTCACTGCTGCTTGAAATTCATTTCACTCAATCCTGTCACTCTCTCTCTATCTCGCCTCCTCCTAATGTACAAACTTCATCACTGCAACTGCACCTAATTGCCCATCCCCACCCAATACTCTCTCCCAGTCCTCCCCTCACTACCTTCTTTTTCCTCTCCTATCTTCCCTTCCCCTTTTTGGTGCCTCCCCTTCCCACTTCTAGGTTTATTTCTTCACCCCCACCTTCTCCCCCACCACTCCCCACACCTTAATTGCCAGGTCCTGTTCCCTTGTTGGGTTATCAGCATCCAGAAGGGGACTAGATTTTGAGTGCCACTTTCCCTCCCCCCTCTCACCTGTCCCTACCCAGCTTTCTCTTCCACCTCCCCACAGCTCTCTCTCTCTCTCTCTCTCTCTCTCTCTCTCCACCTTGTCTGCCGGGTCTGCTCCCTTGCAGGGTTCTCTGCATCATGAGTGGGCTAGTGCTTGGGTCTGTCCTATCTCCTCTCCCCCTTCACATTACCTGCCAGGTCCAGAAAGGTACTAGCTCTTGTATTGCCTCCTTTCCTCCCTCCATCCTTCCTTCTCCCACCTACCTCCCCTCCTTTCTTGCTACAACTGCCTTGTTGATCCTAAACTTGCGTGTGACAGCCCAGAGCTCTACCTACACCTGCTAGCACTTCCATGTGTTCTCCATCTCCTGGCCTAATCCTTATGGGTTACCTGCCCTTGGGTCAAAATAGTGTATGCTGTACCTGTATAATATGCTACCTTCCCTGGTTTGTCTCATCTGATTTCTCTTACCTTAGCTTAGTTATTTATACACGCTCCTGTCACGCGATATTGTCTGTTTGACATGGATTGATATGTACTGTATTAAAAAATGTATTATTTACTGCACTCTATAAATTTAATTTGCACTGTACGTACTATTATATGCTATGTTTTTTTGTTCCCCCTTGCTTATAACCCCCTCCCCCGAGGAATCTTCTAGAAACGAGCTGTTTACAGCTCATGTTGTCTTTCCTGGTAAACCTTTTCAAATAAATAAATAAAAATAAATAAACAAAAATAAATAAACTTGAATGCTTTTCAAGATGTGTTGATTCATATTTCCTAACTAAGCATAAATAACAATATTTTGCAAGTGTTGGCCATGTTTTTTTTATGATGATGCTGTAGAAATCACTACAAAGTTGAATAAAACATTATCAGAGAACACATAGTTCATTAGGTTGAAAATCAGAGCATTTCTATACGGTACACTACTCTTATCAAGCATAGCCATCGAGATATTCAGTGTTTGTCATGAAGGATCCGATCGATGCACGGAATGTTGAAATGAACAGTACTTTATGTAATGGGCAGAACTAAGGATCTGTTTATTCGTCATGCAAGATTGATATAATTTCATGTCACATTACATAATAGGCCCCCTCCATATGGATATAATACAAACATATCATACAGCACATTATGCACTACACTCACTCTGAACATGATATTATATACTTCCTTAACATTAAAGAGAACTTCTCACCCCCTCCACCCCTACACACACACACACACACACACACACACACACACATGCACACACACACATACACACACACTTCGGATAGGATACATTCACCAATGGCAAGCTAGTACACACTGTTCCCTTGAGCACCAATACCCAGATATTTGTTTTATTCTTTGGTAACCAGGTAAGGCCCATGAGGCACAGGTGCCTGTTTTCAGAGGTGACCTGATATGATATGTACGCCACTCATACTAAATCATAAATGATGCCCCATCCTCCACTATTCATGAAACATATACATTCCATATACATTCCACATCATATTGCACACAGCCATCCTCACACCAAGACAGGGTGAAGAAATACTCATCTTACATCATGTAGCACAGTGCTTCACACACTCTCACCATGGACTGGATACATAAACATACCACACAGTACTTCAAACTGCACTCTTACCCACACAACCCACCTGACAGAATACATATACTTCACCCACTATATAAAATCTTCCACCCCAGACCCATATATGATACATATACTGTACATCACATACTAGCATACTAAAATGCCAGCAGAATAGGCCTAATGGTCTTTCGTGTCTGCTCGTTTGGTCAGCCCCCACCCTGGGAGCTGACCTTGCTGCCCCCCTCGCCTTCTCTGGCTTCTCCCTTCCCAGTTCCGGATATTCTCACTGCATTGGATTTTGCTTCCAGAACCCTTCCCCTGTACCTGTTTCACCCCCTCTTGAACCCCTCCACCGTCTCTGCCTCCACCAGCCCCCTAGGCAGCGCGTTCCATGGCTCCACCACCCTCTCAGTGAAGTAGCACCACTCTTTCTTTCTCCCTGAATCTTCCCCTCCAGCTTTCACCCCATTCCCTCTAGTGGCCCCTCCTCCTTCCTTCGAAGCACCCTGACTGTTCCTCCCCTATTTACCCCTCCATGTATCAGAAGACCTCCTATCTATCCCCCTGTCCCTCTCTCTTCCAATGTGTACATATTTAGCTCTTGAGCCTCTCCTCATTGGTCCTGTCCCCAAGCCCCAAATCATTTTGTTGCCCTCCTCTGGACCCTCTCTAGGAGTTTAATGTCCCTCTTTAAGTGAGGCCTCCAAAACTGCACGCAGTACTTGAGGTGCGGCCTCACCAAGCAGTTATACAGAGGGAGTATCACCTCCCTCCTTCTGGAGGTGATCCCCCTAGCGATGCATCCTAGCATCCTGTTAGCCTTGGCTGCTGCCCTCCTACAAGTCTCCGAGTTGTTCATCTTGACATCCACCACCACCCCCAGGTATGTAACAAACTCTGACAAACACCACTCCACAGTCTCGGCCAAGATACGTACTCCTCACACAGAACATTATGAAAATCCCCACCGCCAAACCTGAAATGAAAACTACAGTACATCACTCACACCAAATTACTCACAATGAACACCCACCACTCAGCCATGGACAGGATACATACATCTCACAGACAACATTACAAATGTGTCTCATCCACAACCTGAGTCATTATACATGCTCCTCTCATGCCAGATTACATGCTGATAGCCAATTTTACTCCCAAGCCAGACAGGATACATACACCTCGCATACTGTATAACACACTGCACCACACTCATAACACTAACTGGATACATACAAATTCCATATCATATTTCAAATTGTACTCTTTGCACCATAACAATGTCTGGACAGAAAGTGTACATACAAATCTCACAGCTCATTACAAATCTCCCCTAAATCTCAATCAGAATAGAGACCTGTAAGACTATACACCATAATGCCTTCCTTCCATTCCCCTCTCACAAACACTAGAAACTGGCATGATAGATACATATACCATACCATCTGATATCCTGTGCTTGTGAAAAACCTCTCCCAGACTGGAGTCAGATTGAATTACACAATCTGTCCACAGTTCGGAAGAGCTGAGCTGGTTGGTTCTGTGCAGCAGCAATCTCCCAGGACAGGAATTCTGCCATCTTATGGGTGATTGCTGATTGGTAGACCACATCTAAGTCTGTCACACTCCAGGCCCGATTTCCACCAGCTCCATTATAACCATCGCCCCACTCTCCTCAGCTTCTTCAAGGTCTTGTCAAACCAAGGAGACCTTGGGCAGAGGGCGAGGGGGCAAACAGGAACAGGTGCAATGGAATCCACAGTCGTCACCAGTGCTTTATTATAAGCAAGTACTAGATGCCCTGGATCCATGCATTCGCTCGGTACACCCGATAGATCCAGTACCCTCATTAGGCCATCTGGGGTAACACCCCTTAAAGGACGGTGCCGGACCATCTCCATAGGAGCAGGCCTACTAGAGGGAGCCATGAAACTGAACCCGATGGTGTGATGGTCAGACCACCCGACTGGCTCCACCACCAAATCAGATATCTCCATCCCTAGAGGAATGCCAAGTCCAATGAATGACCTTCAATGTAGGTTGAGGCGGTAATAACCTGTGTAAGGACTAGTGAACTCATTAGCCAGAGGAAGTCTTGACCAAACTGCGAAACTTCATCATCGATCCAGGCATTGAAATCCCCCAGAATCAGCCATCTGGGGGATTCCAATGCCAGGTCAACAATGAAGTCTGTGACTTCCTGCAGGAAAAGTTTCCCATCTCCTGGTGGACGGTAGATGAGAAGGATCCTGCACCCTATACCCTCACCCATGATACATTCAAAGGAGTTGGTGATCCCCACTGGAACATCCACCAGGCTCAGTTCCGATCTAAAACAAATGGTACACCCTCATCCCTATGATCCATCCTCAGGCGGTGTATCACTGAGTACCCAGCTGGAATTGCTGAAGCCAAAACTGGGCCAGCATTTTCATCCAGTCAGGTCTTGGTGATGCAAGTCAGGTCAAATGATCCAACAAGATCTGCTATTAAAGCAGTCTTGTTCTTACTAGACCTGGCATTGCATAACACCACCTGAGTAGGATGAGTGACCAAGGAAGACCGCGTTTCTTGCCTGCTGATGGCAGAGCCCTTGGGTATGGGAATCAGTCAGTGAGGACCCCTTTTCTGAACCCATTTCACCCCAGGGCATTTCCTTGTTCCCACTACCCCGATCCGCCCACTCCTTTCCATTCCCCCACCAGTCCCAGCCCCTGCCCCCCTCCTCCTCCTCACTATCCCCAGAGCTTGACACCACCTATACACTTCCGGGAACAGTGGGGGACAGACAAAGGGACTGAGGTTCCTGAATCTGGAGGGGGACTATTGCCTGAGCATCCCTGCACCTCCCCAGCACGTATTCCCAACTGGCAGCCCTGTAAATATAAATAAAACCCAACCAATAACAAAACCCAAACCAAAATAAAGCAACAGCTAGTAGTAATCAAGCAGCGATACACAGATTTAATATTGTCCATCAATGTTATTATCCAGATCAAAAGTCCACAATGTTAACTTCACAGTCCAAGTCTTAATAATGGAAGGCGGCTCTCACCACCCCTTAACCATAAAATCTAGCCGAGTAGATGTAGCCCCCTCACTGCCACATCATATGTCCATTTGAGGAAAGACGATCTCTCACTGCCTCCAACAAGTCAGAGTGTATGGCAGACAATCATCAGTTAATCCAAGCAGCAGGGCTGGAGAGAGAGAACACCTCATACAGCAAAGTCAAAAAAACATTTCCAGATCAGCCAGTCCCCAACTAGAGATGCAGCAAATTTAAATTCCGCCTGTGAAGAGAATGCAAAGTGGGCACTTCATGTTGCCACTCTGCTACATGGAGTGGGCAATGCAAAGTGCTCACTCCGCCTTGTCATTACCACTTCGCGTTAAGGTGGAACGGCAATGGGAAGTAAGGTGAAGTCATTGTTTTTAATGGACTTCGCGTTCCTCATTATGATTCTAAGTGACCCACTTAGTGTTTCAGATCTGGTAGCCCCCCACACATCACATGGCTTACTGTACTCTAAGCCACATGCTCTTTAGCTAGGCAGGAAGAAAGTGAATCATACAAGCAGACACTTTTACTTTCTCCTGTGCAGACAGAGAGAGAGAGAGAAGTGTGTTTTGTGACTGCTGATACTTTGAGATCAGAACAAGGAAGAGATTTAAACTTTGATTTAGACCCAACAGCTTTTTTAAAAGCTACATTTTTTTGTCCTTTCTGTCTGTACTATTTTTTAGTTAATTTGTTCTTTCTGTAAATTTAATTTTTCTTACTTTGAGGGACATCAGTTGCAAATTGTGTCCATGCTGGAACTGCTGCTGGATTACCATGAGATTCCAAATTAGTTTTTTTCCCTCACACCATGTGCCCCCTTCCCACACCTTCCTTGCTGTGTTATAAAATATATTCCTCCACCATCCCCGACCCTTGTATGTAATTATGCCCTTTTTTTGTTGTCTTCTTATGTATTCTGAGCAGTGGAAGTATACTGTGCTAAACTGCATGGGTGCAGTTTTCTTTCCAGTCTGTGTATATACTGCAGACCCTGTCCAACTCCCAGACTTAAAAACACTTATTAATGAATACAATGGTGGGGTGGTGAAGCCTGGAGAGATACTACAAAACAGGCATACAACATCCGAGTAACTAGTAAAAATATTAATGTTGTGATTCGTGACGTAACCGTAAATCATGATTTGTGGCTGCATTTGCAACTGTGATGATAAAGAAATGCAAATGCCTATGGCTGTACTTCCCTGGGCCCCGATAAGGTGTGATGCAAAACTCCCTGAATTAAAAACACTCATTAATGAGTACAATGGTGGGGTGGTGAAGCATGGATAGATACTACAAAACAAAATTTACTGTTGTGATTCGTGACGTGATCGTAACTCGCAATTTGTGACTGCATTTGTGACCGTGATGATGAAGAACGTCATTTGTATCATGAGTAACTCCTGATGATGGTCCTGACTTAAAAATGCATATTAATGAGTACAATGTTCATGCTGAATTATGCACCACACCTGTCCAGTACTCTGAAGGGAAGCCAAAGAAACAACTGTGATTTAAGCTAGAGATGGAGATTGGGCACTAAAGAGATGCAAATGTACAGACAGATTAAGATTGCGCTGCGTACTGGAGAGATGCAGATGCAAAGGCACAACACCTAACCAGTGCTCACCATCAGAAATTCAAATCTGGAAAATAATATCTTTGCCGGTTGGGGCAGGCCGCTGGGGGGAGGGCAGCGTACTGCACTGCTGCAGTAAGAGTCACTAGTACGAGTACCAGTAAAGATATCACAACGAAGTATAAAAAATTATACAGCTGCAGTGGATAGCAGGTTCACATTGCTGAAATTATGTGGCACAATAAAAGGTGTCTGATTTGATGACATGCATCACACACATACACATACACTAAGTAATGCATAGCAAATTGAAAACTTCAGTAATATAACCACATATTTTAAACAAACTAAAATTATGCACTGCTGCACCACAACAATCAGCAAAAAGATTGCAAGAATTATTGAAAATATTACTGTGTGTACATTAACACAGTTAAACAAGAAATATCACCAAAACAGAAAGCACTGTCTTTTTCTCCAAGTTAATCTACCTACACCACAGATATGCCCCTTCCCCAAAGCACACTTCCACTGTCTCTCAGTACACAGACTGAATGTTGTACATTAACATTCAAAATACACACACAAATAATAAACACTCGATGATATGAGCACAGGAGGGTTTCCTATAATTGATGAACTAAAGTTTCAGCAAAAAAAAAAAAAGACTCGAAAAAGGCTTTTTTAACAACTTTTAGAAGGTTTAAATCACAGAGAGCTCTCGGAGCAGATTGTCTCCTACAGTTTCCTACATACACTACCCCAAACTGAGGCTGTGCAGAACAATCTAGAGCCCATGTGATCTGAAATCTTACGAATCATTGCAAAATTCACCTTTGGAGCTTAAAAACAAGGCGAAGTAAGGCGAAGTACATTGTTTTCAATGCACTCCACCTTAAGAATTAGTGGAGAAGTGTTTTGGGAAGGCGGAGTAATGCAAAGTCATTATTTTCAATGGACTTGGCATTACTCATTAATAACACGAAGTACTCCACTTCGCATTGCGGAGCACTCCGTGAATTCGCTTTCACGCCGCGTTCCACTTCGTGGAGAGAATTGGGGCCACTTCGCCCATCTCTATCCCCAACAAGCCAATTCCATTTCTATCCCTTTTATGATAATTCTCCACCAGATTAAATGCCAGACCAGAACTCGACCAGGCAGGCCCCAACATATACCCAATTCCCCCACCGAGCCACCAGAGATATCAGACTCCCATCAGGCAAACTTCCACAGCTCCAGGAGTCCAGGGAAATGCCCACTCTCCAGCCAGCACTCCTGACCCTCCCTGAGGAAAACAAATGCCTTTGAAGTCATTGTTCACATTACATTACACACACTGTAACCTGACAAATCACGAACATGATACATACACTTGTCTCCCCACATTACAAACTGGACATGACACATACAAATAGCATAACATCTAGCTGCATGGAGTGAGCATCAGAAGCAGCCACCGAATTGCTTGGTTTAAAAAAGACATGTAGAAATAGAAATAAGGTCAGAATGATCTGTTATAGACTTTCGGTGCAGCTTCCTCCCGCATGGCGGCATAAGTCCTGAGCTTCCTACTCGACTCTGAAATATTCATTAATTAGCCACATTTAAACTACAAATTTAGCAACATCAAGGATGACTAACAATGGCTACTAGCAAGAGCAAAGGAGGGAGTAACAGATTTTCAGCTATAAGACTGAACTTTCAGATGAAGATCACTCAGACTCCGGGGCCTTGGAATGCCTTCCTTAGACCCAAAGCTCCACCTTACATAAACTAGGCAGATCCAAACCAGCAAAAGAAAAAACATGAATACCAAATTAGATAAAATCTTAACAGCACTGCAGGAGTTTAAAGTGGATTTTAATACCTTTCTGATAGATGCAAGAATCTTTTCGTACTGATCTCGTGGACCTTCATGAAAAGGTCTCTGGGCTAGAACAATAAACACAGCAGCAGGCCTCCAACGCTTACCAGATACAAAACACACTAAACCAAGTAATTCAATTCTGCCATCTTACTGCAGAAAGACAGGAAGATGCGGAAAACCATAATCACCACAATAATCTCCATATTTACAGAGTTCCCAAGGGAAATGAGGGCTTGAATTTGAAAGCATACATTGAGTCAGCTCTCAGATAATCTCTTAAACTGGCCCCAGATTTCGACCTGGAAATTGAAAGGCTCCATAGAGCACTTGACCCAAAACCCACACAGCCAAATGCCTACTCCAGATCCAACATTATCAGATTTCTACGTTTCCAAACTAAAGAAAATATACTGAGATAAGCTTGGTCATGGAGTAAGCTATTCTTTGGAGAGGATTGTATTTTCATAGACAATGACTACACCCCAGCTACAATGCGAAGAAGAAGAGCGTACATCCCACTATTCCCCTGGCTCAGACAACAGAACTTGAAATTTAGAACACCCTACCCTAGCAAATTAATAATTCAATTTCCATCAGGGCAGCAAAGTTATGAGACTTTTGAGGAGGCCTGTACAGACTTAAAAGCCAGGGGCTCAACATCACCCACTTCTGTGAGACTCCCCCAGTGGGTGATGACTTCTCAGGGCACCTCCAGAGCATCGAACGCCAGAGATTACCCCGATCAACTAGCCAAAATCGATTCCATCAAAAAGATGTTGATGCAGTTTTTGAGATCCTCCAACTAGAAGAATCTTTTGGACTGAACTTCCAACATATAGGGGGTCACAGTGAGTAGGGGGTTTGTGTGCTGTGGGATATGCTTTTTGGATGGGACCGTGCCCCTCGGTGGGTGGATGGGGGGGAGGGAGTGCCCTTGGGATGGAGCTGTGGGGTTTCTTGTAGGAAGTGGAGAGGCCTCTATTGATCATGTTTAACCCCTCTAGGAGTTGTGACAGTCTGGATTTGAGGTGATGGGGAATTGACTCCTCGTGGAGACCCTTGGGGGGGTGGTGAGACTAAGTGAGAATGGTGGGTGCTCCCTGACATATTCCTCCTACTAAATATGCCTCAATATGGCGAGGGAGGACCTTATCTGGCACAGGAGAACATTGGCCACATACAGGCCCAAAACTGGATCAGTTTTTCTCCCGCTAAATAGGGAAACGATCTAACATGGATGCTCCTCCCTCACTCAGGTTGGGTAATCAGATATCGAACGGACCTCTCGCTCCCGTAACGACCCATGGCCCAACCATGTTTGAGGATTAGGAAATCTCTAACATGGTTTATACTGAACCTGTTTATACAGTGAAGCCCGCTAAATAGGGCTACATGCAGGCCTTCTTTACGCTGGTGAGGTCCGCTCTTTCTAGGCGGGGCTGAGAGAAAAGACAGCACCCCTGCAATAATTCACCTGGCTCATTGCCATCCCCGATAGGGTCCCCCTCCCTAGGGAGAAGATTAACACCCCCACACCTCCCTGGTGGTGGATGGATGTCTCCGCTCCATGGTGGATTCCCTTTGCTCAACCCCGTGTGCCTTGTGCCCTCCCCGACGAGCTGACGGCACACTGCCCTAGCACAGGGCATCCCATAGGGGTGCCCTGTGGTGTACACCCCCAGTCACTGAGGCCCATTGTCGCAGGGTAGTGGAACTTTTCAGACAAATGGCTGTAATACCTAGGCCAGATGGCAATAAGTAAAGTAGAATAGTCTCTTTTTTCTGATTCCTTTCCCTTACTTTGATACCCTTTTTGCTGGTTCTTTCCAGTCACTCTGGGCCCAGGGGTTAATTTCCCTTGGCTGGCCTCTGGGTGGTGGACTTCTGAGTGGGGAAATATTTTTATTTTTTTCACACTGCCACACATCCTACAGTGATCTAACCCTCTTAAGGACCTGGAGACAGGGTTATCATATTAAGTACTTTTGTTGCAGAAATAATTGAGGGTGGGGACAGAGAGATTTATAGCCAGATTTCAGCATGCTGTTAAATGGGTTGGCCTTTTCCAGCCTGAGTTTGGGTCTAGAACAACAGCCTTATCCCCTCACAGTTACAACTCGGAGGAAGGTATAGGACTCCCCTCACCAGTCCTAGACTTACAAGGAACTGCAATTCCCCCCCCAATAGATTTGTACCTAATCCCCTTCCTACTCATAATACTTTTTACTTATAACCCTATAATTTTCCTCATTATCCCTCCCCTCTTCCTATTTAGGGGCAGGAGTTTCCCCAGGGTACCCTCCCAACTTGTTGGAAGGAAGCCCACACATAGACAGTCAGTTCACTAGTTGTACCATAGCTACCTAGAGTACCCGTGACAGTGGAAGTCACTCAACTCACCCAGTATAGTATATAGTATGTTGTACATAGTTTTTAGGTACATAGAACAGCCCAGTTGGCAACTCCTGTACCTATTAGAGTTAACTGTTGTATCCAACTTTCCATAGCCCTTTCCCCGGAAATGGAGCTCCACTTATACTACTACACATCAGCTATATACAGATTTGAAAAGCAGGAGCTTATTGATTATCTTATGGTTGGGGGAGGCGGGTTCCCATCGGCAGAGAATAACATCCTGTCAACAAACAGATTGGAATGGCTGACTTTAAGATTATATCGCATAATGTTAATGGTTTAACCAGCCCCGTAAAGAGGTACCGCACATTACAAGCTCTTAAAAAACTCCATCCAGATGTCCTCCTATTGCAGGAGACCCACCTGTCATCCCTGGAACACCACAAATTAAGTAGATTTGGCTATCCCTAGATGGTGGAATCCTCTTATCAGTGGGGAAGAAGACGAGGAATGGTAATTCTCCTCCCAAAACACCCAAGGGCGCAAGTTCTGGATCAGTATTTGGATAGGGGGGGCAGATTCGCTTTAATGGTAATAAAACTGAATGGGTAGGTCCTTACCCTATGTAGTGTTTACGTTCCACTGGGCTCAGATACTTCTACCATACAGCATCTGATGGATGCCATTTTAATCAGGAAAAGAAGCATTTTAATCTTGGGAGGCGATCTAAACTGCCAATTAAACCCTTCCATGGCCTCGTCCTCCCCCAGATCATCCCCCAATCTTCAGGTCAAAAACATATCCGACAGTTAATTAAAGATATAGGTCTGGTGGATACGTGGAGACAGTTACATCCCAACCAGAGAAAATTCACTTACTACTCGAGTACCTACAAACACTACTCCAGACTGGACTACATTTGCATAGGTAGAGAGGATGTGGGGTTGATCAGCGATAGAGACATCTTGAACATCTGCCTTTCTGATCACGCACCCACAGTTTTAAAGTTGGCCTTAAAGGGACAACTTAAAAAGACTCAGTGGAGGTTTAACTCTCCTTTATTCAGAGATCCTGAGTTTAAGGAAATGTTAAAGAGATGAATTCCAGAGATCATTGGAGATAACTCATCTCCACAGGTCTCCCCACAATGAATGTGGGATACGCTCAAGGTGGTACTCCGTGATTATATAATTTCATATGCTTCTTTTAAAAAAAGGCAGCTTGCCTCTCGCTTGTCAGACTTACAAGCGCAGCTTCAATCCCTCCAAGAATCACACATGCAAGGGGATGAGGATGTGGCAACTCAAATGTCCCAGACCAAGCAGAAATCCAAAAATTAATCACCCTTAAGACAGAACAGGCACTGGCATGGCTGAGACAGCGATATTACAAGGGGGGAGCTTGTGCTTCAAAACTTCTAGCATATTGCCTCAGAAGGCAGACCCAACAATCAAATATTTCAATAATAAAGGACCCACACTTGGGACAAATGTGCTACATGACAGAAAACATCTTAGGAGCCTTTAAACAGTACTATCACATTTTATACTCAAATCAGATAGACCCATCTCCTACTCAGCTTTCAACCTTTTTCTCAAAGCTTACCCTGCCTTCCCTGTCTGAACCCCAACGGTCTAAATTAATAGCGCCTGTCTCTGAATCAGACTTACACACTACTATTAAAAACCTTAACAATGGAAAGAGTCCAGGCTCAGATGGGTACGGCCCAGAGTTTTCCAAGGCTCCTGGGACTGGATTCACCTCCCATCACTACAAACAAAACAAAAAAGCCACACGACTCATACGTTTCCCACATCATGGCGACAGGCAACCATCTCAGTCATACTTAAACCTCAAAAATCTCCTCAGCTGTGTGACTCTTATTGCCTAATCTCTGTTCTCACCCAAGACTATAAATTATACACCAGTATCATTGTGCACTGATTAGATAACATTCTCCCTGTGATTATCCATCCTGATCAATCTGGTTTTATCAAATGTCGGCAAACCATTGATAACATTAAGCGCACCTTATACCTCATGGATCATGCCCAAACTACTAAATCCCCTCTACTTCTCCTTAGTCTGGATGCACAGAAAGCATTCAACATGGTATCCTGGACTTTATTTCAGGCAGCGCTAACTAAATTCCACTTCCCTACACTTTTTAAGAATATAATCTCAGGTATTTACACAGATCCAGAGGCGACAGTCGAACTGAATGGCTCCCACGCTGATGGATTTAATTTACATAGAGGAACCAGACAAGGATGCTCTCTATCTCCATACTTATTTGCTATTTTTGTTGAACCAGGTATGCAGTACATTAGACAAAATGCCCACATTCATGGCTACCATATATGAGAAGTACAACACAAAGTAGCATATTATGTGGATGATCTTCTCTTATATCTCATTAAACCAGAAGGATCCATTCCATCCTTATTATCCCTTCTGATTGAAATACAGTCACTATCAGGCTACACTATCAGCCAAACTAAATCAGAAGCTTTAATCTTTCAATCTCCAATACCACCAGATCTGGAAACTAGATTCTCATTAAAGTGGAACAAGCCATATATTATGTACTTAGGTATTAAAATACCACAGAAATTAGATAAAATATACTTTTTAAACATCACAGCAGTCCTTTCACAAATTAAAACAGATCTAGAACAATGGGCACTCCTATCTCTCTCCTTTATCTCTAGAGTCCAGACCAAACAAATTAACTCTCTTCCTAAAATACTGTATATAATGCAAAACATCCCAATTCCTCTGGGCATGAAAGATATACAAACATGGGATAGACTAATTAGGAAATTTATTTGGAATGGAGCTCAACCGCATATAGCCCTTAAAAAGCTACAGTTCCCAAAGGAATGAGGTGGTTTAGCTCTACCAAATGCTTATGGCCATTGGATAACAGCATTGCTCATGCATTTGACCACCTGGCTCCATAAACGAGCACTGACACAGATTTGGCCCCATTTGGAGCAGTCAATGGCAGATATTCCATTGGATGCATACTTAATTTTTTAGCCCAACACACTGAATCAACCGAACACTTGCTGTTGCTTTACCAGAGCCCTGCTAAATAGCTGATCTTCTTTTCTTGCACTTCCAACAAACATGTTCCTGGCAACATGGTTGGGAGTCCCAGCTAGGGATCATTCCTGGAGCCCTGCCTGGGAAGATGCCACTTTTATGAGATGGGCCAGACTAGGGTTAATGCAGACAAATCAGTTTTTTGACAATGGGATATTTAAGTCATTTACATAGAAACATAGAAACATAGAAGTTGACGGCAGATAAGGACCGCAAGGCCCATCCAGTCTGCCCATTTCTTTTTCTACCTTATAAATGTGCCATCAGCCTTTGCTCTGTCAATGGCCTATCTATTCATAGTCATTTGTATTGCTCCCTTATGCCTATCCCATGCCTGTTTGAAGCCCTGCACTGTATTCATAGCCACCACTTCTTGTGGTAAGCCATTCCATGCATCCACCACCCTTTCTGTGAAAAAGAATTTCCTCACATTCCCCCTTAATCGGCCTCCCTCTAATCTCATGCTGTGTCCTCTTGTCCTGCTATGTTTCTTATAATTAAACATGTTAGACTCTTTCACCTTGTTTATGCCCTTAAGGTGTTTGAATGCCTTGATCATATCACCTCTCTCCCTCCTTTGCTCAAGGGTATACATATTGAGCTCCGTTAATCTGTCCTCATATGTCTTCTGATGCAGTCCCTGCACCATTTTGGTTGCCCTTTTCTGGACTGCCTCAATTTGGTTAATGTCCTTGTGAAGGTGTGGCCTCCAATACTGCACGCAGTACTCCAGATGGAGCCTAACCAGTGTCTTGTACAGAGGGATTATTACCTCCTTCTTACGACTTGTGAAACCCCTACTAATACACCCTAACACCCCCCTAGCCTTACCTACTGCTTTAGAGGTCTGCTTGGATGATTTTAGGTCATCAGTGATGATGATGCCCAAGTCTCTTTCTTCCTTTGTGACTGCTAGCAACTCCCCCCCAGCCTATAGGTGGCTTCAGGGTTTCTCTTCCCTATGTGCATGATTTTGCACTTCTTTGCATAATCCCAGTTGCCACTCTTCTGACCATTCTGCTAGTTTATCCAGATCTCTTCTCATTCTGCCCACCCCATCTGGATCATCTACTCTGTTGCAGATCTTGGTGTCATCTGCAAACAGACAAGCCTTACCTCTAGTCCATCTGCAAGGTCACTAATGAAGATGTTGAAGAGGACTGGCCCCAGGACTGATCCCTGAGGTACCCACTTGTGACTTGCATCTCTTCTGACTGTATACCATTTACCACCACTCTCTGTTTTCTGCCCGTCAACCAGTTTGCCACCCAGTTGACCAACTTCTGACCCACCCGAGCCTACCCAGCTTATTTATCAATCTTCTATGTGGAACAGTGTCAAAATCTTTGCTGAAGTCAAGGTAGGCGACATCAACTGCTCCCCCTTGGTCCACCACTCTGGTTACCCAGTCAAAGAAATCTATGAGATTAGTTTGACAGGATCTTCCTTTTGTAAACCCATGCTGTCTTGGATCCTGTGCCCCTATGGATTCCAGGTGTTGCACTATCCTTTCCTTAAGGAGTGCCTCCATAATCTTGCCTACTACTGAGGTAAGACTGACCGGTCTGTAGTTCCCCGCCTCCTCCTCCCTGCTACCACTCTTGTGGAGCGGGATCACATGAGCCCTTCTCCAGTCTTCTGGGACCTCTCCTGTGCTCAGAGACTCACTAAACAATTCTGCTAATGGCTCTGCTAGTTCCTCCTTTAGCTCCTTAAGTACCCTGGGATGTATGCCATCAGGTCCCATTGCCTTATCCACCTGAGCTTAGCAAGTTCTTGTAGGACCCTTTCTTTTGTGAAGGAGTAGTGCTCACCTCCCTCCCCTGTGTCCATGATGCTGAGCTGTGGGCCCTGCCCTACCTTCTCTTCAGTAAATACTGAGCAAAAGTATCTATTTAGGATAGATGCCTACAGGTCCTCCTCCTCACATGCTCCCTTTTCTCCATTAAGCTTAGCAATACCCCTCTGGACTTTCTCTTTCACTAATGTATCTATAGAAAGTCTTGTCACCTTCTTTTACTGTTCGTGCTAGTGTTTCCTCAGTTTGGGACTTTGCCTGCCTTACTGCCTTACCTGCTTCCCTTAGGGCAGTTTGGTATGCCTCCCTATCTTCATCCGCTGTGTTCCTTATATTTCCTGAAGGCCAGCCTTTTGGCTCAGACCTTTCTGCTACTGTATTTGAGAACCAAAGTGGTTTCCTTCTTCTTTGCACTTCCTTTTCTGTTTAACACAATGGGATGTTGCTTCAAGTATTGCATCCTAATGCTTGCCCACTTTCCTGTACCCTTCACCTGTGTTTCTTTTTGCCAGGGCTAGCTTAACTCTGTTGGCCATCTTATCAAAGTCAGCTCCTCTGAAGTCCCATATTTTTGCCTTGGAATGGGATGATTTAGATGTAGTAGCCAAATTGAACCATACCATGTGATGGTCACTGGCCCCGGGTGACCTTCTACCTGGAGATCTGTGATCCTTCTTTGTTAGTCAGTACTAGATCTAGGATAGCCCTGTCTCTTGTGGGTTGCTGTACCAGTTGTTTGAGGCCCTCCTGCAGGAATCCACTATGAGTCTAGTTCTGGCAGATGTTCCTGCTGGTATTGACCAATCTGTATCCGGCATGTTGAAGTCTCCCATTATCAGAACCTCCCTTTAGCTGTCATGTTTTGTATATCTTCTAACAGTAATGTGTCTATGTTCTCCCTCTGGTCTGGGGCCTGTAGACAACCCCAGTTCTTATGGCTGTCCCATTTCCTGTTTCCAGGGTGACCACAGTTCTTCTGGCTCCTTATGTGTATTCTGAATTTCTGTAGCTTTGATATTTTCATTAACATACAGGGCCACTCCTCCCCCCCCTTTTTGCACCTCGGTCTCTTCTGAACAATACATAGCCAGGTAGTGAAGTCTCCCAAGTGTGGTTACTGGTAAACCACGTCTCCCTAATTGCTACTATGTCCAGTTTAGCCTCTGACATTATTTCCTGCAGGTCTGGGATCTTATTTCCCAGGCTGTGAGCATTTGTGTACATGATTTTCCATTGGCCAGATTTTGGTGTGTTAGTTGTTGGTGAGTTTGGCATTACCCCTGTGCGTATGTGGGGAGACAAACCTTTTTCTTACTGGTGATGCAAATGAACGGCAAACATGCTGAATTCCTGTTTGACCACTAGCTGAGGGGGGAGGGGTGTTCTTCCCATTCGACGTATGGGGTGCTGCACCCCTCTCTCCATTTGCTAGTTTAAATATTCTGCAAAGATGTCAAACTTCTGCCCCAATGTACTGACTCCCTCTTTAGTCAGATGCAGTCCATCAAATTTAAAGAACATTTGAACAGCTAAGACAAGATTACCCAATTCACCATAATGATTTTTTTTCGATACCTTCAAATTCATCACTACATAAGCTCCAAAATAGGACTAGATGTAACTTCTCAGACAAGTCCCCATCTACTTTCTCATTTCTCAGTTGATAACTGGTGATAATCAGAGCCACCTGATCTCTAGATTTTATAAAATGATACAAAATTCCCTCCCCCAGAATATGGATTCTATACAGACACACTGGGAGGTCAAGCTACAAACTGAATTGATGCAGAGAGATTGGCTCCTTATATGGAGGATGCAGCATAAGGCGACTAACTCTTACTCTTGGATAGAGTTCTCTTGGAAGGTGGTCTCACTCTATTTCTGCACCCCCCAAATAGTAGCTAAAATCAAGAAAACTGAAAAATCAGACTGTTGGAGGGATTGTGGATTGGCAAATGCCACGCATTATCATATACTCTGGTCATGCCCAATACTAGCCCCATTTTGGGCAAAGTTAGGGGAGCAGTTAGCTGACGTTTTCCCAGACTTGGGCATACTCTCTCCAGAGATCGCCCTTTTAATGCATTACCCTAAACCTTATACAAACACACAGCAGTCTTACCTCCCTAATATCCTGTTAAGCGCAGCTAAAAAATGTATCACTCGGCTGTGGCTTCGCCCAGAGCCACCTACTATTACTTTCTGGGAAAACACTGTGTACGACATCTATAAACTAGAACACATGACAGCCCATTTACAGAATAAGCTTCCACAACTAATGACCAAATGAAACAAATGGCTTCTCTTTATAGCACAATCTAGACCAGACCTGATACCTTGATGAAACCTAAACTCCCTTGTAATGGATGTGCAGTGCCTCGGGAGTGGGTTGGGGTTCCCCTCCTTTCCCATAACCCAGACATAAGTTCCCCTGTTGTTGGTGGGCTTTATATAAGCCCCTCTGGGGATACCAGCCATGTTGTTGACCCAGCTGTGTGGGACCTCACCTTTACCCCACCACATACATGTTATGTCTTCTTCTTTCTTACAAAGGGCCTGTCATTCTATTGCTAATATTAAACAATCTCTATTGACAATAAGTTTAAAACCTAAGCCTGGGATGATGAATCCTTTTCTTTTAAGGTATACCTTGACCTATATGTATTGTTTATAGTGTGGAATCAATTTAGCACAGTCTATAATATGTATAATTCTAGCCCTACAAACTGATGTAAATAAGTATATTTGTAATACAATGCTCTGTGTCATGTACCCCTCCTCCCTCCGCCTTTAAATGAAAAAATAATATAAATAAAGAATTAAAAAAAAGAATGATCTGTTATTTAAGGCACGTTCAGTTGTTTACATATGTATATGATGTAATGGTAAATAAGTTGCCTCTCTCCCAGATTGAATTGGACTAGGTTCTGCATATGTACATATAGAAGAATAATAGTGAACTGTGGCTAACAGTTACACTACATTTGAAGTATGGACATTTTAAAAAACAATAAAAAGAAAGCATAAAAAGGGAGGTGACTGTTGATTTTATTTTTACATCTGTTCATGAAATTTTGGTGGGTAGAGGTGGCTTGGTAGGGAATACGGGAGGAGAGAGGAGGGGGTACAAGGCTTATTGGTGCTGTGGTGGTGTGTAGTTCAGGCTGCCAGACTCATTGCTATTGTGTGCACAGATACACATGTCTGCAGCTAGCCAATAGTGTGGCTGCAGGCCAAGGGGATTTAAACATGCTGCACTGAATTTCTTTCACGTACAGGTACAGAACGAGCATCAGAAGCAGTCTCCCAACTGCTGGTGGATCTGGAAGGGATAGATTGTTAATTTTATTTATCTGTTTGTGAAATTCCAGTGGGTAACATAGGAACATAGAATTTGTCATCAGACAAGGCCTGCATGGCCCACCTAGTGTACCCAGTTGGTCCCTGCCTATCTTGTCACCACAGACCCTACCTGATCTCTGGCTACTCCCCCAGTTCCCTGCTTTTCTACTAAGATTCCTTAGTGCCTGTCCCAAGCATGCTTGAAGTCTACAACTGTTTTTGATCTCACTTTATCTGCTGGTAGACTGTTCTACACATCCACCACTCTGAGTGAAGAAATACTTCCTCACATCCATCCTAAACATCCCCAACCCTTCCAGTTTCATTGCATGTCCACTTGTCCTGGTGCAGCTTCTCCTCTGAAAAATATACCCCTCCTGTACCTTTTTCATCCCCATGAGGTACTTATAGGTCTCTATTATGTCCCCCCCCTTCCAGGGTGTACATGATGGGATCCCTCAGTCTCTCCTCATAAGGGTTATGATGCAACCCCTGCTCCATTTTAGTTGCCTTTCCTAGGATGTAGGTTTCAGAACTGGCACAGTCCTCTAGGTGTGGTCTCACCAATGATCAATACTGTGCCAACACCATATCTGTCTTTCTGCAATTGATTCCCCTTCCTGTGCACCCCAGCATCCCAATGGCATTGCCTACTGCCTTGTTGCACTGCCCCACCACCTTGAGGTTTTCAGCTATGATAACTCCAAGGTTTCCTTTCCTGCTTTGTGAATGTCAGTACCTCCCCCCAACCCCATTTTATACACTGCCCCTGGGCTTCTGTGCCCTAGGTACATGATTTTGAACTTTTTACATTGAAGTCATTGAAGCCAAGCTGCCATAACCTCAACCACTCCTTAAATTTTCTCAGGTCTCTACTCATTCTCTCCACCCCATCTGAGGTATCTAGCCTATTGCAGATTTGGCACTGGGTCATAATGTTGCACAGGCAGAATGTCATGCGGCACAAACACGTTGCCTGATTTCAACTTATTTTCTTTTCTGTGGAGGACTCTGCCCCCCACACACCCAGTTACAGGGGGCTGCACCCCCCCAGACCCCCCACTTAGGATTCTAACTCAGGGTGGTCCAACTCGGAGAGCACACAGGTCCGGGTTGCACCATAATGCCGTACGCTATTAAGTGTATGACATTATAACCCATTACGGCATATTTTGGTGTCATCTGAAAAGAGGCATACTGCATCTTCCTTTCTAGCTCTTCTGCAACATCATTTATAAAGACATTGAAGATGGCTGGTCCTAATGCTGAGCCCTGAGTTATCCCACTGATCACTCTCTCCTCATTAGAGTGAGTGCCATTTACCAAGACCCTCTGTTGCATATCCATCAACCTGCTCTCTACTCAGTTTACCACGTTGGGTCCCACACCAAAATTTCCCAGTTTCCTCATAAGCCTCCTGTGTTGTATGGTGTTAGAGGCCTTGCTGAAGTCTAATTTGGCCATATCCACTGCCCCACTGTGATCTACTTCCCTGGTCACCCAGTGAAAGTAATTGATTAGGTGCATCTGACATAACCGCCACCCTATGAATTCATGCTGTTACAGGTCTTGTAATCTGTTGAATTCAAGATAACTCACTAGCCTTTCTTTCAATAATGTTTCCATTGTCTTTCCTACCACTGACTTTTGACTGACTGGTCCATGGTTGCCAGCTTCCTCCTTGCTACTGCTATTATGAAGCAGGACTACTTTTACCATATTCCTGCCTTTTGGAACCACTCCTCTTTCCAGTGAGTTATTAAATATGGATGTCAGAGGTGCAGCTAGTGATTCCATGAGCTCCATCAGCACCTCTGGATGCATGCCGTCTGGCCCCATATCCTTGGCAACTTTCATATTTGCAGTTCCTCTCAGGACTCTTTCCTCTGTGAATAGACTTGTCCACCTCCCTCCCCAAGTGTTCCTGCTGCTTTTATATGGTCTGTACCTCTCCCCTGCACTGTGAAGACTTAGCAGAAGTACCTGTTTAGGATATCTGCTTTTTCCTGAACTTCTTGTGCAGTCTCTCCCTGCCCTTAACTATACAATCCCTTCCTTTGTATTCCTCTTTTCTCTAATGTATCTGAAAAAGGTTTTGTCACTTTCGCTACTTCTTTGACTATCCTTTCCTCTTTCTCCACATTTGTACCCCTTGCTGCCTTCCCTGCTTCCCCTGGTACAGCTCCCTGTCTTCTTCCCTCTGCATCCTTTTGTGCTTCTTGAATGCCACCCCTTTAGTCCACCCTGTACTTTTCCTCCATCTCTTTGAGCTTCTTGAGCTGTTCCTGGAAATCCTTGGCTTCTGATTTCTTGAGGTTGGGGAGAACCTAATACATCTACCTCTGAGAAATGCTTTCTGGTGTGTGGCTTGTGTGGCTTTAGATGTATCCTCAGGACAGTTTGTGTCCAGGAAACTGCTGATGTCTGCCTGTAGTGATTTGCATAACCCTGTGTTCTTGAGAAAGAATGTGTTGAAAGGTCTCCTTTGATGGACTGGGACCTTGCCCCCAAGGAAAGCCAAGAGAAGGAGACTGGGACGTGATCAGAGACAATTATTGTGCCAACCTGCTTCTGTTACATCTGAGGCACATAAGCAAAAGACTAGCCACATGTCAGTGCTTGAATATGTGTGGTGTACTACTGAATAGAAGCAATAGTCCCTTTACCTGGGATGGACAAGCCTCCACATGTCAGCGAGGCCCAGCTCTTCTCCAAAATCAGCCGGTGTAAAAGATGCCAGTGTGCGAGTAGTCATGGGTGTCCCCTCAGGAAGACTGTGTGTCGAAGTGCTGTGGTTTGGTGTGGCAGTGTTCCACACTAACGCTGTTAAAGTCTGAAAAATCTACAAAATAAAAGTGGAGAATTTCTTTTGAATCTTGGACTCCACAATTTTTTAAGCAGATGAATGGTGACTGGTGAGTGCTCTGCTATCTTGCCTGGTTCTGTAAAAAGGTGAAGTCTGACTGGCTGGGTCTATAAATGTTACAGAGGGTAACCTCGTGTCCATGCAAAGTGCCACCCACTATGACATACCTGCCTTCAGCATCCAAGACTACTGCATCTGCTATGAAGGGGGTGATTTTGTGAAAAAATATGTCTTCCTCTCTCCCTTTTGAGTTGTAGCCATTGCTGCACACCTGTGCAACATAATGAGTCTCCAGTTTATATGTCGCAAGCTGGGTAAGGTGAGTTTCCTGAGTAAAAGCAGTTCCCAACCCTTCCTCCTTAAGTGGTCTAAGATCTTCCTTGGTGTGATGGGGATGTGAATGCCCTTAACATTCCAGAATCCAGAAGACAAGGTAAGGGCCAAAAGGGTGGGTTTCAGGAAATATAAGAAGACTGTCATGGGTGCAGTAATAAGATCACACAAACAAAGTAGAGCTGTGGTTGAACACACCAAAGGTATGTCTAGATTTATTAAAAATAAAATAAAAAAAACCCTCAAACTTATAATTTTTTTGCAGTACAGTTCTTCAGGTCAGAACATGCAGAGATACAGCAGTTTATAACAGTCCAACGATTCAGCTGTTTTTCAGGATACAGTTACAGCAAGATCAGTAATTCAGTATTTCAGCTCACTTATTAACACTAACTAGAAAATAAAATAAAATGGCACAGCTCAGGGAGTTAAGGGAACTGACTCCCTGACATGGGTCTGTGCTTGATCTCAAACTCAGAGATCCAATTTCAAGGGAGACCTCACCAAGTTCAATCCCTAACCTGATCTGACTACAGGGTCTCTAGGTAGCTCTTAAATAGCCAGCTAACTCCTCCCTAAGAAGCTGGACATACCTCTAATAATCAAAATATGAGGAATATTCTTTATATTCTGATTAAAACATTTGCTGGAATAACAGACTAGACACATTTATACAGATAATCAGTTAGCTAGCAACTGTTTTGACACATAAAATTAATATTCTATCTAAAAATTCTTAATAAGGTAGAAGAGGGTGTTAAATGAGGTATAGCTCCTCCCTCACAAGGGTGATAGACAGATAGGGATACTATAAAACAAGCAGCACAGGAGCTGCTGACTCCGTATAGGACACCCATAGCACCCAGCTAGAAGGCAGCGAGTGATTGGTAAGTGTACAGGAAAGGGAGAAAAGAAAAACAGAACTTGGCTAGCTACAGGTTTTTATATACAAAAACAAGTGTAAAACAGACTAGTGTACTTGAAATGCATTTGCAGCTTTGTACGCGAATGTTTACACATTTAAACATTTTAAACAGTTTAAACATTGTTCTGAGTACTACCCTGAGTAGCAATAAAATACAGGCAGACACAGTTTTCTTTTTACTGAGGTTTGCTACCTTTATGCCTTCATTTTCATGCCTATAAGCACATCCTCTTTCTTGTCTGCATAACTATTAAGGGGGAGGGTTACACAGAACCACACAAAGTCCTCACTGTACTTAAACTATCCTCTGGGATTTTCTCTCACACAGAGGAACTTAAACAAGGTCTCTTTTACAGATATGTGCTTTTTATTTAAATTACAGCAGGTTTCAGCACATTTTACATTGTTCAGCATGAGCACACAGTGTACTTGACCCAAAGTAAATTCAGGGTCATTTTAACAGATACAGGAGAGCGAATGCAGCTGAAAGACAACTCCTCTATCTTTAACTAGCAGTATCACGGGGTCTCTTAAACAGGGAAAAGTCAATCCACCATACTTTTCTTTGAAACTATCTGGAAGTAATTATTTATTTCTTTAGCCTCACAGTACAATGTGCACAAACAAGTATGGGTAGGAAAACAGAAGACAGACAGAAAGAAAGGAAAAGATTTTACAGCATAAGCATAGCGAATGGCCAACCTGCTATGTCATGCCAAGGTTAGAGAGAAGCTGTTGCACAACAGTCTTTATAGAAACAGAATTTAGGAAAGAATCCACACTTATGTACACTAACAGTACTATAGTGGCAGAAAAAAAGGGCTTTTACCACAGACTCAAATGGAGGAAGACAGGGAAGTGTTCAGTATTCGCTGAAGAGGGGGAGAGTTGGGGATCACAGCTGGGTAACAGACATAAAGGGGGGGAGGTACAGTAAACATAAGTCCATTCACAGAGGGGAGAGTTCTGGAAGAGCTCACAAAACTAAAGGTGGACAAAGCAATGGGGCAAGATGGCATACACTCAAGGATATTAAGGGAGCTGCATAAGTACATGTAGCTAGCAGTGCCTCTGGCAGATATGTTCATCAAGTTACTTAGCACTGGGGTGGTTCCCGAGGACTGGAAGAGGGCACATGTATTCCTTCTACACAAAGTGGTAGTACAGAAGAGGCAGGGTCAGCCTCACATCAGTAGGGGAAGGATCATGGGGGCACTACTTAAAGAAAGAATAGTGGCATACTTGGAATCCATCAGGGCCCAGGATCCAAGACAGCAAGGATTCACAGTAGGAAGGTCATGTCAGGCAAATCTGATAGATTTTTTTGACTGGGTGACAAAGGAAGTAAATCGGGGGGAACAGTGGACATCGCCTGCCTCGATTTCAGCAAGGTCTTCGACACTGTCCCACGTAAAATGCTAGTAAACAAGATGGGTAGTCTGGACATGGAGCACAAGGTGGTAAACTGGATTAGAAACTGGCTAACAGATAGGAGGCAGAGGGTGGTGGTAAATGAGATCCACTTCGGGGAGAGGGGGGTGACCAGCGGGGTACCTCAGGGATCATTCCTTGGGCCAGTCTTGTTTAATGTCTTCATTAGTGACATTGCAATAGGGCTGGAAGGAAAGGTCTGCTTATTTGCAGATGACACCAAGATCTGTAACAGGATGGATACACCAGAAGGAGTGGAGAGAATGAGGAGTGACCTGGGGAAGCTTGAAAAATGGTCTGAGTGTGGCAACTGAGGTTCAATTCAAAGAAGTGCAAAATAATGCAACTGGGATGAAGGAACCTGGAAGCGAGCTACAGGATGTGTGTGTGTGTGGGGGGGGGAGTTGCTGACGATCACCAAGGAAGAAAGGACTTGGGGGTTATCATTTCAGATGACTGGAAGGTGTCTAAGCAGAGTACAAAGGTGGCAGAGAGGGCCAGTGGCATGCTGGGATGCATAGGCAGAGGTATCATTAGCAGAAGGTAGGAGGTGGTGATGCCATTGTATAAAACACTGGTGAAGCCTCATCTGGAGTACTGTGTACAGTTCTGGAGGCCGCACATTCGTAAGGACATTGACAGGGTGGAGACGTTCCAGAGAAGGGTGACAAAGATGGTACAGGGCTTGCACCAGAACGCATATGAGTAGAGATTAAAGGAACTCAATATGTACTTGCTGGACAAGAAGAGGGATTGGGGGGACATGATAGAAACAATCAAGTACCTTAAGGGCAGAAACAAGGTGTAGGGGGGAGACATCTTCCAATATAGGCATAGTTCAAGTACAAGGGGCATGATATGAAATTGGAAGGAGGCAGGTTGAGGGGAAATGTGAGGAAGATTTTCTTCATGGAGAGGGTGGTGGATGCCTGAAATAGCCTGCTACAGGAGGTGGTGGGAGTGAGAACAGTAGAGGGATTTAAACATGCCTGGGACAGGCATAAGGGAACCTTAGAGATGGGAAGGAGTGGTGAAAAGCTATTGACCAGGTGGGGTCATAAGCCACATACAAGTGTAGGGCTTATGGGCAGACTGGATGGGCCTAGTGGTCCTTTTCTGCTGACAATTTCTAGGTTTCTATGTTAAAAGCCATGTGAGGGATTGTCTCACCATAAGAGGAAGGGTGAGAAAGCAGAGGGGTTGCTTACAGGACAATAGCATTACAGGGGGCATCTTAAGTATGCAAGTCATGTTACCCATGTCTTTCTTAGGCTTAAAAAAATGGGGAGTGTTAGCGTGTTTCCCATCCTCCTCATAGGTGAGATAAACAGCATTGTGACTGTCTCAGTGAGCCAATGGCTGTGGAGCAGTATTGCACCTTGCACGCACATATGAGAAACCATGTAGGAAAAGTCCCACAATAACAACAAGTTAATACACAGTAAACAAGTGAACATCATATAAAGTAAAGAAACCAAACTAAAAGAACCATTTGTGGAGTTACATAGCTGTGCTGTTATGGAGGTTGAGGCCCCTAAAGTGACTGCCGTCAGTCAAATGTGTATCCACTAGTGATACTGTGTGGAAAGGGCAGTGCCACTCATGTTACAGTAAGAATTCTGTCAACTGACCAAGATTTCCATGACTAGATGGGAATCATTTCAGCAGTGCAGGAGAGTAGGGAGGGGCCAGCATTGGCCTGATACTGTATTGTGTGTCCCTTCACACTGGTTTTCCCTTCAGTCCTGCTTGGGGGGAGGATGAGTTGATTGGTTGGTGATACTGTTACTGCAAGGCTTGGGGTGTGATATGCTTCACACATATGTTGGTGTGCTCCCCTACTTGCCTGAAGTTTCCAAGGAAACCTTCATGCTCCCATGGGCCCATTGCACTGTCACTCAGTGTGGCAATCCTTGTCATTTCTATGCTGTTGATGCAGGCAGAACTGGTCCAGTGTGGAGGGGTTCGTGGAGCATCCTCACATCCAGCTATGGTGGTACAGAGGAGAGAGAGTGTGTGGTTGGTGACTGCACATTGCATTGTCTCCTCTTGTTAAGTATAGAGATGTCAGGGAAGTAGTGTGCCGTCCCAAGCCTACTTTTAGCTCAGCTGTCATAACAGGTTTCAGCCAGTGTACTCAATTGCACATTTACGCTTCCGTCTTCTCATCAATGCAAACAGTTTGGTGATGGAGCAGAATCCTCGGCCACCTCTGTCACCAGCTAGAGGCAGCTCTGTGCATAGAATATGGGGGTGGGTGAGAGGCAGGGTCTGTGGTCCAATCATGATAGTCTAGGAAGCACAGCACATTTCTAGTGATCTGTATAGACTGTTAACCCAATTCAAGTGTCAGGCAGCAAGCCTTCACCTGGTGCACTGCTGACTTCTCCTCACCCACACCTGTGACCTTCCCAGCACAGACCAGAATTCAGAGTGTTGATGGGTGAGAAGCCAGAAAACTGTGCATTCCATTACATATCTAGCTCTCTTCCTAACCAAGCAGCTGGAGTTAGACACTGGCATGAGAGAGGAGGGTAGGAGGAGGTGGGCCAGGTGTAAGTCCCTTGATGGCGAAGAGTGGGGGGGTACAAGTGGGTAAGGAATAAAGAGGTTATGTCTGCAGGCACCATATTGCCCAGTTTGCAACTTGCCCTGCCATACTTATCCACTGCTTTTCATGATGTCGCAAGCAGCAGCTCAGCAGTGCAAACATTTCTACGACAGGAAAGAGAAGAAAATGGCTGCCCCTGCTGCCTGTTCTAAATTACTCTGCAGTAGATGTGGGTTGGGAGAAATGGTGACCATAAGAACGATGAGGAAAGCACCTCATGGGAGTGGTTGATACCCTCACTTCCTTCCCTCACCCAGTGCACACCTATCTGCATCATAGGCAATAATAATGCAAACACCATAAAGACATGTAGTGACTCTGCCCCGATCACCAACAGGTTTCCCAAACTACCATGTGACTGAGTAGGGAAGCAAAGGAGTTTAGGGGGCTGAGGAGAGGCACCCTCAAGGTGACTGACCCAAGGGGGGGCAGCTCAATGCATTCAATGATCAGCCAAGTATGAGAGGCAGAGGCAAGAGGCATAACCTAGCCATCTCTATAAAACATAGCACATACATTTTCAGCTTTGCTGGGCTTTCCTTTGATTCATAATACAGGTTGCCTGAGGGAGTTGCAGAAAGGAGAGGTGCTGAAACCAGTCCCATGAACCTTGAGATGGCCAACACATGGTGAGACTACTCTTCTGTTCTTGTCCTCCTTGTCCCCTACTTTGCTTAAGTTTCCTTCAACTTGTACCCTGGGGCAGTTTCCTCCATTTGACTCCACTCTTCCTGTTGCTTCAGTCTATGGGGTGGGCATACCACCTTACTCCTTAGCTAGTTTAAATATTCATCAAGGTAACTTTTAAACCATCCACTGAGAACTATGGTCCCCTTTCCAGAAGGATGCAGGCCATAATCTCTGTATAGACCCATATCCTTCCAGATTAGCCCCAAGTCCCCAGTAAAGCTTAACCCTAACCCCTCCTCCCTGTACTATTTCTTCAACCAACTGTTGAAGTTCCTGGTGTGGAGTACCCTATCATGGCTTCAGCCATTGACATGTAGCCTTCAGCAAATGACATTATTTGTGCTACCTGCCTTAGGTCTCTCCCCAGTTCCCTGAACTCTCCCAGTACTACCCCAGCCCCATCCCTCAGCAGGTCATTAGTCCCAAGTTAGACAATGACATCCCACTTCCCACCATGCCCTGCTGTCTTAATTATCTTTAGGATCCACTGTCCATCCATCCAAGTCAAGGCAATAGGTAGTCACTTAACCTCCCTTTCTGCACCAATTCCTGCTCCCAAGTCTACCCCCCACAATTGAGTCTTCCCACCAGCAGCTGATTACTCCTCTGCTGGCATCCTCTACCTACAACCTTACAGTCTCACCTTTGGAGGACTGCCACATCCACCCTTGCCACCAGTTTGGGTGCCTCTTATTAGCAGGCCAATCCTGCCAGAAAAACAAAGAAGTCTGTAGGGGCACATACTAAGAAATTTGCAGCTGACTCACCAGCCCCACCCTCCAGGAGCCAACCAAGGTCCAGGAAGCCCTCCACTATGTTGTCAACCTCTGAGGCTATGATGGCAGACTCAGTGGCCCGTATATAGTACAAGTGGTCTTCTGGATACTAGCCAGCTTGGCATTAAGACCAGTAACCTCTTCCCTCAGCCCAGAGAGGTGCGTGTAGATGGGGCAGCACCTCAGTCTCCAGAATACTGCAGCTCCACAACCATTGCACTGCACCACTTCCATATCTATTTATGTCTAAAGATGGCTTGATAGGGAATAATGGAGGGTAGAGGAGGGGGTACAAGGTATTCTGGGAGTAGGTTAATGTGCAGTTCAGACTATGAACAAAACACCATAAGCATGTATGACACATTTCTGCAGCCGGCCTGTCATGTAGAAGAAGGCCACTGTTTATGTCCCAAGGGGTCAAGCGACAGCAAAGCATGAGTGCTGTGGTACAACTTCAAACAGCAACAGAAAGGAAATTAAGGCTTGGTGTAGTTTATAGTTCACTAAACTAGGTTAAAGACAGGTACAGTGAGTTGAGTACCATGATCAGGATGGCAGAGGACAGAGGTGAGGTGGTGATAATGGGCAAGTTCAGTACCATATAGGGTAGCCCATAGCCCATGAAAAGATATATACATTCCATAACATGTGACATACTTTGCACCCACATCTGTCAACCACAGATTTTATACATACGTGTATCACACAGTACTGTACACTGACCCTCAATACACAGATACACACACACACACACACACACACACACACACACACACACACACACACACACACATACAATACACAACATATTTCACTCCCATAAGAATATACAAATTTGGTACTCAGAAATCAATTTAAAAAATGTTTTATTCTGGGGATGGGAACATGAAACAGAATTCATTGTACTCTTTGGAATGCATAAGAAATCTGAAAATACAGATAAAGACTAAAAGTCATGGTGAAACATTGAAGATTAGAAATCAACATATTGCCAGCCCTGTGGTGCAGAGGGCTGAGGCACTGGACACCTTACCTCTCGCCATGCCGGCAACCCATGTTTGGGAATGAGCATGGGTTGCTGGGGGTCAGTTGGGGTACAGAAGGCTAGGAGTGGATTGAGCAGCCACCAGGCAGCTCTGATCTCCTGGATTGGGGAGGTAGGCCTCCCAAGCTCTTGGCTGCCACTGAGTGGAGGCTTGGTGGTAGCGTCAGGCACTGAAGGGGGGGCTGGTACTAGGTCGGGTATGTGGCTTGAGGGCTGTGCTCAGTGTCGGCATGCATGCACTCCTCCACGCGCATATGCGACCATGTTGGCCAATGTCCTCATGGAAAACGTAAGGGAGAAAATCGGTGAAAAAAAAACAGAGGCAGGATGAAGACCAACCCCCCGCAGGCTCCACACTGGTGGCTGGGCACATGCCACAAGTCCTGTGGCAGAGGACACTGGCATAGGGTAAGTCTCAGAGGAGCCAGGTGATTGGGCTGGGGGGTTCAGTTGGAGGGGGGTAACTGGGGAGAAGGAGCAAAAAATATGGAAGAAAAAAATCAACATATTTACAATAGAACATTATGTATTGTTAAAAATTAATCTTATTTTTCCTTTTATTTACATAATTAATATTTGTTTCAAGTTACCAGACCTCTTTTTGATATGAGGGATTATGTAAAAATATTTTACCTTTACAGAACTGATACACTTTCTGCATGCATCTGCTTTTGAAATTCAGGCACGTTAAAAAAATGATTTTCTGAATTTTGGTTTTGGTATCCAACCGAGCACAGTAAATCAAGGGTATTTCATGTTGCAGTTCACTATATTTTTTATTTTATTGAATTTTGTTGACCTGGTAGGCCCACTGAGACTAGAAGTCCATTTTTCAGGGGTGACTGCGGTGTCGGAGGTGGGGAGTGACACAGATGGTAACCAACTGAAATTGAACCAAATTAAGCTGTTGGTGGTATTTTTAGTGAATGAGGGAAATTTGGCCAGGACACCGGGGATCGTGTTCTCCTTTTTATCCCACATTACTTGTGGAATTAATCTCTTACAAGATGTCTGACTACATACATTGTATGAAATAACTCAAGCTAAAACAGAGTGGTATTTAGGTCCTTCTTTTTGGTCATTTGGTCAAGAGGCATGCTCAGGAGTAGGTATTTTGTTTTCCCTTCCAAATGTGGAAGTAGTAAAATTAATCGACCTGGTGCCAGGTTGAGCCCTTGTTATGGATATTAAAATTTATGATATATCGTACAGAGTGATAAATATTTACTCACCCCAAATAAAAGCACTAAGGGTAGATTTATTGAAAAGAATACAACCATACCTGAATACCTCCCAGTATGTTATATTTGGAGGTGACTAACTGTGGGCTATCAACAAAGGACAGATCAAAACATTCTAAAACTATAAAACTATTTTGTGATTGTAACTCCCTAACATCCATAGTAAGATCAACAAAGCTAAGGGATACTTATCTAGAAATAACAAAGACCCGTACCCCAACTTTCCAGAAAAGGCCATTAGCTACTCGAATAGATTTCTTTTTTATCTTAGTACACCTATCAGTATCAGCAGCTCAAGTGAATGTGGTAGAATTCTCAGACCATAACATTTTATCTATAACAATTGGACAGGAGAACCCCCTAGTAAAAGGTCCTGGATTTTGGAAATTAAACACTTCCCTTCTCCAAGAACAGGAAATAATATCTACAGTAATATCCAATATTTTTTAGAAACCAGAAAATCCATTTTTTATTCTTTATTGATGATTCCCTAACATGGTAAATAGACACAACAACTGATCTTCAAAATTTACTAAAACGAATGAGCAAAGAAAGACGCACTTGTCAATATATAGATTATCTAGGAAAAAGACAACAACTGCAAAAACTAATAACTCTGACCCACACAATGGGACACGACTTTTCAAAGCAAACAAGCATCTTGAAAAAAGAGAAGTCCATTTACATCTCACAAAAAGCAACATCCCACCAATACCAACAACAGTTTGGGATGACAGTCCTTTTGATGTAGTCTGCCCATTTGACAGGTATAGGACACGTATTGAAAACAAGGAGATAGAAGCATTATATAATGACCAGCATAACATACACACTGATAATAGGGGAATCCAGAAATGTGTGACAGCGTATACAGTTAAAATGTATGGGCCTCTATGCTCAAATATTGATAGAGCATCAGATTTCATAACACAGATAAAAATTCCCGAGGTTCCTGAGAGCACAAGAAACAAGATCCAGGAAGAAATTCGGTTATGGGAGGTCAATGAAGTAATAGCATCCTTAAATAAGCATTTGTCAGTGCTGAATGTTTGATTGCTGGTATTAGCATTAGAAATGCATGAGTTAGACAGATGCAGAATAGGAATGGCAGTGAAGTACTGAACTTCACGCCAACCCCACCTCCATCCCGTAGAGATGGACAGGCATTGGGGTAAGTGTTTGGGTCATTGCCCATGATGTTCATGCTGTCACCTCACCCTATTCTGCAGATATGTGTTGAGGTGTGCCTTGGGGTGTTTGGCTTTACAGTCACCCCATTCTCCAGGATGTGAAAAATGACAGCTGTACTGTGCATAAGGAGGTGTGGAAAAATGGCAATGTTGAAAATCTGGAGTGAAAATATTGCAAATTTGTGAAGTTACGAGCGTGCATACCAACTGCATAATGCACGCTCATAAAACAGTCATTTTTTGGAGTTTCCCACCAAATTTGCAACACAAACTTTTTGAGAGCCCATCTCATGAACACTGGCACTGTCATTTCTTTAATCGGTCCTGAAGGGTGATTCCACGCAGTAACCACGAAATCACCTTTAGGACTGGGCATAATACTATGGCAGTAGCCGTCATGAGGAGGTCTAATAACCCATGTTGAAAATTTGGTGCCAAAATTCCCAAAAGAGCTTGAGATATGCACCAAAGTTGAAAAACCTGCATCTGTCCTGGGGGATCAGGATCCTAGGTGGGGAGGTTTAAATGCTTCATTGGCAAGCATTTAAACTAGCCAAGGGGGGAGGCACTGAAAAGGAGTAGGAAAATCCCAGCCTCCCCCCACAAAACATGGTGATTAGTGAGGTAAACACCAAGGAACAGAAGTTAGGGACCAGAATAGATTTAAATGTGAAAAAAGGCAAAGGCAGTAAGGACAGAAATGGGGCTAAAAGCGGTAAGGCTATCAAAAAGTGGAGAGTGATGAGTACCAATGCCCGTAGTCTGTGTAACAAGCTCCCTGAACTAGTGGCCTTGATGGAAGCAGGTTGCCTGGATATTGTGGCAGTCACAGAAACATGGTACACAGAGAACCATGACTGGGATGTCAACATACCAGGATACACAACCTACAGGAGGGACAGGGAGGGTAAAAGAGTAGCTCTCTATGTAAAGGAAGGGATCAAAGCAACAGAACTAAAGAGTAAACAGGGAACAGATGAGGCACTTTGGGTCACCCTGGAGACAGGAAATGGCACCACATAATCCGCATGGGGTTGTATACAGACCCCCATCTCATGGGGAGGAATGGACAAGGAAATGATAGAAGGCTTTCTAGAATGGCAGAAAAAGGGAGATATTGTTGCTGGGGACCTGAATATGCCAGATGTTAACTGAAGCACCTTTGCTGCAGGCACATCAAAACAGGGTCATTCTTGATGCCCTACAGGGGCATGCCTCAGACAGCTAGTATTGGAACCCACTTTCGGGAGGAGCAATCTTAGACCTGGTACTCTCAAATGGGGATGGAGAAAGAATCTCAGATTTAGAAGTGGGTAGCCATCTGGGAAAGCGACCACCAAACAGTGTGGTTCACGATAAACACAGCCATACAATCAAGCCATACAAAAGCAAGAGTACTGGACTTTAGGAGGGCTGACTTTGGGAAAATGAGAGTGCCTCAGAAAAGCACTAGCAAACAGGCAAGAAGGAGGGTGGAGGAACAATGGGGATTGATCAAAACAGCCATCACAGAGGCAACAAGCCTTTGTGTAAAGCAAATCAATAAAACACAACGAAGGAAAAAACTGCTATGGTTCTCAAAGGAGGTGGCAGGGAAGGTTAAGGAGAAAAGGACAGCATTCAGGAAATATAAGGAAACACAGAAGGAGCAGGACAGAGAACTTTATCAGTTAAAGTAGAAAGAGGCTGGGAAGGCAGTCAGAATAGCAAAGGCCCAAACCGAGGAAAGGATAGCCAATTCTGTTAAGAAGGGGGATAAGACCTTTTATAGGTACATTAGGGAGTGAAGAAAGACCAAAAGAGGGATACTGAAGCTTAATAAAGGGAAGGGATTGTGGGTAGAGGGTGACAGTGAAAAAGCAGGGATACTGAATGAATATTTCTGCTCAGTATTCACAAAGGAAGAGGAGAGGGAGTTACCTAAACCAAACAAGAGAAACACTCTGAAGACAGGGGTCAATACCAGTCCATTTACAGAAGAAAGGGTTCTGAAAGAACTAATAAAATTGAAGGTGGACAAAGCAATGGGGCCTGATGGGATTCACCCAAGAATTCTAAAAGAACTAAGGGTAGAACTAGAGACACCACTGACTACTCTCTTTAACAAATCATGGGAGGATGGGGTGCTACCTGAGGACTGGAGGATGGCAGATGTGATTCCTCTTCACAAAAGTGGGAGCAGGACAGAGGCAGGAAACTACAGACCAGTTAGTTTGATCTCAGTGGTAGGGAAAATGATGGAATCACTTCTGAAGGAAAGAACTGTTGAGTACCTAGAGGCCAGTGGGGCACAGGACCCAAGGCAGCATGGATTCACAATGGGAAGGTCATGTCAGACTAATCTAATTGATTTCTTTGACTGGGTGACCAAAGTAGTAGACCAGGGAGGGGCTGTGGACATGGCCTACCTAGATTTTAGCAAGGCATTTGATACAGTCCCACACAAAAGATTAATACACAAGATAGCCAGCCTTGGAGTGGGTCCCAAGGTGGTAGCCTGGATAAAAAATTGGCTAGACAACAGGACATAAAGCGTAGTAGTAAATGGAGCCCACAGTGAAGAAAGGAGGGTTACTAGTGGGGTACCGCAGGGTTCAGTACTGGGACCGGTACTTTTTAATGTCTTTATAAGTGACATTGCAGAGGAACTGGAAGGAAAAGTATGTCTCTTTGCACATGACACAAAGATCTGCAACAGGGTTGATGCAGAAGATGGAGTGGAAAGGATGAGAAGGGACCTGGCAAGGTTGGAGGAATGGTCAAATGCATGGCAGCTCAGATTCAATGCAAAGAAGTGCAAGGTAATGCACATGGGAAACAAAAACCCAGAGGAAGCGTACACAATGGGTGGTGAGATACTGACAACAGTAAAAATAGAAAGGGACCCAGGCGGTAATTATATCAGATGACCTAAAGGTGGGCAAGCAATGTGAGAAGGCAGTAAGGAAGGCTGGGGGGATACTGGGATGCATAGGAAGAGGCATCAGTAGTAGAAAACAGGAAGTTATTATCCCTCTTTACAGACAGTTGGTGAAACCCTATCTGGAGTACTGTGTGCAGTTCTGGAGACCCCATCTCTGCAAAAACATAGACAGAGTGGAGGTTGTCCAGAGGAGGGCAACCAAAATGGTGCAGGGTCTGCACCAGAAGACATACGAAGAAAGACTAAAGGAGCTTAATATGTATACCCTTGAGGAAAGAAGGGAGAGAGGGGACATGATAGAAACTTTCAAGTACTCAAGGGAATCAACAAAGTCCAAAAGGGTAGCATCTTCCAGAAAAAGATATGTGCAAGAACAAGGGGGCACAATTTGAAGCTAGAGGGGGGACAGCTCAGAGGTAATGTGAGGAAGTATTTTTTCACAGAGAGGGTTGTGGATGCATGGAACAGCCTCCCTGAGGAGGTTGTGGAGTCAAGAACAGTGGAGGAATTCAAGAATGCATGGGACAGGCATAAGGCAGTCCTAGTGGGGGGTAGGAGGAAGTAAGCTGTTGGTTAACTAGGATCTGCAGCTTATCTGTTAGGTAGGAAAATGGGCAGACTAGGTGGGCCAAACGGTCCTTATCTGCCATCAAATTCTATGTTTCTATGTAACCCCTATTTATGCCATTATGCAGCTTACTGGCATTTCTTCAATTCGTGGTTGGCTTTGAAGAGTGCAAACGTGTTCCCAGTCAACCGAAGACCATCGTGCCAGGCTCTAGAAGTAAGTATGGGTGAGGGGTGTGGAGGAGGAGAGGTGCACAGAGGGTGGGTGCGGTGGGGAGGGCCACCAGACTCAACAAGGGACCATTTTTTGTTTTACAGGTTAAACAAAACAAAAAAACACATCGCCAAACTTTTTTTTTTTTTAACAGGGACATTTGGCATGCTGGAGTGGGATTTCAGCATGCCACCCTAGTGTTTTTCTTAAGGGGGCAGTGGCCGACAGGGGATTGGGCACCCCTGTCAGCACATATGGGGGGCAAGAGCTGAAGAGGATAGGGCACCCCCCTCAGAACAAAACAATGTTTTTTGGGGGGAAGGGAAAATAATGCCAATGGGTGGTGGGATCCCCATTGGCAAATTAAATAGGAAGGGGTTGAAGCTGTGAGGATTGGGCCCCGTCGGCAAACAAAGGATTTTTGGGGCGCATGATGCTCAGGGGATTGGGCATCCCCTCAACACTGGGGGCTGGTAATATTGTTTGTAAACATGGCAGTGGCTTGCCGCCGCATTCACAAACAATATTATACTAGGCAAGGTACCGTCCTGCAATAATGGGTCACTCCCTCATTGCAGCAGAATGCTTGATGCTGCAATGAAGAGGTGGCCCCTGATTGCTGTGGGGAAAACCTTACAGGTTGGTGGCACTTTTGGAAGCCAGTGTCATCAGCACACTGTGCCTCCATTGGTCCACCAGTGCCAAGCCCCCAAATGCAATGCCTCCATTGGTTGCCACAATACTGCACCTCCACAACCGCTTCTCTCCCTAAGCTGCCACATAATGTTTCTTGCACATGCGCACAAGCAAACAAAAAAAGGGTGTTGCCCCAGGTCTGGATGGTCTCCCGAATGATGTATATAAAATTATAGAACCAATGTTGGGCCAGGGATTAACACAGGTGTATAACAGTTTACTAAGACAGGCCTCTATACCACTAGTAATGAATATTGGAAGGAGCTGCTGTTATAACTATACTTCTCTACTGGGACTAAAGAACTAGAACTCTACTACTGGGACCTTCAATTTAGGGTATAAAAAAAAGAGTTAGTGTGTTTGTCTGAGATGGCTGAAGTGAATTGTTATCTTTGAAGTTATCTAGGTGTTTGTCCGAGTTGGCTGAAGAGAAGTGTTATCTGTGCTATTAACTAGGTGTAGAAAGAGCTGTGAATTAGCGGGAGTGGATTAGCTAGAAGGAAGACAGGTGTTTTAGATTTAAAAACTGCCCTAGATAGCTTCTGGCAGAGAACAGCAAGAGGAAGGAACTACTGTTATAACTATACTCCTCTACTGGGACTATATTGCCCTCCTCCCTCCCCTCCACATCCCCCCCTTAGCCAGTCCCTCTTTTATAGGCACAGGATTTGACTGACAACAGGAACTTCCTGTTTGGGAGCAGGAAGTGAGTGATCACAGAACCCCAAAAGACTCACCATCCTAGAAGGAAAAGAGTAGCTCTCCGTCCCCCCCAGCTGCTTGAGGTCTGACTCTGAGCTAGTAAGGAGCCTACTGAGAAATATAGGAACTTCTTGTCTCAGAACAGGAAGATCAGGAGCTAAAGGGCACAGAGGCAGTAAGTAAGTAGGGAGGAAAAAAAAAATAAACAGAGGAAAGAGTAAGTATTCAAAACAACAGTTAAGGGGCCAGAAATAAGCCATGATGGGAGTGGTGCAGTGAAGTGGCTTGGAGCAGCAGTCTTCCAGGAGATGTTCTGGATGATGTGGTGTTGTCCCATCTGCAGGTATCTCTCTGGGCTGAGAGAGGAGGTTGCTCACCTCCAGGCTGAGTTGGCCAGGATTTGTGGGACCTCCTCTCCCACCCAGAGACCACCAGGGCCAGTGCCATTGCCTCAGAGGTTGCCAAGAAAAAGGAGTGCTTGGACCACAGTGGGCTCAGGGAGGGTGAGGGTGGTGGAACAGAGGTGCATCCCTCTAATAGTACCTCTCCACAATTCATATGCCATTCTGGCAAAATGTGGTTCCTCTATGGAGGCACCCACAGTGGAGACAAAGGAGTATGCTGGGAACCTCCACAAAGAAAACCCACAGGTGTGTGGCATGGGACCCCAGAGGGAAAGGAAACAACTCCTGGTGTGGGACTCCATTGTTAGGAGGGTAGAACTGGTGGAGAAAGGGGAGAGGGAGGTAAAATGCCTGCCTGGTGCCATGGCTTGGCGGGACAGGGAGCAAATCCTCTGGATATTGGGAGCAACTGCACAGGGGAGAGAGCTGGATGTCATTGTCCACCTAGGGACAAATAACCTGGCTAGGAAAGGGGTTGGAGCAGTGCAGGAAGAGTTTGTGGAGTTGGGGAGGGCTCTTAGACAAGTAGCATGCATGGTAACCTTCTCAGAGATGCTGCCTGTCTATGGCATGGGTGAGGCTAGGGTGCTCCACACCATGGGATTCAATCATTGGTTTAAAAACTGGTGCAGAGCTCAGGAGTTTGGCTTCACTGGGGGACTGGGGGTCCACCTGGAGTGATGCAGGCCTATACTGGCATGATGGTCTGCATCTGTCCAGGAGGGGAACCAGTATCCTAGGTGATAGGTTTAAATGCTTCATTGGCAAGCATTTAAACTAGCCAAGGGGGAGGCACTGGAAAGGGACATGGAAATCTTAGCACACCCCAAAAAATCAGGGTCGTAAGTGAGGTAAACATCAAGATAGCGATGTCGATAGGGAGAAGGGCATGGGAAAATGGAGAAAATGACGAAGGCAATAAGGACAGAGATGGGGCAAAAAAGGAGTAAGGCCATCAAGAAATGGAGGGTAATGTGTACCAATGCCCATAATCTGGGCAACAAGCTCCCTGAACTGGTAGCCTTGATGGAAGAGGGATGCCTGGATATCGTGGCAATCACAGAAACATGGTACTCAGAGAACCATGACTGGGATGTTAGCATACCAGGGTACACAACCTACAGGAGAGTCGGAGAGGGTAGAAGAGGGGGAGGAGTAGCTCTCTATGTAAGGGAAGGGATAAAAGCAATGTAACAAAAGAGTAAACAGGGAGGAGAGGAGGCACTGTGGGTCACCTTAGAGTCTGGAAATGGCACCACAATCTGCACAGGGGTTGTATACAGACCCCCATCTCAGGGCAGGGAATGGACAAGGATATGATAGAAGGCATCCTTAGGATGGCAGAGAAAGGGGAGATACTGTTGATGGGGGACTTGAATATGCCAGATGTTAACTGGAGCACCTTTGCTGCAGCCACATCCAAGAGCAGGGTAATTCTCGATACCCTACAGGGGGCATGCCTCAGACAGCTAGTGTTGGAACCCACTCAGGAGGGAGCAATCCTAGACCCCATACTCTCAAATGGGGACAGTGAGAGGATCTCCGATCTAGAAGTGAGTAGCCATCTGGGAACAAGTGACCACCAAACAGTGTGGTTCATGATAAACACAGCTGCAGAGTCAAGCCATACAAAAGTGAGGCTACTGGACTTCAAGAGGGTTGACTTTGGCAAGATGGGAGGGTGCCTTAGAAAAGCACTAGCAAGCAGGCAAGAAGGAGAGGTGGAGCAACAATGGGGAAACATCAAAATTGCCATCACAGAGGCAACAAGCCTTTGTGTGAAGCAAATAAACAAATCAAAACAGAAGAAAAAGCCACTATGGTTCTCAAAAGAGGTGGCAGGGAAGGTTAGGGAGAAAAAGATAGTATTTAGGAAGTATAAGGAAACACAGAAGGAGCAGGACAGAGAACTGTACCAGTTAAGGCAGAAGGAAGCAGTGAAGGCAATCAGAAGAGCAAAGGCACAAACTGAGGAAAATATAGCCAACTTGGTTAAGGAGGGGGATAAAACCTTTTATAGGTATATTAGGGAATGCAGAAAGACAAAGGGAAGGATAGTGAGGCTGAATAGAATGGACGGTGGGTGGGCAGAGAGGGACAGTGAAAAAGCAGGGATACTGAGCGAATACTTCTGCTCAGTATTTACAAAAGAGGAGGATGGGGAGGTACCTAATCTAATTAACAGAAGCACTCTGGATAGGGGGGTTGATCCCAGTTCTTTCACAGAAGAAAGGGTTCTGAAAGAACTCCTAAAACTGAAGGTGGACAAAGCAATGGTGCCTGACAGGATTTACCCCAGAATTCTATAAGAATTAAGGGGAGAACTAGTGACACCATTGACTACCCTTTTTAACAAATCATGGGGGAATGGTGTGGTACCTGAGGACTGGAGGATGGCAGATGTGATTCCTCTTCACAAAAGTGGGAGCAGGACAGAGGCAGGAAACTACAGACCAGTTAGTTTGATCTCAGTGGTAGGGAAAATGATGGAATCACTTCTGAAGGAAAGAACTGTTGAGTACCTAGAGGCCAGTGGGGCACAGGACCCAAGGCAGCATGGATTCATAATGGGAAGGTCATGTCAGACGAATCTAATTGATTTCTTTGACTGGGTGACCAAAGTAGTAGACCAGGGAGGGGCTGTGGACATGGTCTACCTAGACTTTAGCAAGGCATTTGACACAGTCCCTCACAAAAGATTAATTAACAAATTAGCCAGCCTTGGAGTGGGTTCCAAGGTGGCAGCCTGGGTAAAACATTGGCTGGACAACAGAACACAGAAGGTAATAGTAAACGCAGTACACTCTGAAGAAAGGGGGGTTACTAGTGGGGTAGCACAGGGTTCAGTACTGGGTACAGTCATTTTTAATGTCTTTATAAGTGACATTGCAAAGGGACTGGAAGGAAAAGTATGCCTCTTTGCAGATGACACAAAGATCTGCAACAGGGTTGATACACAAGGAGGTGTGGAAAGGATGAGAAGTGACTTGGCAAGGTTGGAGGTATGGCAGCTTGGATTCAATGCAAAGAAGTGCAAAATAATGCACCTGGGAAACAAAAACCCAGGGGAACAGTACACAATTGGGGAAGGTAGTAACAACAACAAAAATGGAAAGAGACCTTGGGGTATTCATATCAGATGACCTTAAGATTGGCAAGAAATGTGAGAAGGCAGTAGGGAGGGCTGGGGGGATACTGGGCTGTATAGGGAGAGGCACCACAAGCAGAAAACAGGATGGTGTCATCCCTCTGTACAGACAGTTGGTAAGACACCATCTGGGGTACTGCTTCCAGTTCTGGAGACCCCATCTCTGCAAGGGCATAGAGAGGATGGAGGCAGTCGAGAGGAGGGCAACTAAAATGGTGCAGGGTCTGCAAAAGAAGTCATACGAGGAGAGACTAAAGGAGCTTAATATGCATACCCTTGAGGAAAGGAGGGAGAGGGGGGACATGATGGAAACTTTTAAGTACCTCAGTGGAATCAACAAAGTCCAAGAGGGTAGCATATTTCAGAAAAAGAGATGTGCAAAAACAAGGGGACACAATGTGAAGATAGAGGGGGGACGGCTCAGAGGCAATGTGAGGAAGTATTTTTTCACAGAAAGGATAGTGGATGTATGGAACAACCTTCCTGAGGAGGTTGTGGGGTCTAAAACTGTGGGAGAATTCAAGAATGCATGGGACAGACAGAAGGCAATTCTTGTGGGGGGTAGGAAGAAATAGGCTGTTGGTTAACTAGGATCTGCAGCTTATCCATTAGGTAACTAAATTGAGCAGACTAGGTGGGCCAATCAGTCTTTATCTGCCGTCAAAGTCTATGTTTCTATGTTTATATGACTATGTTACATGTACAAAAAAAGTGAAAAATATTATTGCAGAATTGAAGACCCATATGTTTGCTAAACACAAATTTTAAGATTTTAGCAAAAATCATTGCAAAAAGATTAGCTCAGGTGGCAAAATTAGTCATTTCAGAAGCCCAGTCATATGCTATTCCAAGACTTAACATCACAGACCGTATAATTTTGTTATGGGAACTTGTGGAAAGGGGCAATGATGGTCATTTCTCAGGCCTTCTGGTCTCATTGAACCAGAAACAGTCCTTTGACTCTGTTAATCATGAGTTTTTATGGAAAGTATTAGAAAAATACCATATTCCTAGTAAAGTGATAGACTGGATAAAATGTATGTACAACATGGCTACCGAAGTACCTATTAGCAATGGATGGAGGGGTATGATGGTTAGTATAAAAAGAGGGGTAAGGCAGGGTTACCCCTTGAGTCCAATATTATGTGTATTCTTTTTAGACCCATTATTAAGAACACTAAACAATAATCAAAACATACACCCAACAATATCTCCTATTGGGAGGATACAGTGTAAATCTTTGGCATAAGCAGATGTTATAAGCCTTTTGGTGGCAGATGAACCATCAGTGAGAGAAGCAATGAATGCATGTCAGAGATTTGGAAATATTTCAGGAGCAGCTTTAAATGTGTCAAAATGTGTAGGGAAACAATTAGGACAAGCAAACAGCCCCCCCATAAACCGGGTTAGTAGTATGAGCTTTAGTAGTGAACCAATTAAAATACTAGGCATACAGTTTGGGGAAGGCCAGCAGCTAGATCTCTTAAACTGGAACCCCAAAACTGAACAAGGACAAGATATGGTGACAAGCTGGAATAGAGGGAAACTGAGTAAAAAGAAATATGTTTATCTGATCAAGACTTAATAGGTCCCAATATTTTTGTTTATAAGCAACATTTTTTCCCCACCAAAAATTTTGGAAACCAGGCTCCTCAGTTTATTTTTTCAAGCCTTGTGGGGAAGCCGTCTCAACCCCATCAAGAGGAATGTTATTTATCTCCCCATTTACAAAGATGGTTTTAATATGGTACATCCATTATTCTTTTTTAATTGTAATTTTTTGATGACGAACATAAAACCTTTGTTAGTTAATCAGGGTAAAGAATGGGAAAATTGGTTCTTTGACACATGTAAACTGTGGTTCAAGCAATGGGAATTAAATACAATAAAAAGTATAAAACAAGAACCCCTTAGTCCAAAATATGTGAGGGATACCTTTCTTAGGGTAAAACAATGGGACATCAGTAGCACAATGATTATGACACTACATAGGAAAGCATTATACAACCAGCTAGTAGACCATAGCTGTCATTTACCCGTGGTATTTCTTAAATGTCCAGTAGAATATAGATCTGATTTATTGCAGCTCCTTAGAATTCCAGTAGAAATGTGGGATGTTCACTGGCTTAGTTGCCATGAAAGGATCAATGTAAAAAATAACCATACGCACAAACAGCTGTCTGAAAGAACATGTAGCAGAGCCAAATGTCTTTTACAACCAGAATCAATACAACATTTGTTTTTTCTTTGTTCATTTATTCAAGGGTTCTGGGAAATGGTAGCTAGGGCTCGGGATGCTCCAATATTCTCTACAGTTTCTTTCACAAATATTATATATGGAAATTTCGGGGGTGAATGGGGAAAGTGGAATAAGGATACTTTGAATATGATATTTAAGATTTTTAAATAGCACATCTGGACAGCAAGATGTATCTTCACCCTTAGACAGATTGATATGTCTCATCTTGCACTATTAAGGAAAATTAAACATGACATCAGACACGTTTTTTGGACAGAATGCAAATCCTTGTCAAGGCAGGCCCTATGGGCACAATGGATGAACTTACCATGGATAACAGACTCTGATTTTCCAATTACCTAATAATCAGTGATGTATAAGACCAATGCGTTATGATTCTGTTTCTGTTGTGATTTGTTTATTGTAACCTTGTATAGATTTATTTGAATAAAAAATTACCCGTACTCTTTTTGAGAAGTGCCATGGGATCTTTAACATCCACCTGAACAGGCAGACGGGACCTTGGTTTAATGTCTCATGCAAAAGATGGCATCTCAGGAGTGCAGCATCCCCCTCATGCTGCACTACAGTGTCAGTATTGGTATTTTAACCCAAGTGCCAGGTGTGGGGAGAGAACCCACAGCCTTCTGATCTTTCAGCCTCAGAGACGAGTGTGCAACCTGCTGAGCCACTGACACTGACACTGAACCACTGAACCACTGAGCCACTGACACTGACTAGTTACGTAAATATAGAAAAAAACTAAAAATAAATGTTTGCAATAATGCATGTCACATTATAGACATAGGCCCAGATATTCAAAAGGGTTGTGCCAAGCGCAACAGGGATGTGCCGGAGCAAGACCGAAAATGTGCCATTGTGCGATATTCAGCAGGAGGCAGATGTGCCCCCAAATTGCAATGCACAAGAGTGTAATGGTAATGAATGCATGCACAAGTGAAGGGGGAGGAACCATGAATAAATGGCGCAGTGTGATATTCAACAGCATGTGCCATGCGCAATAGGGGAGCAAACGGAAGTTGCATGATAGCGGAAATGATCCAAAATAAAAAGGAACAAGAGAGAGGTGCAAGAATGCTACAGGAAAGCCACATGTGGGAGAACTGCAAGCAGGCACACAGTAGCTGTGGGCAGAACAGGGCAGGAGCAGGACAGAGCACCTGGAAAATACCAGGAACAGGGAAGGAGTGGGGAGCCTGTGCCACTGTGCAGGATGAAAGTGGGAAGTGCCACATAGGAATGAGGGCACTGACAGTGGGCAGTGCATCCAATACTGGGAGGTGTTCCTGGTGCAGGGGGAGTAGCAGTGGGATAGCGGAGGCAGTGGCCACAGCTGCGGGGGTAACACAAGCGGGGGACATGGCCAGTGCCACCATTCAGATGGAGGCAGTAATGAGGGGTGTGAGAAGGCAGGCAGCAGGGGGCGTGGCCGTGGAAGGGCCCGTCGGTGGTATGCCCCCAACAGACAGTACCGAGCCTGCACCAGCTTCGAGCTGTACACTGACACTGAGATCGTGGGCCATTACCGCCTGAACCGTGCAATCCTGAGGCAGCTCTGTGAGCTGTGCAGTGATGTGATGCAGCACCCACTCGACAGAGCCATGATCTGTCAGTGGAGACCAAAGTGATAGCTGTCATGTGCCTGCTCACCACGGGTACCTTCCAGAGACCAACAGGGGACACGACAGGCATAATCCAGTCAGCCGCATCACACCTACTCACCCAATTCCTCAGGGCACTGCTGCCACATGCTGCGGAGTACATCCATTTCCCCAGCACACAGTGGAGGCACAGCAAACATACAGGGTTCCTCAGGATAGCACGTATGCTTGGCATGCTGGGGCCGTGACTGCACCCATGTGGCCATCCATTGCGCCCTGGCCAGCCAGCATATAAATCGGAAGGGGTATGTAAGCATCAACTGCCAGGTGGTGTGCGATGCCAGGGGAACATAACCAATGTCTGTGCCACGCACCCTGGGGGAGCACATAATGCCTTCATCTGGCATCAGTCATCTCTGTGCCACAGGTTCGAGAGTGGGGACATCCCCACTGGCCACCTAGTGGGTGAGTATGCAAATCATGCAGAAAGACATGGATCTTGGGAGGGGCATAGTCAGAGGTGACATGGTTATTGGCCTAGATGGCCCATGGCAGGGCAATGCTGATCACCAAACTAATGTCCACCCTCTACATACAGGTGACAGTGGATGCCTCTCCGTCCCTGGCTGCTCACCACGCAGACCGGTGCCCACCCCATCACAGCAATGCTACAATGAGGCACATGGCACATGCAATGTCATCGAGTGGTGTTAGGGATGCTGAAGGCATATTTCCGTTGCCTGGACACGTCTGCAAGTGCCCTACTGGACAGCCCTTCAAAGGCTGCGGGCTATTCCTGGCCTGTTGCATCCTGCACAACATGGTCAATGACTGTGGGATAGCTGTACAGGTCAAAGAGGGGGACAGCGATGGGGACGATGAGGATGCTGGTGAAGATGGTGATGGGAAGACCCCCCTCTTGGTGAAAGGGACCCCCGATTGATCTGGATGGTGCAGCTGCACATGGGACACCATCACAGAGGAGCACTTCAACCAACCCAGGTAAGTCATGGGGCCATGTGCAACCAACCAATAGCAAGGCACAACCCACAAACACGATGGACAAACCCCAGGGTATATGTCTGAAGTAAGGAATTAGCTGAGCATGGAACCGCACTCGCCGTCAGGGATGGGCAAGGTCTAACATGGCATGTGGCCACACACACACACACACACACACCCACACAAGAAGCACAAAGGACAGAGCACGCACGACTCCAACTGCTCACCTAACACACACAGTCCACAGACCACCATGCCCAGTGCCTGTCATTGTGCATGTGCAGGCCGCTGGGCACAATTGCACAGTGGTGGACAGGCACAGCAGAGCATCATCATACAGCATCCACAGCAGCCATCAGCCGGAGGGTGTGCAGATGGAATATGTGTGTGTGTGTGTGTGTGTGTGTGTGTGTGTGTGTACAGGCTGGTTACCTCACTCATGCATTGCACGTTGAACAACACACTGCACACAGGGCAGCGTCAGATAGTAGCCTTGGTGAGAGACAGGTCAGTCACGCGCCACAGTGCCATGGCCAGCAAGGATGCGTGGGCAGCCCCAACGAGACCCACCAGCAATGACAGGCTGACCAATGGCCTCATGGGTGGCACCGACAGTCCTCCAGGGGTTCCGCTGCATGAACGCGACCATGCTCGCGCAGGGGTCTGCCGCACACAGAACTTGCCTGCGCCAGGCGTGCTCAGTATGCCCACAGCTGAACCCCATGTCAACAAGGAGGGTATTGCACGATGCCGGGAATGGGGGGTGGACATTGCACTGCGCGGTGTCTGCGACGCATGGGCAAATAACTGTGTGCCCACTGTGGCCATGACAGCTGTGAGTGTCTGTGTCAGCCTGTCAATGGCGGCGGTCACATCTTCCCACAGCCTGTCCATCCCTGCCAGGAGCAGACCGGTGTCCCTGCTGTGCCACTCCTCTGCCTGGCACAGGGCTGCACTGAGTGCATCCACCGCCGTCACAAGCCGCAACTGCTGATCGACTGAATCTTGGAGTATGCGGTGTGCTCATCTAAGAGGTCATCCGCCTGATCGGCATGCTGTCCCTCACGGTGTTCATGGCCCTGATGGGCAGCACCCCTTGAGGGTGGGCGCTGCACACCAGGGCCATGCCTGGGCATGTCCACAGGTGGTGCAATGACGCCATCTCCCGACACTGTACCCCCATGGCCATTGGCCGACTGCTGACACTGCCCCTCCAGCTGCCGCTCTCCAGGGCTCAACGGTGATGCCGCAGTAGCCGCAACAGCCCCACTGTCCTGGACACACACCAGTGCTGCCCCACTGGTAAAGACAGGCACAGACTGAGACTGTGATGTCACGCAGCCTCCACGGTGGCACCACCCACGGCTATGCCCCTGCTGTAACCTGCTGTGTGGCCATCCTGTGGCCCACACGTATCACTGTCCATGATGTGAGCTCCATCATCATCAGTGATGGATCCGGCACCAGTTCGAGTCTCAGCATGCCGGCATCCATGGACGCTGGCACGCTGGAACATGGGCAGGGCCTCCTCCGCACCTGCTCCACCAACATCAGTCCGGACAGCCAGGCAGGCCCACTGTCGCCCTGACCCTCGGACACCTGTGGAGGTGGATGGGCCCTCCTCTGTGTCCATGGTATTGCAATCAGTGGACCATCCCACCACCGCTGACCCATGTAGATGCTCAGGAGCTATAAGGGAACACAGTAGCATTAATGTATCTGCCCTAGCCTGTGTCATCCCCCCATGACAGATCAGGACCTACCATGCTGTGACGGGCTATCACCCATCTGGAATCCACCACCTGGAACACCCTTGATGGCACAACGCTGCATGCTGCCAGCAACCCGCTCTTCTTGTGGGCTCAGGCATTGCACGACCGGCTGTCCCCCACCGGTGGCAGCCCGTGCTGCCCTGATGGCAGCCACCTTATCCTTAATCCTCCGCCTGTCCATGCCCACCTTCTTCTTGCACTCCTGCAAGGACCACTGGTGGCTGCCATGGAGGTTGACACACCACCTCTCCCCATGCAGCAGCATGGGCCTGTGGTGTTCCGCACTGTCGCTGAGCAGTAGCTCCTGGTCAAGGTAGGCCTCAAACAGGGCATCTGTTTCTGCCTTGGTGAAGTTTGGCCTCCTCTTCCTCCCACATCTCTGTTCCTCTTCCTCCACCTCATGATCGCACATCATTGATCCTGTGGGAATGACAGGTGTTACCTGTGACTGTGCAGTCCCATGCATCTCCCACACACCACAGTCCACACTCCCAAAAAGCATGCAACTCACCACAATAGACTGCAATACCAGATTATGGCCTCTGCAGCCCAAATTCGCATTTATATAGTGCAACGGATGCAAATGAGGCGAGGTGCAATTTTAAGTGGATGCTAATGCAGTATCTGCACCACTGAATAGCTGATTAGCTGATTTGCATATGCCGGCTGAATATCACACTGTTGCGCCTTGCACAATTGCGTTGAATGTGATCAGGCAAGGGCACATTTCTGTGACATGCACAGTGGACACCGAATGGTGCATGCCCGGGGTGCTGACTCCAACGCCTGCCACGCTGCTGATGTGCTGTGTGCAGGAGGCAGTGCAGGGCATGGCCACCATTGTGCTAGTGGCACTACTGTGCTGTTCACATGTATGGCACTCTGGCACTGGGGTGCTGTAGGTGCCGTGGGGCCACAGCACGGTAGGCCACTACAGGAAGTGCCACACAGGTGCCCTACTGCGCTACATGTGGTGAGTACCAATCGTGCTGTTGCAGTCCGTGAGCTAGAGACCCCTGACCCTGTGCCGACCTTTGCCCCTAGGCGCCATGCATCTGCATGTGTGCACCTCTATCACGCTGTTCAGTGACAGCATGATGGGGAATGGCAGCACAGTACCACGCAGCATCTGTGACAGCATGATGGGGAATGGCAGCACAGTACCACGCAGCATCTGCACGTGGCAGATGTGCGCTACAGAGTGCCATTTTGATACTGAAAGATTGGAGGATGGCACGGAGACGGGCACCAATCTGGAGCCAGGTTGAACTTGGCAACCTAGTGTCCCTGGTGGAGCCCCATGCTGCTGCTCTGTTTGGGGATGCACCACTGGACAGGGCCAGGAGTGCCATGTGGGAGGAGGTGGCGGCGGCCCTAGAGGAGGCAATGGGCTTAGAGCGCATGGCCGAGCAGTGCAGGCACCGCTATGGGGACCTGCAGCGTAGGGACCCGGACAGGCTTGCCCGCCTGTGGTCACGCGCCAGGAGGGGTGCAGTTCCATGGCCAGGTAGATGCACCATCCATACACTGTTAATGTCCATACGGGTATCACGGTGGCATGTGACCAGCATGGGGGGGCCGTCCAGTGTGGGCCGTGGTGGTGGTATGGGGTGGGGGGAAGATGGGTATGGCTGTGTGGGATTGCACACACCGGGGGTTGGGGGACTTTGCTAACAGATTGTACTGATGTTCCTCTCTCCATGTTTGCACCCTAGGCCCTGAGGAGCACTGGCATGCCAGGGATGGGAGGCTGCGGCGTGAGGCACATCATGCAGCAAGCGCGGCCAGACAAGACCAGCGCAGGGACCTGCCTGATGATGGTGAGTGCCTTACATCCATGATTTTTTTTGCATGCTGTGTAACAGGGCGGGCAGTGGGGCATGGCCACCATCCATTGACACCACTGCCATGCACGCAACATGGTACAGTCAGCACTGTCCAGTGGCACTGCATGTCTGGGAGTGTATCAATGGTGGTCCATGCGTGCACCGGGTACATGGCTGTGCCACTGCCTTTGTACCACATAGCCATGTCACTGTACAGCCACGGTGGTGCTGTGCGGGGACTTGGCTGGTGGGTGTGTGCAGTGGTCTGCATGGCTGTGTGCTCCTGGGTGGGCAGGTCTTGTGGACACGATCACTGTGGGTGGTCGCACACCATCACAGAGACATGTCCCACAGCCATATGCCATGCACAGTGGGTAGGCTGCAGGGAGCTGTGCATTCACACCTATTGACTCTGCTCCTTTGTCCTAGGTGGACGGCAGTTGCAGACCATCCAACGAATGCTGCAGGAGATACTGTAGGTGGCCAGGGCCTCCCTTGAGATATTGGAACGCTAGACCGTCTGGGAGTCCGATGGAGGCATGGCAGGAGGCACAGTCAGAGCGGGGAGCGGGACTCCCACTGAGCATGTTTCACCCCATGATTTCCCCTACCTCCCTTGACCCACCCTCACATCCCTCCTTCCCTCTACGAATTGTTCACCACTGCCCCTTACCCACCCCCACCTTGTTTGTGGCCCTCCCCCCAACCTTTTGTACATAGCTGTAAATAGTTGTTTTTGATCTTTTAAAATACATTTGCTTTGTTATGCCTACTGTGGTCTCTGATTTGCAGTGGGCTAAAGGTGCTCAGCTGTAGTGGTGTGCATGGCATCAGTGGTGGTGCAGTCATGGGCGTGTGTGTGTGTTCATAGGGGAAGTGACTATGGTGTGGGAGTAGCTATCAGTCACTGTCTGTGGTTTGTGTGTAGTTCCCTGTGCACTGGATGACTGTGTGCAGTGGTCCTCAGTGCATGCTCTGTGTCCATGGTGCACCTGTCAGACCATCCATGGCCTGTGCAGCTGACACCCTTGCATGTCTGTGACCTGCGCGGTCCACTGGCATGTCAGTGGTGGCTGTCCATGCTGGATAGCCATTGTACCCAGCACAATATCGGGTTGCCTCCTGTCACTGGTGTGATGAATGTCTGCCTCGGGTGGCACTGTGGCCTCCGCTGTTGTTGTCCCATCTCCATGCTGTCACTTGTGTGTGTTGCAGGGGATGTGCACCCCTGTCTGTCACTTGTGCTCCGGGCACATGCTGGTGGCGTACAGCTCCATGGTGCCTGCGCAGTGTGGCTGGCACTCCTGTGCCATGGATGGGTGCTGGCCATGTGTACACATTTCCGTGGCCACACACTGGGGGCTTGGTTGCCCCACTACTGTGTCCCTGTGTTGGTGTGCCCTTGGGTATGGGTGGGTGTTCGTCCATGCACTGTGTTGCATCATGTGTGGCGTATGTTTCCATGCACCACTGTGGGTGTCTACACTGGCTGTTGTGGCCAGTGCTGGGTCAGGGTGTGTCCTTGGGAGGGTGTGCAGGGTGCTGTACCACTGGTGGTGGGGTCCGGGGCATGCCCTGTCATGTGTGGGGTACCTCGTGTGCCGACACATGGTCGGTCTTTCAGCTGTACCTTGGGGGGAATGTGCATGGTGGCACTGTGTACACAGTCATTGCATCGCTGTCTGCTGCCACCCACTGATGGGTGCTCATGGTGGGGCTGCCTTGCATGGTTCTGTGGTGCACAGGGTTGCATTGTCACAGTGGGGGTGGTGGCATGCATGGGGTGTCCTGCACTGGTGGACGCTGCTCCTGGGCAGGGTGTCTGGGGATCATGGTGCAGGGTGTGCTCTGCATTGGTGGGATGGTGTGGCATGGGGTGGTCGGACCTCCTTGTGTGCCAGTCACAGCTTTCCAGGGGGGTGTTCAGGGGAACCATGCCCCGGCTGTGGGTTTGTTGCTGGTATCCATGGGCCAGTGGTAATTCCAGCTCTCCACTGGTTGTGCAGTGCATGGGGTGTGGGTGGGTGATGTCTGTTCTGCTGTGTGCTCCTCTGCCCATCTGTTGCATGGGTGGTGGGCCCCTGAATCCTGTCCCTGCACATCCCTGGTTGTGCTGTTGTACTGCTACCCTGCTCCACTGGGCATTCCTGGTTGTGCTGTTGCACTGCTGCCCTGCTCCACTGGGCATCCCTGTTTGTGCTGTTGCACTGCTGCCCTGCTCCACTGCGTATCCCTGGTTGTGCTGTTGCACTGCTGCTCTGCTCCACTGAGCATCCCTGGTTGAGCTATGGCACATCTGAGCTGCGCCACTGCACAATCCCTGGTTGCACTATGGCACAGGTGGCATGATATTCAGTCGTGTGCTGCAGGCGCATCTTGACCTGCACAGTTTTTGAATATCGCACTTCTTGCGCATGGGCGCAGTGGACTTGCACTTGCTCCTGCTGTTGTGCACAGTTTGAATATCTGGGCCTTAGTGCACAAATATTTAAAACATGTTTTTCTTTATAATGTTTGAGTGTGTGATACTTTTTAAAACATCTAAATGCACAAAATGACACATTGCATTCTGGGCAATACAAATGTGTCTGCTTCCTTCCACTAGTAGTTGTTCAATTGGAACACACAGCACAATCTGGACAGTGGTCTGGATTATCAAATAGTTCTGGGGAAATATTGTTCAGTCAGTCTTGCAAATCATGGTGATCTTTGGCCTTTCTTCCTCCTTTTTGACTTGGATCATTGATCTTTCTATTACTAATGAATGTCTGAAAGTCCATCCACAAAATCTGGTGGACTTTTTTAGTTCATGGTACATTCTCGCTGTGTCTGACTCTTTGTAGCAAATGTACCCATTCACTAGTGCTGCCTTCTTTAGAAAATTGTACATGCTGATAATATGATATAATGTAAGTTGGTCCATTCTGTCTATACCACACATGTACTTACTATAGCTGTCCGTGCATAGATATGTAACCAGAATTTGAGCTCTTCATTCTGATAGTCTTGGAAAGTGTTCCATTGTCATGTGTAGTGCTTAGCATATTAAAACATTTAACATTCTGCCAGTTACATACCATTGCTGTGGTGATATTTTGGTGGGTCACCTTTATGCAAGCACTGGCAAGTAATATTCACAGGCATCCCTTTTCAGTCAGTTCTCACCATCCCACAGTAACCTATTCCATGTGTTCTTAGGTGCAAAGCAAGACTGGGTGAGGTATACAAATTGCCTGTGTAGATTATCCTGTTTGTCCCATAAAATGTCCTGCACAAGTCCATGACCACATTGTGGGTGAATCAAGTTCCATTTTCTGTATGAATAATATAAATATTCCAATTTAGCAGCATTCCATTTACAGTGCCATTGGCACACAAAATCTTTAACTCCATTTGTTTGACTTCTTCAGGTTGTACTGTACTGCTTGTAGAATAGTCACCCTTTGAATTTCCTTATAGGTTCATGAACTGATATTTGTTTGTGAGCTCTGTGTGCTATTGAATAAAGGTACTTCACAATGTCAATGACTGATAGTAATTTAAAAAAGTGGATCATATCTTATTTCACACCGTCTCTTCATCTTGGAATTGCCATCAAAATGAAGGGCTGTTCATAGAAGTTCATATCTACTGTGTGATAGAACTTTACTAAATGTTATGGTTGTTAGCCATCAGGGGCCCAATATTCAGAAACGTGCAAAGCAGAGTGCAAAGGTTTGCACTCGCTTTGCAGTTACCCAGGGGTAAGAAGATGCTATATGCAGTCGGATAGTACACCAGTGCTATCTGACTGAATGTAGGGCCATGGTGGCACAGCGCTAAGTCAAGTTGCACTGCCCGGACATGGCTTCTGAAGTGAGCCTCAAGCATGGATAGCATCAGAGTGCTATCTGCACTTTTCAAAGGGACCCTTGTAAAATGAGTCCATTAGACATGAAAGGTGCTAAGGAACCATTTGCATGCCTATTATGGGCCCATTTGCATGGGTAGCAGTGGCAGGTTAGAGTGACTCTTCCCCACCCCCAGTCCAAGACAGTTGTAGAGATCCCTGGTGCCTAGTGGTCCCCCCACCCACCAATCACTGGCCTGGAATAGAAAAAAAAACTCCCTGGTGCTAGTGGTTGCCCCTCCCTCCAATTGCCAGCCCATAGTAAAGATAATTCCCTGGTGCTAATGGTTCCCCTTCCTTCCGATCACCAGCTCTTAGGGGGAAAAAGACTCCCTGGTGCTAGTGGTCCCCCTCCCTCCAATTGTCATGCCATGGTAAAAACAATCTCCCTGATACTAGTGTTCCATCCTTTGATTGCCAGCAAGTAGTATAACTTAACCACCTCCCTGCATCCAATGATTCCCCTCCAATCGATCCCCAGAACCTTCTGTCGCATGTCCATAATTCCTGGTGTCTAGCACCCCCCCACTGCAGCACTAAGCACACACCCACCCCTCCAGTCACCTTATCAGTATCCTCAGTGCTACAGGCATGCATATGGTGACTGGCACAGCCCTTCTCACACCTCCTTGGCTAGCCACCATATGTTCAGGCAGGGAGCACATGTCATATTTGTAGGGCAGGGTGTCATGCCCTGTCCTGTAAATAGGATGTGCACTTCCTGCCTAGACATACAGAGGCCAGCTGAGAAAGAGTGAGGAAGGCTGTGCTGGTTGCCGTATGTGCACCCGTGGCACTAAGGATACTGGTAAGGTGACTGGCAGGTAGGTGCTCGGTGCCATGGGGGGTTGCTAGATGCCAGAGATTTTGGATGTGTCACTGGAGGTACCATGGATTGGTGCTGATACTGTGGGGTTTAAGTAATACTATGGGCTGGTGATCAGATGGGAGGGAACACTAGCACCAGGGAGATTTTTTTTTTTTAGCATAGGCTGGTGATCGGAGGGAGAGTGACCACTAGCACCAGGGAGATTTTTTTTACTATGAGCGTGTGATAAAAGTGAGAGGGGTACCACTAGCACCAGGGAGATTTCTTTACTATGGGCTGGCAATTGGAGGGTGTGGGGGACCACTAGCACCATGGAGTTTTTTTTGCATGGGCTAGAGAGTGGAATGGGGGGGGGGGCACTAGCTCCAGGAGGTTTTTTTTAACTATGGGCTGGCAATTGGAGAGAGGGAGTCCATGAACCACAGAACATGGATGTGTTCCCCCAGCAGACTTCCAGCTTGTTGTCTGCATTACCTCCAGCAGCTGCTAGGGTTGCATGGAGTAAGAGGGGGGTTTGTTCGGCAGCATTTGTGTGACACAAAAGGACCCACTAAACCCTTTTGCATAGTGCAAATCTTCTGAATATTGGCTTGTGCCAATATTCCTGTTGCTGTCCCCCAATTTTGGGTTGCGCAGGTGCTAACCCTGTTTGCCGGCACAACTAAGACTTTTGAATATTGGGTTCCAACACAAAACCTGGTTTGTGTGGGCAACCATCAGTTAGTGCCTGTGCAAACTTTTAAATATCAGGCCCAAGGTGTCCCACTGATCTGCTATTGCCAGTTTTGAGGATAGACCCATGGTGATCTCAGGTGCAATGTACACTTTTACTTCACCTACCCCAGCATAACTAATCTTTCACAGGCAAAATTGTGGTGGAAGATCACCAGGGAACTCAAACATTTGCTCAAAACTGGGTTGTGTGATTGATGTAATTTATAACCTGTATTTTGGTTTGTGTTTAGATAATTACATGCTCACATAATATTATTATGTATATACTCAATGGGTGTGCTATCTTAGTTCTCATAGATTTAATTTCAGCTTTATCTGATTGTTCTGATTTGGCCTTTATTCATACCCTCATCACTCCCTTTCTTTTCCATAGACTGCTCCCTTCCCCTTCCCCTTTTCTGCCCTTTCCCCTGTTTTGCCCCTATTTCTGTCTAGGTGGGCTTTGTTTGTATCTGTTTTGAGTATTTTGTGTTTATGTTATGTGTGTTCAAGTATGCTTTTTACTGCCTGGGTCTATTTATTGTGCATTGTGGCACTTTTTGTGATTTTGCGATTTGTATTCATATATACACACATGGTTGTGCAATTATTACCCAGCCACTTTAATGATGGACCTTTTAATCACTAGCCACCTTGCACCTGGTCAGCCTTGAGAAAAAGCTACAGTAAGTGAGGTGTGAAAATGTTCGGCTGCACTGAGGGAGGGTGTACTCAACAAACTCACTGCTGGGGTTTGTTGTTTTATTAAGGATATCCGAGACACAGCACTGGTATGTTCATTCTTATGTGTGCGCTAGAAACATTTTGCTTTGCTTCAAAGAACAGCATTTGAGAGGTGTGTCATGGACTAGCCCAGTGCAGAGCAATCTACACTGGGCTCATCCCTGATAGACCAATGACAATGCAAGCAGAGTATGACAGTGGTTACAGTTTCATGGGCGTAAACTCTGTGTACTTGAAAGAACTGAATTGCTCCAATGAGTGAGCACTTTAGTACTTTCATTTGCATAAAGCCAACTGGCAAGCAGCTAAGTGCAGGACCGACATCTGGCTTACCCATGCAATGAGAAGTAATAACAAGCAACAACCAGTAGCCACAAAGTTGTAGCCAGAGCTGAAGGTAGTGAAACATATATAAACCAAAAAAAAACTACTCCCTCTGTGTGCTGTGCTGCCCCTACCCTCTGTTCCCATCCCAGTAGTAAAAAAAAAAAAACCTCCTGTTCACTTCCTCTGTGCCACCCCACTCTGCATTTTGGCATGGATTTGAACATTTTCATCTATGGGGTTTATGAGGTGGGGTCATAAGAAGAGTATGTTGAAAATATGGTGTCAAAATATTAAAAATTCCAGAGTTATGACCATTTATTACAATTTCGCTATGTCCACTCATAACTTTGGAAATGTTAAATATTTTTACCACAGATTTTCGGCATAGTCTTCTTATTACCCCACCTCATGTATGTCACAGATGTCATTTTTTAAATCCTGCCCCAAATTTGTTTTTTGCACCTGTGGCATGGAATGACGTTGCAGAACTGTGTTTTGGTGGTGATTTGAAAATTTTCTGTACCGAGTACATGAGGTGGAGTATTAAGATGGCTATGTTGTTAATTTGATCACCATTGGAAAAGTTCCTTTTTTACCTAACTTAAGAACACAAGGGTTAAGGGTTGCACCATGGGCAACCCACTGATGCACCCCAGCATGATATTCAAAAGGGAAAATGCGTGGCACAAATCCCGAAGCGCTGGGGTGCATCAGTAATGTATGTGGCGCAAGTGGGGGGGGCGTTCCCATGCATACCCCTGCACATCCCGATATTCAGCCTGGGATGTGCGGAGCCCATGCAGGCACAACCCCTACGTGCACCACATACTGTTGTTCCAAAAAATAAAGGAGCAACAGCCAGCCACCCACAGGTGAACTGCCGTGTTGCAGGGCACAACACGGCAGCTGCCAGCTGTGTGTGGCCACCCGAGCTCCGGTGGCACCCTCCATCGAGTAGCGCCCCGTCATGCCCGATCACGGACGTATTTATAATAAGTAAAATGTCCCATATCCCTGGTGGTCCAGTGGACCACTGGCAGCCCGATCACGGGCAAATGTATTACGATTAAATTGTCCCATATCCCTGGTGGTCCAGTGGACCACTCGCAGCCCGATCGCGGGCATATGTACAATATTAAAAACGTCCTATATCCCTGGTGGTCCAGTGGACTGCTCACAGCCCAATCGCGGGCAGAAGTCTGAAGGAAGATTAAATCCCATCCATGGTGGTCCAGCGGTACCCCCCCACCCTTCCACTGAGCCCCGCCACCCCGTTCCCCACCCTGGTCAGCTGTGGGCGGCGGCTCCCCACCTGCAGGCCGCCTGGCCGCCCACTGACTGACTGCATACAGTACAGCTGTATGCCCATTGCTCCACAGTGTGGGCCAATAGGCGTGCAGACCTTACCGTACTACACAGTCTAGATATGTGAATTGCTGATTTATCACCGCCCCCACTGCTGTGTTATTACATCGGAAAATGACTTTCTTATTCCTAATGTGGTCTCCCCATACTTCCATAGCCACCCATATGGGGAATGCCTCCAGAAATGTTACATCCTTGGTGACGCTCATCTGTACTCACTGGGCCGGCCATTTTTCCGATATCCATTTGCTCTGGCAGTATGCCCCCATGTCAAAACCCCCAGCAGCATCAGTGAACAGCTCCAAGTCCTCACCTAACTCCCAACTGTCCTGCCAGAAAATCACCCAATTATATCTTGCTAAAAAACCTTCCCAGGCTAGAAGATCCTCCTTTACCCCTTTGTTAATGTCTACCCTGTGATGTGGAAATTTGGCTTTAGCTGATGCCTGAGCCAAGGATCAGGGAAACACCCTTCCTGGGGCCACTGCAAAATTCATATGTCCCAATACCTGCTGCACTGTTCTGAGCTGTACCCTCTGCTTTCTCTTAAGCCCTTGGATTAGCCCCTTAAATTTCTCTACCTTGCCCAATGGCAGGTGGAAACACTGCTGGTCCAGATCTAGCTCAATGCCCAAGAATTCTAGCTGCCTGCTCGGCCTTTCGGTCATAGCCTCGGCCAAAGGTACCCCAATCTCCCTACACATCCCTTCAAAATCTCATAGTAGGGCCTGCATGTTCTCCCTCCCCTTCCCTATGAATAGGAAGTCATACAAGTAGTGGACAACCACCCACTGTCTGTAGTGAACCGAGGATACCCATTGCAGTCAAGTACTAAAAACTTCAAACGTAGCACACGCCACTGAACACCACATGGGCATTGCTTTGTCAAAATAGTATTTTCTTTGAAACTGGAATCCTAACAACTCCCAGTCCTGCTCGCAGACTGGAAGTAGTCTGAAAGCTGATTCTATGTCAGTTTTAGCTACCCATATCCCTTCCCTTGCTTTTGTTAGTTCCACCACATTGTACAAAGTGCCATAGGATACTACACTCCTTTCTGGTGCGATGGCATCGTTCATCAAGTCCCCATCTGGGTATAATAGATGGTGAATCAGCCTATATTTGCCTGGTGCTTTCTTGCTTTCTTGGGCATGATGCCCATTGGGAAAACCCTGAAATTGGAAAATGGAGGGGTTTTGAAAGAGCCTGCCACCCACCTCACTGCCACCTCCTTCTTAATCTTGCCTTCCGCTATGTTCTCCTTCCCTTTAATGAATCCCAGATTTTTAGGCCTCATATTCTTCCTTAATCCTGAATAATATAAATTAAATTCTTCTGTGAAACCCTTCCTCAGCGTTAAACCCACCGCTTTGTCTGGGTAGTTCCTAGTCCATGCAATTACCATCTTTACCTTCACCAGGGACAGAGCCAGAGGGGGAACCCCTGATCGGGTGACATCATATGAGGCCTTTCATCGCCCCCCATAACCTTCCCTTCCACTGTTCCATCTAAAGTTACCCCCTTGTCCATTGAATCCTCCCCCATGTCAGCCCAAAAGGACCGACCTTGTGTTGGAGCTGTATTCCTGTTCCAGTGCATCCTTCATCTGGATATAGGGTGGGTGCCCCCACAACCTGAATATGCTTGTTTGTATTTACAGCTATGCCATATGCAGTTAGCCTTATTAAATGCCCAGCAAGTCTTTGCACTTATTGTCCCACTTGCCCTCTTCCTCTCACTGCTGGTACTCCCCTTGCACTGACAATGTCCTTATCCACAATTCTGACAAGGTCACGTCCCATCTGACATCCCCATGTGATGCCACCCTTTTCCAGAACTTCTCATCATAAATAAGCCAGCCATATCCACTCTTAAACCTATAGTCATCCCTGATGATGGCCGAATAGTTAAGTAATGGTATGGCTTTCTCAGGTTTCTTCTGCAACATAATTGCGTTGAAATGTGTGAAACCCTCCATCCAGCCCCAAACGTTTTTCCCTTATAACTAGTACCCTCACTATTTTTTCCCACTATGGTCAGGGCTACCACCATCTCTGAATTGCCCACCGACTCCTTCTGTTCATACTTTTTTGTTGTATCCTTGTCAATCAGGGCAAACACATCCACATACTCTCCTTTCCATATTTTCTCTTTGAGAGCCTGTGATACATGGTTCCCCAAGATCATCCCCGGGGGCCACCCATGACTGCCCTTGTTACCCCCTTCCCCTGCCCCATACCTTGTTCCCCTTTCTCAGTCTTTTTCTCCTCTTTCAATTCCTTCCATGCTTTATCCACCTCCTCCCAACCTTTTTCTCCCTGTTTCTCCATTACACCTGCCAGGTAGTCCTTTAAACTGCCTTCCACCGACAGGTCTACCATCAGTTCCTTACACACTTCCGGTGAGGCTCACCACCCGCTTCAGGGTTGCTCCTGGTCAGTCTCTTGTTGGGTCACTCTTTCCAGGCTGGGGTCTTTCTTCTTGTCCGTCTTCTTCTCTCTTTCATCCTCCGCCCTGGATTCCTTAATAGTGGCCTGCACTTGATCCATCAACTCTGCCACTTTTTGTGCCAGGAGCTCGCTGGTCTATTGTTTGGGAGCCTTCTTAGGTATCATCCTGTAGTCTGTAACTTAATATCAGAAAGACCAAAAGACCACTGATACCAGCATTATACCACCTCCCCGTGGGTTTCCCAGACAAAACCCCCCTTTTTCATATATATATTTTTTTTTTGCATTTGTGGCCAAGAGGAACAAACAAAGGGGGGTACTCCCCTGTCTCTGCCTCCCTTCTTATTATAATCCACAACCTAAAGGATCTGCCTGTGGAAACAATGTGTGACCTGCCTCCCCACTCCCCCTCCCCTCATTGTGTAGCTTGGGCAAAAGCATTGTGCTTTTTTTTTTTTTTTTGCACGAGCTTGAGAGATTGCTTTTTTCCCTCCTAGGCTTCTTATCTGCCATGGAGTGAGCCAGTACTGAACACCCTCTAGGCCTCCTTCATCTCCCAGGAACACCAGACAGGCTATCCCGACCTTGGAGAGATTCTGCCGGCCCCTCCCACATGTTCTATTATCCCCCCATACCCTGGGTATTTGCCCCATCCCATCATCCTCATCTATATATATTTTCTATCATTTACCCTTGCTACGCTTAAATTACAGGCTTCTCCAAGTTACTATTTTTTTTTTGTTTTGTTTTATTATATATTTATTATAAATGTTTTGGGTGAACCCTAATAATTGAGGCCACTGGCCCCTGATGGGTAGGCCCTAAATAATGGTGGCTGACCAGGTCCTTGAAACCCCATGCCGCCAGGCTGTAGCCCCCTTCCCCTAGGCTGACTGCAAAACAAAACACAGCTGACATGTGCTCATCCTCCCCCACCCCACCTGGAAAAAACAACCACACTGGCTGCTGCTTCCATTTTGTTCCCCTTTTTTTTGTGTGTGTGCGCCCTCGGGTCGCGCATTTAAATCCACCCCTGCCTGATGGGCCAGATGCCCAACCAGCCAATGTGCACATCCTTGTCCCCTGTGACTGGAGGAGTCAAGGAACCCTGCCTTTCCTCTCTATTGAAGCAGGTGTTGCATGTGTCTTCACTCTCCCTGCCCTCCAAATGGTCAGCATGACTCCGATGCGCGCTGTGACTCACCAAAATGAATCATGCTGTGAATCATGACCTTTATCACTCTGAGTCAGGTCACTTAGCTGATGTTCACTGCGGATACCTGTGTAAAAGTATTTATAAGAGCTTGTGGTGGGGGAACAACACAATGTTTTGCTCTATTAAGGAGTGAGATCTCCTACCACACAACCCTCTGCCCCTAAAAAGAATAACTTGATTCGAAACACACAGTGATCCACATCTAAACGAGAGAAACTGCAAACTGTTTTGTCCCCAAACATTTTAATTTGTATAAAAAAAAACACCCTGTCCACAACAAACCACCCTAGGCCCGGGGCCAGCACCAGCTTCCTTGTCTGCGCCAAGCCTGTCCAAAATGCTACCCCACATGGCCTAGTGACTTGTTTGCCGTGCGGCTCTCGCTCACCACTACAGACCCAAACAAGCTGCTCTTTGTAGCTCTGCGCCATGGGGTAGGCACCACAGGGCCTGGCATCCATATCGAGCAGAATTTCTCCTTGTGAAACTCAGACTGTGCCAGTCATGACATCACGGCGACTTTCACTGTGTTAGCTGCTCTGCCACGAACTGCTCCATCCATGAGTCCCCTTGCGATTGCTCATCCTCTCCAGTGGCCCTCCATGGCAGACGCCATGTGTACTGGCATCCTACAATCTTCTACAAACTTGGCTTCTGCTCAAAACATGCTACTGGGCCAACTGCAATACTGCAGCTAAAACAAAAAACTCTGCTGCATTCTCATTTTTATTTCTTTTGCTTGGGCATGACTCCCCCATTTGGCGGCAGCTGCCACATGGCCTGGTGTCTCTGTGGCCCATCCTGCAGCCACCTGATTGCGATGAACCTCCACCCCTGGTGAGCAAAGTCCCCAACATCTTGGAAAGGCACCAACCTGTATTTATATCTTACCAGCCTTGGACCTCAGGATTAACTTCCACAAACGGGATGCTGTGTAGGGTCATCAACAGTAAATAAAGTACTGAAAAACAGTTCAGAGCAAATCATGGCACTGGAAATAAAATATTACAAACACAGCATTATCTTGAGAAAACTCTTATGAAAAACCAATCCATTCAACCCAACTTATTCAAAAGCATTGTATGAAATACAGCAAACAAAAGTAGGCCTGGCCTACCCAACCTTACCTAGGCCTGAGAGTATATACCCACTTCAAAATGTCTGTGCAGTTGTAGTCAAGTCAAGTTGAAGCAACAGCTGCAGGAAAGAGAGGGATTTTTTTCTCCCTGCAGCCCCTTTTCAACCCCTTCCAAGCCCCTCCCTTGGACCCTCTTTGGCTGATCCCCTTGTCTGTCACTCACCTACTACTCCTCCCCTCCATAGCCCTCCACCCCTCCCCCTGTGATGTCATACCCCTCCCCTTTGTGACATCATTCTCCTTGCTCTCTCTCCCCTCCCCGTCTTGCTGCCTGACTCCTACTCCCACTCCCACTGTCCTTCTAGCTAATCTCAAGGGGGCCAATGACGATCTGGGCTTCACCTTTAATAGGGCGACCTCTTTTGTAAAGATAGTCAGTTTGGGTGACTATATGCATACTTCCTGCTTTGCTCATGGTAAAAATCTGGTAGTTCATGGATTTCTAGATGAGGATGACAACAATGTGTAGAATTGTGTAACATTGGCAAACACTGTCTGTGATCATTTTTAACTATTTTATTGAGGACAGAAGCCATTACACAAGATATAGTAGCAGATCCATATCTTTCTCCACCACTTAAAGTGTGATATACCATCATGGAGAAGTTCCACTTATTACATTTATTTATATATCTAGTTAGTTAGTTATTTATTTGTTTGTTTATTTATTGAAAACTGGTAACTGGGAAAAGCACACTGAGCTGAGGCTTGTTTCCAGGTGTGACCCAGGGGAAAGAAGAGGAGAGTACAAGCAAGACAGTGACACATCAGTGAGCAATTCTGTGACAGCTTGGATTGCAGGGCACACTAACAGGTAACAGCTACAGGGGTTGTGCAACAGGCAACAATTAAAAATTGGTCATGACAAGGGCAAAATAGATTCAATATAATCTTACAAGTATGGAGTAAAGTGCACAGTGTCTGAGAAAGTGGTTGTAGTGCAGTACAGGGAGGAGATTGCTAGAGGTGGCTAGCAGGTGGAAGGTAGAGCCAGGAGAGGGGGTTGACAGTGACAGCTGGGACTGGGAAGCCACTTTAGGTGGTATTTAAGGGCTGTGACAGAGGAAGAAAAGCAGACAGAAGAGAGGAGCAGGTTCCAGAGGGAGGGGAGATGGTAGGAAGCGGCAGCTTGCCCGTCATTACATGATGCAGTAATTACTAGAACAACAGAGGGACATCCACCAGGACACTGTTGAGCACAGTGTTACCGATGGGAAGGAACACATCAGCCCTAGAAAGTGGTTATTAATGGAGACCCTCTGCTGTGTGCTGAAGTTGTTTAGTGAGGCCATACATGATATAAGTAATCAAGTATACAGTCTAAGCCAAGTACTGCCCATCATTGCCCTGATTTTGTGAATTATCTTTATCTCCACAATCCTGGAACTCTCTCAGGCATCCTCACTCACCACCACCATGATACCACCAGCCTGAAGCCACCCCACTGGGAAATCAAGGACAGACACTCCCCTGCCTATCTGGTCTGCCGGGACACCCCTTCAATGCCAGAAGAAAGGCAGAGTGGGGGATCGGGAGAGCCAGTGGGATGGGAATGGAATGTTGGGGGATATAAAGAGAGTTCAGTAGAGTCTATGCAGTGAGTAGAAGAGGTGTTCTGCTGTAAGCAGGCCCTCAGAGCTCCAAGCTCTGTCAAAGAACTATTTTTTGTTGTATAGGTGTATGTTCTCACCTGACGAGGAACACAAGAAGAGCACATTGAAGTGGTGGAGACTGCTTTCAGTGGTTCAGGGCCCCATCCCTGCGGGGATGGGGGAAGGAATCAGCCTGCTTCCAGGGGCAACCCCCCCTGGTCGGGCTAGGAAAAAGAAGCTGCCTGCTTTAAGTTCGTACTGAGGCAACAGAAGCTCTGGACGAGAGTTCCATGAGGAGAAGACACCTGTGGGGCACCTGCAACCAAGGGGTGAGTTCGCTCTGTTAAAGGACCATGTGTTTTCATCTGAATCAAGATGAAACTAAAGGGACTGTTACTGTGGGGTCAGGAAAAGACAGCTAAGTACAGTTTGGAAGATGTGGGGATTGGACTGCTTAACTCTGTGGGGGGTCTAGACTAATGGACACAGCCACTTATTAAGTATGTTCAAGTTCAGCACAAATGGGATGTAAAGACAGTAGATTAAATGTGAATACATTTAAAAACAGTCTACACAGCAAAGTGTTTTAAAGGATGAGGTGTTACAGTCCAGAGAAATGGCCGAGTATGAATTATGGAAGCGAGAGGTGGGAGACCCCCCCATCAGTAGTAACCAAATTCACCTCTACGGATTTGCTCTGGGACACCTGTTGCTTTCTCTCAGGTACTTGGCCAGTGCCTGAGGAAAGTGCCCAGACGTGGGATTTATGAGGAAGATTCCCTTATGGAGCAGAAGTGCTCACAGGTGGTTTAGGGAGCCACCAGTAAATGTTTCTATGCTATATGGAAAGTGTCCAAGTGGCTGGCAAGGGAGCCAAGCCAGGGAAAACCCAGAGCAGCATGCAAGTTCGGGCTGCGTGCCCAGTGTGTTTCAGAGCCTGAGGGCTAAAGTGATGAGGATGTGTTCTGGTCTACTTAAATCTGCATTACCAGGAGTGTAGCCCTGTGGGGGTCCATCTATGCTTTGTTTATTCTGTTGGATGTGAATAAAAGCCACACTTTAGAATCCCACTTCTGGTATTGGACATTACAGTTATTGCTTCCTTTGTCCAGAGTTACTTAGGTGCCCTGTGCAGAGTAGCCTAACCTAGCCAATGTGCCGAGTGACATATTCATCCCTGAACCCATCCCACCAGGTAGAGCTGTCAAGATAGAAATGGCATACCTGGGTGGAGGTTACACAAGTCTTCCCAATGTGCCAAAGATAAGCGTAAGAAGTGACCAGTAAGAGGAAGAGAGCAGGGATCCAGCATAGCATGGCAGCCAATTTAGAAACTGAGATTGATGACAAAGGTGCAGCAGTCCATGCATGGTGAAAAAACAGCAGCAGAAGCATGAGATGGACTAGTTGTGCTTTAAAGATGATCAATAGACACAGAAGCCTTCACTCACCCTCCATCTCATCATCGTTCTGTGTCAGAGCTGGTAGCGTAGGATATTCAATGTCCATAAACCCTACAGTGAAGTAGGTCTTGTTAAAATGACCAGATTTATTTTTAAAAATGTAAGCATCTGTACATCTTTTTGGATTGGCATATACTTTTGTGTCTAACTATATTGCCAGCAGCACTTAAGATTCTTTGTCAATATGTACTTTCAGATGGGCAACTGTGGTACTCAGTGGCTACCCCTGTCAAAGATGGACAGATGGTCTTTTTCTAATGCCAGTAGAATAAAGGCTCATAGCTTTCTGACAGTGCCACATTCTAACCCTCTTGAACAATTTTCTTATGCTGGCATATCTGGCACCATTATGGAAGACCATGACTTGCCAGTATTTTTTTGTCAAGTCGTTATCAGGCATCTGTTCCTACAGTGGCTTGTCATTGACTGATGTCTTTTTTTTCAGCTGTAGCAGGAGTAGTAGTTCTTTGTTAACTTAAAAATGTAGATGAGTGGCCCCCTTGGAATCCCTCTTCCTCCTCCTCCTCCTCCTCTACCTGGTCTGTTGCTGAACATACAAGTGTTGACTATACCTCTTTTACTGTGCTTGTAGTTCTAGCCTTTTTGGGGCCATATGTTCAGAGACTAAATGGAAAAGCCAGTCTTTATAGGATATCATTCTTGCTATCTTCTTCCACATTAATTGAAGAGCTAGTGTATTGCCTGGAAACTGTCTGGAATTCATTGTAACTGTCAGATGTAGTCAGCAATCACTTCTTATAGCGCAAGTATTTTTTTCTTTTCTCTTTGCTAATTACTGTACAAGATTTGCCACCTGGCAGTACTGGGCTGATGTGTGAAGCAGCACTCTGTCTGGTGGCTAAAAACTGAAAAAAAGTCATTTCTGTTCCTCCCACAACATTAACACTGAGACCACACTGACTGTAACATCACTGGTAACCATGGAGAACCATTTCTCACTGCCAGATTATTCTCTTTCACATGAAGCAGCAGAGACTGGCTCTTCTTGGTTACTAGTGATGTCACAATTTCCTGAATTTTGATTGGTAACTTCGGAAAGTCACTGCTCAGACTGCAAGGATTGTGGTGCCTCAATGTGTTCGGTCACATTTCTGATGATGTAGTGGGAGGAACAGAACTGAATTTTTTTAAGCCTCTAGACAGAGTGCTGCTCCACACATCAGCCCAGTACTGCCAGGTGGAAAATCTTCTAATTAGCAAACAGAAACTCAAATTTCCAGCCTGATGTTTTGGCAATCAGTGAAACATGGCTGCATGTTCAGATCATCACTGACAGTCAAATTAATATCCCTGGTTACACAGTTCACAGAAAGGATAGATCGACAGTGAGGGCAGGTGGAGTTTTATTCTATGTTAGGAATAATTATACTGTACATGAAATTGATATAGTAACCAGCTCTCTTAAATATTGTGACCTTTTGTCCATACAAATTGCTATTGGTATGGTTACAAAACTGACTATATGTTGTGTGTACAATCCCCCTAAAGTAAGTACAGAGGGCTTACAAGAGTTCTCTGAGTTATTAGTCCTTAACACCATGGGAGAAACCATTGTGCTAGGTGATTTTAACTCAAACTGGTCTTGCAATGGAGTACCTGGGCTTACAGATACTTTGCCACACACTGGCCTTCAGCAGTTAATTAATATCTCCACAAGATTAAATGTAAAAACTAATAAGCATACTGGGCTTGATTGGATTCTTACCAACAAAGTAAATCATATTTTAAGTTGTGATTTAATTTCAGATTCACTTAGTGATCATCATCCTGTATTCTGTCTTTGGAAACATTCACATAGACCCACAACAAAACCTATGATCTCTGAGTTCAGAAACTTTTCAGTTTTCTATGCTTCTGGATTTAGAGAAGGCCTACAGAATGTAGATTGGTCTTTTCTTGAATTAATAGCTGATGTTAATTGTGCTTTAAATTATTCCATTACAGAATTTACTAGGGTACGGGATACATACGCTCCATTTATTAAAAGACATGTTGGGGTAAAATATCTAAATGGTTAACTCCTTCCCTATTTAAATTAATGAAAAAATGAGGCAAGTTGTGGAAATACTATACGAAAAATCAAACGGCTCTTAACTTACAAAATTATAGGTGCCTAAGGAACAGATGAAAGGTTGAGATTAAGAAAGCCAAGACTCAATATCTGAGACAGCAGCAGACTGCAGGACTGACAAACAATGCAAAAAGTTTGGAAAACTATCAATAATATGATTGATCCTCGATTTGAATCTAAATTTCATATGAATAAGGGTGGTGAAAAATTAACAGACCCTTTAACAGTGGCAAATGATTTTAATGTTATATTCACTGATTTGGATCACTATAGAGCTCAACATAGATTGGGTTTGATTAATAATAATACAGGTGGCTGTGTGGATAATCCGAAGTTTTACTTAAAGGCAGTTACATACTTGGAAGTGTTTAAACTTCTGAAACAACTTAAGAAAGATAAATCTCGTGGTGTTGATGGTCTGTCTCCTACATTGTTACACTTGGCATCAGCAGAGTTAGCATACCCTATTAGCCTGATTTTTCATTTGCCTTTTTGTTTGGGAGAAGTACCTGACCTATGGAAATATTCTTATGTAATTCCAATTCATAAGGCAGTTTCAGCCAGTGAATTTACAAATTATAGTATTTCTATTCTGTCGGCCTTGTCTAAATTACAGGAAAATATTGTCTTTGTGCAATTGTCTGACTATGTGGAAGCTCATGGCCTATTATCACAATGTCAGCATGGTTTCAGGAAGGGGAAGGGAGGGATGTTGAGAGTGCCTTGGTCGAGTTCACGAGCGCGGTCCATGAGGGCATGGAGGGAGGATGCCTGACTGGTGCTGTGTTCGTGGACTTGACCAAAGCATTCAATTTGGTGGATCACTCCCTTCTAGTTGAGAGACTCAGATATATTGGGGTGGGTACTCCAGTACTATTATGGTTATCTAATTATCTTTCTAATAGGTTTCAAATGGTGATTATTGGAAGTAGCTTATTTGATAAGGCTTTGGTCAAGTGTGGAGTCCCATAAGGCTCCATACTAGGGCCACTTTTATTTTCCATTTTCTTTGATTCGGTTAGTACTGCTATAAAGGATGCACATGATATTATGTACGCAGACAACGCTGTTGTCTTTAGTCAAGGGAGAACATTGTCAGAGCTTAATGTAACTCATACAAGGGAATGTAAATCAATGCAAAATTGGCTGATAAACAATTAATTAGTACTCAATAAACTAAAACTATGGTATTTGGTACCCCAGCTAAGTTAAAAGCTATTGGTTCTAGCTTACAAATAGAGTTATTGGATGGGGTATATATGAAAATGTAAACAGTTTTAAGTATCTAGGGGTAGTCTTAAATTCATAGAAACATAGACTTTGACAGCAGATAAGGACCACTTGGCCCACCCAGTCTGCTCATTTCCCTACCTATTGGATAAGCTGCAGATTCTAGTTAACCAACAGCCTACTTCCTGCAACCCCCCACTATAATTGCCTTATGTCTGTCCCATGCATGTTTGAATTCCTCCACTGTTTTAGACCCCACAACCTCTCCAGGAAGGTGGTTCCATGTGTCCACCACTCTCTCTGCAAAAAATAATTTCCTCACATTACCCCTGAGCTGTCCCCCCTCTAACCTTAAATTGTGCCCCCTTGTTCTTACATAGAAACATAGATGTTGACAGCAGATAAGGACTACTTGGCCCACCCAGTCTGCCCATTTCCCTACCTAATGGATAAGCTGCAGATCCTAGTTAACCAGGAGCCTACTTCTTCCTACCCCCAACCCCTAGAATTGCCTTATGACTGTCCCATGCATGCTTGAATTCCACCACTGTTTTGACTCCACAACCTCCTCCGGAAGACCGTTCCATGCATCACAACCCTCTCTGAGAAAAAATACTTCCTTAAATTACCTCTGAGCCGCCCCCCTTCTATCTTCAAATTGTGCCCCCTTGTTTTTGCACACCTCTTTTTTTGAAAGATGCCACCCTCCTGGACTTTGTTGATACAACACTAACATATGAGTCACATATATATGTTATCACATCTAAAATGCATTCTAAACTTGCTTTATTATATAGATTGTGTAGTTTTCTGACAGACATGTCTGGCTATAGCTAATCAGTGTTTGCTGCCTATTTTGAATTATGCCTAGATAGTGGTGGATAATGCTCCCTGTAGTACTTAAGGTGGAAATCAGTTTTGTTGCATAAAATAGGAAGATTTGCACTACTAACATCTAATAGTGTACATCATTGTATTATAATGGAGAATCTTGGATGGTTACCAGTTGAATACCATTATAAGCTTGTACTGTCCAAATTTATTTATAAAACTCTACAAACGGGTACCTTTAACATTGAAAAATCAGCTTACAACTTTTAGTTACAAATCATATACTAGATCATCTGGGGATCTTACTATGTTAAAAATTCCTTTTATGTATACTACTAGAGGTCAGCGTTCATTTGCTTACAGTGCACCCAAAATATGGAATGATATACCAGTACATATCAGATGCATGAGTAGTTATGGATCATTTACCACAAGTCTGAAATTGCACTTTATGAATCTGCCTCGGTGTGGATGTCCTTTAGATTGAGATTTCTGTATTAGAGTTTTTTTAATCAACATTAATATGTGGATGTGGAATTTATGCTTCGTATTTAAATATGTCTTTGTACTATGTTATATTTTGTCTCATAATGTCTTTGTATGTATTTCTGATTGACCATGGGTCGTACCTGTAAAAGGGATTGTATCCCAGTGTACTTACCCATATACAAATAAAAATCAATTCAAACTTTTTACTTATGTGCGCAGAGTCCGTTTTCATTCATGTTACTTGCTTCTGCTGGCCCCAGCTCATTACTGGCATTCCACTGCAAGTCCTGTTTTCCATCACTCCCACTCATGTATGGCCACAGTGTTAGTTTTTAAAAGAAAATCCAAATTAAAAAAATTTAACAAGGCAGCTGAGTTTGGTAACTGTAGCTGTCTATAGGTGTCCGTGCCAAAATGGAATCGATCCACTGTTCGGCACTCACTAAATGCCGATGCCATTTTGTCCAAGTTTTTTCCTGTGAGGAGCATCTTCAGCCAATGAGGTGGGTGGCAGGTCAATACAGAAAAGTTCTTGTACTATCGATGTGATGTCGGAATGATAGTACAACAACCTTTTTGACCTTTGAACTGTACTACAACAAGTTTTCAGAAGCTGCAGAAATCAGTGGAGAATTGTGGGCTCCCATATACTATAATTAGTTTCAGTAGTAGAACCAAGGCAAGATATCACTTCTTCTTCCCCCCCCCCCATCTCAGGACCACTTTTTCTCACCTACTTCTCCAGTTTAATCCCACTGGTTGTGTTCTCTTCCTGACCTCTTACCCCCTTACTGACACAATCCAATGTCTCTGAGAGGATTCTCCTCCAAACTTATCACTTCCCTCTGTCACCCAACCCCTTCCACACTCTGCCCTCCTCCTCCTCCTCCAGGGCTGTGTAAATTGCCCCCCTGAGGCAGCTCTTTCTGCAATTATGTTGAAACCTTTTGTGCTATGTTACGTTTGGAACATCAGAACGATATGCAATTTGTATTTACTCTATATCTCTTGTCTAATATATGTCTAATGAAACAGTGTTTTAATTCTTGGACCTGACTGTTTATGCCACTGTATCTTGTGTGTAACTGCATTACTATTCATATCCCTACAATGTGGAACCTTTGTAAATGATCTGTCTAGCTCAAAGGTCTTTAATCCAAGATTTCAATAAAAAATAAATAAGCCAAGCTAGTTGAAAATGAAGTGAATTTTGGCAAACTTCTGGTCTGATGATCCATATTCAAAAGATTGAACTTTGGTAAGTTTGCACAGCTCTAATATCCCTCCACAGGAACACAGTACACAGTGGCTAGTCTGAATTGTGCACATATAACAAGTGCCTGTATAGTGATTGGCCTTTGAAGACCATGCCACAGTAGATGCATGAACGTCATGCACAGGGGGACCTTAATTGTATACTGGGGATGTGTCCCCATACTCTAGTATACCAATGACTGTGAGAGAAGTGAGAAAGACTGAAAAGCCCTAGCAGAAATTCCAAACAGTACCTGCCACCTGCTTTATCTCAGATACCCTAACTTGAGTGGGTTAAGTTTAAAGCAGCAGTACTAGATAATCAGGGAGTGATTACCAAAATTCTGTTTTTTGGCTGGAAGCATGCAACCATAGTTCACGTTTCCATATCTGTAAATATTTGTTTCTAGCAATCTTTAGGTTTTTTTAGATATTTAAAATGTATTTCCATTGTTGGGGTTCACAGTAAATATGGCTGCTGCCTAATTTGCAGACAAACTCCCCTGCTCACTTTGCATCATGTAGAAACATAGAAACATAGACTTTGACAGCAGATAAGGACCTATTGGCCAACCTAGTCTGCCCATTTCCCTACCTATTGGATAAGATGCAGATCCTAGTTAACCAATAGCCTACTTCTTCTTACCCCCCCTTAGAATTACCTTATGTCTGTCCCATGCATTCTTGAATTCCCCCACTGTTTTTTTACCCCACAGCCCCCTCTGAAAGGCTGTTCCATGTGTTCACCACACTCTCCATGAAAAAATACTTCCTCACGTTGCCCCTGAGCCATGCCCCCTCTATCTTCAAATTGTCCCCCCTTGTTCTTGCTCATCTCTCTCTGAAAGATGCTACCCTATTGGACTGTGTTGATTCCCTTGAAGTACTTGAAAGTTTCTAGCATGTCCCTCCTCTCCCTCTTTTCCATGAGGCTATACATATTAAGCTCCTTCAGTCTCTCTCCATATGGCTTCTGTTGCAGACCCTGCACCATTTTAGTTGCCCTCCTCTAGACTGACTCCATCCTGTCTATGTCCTTGCAGAGATGGAGTCTCCAGAACTGCACACAATACTCCAGATGGGGTCTCACCAATTGCTTGTACAGAGGGATAACAACTTCCTGTTTTCTATTGGTGATGCCTCTCCCTATGCATCCCAGTATCCCGCCTGCCCTCGTTACTGCCTTCTCACATTGTTTTCCTACCTTTAGGGCTTCTGATATGACTATCCCAGGTCCCTTTCCATTGTTGTTGTTGTTAGTACCTCACCCCCATTGTGTACTCTGCCCCTGGGTTTTTGTTTCCCAGGTGCATTACTTTGCACTTCTTTGCATTGAATCTAAGCTGCCAGACTCTTGACCATTTCTCCAACCTTGACAAGTCTCTTCTCATCCTTTCCACCCCGTTGTGTAGATCTTTGTATCATCTACAAAGAGGCATACTTTTCCTTCCAGTCCCTCCACAATGTCACCTATAAAGATATTAAAGAGGATTGATCCCAGTACTGAACCCTGCGGTACCCCACTAGTAACCCTCCATTCTTCAGAGTGGATTCTGTTTATTATTACCCTTTGCATTCTGTTGTCCAGTCAATTGTTTACCCAGGTTACCACCCTGGGACCCACTCCCAGGCTGTCTAACTTGTTTATTAATCTTTTGTGTGGGACTGTGTCAAATGCCTTGCCAAAGTCTAGGTAGGCCACATCCACAGCCCCTCTCTAGTTTACTACCTTGATTACCTAGTCAAAGAAATCTATTAGATTTGTCTGACATGACCTTCCCACTGTGAATCCATGTTGCTTTGGGTCCTGCACCCCGCTGACCTCTAGGCACTCAACAATTCTTTCTTTCAGAAGTGATTCCATCATCTTCCCTACCACTGAGATCAAACTAACAGGTCTGTAGTTTCCTGCCTCTGTCGTGCTCCCACTCCACTCTTACTTCCCTGCTGAAACTCACTTACTTTATATCAGAGAAACATCTTCCCTGCTATTTTTGTCAACCTGGCCAAGGCCTTTAACCCATTTGCCCACCCCTTCATGCTGGACAATCTAATAGATGTTGAGCTATATGATCTTGGGGGAATATGGTTCGGGTCCTAGGGTGGATGGATATGTCCTGGGCTGCTGTCTTAGTAGGCAACTCCCCTTCCCCCAAGCATGCATGTCAGGTATTCCAAATGCTACATTTATATATATATATATATATTCTATCTATATATATATAGATATAGTATATATATATATATATATATCTATATCTATATATATATATATATAGATAGATATATATATATATAGATATATAGATATATTATGGTAGCACGGTAGTGCTACCATAGTTAGGGTTGAGGAGCCATTTCTATGTTAAACTCCAAAACTTTGCACCTTAATAACTTTGCAACCGTTTGATGGATTTGCCTGAAATTTGGAATTTATGATCAAGAACCATAGGCCTTGGGATCTGCTAAGTTTCGTACTGGTCTGATATACGGCTGTGGAGTTATTAAGTGTGATCTGTGCGCACATTTACGCTTTTCTGGAATTCTGTGGTCGCGCCTACAGGTCGTACGGTTTGTGTGACTGGCCTGAAATCTTCAGGGAATGTGCAGCCAGGGTCCCTGATGTGCCTTTCGAAGATTTCGTGAAAAAATATTAAACGGTTCAAAAGTTATTCAAAAACAGTTTCCCATTATAAGTCAAAGGAAAAGTTAACAAAAGTTCAACACTTTCACGAATGCATTTTTACTTTCGCAAATGGGCCTGTTACTTTCGCAAATCGGCCATTTTGTTTTCAGTTGGTGATCAGAAAAATGGTTGGCATTTAAATTTGGGACCCTCTAGCAACCTAATTATTTTTGTATTCACCTAGTCGGGCCCTGAGGATGCTTGCCATGTCTTTATTTTGTGGTAAAACACCCCCGAAATATGTTTTTCAGATTTCTGGAAAAATTTTTCACAAATTACTTTCGTGCTCACGAAGTGTCACAAATCCCACAAAGCTTTATAGAATTGCGACAATAATTTTCTGTCTGTGGGAAAATGACAGCAATTCTTTGGCACTGCACTGCAAAATAATCGTTGGGAGTTTGGGGCTGAAATTTGGAGGGCACGCAGCCAACATCTCACAGATGTGCCTTTCAGTGTTGTATTGAAAAAATATTACACAGCGGCAAAGTTATGGCACTCCAAAGTTGACAGTTTTTCCCATAGGATAACATTACAGCGCCCGAAGCATTACAGGAATCCTTTGGCACCCTGCTGCAAAATAACGGTTTGGTCTTTTTTCCTGAAATTTGGAGGGAAGACAGCCAACAGTACACAGATGTGCCTTTCAGTAGTTTGGTGAAAAAATATCACATGGCAGCAAAGTTACGGCACTCCAAAATTGACGGTTTTTCCCATAGGATAACATTACGGCTCCCGACACGTAACAGAAATCATTTGGAGCCCTGCTGCAAAATAACGGTTTGGTCTTTTTTCCTGAAATTTGGAGGAAAGAAAGCCAACAGCCCTGAATGTGCCTTTTCAATAGTTTGGTGAAAAAACATTACAGGGAGGCAAAGTTATGGCACTGAACTTTCTTTTTTCCCATAGGATAACATTATTTATGCTCATTCAGGCAGGCCCGTATCTCGAAACGGTGAGAGATACGGACTTTCGTTGGAAAACTTCTTAGCTCCCCACTGGGGCTAAGATTCAAATTAGCCAGGACAGTTGTAAATAATATGACTTTTAATTTTTTTTTCTACTTCGTACAGTTCCTGAGATATAATGTATTTAGTATTCCAAGATCTCATTTTCTGCGCCGATACTCATTATTTTGCATACATTATTTGTACTCACTGTCTTTATCAATGCAGGTTTTGGGGAAAACCAGCCTGTGCGCTTACATTACTGTTACTGTTGCCCTTCCGCTTGCGGATCCGTACCCGTTTCACTTACCATTAACGTCTGCGCCACCATGTGCGTTATCCTTTGCGTTTTCATTTGCGCTATGCTTTCTGTTATTTTTTGCCATTTCTGTCTACAGTACTGTTTATCTTACTGTTTCACTTTACATCACCATGCCCATTGACATTTCTGTTTGCAGGCACCATGTTACTATGTGACAACACATCACGTGGCAGACCATTTCCGTCTACACCACCATGTGCGTTACCCTTTCTGTTCTCATTCATGCTTGTGTTACCATGTGCACCACTGTTAGCATTTCTGTTTGTGTTGCTGTCCCTGTTAGTATGCCACAACACATCATGTGGCGGGAGCGCGGGGCCCAAAGGCCCGCTCTCCCTCAACGCATTTGCAGCAGGAGGCGGGTCCCTTCCCGCTGCTGCATTACATTCACTATTTCTCATTATCATTTCTCAAAAAAGGAATAGAGGCAAAACTCCTGCTTAATGATTAGTTAGTTTAGACCATTGAGAACAGTAGTTGAAAACTCCCCTTGGACCTCTGCCCACCCCCCAACGCATTAGTGCGCATTGGGATCATGGGTCCCAACTCTCACCCACCTTCTTTATACTTGCTGCTTTTGCACATGTCATGGGGTGAGAGTTAGGGCTGATTTATCCCAATGCACTCCCATGCCGGGTTGGGGTGTGGGGGTCCAAGGGGTTTTCAACCCTAACAGTGAATTTCCTCACTTTTGTCGCTGTGAACAACCTTAAATAATGCATTAAACTGAGTTTTGCCTCTTATATATATATATATATATATCTCTCTATATATATCTATCTATCTATATAGATATATATATATATATATATATAGATATATATATATATATATATATATATATATATAGATATATATATATATATAGATATATATATATAGATATAGATATATATATATATATATATATATATATATATATATATATATATATATATATATATATATATAGATATATATATATATATATAGATATATATATATAGATATATATATATATATATATATATATATATATATATATATATATATATATATATATCTATATAGATAGATAGATATATATTATGGTAGAGGAGCATTTTTATGTTAAACCCCAAAACTTTGCACCTTAATAACTTTGCAACTGTTTGATGGATTTGCCTGAAATTTGATTTATGATCAAGAACCATAGGCCTTGGGATCTGCCAAGTTTTATACCAGTCGGATACGGCCTGCGAGTTAAGTGTGATCTGTGCGGCGTTTACGCTTTTTCTGGAATTCTATGGTGGCGCTTCAGGTCGGTAGATTTATGTGACTGGCCTGAAATCTTCAGGGAGACGTTGGCTAGGTCCCTGATGTGCCTTTTGAAGATTTGGTGAAAAATTAAACAGTTCAAAAGTTATTCAAAAACAGTTTCCCATTATAAGTCAATGGGAAAAGTTAACAGAAAGTTCAACACTTTCGCAAATGCATTTTTACTTTCACAAATGGGCCTGTTACTTTCACAAATCGGCCATTTTGTTTTCAGTTGGTGATCAGAAAAATGGCTGGCATTTAAATTTGAGACCCTCTAGCAACCTAATTCTTTTTGTATTCACCTAGTCGGGCCCTTAGGATGCTTGCCATGTCTTTATTTTGTGGTAAAACACCCCAGAAATATGTTTTTCAGATTTCTGGAAAAAGTACTTTCACAAATTACTTTTGTGCTCATGAAAGTGTCGAACTTTTTTGCGAAAGCTTTCGAAAATTGCGACAGTAGTTTTCCATCTGTGGGACAGTGACAGCGATTCTTTGGCACTGCGCTGCAAAAGAACTGTTGGGAGTTTTGGGCTGAAATTTGGAGGAAACGGAGCCAACATATCACAGATGTGCCTTTCAGTGTTGTATTAAACAAATATTACATGGCAGCAAAGTTACATCACTCCAAATTTGACGGTTTTCCCAATAGGATAACATTACGGCACCCGACGCATTACAGAAATCCTTTGGCACCCTGCTGCAAAATAACGGTTTGGTCTTTTTTCCTGAAATTAGGAGGGAAGACAGCCAACAGCCCACAGATGTGCCTTTCAGTAGTTTGGTGAAAAAATATCACACGGCGGCAAAGTTACGGCACTCCAAAGTTGATGATTTTTCCCATAGGATAACATTACGGCACCCAACGCATAACAGAAATCCTTTGGATCCCTGCTGCAAAATAACGGTTTGGTCTTTTTTCCTGACATTTGGAAGGAAGACAGCCAACAGCCCACAGATGTGCCTTTCAGTGGTTTGGTGAAAAAACATTACAGGGAGGTAAAGTTATGGCGCTCCAAACTTTTCTTTTTTTCCCATAGGATAACATTACCGTGTTCGCCGCGCCTTTCAGGGCCCGTATCTCGGAAACGGTGAGAGATACGGACTTTTCGTCAGAAAATTTCTTAGCCCACTAACAGGGTTAAGATTCAAATTAGCCAGGACAGTTGTAAATAATATGACTTTTACATTTTTTTTCTATGTCATACGGTTCCTGAGATATAATGTATTTAGTATTCCAAGATCTCATTTTCTACGCCGATACTCATTATTTTGCATACATTATTTGTACTCACTGTCTTTATCAATGCAAGTTTTGGGGAAAACCAGCCTGTGCACTTACATTACTGTTACTGTTGCCCTTTCCGCTTGCGGTTCCGTACCTGTTTCACTTACCGTTGATGTCTGCACCACCATGTGCGCTATTCTTTGCGTTTTCATTTGCGCTTGCATTTCTGTTATTTTTTGCCATTTCTGTCTACAGTACTGTTTATCTTTCTGTTTCACTTTACATCACCATGCCCATTGACATTTCTGTTTGCAGGCACCATGTTACTATGTGACAACACATCACGTGGCAGACCATTCCGTCTTACACCACCATGTGCGTACTCTTTCTGTTCTCATTCATGCTTGTGTTACCAAGTGCGCCACTGTTAGCATTTCTGTTTGTGTTGCTGTCCCTGTTAGTATGCCACAAGACATCATGTGGCGGGAGCGCGGGGCCCGCTCACTCCACCGCATTATGCGGTGGGAGCGTGGGGCCCTCCGCCGCTGCATTACATTTACTATTTCTTGTTATCATTCTCAAAAAGAAGGGAAATTAGAGGCAAGAAACCCCATTTAATGCATTAGTTAGGGTTGTTCCACAGCGACAAAAGTGAGGAAATTCACTGTTAGGGTTGAAAACCCCCACACCCCCCACCCACCCCACCAACCGGCATTGGGGTGTGCATTGGGATCATGGGTCCTAACTCTCACCCCGCTCTCCTATACTTCTGTCACGCTTTACATGTCATGGGGTGAGAGTTAGGGCTGATGATCCCAATGCACACCCCAATGCCACCACATGCGCCATCCTTTATGCGTTTCATTTGCGCTTATGCTTTTTGTTACTTTTTTGCCATTTGTGTGTACCGTATTGTTTCTCTTTCTGTTTCACTTTATGCCACCATGCCCATTGACATTTCCATTTACAGGCACCATGTTACTATGTGACAAGACATCACGCGGCACACCGCCTCCTGCCTATGCCACTGCAAGTCATCTTTCTGTTCTCATTCGTGCTTGTATTACCATGTGTGCCACTGTTAGCATTTCTGTTTGCATTGCTGCTCCTGTTACTATGCCACAAGACATCATGTGGCGGGAGTGCGGGGCCCGCTCCCGCCACCGCATTACATTCACTATTTCTCAATATCATTCTCAAAAAGAAGGGAAATTAGAGGCAAAAAACTTCATTTAATGCATTAGTTAGGGTTGTTCCACAGCGACAAAAGTGAGGAAATTCGCTGTTAGGGTTGAAAACCCTAACTCCGAATTCACCCCCAGCACCACACACACACACACACACACACACACACACACAATCAAGTACGGGGGAGGACCAAGTCAACACAACCAATGACAGACATCCAGCAGCAGGTGACAGAAATAACAAACAATTGTCTAAATGTACTAGAAGACATCCCCACCCACCTGACCAGGTACTGCATGCTCAGTGGAGATCAACAGCAAAACTGAGGCCATGTACACCAAACGACACATCCCTGATTGCAGCTGCACACAACGTACCACACTTAGTAGTTGCATGGCTCATTTCCACCGATGCCCCACACCACACCACAACTGGTACTGTGCTGTTATTCAATATAAATGCTGAAGGTATGATGACAGTTGTAGAAAGGTTTTAACACTAGTGAGTATACATTAATTAAGAGAAGTACATACATTAACTACAAGACACTAGCATGCTCAAGATAAAAGTAGTGATACATTTAGTAGGTGATTTACATAGTAGTACATTTACTGCAATGGTTTACTCAACATAGAGAGGTTGATGTAAACGATGGAAAAGCATTGCCTGTTCAACGCCAGAAATTGCATCTGCCAGTATCACATGCATTCTTACTGATGAAGGTGTACTGTTGATGTACATACATAGACCTTCAGTGTGTTTCAATACTAAAGATGCAGTAAGTATTCTTTGTAAGAAAGATTGTAATTGCATGGATCAGGCCAAGCAACTTCTAAATATCATAGCACTACTGAGCCAACAATGATGTACCTGTATCAGACATGTATATAGGATAGATTTTCCTGTAGGAACTTACTGAGCATGTTGTACCTGATAAAGACAATCTCATTGCATCTGTGATGACTAACTTATTCAAATAGTAATACATTTGCTATTGTTGCAATGAGTGATCTATGCCACTTATGGACACAGTGTGATTTTTTAACAGTTGTTTCATACTCAGGCTATGCCTACTGTTTGGGTTTGCCACACTTCTGTCACTGATGCTATCAAAGTGATAACTATGTTAATTCTGCTACAACAGGAATTAAGTAGGTATGGTGTAGATATAAACAGAATGTCTTTTAGTATTGATTTAACTCATAATGGGGTAAGTGTACTAGGACAGAAGGGGTTATCCTCTCTCACTGAGTCTGTCAGTTATAATCACACTAGGGTTTCAATGACTGTAATAATCAAGTTACACTGTTCATCTTTATGAGTTCATATTCACAGCCATCCTCCAGTAACTAGACAGTGTATGGTGTAACTGGGTGGGACACTGTGTTGCAAAGCTGCTGCAGTGCCTAGCAGAGGGAGAGTATCTACTCATAAAGACAATTAAACAATAAGGCATGGCCAACAGTTATGTTAAATGGTCTGTTACCCTGTAGGGGTTTAATGTTGAATGAGGAATATCCGAGTGCCACATGTCGCTAGACAGTGATAAACTGACCATTAACATAATACCTGGGAGTGGCTTATTGCTATCATAATAAAACTGTTTTTTAAACAACATTAAACCATGTTCATCATATGGTTAGGCTCTACATGTATGTTAATAAAAACTAAACATAAGGTGTTACAATGTTTACAGTCAATTAGAAAGCTGCATTTCTCAAACCCTTGTTATAATCAGAGACATTATACCTGTACAACTCCTTGGTTTTGCTTAACTCTATTGCTCAGGTGGCCCACCACAAGTGGTGTGGTCTGGTGTGGGGCATCAGTAGGTAAGGCCATGCAACTACTAAGTGTGGTACGTTGTGTGCAGTTGCAATCAGGGATGTGTACGTTTGGTGTACATGGCCTCAGTTTTGCTGTTGATCTCCACTGAGCATGCAGTACCTGGTCAGGTGGGTGAGGATGCCTCGTAGTACATTTAGACAATTGTTTGTTATTTCTGTCACCTGCTGCTGGATGTCTGTCATTGGTTGTGTTGACTTGGTCCTCCCCCCATACTTGAATGTGTGTGTGTATCTGTGTGTGTGTGTGGTGCTGGGGGGGTGAATTCGGAGTTAGGGTTTTCAACCCTAACAGCGAATTTCCTCACTTTTGTCGCTGTGGAACAACCCTAACTAATGCATTAAACGGAGTTTTTTGCCTCTAATTATATATATATATATTTATATATATATGTACAGTATATATATAAAATGGATAAAAAGGAGTGGTCCAAATCCAAATTTCTAATTGTATAAAATGCATCTCATGACCGTGCGTATACCACAGCGCAACCACACACCTGCACTTTTACCCCCTTCCAAAACAATTTTTACATTTTATAAGATAGAAAAAACACTCTTAGGTGTGCGGTCACGCTCTGATACATGCACACCTTGGGCAGTTGACACACACCAAGACGTGCATATATCAGAGCACGACAGCACACCTCAGAGTGGTTTATCTATTACATATATATACATTCTCCTCTTCATCTCCCCATATTTTTCCTTCTCTGTAAATAACTTTTGACTACTAGCTTTCTTCCTTCTCGAACCTTGTTGCTGACCATCCACTGTTGTTTTGCCAATTACCACCCCTGACCTTCCTTCTGTCAGTCTTTCTTGTTATGTTTGAACATTCCTCACATTTCTTTCTATATAACCTTACTATCTTATTAACCATTTCACTCCACAGGTCAGGTCCGTGGTTTATGAACTTATTATATATCTTAATGCCATTATCTGTATAATGCTTGCCATTATTTTTTTGTTGTTTCTACTCATTGTATTTTGTAGCACTGCTGTACTGTTCCTCTATTTGTATTATTGTACCCATGTTGCTGTTGTTCAGCTGTTCTCTTTTTGTTGTACTCTCCTGGGTCGTGCCTGAAAATAGTCATTTCATGGCTAGTGCACCTACCCAGTTAACAAAAACTAAATAAATAAATAAAATATGTATATAGATATAGATGTAGATATATAGATATAAAGAGCAAAGCATGGGGTCATAATGTCATGGACAAAACTACACAAAGATGGTGCAGACACAATGATGTGCACTCTAACAGCATTGGGACAAAATTCTGACCAAAACAACAAGAGTGCACACCATTGAAAACACATCAGCAGTCTTCCTTTTTGTGGGGGTCTTTGCACCTCTCACCCCCCACACCCCCGGACTTATTATAATCAACTCTGGGGGGTTGTGGACTGCTGGTAACAAAGAAAACTCAGACTGAATTTTTTTTTTAAAAGCTGCATTACAGTGAGACCTGGGGAGAACTGAACCACAGTCCCAGGTCCCCAACACCACTGGAGGCAGGTTCTCTAGCCTCTCCACCATGGAAGCAGCTTGGCTAAGCACTGTCCCAGCAGTGTTCTTCACGTTCCCTAATGGCAGCATACAGTGATGGGGGTAGCGGTTGTTACTACATGTTGAAACAATCCCTGTCACTGTAGATCCATTCATGCTTCCTACAGTGCAGTATTCCATACACAGTTTTGTCCGCACTATATTGGCCCTGTACCATATTGCAATAACATTCTATGCTCTCTCTCTCTCTCTCTCTCTCTCTCTCTCTCTCTCCCTCTCTACATATATATATTTTCTGCAAAATACTTTCTTAATGTACCATTAGGGTTCTAATAAAAAAGCAGGGAAATGTAGTCTTTGGGTTCTCCAACCCAAACACCCCACCCCCACCCTGCATGCAGGAAAAGGTGTGAGGGGTGTACCTCGGGGTTGTGAACCCTAATTTCCAACACATTCCATGAGTAAGTAAGCTAAGATGGGTATGGTATTGGATAATGTGGTAAGCATTAGGGTTCACAACCCCAAGGCATACCCCTCATGCCTGTTCCTGCATGCAGGGTGGGGATGGGGTGTTAGGGTTAGGAACCCTAAGATCACATTTCCCTACTTTTATCACTCGAACTCTAATGGTACATTAACATTTTTTGCAATGAATTTGCATGCTTTTTGAAATCTAGATTTAGTATTTACTGCACTGGTCCTTGTAAGAATAGATCCGGAAGCAAATGATTTTATACCTTTTAATGGACCAAAATAGATGTAACAAAAAAGAACAAAATGCTTTAGCTTTCGGACCAACAAGTCCTTCGTCAGAAGCTTAATGATAGTTATTTAGAAAAAACAATATTTTTAACACCCAGATCATGCAGAAAAAAACAGAAAAAATCACCGCTGATTTAAAATACCCATTTTTTCCTTTTTTCCATTCAAAGTTTATTAATGTTTTCAGCATACAGAAGACTACACATCACAAGTTACATAGAATAGATCCAATTATAACTGGGATATAGCATGTGTCTTCTCCCCTCCCCTTACCCCCACCCCAAATATAAAACAAAACCTAAATAGAGAAAATATACAATGTCTCCTCATCCCCTCCCCCCAACCTCCCATCCCCACTCTTCCAGGTTTGCATGGAGAAAACTTAGCCTAATCCATATATCAACCCCTGTATACCCATTAATCTAGGTAGTTTGAAGAGAATAAAGGGTTAGTAAAGGGGCCCAGATTCGATTAAATCTATTCATTTTGTTCCGAAGACTGGCAATCATTTTCTCAGCTCTGAGATTAGCCAGGAGTTCCCTCAACCATTCAGCATATGATATCACCTCACTATCTTTCCAATGTCTAAGTATTCATTTTTTAACTGACATGGATATTAAAGCCATGTGATACTTGCGAGTAGTTACTGGGATTTCAGAGAAGTCTTCTAAGAGGCAAACTTTAGCTGAAAACAGGTCATTAAGACCCAACAGGGGGTCCACTCTTTGTTTAATATGTGACCATAAGGAGGTTATCTTGGGGCAAAGCCAGAAAATGTGCACTAAGTTACCCTCCCCCTGCATGTATCTTGTACAACTAGAAGAGGAGGCAAACCCCAATTTAGCCATTGTTTGAGGTGTGTAATATAAATTGTGTAATATCTGGAATTGCATGAGCTGGAGCCTATCTTGCGTAATAAATTTGTGACACCCTTGCCAGAGCATAGACCAATTAATAGATATCTCAGGAAGGAGAGAGGCCCAATAAGCAGAAGGTCCAAAAAAGTCAGGATAGATCCATTCATATAGGGCATTGAAAATCCTTGACATGGCGTGTGGGAGACCAGCCATTTGGGCCAATTCTGATCAGAAAGCTGGACTCCGAGACGGTGGGGGAGCCACCCCTATGGCTTTCACAAGCAAATGATGTAGTTGGAAAATTTTAAAAATACTAGAAGTTGGAATACCCATCTTAGCTAAGATCTCCGGGGATGAAAGCCATGTCCTTTTTATATCATTCCAAAAATATGAGAGACTAAAATCCTTTGCCTGCAGAACCCACAGGGAAGAAAGGACCCTCCCATCTATTTTGATATTAGGGTTACCTAGTAACGGTTGTCCCAAATCTATGCAATGGTTGTATTTTATGAAACTACAAAATTGGGAATGCACTCTGACAAATATTGCAATTGGTGTCGAATGAAGCTGTATTGGAAGGCATTTGGGTTTCGTATGTAAAAGTGCCAAAGGGGAAAGATTATAACGTTGAATTTGAGAAAATTCTATTTTGAGCCAGAGGGGTCTATACGAAGAGGGAAGTTCTGGTTCACCTTGTATAAGCCACCTAAGATATTTACTCACATGGCTAGCCCAATAATAAGACCGACATGTGAAGGCGAAGACCCTCTGATTTTGGGAGCTGCTAATTTATGAAAAAGCAAGACGAGGTCGCTCCAGCCCAGATAAAGTTAATAAAAGTACTGTGCACTTTCTTGAACCATGACAGAGGCAGCCATAAATTTGAAGAGGCTGAGTGGGTAATAAAGGCGGGGAAAGATATTCATCTTGATAAGATTAATTTTGCCCCATAAAGAGAATGGGAGGAGGGACCACCTTTTTAGATCCTGTGTAATAGTGAGTAATAAGGAATCCAAATTATTCTTTTGAAAAAGAGCTGCGCTTCTCGTGAGAACAATACCTAGATATCTCAAAGATTCTTTTTCCCCAAGACAAACCTAAAGCCGTAATTTCATGTTTTAATACTCTCTGATTGAGGGGGAATACCGAAGTCTTATTGACATTCAATTTGTAGTTGAAAAAGGAACTATATTCCTTAATAATTTCCAGCACAGACAGAATAGATATGACAGGGTGGGATAATTGGAGTAGTAAATCGTCAGCATATGCTGATACTTTGACTTCATAATCTTGTATAACAATACCTTGAATCCTTGGCCAAGCGACCAATCTCCGGATGAAGGGCTCTAGATATAAATTAAAAAGTAAAGGAGATAAGGGACAACCTTGCCTAGTGCCAGAACATAAAGAAAATAAATCTGAAATGAGTCCATTGCTTAATACCTGGGCTGTAGGGGCCTTGTAAATTGCCTGTATCCACTTTTGAAATTCCAAAGGAAAACCAAAGGCATGTAAAGTCCGGAAAAGAAAATTCCAATCCACTCTATTGAATGTAAAATTTTTTTTTGAGAAAGTATAATTGTAGGCTTATTTGCTTGTTGGAGTGCAGGGTCCTCTAGGCTCTGCACTCCCAACCATCCATAATGTTTGAGACATTGTAATTGTATCCTTATTTCCCTGTGGGAGCTCAGGGCCATTTGGGCCCTGTGCTCCCATCATTCCATAATCCTCCATGTATTTGTGTGTGGGAGCACAGGACTCTTTGAACCTTGTGCTGCCATGTATGCATAAGGCCTGCCCTCTCATTACCTCATAATGGTATTCATATTTGTGTGTGGGAGCGTACTGTGCCATCCATCCATAATTTTTGAGATATTGTAATCATATCCATATTCACTGCCATCAGCCCTTAATAGTATCTGTATTTGCATGTGAGAGCACAGGGCCCAGAGAGCATGCATACATATTTTTGAGATGGTGTAGTGATACCCCTCTTTGTCTGTGGGAGTGCAGGTCCCGCTGGGCCATGTGCTCCCATCCTGTACTGTGTAGACCCAAACACCTGACATTGCAATGTGATCCTATAGAAAACGCAGCAAAACTCGAAACCTGTGTAACTCAACACCAAATTAATATATTTACACAAACCAGCACAAGGCACATTTGTGGGGCAATCCCTTTGTACCCTGAACATTTCAGAACAAAATTGCAAACCATTTCTTTACAGCGAAGTGACAGACAAACAACTGTGTACACCTCCCATGTAAATGTTATCCTGTTTAAAACAACATTTTACCCTGCAGATCTCCAGAGCAAAGTAATATATTTTCCCCAAACCACAAAAAAGGCACATCTCTGGGGCAAGTCCTTTGTACCCTGAAAATTTCAGACCAAAATTTCAAACCATTTGTTTATTGTGAAGTGAAAAAAAAAACAGTTACAGTATATAAATAGTCTTTTTTCACAAATTTGAGAAAAATAATCCTTTTCCGTTGTTCCTTTTTCGCAATTTGCAGAAAAAGAAAATCCTTTTTGACAAGTTGTGAAAATGGATCCTTTTTCACAAATCCTTTCTCACAACTTGCTGCAAAAGAAAACGCTTTTTCACAAATTGCAAAAAAGGATCCTGTTTCACAGAACTTTTTTCCGCGGTTTGTGAAAAAGGATTTTCTACATGGTGAAAATAGCAAATTTCTAAGTAATCAAAAAACTAATTCCAGTATTGGATTCTATGGGCCACAGTTACAGTAGGTAAACACAACTGTTGGTGTTTACTAAACCCCTCTTTTTTCAGTAATTTAATTTTGTTGTCACTGCTAACTAAAAACAAGATGGCTGTAGCATGAAAAAAGATTCCCCATTTGTGGCAAAAGATCCCACGTTTGCGAAAAAGAATTCCGCATTTGCGATAAAGAATCCTTTTTTGAAGTGAACACCCAACTTTTCCCATAGGAAATAATGGGAAACTTTGAAATGTATTAACTTTGGACTAGATTAATATTTCTTCACCAGATCTTCAAAAGGCACCACTGTCACCCAAGACCCATATACCCTAAAAATGTCAGACCAAAATTCCATACTATTTTTGTGCAGTGGCATGACAAAGAATTTGACAAAAATAGTAATTTACATATTTTTTGACACTGTGTATCTCCGCACCCAGGCATCCAACTGGAGCGACACTTGCCACATCAAGAGATTTGTGATCCATGATGGCACTTGCAACATTTCATGCAAATTGCTTGAATGGTTGCAAAGTTATTAAAATGCAAATTGTTCAGTTTAACATAGATGTGAAGACTGAACCTCAATATAGGGGAGCTACTGCACCCCCATAATGTAGAATAAATAATCAGTAAGGGTGGTATACAATGATGTATACCCATTGAGTGGGCTAATTAAGGCTATAAGGCAATGAGTTTGAAGGGCACGTGGCTTTACTGTCCTAATTAGCCCCTGAGATGGGTATACTTCTGACTGTTACACCCTTACCCATTGTTTGTTGAATATAATACATTAGGATGGTTTTTGTTATGGAGATAGCATTTGTGATCATGTTATGGCACCTGAAGGTCTCTTGCAGCAAGGACAGAATGGTGTGTAGTAAACGTAGATAGGAGTTTTGGAGATTTCTGGGTTTGGGAGGGTTTTGTTAAGTTCTTTTTTCCAGGTTTTTTGCAGCTTAATTGATTTAGCTAACTTAATACTGTATCATTTGTGTTATTAGTGGTATCCCATAGGGTTTAATGTAGTGGAGGTGTGTACTTTTTATTAGAAAATGGCTAAGAGAATCCTAGCTGTTTAACTGACTAGGATATTGATCTGAGTGGGACAGTATTTTTTTAATAGAGCACACCAACAAGTTTCCATTCTGTGTGCCCCATTACTTGGAATAGTCTTGGGCAACCCGAATGTTCAAACGCAGAAGCCACCATATTTTTTGTATCGGTAATGGACAGACAAATGAGTGAGGAGCCCCCCCTCCCAAAAAAAAATTCAGCTCCCACATATGTGGGAACAGAAAGAATTCCCCTCTCCACACCCTGTAGAGCCAAACCAAAGTTTTCAAGCCACAGTAGAGTTTAAAAAATGCATACAAGTACTCACAACTCCACATGTTAGTAGAGCCAAAGCCAATCAAATCCACCACTGCTCCTCACCCCCAGTCTCCCGATCCCCTAACAGCCATGATAATCCCCACCCTCTCCAGTACATTTCCTTACCTTCTGCATCCTCTCTTTATGGCTCAAGACTTTCTCTTTGTTTATTTTTTTTTCTTTTACTGTGCACCACTTTTAAAAGCTGTATTGACTCAGACCTGCCAGGACTTTCTACGACGTATACCCCACCTGCTCTCTGATTAGGTGCAGCCACACTACATGTATATTGAATAATTTCACATTTCCCCTCCCATCTTTTCCTAATTTCTCACAGAGGACTACAAGTCCTATAAACCCACAGGGCAACTATGCACTCAGGAAATGAGCATCTTCTAAAGAGAAGCACCCTCTGCTGACAAGGACAGCACAATACAGGGACTACTTTGCAACATAAACGTATGTTATTCTTTTTTTTTAATATTTATTACACTTGCTAAAACCTTTTTTTTTAATGTATAAAAAAAATATAACTTATGGGCTATATTCTAAGTACAAAAATACCCTCCAGGGTGAGCAGTATTGGGAAATACAAGACCTTCCAGGGGTTATAAGGCCCTCCACCTGTGGTGTCAGGCCTCATTATGCCTCTGGGTGGTCTGGTATTTCCCAATACTGCCCACCCTGTCAGGTATTATTGCTTACTTACTGCAGGTATATACTTTTTAATTGTTTGATTAGTGAATGTATACAGCTTTAATTAGTGTAGGTATATACTGTAGCTGTAATTGTTTAGTGCAGGTATAATATTTTGAACTGACAGATTAGTCACAGGTATACTTTTAATTGATAGATTAGTCACTGTTATACAGGGAAATATGTGATGTCCTTTTCTATGGGAAAAAGTTCCCATCCATGTAATATCTATCTATCTATCTACATATATATATATATATATATATACATATATATATATATATATATATATATATATATATATATATATACATAAGATAGATAGATAGATAGATAGATAGATAGATAGATAGATAGATAGATAGATATTATAGTGGTACAGTAGTGCCACTATAGTTAGGGTTGAGGAGCCATTTACATGTTAAACCCAAAATCTTGCACCTTAATAACTTTGCAACCATTTGACAGATTTGCCTGAAATTTGGAATACATGACCAAGCCCCATATGCCTTGGGATCTGCCAAGTTTTGTACTGGTTGGATATATGGCTGCAGAGTTATTAAGTGTGATCTGCACACGCGTTTACGCTTTTTTGGAATTCTACGGTTGCGCCTACAGGTTGCATGGTTTGTAATGACCGTCCAAAATCTTCAGGGAACGTGTGGCGGTCCCTGATGTGCCTTTTGAAGATTTTGTGAAAAATATTAAACAGTTCAAAAGTTATTCAAAAACAAGTTCCCATTATAAGTCAGTGGGAAAAGTTAACAAAAAGTTTTAGTGTCGCAAATGCAGTTTTTACTTTCGCAAATGGCCCTGTTACTGTCACAAATCCACCATTTTGTTTTCAGTTAGCGATCAGAAAAATGCTTGGCATTTAAAATTGGGACCCCCTTGCAACCTAAGTATTTTTGTATTCACCTAGTCGGACCCTGAGGATGCTAACCATGTCTTTATTTTGGGGTAAAACACCCCAGAAATATGTTTTTCAAATTTCTGGAAAAGGTACATTTGCAAAGTACTGTCGCACTTGTGATACTATCGAATGAATTTGCGAAAGCTTTCGCAAACTGTGACAGTACTTTTCTAGGCTGTGGGAAGATGACAGCATATCTTTGGCACCCTGCTGCAAAAGAATGGTTTGGAGTTTTGGCCTGAAATCTGGAGGAAACACAGCTGACATCTCACAGATGTGCCTTTCAGTATTTTGTTGAAAAAATATTACATGGTGGCAAAGTTACGGCACTCCAAATTTGATGCTTTTTCCCCTAGGATAACATTACAGTATCCAATGCATTACAGGAATCTTTTGGCGCCCTGCTGCAAAATAACGGTTTGGTCTTTTGGGCTGAAATTTGGAAGGAACACAGCCAACATCCCACAGATGTGCATTTTTGTGGTTTGGTGAAAAAATATTAAAAGGGAGCTAAAGTTATGGCACTCCGAACTTCTCTTTTTTTCCCATAGGATAACATTATGGTGTTCGCTGCGCCTTTCAGGGCCCGTATCTCAGAAATGGTGAAGATACAGACTTTTTGTCAGGGAATTGCTTAGTCCCCTGATAGCCAGCAAAGTCATAAATCATATGACTTTTACATTTTTTTTCCACGTTGTACGGTTCCTGAGATATAAGCAATTTAGTATTCCAAGTCCTCATTTTCTACGTCGAGAACCATTATTATGCATACATTCTTTGTAATCACTGTCTTTCTTCATGCAAGTTTTGGGGGAAAACCAGCCAGTGTGCTTACATTACTGTTACCATTGCCATTTTTGCTTGCGGTTCCGTTCCCGGTTCACTTACCGTTCACGTCTATGCCACCATGTGCGTTACCCTTTGCGTTTTCATTTGCGCTTGCTTTTGCATTGTTTTTAACATTTCTGTCTAGACTACTGTTTCTCTTTCAGTTTCGCGTTACGTCACCATGCACATTACTATTTGCATTTGCGGGCACAATGTTACTATGTGACAAGACATCATGTGGAGGGAGCGTGTGGCCCAAGCCACATTACATTCACTATTTCTCATTATCATTCTCAAAAATAAGGGAAATTAGAGGCAAAACACTCAGATTAATGCATTAGTTAGGGTTGTTCCACACCGACAAAAGTGAGGAAATTCGATGTTAGGGTTGAAAGGCCCCCCTGCCCACACCCCCAACCGGAATCCAGGGTGCACACATTAGGGTTGTCAGTCTAACTCACCCCATTCTCACACCTCTGCTTCTTTACATGTGATGAGGTGAGAGTTATGGCCGACAACCCTAATGTGCACCCTGATGCTAGTTAGGGGTGTGGGCAGGGGTGGCCAAGGGGGCTTTCAACCCTAACACCGAATTTCCTCACTTTTGTCGGTGTGGAACAACCCTAACTAATGCATTAAATGGAGTTTTTTGCCTCTAATATATATATATATACACACACACACACACACACACACACACACACACACACATATATACACACACATATATATGGTGATGACACTGTATGCTTTGTGAGTGGACCCTCTGTACAGAGCAGATGTGAAGCTCAGAAGACAGAGCAGCAGTTGGGAGGTGGTATAAAAATGGCTGGTAAGTTAGAAGGAAGTCTTTTTTGGTCAGTGTGAAGCCCAAAAGTACAGCACAAGTGGTTTTGACTGGTGCTATACGAGTATGAAGCCCTTTAAAATCCTTTCAGTGTACAGCCCAGAGTTACTGACATACTGTAGATCAATGTTTGCCAAGAAGTATGCAGAACAAAATTTCTGGAAGCAACTGGAAAGGCACAGAACTTGAGGAGTGAGCAACCACCTGTGGCAGTCCCAAGAAATTGGTGGCCAATGGAAGTGATAAGGCAAACTGCAGGCATGGCCTGCAATCAAAACAATTTGTAGAGGAGACAAGAGAAGCACCTTTTTATAGTGTTCAGCAAGAGGGATACAGGATTTGCCAGTTGCTAATTATCCCATAAATTATGGAGTTTGTTCGTGACATGTTAGTAATATCTGTCTACATGCTTCTGCATTAAATGTATTAGTAAAAATCCATTAAGCTTGTCATTATTACTGTCCAGTGAGCTCTTATTGCTTGTATATACCTGACAGCCAGCATAATTTTTTGTGGGTGGGAGGAGTAGTGATCTTTTCTGACAGCCTGCCTCTTTGCTTCCTGAGTACCTTATCTGACAGGCAGAGTAGAGAAAGTGTCTGGTTTCATTACTGTGACTATGTACACCAGCCCTGGGACCCACATCAGGAAATTAGCTTTCTGCTGTGTATTGTGGATCCATCAATCAGGTGGAAGCGGGATGGAGCTCATCTTCTTCCTTTTCAGCAGACCAGTCCTAGTGGTCCTCTGCACTTGCGGTCCAGAGCACTAAGAACGAGCTCAAAGGGCATTGTGGAGTCTGCCTGGAGTCAGCCCTGAGCCAGACAGTCAACTTGTCATGCTGTTCCTTTCAGATTGCCACTGGAGTTACTTTCTGCCTAACTGTGCTGCATAAAAGTTCATTGTAAGTTCTGCTCCTATTGTGCTACCTCATCAAGGTTCTAGTCCTGTTCCTCAAGTTGTTTTATTTTATTCTCACAAACTGTACCAAGCCAGCTTGCACCCTTTAGGGTTCACCAACTGCCTTGCTCTGAAGAATACACTATTCTGTTATCTTTATGTTACTGTGCTGTTCTGTTATTAGGTGCTTCACACTTACATCACACTCTCTGTTATGTGAATGTTCTCTGTTTGTGTCTCTGCTAGTAACACCCTATCATGGCTTTATGTTTATTTGCATAATTAATCTGGATTGCTTATAACTGTGTTGTAGTCTGCTAAGGTTGCATAGATTCTGTTGTGTAAGTAATTTCATTGACATTCATCTGGTTGTTGTCCCTAACATTTACTTATGCACCAGACCCCCCACCTTTTCCTTTTACAGTGTTTTATTTCAATAAACCAGCCTTAATACTAGGCTAGGCAGACTGTTCCATGGGAGATCTGGACCCCCGGATCGAACCCGCAATCCATGGACCCAGCTAAATATGGACTTCGCAGCAGAAGTACGGTTCCGGTTCCATGGAAGTGCCATTTTTCTCATTGTATGTATTGTTGCCATGGGTATGCTGTCTGCATGCTTGCTACACATATAAGCAGCTGGTGGCATCCAATTAGGCAACAGATGGTCACATGATGCACTCATGGTATATAACCATACTGAGTGCGCAACATGGCCCAGATGAGAAGAGGACAGTTTGAAGGAGCACCCGTTTATCACTGCAGCAGCTGCCAGAAGAAGTTGCTGAAAAGCACACAAAAAACCACACACAAAAATATACAGTGGAGTCCACTTATAAGAACATTGATTAGTGGAACATCCCGGTTATAAGAACATTGCTCTGATGCCCCGATTTTCCCCCATGTATTCCTATGCAGTGAAAGCCTGCTTATAATAACATTCAGCCCAGTTAAAAGAACATTTATCTTCAGCTTCTTTGCCTGATCTGATAGCTGTCAGTGACTAAAACGAACTGTGTCACTGACTTAGCTCACACCTCTCAGCTCAGGAGATTAACACGGTTAACACATTCCCTGGTATGCAGCTAGGTGTGAATGGGAAATGATTAGCTGCAGCACTTTGAGCATTCCTGCATTGCTTTACCTGTTAAATGTGCTGCCTTTCTATTGTTTCCTGATCCCATTCATCCTGTGGCAGTAATAGTGAAAAGACATGGCTAAACAGGCTACCACCCCTCTGAAAGGAAAGTAGAGAATGGCGCTTACCTTATTACAGAAGCTATCCATAATTGAATGCCTCAGCAGCCCTTCAACAAAACAGAGTGACACAGCGAAGGAGTTTGGTGTGAATGTTTGCACGATCTCAAAAATCATAAGCAATAAGGACCAGCTGATTGCTGACTTCGAGTGAGGACTGAACAAGGAGAGTAAACGAAAGAGAACCGGCAAGAATGAGCTTGTTGAAAATGCATTGCTTTGGTGGTTCAGCACCTGTTGCATGGTAGATGAACCTATCAGTGGCCCTATTCTGCTAAGTAAGGCACAACAACTAGCCGATGGAATGGGTCTGAGCTTCACAGCCACAAACGGGTGGCTCTGCAGATGGAAAGAACGCCCTGGTATACAATTCAAAAGATGCCATGGCGAAAAACAAGATGCATGATGAGGACTCAACAGATGTGGACGTCCCTGAAACACCAGCAAATATTGACATTAAATCTCGCATGTCAAAGATACGGCAGTACATTTTGAGTAAGCCATTAGCTGAACTGGCATCCTTTTATGATCTAGACTCTAAAAAATGCCAGACAGCTTAAGATTACTGATTATTTTAACAACTAACTTGTGTCTTTATGCACTGCATGCACTTTGAGGCAATTTACTGTTTTTAATTATTTAAATACTGTCAGTAAAGTTTTCTATCAGTATTACAGTACTGTATTGTATAGCAGCAACACTCCACCTTGTGGCAGGAATAGAAAATTGCTTGGGATTTTTCTCGCTATAACGGTAGCCAGTCTATAAGAATAGCCCACTTATAAGAACATATTTTTGTGGCAAATAGGGTGTTCTTATAAGCGGGTTCCACTATATATATACATTTTGGAGGGGGCAAAAGAAAAGGAGAGAGAAAGGACTCCATTTACTGGTGTGTGGGAGAGAGAAACTGATCGTTGGGGAGGGTGACAGTCGGGACTGGAGAAAGGAGGAATCCAGAGGGACTGAGGAGACAGTGGCAGCATGGGTGCTGCCGGGAGGGGGGCACAAGGCAGGCAGTGTGGCAGTGTGACTGTGTACATGTGCAAGGACAGGCTGGCAAAATCTTTGACTTGTGGAATAAAGATCTAGAGGAGAGAGGGAGAGACTTCTGGGGCCCAAGAGGAATTTTACACTTACACAAAATCCCAAATGAAAGTTGTTTCTTTTCTTGGCCTCAGACAGTGTAGCTGTGTACATGAGGAAGGGAGGGCAGGCTGGAAAAATCTTCGACTTGTGCCATTCCAAATACAGATCCAGAGGAGAGAGGGAGAGAGGGAGAGACTACTCTGGGCCCAAGAGAGATTTTACAGTTACAGAAAATCCCAAATGAAAATGTTTTCCTTTCTTGGCCTCAGACAGTGTAGCTGTGTACATGAGCAAGGGAGGGCAGGTTGGCAAAATCTTTGACTTGTGCCATTCCAAATGAGAGAGAGAGAGAGAGAGAGAGAGAGACTGAGACTGAGACTGAGACTGAGACTGCAGGGGGGCTCACAAGAAATTCAACAGTCCCAGAAACCCCAAATAATAATTTCTTCCTGGCTTCAGTGGGGCTGTGTGTAGCGGGCAAGGGCAGCAGGCTGGCAAAATAAATCTTTGACTTGTGTCATACAATCATGAATCACAATCATTTGTAAACATTCATTCATGATTTCATGTATTAAAAAAAATACTGTTCAGACAAACAACATACAAGCTGATGCACCTGTGCTGCTGATTGTGGGTGGCCCTGGGGTTAATCTGACTTTGTGACTCTCAGCAGGCTCTTTACACTACAACAGAAGTAAAGTGCAACTACTGTGCACACAAGTGTCATCATCATCATCATGCATTCCCCATTATATCTCCTTATTATCATTAGTTTTATAGTGTATTGCATTACATTACATTACGTGTACGCATTAACCAACCCCTTGTGTGGGAATGTGCTGTGTGCGATTATGCACCAGCTGTGTCTGCATCTCCAAGTCAAATTATGAGGCACACTTAACAGTTGCTGAATCTGGTCACTTAACAGTAACTAACTATATTGTAGGAGTCAGTTGGGTAAACTTGGAAGGAAGTGGTGGTGGACTGCTGTGCTGTCGGTGTGCTCTGTACAGTCACGAGTCATGACAGTAAATTTGTCCCTGGACTGTGGGTGGGAGTTATCAGAAGGACATCATGTTAGTTAGAGGGATATTTTTTTACAGGTTAGAATACTAGAAAAAAATAGATCAAAGTGTTGATGAGGCGCATTCTATTTCTCAGGTAGGCAGTGGCATTGCAAAAGACAGCAATCAGCCTCAAATGGGAAAACAAAATCAAACCCCAAAAAACGATTTTTTTTACATGTCTAAGGTTTTGTCTTATGAGCGAATGAGTGAATCCAAAAAAGGTGAGTGTCTCAGATCATCATCAGTCCCAAGTAAAAAAAAAGTGATGCAGTTAAAAAAACTAAAGGCTTGGTGAGTACCACCCACAGAGGTACCCAACAGTATGAAACTATTGCATACTATGCTACTACCAGTCCCCCACTCTCATCCAATTCTTCTGAGGTTGAACCCAATGAAGGTAATAAAAATTAAGATGAAGAGAATGATCTGGCAGCACAAAGTTTACTGGAGGGGATGGAAAGTGCAGATCAGGAAGACATAGACAGAAATGTTTTGGTTGTGGAGGGGGGCAGTGGGAATAAACCACAACAGGAACAGGCCCAAGAAAAATCTGGGGGTGGAAGGAACCCTGAAAAGGTGACCAAGGTGCTCTGCCTTCCTGGGAAAAAAACTAAAAACATATCTTTTGTCTGGTCATATTTCTCCATTAGTGCTTCCAACGAGTTGTTAGCAGCATGCACTATTTGTAAATGGCCAATTAGCAGGGGTTAAAAGAAAGGAGAACTGGGAACTTCAGCACTGAAAAGGCACCTACACAGATGCCATAAAATTACTGAGAACTCCAGTTGTGAGTCTCGAAAAGAAAGTGACAGTGATCGCTCACTACACTCAGGGGTAACTCCCATAGATGAAAGCAGTGGCAGCCCCACAGCACTACTGAAACACCTCCACCACAACTTCCTCCCATTCAAAGGACTCCTCCACTGTTACTGAAAGTGACGATCTGTTCAAAAGCTCTCCTCTTTCAAGGAGACAGTTTACTATCTCAGAAACATATGAACGTAAAGCCAAATATGCCTCAACTCTTTCTGTTGCAGATGCAATAACCCCAAAAATTTCAGAAATGATTGGTGTTGATTTGCTACCATATAACATTTAACATATAGGATTCAGGTGGCTGCTTGAGTACCTCGGACCTCGATATAGTATACCATCATGGAAATACTTCTCGACAACAGGGATTCCAGATCTTTACTATGTCATATGTAAAAAATTAAGACACGCCTTGTGCAATGCTGTTGGGAGGGTGATGCATCTCACAACAGATATCTGGACAAGTTGTCAGCCTGAACCCTTCATGTCTGTCATGGCACATTGGGCATGTTACGATAATTCAAGTGGGACTGGGTACAGTGAAGCATCGTTATTTGCTGTTCTAAGAATGTTTTATTTTCCATTTGAACATACCTCATACAACATCAGTGAAGAGTTCCAAAAACTAATACAGCAATGGTTCACTTCATAGGAACTGTCAGTTGGCTTTGTAGTTGCAGATAATGGATCCAACATAAGGAAAGCCTTGGAGGAGGGGAGCTTTGTTCACATCTGCTGCTTTGCACATTGCTTAAATTTAATAGTTCAAGGTTTTCTTGATAACAATAGGGAGACGAAGGCTCTTATTAGCACTGCTAAAAGAATATGCACTCTTTTCAGTCACTCAAGCAAAGCCCGTTACTTGTTTGAAAAAGATACAGCAGGAGGACAATTTACCTTTGCACAGACTGATCCAAGACATTTCTACTTGATGGAATTTGACCTTCTGTAAGTTCCAAAGGCTGCTGGAACAAAAGAAAGCTGTCAGGCAACACACTTTGGAAAATAAAACTGGTGATGCAGACATCTATATTGCTCAATGACAGTGGGCCATGCTGGAGTTTGTAATTTTCCTGCTCCAGCATTTGAGGAAATCACCAGGGAGGTTAGTGCAAAACACAGCAAGTCTCAGCCAGGTGACACCCCTAATAAAAATTGTAAATTCAGATTGAATCTGATTACGGAAAAGTTGGAGAAGCAAGACAGTTCCATGATCACACAGGCTGCCAGTGGTTCTGCTGCTGACACATGCAGGTTGCCTTCCAGAATACAACAAGCTCTAACGAGACGTATGATCAGAAAAGTTGAAGAAGATGACAAACTATGTAAAATGCTTCATTGGGAGTACTACATTAAATCAACAATCTTGGACCCATGATACAAATCGAAGCAACTATTAAGTGATGATGATGACACTTGTTTTGAGATAAACAAGAAATAATTGATGAGGTGCATGCTGTCATGGAACAGAGTACAACAGCAGCACCACATTCAGAATCTTCTTCATGACACAGCATAGCATCAGGTGGCCCATCCTCTACTGATGCAGCATTTTCTCCTTCTTTCTCCTCAGCCACTGCAACCGAATCTTCTTCACAACCAGCCAAGCACAGCACTGTCTCACAGTCACTTGGTTCAGCTTCATGTCTCTGGAGTCACTTAGAAGATGTAACTGTAACATCATCTTCATCTGCCTCTTGTAACACAGCCTCAGCACAGACCATTGTTGAAATTTACCTGGCAGAGCCCTGTATCAGTTGAAATGCTGATCCTTTGCAATATTGGAAATCCAAACAAAGTATGTGGCCTTCTTTAGTAAACATTGCAATGAAGTACATGAATTGACCTCTGACTAGCGTCTTTTCAGAACTAGTGTTCTGGGAGGAGGGCAGCTAGCCCAGACAGAGGAGGAGAAGGATATGGGGGTGCTCATTACAGGGTCAATGAACAACTCAGCACAATGTGGGAAGGCATCTGTGAAGGCCAACAAAATGCTGGGTTGCATTGCAAGGGGTATATTCTCGAGGAGGGATGAGGTGATTCTGCCACTGTGTAGGTCATTAGTATGATTAGTTAGAATGCACCTGTAGTACTGTGTGCAGTACTGGCACCCTTATCTGAAGAAGGACATTAAGTTACTGGAGGGGGTGCAGTGCAGGGTGACAAAGATGATCAAGGGGCTGGGGGACTTATCATACGAGACAAGGCTGAGGGAGTTGAACATATACCCACTGGAAGAAAGGAGGAATGGGGGGCATGTTTGAAACTTTTAGGTACATTAAACGAATAAACAAGACAGGTACAGAGGGGCTCTTCAAAGTAAGGGAGGGGAGGGACACCCGAGGCCATGATATGAGACTGGAGGGAGGGAGGAAGGTTCAGGAGGGAGATGAGGAGACACTTTTTTACAGAGAGGGTGGTAGCTGGGTGTAATGCATTACTGGCAGAAGTGGTATCAAGTAAAAATGTGGACTGCTTCAAAAGGGGCTGGGTCAGGGCAAGGGGAGGGTCAGTGAAGGGGAAGGGTGGGGCAGCTGCAGAATAAGTGGGGCTAGCTGCACATTCAAGCAGACTTGATAGACTTCTAGGTCTTTATCTGCTGGCAAATTTCATATGTTTGTATGTTCAGATGTTTAGTTCAGCTGATAACATCATTACTGACACACAATCCTGTTTGACACCAGAAAATGCTGAGTGCCTCACATTTCTCAAAGTCAACATTCCTCACTTTAATTATAAATATACCAGAATAAAACATACACTGACTGCTCTGAGCAGGCCCTATCCACAAAACACTTTCAAGAATTTGTGCCTGTGGTGAAAATATTTTGTGACTAGGGTCTACTACATGAGGTAGCAATTAATTGCAACAAGTCAGGTCAGGACGGACTAGACTGGGCCACTATTACTTGAATTTTTATTTTTTTTTTTTTTTTAGCTTTTGTTGACCAGGTAAGTGCACTAGACAAATCCTGCCTATTTTCAGGCACGACCCGGGGGAGGGGGATACAGATGAATGCCAACTGACCTTGAACCAGATTAAGCTGTTGGTGGTATTTTTAGTGAATGATCACATGAGCAGCACAGAATAGAAAAACCAAAAATAACATCAGTGGGTTCAGAGCCCATATACAGCAAGCAACAGCATTTCATGTCACAAACCTACTTGGTGGTACCTGGTACCACTGTCTGATCTGGAAGGTAGGGTACTGCTGTCTACTATTACTACTATCACTTTTTGTCCTCATGAGTCATTACTACTCCTTATCACTTTTTGCCCTTACTCCAGTCCTTACTACTACAACTTGTCACTTTTTTTTCCCTCAGCAATTGATCCTGACTCTACTGTTTTAATTTCCGTACAGTGCATGGCTTAGCAGATGCCTGAAACCCAGAAACTGAATACTCTTTGTATATTTCTCACGTCTCCCATATTTGTCTGTGATTACTTCACAGAAAAAAATGCTACTGAATTAAACATTCATATCATTTCTTTATTATTTGTGTGTGTGTGGTATGCTAGCCTGGTTACAGCTCACTTATGGTAACTGGGCTGAGATTATTATATTACTGTATTTTATTTTTGATACTTAAATTACTTGGCAGTGACTGGCAGAAATTGTGGAACTAGGAAGGATGTAATTTTGTTGTATGTCTATCATCAGGTCTTCAGGTGGCAGTGGCAAACTTTTGTATGACTGCACTGCACTTGACAGATGTGATGTGTGACTGACTGACTGGCTGGTGATCACTATGTCTTTCATTTTTCTTCTTTAAGGATTCAGCATTTTGATCAAATTCAATAGATGTAGTTGTAATACTAGAAAACATTACCACCTCTTGGACCAGGTAGTATACCATATACCACTGTACACCAGGGCATGTGAAGTAGTTGTATCATTCACATGGGTAGGGTGGGTGGGCTGTCTTAGTGCTGCTCATTTGATCATTCATGTTCATTTCTTTGGCCTGTTTGACTCTGACTGGAGCATCCATCAAAATAATACCCACACAGCAATAGTAATAAAAAAAAATCTTAGCTGCCTGGCACTGCCTGCAGTGCTTGGTGGTGTTATGAGATACAGTAAATATTTGCATCTGTCTGTCTGTCTGTCTCTCTCTCTTTCTCCATCTCTTTTGGTCTCTCCCAGCACACTCATGTCACGGATGCAAGCAGAACATGCCACAATTATAGACAAGCCATGAAGGGGCTAGTAGTGAGTGACTGCTTTGTTATTTAGCAGTTTTACATTAAGTTTTATACAAATATTTCATTAAATTATTTCATTTGTGCTCCTGTGTCAAATGTGACCGACTTTGGCCATTTTTATGCATTTTTTTCAAATATTTTTCTATAAAGCAGAACTAATCAGAACAAATCAGAACTTCACTGTGTTCCAGTTCTTATTTAATAAGTGTCAGAACTTTAGCAAGTTCTCCTAGCCCTACTTAATACAAGCTTCTGCGTTGTGCTTTGTGTTACTGGCTGTATCTTGTTTACCAAAACCTCACTACCATGTTCCTCACCTTCCTCTGCCTTCTCCTGTTTCCCCTTCTGGTCTCTTCCCCCCACCCCATTCCCTTCCTCTCTCACCGCAGTTACCCTCCCCCACTCCTACAGTCTCTTCCCCTCCACACCACCATGCTGTACTTCCCCACTATCCATCTAGGGCTCCTCCCACTCTCCTACCTCAACTTGGAGTTCCTGCACCATGCCCTACTCTCCTCCTACCATTACCTTTCTCCCTGTTCTTCTTCTAACACCAAGGGGAGGTAATCGAATTCCATCCATCTTCTCATACTCCTGCTCCTCCTTCTGTCAGGTAATGTGGAACCCAACTCAGGCCCCCCTAACCCCTTCCCTCTGGTATTGCTAAAGGCCTTAGCATGTTTCACCTCAATTCTAGAAGCCTTCTCACTAAGCTCAACCACTTCTCTGTTTGGATCCTACAACACTCTGCAGACATCCTCTGCATCTCTGAATCTTGGCTGTCCTATAGGATCTCAGACTCAAGCCTGTCCATTCCGGACTTCTATCTTTTCAAGCAGGATAGGTGAAAATGTGGTGGAGGCATTGCTATCTATGTTCCTCAGAGCCTGAACCATACTTTGGTTTTCATGGATTCTTTTCCCTCCTTCAGCTAATTTTTCCTCATCAGGGTCTTAGTTACCTCACCAATACCAGCCTTCACTGGGGTGTTCTATGGCTTCCTAAAGATTTCACCTGCTTCTATGTTTGACTCTATCTCCAACATCACTTCACTTTCCTCCACTGATGAACTCATTCTCCTTGGGACTTCAACATAAATTGGTTCTCTCCTTCATCCAGATCGACCATCCAGAGGACTGAGTCTCTAAATTTGTCCCATGTCATCACTAAGTCCACTTGACTCAATCTCCATTCCACTAACCATACCTTGTTTGACTGGTTTCTGTCTTCCCATCCTCACCACAGTGTTGCAGGATGTATCTTTCCCAATACTTTCAGTGACCACAGCATGACATTCTCCATCAGAAAACTCTAGTGTCCCCCTCTGCACCTAAATACATCTGGACCAGGAGCATCTGTTCACTGAACATTAATGTTCTCATGAGTGACTTTGCTACAACAGACTGGTCAGCCATCTCCCAGGCCTCCAACACTGATGTGGTCCTCTCCCTTTTATACAGCAAATTCTCTGCAGTCTCGGACATGCATGACCTGCTTAGGAAATGCAGGATCAAATCATCCCATCTCCTCTGGATCTCCACAGAAATCATCAATCAATGCAAGTCCTTTGATCTTGCCTTGCCCCTCTGTCAATTATCTCACTTCCTTCCTGATCTATTCTACTACAGATCCCTGAAAAACATGTGCACTAAGGCTGTCTGGGCTGCAAAATCTCATTATTTCAAAGCCACTATCCAGAATGACCTTAACTTCCTTGCCCAACTTTGGAAAGTATTCCACCCTATTTGACCACCCTACCCAGTCTGCTCCCTATACTCTCTTGCTTAATGACTCATCTGAATCTGACCCTTCCTTTGTTGCTGCTCACTTCAGTAAGTATTTTTACTACATGTGATCACGCCCCTCCTCCCACTATGGGCTCCCCTCTTAACCTCATCTCCCCATTCCCCCCCAATCCACCTTGTTGTTCCACTTTCCCCTATCACCACTCATTAATCCCTGTTTGCCCTCCCCTCCCTCAGCCAGTCTAAATCCAGTTCTGATGGCCTCAGTCCTAAACTCCTCCACCTCTCATCTCCTGCAATTGCACTTCCACTCATCACCTGCTCAATCTCTCATTCTCCCACTGCACCATTTCTCAGTCTTGAAAGCTTGCCAAAGTTCTCCCACTTCACAAAGGGGTTGACCTCTCCTCTCCTGTCAACTACTGGCCTGTCTTTCTCCTCCCTTCCCTTGCTAAGTTGCAAGAGAAGTTAGTCTATACTAGACTTCTTGACTACCTCACTGCTTCCAGTTTCCTTTCACCTTTTCTGTCTGGCTTCCAGAAGCATCACTCCACTGTTTCCTCTCTGTTGCATATCACTGTCTACATTCTTTCAGGGATGGGCCAGAGACATATCACGGCAGCCATTTTTATTGATCTGGACAAAGTCTTTGACTCAGTGTCCCACCAACTGCTCCTGGATAAGCTGAGTCTGGCCAGCTGCTCAGCTCCTGCTGTTGACTGGTTCAGTTCCTATCTAACAAGCCATCTACTGTCAGTACAGGTTGGAGGCATGTTGTCACCTCCTCTTCCCATCCAGGCTGGGGTTCCATGGGGTTCAGTCTTAGGCCCCAAACTGTTCTCAGTTTTTCTAAATGGCTTCTTCTCCACCTGCATCAACTTGCATGTACATATGTATGCAGATTATACAGTCATCCTCACCTCATGTCCCTCTACTGCTCCCATGGAAGAACTGCTCCAGCCACATTTCCACAACGTTCTGAGATGGTTCCTTTCCAACTATCTTAAGGTTAATATAAAAAAAATGGTCTCCATGACCATTGGTACCAGCCAAAAATTGGCAAAGCTCTCAAGACTTCTGGTCTTCACCACCTCGGATGGCACTCCTCTTAATATGGTGCATTCTTTCAAGTATGTCAGCATGTGGCTTGACAGCAAGCATTACTTCTCAGTCCACATCGATGGTATCCATGCAAATCTCTGCCCTAAGCTAGATGCCCTGTACCATAACAAAGACTACATACCCTTGCTGGTCTGCCATGAGCTTGTTACCAAAATGGTGTTTCCAGTCTTTGACTGTGCAGACATGGCCTATGGTACAGATACCGCCACCTCCCTAGCCAGGCTGGACACTCTCTAGAATGCCTTTTGTCACTATTGTCCTATTTTTTTCTTTTCAAGTCAAATCTGGATAGAAAGAGCATAATATTTTCAGAATCATAACACATGCTCAGATTGTTTTTACTGTCTTTGTCCAGGAAAGGCATACAGCTACAGCTTGTTCCTGGGTGTGTTTTGGGAGCACAGAGAAGTTAAGTGACTTGCTCTGGTCACACAATATACAAGTAGAGCATGATGGAATCAAAACCCATTTTGCTAGATGAATGAAGCTTGTTCACAGCTCTTTGCTTTAACCTCTAGACTGTACTGCCAGTTGATAATCAAAAACTTTACATTTCAAGGCTGGCCCCATGATGCCATGCCAGTAGGCACATAGCCACATTTGCATCTTGAAGACTTGTGTTCACACCCAAAATTGTAAGAGAAAAGGCTGTAGGAGAGGGAATGGAAAAAGACAGAAGTCAGTGCTGTGTCAGCCCCAGAAATCTGTACTTACATGAACATAGACAGGGTTTAGAAATCCTGATATGGGGCCCCAATACCTGTTGGCACCACAGATCCAGCCTTGAGATGTGTAGTTTTTGATGATCAGTTGGCAGTATAGCCTATAGGTTAAAGCAACCCTAAAGATGGATTATTTTTACTAACAGTTTGAAATGTACAGGTGATAACTCACTAGTTTCAATGCACATACAAAACAAGTATTATAAATGTAGAATGTGTTGCAATAACGCCTTAAAACACACTTAATAAAACAGACAATTTCCTAATCAACCTACAATCAATGGAGGGCCAAGATCCTCAGTGACATCATTTCCTGTCAGGAGCCTAAAACACATGGCTGCCCCAGCCCTTAATTATAGGATGATTTACATATGAATAACTCTGGACTACAAAGACTCACAGATAAACACAATGGCTTACTCAGATTAGCTTTTTATGGTTTTTTAGACATTTAGAAGCCCTGTTGATGACAGTTCCCTTTTAAGCAGAAAAATGTAAACATGCAGTTACTGTACATACTAGGGCTTGGTAGAATGTAGAATTCCCTCAGCAAAATTCAGGCAGAATGACAGTTCTGGTTTGGAAATGCTTTTTGGAATTTCCTGAAAAAGTCCACAGAATTCCAGCTGTGTTATTTTTTGATTAGTATTTTATCTCCTTTAGCTGTCTAATTGGCCCAATTCCAGTCCAGTCCCCAATGTCCCATCACCCAGCTGTTCTAGAACTTACCATTTTTGACATCCATCCTCTACCTAAGGATTCTGGAGAGCCCAGTTGCTGGTATGGCGCTTGTGGGGGACTGGACCTTTACTCTGCCATGATTAGGGTGCTGTGCTCTGTATTTTCTCCCCATGACCTGTGTAATGATGCATTGTATAAGCGCCACCTCTGCAGAAATACCTGCCTGACATCAGGAGGTTGGAACATTTTCCCTGATGTTCCGCTGTGCCTGCCATATTGAACCTCCAGGTCTCAGCCACTTAACAGGATGCCCTTACCCCCTCTCCAAGGGAAGAAACTATCTTTGATGTGCTCAGTCCTCCCTCTGCAGGCCAGCCTCTGAGTAACCCACATCCATTTCTGAACCTTGGGAACTGGTTCAGCAGGAGGTGAGCACTTAGTCCCTCTGACCTCTATGCCAATGGACCAGCACTTTTACAGCTGTGTTTTAATGTCATCTGCAGATGGCAGTGGTATCAGTGGTTTAAGTAGCAACAGAATAGGCTGAGGGATCAAGAGAGCTGCCTGAAGGGAGATGGTGTTGTCAGCTCCATGCTGAGGGAATGCTACAAACTCAGTTATAACATGCATGCTGTTATTTTGCTTAGAAAAAAAGAGAGATTCAAAACAGCACTAACTGAATATTCCATTGTTTCTCTGCTTTCACCAAAATAGAACAAAACTAGGCTATGTTGAAGCTGATCCAGAGAGCAAAAGATGTCACGGACCACTTGTTACCTAAGAGGAGATTTTGTTGGTAGCTAAAGCTGCATCAAGGAGTAATCCCTCCATGCTCAGTTCTGCTAACCCCACAAACACCAACCTCGGAGATGGGAGATCCTTATCCATCCAAACAACTCCTGCAGCTACAACAGACCACTTCTGCTTCACAACCTTCCAAGTTCAAAGATAACATGGCCGCTCACACACCACTTGTGGACACATCATTTCTGGCTCCATCACACCAGCAGGCACTTTCTTCAAAAACCTGCAGTTCAGTCCTAGCTATAGTAACTCCTGCTATTCCTAATGTTGATGTTACATTTTTCCCAGAAACAATTTTATTTGGTGTCACCTCTCTGTCTGCTCTCCCTCCACTTGCTGATTCCCCCTTGAATAGCACTCCTCAGTCAGCTGCCAGAGTAACAAACTGTGTGGCAAACATGATCCACACTGCAATTTCTTTTGTTTTTGCAATTAGTTAATTTTCTCCCTCAGCGTTGAGCAGCCCTCTGGATGCCAGTAACCCCAGCTCTGACTCTCTGATATTCCACGAGGACTTACCATCGCGTAATGGCAGTGTGGCCAGGGTATTCTTCAGGGACAAGGTTACTGGGTGGCTGGAAGTCAGTGGCACCCAGAAATCCATTTTCCCATTTTCTTCTTTGCACCATGGATATGCAATGCCACCCAGATGTCTCCACACATGTTACCACACATGGGACATCGGCAGCTGCCACTCTGTCCACATTTAGACAGTTCTTGGCTGCCAAACCCCAAGTCAGTTTTAGGGACCTGGCTAACACCAGGTGCTGTAACCAATCATCCCTCCCTCTCTGGAAGGGAGATCAGTCATTCAGATGCTCTATCCTCTCCCACCCCGGCCAACCATTGGTGTCTCAGGTCTGTTCCCAAATCTGAGTCACTGGAGTGGCAGCAGGTGAGGCATACTCAGTACATCTGCCCTCTGTGCCACTGATCAGCCCAGCACAGCAGCTTCAATGGGGGTGTTGGACCTAGAACTGCATAAGAAAGCTGCAACTTCAGAATGAAATCTAGCACAAAAGCAGCTTCTTTTTGGAAAAACACTTACACCTAAACACCATACTGAATCTGACATGACAGGTACTAATGCTTTAGCTTTTCTGGCCCAAACCTTGCTTGCTATGCAATTAAGAAAGGATTTGAGGATATAAAAGTAACTATGAGCAGTTTAAATGCACCAATTGCTGATTTAAATAAAACATACAAACATATGAAATTGCCAGCAGAAACAGGCCTCCCGGTCTATCAAGTCTGCTCTCATGTGCAGATAGCACCTCATCTTGCAGCTGCCTCTCCCCCACTTCCCAGCATCCCTTACTCTTTCTCTGTCCCAATCCCTCTTGAAACTGCTCAATGAAAAAATGTCTCCTCAACTCCCTCCTGAATCTTCCCCCCCTCCAATCTCAGTCCATGCCCTCTTGTGTCCTTCCCCCTTCTCATCTGGAAAATACTTTCTGTGTTGGCCTTGTTTATCCCTTTCAGACACTTAAAGGTCTCAATCATATCCACCATCTCTCCTTTCCTCCAGTAAATATATACTCAACCCTCCCAACCTGTCCTCATAGGGCTTGCCATCTAATCCCTGGATCATCTTTGTGGCTCTTCGCTTCACCTCCTCCAACAATCTGATGTCTTTCTTCAGGAATAGGCGCCAGTGCTGCACACAGTACTCTAGGTGGGGCCTGACCAATGACCTATACAGAGGCAGGATAACCTCCCTCCCTCCTTCTGGAGGAGATCTCTATTGCAATACACCCCAACATTTTGTTGGCTTTTGCTGCCACCTTCCTGCATTGAGCAGAGTTGTTCATGCTCCCGTAATGATCACTCCTAGGTCCTTCTCCTCTGTGGAGCTTCCCAACTGTACCCCATTCAAGTGATAATTTCTCCCCTGGTTCCTGGCTCTGAAGTGCAGAACCTTGCACTTCTTGGCATTGAACCTCAATTGCCATGTTTCCACCCACTCCTGCAGCTTAGTCAGGTCCTCTTGCAACTACTTCCACCCCTCCTCATCATCAACCACAGCTCCCATTTTGGTATCGTCTGTGAACAGACTGATCCTGCTCCAGATCCTGTGTGAGATATCTGCAATAAAAATCCCAAACAGCACTGGTCTCAGTACTGATCCCTGTTGTACCCCGCTCATCACCACTCTCGGTGATGAGAGGTCCCCCACCACCACCACCACCCTTTGCTGCCTTCCCTTTAGCCAGTTTGTGATCCATGTCACCATTTTTGGTCCTGATATGGGGACCCAATACCTGTTGGCACCACAAAGCCAGCCTTGAGATGTGTAGTTTTTGGTGATCAGCTGGCAGTATAGCCTAGAGGTTAAAGCAACCTTGTCCAGTTCCCACATCACCAAGTAGTAGTGCTCTACAAGGTTTGTCTGACAGGATATGCCTGCTACAAACCTGTGCTGTAGACCATCCTGGAGACTGTTTTCCTCTAAGAAGCTCATTAGCCTCTATTTTAGGATGGTATCCATGAGCTTTCCCACAGTTGATGCAAGGCTTACTGACCTATAGTTTCCTAGTTCATCCTTTTGGCCACTTTTGTGGATGAGCACACATGGGTCATTCTCCAGTCCTGTGGTACACATCCAGTGTCAAGGGAGGTATTGAACAGGACAGTCAGTGGCCTCACCAGGACCTCTGCCAACTACCTTAGTACCCTAGGGTGAATGCCATCAGGTCCAGGTGCTTTGTCCACCCTTAATGCCTGCAACCCATCTGGTACCCTGCTCTCTGTAATCCCTACTTCTGTTGTCTCCTCCCCACTACCCTCCCCACGGCTGGGGTATCTGCCCCTCTTCTGTATGGATACAGAGCAGAAGTATTTGTTCAGTGCCTCTGCCTGCTCCGCCCCTTTCTCCATCCACCCCATCCTTCTTAATCGTCACCAGCTGATCCTTGCTCCTTCTTCTCTCTCTGATGTAGCAGAAGAAGTCTTTTTCTCCACTTTTGATTCCCTGCACCAGTCTCAGCTCCCTGGATGCCATGGCTACCAGGACCAGTCTGGTAACCTCCCTGGACTTCTCCATGTATGTATCCTTATCTTCACCTCTCCCCAATTTCCTGTACTTTCAAAATGCTGCCCTCTTGGCCCTCGCCCCTTCCATAACCTCCAGTGTCAGCCAGCTGGGTTTCTTTGCCCCTTCCTTCTTGCTTTTCTTCCTAGTGCAAGACTCTGTAACCTCCACCAGTCCTTCCTTTAGGATGTCCCATTTCTGGTCTGCATCCATGTATGGTTGCATACCTGCCAGGTGCCTGCCTAAAATTTCCTCCGTCTTCTTAAAGTCCACCCCCCTGAACTCAATCACTCTTGTACCCGTGCCCCCTGTTTCCCCTCCCCATGTTGAGTGTAAACCATACTGAATAGTGATCACTCCCAGCTGGTGGTTCCTCCACTTCCAGATTCCTTACAGCTTCCCCATTATCCAGTACAAGGTCGAGAGCCCTTTCTAACCGAGTCATCCCCTGGACCAGCTGTGTCAGTAAGCTGTCTTGAAGTGCTTCTAACAGGACCCACTCCCTTACACTTGTGGTGGATGGGGTGCCCCACTCCACTCCTGGTAGGTTGAATTCCCCACCACCACTGTGCTCCCCTTCCTGCACACTTTCCTAATTTGTTCAGCTAATTCCCTATCCAGATCACTCCCTTGAGCTGGTGGCCTGTATACCACCCCCATCCTCAGTGTCCTATTCTTTAAATCTTGGAACTGCATCTATAGGGCTTCTGTCCTCCCCTCCCCCCCACTTCCCTTTTGCACTTTATCCCCTCACTTACATAGATTGCCACCCCCCATTCCCTTTAGCCCTATCCTTTCTGAATAACCTGAACCCTGGGATCATCATATCCCAGTCCTGGTACTGGGTGACCCACGTTTCTGTGATGGCCGCAGTGTCCACCCCTCCACCACCATGAGAGGCAGTAACTCTGTTGTTCTATTCCTTAGGCTTCTTGCATTCAGTGAGACCACCCTCCAGCCTGTCTTCTCCCTTGCCCTACCCCTATTCTTCCCCCCTTATCCCTCCTTGAGCCACTTCCCCACTGCCTTTACCCATAACTAGGGGGTGAGCTCACTAGGCTCCCCTTTCAGGACCTTTTCCAATCAGTGGTCCCCTCACCACTCCCCTCCTAGTTTAAATCCATCTTTGTTTCTATATACCCCTCTATTTCCCATTTTAGTGCTTCCTTCCCCTCCATGCTAAAATGTAACCTGTCCCCTGTGTATAGGTCACTATTGCCCCAGGTCCTGTCCCAGTCTGACACTAATCCGTACTCCCTGATATGGCACCAATCCATCAGCCACTCATTGAACTGCTCTATCCTTTTTTTCCTCACTGTATTCTCATATGGTATTGGGAGTACTTCAGAGAATGCCACTGACCCCTCCACCTCCTCACACTGCCTACCCAAATGCTCAAACCTCCCTTGTACCACTTCTACGGTCTCTCTGCTATGTCGTTTGTACCCATGTGCATCATTACATGAGGTTTCTTCCTCACCTTGTGTGTACTTGAGAAGTGCTTGTCCCACCCTGCTTGCGGTCAACCATGGAAAAGTCTCAACCCAGATATGACTGTGCCTTTCTCCCATTCCACCCCACCTGATCCCCTTCAGTATAGAATCCCCAGCACTAGTCCCCCCTCCATCTTCTTGTCCCACACCCCCATCTCCTGTTTTCACTGTTCACATTTCCAGAGTCCATGTTGCCATGCTCCATATTACCACGATCACATTTATATCTATCATATTACATCTTCCCCCCATTTCTGCCTCTCCCTCTGCCTCTACCCTGCTATTCCCCTCCCCCTTCTTTCTTTCCCAACCTGACTCCTGGGCCTTCAGTACCCTTCTCCCCACCCACCAATCTCCAACACCTCCCCTACAACCTCTGATGCTAACACTGCAAACCTATTACTTGCTACCCCTGCAGTGGTGTCCATCTCCTCCTTCCTCCTTCCCCCTGCCCTGAGCCTTCCCTCCACTTACTGCCCCTCTGTTCTCCTTAGCCCCCAACCCTCCCTGCATCCTCATTGGATTTAGCCCTGCTGTTCCTCCTGTGCTTCTCCCAGCTACTCCTCTCTGGGGTCCCTCCTGCTTCAGACACCCTCCCCCACCATCTCCAGCTCCCTCCAGAGCCCCTGTATCCACTCTTCCAGTCTGCTCAGCTTGTAACAAATTGGACAACCATAGTATATTCATCCAAACAGCCACCCCACAGCCATTGCACCCTCTATCCTCCCTGTGCCTGCCACCCTCACTCCATGGTGCCCCCCATTCCATCCACTATTGTGATATCTCCAGCCACCCTTATTCATGCCCCTCCACCCCAGTGAGATCCCCCATAATGCCCCATTTTCCTTCCCTCCATTAGTCACACTTAACTTAAACAGAATCTCAATTTCTTATCACACAGTCTGTACAGCAATAGTTGGAGACCATATGTGACCCTACTAGCAAGCATCCAAGTCCTTCTTTACATCATTGGTCCCTAGCTTGCTAGCCCAGTAACTCTAGTTAAAAAAATTATACATGACCTTGTCAGTTTCAACTTTAAACTTTAAATATGCAGTTATCCCTCCTTAACCCAAATTTGTCAGTTTGACTTTCAAACTTGCAACTTTAAAATATTTAAACCTTAAAATCCAACTAGTAAAAGCCTGAGTGTCTGAACTTTCCACCACCTATTAGCTTTAAGAGTTAGCTCATATGGGAAGTTAGTAGTTCCCCAAGCTCCTCCCTCACAGCCTTCAAGCCCAACCCACAGTGATTTTTCTGTATTTAAGAAGGGCTGGTGGAGGGTCCCCAGAGAAGCCAGCAACTGTTATAAATTTAATCTAAATTCAAAAACCACCAGCAAAACTTACAAAAAAATTCAGAGATAAATAAACTCTCACAGAGACAAATGCCCCCATATTCAAACTCCCCTCTAACCTCTCCCCACAGCAAATAGAATGAACAGACAATGCCTCAGTGAACATCTAAATTGAGACTCAAACTGAAATCCAAGCAAACTTGATTGGCTGCTCTGTTACTGGGCAAAGAAACCCCTCCCACATCAAGTCACAGTACCCAGACAAGCCAGCAATTGTTAAAGATTTAATCTAAATTCAAAAACCACCAGCAGCAAAACTTACAAAAAAAAAACCTCAGAGATAAATAAATTCTCACAGAGACAAACTCACTTCATATTCAAATTCCCCTCTAACCTTGCCCCACAGCAAGTAGAAAACATGGATTCCTTAACCCTATGCACAGGGGGAGTGGAGGGGAGCTCATTAGGACTCCATTACCCCAACAGATACAGTCACAGAGCATACAAAACAGTCTAAAATATCTAATTAAAAAAATAATGAACAACAAGATAGATCAAGAAGAGGCAATTTAAAGCTAGCCAAAATTCCAGAAGGCACAGAAAGGATAAGGGACCCAGTCCCGTTTTGAACGATTCATCACAGACACTATTGGCTTAAAATACCCAGAAGAACTCATGTTGGGGGGGTCAAGAACTGCAGATAATCAAAGGTATCCTTGCTTTCTACACCTAAATCCTTGCAGATACTAGGATAGAGAGATGATACTATAGAAAGATAAGAATCCAGGGAGGGATAACAGCAATGGGCATTGAATTCTACATACCCTGACTTTAGTTCAGAGACTAATAAAAAAATGTAGAGCCTTTGTTTGTCCTAAAGATGAACAAACAAAGAGGGGTATAAAATACAGCATGCTATTTTACCACCATCCAAGTTCTGTTTTTTTCTTTAAAGGTAAAATGAGGTTCTTCTCAGAACCAGAGGAGACATAAACATATTTGGATGATATTGATTTAGGAAGGGCATGCAGGCAAATGTATAACTCAGCAGAATTTAGAGACCCATCCTACCAGGCAGCAGAACAAGAGAACCAAATGCAGATGCATAACTGCACATATACAAATAAAGAGACATTCAATGTAGCTCCTACAGCTTTTTCTACAACCTCTTATACTGTTCCACTACAAGAGGTCATTTCTAACTTTCTGGACATTAATGCTTCCACATTAAGCTTGTTAGTGAAAGAAGGAGCTTTGTGTGTTTATAAAACATAAAAATCATGTCTCTTGAACAGTCACCAGCATCATTAGTATCCCCATGTTATGACTTTTGGATCTATGATGTTAATGGCAGGGCATGATAGGATGTGAACAGTGATAATTATGAGAATGTAATAAGAATTTAGATACGGGTGACCATTAGCCATAGTGAGGGCAGTTGTGGTAATGGTGATAATGTATCATTATGACAATAAGGGATAATTTAATGGCCAGCCTGGTGACACTGAGGATTGAGGCACTAGACATCTAACCTCATGCCACACCAGGGTCCCGGGTTCTGGATCAGACACGGGCCCTGGGGGTCAAGAGGGGCAGGAGAGGATTGGGCAGCTGATGGACTGCTCTCCTCTCCTGGAGAGGGTTCCAAGGGATTCCCTGTATGGTGGTGGCACCTAGCAGTGGCTGGGGTGTGAGCCACAGCATACAGGGACAGCCAATGGGGATGGCAGTGGCAGGCAACTGAGGGAGGGGGCAGGATCACATCCTTCACATGATGTCACCTTTGTACAGCCACACCATGGGGGCATAACAATGAAAAATCCCCCTACTTGCCAGTAGGTGAAGGTGGGACCAGTGGTCAGCCCACATCCTATGCAGGGCTTCCCAGCCCCCACATCCAGTTTTCCCTTCAAGTCCCTGGTCACTCTACTAGATTATAGATAGAGTGTCAGAAGGAGTTTGGTGGTCCTGCCCCAGGGGGCTCAGAATTGGGGCATCATGCGACCAGGAGAGATGGAGAGGAGATAGGGGCCCAACCTGGGGTGTTGGACAACTGGAGGCTTCAGGCAGATGGGAGAAGCCATAATGAGTGTCTACACTGGATAGAGTCTGGTAGGTGGGGTGCATAAACAGAGTTGGGAAAAAAGGGGTAATTTAAAAAAATGGGAAGGCTCTTGTGTAAATCAGGTGAGGAACCTCATTTGTTCTGCAGGAACAGATAATGATGCACATGTTTATTGATCCCATGAAATGAAGTGGCTAGTATGGACACACTTTTATCTCCAACACACTATGATTTCTTTTTGTATTTATTTGTAAAGCTGTACCTCTCTTACATGATTAATCCCTCCTAGCCAATCAGAAGAGAATAAAAGGATCATACTACTATCTAAGAATCAGAAAGTAGAATGCCTACAAGAAATGTAAATGGTTCACAGATTCTAGAATAAGAGATGCCCAGATTAGGGAGAGGGGGAAGCCTGGGTAACCTCTCCTAACCTCCTAAGACCAGAACAAATTACTGACCTTTTCAACTTCTGATATAGACTCAAGATGTCACCAACACAGCAGTCTCATTTTAACTCTTCTGACCAAGACATTCAAACCAAAATAAAAAAAGCAGAAAGGATCCCATATGGGGGTGGGGTGGGTGAGAATCTGGTCATGTAAGACAAGGTGCAGAAGATATACAATACTTATATTTTATACTTTCAGCCTATATTGGTTACGTCTAATAGAGAATTAAGTAATGCTAAATGATATAAATATATGCATTATACAAAGTAACTTGAGCTCTTCTTTCTATCCCCTAGACAAGAAAATACTGTATTTGTTTGAAGATTACAGGCATACACTTGATGAAAACATCAAACCACATAGTATGGTGATCACTCATACTCAGGGGACTACTCTTTGTGACATCAGCAATGCTGTCTCTGTTTGTAAGTACCAGGTCCAGCACTGCCCCATCCCTAGTGTAATTCAAAACCAGCTGCCTGAGAAATGCCCCTTGTATGGAGTCAAGGATAGCTCTGCCTCTTGATGTAGCTGTGACGAGAATGCCCCAATCTACATCCAGCAGAATAAAGTCCCCCATTATCAAAATGTCTGTCTTGCTGGCCATTTTGCTAATGGCTTCCCCCAGGGCTCTGTCTAAATATTACCCTATGATGAAGACTTTTGCAGCACTACTGTGCAGATAGTACCTCCAGCCCTTCACTGTCCCCCTGTTGCCCTTGTATCTCGGTGGCCCTTATATTCTCCTTCACTTATAAAACAACTTCAGGGAAATTCTGGGATACAGTTCGCACAGAATTATATTGATGTAGATGATGGATTTATTATTTGTGAAATGTACATGGTCAGTATTTCACTCTGGTTAACTTGTATGGTCCACATAAAAATAATCTAAGAATCATAAATGAGTTTTTTTTTTTTACTAGTTATGCACAAACCTCTATATATTATAGGAGAAGATTTTAACCCAAGAATGGAGAATTTTCTAGCCAGTGCTAATGTTTTATCTTACAGGATCCAGTCAGCCAGCAAAGCTCTTGTAAACTTTTTGAAAGATCTCAATTTAATAGACCCTTGGCTACATAAAATCCCAGTGACAGACAATATTCATTCTACTCCTTAGCAACTACTCATATTCATGGAAAGCCTTCTTAATTTCAGAATCATTACTATGTCAAAAAATCATCAGTAGTTAATATAAGGGAATTTTCCTCTCTGATCATGTACCTACTGTATTACTTAAAATATAGAACTGAATACACGACATAGCATCTTGGCCTTCTATCTGGACCCTGTTATTTTGAAAGAATAACAATTTATTGAACAAGTAAAGAGGCAATTAAGCCCTATTTTAATATTAATTGTGTCTCTGGCACTTCAATAAAATTTATTTGGGATGGTTTTGAATCATAAATAAGTGGTACCTCTATCATGTACAGGAGTTATGGATCCCACCTCCCCCCCAAAAAAAAACACGCAAGGAAGAAATATCTAGATTAGAGAATGCAATTACTGTATATATAAAGAAAATCAATATCTTCTAAAAAAGAACACCAAGACCCTAAATTAACAAATCTCATTAAGAGCTGAGTATAATAAAATATGAACATTAAAGGCAGAACACATTACTTCAAACTAAAAGCAAATATCATGCCCAAGGAGATGAGACAGACAAAATACTGGCATGACAGCTTAGAAAGGAAAATGAAGAGACAAATGAAAAGAATTAGAAACAGTCATAGCATAATCACAGATGACTCACTGGAAATTAATAAAGTGCTTGTTTTTTATTTCTCTGAAATGTTATACACCTCAGAAAGAAAATGTGATATCTGAGATATTAAAATTCCTTCAAACAATAGAATTGCCTAAAATGTTTTATTTATTTTATTCCTTTGGTAACCGGGTAAGGCACACTAGGCACAAGTGCCTGTTTTCAGGGGTGACCCGGGAGCTTTGGGCTGGTTAAGTGACTTGCTTAGAGTCACACAGCATGCAAGTGAAGGTTGTTGAAATCAAACCCAGATTTGCTGGATGTACCAAGCTCATTCACAGCTCATTACTCTAACCTCTAGGCTATACTGCCAGCCAAAATTAATCTCCTAATAATACATGATCTAGGTAAGAGCATCTCAGAATCTGAAATATTACAGTCCATTGACGATCTCCGTAATTGAAAAATACCCGACCAGGATGTTATTTCAACAGACTTTTATAAATTGTTCAGTAGAGTTGTCATGTCATCTGGGAATAATCCTGAGCCATTTCTAAACTTCATCTTGGCTCCCTCCATCCATTATATGAGGCTTCCATTGCCTTGTTTGAAAAGAACGGGAAGCACTTATCAGAGTGTGAGTTATATGGACCCATTTCATTAACACTGACACAAAATGTTTTTAAAAGTTCTAGTAAGCAGACAAGAAAAAGTTTTGCCAACCATCATCTACACAGACCCAAATGGCTTTATCAAAGATTGACAACTAGCACTAAATATAAGACTGACAATAAATATACTAGACCACAACTGAAAAACAAGCACCTCTCCACTATCATTAGATGCTGAAAAGCATTTGAAAGAACTGAATGAGTCTATATAAGTGCAGTGTTGAATTCTATTGTTATAGGGCCCAATTTCATGACCTCGATAAATCTGATGTACTCTAAACCAACAGTCACTATTAAGACTAACCTACAACAAAGGTTCCATGTCATCCCTGTACAAGAAATTATCATGCAGTAATTGCAAGTGCAAACATTTCATCACAAGCAATCTGCTCGCAATGTATTTACATCGCAATGCTGTTCCTCTCAAAGGTATTTGACTTTCTGTGGTGCAACACTGAAGTTATATTGAATAACCTGGCACCCTGATGCAGAGTAATTTACAGGTCACAGGTTAACAAGGGAAGCCAATGTAGCTGGATGCAACACCTAATATAAGCTCTGCTCTTTTCACTTATTGTCTTTCATTACAAAACAGTGCCACTAGAATTTGTGTCCAGTACACATGGGCAGCAGATGCTTTCTCATGCAGGCTTCCTTTACCAGCAGGAGTGGGTATACGGAGCAAAAGCATACTGGAAGTGCTCATTAGATGACAGTGCTAGGTGTCCAGCACGGGTATACACAGCTGATGATAGCATAATACAATTTTTGTATGAGTACAACCATGTTCCAAATGCAGGAGCAATAAAGGTCAGACAGGTTGTGCATGAAATGCAATCCAAGGCAATGTGTTCTCAGGAGGCAACTCATCAAATTGTTGCTGGTGCCACAAGCAAAACTGACCTGGCTACTGCCTATGTAATGCGATCTGGTGCAAGATTCAGGAGCTACCTGACATTCATAAATCATATGTACTGGACGAAGAATCTGCGCTCAATGTCCACATGTTGCCTGCACTGGCATATGTACCACCAGACGATGTCATGAGTGTGCTTGAGACCCTACGATGTGGTGACTTCTACACAGAAAATGACAAACTTTTAGCACCATTCATTGACTATTTTGAGGACACTTATTTAGGGTGTCCAGTCGGCGGATGCAGTTATCACAGACCTTTATTCCAACTGAAATTCTGGAGCTGTTATGATGCTATGCTTGATGGGATCCTTAGGACAATAAATGTGGTGGAGGGATGGCACCACAGTTTTAACAATCTCATTGGTGCCTCACATCCAACAATCTGAAAATTCATTAAAGCTCTCCAGATTGAGCAAAATGTGAATGAACTGAAAATGGAGCAATATATGTCCGCAATAGAGCCACCAGCACCCAGGAGGAAGCACAGAGATACAGCAAAAAGCTGTTGTGAATGGATACAGAAGTTGTGCTGCTATAGATTATTTGCAGGGGATAGTGCACAACTTCCAATTGCAGGTTTAAACAATGCCAGATAGAGTGCCAGATCGCATGCCAGAGTGAGTACAGATTTTAATGTTCCCTTTCCCTTTCTAACGATAGTAAAGTATAACATTTTACATGTTACTTCTTGGAATCTGTAACATATGCTGGATAAGACTCCATTGGAACTTTAACCTGTGACCTGTGACATTACTCACATTAGACATTACAGCTGCATGTCTGCACATCCAGGAAATCAATCATGTGATCATGTGAGGTGGAGGTGGAGGTGGACAGAATGGCGGAGGTGGATGCATACAGAAAATAAAATCAAGGTAATGATGTATTTTAATTAAATATTTGATCCACTCTGTGCCAGATATATTATTTTTTTTTTAACCTGGAGATACACACTAAGCTGAAGCTTGTTTACAGGTGTGAGTTGGGAGCACAAGGAAGTGAAGTGACTTGCTCAGGGTCACACAGTATGCAGATGGAGACCATGGGATTCAAACCCCGGTCTTCAGATTTGCAGCTCAGAGCCTTAAACCACTGCACTATACTGCCTCCTTTGTGATGTTGATACAGTTGATACAGCAGAAGTATGATGTTACTCACCAGTAATAGTGCACTGTATTCATTATGTGCTTTGATGTTGCTTTAGCACAGACTGCCTTGCTAACTACAAACCTACAGGTATCTCTAACCTCCCCTTTGTGGGGAAGGTGATCGAGAAGGTAGTGGCTGTACAGCTGGAGAACCACTTTGCCATCCATAACATCTATGAATCTCTCTAATCTGGTTTTCAAAAGAGGCACAGTACCAAGACTGCACTGGTTCAGGTGCTCAATGATCTCCTGATGGTGAGAGATCAGAAAAGCCATTCCATATTGATGCTCCTTGATCTCTCTTCAGCTTTTGACACTGTGGACCATGGGGTGCTGCTTGAGTGCCTGAGGCTCATCTGTGGCCAGACTAGTACTGTCCTCAGGTGGTTTAAGTCCTTCCTTACTGGCAGAACTCAGAGGGTGGTGTCGGGGATCTATTCCTCCAACCCTCTCTCCCTGTCATGTGGGGTCCCTCAGGGCTCAGTACTGTCCCCCATGTTGTTCGCAGTGTACATGCTGCCCTTCAGAGACACTGTAAGATGGTATGGGCTGATGTTTCACTGCTATGCTGATGATACTCAGCTCTACCTGTCTTTTGCACCTGACCAGGAAAGTGCACTCTCAGTATTCAATAACTGCCTCACTGAAATCCAGGATTGGATGAATTCCAGCTGGCTGAAGTTGAACTCGGGAAAGACTGAGGTGATGGTTGTGGATCTGGGTCACCGGATAGGGGGTCAGGGGCTGGGCAGCCTATGGGGCTTTTCCTGGGGTGCTCACAGCTCCTTACCTCTAAACTGGTGGGTGATCTAGGGGTGATGCTTGATGATGGGCTGACACTGTGATCTCAGATCAAAGGCTGATGGCACATTAATAAGGTAGAAAAAGAAATGGGCAGACTGGATGGGCCTTGCAGTCCTTATCTGCCATCAACTTCTATGTTTCTAAGGTGTCGGCAGTCATCAAGTCATCCTTTTACCACCTGAGGAACATCACTAGAATCAAGCACCTTGGTCCATCTGGTGACCTTCCTATACTGATCCATGCCTTTGTGACCTTGTGCCTTGATTATTGCATTTCCCTTTACTTAGGACTACCGTGGGTTGATATCTGCCACCTGCAGCTGGTGTAGAACACTGCAGCATGGCTGTTGACGGGGACTCCCTGTACATGTCACATCATACCGGTACTGTGTGAACTGCATTGACTGCCATTTCAGTGGTAGATCACCTTCAAAGTCGGATTACTGACTTATAAAGCCCTACACGGACTTGGCCGGACTACCTGAAAGAGCTTCTGTCCCCTTAGTGCCCTGTGCGATTGTTCTGCTAGGCTGACAAGGGGTTCCTAGAGATTCCAAGGGTATTTTTTTAAATCTTCAGGGGCCCGTGTATTTATGAACACAGCCCCAGCACTTAGGAATTCTTTACTCCATCAGCTTCGGGACTGCGCGACCATGGGAGGCTTTAAACAGGTGTTAAAAACTCACTTATGTCATCAAGCCTATCTTAGTTATTAATACTGAATATTGGGTTTTTATTGAATATTTGTTTTACACAGCTGTTTTATTCTATCTGTTTTATTAATTTTATGTAAAGCTCCTTGACAAACTTGAAAGGCACTTAATAAATAAAGCTATTATTATTATTATATTGTAGTACGATGTAATGACTGTGCTGTATTGCTTGAGTGGAAATGCTTGCGCTGCGATGACGTGAGACCTACAATAAATAGAGGTAATAAGGCTGGAAAGAGGTTTTCCATTCTCTCCACTAATCTTTGCCTTAGTCATTGAACCTCTGGCCATTACCCTAAGGAAAAAAAAATATTAAGGAAACGGTAATGAATTATACAGAACACAAGTTAAGCCTGTACGTGAATGACACTTATACCTCACTAATCTAGAAGAATCAGAGTAGGAACTGAACTATTTACTACATGAATGTTGAACCTTATCAAGAAATAAAGAGAACTGGGCTAGATCTGAATTATTGCAAACAGACACACAATAATATCATCACAGGTGAAAATAATACCACACATTAAATACTTAGGAGTTGTAGTTACCAAGAAACTTGAGAAACTCTTTGAATTAAATTACATATTGCTTTTAAATCATACAAAACAAGAATTAATGCAGTAGAAATCATTTACATTAACACTTACAGCAAGATTCAATATAATTAAAATGAACATCCTAGCCATATTTATTTCTATTTCAAACCCTACCAATCAATATCAGAAACATTTTTTTTGTAACTTAGGAAAAAAAACATTCAAAAATCATATGGAAAGGAAAGAGACCATGACTTAAAATGGACAAACTATGCCTTCTAGGGTTGGATGAAATTAGCAGGTTCCAATTTTGTGGAATTTTCACGATATTCCATTTAATTTTGCAAAATGTTCTTGTATGCTCCAAAATGTTTAATTGGTCATAACCCAGTCGGTGTTCTAGCTAAAGATCTGAAATTTGACATGCTTATTGTTTGGAAGAGGCCCTAAAGGGGTGCAAAGTTTCCAGACATGAGCATCAGGGGAGTGGAAGTACAGGGATTCAGAATCTTGCAATTTATTGTTCATGTGAATATTTTAGAAAATATTTCTATGTTCACAACTTAGCCACATTTGGAGCTAGATAACTGAACATATATATGCCTACTTTCTTAAAAGAGTCATATAAACTTCTAAATAAAGAGGCAATTGGATAGGTACATTGTAAGTTACAGGCATTCAACATTTCACAATTTATTTAAGAAGTTGTGTGACAATGTTCAAAATATTTAAATATTTATAGCCCCACTACTATTGCAGGTATACACTCAAGATGTGGGATACATTTCAAAGTAAATATGTTCTTGAATCTAATCAAGCTCTATAAATGTCGTTTAGAAGGTTAACATTTATTGTTGATGCTTTACAAATGACTAACTGGCAACATTTGCTCAAATATTCATGAATGCGTAATAGGTAATGCACTAGAATTCCACTTCTGGAATTTATCTTTTGCAAAGCACTTATCACCAGTGAATCACCTTACCTGCACTGGCATCATGACCCTGCAATACCCCTCCAACACTCCTGCAATAGTGATGCCCAGTATCATGCTCCATCATGGCTAAAGATATCCAGATACTTGTATCACAATGGCTTTTGTCACAACTATTTCTTAGGCTTAGAGTCACTTGGTGCCACTATTTTCAAACAATAAAAATACACATTGTTATCTCTAGGGTTGTTGAAGAGTCATCAGCTTGCATTATACAGAAACAATGCTTCATGTGCATATGCTTCCAAAAATCATTAAGTCAATAAGCTTTAGTGGCAATCTGGCATATTGCAAGAATTCGGGGTGGTGCTCGGTAATGTCCATGACTATGCTTCACAGTTCGTCATTTAAGAGAGTGACCTGACACTTGGCACCATTGTACTTTTACTATGTAGCCTCCTATTACTGCTACCTTTTTGCCACATTACTCAGTCTTTCCCTTCCTCTACAATGGCAACTCAAGTGTATGGCAGGGCAAAATGTGTGGACATGGCATCAACCAAAGTATCACAACACTCTACAATCTCACAAAAGCTCATGAAATTCATCTTTAGTTACTGATGTTTTTTTTGAATATTTGGCTGCTGATAACTTGACCAGCCTTTAAGCAAGAGATTGAAGAGCTTTCCATATTGTTTTTTTCTCCTAGACAGAAGCTGATTTCTCTGGTATATACCGTATTCACAGGGATATACCCTGATCAGGCTGAACAAAGCCATCATTCAGTTGGCCACCATTTCTTTCTCCAGCAATTTGTTTCCCTCCCATCTCCACTGGTGGGGGTAGCATCTCTGTCAGCAGCGCACTGCCACAGCTTTTCTGGTGGTAGGAGAAAGGTGCCTGGTCCATCCACATCGGTCATTTATGCCAGTCCTCACCAACTGGGCTACATACCAAATGGCAGCTGTTTCAGCCATGCCTGCCTCCTAATGTGACTTCCTGAGCTTGCTTCTAAACCTGGGTCATCAGCATGGCAGCATGCTGTTCTGCTGCTGGCCATGGGAGTGGCCTAAAAGCATATTTAAGGACAACGAACTGAGCAAAATTGGTGACATTCAGTCCTCTATTTTTAATGTCATATGGGCTTAAAATTCTACAATTTACATAATTGCAAAATGTAATTTTAAAAATGTTCAATAGTTTGGTGGCTTTTATTCATTCACCTTTAAAGTTAGGAATCTGAAACTTGGTACATGTCTGTATGGGCCTTGGTAAAGTCAGCATAACAAACGTAACAAAGTTAAGTGCACAAATGGGCAGATTAGTTGGGCCAAAGGCCCTTATCTGCCATCACTATCTATGTATCTTTGTGGTGGATTTCCAGTGATGTCAGCGTCCTGCATGGAAAGTTAAACAGTAGCTCCACTCACTGATAAAGTGCTTTAATTCTGCCAAAACATTTCCCTGCTTACTTAATTCTTTTTACTTGGGACACTTCAGCAATCAATGGGGAAGAGATCTGCTGAGTTTTCTGCCAACTGACATGTAGAAATTTGCCCTTTTGACTCTGAGAACTTGAACAGTGCAGACTCGGCTCCCACAAGTAGGCAATGGCAAAGACATGCCTGGCCCAAGTTCTACAAATTTAACTCAGAAACAAAAACTACACTTGATCCTGGATGAAATACAAACTTTCCACAGTGAGACAAAATGGAATCTGATGAGGTCTGGATGGAACTGGCTATATTAAAGCGGACTGCTACAGAGCACCAGGCAGCAATCACTGAGCTGTATACCAGGAAGGACCACACAGATTGCATAACGCTTGAAGCCCTTTCCAAGACGGACATACAGAACTATAAAAGAGCTTGAAATGACTGCACAAAACCAATTCACCTTAAGAAAAGTAACTACTTCAAAGAAGCTCTCACTAACACCTGGGTAAAGAGGAAATCTTTCTGGAGCAATAATAAAGAAGTTACTGGGGTGCAGCCTAAAACTTCACCCACTATGTTGGACATTGATGGCACTATAACTCCTGACCCTACCACTATAACAAATACATTCAATACCACATTCACAGACCTCAGTAGTGTTCTTCCACCCGACTTTTTCGATGAAGACGACCCTCCAATAATCACCACCAGCCTCCCCCTTCTTCTAATCACACTCCATTCTACCTTAAAGCAGCCGGGATGCATGGAGTCCTCAAATACATTAGTAAAGCAATTGCCAGCTCTAGAACAAGTGGGATTCACTCTACCTCAAACTGTTGTTCTTTACCCTCGACGAAGTGCTAGCACCTTTAACAAAAATCTTCAACCTCTCCCTTACCCTCGGCCAGTTCCCTGACAGATGGCAATTCGACACTGTTACACCAGTCCACAGAAGTGGGGACAGTGCCCTTTATGTGAACTATCATCCTATCTCCATATTACCCCCCCTCTCTAAGGCCATTGAACATATAGTAGCTTACCAGCTTACGGAATACCTGGACAAACACAATATTTTGTTCTCTTAACAACACAGGTTCAGAAAAGGACACAGTAATACATCTGCCGTCCTCGAATTCACCAGAGCTATCCACAGTTCTCTGGACAATGGTCATCTAATTGGGTCGGTCTTCGTAGACCTAACTAAGGCTTTTGACACTGTCCATCATCTTCTACTAATCACACAGTTGCTTAATGCTGAGCTCTCCCCTGAGTCTACGACTTGGTTTAAAAGCTACCTGGAAAACCACTCCCAAAGAGTGAAAATAGCAGATGTCCTCTCTGATGCAAGACCAGTTCACTCAGGAGTACCGCAAGGATCCTTTCTCAGGCCACTTCTTTTCCATTGCTTTCTGAACAGTCTTCCACAATCTTGTCCAGAACAAATCCTACTCTATGCTGAGGATGCCATGATCCACTCCACCCATAAGAACCCCCAACCCCTCCAAAATAAACTACAGCTTGGCTTCGCCTCAGTTGAATACTGGTTTAGTAAACATAAATTGGTCCTCAACTATAAAAAAAAAAGACAATGCTTTTCTGCAGCACACATAACAAGCACAGCCCTCACCCCCTGACTATTACAAAATGCCTTGGTGCTGTCCTCTAACAGGTGCAATCCTTTTAAATATCTTGGAGTCTCAATAGACAGTAACCTATCATATGGTGCACATATTGATAACGTCACCAAAGCCGCTAATGCTTGCATTGGTCTACTCTACAGGCACAGGCAATACCTTACCCCAGATGCCTTAAGGATCTCTGTTCAGTACTCGGTGGTCTCACATTAATTGACTATAGCCTGATCATATACAGCTCTGCTTCTGCCACTGCCCTAAGATGCATATCTAGGGTTCTTAACAAAGACTGTGGCCTCATCACTGGATCCCACCATCTCACTCACACGTGTGACATTTGTGCTCAAACTGGCTGGCTTCAACTCTCTAACCGCATCAAGTACCAAACTTGAATAATGGCTAAGAAAATAGTTCTTGGCTTTGTACCCCCTGGAGTTCAGGGTCTCCTCCGCACCACTTGTAATCCTCACCTCACTAGGGGGCTCTGAATCTTAACTACTGCAGATCCTTGCTGCTGTACCACGCAGGGTCAAAGATATTTTGCTCATAGAGCTCCTAGCTGGTTGAATGGTCTCAGCAATGACATCTCTTCCCTACCAAAGCTAGGCCTGTTCAAATCCAAACTCCGACTACTACTCTCTGCCTCTAGCTCTTGCAACTTCTCCTTTAATCTGCTCTTTCTTCCTAGCACTTATATAATCCTCAAATAACCTCCTACAACCACTCCACCCCTCCCTCCCTCCCTCCCCATTACCCCCTCCACCTGCACTTCTCTGTGTGACCTGACAATGCCTCTGGCTGCACCTACAATTGTGTCTCTACCAAGTCTTGTTAACAATGTGTACCAAGGCAATTGCCTCTGGCATTTAGTATCACCAAAATGTATGCATTCATGTTCATGTAAATGACTGTAAACCTGTTATCCTGCCTTGTCACTTAATTGTCCTGTTCTGTATTGTACTTAATCTGACATAGAACCTTTGTAAAAGAGCCTTGGCTCAAAGGTGCTTGAAATCCTAGACTCAAATAAATAAAAGATCCAAGCACTAGAAGCTAAATGTGATGATTTAGAGGGGGATCAGAGCAGAAGAACATGCACCTGTATTACTTTCAAAAGAAAGCTGAGGGATAGGACATTACTAAGTTTTTGAAATCATTCTTCCTTACCAAACTGGACATCCCACAAGATTTTCCACTAGGCATTGAGAGAGTCCTTCAGGCCCTGGGACCCCCCCCCCAACAATCATCAGAAACCCCAATATATAATGCTACCATTGTAAATCTATGCTATAAAGCATAAGATCTTACTGGAGCTATGGCAATTGAAGGAGGTCTTTTTTGAGGAGATATGGGTCTATATGGATCATGATTTTTCTCCCCATCACATGGAACAGCTATGAAAATATGGCCTTGTGCTAGGCACCCTCTAAGCCAATAATCTCTGCTTCCAGGCTTTGTACCCAGCAAAACCAAATGTTTTAATACGGACTGTCCTGTCCTTTATCACACCATCATGGTGGCAATTTCAGACCTGTGGGGCAGAGGAATCAAAATTGCTAAGCCACAGTGACTCCCACCTGGCACTACTACATCTATGGATGTCTCGGCTACTAAAAAGGCAGTGATTGCATCCCATAAGATACATTCTGTGGCTACTCTGAAGATATCCAGGTCCTTCTTGCACTCATTTGAGAAGGCATCACAATCTGCCACCTGACTTTAATCATTAGGCTCAAAATCTCTATTACTTGTTATCCTGGATGTGCACACTCTCTGGCTGTCATTACCATCCTACAAGACTCATCCAACTTGCTCAGACTATATTTGTCTCTTTGCACCTTTTGAAAACCATTAGGGACTGGATCATGATGGATTCCTATATGATGAGATGGTGATTCCCAACTATGAACACAGGTCTCTTTTGTTCCCTTCTGGGGGGGGCGGTGCCAGCAGTGCATGGGAGGGGGTCATCTCTCTTGAAAGGGCACTCACATGATACTCTCTCTAGTAATATGGAGGGGAAGACACAGCTGTAATTAACCATAACACACTTCCCCTGGATGGTCTGCTCTTATGGTTTTTTCTCAGCTTACTCTGACAAACCTAGTTGCACCACTGTATCCCACTTGTAGTAGTTGTGATGAGCTAACCAGAGGGGGGGTGTCTGCAATTCCAGACTGGGCCTCTCAGGGCCTTAGGGATGCCTTCCTGCTTCATACATTCAGGGCACAGAGTGGTATGGGAATGTAACATTTGCTAAAGCAAGCAGTAAATAAAACCTTTACTTGAGTGGGCCCTTGTAGTAATCTTTTGGTCCTTCAGCTCAGAGTATTGTTGGAGTGTCTGCAGTCCCCCCCCCCCACTACTTTTCTATTATTCACTCATTGAGCTGCTGGGCTGTTCTTGGTGCCCTCCTCACCTCAAAGTGGGAACTTGGGGGTCCCAAGGCTGGCTGTACCAATGACCTTTACTTCTTTAGGTAGTTTGTGATTACTTCTGATAGCCTTCACCTGAATAAACCTGACATTTCTTGTTCCTCCAGATAACCAGGGTGTAGGGAGAGAGGGCTCCTACATAATGGCCAAAAATATTGGCTATTATCTGGTATACTGCTCACATGCCCATGCTGGCCTGTTTCCTTCATTCCATGAACCCTCCACACTTAGTCCCTACCTTGTGCTGCCCTCTTGGCGAGCACAGTGGAGGCCTGCAGCACCTGATACACTCACATTTTCCTCCATCCTGATGTTGGGACCCCCTGTCAGGGATCCTCACTTCAGGCATTTAGAGAGCTACCCTCAGAGCTCTCCAACCTTGGAAGATCGCTAGCTCTGCCTTTACTGCTCTGACTCTAGTCCTACCATTTTTTGTTCCTTGTTAGATCCCTGTGTAACTTGTTGTATTGTTGCTTTTGTTCAAGTTGTTACTGTATTGTTTATTCAGTCTTCTTGGTGATATTCTTGTTTCCTATGGTGCTATCTCGCTCCCTTACTTTGGTTAATATTCATGCTGAGAGTAATAACATGTACTTAAGTCTACCTTTTCACCCCCCATACCTTAAGTGTTAGACACCAAATCAGGCTCTATCTCCCAGATTGTTTTCGCCCTTGCTGTTAACCTCTGTATGGTTACCACAAGAACTTTTGTGTTTTCCCAAAATGTAACTGGCCTTATGACCTTAACAGTCCTGATAAAAGGTCAAAGGTATTGTCTGCCATTAAAAAGTTCATCCTACTTTTATCGTGCTTCTCGAGATGCACCTCTCAGAGCAGGAGCACCAGAAATTATCTAAATTTGGGTTTTCACAGGTAGTGGCCTCTTCCTATAAACAGAGGAAATGACGAGATACAGTAATATTTGTCCCTTGACAAACTCTTTTTCAATGTACCTTTGATATGGAGACCCTCAGGGCCATTTAGCTATAACCTTGGAACATTATTTGAGTAAAGAAATGTCCCTCTCTAACCTCTACATTCCACTTGTGGCTGACACCCCTGTGGTTCAGTCCCTACTTAATAATATACTCCAGCATTAAAAGGGCTTTCTTTATCACATAAGAGAGTAGGTGGACCAATGTCTGGTGTTTTCTCCATCCTATGCAGCGTCAATTCACTCACTAATCTAGCCTACATAAGATTTACACTTGGATTGATTTATTTCATATCTTCGCTGGGCACATAGGCCTGGTACATACGTATGACTTTAGCCTATTTTTCTATCACATCATGCCACTCTGGTCCTCACCCTGTGCTGGGGCCCTACTGGGAGATCCACACTGTGGTGCTTCAATAACTCTTTTCCCAGTTCCCTGGAATGTAACGATTTTATCAAAGATAAAATCAAACAGGTCCTGCAGGAAAATGCCATGGCTGATGTTCCCAAGGCCCCCCTCTGGGACACCCTATAAGGTGTCTTACGAGGTGAGCTCATTAGCTATGCTTTTCACAAAAGAAATAACGAGAGGAAAAACTCCAGTCCCTACAATATCAATTAGTAGACTGCCAAACCCGTCATTCTCTGGGTGATGCTGACCAGGGACCCATTATTACCAAACTGCAAAAGGAAATCCAGGAAATCTTAAATGCGAAAACAGAACTGGTTTTATGGTACCTCCAACAGCGTTCTATGAAGGGGGTCCCATGTCTCCAAAATAACGGCATTCCACTTACGCAGACAAACTTTTGAAGGAGCGGTTACACACATCAAGGATCCTAGGGCAGACCATTTGGTTACTGACCCTGGAAGAATTTTATAGGTTTTTCCGCAATAATACTAGGATCCGTATGAACATGACAGTTCTTTTTCACCCAATACCTACCTTAACTACCTCAGACCATTACAGCTTCCCTCACTTTCTCCTGCTCTAGCCCAAATATTAACTGCACTAATCTCCTTGGTGGAGCTGATAAAAACTATCAAGGCCCTGAAAAATGGAGAGTCAAGGCCCTGATGGGTATACTGCAGAATTCTACAAATAATTTAAATCTATGCTGGTGCCCTCCTTGCTAGAGGTCTGCCAGGATATACAGGGTGGCTCTCCTGTGCTCCCCAAGTGGGATCACGCAACAATTTCTGCCATTCCAAAACCTAATAAGGATAAAACCTTATGTTCTTCATACCAATCTATTTCAGTCTTAAATATTGATTACAAAATTGTTACCTCCTCTGTAGTAAACCAGTTGGATAAGCTAATGCCACACTTACTTTATGGAGATCAAACACTTTTATTTCAAAGCAGACAGACCCAGGACAATATAAAAACAACACTCCACATCCTACATCACACCATCTGGTCTAAGATACCATTTTTCTTAGTTTAGATACTGTGAAGGCCTTTGACCGGGTGGCATGGCAGTTCACATTTCACGTCATGAACAACATGGGCTTCCCATCTTCTTTCTCTGACCTACTAAAATCTCTCGATTCCTCTATTCAGGCCTATGTTAAGGTCAATGGCCAGATCTCCACCTCTTCTCCTTTACATCGAGACACAAGGCAGAGATGCCCCTTGTCCCCATTCTTATTTACAATATACTTGGAGCCACTGGTCCAAGCCATCAGGCAACATCCCTGTATTTTGGCCCGGTAATAGTTAACCAAAGACAAAATCTTGCACTCTGTATGGATGATTTACTTATCTATCTTAAAACCTGGGAGCCTCCCTTTCCCTACTTTGGCAGACATTTCAGGACTTTGGTGCCCTTTCGGGACATAAATTAAAAACAACAAAAACAGAAGTCCTGCAATTGTTTTATAAACCTAGTGCCAGCATTAGACAAACCTATCATTTAAAATGGGAGATACAGGCCTTTAAATACTTAAGGATATTGATCCCAGTCCAAAACACCCAACTATAATCCTTAAATTATGACACTCTAACACAGCAGTTTAAAAAGGACATGGAAACCTGTAAAATGGTCCTGCTCTGTCTCATTCGACAGATTCACAGTGTACATTATGTATTCACAGAGTATGATACTACTGCCTAGATTCCATTATCTTGCTCAGACACTCCCAGTGCCCCCTTCCCCCTGATCCATATGTTTTGGAAATGGGATAGAATGATATCTCAAATTATCTGAAATGGGAAACACCCCTTTGTAAATTTGCAACCTTGCAACTCCCACAAACACAAGGGGGTTTAGCCCTGCCAAATTTCTTTTTCTACCACACCACAGCACAGATACTGTACATATCCTTGTACCGGCTAATACCAGAGTATATGGCCCACTGGAAAAGGCTAGAACTTTAGATGGAAAATATTCTTCCTCTCACACCTGTATAATTTTGTATGCCTCACCCACCCCCCACTAGACCAGATTACCAGCAACCCTTACACCTACACCATGTTCCTTTTCTGGCATATGAGTTCTGCAACCAGAGTCATACCACCTCTAAGGGTCCTCATAACCCCCTTTGCCTACAATTCTTCCTTTCCCCCCAGTAAACCTGGACCATGCTTACCACAGATGGGACAAGATGGGACTCACCTTTTCTTTCCAGTTTCTTTGGGAACAGGAGATACTCTCATTTGCAGACCTACAAGCTCAGTACGCTCTTCAACAAGTACCATAAATCATTATCATTACTGTCAAGTGACCCACTATCTGACACATTTCCTTTGTGGAAAGCCCTTGCAGCAGGATGTACCGGCCAAGCTGCAGCTAGTTATTAAAATTTTAAAAAGGGAAGAATTCTTCTCACTCATTTTGTAATTGTACTGGGCCCTTGTTCAGTTGGGAAGGGCCAATGCAGATTATATTAGATCCAGATGGGAAACAGACTAACAAATTCAGTTAAATCCTCAATGCTGGACTAAATATCTTGCTAATGTACTAAAGTTAACCTCCTTACATATATGGAATGACTTATCCTGGAAGACCTGTATCACATTTTTTCAGACACCCCAAGTAGTAGTTAAATTTAAGTCTTAGTTGACGGCATCTTGTTGGTGGGGCTGCAGATCCATGCCAGCTTCCCATGGTCACATATTTTGGGCTCCCCCTCCTCCAACCCTTTTGGGACCAACTTACAAAGGCTCTAAGGAGTATTTTTGGAGAAGCTTTTCAACTCTAGGCCTGTACTGTCATTTTCCTTGATCTTCCACAAGGGTTTCGGGACCAAGTACTCTGAGTTTCTAAATATCTGCCTGGTGGTTCCATATGTTAATAGCACTAGAAAAATAAAGTGGGACATAACATCATGGGCAGCACATTGCCAGCAAATAGGCTGCACAGTGCAAAATGTTATGGGGTGAAAACACCACATTTGTATAGCCTGAGGTGTGGGGTCAGGGTCCTGGGAAGCAGATGCGAGACGGTGGCAGTGAGTGGCAAGTGGGGGGGGGGACGGTGAGGAGCAGGACACCACAGCACAGGGGGAAGGTGTGGCAGTGTTATGACCAGTACACAGGGTGGAATACAGACAGCAGGGGGTGCCAGGGGCAGAACAGCAGGGCTACAAAATGTGGTCTGCCATAATAGAGGGGAAGACCCTTCTATAGTATGATGGGCACCTGAACTATTGGGAGTGGACGACTGCCAAGAAAACCTATTGAAAATGCTCAGAATACTTTCATGGGAAGTGCAAGACAAGGATGAACATCACTGTTGAGGCTGTGATAAAGGAACTGAATGCACACAACCATGTCCCAGATCGTGATGACATTGTTACCAGGGAAACAGTGGTGGAGGTGAAGGACAGGGCTACCCGCAGCTGTGAGACCCCACATCAAGTTGCAGTTGTCTGCTGCAGCAATGTAGTGCCCTCTGTTGGTGGGAAACTGCCCAGTGTTGACCTGCTTAAGTGATGGGTACAGCGTGAATGAAAGGCAGCCTGCCACCTGCCTCCCATGCCCAAAGCCATCAGTGATCTGATGATCCCAGAGGAGTACAGAGTGACACTGTTGGGGGAAACATTCTTCATGCAGAACAGCGGTGGTGTGGACAGGTGTCTGATATTCACCACCATGAGGAACCTACAGTATATGGCACAGTGAAACACATGGTATGCAGATGGCACATTCAAAACTGTACCCCCCAATGTTCCTGCAGCTGTACACAGTGCATGGGGTACAGTTCAATGCAGTCATACCCACAGTCCACATCCTGCTGACCTACAAAACAAGTGCTGTATACATTAGGGCCTTCATGGAGCTACAAGGCCTGCATTAGGACCTCCACCCAGCATCCATCATGCTGGACTTTGAGCAGGCTGCAATAAGGTCCTTTGGTACTGTGTTCACAGATGCACACCTGCATGGATGTTTTTTTTTTACATGTGCCAGGCAGTATGGAGATAGGTTCAGGGTGTCTCTGCCATGCAGTAGCTCTATGTGATGGATGAAGACTTTGCACTGCATGTGCGTATGCTGCCAGCCACAGTGTTTGTGCCCCCAGGAGATGTCACCACAATGTTTGAGGAATTGCAGTCATGGGACTTTTTTGTCCAGCACAATGAGCTGCTTGCACCTGTGGTGGACTACTTTGAGGATACTTGGGTGGGCCGGTCCATTCGTTGTGGGGTACGTCACTGTCCCCTCCTTCCTTGTTGACCTGTGGAACTGCTACAAGTTCTGCTAGGCTTCTAAAACAAGGATAATCAATTCCATGAAGGGATGGCACCGGGAATTTAACATGATCATCGGTGTCCATCACCCTAACCTGTGGCATTTCATCGATGTCCTGAAGTTAGAGCAATATCTGAATGTCATAAAGATAAAGCAGTGTGTCTCTGCCCAGCATGCCCCTGGGGTTAAGAAGTACAAGGACCCCTCCAGGCATATTCACACCATCGTAACATAATGGAGTATGGTGCCAGGAGCATTTATGAATACCTCAGGGGTATTGCTTATAACTTGCAACTGCAGGTGTGAGAGCCCCCTGGCACCAGTCTACCTGCATGCCCACTGGCCTTGGGCTACTGTTATGACTTTTGGTTTGGGTGGTGGGGTGTGCATGGGTCTGTGTGTTCATGGGTATTGTCACTGTGTTGTGTCAGTAAAGGTGTGCAATGAACCCTCCTGTGTCCAGTGATCATTTACCACCGTACGGTTTGTACCTGCCTGCCTGCCTGCCTGCAGTGTTCTGTTCTACAATGATTTTACATGACTTTATTTATTTCTGCAGTGATTTGACCACAATATTTGTTACCGCAATATTAAGACATGGAACCCTGCTTGGTAGTTGCAAAAAAACTACAAAATTATGGTTCATAAGTCGAATACCTACCATGAAACAATGACAAGACATTATGTGGTTAGTCTATGATTTGGAGAAACTAACAGCCAAGCTAGACCATGCTATTCCTAGATTTGAAACAATATGAGCCAGGTGGGATCATTATATGTTAGATCATAAGCCAGACTTCGTACCATAATTTGTTCTTGGTCTTTAGTACTAATGTCTCTAAATGTGGAGGGTGGAGCAATTACTGCATCTGTTGTTTTATAATGTATTAATTGATTCCCAGAGTTTGTTTTCATGTAGTGAGTGTGTGAAAGTCTGGTGTTGTATGTATAAACATGCAAAAAATGTTTTAATAAACAGAGATAAAAAAAAACATGATGCAATTTGAACTAATACATTTGAAATTCTGTTGTTTACATAATTGCTAAATGTAATTTTTAAATTTACAAAATCTTGGAAACGTATAACTCAGACATCTTTGAAGTTAGAGATCTGAAACTTGGTACACATCTGTGTGGACATTAGTAAAGTCAGTATAACAAATGTGCTGCAGTTTGGGCCAAGACCTTTGAAATTCTGCAGTTTATATAAATGCAAAATGTAATTTTAAAATTTCCAAAAGTTCAGAGTCTTATAACTCCATCAGCTTTAAAGACAGAGATCTAAAACTTGGAACTGTATAGGTTTTGGTAAATTCAGCATACCAAATTTGGCGTAATTCAGATTAATACATTTTAAATAAGGGGAAATAACTGAAACCATAATTTTGGGAAAATTTCACGCAAGCAAAATCAGCATTTTTTCACATTTTTGCTGGCGGAAGATACATTCTGGCCAGCCCTAATATCTTCCATAAATAGACAGTGGACTGGCACTACCAGTTTTTTGTGGTATTTCTTAGCAGCTCAGTTAATGTAAACACATTCATGGTTTATAAATCAGGAACATCTAACACCTGTAAATACACCACTGCCCATTGGAAGACATTAAATGCCTATTATATTCTGGTTCACAGAGACACACATTAGGTAAAATATATTTGAGTCACAATGCCTTGTATATGACATGGGACAGTGTCTTACAACCTACCAGCACATCTCAAGAAATGTCATCCTTTTCTGCACTATAAAAAAACTACCATTGCCTGCCATCCATAACAGGTAATGCCTTCATGACTTGGCAAAATGTAGGCATTAAAGAAATCAAAGATCTATACACAGACAACATTCTCATGGACTTCGGAACTCTAAGTGATGAATATGAAATTCCTTCCTCCCACTTTTTTACATATCTACAAATATGACACTATTAACAATTCTATTGTATTAACTTTATCAGAACTCTCCCCCAGAGGTTATTATCATGTATGATAAGAATCACTCAGAAATCTTAATCTTTCAGTGGATTATTTCTAGTAAACTTTAACAAATCCAACTTAGTATTCTATATAGAATATACCATACTGCAGACTGATTAAATAAAATTAATTTAGATATATCTAGCGCATGCCCCAGGTGTACAGTAGCAACACTGCAGGTACTCTGGAACACATGTTTGTTTCCTGCAATACATTAAATTTTTTCTGGAATAAGGTCTTGGATACTCTTCATAAAGCCACTACAATTCATCTTTCAAATTACAAAAATATGATTTTACTAGGTCACAACATTTGGTAAAGACATATTTTTATTCATCAAAGTAAATTAGTTCATTTAGGGTAAATAATTGCCAAAAAAATGTGTTCAACTCAAAGGAAAGATATAGAACCACCAGATTATGTAACCTAGATGAACTTCATGATCTCTGTGCATAGCGTAGAAAAGGTACACTATCTGCAGTTATGAATAATACAGTCACTATCAGCCCCTTACAGTAATATTTCCCTTGATGAACTTATTGTCTACTTACTCTACATGATACGCTATGCACAACTGCTGTTGATTTTGCTTTTTATCTTTTATTGCTTTTGATTTTGTTTTGTATTTGTTGTATAGCAAATGTAAGTCTCCAGTGCTTGTAGTTAATGTACAACCGAAGACATAAGTCACAACAGGTTGTGTTGTGATGTAATTACAACATTAGTCAAAAGCTATGTTGTTTGTATTAACATATCTCTCAAGTGAAATATCCTGAGCTTTTCAGGTCACAGTTTAAAAAGAGTCAGAACTGAGACTAATTCAACTTGTATGTGATGTCCATCTAAAATACAGTAGTTGTGATGTAGATTTCAAAAATGAGTTACTTCACTGCCAGGAAAAAAAAAAAACATATATATGTTTATCTCAACATGAGAATAGATTAAAAAGATCACATCCAAAATTAGGAGCACTTTTTAAATGAAGATCTAATGCAATTTATGCAGAAAAATGTAAACACTTACTTACTGTATACACTAGAGCTATGTAGAATGCACAATTCCCCCAGCAAAATTCAGGCAGAACACCAATTCTGCTTCCAAAATGTTTTGGCAAATTTTCTTAAAAATTCCACAGAATTCCAGTTGTGTTTTTTTAAATTAGTATTATATCACCTGTAGCTGCCTGACCAGACCCATTTTAGTCCAGTCCCCCCAATCTCAACACCCAGCTTCTCTGGGATTTACCCAGTCTTGCCACCTGTCCTCTGCTTGTGGACCCTGGAGAGTCCAGTCACTAGTGTGGGGCCTGTGATGGACTGGACCTTCATCCTGCCATGGTTGGGGGATTTTCCTCAGTTCCCCCCCTTGACCTGTGGCATGTGAATTATGCATTGTGTGAGCTCTGCCTCCAGGGAGATGCCCCTTGGCATCCAGTTGGTGAGACAGTTCCCTATCATCCTCCTGTGCTGCCATCTAGAACCTTCAGGGGGACAGTCCCCTTGCAGGATGCCCTTATTCCCCCTCTCTGAGGGAAGAGAGCTGTCCTTAGGATGCTCAATCCCCTCTCCCCCAGCCAGCTTCCAAGTGACCCATGTCTGTTCCCAAACCTGAGTCACCAGTGCAGTGGGAGATGAGGCACTCAGCCCCTCAACCCTCTATGCCATTGGGGAAGTGCTTTTCCAACTGTATTTTAATGTAAACTGCAGATTATTATTCTATGATTAAAGACAAATTTGGAAAACGAATCCATGGTTTATATAAACAAAACTGCATAACTCTAATGTGCGAATTATAGAAACTGTAGATTTTTTTTTTCCAATTGTTTTACCAGGAGTAACACACTAAGCTGAAAGCTTGTTTACAGGTGCGACCTGGGAGCACAAGAAAGTTAAGTGACTTATTCAAGGTCACACAGTATGCAAGTAGGGGCTGGGGGATTCAAACCCAAGTCTCCAGATTTGCAGCTCAAAGCCTTAAACCATTGTGCTATACTGCCTCCCTAGATTAGAGTTCCACTTTCTGCAGGCAAAATGCCGTCTTTCTTCTTTCTGATGGAAAACTGAGGTATTAGCTGGAATGTTCTGAAATTCTGAAACAAATCCCATTTCACCGAATGCTGTAGCTTTCATAACATTTTTGTCACACGCAAACTGCCCATATATTTTATAGTCCCTTCTTTTTTTTCACTAACTTTTATAGTCATTTTTAGTTGTCATGAAATATGTTGGATTGATAGCACAAAATATTAAAGGATTTTCTTTATCCACATGCTATGTACAGCGCAGATGATCACAGAACAAGCCTCTCTATACTGGCCAGTCAATGTGCTTTAACCCTGTCATAGAGGGGCTTCTGTACAGATGGGAGGATCATTGAGATGCCAAGGCTCTTCAAATCTTTGCCTATTGTGAGAGACTGCCAATAAGGGTACCAATTAGGGACAATTGTACTGGTAGTTCTGGTGATCTGGACACCTGTCCACTCAGAACTGGACTGAGAATCATCACAACTCATTTCACAGAGGCCAACAAAATAATCATCAGAGAATAATGGCTGCCAGACACTGCCAACAGGGTCTGATACGAACCATTGAACTACAGAAGAAAAAGCTCCCTCAGGGAATTTTTCACCACATAGGAATTAAAGAAATAATATTCAAACAAAATTCAGATTCTATTTCATTAACTTCCTGTCTGTCCTTTCATACTTTATCATTGAGGACATTTGCACAAGGCAGGATTTTTCTGTCACAGATTTCCTTTCATCCTTCTTCTTTTTCTTGTACTAAAGTTAAACACCTCTGTTTGCAAGATGGCAGTCATTTCAACAGCATCATATTGTGGTGTCAGAAACAGGGAATTAGGGAAAGCGGGAGGATAAGATAAGGTTTGAGGCACTGTTTATGCAAATAAAAATGAGGAGTGATACCTGCAGACAGTTAATAGAATATAAGCCAAATTATGGCTTGAGTATTATAGTTTGAAACCTTTTTCCTGGATATTAAACATAACGTTAATCTACTACCAATCTACTTAACCATCAAACTCTCCATGCACCAGCTTATGAAAATACATAGGGCCAAGATTCCCATTGCATCAAATTGCACTGTTGTATACTGCAATGAAGCTGCAAATTACAGCAAAATGATATTGGTCCGGTTTCCATTTATTATCAGTTTTCCTGGTTTATGACTGCATGCAGGAAAATGCCCCCATGGTTAGCCTTTTTGGCGATATGATGTAAATGCACAGCTATAGTACCATCAGCAGAGTACTCCAGTCACAACACTGATAGAAAATCAAAAATAGCTACTGCAAGTAAGGCCTTACGGTACTTTTAAAGGGGTAGTTGCTCAGGAATCCTTTGAAATATCTAGCCCCTGTCATGCTAACTGAAAATTGATTCAAAATATAACACATTAAGGGAGTTGCAGAGGTGAGACTCTCAGCTCCCAGGGATGGAGGTGGCACAAGACCATGAAGCATTAATTGTGCAACCCCTTCCAGCCAGTTAAAGAGCAGCATTGGCATCAGGTGTGCCCATCTGACTGGAGGAGAAGTGCAGGTGAAGCAATCCTGTCACAGTGATGGGGACAGGGGATCCACAGGAGAAAAATGGGAGGGGATGGTGGTGGAGATAACAAAAACAGAATAAACAAAAATATCAGGTAGAACCTGAAAAATGACTTTTTGCCCAGTGTCCTCACCCAGTTTACAACAATTGAATAAAAATAAATAACATATGATAATATCTCAATTTAAACAAGAAGACGCAGTTCTCTATTCAAGCAATGACTGCAAATGCTATTATGTTGCCATTACCTTGAAATTAATTAGAGAGGAACAAATATTAAATGATTTTTGATGGGGACCATAGCAATATGTATTACTACATATGGCATTGGGACATTGGTGTTGGATGTTCTTCTCTGACTCTGCCCTTCTTTAAATTGAGCCCTTTTTCCTTTTTGGAAAACAATTATTTGATTCAGAAACAGCTCCTAACAAATCTGCAAATGCAGTGTATATATAGAAAGCTCTAGCAGAGTAGAATGCAGTCTCTCACCCTTTGATC